>OZ004707.1:170908062-173308062 GCA_963924515.1 Vespertilio murinus | reverse complement strand
ATAAAACATGAAAACCTATAAACATCTACTTATATAAACCATATTATTAAACAAGCTACTCAGAAAATTGATTGTAAGTTATATATTATGTAACCAAGCTTATGTAAATATAATTGTCTATATAAAGCTGTCAGGAAATAATGTCTCCTAATTATATGCAGCTTGCGAGCTAATTGACTTGAATTCTCTTACCATGGTGACATAGCAATGGAGGCAAAGCAAAAGTCTATCATTAACATAAAGGGTTGTTTACTGAGTAATTGTTTACTAGAAAAGTGCAACTGAACTCTGCAGAGAAGGTCTTCCACCTGTGGGACTGAGAAAGCGTGACAAGGAAGGGACTTCACACTTGGAGGAGAGAGCTGCACGGCCCGGACTCAGCCCCTGTGGTGAGAACAGGGCTGCTGCGGGGGGAGAGGGGACAGGGGAGGGCACACCTGGCTACACATGAAGACACTAGCTGGAGGCTGTTCTGGAACCATGTTAACTGCCCACTGTGTGGTGTAGACCTAAGGCCAGCTGCACTAGAAGCAGCCCCTCCTGACTGAACAAAACCCTTCCTCCTCCTGCCTCCCAGTCTCCCTCCAGTGCCCTCTGCTGGCAGAGGGTGGCAAAGGAGAAATTAAGCTTGCAGGGACCAGCTCCAGCATCCAAAGCTGGGCAAGAAGGGTGTCTGTAGAATTTGGAGGCCAAACTTAGTAACTGACACATCCCAAAAGATATATGGGGTAAAAAATATTTCTGGGTTATATGGATTCAATCCATGAGCCTGCCGCATTCACTGGGCTGTAGAAATTTATTCTAGCCTCTCTCCATCTCCTGACCTGGTTTTATTTTCTGGCATTGACTGAAACCACTGTTTCCAACCCTGGCTCGACATTAGCATTATCCAAAGAGTTTTCACAAAATACTGAGTATTTAGCATCTATATTTTCAATATCTTTTCAGGTAACTCTAATATGCAGCCAGAGTTGAAAACTTTTGGGCTTGTCAGTGATAAGAAGGTTACCACAAAAATAATGTTTTTTGGGGGGAGTATTATTGGCCATCCAAGGCTCTCCTGTAGAGGTTCAGGCATGAGGTAGGTTTGTCCCACCTGAGCAACTCCAGACAAGCTTAGTCACCTCACTAACCCTCAATTTCCTTCTCTATAGAATGAGACATGGAGAGGGATATATGATCTGTCCTAACATTATTATGAACAAAAAATGAAATAATATATGTGAAATATTTAGCATAGTGCTGGTAACTATTAAGTATTCAATAGATGATGTTTGTAGTGATAGAGGTGGTGGCTATTTTCACTTGCAAAGACTATTTCTGCATGAATTTCACTGAAGGGCTGCTAACTGTGACACTTCAGACAGAGTATTACAGGGTCCAAAGGGATAAGAGTTCCAAGACTGGTGCCTAAGTATGTATACATGATTAATTGTTGAGTATCAGAATCAGGCAAGTGAATACTAAGTCACTACTAGTCATAATAATATGACATCACATTTATCCTGAGTATAGTTTCCAGGATAGTTTCACATTGAATGTTTACTTCCCCCCCCCCCCCCCCCTCCGCAATGCATCTTCGTTAGGCTATTTGATTTCATGATGAGAGTAAGTTGTGTGGGACCAGCTTTGCAGGTTTTGACCTGCAGGTCTTTCATTTAATAGTGTTGATATAAACTTCTAGGCCCAAGATAGAACAGCTCCTGCTCAGGGTGCCATGTCAGTAACCCAAAACTTAGATAACTTCCATGTCCCTGTAAATGCGTTTCTTGACCAGAAATGCAGCATGCCCAGTCAGCCAGTCCCAGATACCATGTCAACTCTGGGCTCTATACCGACTTCCTTGTTCTTTGTTCTTTTTTTTATTTTAAGATTTTTAATTGATTTTTTTGGAGAGAGAAACATCTATGTGAGAGTGAGACATTGATCAGCTGCCAACTGCACACCCCCTACTGGAGCCTGAACCCGCAACCTTGGCATGTGCCCTGACCAGAAATCCAACTGGCAATAACCTTCTGATGCATAGGATGACTCCCAACTGAGGCACACTGGCCAGGATCCTTGTTCTTTATTCTCCATCCTATAAAAGTCTCTTGTTCCATTTTGCATTTCTCCAAATAAAGACTGACCACTTCATGAAATATTAAGCAAATATTAGCTATAATCTGAAGAAATGGCAAAAGAAAGAGAAAAAAATTGACATTCAAAGTGTTTGTGGGTGTGAACACTTAAATGGTGTGGACAGTCAGGTAATAGCCCATTTTATTAGTCATCAGCAGGACCTAGGTACAAAGATTGAGAGCAAGAAGAAAACATGGTTACTGCTTCTCCCTAAAAAAGAAGTGCTATTGAATGATGGAATGTTGAGTATGCTGCAGCAGTGAGGAGAGTGGAGTTGTGCATGTGCATGTTGAGGGCAGGTGGTAGGGAAGGGGAAGAGTGTTGCTAACTTAACTACCCCCTAAGATAAGACAGGTCATGAAAAATGAAGGGATTGTGCTAAACTCAAGAGCACACAGCAGGGATGGGCAAACTTTTTGACTGGAGGGCCACAAGGGGTTCTTAAACTGGACCGGAGGGCCGGAACAAAAGCAACCTGACCATGCTGGCACTCTCATCTTGGGCTGCTGGTGAAGGAGTGGAGGGGAGAGCAAGAGAACCCTCTGCTCTTTGGGCTCCTTGGGCCAGATAGAACAGCCAAGCGGGCTGGATCTGGCCCGTGGGCCGTAGTTTTTCCATGGCTGATCTAGAGGCATTCAAATGTCAATATTCAAAGGAATGTGCCAGTCCAAAGAAATCCAGTTTCCTGCTAGAATCTGCTTGCTAGGCACCAGGTCCTAACCTTTGGGTTAGGCTCCAGTATCTGTGGGATGATACCTGGGATGCCTACTGGTCAACCAGGAAAAACCTGCTTCCTATTCTAGTGAGAAAGCCTGAAAGAAGATTGAATGTGGGGACCAAAGCCCACCTTTAGATTGTCCTGATGAAGCTCCTTGTGATGTCAGAATGCTTTGAATTGTTCAGATTACAGAGCATGAACTTGAGGATCACACCTAGAATCACCTGGAATATTGGAAGCAGCTAATTTCTAGGCAGAGGACATCACTAGTAGTTAGGATAAATTTCCCTGACTGAAGGGGATTGAGAATCAGAACTCAAGCTGTGGAAGGCTGAAAAGAGAGGCACAACCTTGGAAGAAGGGATATTTTCTAAATAGTAAACACAGGAAATACAGTATGTATATCCAGAAACCAACCTCTTGCAATATGTTTGCTTTTTTGGTTTTCCTCTCACAATCATGGAAAGAGTCATATGTAATGTCCATCTCAAATTTAAAATTTACGTGTAGCATTTCCTTTAGATAAACAACATTTCAGAGTGTCTCTCATAGCCAAGTATTGAGGTAGGATACAGAATTTAAGAACCAGGATGTGACAGTAAATGGAGGCTTCCCCATAGTCATGCTATAGCTCCAGGTGTTCCAGAGGGCAGCCATCCAGAACTCAGTGGTCGTCCACAGTGAGGTTGAGGATGATAACAGGTATCAGCTGCAGCACAGAGTTGAATTCCAAGTAAATATGAATTTATAGTGGTAGTGGCTCTCAATCTGTGTATTAAAATCCCCTGGGAGGTTTTAAAATGCCCAATGTCCAAGTTGCACTCTGGAACAATTGAATTAGAATCTTTTGGGGGATGAGATCCAGGCAACATCATTTTCAAAGCACCCCAGATGCCTCCAATATGCAATCAAACTTGAGAACTGCCGCTCTAGGTGACTTTTGTTAGGGAAGGGCAGGCAGGTTGATGTCTGGGTGTAGAGGTAAGAAAACTGTAGTGTACTGAAGTGAAATGATGTGTTGAAGACCACAGATTATAATTTTGGCCTAATTTTTTTCTTCTTTTTTATGGCCTAATTTTTTTTGACAGGTTCCCAGACTCTATCAGAACCACCTTACTGGAGCTCTTTCCCATTCTCTTGGTCATTCTAGAATACTACAAAAAAGTTGCTTCATGAGAATATATTTGTGAAAGGATTGTTTGGGGCTTATAAAAGGATAAGGTAGGTGTTTGAGTGGCAGTGCAGAGAAAGCATATCAATGCTGGAGCAGCTGGGAAGCCCATCTTCCTGAGGCAGTCAGCTGACCAAGACAGGACTGCATGCCTTCTCCATGCATCTTTAGACTGCTCTCCCTGACTGTCCCTTACAGTGGGATTCAAGGTGGCACAGAGACATAAAGAACACAGGTGTTCTGAGCTAATTAATTAGGAGGTCCCAGGAGGTAGGCAAGGCAAACAAGATAAAGAACTCACACCTGCTACAGTCTCGAGAATTCCTACAGGGTGACCTAATTAGTTCAGTCTTTTTATTTATTTTTATTTTGAGGTGCTCTGGTTGTGATCCTAGCTTCAACTAAGTCCTTGCTGGTGTTCCCACCTGCTCTTAAGCTTCCTTCCCCTTCTTAAAAGCAGAGCCAAGATTTGAGTGGAAATGTTACCTTCCCCAACTTTTCTTCTTCTTTTTTTGTAAATCAAGTCTCAGATTTTCAAATCAAACCTACCACAGAACTTTCGGATTCTTGCTAAAGTAATTCTATGGCAAAGAACAGAGAACAGTTGAGACTTGCAGGTGGTATCTCCACAAGTGAAGAGAACGGACTATAACAAGAGAACTCTGGTTTTGTGAGGGCTTGTCTACTTCAGGGAGAAAAGAGTGTTTCAGTGCAGAGGGAAATATAGGAGGAACCATCACAAGGAATCCCTCTGAGAGAACAACTCCAAAGAGACACCACATCACCTGGAAGTTGCCCTGAACCAGGTCTCAGGAACGCTGGCCTCTAGCCAGGACCTTGCCACACACCAGCTCCCCGAGGCTCCTCAGCCATAAATTGGGTTCTGCTAACCATTCTCTATGAAAGTCCCTTCCAGCGCAGTTAAGTCCTCACTTAACCTCGTTGGTAGGTTATTGGAAACTGCAACTTTAATTGAGACCACATATAATGAAACTGATTTTTCTTCAGGCTAAGTGATACAAACAAGAGTTGAGTTCCCACAGGTATTTCTGATCATAAAAAAATCATCAAACTTCTAAAGGCCCCAAACACTTCTAATATTAAACACCGAAATACACGTGAGTTATACATACCTTCAAGAAATATTAGTAAAAAGAAGTAAGGTAATTATTTTCCAACCTGCTTATTCCAGTTCAGGATCATGGACAGCTGGAGCCTTGTCCTGGCAGCCCAGGCTGCAAGGTGGGAACCCGTGCTAGTCAGGAGGCCTTTTGACTGTAGGGTGCACCCGCACCCACACCCACTCGGATGAGAACAATTTAGAACATTCACTAATTCACCTCAGGTGCGCAGCTTTGGGATGTGGGAGGAAACCTGAATCTCCAGAGAAAACCCACGCAGACGTGGGGAGAAACTCTACACAGACAGTGGCCCTGCTGGGAATTAATTATTTTCCCTCATCCACATTAAAACAAAACAACATTATTGGAGGATTAAAGGGGGAGCACATGGCTTGTAATAAAGCCATGCTGAAATGTGCTTTATGGTTTCAATTTGGAAAGCTAAACCTATCTATGTTATTTTCATTTATTATGAGAAATATCATTTAACTTGAGTAATTTAGAAATCAAAGTATAATAAGACAAATCATCCAGTTCCCATATATGCAGTCAGTGACAAACTGGGACTAGATTAAAAAACAAACAAACAAACAAACAAACAAACAAAAAAACATTCATGTAAATGTAATGACTCAAAGGACTTGGTTGGGGAGCCAGACCAAGTCTTTGTTGCTTGTCTTGACTATGGGAAGAGCTTAATACCTTGTAAATAGACCCTCATTACTGTTGTCCATCCAAAAGATGTATGTGATCAGCTAATTCTTTGAAATACACTGCACATTGTTAAAATGAGGGCCATTTTGCTTTCCTGATACCTCTCTAAACAATGCAAGAAGAATTCATTAAAGAGTAAGACAATTACCAGTTTATAAGAAATACAGAGGGCAGAGGGACATGCTAAATATTACCATGAGACACCACCAGCAAAATCCAACTGTGGAAACCTCTACAAGACAAAAGACTCAATTTCTTTAACAAATTCATTTCAAGAAAAAGAAGAGTTAAGGGGTGATCCTATGATTTAAAAGAAATTTAAGAAATAGCAACTAATTTTGTGGACCTTATCTGGTTTACAATTTAAAAAAAAGCATGTGTAAAATAGTACTATATTTGAAACAATTAGATTTTGAGCAGTAACTAGATATTTGCTAGCAAGGAGTTATTGCTAAATTTTGATGTTTAAAATGATATTATAGTGACTTTAAAACAGAGCTCACACATAGTGAAATATTTACAGATTAAATTACACAATTATGGAATTTGCTTCAAAATAATATAGAAAGGGGAAATTGATATGGCTGAAATAAGACTGGCATATATTGATCACTGTTGAAGCTTGGTGATGATGACAAGAGGTTCATCATACCATTCCATCTATTTTTCAATATGTTTAAAATTATCCATGCTGAGAAAAAAAGTAGATGACAATTATGTAGTAAAGAATCTTATGGAAACTAAGAAATTATGTTAAAATCATAATCTTATAATCTCCCCCAATCCTTACCAAGAGACCATAGCATCAGTGAGTAGAAACAGATTCCTAACTCAACTGGATCCATCAGTGCAGGTGAATACTGACAACCAGAAACCACTGGAAAGAAGTTTTCCCAAAGAGCATCTTGTTATAACAAGGTTTCCCAAGCCACTGTAAAGAAAGCACAAAAATCCCTCCCCTGGGGAAAAAAAAAAAAGAAAAAAAGAAAACTCTGATTCTTGATTTTTTTTTACCCTGATAATTTGTGGTAAGTTTCTTTATTTTTTGAATATAAAGTGACAGAAATAATTTGCCATTAGAAAAGAGAAAGAATCTGACTATTTACAGCTTTTATACATCACAAAGTTTTTCTGGTTTTTATGTTGTGTCTTTTTTTAAATTCATTTTGATTTTTGTTCCTGCATCATTTGAACAAGTCCAAACTGGAAATCTATACAGCTCACAAAAAAGCCCTCCACCCAAAAGACCCCCCACCCCCACCCAACCCCAATGAGAAACAAGATAAATCAAAAGAATGAAATCAACTTATTTCTTTTTTTAAAGGTAAGTCATTTGCTTATATATATACTTGTGATTATTTTTTTCAAGTTCAAACACCAAAATCCAAGAGAGAAAGGAAAAAATAAAAAGACCCAGTCATCCGCCCCCTCCCCCCCACTCCAGAATCTCAATTGATCCCTGCACGTCCAAAATAAGAAATATATATTTACAGAAAACGAAAACAAAACAAACAAACAGAAAAGAAGTTGGAGGTGGATGGGCTGGGGATCTGAGAGTTAAGAGGAAGGAGAGCTGGCCCCAGGGAGGGGATGGGATCTGGGCCTCACAGATCCAGGCAAGTCTGAGCCTTCTGTGTCTTCCCTGGGGAGGATACCACACCGGAAATGGGGAAAGCTCTGAATGGGTCCCCTTTGCCATGTTGTCTAGGGAGGGGTTAGGCTGTGAGTCTGTAACCCAAGCAGCCAATGGATTCCTATTTAGTGGTTTCCATCATTAACCCCTCACACTCACTCACACGTGCACGCACTCACAGGCACACACACATGCACCAATCCTATGACTAAGTATAATTATGACACTGCTGGAGCACTGTCCCCTATCAAGCAGAGGAAAAGAGATTTGCCCTTAGGGACAAAAGTTCTCCTGTCCCTTCTCTGATCTGCACTGTAACATGCCATCCAGTTCCCTGAAGTGTTTCCACAGCATCAGGGTCACTCTGAAGTATGAATGCTGGAGTGGCCATTGGGAAACAAAGCTCCCATGAAGATATTCCCCTCTTCTTGTAAATGCCCTTAAAAAACAGGTGCACCCACGGAACTAGGGTGGGAGCAACCCGAAGAAGGGGAAATCTGAGGCAGAGGCAATGGAAGCCACATTGTTTTCTGCTTGCCCTTGAAAGGTTGCATTTCTGGAGATGAGAAAGCAGAGGGCATGACAACACCATCCCAGGTCAGCTTCTCCTTTCCTTCTTTAATTGGCTTCTTTAGTCTTCAGTGTGTGAAGCACAGTATAACCCCTTGACTTGGTTCCAACACAAAAACCAAAGCTCTGGCATGAGACAAGCCAGGATGAACACAACTTAATCTTTTGGGGAAAATGCCAGGTGGGACATGATGAGGCATGTGGACAGAGAAGTTGAACCAGTAGCAGCAGAGGTTGTGGTCAAGTTCATGCCCTGTTCTAGATTCTGCAGTAGCTTGGAGAAATAGTGCACCAGAAATGGTGGAACAGCTTCTGTCTTTTTTCAAATTATGAGTGTTGTTTCTTTTTAAGGGCACAGGAAAGAAAATAGAATCAGCACACCATCTGTGTCTGAAGTATGTGGAATGTTTCTGGGGTCAGACTCTAGGTTGCTCTTACTAAATCTCCAAATGCCAACACTGTGGATCTCCCTCCACCATGCCTCCCTTGGCCAAATTTCTGATTTTTTTTTCAGGTTCTCCCTAAAAGCCTTCACTTGTTCCCTTTTCATGTAGCCCCACTCAAATTCCTCCCCCACCCAATTGTCTCCTGATCCAACCTCTTCCCAAGGCTTTTGAAGACTTTGGTCATTTCCTTATGGTACTGTCCTACTGTTTATCTCTGTCCCAAAAGAAAATACTAAATAAAAATGATCAGTTAGAGAAAACTTTCATTTAGCAGAACTGGGCAGAAGCAAAGCTACTTTCTAATCCTTTTACTTTGATTTTTAAAAAAGACAAACTAGGAAAAAGGTGAACAAAGAATTATGATTTCCCCAAGGAAACTAACTTAGTTGGGAACCTTGAAAATAGAAAGGAGAAGATTTACTGTGCAAATGTGTTCTTTCCAGGGCAAACAATCAAAATGCAGCCTTACACCATGATCACATTTGCTGACTTCTATGTCGTGACCTGCCTCAAATGGCAATAGTGTTTTTAGTGGAAGTTAAAAATAATAAACATTAGGACTGAAGAAGAAGAACCTATATTGTGTGTTCTGTTGGTGAGACCCTCCCCTGAGCACTCACAGCCTGATCACCTCAATCTGACAAAAATCATCTGACCCAAATGCCCAAAAGTCTTGCCTGGGACAGTCACCATGAGAACTCTAAGACTTTCAGAATATCTCTCATCACTCAGACTACTACTCCCAAGTGACCAGGTACCTCCCCAATCTGTGCTCATTTTCCATCTTTCATGAATTCCCCAAATCTTTCCCTGAATCCAGGGTTCATCAGCCACAATCCTGACAATAGACAATAAATGTTCTCTCTTTTCTCTCACTAAAATGTGGCCATTTCTTGGGGATCCTATCAGGGACAGGCATCTCTGTCCCACATTCTCCATGCCACTGGGCCTAGAGGTGGAATAGGCACCTTCCTTGCCACTTTCGGACTATCTTCCATTCCCTCTTCCTTAAAAATCAAGCCAAAATAACAATTCAGCTTTGAAGCATATCAGACTACACTAGTTGCTTCCTTTACTTGAAGCAGTAATTTAGAGATTCCTGTCACTGTCTAAAAACCATTCTCATCATAATTTTTGTTGATTTGATAGTCAGATGAACTGGCCTCTCAGTTCCTTGGCCTCTGTTCCTTCAATAACCTTTTCCAACACCTAATTTCAGCCCACCCCCCACATCAACCCCAGATTATAACACTACCAATAACTACAACCTCTCCATTATCAAAGTCTCCAGTATACTGATTTCTCCTTCTGCAACTGATTCCTGATTTCTCCTTCTGCAACTGGATTCAATAATTTTGTGACTCCAGCCTTTTTCTCAATCCCTTTCTCCTACCAGACTTCATTATTCCCGATTCCCTAGTGCTGACTTTGCATTGCCATTAACTCTGTGTCTCTTGCTGCCTTCATTAGATTTACCTGGTTAACCCTCAAACATGCTTACATCCAGTTTGCCACACTATTAAAGAGGCTAAAAGTACCTGAAGAAAATTTCTTAAGTTTCTTTCAAACTCATGACCATAGAAACCTCAAGTAAATGTTTCATGCCACTTAGCATGTCTCTTACATATCCTTCGTCTCCTTACTCTTTTGTTAGATAGCTCTATAAGTAATTCACAACTTAGTCTCTTCTCATACCTCCAATATCCATTCCCCAATACTCAGCCTCAATTGACAAAATACCTTTGTGTTTAACCAAAAAAATTATCAATCAGAAAATACATACTCCCACTATCACATTTACCAATGCACTTGTACCTGTGCCCAAATATCCTGTCTGCCTGCTACCACTTTAGGGATGGTCCTAAAGACAATATCTCTACTTATGCCCTGGATCCTATCCCTCTCATTTCATCAAAACCACCACTCCAGTAGTTATCCCCTCTCTAAGCATCATTAATTTCCCCTCTCTTTTGGATCATTCTGATCAGTATAAAACAGATATAATTTATCCCATTAAAAAAAACACCAAAAATCCCTCCTCAGACCTACATCATTTACTACCTACTGTTATTTCTATGTTTTCTTTCTACCCAAACTGAAAGAGTTGCCTATTCATATTGTCTTCACTTTCTGTGCTCCCACTCTTTCTTAAACCCACCCCTATCATACGTTTGTCACCAGCAGTCTGCTGAACTCTTCCAGGACATCAATGGAGTGATCTACAGGTTTCCAGATTATCTTATTCTACTCAGTAGAGCCTGGCTTACCCCTGGAAACTTCTCCCAGTGCAGTTTCCTCCTCATCTCCTGGGCCTCTGAACATCGTGGAAGCTCTCTTCTATCTGTACTCACTCCCTAGATCCAGCCTCATGGCTTCAATACCATCCAAATGCTTATGAATTACGAATTATATCTTCAGGTTCTATCTCTTTCCTAAATTCCAGGTTCATATAGCCAATCAGCATTTCCATTTGGATGTCTGATGGGCATATTGCTATAAGGTTCTCTTTCCCCAATCTACTTCACCTGCAGGATTCTTATCTTATTAATGGTGACTCCAAAATTCCAGTAGCTGAAGTCAAAAATTCTAGGGTGATTCTTGATTCTTTTCTTTCTCTTACTTAATAACTAATTCATCAACAAATCTTTAAAAATATTTCCAGAATTCACCACTTCTCACCACCTCCTTTGTTAGCACCATAGTCATTGACCTGGATTATTGCAGTTGCCTCCTAACTGGTCTAGCTGCTTTTTCTATCGCCCATCCTCTCACAATATATATTTCAATACAACAGTCACAATGCTTCCATTTAAAAGGAAGTCCAGGTTCATATCACTCTCTACTCAGAACCTTCTAGTGACTTTGCTTCTTGCTCTTAGTAGAAACCCAAATATTTACCAGTATTTAGTGTACAAGGTAGATCAATAACACTCTCTGACCTCACCTCTCACATTCTGCCCTCAAATATTGGCCTTCTGGCTCTTCCTCAAGTACTCCAAGCATGGGGCTTGACCACACGGCCTTTGCAATTATTTTCACTTGGAGAACCTTTCACACAGAAAGCCCCTCTCATTCCTTCATTTCCTCTAAGCCTTGCTCAAACATTACCTTTTCATAGAAGTTTTTCCTGTCCACCACATAAAAACTAACAACTGTATACCCACTTACTCCCTTAATCTGCCTCATTTTTCTCACAGCACTTTGCAGTATCTGACATGAAATATGTTTATTGTCTATTTCCTTTCAGTATGTAACCTTCATGAGGGCCTGATTGTTCACATATCCTTGGCATGGGGTTCCCACTCAGTAAATATCAATGTGTGACTAAATCATCTCTCCAAAACATTCTCATACACTGCAGGCCAAATATCTCCAAAAGAAAAGTTTCAGGGGGAAAAAATTCTGGATATTTAACTGAATATCTAAATGAGGATAGAGCTCACTTTCTCTGCTGTCTTATAATTTGAAGATTTAGGTTTATTATTATTTTTTAATCATTAAGAAATGATCCCGAGTCTCAGTCTACAGCTCTCTGAACCTTTCTTTCTGCTGCCTAACTCCCAAATCCTTTGTGGATACAGTAGAATTTATAGAAACTTTGAATGTTTCAGAGGATTAGTTAACATTTTAGCTCAGAACATTTGATCTATTGCCCTTCAGTAATATTTCATAGCTTACAAGATCATGTCTGAGTCAGTAAATCCCATGTTAATATGTGTAATACTCAGGATAAAATCAATCTGTAAATGTTTATTTGTAATCTAATCGACCCATTCCCTTCCTGAAGTAAATAGCAATCAGATTAAAAACTTGGTGTTTTCACCGGAGATGGGGACATATAATTTTATTTAAAGAGTGTCTTTCTCAGAGGTCACCTAACTTTGTGATCCAAAATCATTCCAAAATTGAGCAAAAGGTTCTACTAACTCCTTTCCCCAGATGTGTTTTAATCCCCACAGTGCCTTTGGCTTCGCACTTTAAGTAAGTATAATCATAATGGCCTTCTACTCAGAATATTCTTAACTGGAGAGTATAATTCACTTGAGAAGGGCTGCTCAAAAGGTTTGTAGGCAAGGTTTGGAAAAGTTAAGGTGTGATGCTCATCAGCGTCTTCCTGGAAGACAATGCTTCTCTCTAAAGTCAGGCTGTCCCCATTTCCTGAACCATCATCATCAGCACAGCTTCTCTTTCTGCCAAAGCTATAGGGCACAACAAACCAACCCCTTACAGAGTAAACCAGAACATCTGGATGCCAGGGTCATTGTCTCTTTAACCCAAACCATTCTGCCATGGCTTCTCCCTTCCTTGCTTCTAAGTTCTTCTCAGCTCTGTGAAAAGCATTCTTTTAGAACAAACCTTTCTGTCTGCTTGTTACTGAATCTGTTTCCTAGTCCACCCTCTTACTCTCATTGCAACAGAAGACACAATATTAATGGTTAAAGAAAGAATGTGCAACAACAGCTCATTGGGTGAAATAGATTGAGAAACAGAGGTCTTTGGGCTGTTCTGTTACCAGCAAATTCAAACTGGAACTCAAGCTTCTCCCATGCTGCAGGGCCTGTGCTTTGAAACAATAAAAAAGAGAAGACAATAACAACCACAAAATGCTTCCATGCACATGACAGGTACCTCTGTCAAAGCTGCGGTGCTCTCATAGAAGTTGCTTAATATTCCAGAGCACACCCGTCTCCGCTAGCAAAACCGCAGGCTATCACTGGAGGTCACCCACTTCCCTAGCACTTGACCTTGAGTTGAAATATCTGGTAATAAAACCTTTCTTATGTGCTTATCATTCTTTTTACCTTTTCTATCTTCCCAAGTTAAAATATAGTGAGAAAATCATGAGAAATTACTACCAACAGTTTCTTTTAACAATCTAATAGGATAGATGATAATGCCGTTTAAGAGTTATATCCCACCTTTATAGGAAAGAAGGTGAGGAGGGGAACCAAGACCTGAAGGGGGACCAGGAGAGCTGCCAAGAAGGCTGTGAGGTGAGAAATTTGGAAGGCTATTCTCAATGATAAATCGCACATGGGCATTTTGGTCTATTTACAATTACAACTATCATTGTTTCTGTTCAGCATCAATGCCTGAAATTTGTTGTGGAATCATGACTTCCCAGGAGAGGCAAGAGGACAAATGCCTCAAAGAAGAGATGACTCTGAGGGAGAGAATAATAAACCAAAAGACTCTCAAGATTAAATGAAATATGCTGATTCTATTCGTTCTTTATGTCAAACTTTGCCAATAGAACATTTGACTGGTAATGATCAAACTGGATAGATTTCTCCATCATGTGGCAAAGAATACTGAAAAGGAAACAAAGGAAATCACAATACAATCATAACTGCCCCAGAAGATAGTTGTTTTGTTTTTAGTCTCATTTATCTTTTTGTCCACCAGGCCTCACCCAAACAGGATTATACAGATCATTCCTTCATGTAAGCTACAGAAAGCAAGAGGCCAAGGAAATGAAAGGTGCAAGCCAATAACCAAATGGACAAGCTTAGCTTGGGACTAAATCAAAACTATAAAATCAGAGGAATTATATTCTGCCCCCAGGCTATGAGAAGGAGTTTGAGCTCATGTGAAGGCTGCTGCTGCTCAGCAGTGCCTTGGGTTCTGAAATTGCCTTTACCTAAACCATTCTGCCTTTCCATAAGACACTTAGTGCCCAGCACTAAATGTACTTCAAATGGGAAGGTACATTCATTTTAAATGTGACATTGGCTTCAGTCTTGTGCAGATCAGGATCTTTGTGAAACTGTCCCTCCATAATGCTTCCCTAAATGGTTTTCTTGGTAGCTATGCTTAAGACTTGCAGTTTCTACTACCACTGTAGTCTTGAAAAGTAAACACAAGAGCTCTGTCATTTTGATTAAACGACTCTCTGTTATTCCATGCCCTATGGTTCCCATGAATCCTGTGATTTCCTTCTCCAAAGACAGCTATAGCATAACAGGGAGTGGTCATCTCAGAGGACTGAGATGCTCCAAAGGCTCTCAGCTGTTGGCCCTCTTGCTTGTCATCAAGGAGCATTGTAATCCAAGTGTTTGTGATCACAAATGAAGCTACCCTAGGTCGAGATAGAATATCCCTGCTCCTCTCTCTTAGCTTACTATGATATCATCATGATTTCATGTGGCCTACTGGGAGGAAAAAAGGAGAGAAATATTTGTAATTGGCCTGATTCTAAACTTAAAGCTTGAAGAGGATTCTAGTAGCCCCTCTTACACTATTCCCAGGCATGGATGTAAACTTAACTCTTCACTTTGCCCATATCCTCTCCTGAAGCCAGGCATCTGAACCAGGCTCTGGGAATGACTACATTGTGCAATTGATAGTATAGAAGTCTCTCCACTCACCCATTTAAGGATTTTTCCATCTTCCTACTTCCTCTCCTATCTTCCCTCTAGGAACAGGATAAAATGGAAAAAAAAATTCTACATTAAGCTAGGACACTTAGAGCTCCTTCACTGCTCTTAGAATCAGCAGAATCTCTAAAGAGAATGTTCTATGACACAAACTAAAGTCACTAAACTCTTTGGAAAGACTGATGATTACTTCCTCAGCTTGATACCATTCATCAGCAAACAGGTAGACTACAAGAAAAAGTGGTTGTAGGATTCCTTGGTCCTTGGGTGCTTAAAGAAATCACCATTTTAATCTTGGGGTAAATTCCAGATGTCATAAGAATCCTCCAAAGATCTTAATAAGTCTTTATAATACCCATAACTCCCTTCCTTTAGGTTTTAGGCAAGCAATAATTATTGTTTCTGGGAGATATATATCCTTCCTTCTGGAATTCATTTGTATGTAAGTCTTCCTAATATTTCTATTTATGCTACCAGAACTAACTCATGCCTTAATACTAGAATCTAACTTGTGGTATTAGAACTTGACTCAATTACATAGCAGTCTCCAGAAAATGAATCTAGGGAATACTCTCTGGAGGTACCCCTCCTCACCCTGGGCTGACCCAAACTACTGACACCTTCAGAGTATCAGGACATTCTTTGCCCACATTCCTGAAGGCTGCCTTCCCCATGGCACACTCTGGGAGAAATCCTCTTAGTTTTTCTTGAGCTTTTATTTGTGTGAGTTACATGCTACATAAAAAGTTATTAATAATAAATAATGTTCCACAATGTCTTACCCCACAAAATTAAAAAAAATACTTATGTTATTTGGTCTTCAACCTCTCTTTATTATAGAAACTTTTCTACCCCTTCTGGTTTTCAAAGCTCTTGTTTTGTTCTTACTTAACTTGGTTCTGTAGACTCAAGTGAAGTGTGTGTGTGTGTGTGTGTGTATCGGTCTGTGAAGAAGACAAATTTCCATGGGAAAGATTTGGATAAATCAGCATCCAGTTAGATGCTGGACACTTAGGGTAGGGTGGACATTTCAGGAACCATTACTCAGTGAGCCAGGCTAAGAGATGAAAACTCAGATAAGTTTTGGTTCTGCCAAGAATTTCCTATATAGCTTGCCAAGAATAACCTATTTAATCATCAAATTTTGCTGTGCTCCAACTTTCCTATATGTAAAATTAAAAGAAGATGATAACATTCCTCTGCCAAAGGAGGTCATTTGGTGGTTATGGTAAATTATTCTATATTCACATATCAATGACTTTAATTTATTCAGAATATACCATAAGCTCAAAGTGGTGGAGGCCTACTTGGGCTACTGGTGATTCTAGAAACTCCATCCTTCTCTATGAATGCAGATTCAGGCTACAGACTGCCATAGCTCAGGGCCTTTTATATGGGAATTAAGCTCAAACTATTTAAGGAATGACCCCTCAAAAACATTCCTTAGTTTTCTACTCCTTTTTGGGGGTAGAAAATGTGCTCTATTTCTTGTGCCTGCTACCAAGAAATAACCAATATAACTTCCCAGATCATTGAAAGTGTACAGGAGTCTCAGGAACAATCAGTAGCAATGTTGTTCTCTTTTCTGGGACCCAAAGTACCCAGTCTTGTACAGCAAGCTCTGTCCTCTGTCATTAAAACACGGGAGTGCTGCTTGTACCAGATTGTTGGGCTTTGGTTTAGAAACATTAAAATACCTAGTCTTGCACATGTACAAGTTCTGTGCTCTTTCAGAATCTCATCCTAACAGTGGTGTGTGTGTGTGTGTCTTTTGAGGGTGAACTACTTGAAGCTGACTCAGGACATAGAATACCTCAAGGCTCTTAAGTTGAGAAACAGTAATAAGAGAAGTCAAAGAGATGACAAGTGAATGAGGAAAAACACAGCTGTAAGTGCCCTGGTTGACTTACTTCCAATTGTATTCACATCAAAGAAAGAGTACTTTTACTATGTTGTGTTTTTGTCAGTAAGGGTTCTACCTGGAGCTTCTCTAGCTTCCTTACTTCCTGCCAATGTGACCTTTTGATATTTTCCTTGCTCCTGACCCTGGGAAAGAAAAAAAATTGCTGAATCACCTAAAGTACATATCACCATTCCCACCCCACTGAGGACACATCTCTTCACCCTTGTTCATGGTATTTTTAAGAAGAGATATGAGCACACATGGATCTGAATGTGTCTAAGCAAGGGGCTGTCTATCTCTAGGAAGACTGGCTTCTGCTCCATCATCATCCAAGCACTGATTCATGAACCTGACATCAGAAGATCACACAGATTCCAGAGCAAAGCAGGGACATTTGGCACAACAAGTAAATTGGTCCATCACAAACAAACAAAATGCTCCCTTCACATAAAGCCTGGCTATTTCTGTCAACCCTGTAGGTGTTTGTGATCCACAGGCAAGACAGGGCAGAAGAAAAAAGAGTAGCTCAATGAAGTATAATATGTCTTCCCAGTTTTAATGAAAACTTTTATCTACCAAGAATGTGTCCCTGTTACTCCATAAAGTGATTGAAATGGGCATATGAGATCTATTTGTTAGGTGTGTGTGTGTGTGTGTGTGTGTGTGTTGGGGAGACTCACAAGCATGAGGGAGCTCATGGCAAAGAGATCAAATTAGTTGAAATAATTGTGTTGTTTGGGTGAATTTGTGGAAGCAATTTATAAGTTACTAATAGCACAACTCATGGAGAGGCAGTGTAATGGCCTGGTCTCTAGTTTGCAGATGGTTCTTATGTCACAACTAAAGGGAGCTTTAAAATAGCCCTTGATTTAAAAGGAAATGTTCAATTATAATTAAAATGTGACAGTAACATTGGGAGTTAACTACACAAACTGTTCTCAATATGACAGAAATTTCAGGTAGGTGTTTTTTTTTTTTCTTTTTTTAACTCCCCCTGGAAACAGGTAATATCTGTATCTAAGAAAAGCAGATAGTGCAGGCCATTCATATTCCAGTGACCACATCTCCTGAAGCTGCATGTCTATCAGATCTGAGACACATGCTCTTCTCCAAACATCTGAACAGCTCCTTATACCTAACATTTAATCAGTATCCTCCATGATCTCTCCCTTACTTTGTTTGCATACATGTATTCCAAGTACACTCTACTAACCAAAAGACTGTTTAGAAAAATACGGAAATATGGAAAAATATGTAACATGGAAACGTAGGCATGTGATGTACTGCTGTGATTGCAGGTAGGTGTAGAAATAGAGAGGTAACTTCAGAGGGATTCATCCTTAGATTTTTACTTCAGATAAAGTATCCCGAGGTTAAAATAAACTGATTCCTTTTCAATTATAATTTATAATATCAAATATTTACTAGTGCCTTCCATATATTAAGATGCACTGGTAGATGCTAAGGAGATAAAAAGATAACTAAATATATGTTCCCTGACTATAGGTTGCTTATAATCTAGTCTAGTGAGGGAGATGAGATATAGAACCAAATGACTATAAATTAAGATGGCCTGTGATAGTTGCTATTAGAGAGATACAATTAAAGTGTTATAAGCATTCAAAAAGTACCTACATTTCTCCTGGATAAGAGATAAAGAAAAGTAAAATAGTGGTCTATTTGTTCTTTGAAGATTTTTATAGAGGGGGCGTGTAAGAAGGGAATCAGATGGGAGATAGAGAGGAGAGAATTTGGAGCAGTTTAAGTAAAGTCAGAAGTGGGAAAACAAGTCAGTATAGGAAGGTTAAGAGACAAATATCATATCCTTCGAATGAGGATGAACTCCAAATTTCCAGTCCCACACCCTACTTCTCACTTCAGCTTAGTGAATGTATTTCCAACCACCTTCTGAACAATTATAACTTCATATTGAGTCAGATCCAAGACCATCTCTGCAAACCAACAGAAGATGGCTGAAGATCTGGAATTTATTATCATCCAAAGAAACACTGAAGCCATAGAAGATAGAGATATTGCTACCGGAGCATGGAGATAAGGAAGATAAGAGTGTCAAGTTCGTAGTCAATGCTGAGGAGATGGGAGGAAGAGCAGAAATTTAAAGTAGAGAGGGGAAGTTACACGAGAATTCGTAAATTAGATATATTTTCTTAATAGCATGATAGGAAAGACTGCCTGTTGAAGCAGAGTAGACAAAATGATAGGCAACACAAAAAATTAATTCAACAAACATTTGGAGAATATGACATGGAATTAACATTGAAGAATAAAAAGATGCCCAAGCTGGGTAGAGTTCTGGTGAGATTAAATGGGTCAAGTCTGTGCTCTTCAGCATCAGTTTAAGACCTTGGAGATGGATGGAAAGAAGACATTGCTGGTGATGGTACTGTTGATGTGGTGAATATGGACTTAAACCAAAGAGGGAAGTGCGTGAAGTCAGTGGGTTTTATGGACCAGAACAACAGAGGGAGCTTGAAGGAAGGTAGATAAGATATAGAAAATGCAAGGTTGTGGCAAGAAAGGGAATTTCAGAGTTTTACCTGAAATAATTCTCAGAAGAAGAAATCTAGGGTTGACCATGATGGGAAAGCTGAATCTCTGCAGTGTTTTTAAAAATAATATAGTGGATAATATATTTGATGCACACTCTGAAACCAGATAACATTAAACCTGCATGGATAAATATATTAATTTATTCACAGCTATTTATACATACATACTACATACATTTAAATATTTTATATTTTTGTGTTCATATATTAAATAAATATAATAATATATGTTATTTTAAAATCTTTGCTATTCTTCACAGCACCAGCCCAGGGCATAGTATATACTTAATAAACATTGGTTTAATTTAACTAACATATTTAACTATGTTAAAGAGCTTTAATTTTTTCCCTACATAGTCAGGAATCTGCTCAACTCCCTAAAGTACAATGCTAAAATAACTATAAATTAAAGAGAATTCGGATTTAAAATGTGGAGACTAAATATTTAAAGTAACAGTTTTATAGTGGGCTTAGTGTTGTGCTTTTAATTGTACCCTAATTCTTAGACTGAGTTCCATTTATTTTACCTTTGCCAAAATACATATTCCATCCCCTAGTCTCAAGGCTATGGGAAATTCTACTCTGCTTTCCACTTTCAGTTCTCTTCAGGAGTCCTCACCTCCGACTTACGCCAGCAATTATGTTTAGAAGTATGGAACAGTGCCAGAAACTCTGTGTGATAATTCTGAAATGAATGCAAATGGCCACACTGGCAGAGAAGGATTAATGATTTTTAACTTTCCTCACTTATTCCAGCACTGCTATCCTAACCCATCACTCTTTGGGCAAAAATTTGTTTTCCTTGCTTCAATATTGTCAATGAGAGGCCCCAAACTTCACTAACCTATTTTTCTCTCTCCAAGGCATGGGAATAGTACTGACTTTAAGGTTTTTTTTGACTGGGTTCTTGGCAATGAGAATAGATAGGTCTATATATTGAAGTCATAGAACCCATAAAGCATGATTGAGTCGTGGCTGGAAAGAGATGACGATGGGATGTATTCTGTTATCATGTGATTATATGTAATACTGGAATCCCCAAAGTTAGAATGGAATCTTCCATCTAGATAAGTAGAAGTTCTCAGAATGACAAATACACATTTTAATGATGCCCCAAATATCTGGTAGTTCTAAAAAGAATTGCCCACTGGTTAAGTAGCTCCTGGTAGTCCAATAGCTCCTTAACAGTTAGTTAAATGTGTGTTGGGATCATTGGGAACCCTCTTTGGAGGTTGGGAAGTAAAAGATACAGAACAACTCAGCAAAATTGGAAGATTAATTGAATTGGAACAGAGAACAGATAATTACAATAAATTTTTATTATCATAACATTAAATCAATTGATTTTTCTAGCTGCTCACTCCTGTAATGGAGGAGAAGCATTAGTATTTCATTTTGTGTTGAAAAAGTCATAGTCCTTAACCCACCCTATAAGGTTCTGAATTTATAAATTCATAAACTACATATTCACATAACTGCTTATTGAAAATAATTCCTAACTAGGAGTCCTAATCCCATGTCACATGAACCTTAAGTAAACACAGATGGAGGATAGGAGGATTTAAATGTCCTTTTACTCTAGAACCTATGTCTTTACTCCCTACTCTATTGCTCTCAGTGTTCTTTTCTCTCTGGGTCTTCTCCTATATCATTAATTTATTCCCAGGAAAATAAATGAGAAACCTAATGTACACTAAGTGTTACAGTGTATAAATCCCTAATATGGCTTAATATATCACCCTTCCTGGTTTCATTTAAATGACAGATGAGCAGCTCAGTGCTAAAGGAGTAAATCTGTGTGGGAAGCCAGTATTTGGAGAAGAATGGGGAATGAAAAGCGAAGGTCTTCTCAGGACCTCTAAAATCACACCATGGATCATATACCTTTTGTAAGGCCAGACACATTCCAGTATAACTATCTACTCTTAACTGCTTCTCATCCATATAGAGTTCTTTAGACAGGAAGGATAGTTTCTGACACTCAAGTGAAGGAAGCAAATCTCTACCAAAGTATTTGGCAGTCTACTGAGCACACATTTCTTATATGGCTTGGGGCTCAGAGCACACATAATTTATGGCCACAATACCTGGAAACGCCTAATGCATTCATCAATAGCACTGTGGCTGCATTATTTATGCACACATCTAAATCATTCCTAACACAGCAAACAGACACATACAGGTGTTAAGCAATGACTAGGATTATTATAGAGAGTTTGGGATTAAAAGAATAAAGTAGTTTTAGAATAGCTTTCTCCAAAGGCTATTGCCCAAGCCATCTGGTTATTCTATCCATAAATCTTGAACTAACTAACCAACCAAACAAAAAACAAACAAAACCCCAAAGAAACTCTAGTGCTTAAATGAGAGGCACAGGTGACCAGCACACTGCAGTTTGGTTACACATTTCTTCACCTCTCATGCAGAGAGTTTCCCTTTGGGCAACTTTAGATGCAAAGGGAGACTGAGTGGGTGATATTCACTTAATTATAGATGACTCTCATTTTATCACATTATACATGCATTTTGGCACTACTAACACCACCAACATTTAATGGAATCATTTGGGATTTTCTCCCCCAATCACAACATGGGTGGCCGGCACAGGGGACTCCACACCAAGAATGTTTCCTGCATTCTGGCTGAGAATACACAGTGAAATATTATGAAATTACAAGACCCACTATACATGCATCACTCTGAAGGGTATGCACATTCTTGACTCAGGAAAATTCAAGGGTCAGCTTATTTGAGGTCAGTAGAAAGGCTGAGATTTAAGCAGCCCTCTGAAAGGAGTGATATAGGACCATACCCACCAACCCACTTCCACAGTGGAAGGAAATAATAAGAGGACACAAAGATGGGAAGCATGGACTCCGGAGAATATTGGAACAACTATTGCTCCATGGTGTCCATAAAATCTCACAGTTTTGAATAGATTGGGTCTCTGTCCATCTGTGGAATAGACGGGGCTTACTGCGGAATTCATCCTCATGCATTTTACTGGTTTGTTATTTTGGAATGAAGTAACACCTAGAACCTAACAATGCTCAGCCATCCTTTCTTTATGCTTTCTTGAGCAGGCCATGAAAATCTTATTTGGTCCTAATTCAAATATCCAGTTGAAGAGAGATGACCAACTGGGGCCAAAGAAGGGGTTAAGGTAAATAAAATGACTCAGCTGACAGATTTGATAATAGAAGAAAGGGGGGAAAAAGTAATGTAATATCACAGGTAAATGGATTCCGAAATTTCACCCTGTGGTAAACATAGAGAGGCTGTCGTCATTCACAATGCCAGAAGTCCAGTGAGAGAAATTCAATTTGCCTGGCTAACCCAAGGTCAGGTTAAGAATACCTGGCTTGAGGCAAACAGCCTCCTCGCGATGGCAGAAATGAGGGCAGACAAATATAAAGTCACTGCTGGCACCATCCTTTACATACGTGCCCTTCTACATCTAAATCCAACTTCTGCAACCTAAGAGAACGATATGGTCACTGAGTTTTGAGCATATCTGGTAATCTTTTCAGAAAACCATGTGATTTTGTAAGACAGGCATCCAGTTCTACCTCCCTGCAACCAGATATCATGTTTCCAAAAGTAGATCTAGTAGGGATTTTCTCGGTGTGATTTCCATGGAGGAAGGGAGGGGACAGTGAAAGGGTGGGTGCCCAGGTACTAGAAAGAAGAGTTCAAGTGACTGAGATGGTTGTTAAACATCAGAGGGAGCTGCTGGGAGAGCCCTTAGGACTGAGCTTCCTGAAACCTCTCAGCCACACCGGGAATGACAGGTTAACTTGACCTCCATTCTGCTTTAAGTCCTCTTGAGAATCTTCCCTATCCTAAATACTGACAGGGAAAATATGGTGCCACCAGCTTGACTTCGCATGGAATGCTGGTGATCTATATCTACCTAGAAGTTAGGAGCTGGACCTGGGGTTTGCTTAGAGCCAAACTGGACCCTGTGCTAAGTAAGCCCAGGCCAATGGGCATGAACACTTCTCACAGACCAATAAGACCAGAGAGGTGGGGAAGCATGGACACAAATGACTCTCCCTGGCTTTCTCACCACAGTGGCCTCCACTCGCATTCACTTTTTTTCCAGACACCTGAAGCAAATCTCCCCAGTGGAAAATGAAAACCCATAACAGAACACTTTCCCCCCTTCACTCCCATCCCCTCCCCACCCCCTCCAGCCCAACACCCTGAATACTCACAAGAGAACACTTTATCTATACAAAATTAATTAGAAAACAAAATATTTACATATGAAATAAACACCATCTTGATTTCTGTCACCAGTGGAGACCAACAGAGCCCCCTTTGTTCTAGATTGCTGTTCGCTAGGTTAGTTGGTTTGGTTTTTTATTTGAATGGGGTGAGGTAAGAGGAAGAGTGAGGGAGGAGCCCCTGACCTTGGACAGAGTCAGGGTGAAGCAATGTTTATATGGCCCTTCTCCTTCTTCCTCCTGGAGACGTCTCACGCCCTCTGTCCTCTCTCTCAAAGTCTTTCCTTGAATCTAAAGTAAAGCACTCCGTGCTCCTCTCTCCACACTTGTGAGAGGTTCAGCCCCTTGTCCCCAGGTTCATTTTAGAAAGGAAACAAAGCTTTACAAGGCCTTCAGTTGGCTTTAAAATGAAAGATACTGAGGTAAAATAAAAATCAAGGAGGAGGGTGGGGATAGCAGTCAAGAGGAGAATGAGGAAGAGTGGTGAGTCAGGGCAAACAGAAGGCAAAGAGCAGCCCTGGAGGGTGTGACTTGAAGAGACATGGCAGCTTCCTTCCAGAGGAGGATGAGCACCTTTCTGGTTTGTGTGTCCTGTGTGCAACATGGAGGTCCTGCAGTCAAGCTTCCAAACAGACCTGGGCTCTGTGGCTGCCACCTGTGTAAGGGGAGGGTGGCAGGACAGCGGAGCTGACCCAGAGTTTCAGGACCGGCAGTGACAAATATTCATTTCCCTTTTCAAGTTTCCGACTTTCAGTGAAAGGGGCATCACATCTGCCAGTACCTTCATTCCTGGAGTTTTTCTACATGTATATATTTTATTCTTGGATGGTATACTCTGGGAGAGAAAGGTGTTGCAGGAAGATGGAAGGGCTTCTACCAAGAGTGATCACATTGGGCTCAAGGTCACATTCTCAGGGAGCCAGACCCAATGGCTAGTAGGGGTGTGCCCCTCTCCTCATCACTTCTAAATCTCTCCATTCCCTCCATACCTCCTGAGCTATACTCATGAGCAAACTCATCCCTTTTACCTGTTACCTAGCAGTTGTGATGGATTCTGAGGGAACAAGCCTGCTCTCCTAGCTCCAGGTTAAGTAAGAAGGGATCAAAGCATTGAAAACATCCCCCTCTCTCACTTACCCTACCTTGAACTACTCCCCTATTTTCCAAAGCCTTACTTAGCTCCTCCCCAAGCCCCGACCAGGTGAGGGTCTAAAGCTCAAGAGAGCTTTATAGAATCTTTTGCTCTCTAGAGGATCATGGCTATTTCTACTTCCCTTTACCCTTCCTGGAAAGTTCTTGGCCAAAACCAGTTGAAGGTATTGGCAGCTGGAGAAACCACTTTTGTACATTGCTCTTGTAGGATTGTTTACCACCTTTTTGTCTGGACCAAAGAATCTTCTCTGACAAGAACTTCCACTCTCTTCATTCAGGAAGGGTGAAGGGATGAGACAGCCAACATTCAGCTAACGTATGACCATCTCTGCTTGTATATAAGCCAAAACAAGCACACTGCTGAGGAATATTGAGAGAAAACACAAGGCTTGGTTGCCTTTTATACATTTATAGGCCCCTGACGGTGTGTGTACAGATCACATATGTGCAAATGTATTTGCACACACGTGCACACGCAGTCAGTCCATCCTCCCTTGCCTTTAAGGCACCATGAAAGACTGCTATGATGTACTTCCCATCATCCACCAATGACCTCTGTTCACCACTAATGAGTCTCATGGAATTGAAGCAAACATTTTGGCTTATATACCAACACACATGGCCTCCCCGCCTCTGCTTGGCACATGATTCTTAAACAGATGCCATCAAAGCCACAAGAATTTAGCAAAAGCCTCTCTTCATTCACAGGCAAGTATGCTCAATGGTCTTATTTGAATGCTTTTGCTGCCTCATCTAAACATAATGATCAGTTTGGGAAGAGCTATCCTGTGCTCACGTGGCCTCCTTTTGCTTCTCCTTGTAGCACTCAAAGTGGGTGACAGAGTCCTCCCATGCTAGCAGGAAGCTCAGAGCAGCCACTTCCTTTCTCCATTTTGGCCTCCCATGCTGAGCGAGCCCACTGCATCCTCTCTTGGGAACAGGGATGTCTGACAGATGGGGGAAAGAGGAGCGAACTGGAAAGGGAGGCGAGTTGGTGCTGGTCACCAGGGTTGCCCTCCGAAAGAATCAGAACTCCAGGATCCCATAAATAAATTAAAACAAGAAGAAAAGAGCAAATGGGAACCAAGTTCACCCCCGTCACCCTCCGTGACATAGCCTCCACCACAGGCCCGCAGCCCAACCCTCCCGTACCCACCTTAACCTCTCTCTTTCCTCACTCAGACATCAGACTCAATACTAGAAAGTTTCTCATAAACATGACCATTGCTGGAGCCATTGAAAGCCCTGGGGTTTTTGTTGTTAGGCACACAGGGGTTGGACTGGTTCCCTATACAGATGTCTTTCTGGAAACGGCCTGGCACAGCCCCATGAAGGGCCGAGACCACTGGCTTGGTGGTGACAAGGGCGCGGAAGTCCGGCCTGGCTTTTGGCGCCCCTGGCACCGAGGGCTGCCTGAAGAAGTAGGATTTGCTGCCATGGAGCAAGCACTGGTCGTCCCCAAAAGTGGGGATGAAAGGGTTTTGCGTGACCCGGTCAGGGTAGAGCGACTTGCTGAGCATGTAGCCGCCGCCGGGGTTGTTGTGGTGGTGTCCGGCAGTGGGCACTGAGGACTTGTTGTTGGCAAAGGTGCTCTCGCCAGCTGGCATCTCAAACATGTGGGCGTAGGGGCTCCCTTCCACGAACCGGCCCTTGTCTTTCAGGCTCACACTGCGCGGGGCCAGGGCGGCCTCTTCCTTCTGCAGATCCACGAAGGTGTCGTAGGAGTGCTGCCGGCGGAGCTTGTTGCGGTTCTTCTTCTGGGCCTTGGAGTTGGTCGGGCTCTGGGGGTACTTGGTGGTGGAGGCGCTGGACGTCACGGCCACCGGGGCCGCCGGCTGGTCCAGCTCCTGCAGGGAGTTGTCCTCGCTGATGTCGTACAGGTTGCCCGCCTTCTTGCAGGCCTCGCAGCGGATGCACGCCTGCCGCCCCGAGTTCTGGCCCCCGACCGACGCCGAGTAGTTGTGCAGCTTGGAGGGGCAGCTGCGGCAGAAGTTGCCCCCGGAGGAGCGGTCCTCCCACTCCACGTTGGTCAGGTTCTTCTCCCAGGGCGCCGGCACCCCGCCCACCACGCCACTGCCGCCGTGCTTGTCCCCGGGCCCGTGCTTGAGGTGGGACCTGTTGGTGCAGGAGGGCCCGCCGCCTCCGCTGACCGAGTCGCTGCGCTCCTTGTAGATGTCCGTCAGGTCCACGTGCTCCCAGTGGGGCGAGTTCTCCTTGGTGCGGAACTGGTCCAGGTAGAAGTCCCGCAGCCCTTCCTTGTCCCTGAAGTAGCGCTTGTGGTCCGGCGAGCGGGGCGGCCGGCGGCGGTAGGCCAGCTCGATCTCGTCGAACTCGCGGCGGGACTTGGCCGAGGCCGGCCGCTTCTTGAGGCTGTCCTTGTACTGCTGCTTGCGCCGCTTGGCCGCGTTGCCCTCGATGTTGCCGTAGGTGACCGTGTGGGTGGAGATGTCCGACACGTCGGAGCGGATCAGGTCGTCGTGGCCGCCGTAGCGGTCGCCCTTGAAGGAGAACTTGCCGTACAGGTCCCCGAGCTGGCTGTGCTTGGCGGCGGGCAGGCCGAGGTCCAGGGGCTTCTTGCCGACGACGGAGGAGCGCGGCTGGGCGGAGAAGGGCGGGTTGTCGCAGTCGTAGAGGCCGTCGATGGAGCTGGTGCTGCCGATGCTGTGGGGCCGGTGGTGGTGGTGGTAGTGGTCCTGGTACACGTTGCTGTCCTTGAGCTGCAGGTTGCCGAAAGTCCTCTCCACCTCGCTGATGTAGTCGCTGAAGAGGTTCTCCTCGCAGGGCGGGTTGTTGTAGGACTTGCAGTCCGAGTGCGTGAAGCTGCGGCGGTGCTCGGAGATGTCGTAGACGGAGGACTCGCGGCGGATGAAGTCCAGGGCGCTCTGCGGGGAGCCGTTCACCCCGGACAGGTTGGCCATGTTCTTGGCCGTGCGGAGCAGGCGCAGGATGTTGGAGTGGGTGTTGTTCATGGTCGCGGTGGGGGAATTCATCACGGACTGACGCTCCTCGATGGCCACTCCATGGATGCAGCTGTAGATACCCTGCAGGACAGGCAGGATGGGGAGGGTTAGGTCTCCAGCGAGGCGAACACATGACTGTAAGGAACCCCCCCTCCGCCCCCACTGCTAATTGCCTAATGATAAGAATAGTCAAAGAAAAATATGAAACGGATAGCCTTATATACTCATACAAAGATGTGGCTAGAAGTTGCACGATGTGTCCCCCTGCATTTGGAAGTCTCACATTAGGAGCTAAGGTCGTGGCCTAGCCGGATATCTGAGAGGGTGCATGACTACAACAAGCGACTTGAGCAAAGAGGATGAAATCATAAGACGTTCTTGCCCTGACTCCCTCAGTGACTTGCACTGATGTTCCTTTTTATGCCCAGGATTCACATCTTAAAAGTTGATGCATGGTTTGGCCAATAGCAGAAATTATTGCCAGCCTCCTGGAAGCCAGTAGCAATGCCCTACAGACGTTGAGCCTGCTCTGCCCTGGCTGGCCACACTGGCTGGCAGGAAACCACAGGGAAGCTCTGTAGCTTACAATTGCCATTCTTTTCCAGCTCTGACAAATTTTGAGCGGCTTTTAGAATTTTGATCACCAAATAACAACTGAGCGGTTCTCTTCTTGAGCCAAGCATGAACTAAATTCAAAGAGAGAATTAGGAAGCCCTTGGGTCAAAGGCAGATTTTTCTCCTGCTGTGTCCCACACCATGGGAGGGAAGAATTGGGACAGAGATCTACTACTAAATAGGAATAAATAATTTCCTTGTTGAATTCTTTTATATGTTCTCTCTTTAGCTCCTGATTTTCTTCTTATATTTTTCCATTCAATCTTATAAATATTAATTAATATCTTAGCAAATTAGTATTGATTGAGCATTCCCGTATGCAGGGCCTTAAACACCACTATCCAGGAGAAGGAATGGGTTGGGTTCAAGTCTAAAAGTCAAGTCAACCTCCTGCTAATATATTTCCCCCTGCCTTGAAAGGTGGACAAATTTGGAACTTTTCTCCCTGGCAAGGGAAGGTATTTGAGGAGGAGGTTGTTTGAACTGTGTTTTTAAAAGAAGGGGAACAATTTGAAAAGGGAAGTTGTCCCAATGGATGGAGATGGAAGGAGAGAAGGTTAGGAAGGAGGATGATAACCAAATAGCAAAGAAGAAAGGTTTATCCGAAACCGGTTTGGCTCAGTGGTAAAAGTGTTGGTCTGCAAACTGAAAGGTCCCGGGTTCGATTCTGGTCAAGGGCATGTACTTTGGTTGCGGGCACATCCTCAGTAGGGGGTGTGCAGGAGGCAGCTGGTTGATGTTACTCTCTCATTGATGTTTCTAGCTCTCTATCTCTCTCCTTGCCTCTCTGTAAAATATCAATAAAATATATTTTTTTTAAAAAAGAAGAAAGGTTTAGATGAGATGAGCCTCACTGTCCCAGAGGAAACAGCAACATAGATCAAGGTAAGGTTACTCACTTTGTCAGACCTCCTTTCTAACCATTCTTATTTATGGCCAGGAGAAAATGCCAAGCATTTTTCCTGGACAGAGGCATTGATTATGTAGAAGGGCTATGAATGTGGTTTCTATTCTGGGTCACCTGCTCCGTTTCTGCCATCACCCTATCTAGGACCTTAGGGAAGGGCCACACAAAGAATCAACATGACTCATGGTCCACAAGTCCTGTCATCCTGGTCCAATGTTACTGAATAGCCTGAATAGCCAAGAGGAAATTGTTCTGTATCACTGAAATACTATAGGAAAACGATCAAAAGATGGAACAATTTCATGAGAAGTCTACTCTCCTCCTCCTCTTTTCTTACTTTTCCTTGTGACATATTCATATTAAAAATGTTGTAAATCCTTAGTTTGGACTAGAAACATAGAAGTCTAAATAAAGAGCAATTTCAGAGTTATACTTTGCTCCAATTAAGGACATTTCTGGATATAAATTTTTTATGGGTCAGGACTTATTTCTGAAAGTTCTGTTAAGTTCTTTAACTCCCTATTACTCACACATGGTTAAAACACAGAGGGGAACAATCTATATATATAAAAGCCTAAGTGACTGACCATTCGACTGGTAGCTATGACATGTACTGACCACCAGGGGGCAGATGCTCAATAAACAGGCATGGAAACATGGAACAGACTGATGAATCTCAGAGGGAAAGGGGACGGGGAGGGCGGGAAGAGATTAACCAAAGATCTTATATGTATACTAGAGGCCTGGTGCATGGAATTGTACACCAATTGTACACCAGTGGGGTCCCTTGGCCTGGCCTGCAGGGTTCAGACCGAATACATGTACAAGTGCTCTGACATCCCCCAAGGGGTCCTAGATTGCAAGTGGACACAGGCCAGGCTGAGGGACCTTACCGGTGCACGAATTCCTGCACTGGGCCTCTAGTAAAACAATAATATACGTTTATATGTTAGAATAAGAGAGATATACTGCATTTCTCTATCTGAATAGAAATATCATTTTTACAAAAGGATTAAATGATTATGACAGCCTATTCAGAATTAACTAATGGTGATGAAAGGCATTTGGTAAAAGGCCAGCTTTTTTATTCTGATAGATCTGCCAGTTCTCATTGAGAACCAAATGTCCAAACCCTACACAGAAAGCTGTTTCTTGAAGGAAAAAAATAGCAGCACCTGTTTTTTAAGGCCATGAAAATTATGTCATGCAAACCTACTGGGGAAACATATATGATATGGTTTCTTGCTTCAACAACACAGGCTGGAGTCAGTGCCCTCCTGGGTCTGTTGGCTTTGCACAATGCTAGACTAAGCTCCAGGCACCTAAATCAGCCCACTTACTCTGCTGATGGAGAAGACCATGCCAGGCTTGCCGGAACAGACGCCCATAAAGCAGTGCCGGAACTGCCAATAGAAAAGGTGTTCACAGATGAAGGTGATGAGGCTGAGAGCCATGGCTGCCCCCAACATGTAGAAGACTCCTGCCATGTTATCAATGTCCAATTGGCTGCTCATGACCTCGTTCTTCTCATTGTGGCAAATGCCAGTGAGCCAGAGAGCTTCCAGCTCCTCCATCTCCCCTGGAAACAGGGCAGGAAGAATAGGTAAAGAGAAAACAGCAGAGGAGTAAAAACAAGGAAGCAAGAGGGGTGTTGGGGAAGAGAGAGAAAAACATGAGAGAGAAAGAGACAGGGAGACATAAAGAAAGAAAATTAATAGAGAGTTAGTAGTAATTTTATTAATACTATCATATACAACAAGTATTTACTGTATTTAACAAGTATTCATTGAAAACTTAATGGAGTCACTGCAGAAAATACAAAGATGTGAAACATTAACTGCTTTCCATTATCTAGCCAGTGTAAATTAGCATATACATAATCAATATGATAAACTATATGCAAAGAACAAGAGTTCAAATTAGTGCAAGTAATTTTGTAGGTGAATGACCAGTAGGTGTCCATGAGAGATAAGACGTGGAGGTGGGCATGGTGAGATGGTGTATTTTAATGTACGTTGTATGAAAATTCACTCCAGGCAGCAGAAATCGCAGGATCAATGGAAGGAAGGTAGAAAATTGAAGGTTTGTTTAGTGAAAGGCATGCAAAACAGTTCAAACAGAATACAAGTAGGCAAAGAGAGCTGAATAAAAATGGTTGGTGCAGGATTGCTGAGGGCTTGTGCATCAGACTAAGCATTTGGCACTTTATTTTATAGACAGTGAGGAATAACATCATCAAATGAGTGATTCAGAAAATTGCTCTTAAACAAATGTGTAAAGCAATTGGGTAAAGGGAGAAAGACAGAGATTAGCAGAGAGATTGACTGATTCCCTAGGGACCCTCACACTTACTGGTCTTTTGTTGCCAAGGAAAATACAAACATTAAGAGTAGAGGGAAGTGAGCTCGAATAAAATGAAACACCAAATTCAGACCTGCCTCCTTTTAACACTCCTTAGGGGAACTTTGATGGACTCAATTCATGTCAGGTTTTAATAATCTTTATCCATTTCACTAGATACTAGGACTTAGAAATGTAGAGAACCTAAACAAAAGGGAAATGAAAGAAACTACACGACCTAGAATGCATCTAATTCTAAACGAGCAACATTCTGAAAATCTCATGAAGGGAACTGCCTGTTCTGATAGTTCTGGTTTGGCTAAAAATCTGAATTTTGTGTAATCCGACTAGAGTTTTGGCCACTTGTTCAAATCATATCTAGTGGTGTTCTTCCTCAGAGATAGATTTCTGTTATTGCTAAATTCATAGAAGCTCTCACACCAAAATGTCCAGTTAATAGTCCAGCTACCACCCCCTCCTCTTTCCAACATCAATCAAATCATCTTTTATTCATTTTTTTTTTTACCAAACTATGATTTTCCTAACTAGTGGAGCAACCACTTCACCTGGAGTCTGAAAATCCATCTGTGCTCTTCTGCCTCTTATCTCATGCCTAACAGCAATGATTCTGCAGACATAATTTAGAGAATCGCTTGGTTGATGGCCTATGGGACCAAGTAGAGCAAGTTGCTCAACTGTAACTGGATTACTTTCTCTGAGGCCAACAGGAGGAGAAGGTACTTCGAACAATAAAGTGAAAAGGGATGCAGAAAACATGCTATAGTGAAATAGAAAATGAGATTTTTTTAAAGCAAGTTGGCTGCTCAGTTTGCTGCTGGAATGGCTCTGGGGAATATCTTATGGTGTCTGCTTCCCACCTCTTCCAGCTGAAAGAACATGATGGGAGAGAGGGAAGAATGAGTAGATGGCCACAAGGTGATTTCTCTACCCTTTCTCTGGGTACATACAGAGAAGAGACCTTTCCAAAGTTCCATCCACTGTGGCCACATGTGAGATGATTATTTGGAACATCTTATATCAGCCTCTCTTACTCCCTGGAGGTTTGATCATAGCCTGCAATTCCGAAACATATCTCCTTGATGAACTACTTTAATCTTTTGTCCTATCTTTCACCCTGTCATAGGTTGAACTGTCTCCTAAATTCACATGTTGAAGTCCTAACCCTATTACCTTGGAATGTGAACTTTATTTGGAAACATGTTCATTGCAGATGTAATTAGTTAAAATGAGGTCATTCTGGAATAGGATGGGGCCCTAACCTAATGTAACTAATGCCCTGAAAAAGGGGGAAATTGGACACATACACAAAAAGGAAAAAAAATATGCACAACAGGAAAAACCACTGGAAATTGACAGCAGAAATGCAATAATTCTTTATAGCAGCCCTCAGAAGAAACCAACGAATGCTTTCATCCTGAACTTCTGGCCCCCAGCACTATAGGTCAATATATTTCTATTGCTTAAGCCACTCTGTGGTTCTTTGTCATAGCAGCCTTAGGAAACTGATACAAACCCTTAAATCTCATCGTATATTGTGGCATGTTTTCCTGGAAATTCAGGAATTAGCAGAATGGAGAAATCAGGTTGATGTTTCAAACTGGCCATCAGAAGAGGCTAAGAAGGCACTTTTCTTTTGTTAACTCACCATCTCCAAAAAGTTGCAGGATAGCAAGGTCCACCTGGCGTTTCCACCCAGAATCTTTTTGGATGGCAATGCCATACCCAGTGGAAGCAAAGACCTTCCCACTGCCAATGGTCACCAGCTTGCAGCCTTCATCTCTGCCTGCCATGTAGTTCAGCACTGCTGCATCATAGATGAAGGCATCCAATTTCCTATGCAGGAAAGAAACAAAGAGACCAAATCCAGTGGAGGAATTTTAGAAGAGAACTTCCTATGGGGACATTAATATGAAGCAGTAGGGCTCCAGAAAACTGTGGGGAGAATTGGTTCAAAGAGAGGCTCAAGTGGGAACTCAGCCAGAATCTAAAGCTTACACCCCAGGTTATTCTTTGTGTGATTTCAAGTCGAAAGGAGGGGTTCTTTCCCTCCTACTGGGAATGATGAGAATGTATGTTTGGCCTGAAGCCAACTTATAAGCCGAGTCTGAAAGGGAGAGGAAGTAAAAAGGAATCAATAAAAATAATAACAGAAATAATGAAAAGTAACCATCACAATGATAACAACAAATAGTGTGGGTTAGATTTATATAACATTTTTCATTTTCCAGTTCATTACAGTCCGGAGTGGGGATAAGTGTAGGTGTATGTATTTCAATAGATGTGCCGTGCTATTTTTGTGGTCCGAAAGGTTTCAATATTCTGCTTTGCCGCACAAGGAAAAAGGAATAGTTGGGGTAGTGGCAGCACAGGCTTGTGTTAAGAGCAAATGTGTGAAACTAAACAAGAGATTTCAACATAGAGAAAAACTCAGATATCTCAAATTCCTAAGCATATATAAGAACCTCCTTTTACAGGGGTAGGCAAAAGTAGGTTTGCAGTTGTTTGTATTGTAAATACAAGAATAAACAAGTAATACAAGAATAAACTCTGTGTTTTGTATACTCATAACTATAAACCTACTTTTGCCTACCCCTGCATATTGTATTTTGCAAAAAGGGAATATGTAGGGAAGTGAGTAGTCTAGGAGTAAAAGTGGGAAGGCATAAATCAATATTTGAAACCAACATTCAAACACATAAAAGGTAGAGGAAGAAATTCAGACATAACCATATGGATAATAGAGAGGCCTCCAAGAAAAGCATGCATTATCCTTTACTTGTATAAGTAAAGTTAGCTTTATTACCTCCCAGGAAAAAAATAAGCCCTTTCTGTTATAAGACTTGCACCATACTTAAAAAGGTCCATGAGGACCTGTGGAAAGCTTTGATATGATTAATAACTGTGGTGTACCAAGGGCCAAACCAATCAATGCAGTCCTATCTCCAAGCTCAAATCCCATTTTCTAAAATCTGCTGTGGTTTATGGTGATAGAATAGAGTCATATGAAGGTGGGGATGAGTGGGTGGGAAGAGCTTAACCAAAGAACTTATATGCATATATGCATAACTCATAGATGCAGAAATATGTGGTGAAGACCTAGGGCAGGGGAAGGTGGGATGGGCTAGAAGGGATTAATTGGGGGTGGGGGTGAGGGGAGAGATACATTTGTATTATTTTCAACAAAATACATTTTTAAAAAGAGAGAGTAATATTACAACCTATTAAAATACTCAAATAATAGTATTTAGATAACCATGCATCTGGTGGCTCTTCCAGAACTGAGGCCACCAGAATGTACGACTATTGCTAGTTATCATGCAATACAGGAAATTAGCTACAAGTCCCATTGAACCCTCAAACCTCAACATCTATAATGCTATAACAGCTATAATGCTCAACTGTGGTTTCAGGAGTCTAAAGCTGGATCAAAGAATAACAACAACAAAAACAGCGGGAGATCAGTCAACATATTCTTATTCTTTGTTGTCTAAACAGTTTTACCCTCTTTAAAATTTTACTTTTGCCTTGTTTATGAGATACTAGAACCATCATTTTCACCTCTTGTTCAACAGGTCTTTATTTCATGTGTAACGCATGAACCTTATATTGATTTTTTGCTTCTAATTTTATATCTATTCAAATTCCTATTTCATGGTTACATTAATGCAAGTAGAATATAATTTATAAAACATATACATAGAAGAAAATTATAGCATAGGAATCCTTGTGAACTGGCCTGAATAATACTGTCAAATTTAACTTGGAAATCCATGAAGAGCAAGTGAAGTATTTCCTGCCATAACTTTGTACGGCACCCCAACATAGTATGTCTGGTTCAATGTAAGTTTATTTATTTTTTTCAAATATATTTTATTGATTTTTTACAGAGAGGAAGGGAGAGGGATATAGCATTAGAAACATCGATTAGACAGAAGCATTGATCAACTGCCTCCTGCACACACCACACTGGGTATGTGCCCACAACCAAGGTACATGCCCTTGACTGGAATAGAACCCGGGACTCTATCCACTGAGCCAAACCGGCCAGGGCTCAATGTAAGTTTAATAATGTGAGAAACATATCATGGACTGTGAGCTTGGAAGCACTTCTTACCCTGTTTTCAGGGAGAGCAATGCATCATCCACATCCCTCTGGTTGAACTTCCCCATGTAGGCATGCATTTCCGCATAGTTATTGCGAATATTCCTCTCTGTGCTGCCATTGGGCACCGTCCCAAAGCGAAAAGGGGGTGAGAAGTCATTAGGTCTCTGGAACTGGAGAGAGAGTAAGAGAGAGAAAGAGAAATGAAATGCTTCAGGTGTGAAGAAATATTAAATTAACATTAGTGGATTTATAGTGGAACAGATCCAACTATAGTTCACCAAATACACTAGCCCCCACCCAGGAGTCACCCAAAAGTGGGCTTCAATTTAACTCAATTTGAGAGTTATTTGCCTGATTAATCTATAACCCTTGTGTGCTCCTTTTATGCATACTGCACAATACCAGTGATGATGGAAACAAGCTGTGGTGTACTAATAACCTTTATTTTACTGTGTAAAATCTGCGTCCAGACCTCTTATTTAGGGGGCTAACTATATTGTCCCTATACTATTAAGGCCACAGGACCCCGATGAGGCAAGCTACATAGTACTCCTAAAAATAACTTGCTGGGTATCAAATACATTCTATGTTCATCTTACATAAGAAATTTTCTCTTGACCTTCCCTGATGCAGTTAAAGCTCACGTTCATTCTACATAAGTTGTAGGATCAATTTTAAAATCAAATACAGTTTTAATTAAGTTTCTTCCCTTGCTTAAGAAGTGAGAGTGGCTTGCTAGTGCCTACCATAATAAAGTGAAATCTCTTGGATTTTCACCTCATGACATCAGTTTTATTTCTGGCTTTTGCCCTGCAATGACTAAGTCTGTGTGTTGCTCCCTAAACATATCATTTGTTCATTTGTATCTTTATAGTATGTCACTTCAGCATGAACTCACCTTTATTTCTAGGCCAAGTCATATTCTTCGTCTCAAAATATAACTCAAAGCAATTTCTCAGGGAACCTTCTATGAGTTCTTTCTTCCATTAAGTCTATCCAAAGTGAACCATCAGTCCTTGGTGTTCTTTAAATCATTCTAATTCATACTATAAATTCTATTATTCTCTAAATGAGCTGATTAAGTTATGAGAGATAGTTTCTGATGTAGTCACTAAGAATTTAAGCTCCATGACTGAGACATATACAGATAGATGACCAGCTCTGCCACTTAATACTGTGCGGCCTTGTGCAAGGAACATGAACTCTCTGAGTTTCTGAGATTGTTGGGAGGATTTAATGGTATAAAGTATATAATTTTTCACACAGTACCTTGCATATAATAAGTGCTTAATAAATAGGATCAATAAGTGTTCCTTTATTATTTTAATTCATATTTATATTCTGTATTCTCTAGCAAACTTAATGCTCTTAGCGCTTCTCATTCTATTAGTACAGCATGTCCCAAATATATATATATACATTTTAATAGCCGATAGCCTAATTTTGAAAATGAAATGTATTTTAATAAACATTGCCTTTATAATTATTCAAAGTGTGTGTATACATTTTGGGGGTCATCATATATAGCAATGACAAGAGAGAATATGACAAGAGTAGCTCTGTTATGCCTTGGCATAGGAAATTATGTAGATATTTTTTAAAGTCTTCATAGTTTCAATACTATACCATGTACTTGGGAGATACATTTGAAAATCTAACCTGTCAACTCAGGAGTACACTGGACCTTTGGAATAGCCTGGGCTTAGAGTAATTCTCTTAGGGCCATTCTCTTAGAGCCATTATTTCTCTTTTTCTTAATCTGAGAGGCTAAAGAGCATCTCAGAATATGAGGTTCAAGGACCACAGCATGTCACAGTACCAGGAACCATAAGTGCCAAATTACTTTCTCAGAGTTGGCCATAGTTAAAAGTAGAATCATGCAGTGGTATTAGGCAATATGTAATATATCAAATATCACTACTTTTTGACTTAAAAAGCTCCTGGCCTGAGTTACCACAGTGATTTTTTCCATTAAGAGTTTTTATTTAATTATTTTGAAAAGGATTGTGATTTTTAAGTCAATAAAATTACTACAAAAAAAAAGTCAAAAGAGTTTCTGGAGTTGGATGAGCCACTCAAGGTTAGCTAGTTCAAACCTTTCATTTTTATAAATGAAGAAACTGAGGCCCAAAGAGAACAAGTAGTTTGCCAACTGTCACACTGTGGCAGTGGTGGCTCACATTATCAGGGATCAATTAATACTACAACTCATTGTCTCCAGCAGGAAGCACATTTAAAGAGATCAAGTATGTGCTTTATTGGAAGAGACAGACTAAAATGCTATTCACATCACTCTAAATTATAACCCTTCAGACACTTGAAAAAAAGGTATCCTCCAAGTCACAAGTAGAATAGATATAACTGTAGGAAGCATGTAACCAAATAAATTCCCTTTAGTCAATAATTCTCCATTTTGCCAGGACAGTGACAACCAATGCTCAGTGTGATTAAGATACTCTAGGGCCCAAAGTATCTTCTGAAACATCAATTCTGGTATAAATTTTTATATTCTACTTTTTTTGAAAATTGGCAATCCATGAAAGGTATATGGAACAGTTTTGATTAACCAAATAGAATCTGGAGTACCCAGAGTGCCTCATTTCCTGGTAAAGCTGGATTATGGAGTTTCTATATTACTCTTTAATAACTTTGAATTTTAAGTTATGTTTAGATTTCTAGATGCTGTTTTATAACCACATGCCTGAATAACTAAAAGCTAAAGAAATGATAAAGGACATCGACAGACAAGAGAACTTTGAAAAAGAAGAACAAAGCTGGAGGAATTATGTTATCCAAATTCAGGACTTATTTTAGTACATGACAGTGTAACATTAGATTAGAGATAGCAAAGAGATTGCTGTAAAAAATAAACCAACACATGCCCACCAACAGACCAACACATGTGTATTGCAAAGGTAATTCAGTGGAGAAAGGACAATCTTCAACAAATGGTGTTGGAACAATTGGATACCCATATGTGAAAAACAGAATTTCATTCCACACTTCACAAGGTATACAGAAATTAACTCAAAGTGGGTTGTATTTCTAAATATAATTACTAAAATTATAGCATTTTTAGGAAAAAATCATTATAACCTTGAGTTAGACAATGATTTCTTAAATACAATACCAAAGCACAAAACACACACACACACACACACACACACACACACACACACACACACACATTCTTAGTCTTCATCAGGTTAACAATTTCTCTTTGAGGAGCATATGATCATAAAAAGAAAAACCAGTGACTGGGAGAAAATATTTGAAAATAAATTAAAGCAATTAAAACACTGAAGGAATTAAATAAGAACATAGAAAGGCTCTTACAGTTAAAGCACCTCCCCTAAGAAAACAATCAGAGAAAGCAGTCAGCCCTGGAAGAATGCGGTACAGTCCCATGGAAGGCAGACAACTTGGAGGCAGACGACATACAAGTAGATGTGAATCCCAGCTCTGTTTCTGATCAGCTGTGTGTATAAGGGCAAGTTACTATATTCACGAAGCCCCATTTTCCTCTAAGTATTATTTTTCATGAATAATAAGATAATGTATAGAAAACCACTTAATACAGTATCTGGCACATGGTGGAGTCTCAAAAATTATTAACTGCTTTTACAAGGATGAAGTTCTAATCTTTAAAATTGTCTTATGGTAGGCAATGTTCCCTAAGATTGAAAACTCTTGTTCTCTAATTTGTTCCTTTAACTAGGCCAGTCTGGGGACCAATGGGGAGGGAGTGCATCGCACCAGAAGCAGAAGCCAAACCAGAAGCAGAACTGAGTTGGCCTTTTCCTTTGAAAATTCTTGTCCTAGCTTGGTGAGGTTTAAATAAAACACAGGTTTTTAAAAATAATCTTCCAAATACCTGATGCTTCCAATAAATGCTGTGTAATAAAACACCCCAAGCCGTGAGGCATTATGTAGCACTTCTTTAACCTGAGAGGCAATCAATACTCTCTGGGGTTTGGGGAAAGACAAAAATTTAGTACTGTCAAGACCCAGGAGTCTTAAAACCTAATTCTTGACGCCAAGAAACAATACTTTATAAAAAATTTAAAATCTAATACATCAAGGAGACCAGCATTGGGTTAAAAATCCCAGTCTTATTTTAAAGTAGGGAATTTATATGGTATTTCTTTATTTTACTTTATTAAAATGTATTGGGTTGCCATTGGTTAATAAGATTATATAAATGGCCCTAGCCTGTTTGACTCAGTGGATAGAACATTGGCCTGTGGACTGAAGAGTCCTGGGTTTGATTCCAGTCAAGGGCACATGCCTGGGTTGCAGGCTCAATCCCCAGTGCAGGGTGTGAAGGAGGCAGCTGATTAATGGTTCCCATCATTGATCTCTCAATATCTCTGTCCCTCTCCCTTCCTCTCTGAAATCAATAAAAGTACATTTAAAAAGCTTATGTAAGTGTATGCTTTTATGATACATGGTCTGAATATTGATTGCATTGTGTGCCCACCACCCAAAGTCAAATCACCTTCTGTCCCATATGTCTGGTCCCCTTTACCTTTTATTACCTCCTCACCCCCTTCCCTCTGATTCACAGATATATGAAATGATGCTCAACTTCACTAGTTATTAGGGAAATGCAAATGAAAACAACAATGAGATACTACTTCACACCTGTTAAAATGGCTATAATAAACAAGAAAAGTAATAACAATTGTTGGAGAGGTTGTGGAGAAAAGAGAACCCTCATTCACCACTGGTGGGAATGTAAACTGGCATAGCCAATATGGAAGAGTATGGAAGTTCCTCCAAAAAATAAGAATATGACACATCAATCCCTCTTCTGGTTAAAAACATTTATTCACAAATATATATATATACACCCCTATACTCATAGCAGCATTATTCACAGTGGCCAATACATGGAAATGACTCTTTGATGAAAGACTACATAAGATGTGTTACATATCCTATCTAATAAAGAGGGAATATGCTAATTGATCATCACACCCAACAAAGATGGTGGTGTCCACAGCCAATAAGGAGGGAATATGCTAATTGACTGTTTCACCCTCAAAGATGGTGGCACCCAGTCCCCTAAGCCCTGCTGTGGAGCCTGGTACGCAGCACATCCGGGCCCACCCCATGGCAGTTCTAGCCACTCTGTGCACCTGCCTCCAGAGTCCCCCAGTCCTCACAGCCCCCCAGCTACCTAGGGCTGGCCTAAGGCTCAGGCACGCCTTGGATGGCGGCTGCCCAGCAGCTCAGGACTGCCCAAGGCTCACGTAACCAGGGCCAACAAAAGCTTGCACTGCAGCAGCAGAGGTGTGATGGGGACATTGCCTTCCCCTGATTGCTAGGTCACCTACTGTCCCTGAGTGCTCCCAGACTGTGAGAGCAGGAAGACCGGGCTTAGGGATCACCCCTCCAGTGCATACATTTTCATGCACTGGGTATCTAGTATACAATAGCATACTACGCAGCCATAAGAAAGGAAGAAATAGTGCCATTTGAAACAACATGAATCTTGAGAATAACATCATGCTAAGCAAAATAAGCCAGACAGAAAAAACTAGGTATCATATGATTTCACTGATATATGGGATATAAAACTGAAGCTCATATATAGTACTTCTTTCTTACTAGTCACCTGTGGTCAAAACAGGGCTTCCTTAAACTTAGAATTTTTTTTCTAGACTTGTCCAGATTGGAATTGTTAAAACAAAACAAAACAAAACAAAACAATACACACACACCCCTGATTCAGATAGGGAAATTAAAACACAAAATGGAAGGTACTTGAAGCCCTGAAGAGTTCAAGTAAATTGTCTGAGGCCATGTGGTGAAGGAGAAGGACTTGTCCCCCAGGAGCTGAGCCTTTTCTAGGCAGACTCAAACTCTAGCACACAAGTCCCATTCCTGCTTACTGGGGAGTGATGCCATATCAAATGCCAGCTCCCACTCCCTCTCTGGATCCAACACATGGCTTTCAGCACTTACTGTAAGCACATACTTGCGCAAGGGCAAAACAATGCCAGAATATTATAAGAGCTATAATTTCACTTGCTCCTCCTTAAAAGGGGCAGAGAGTCAGAATCTAGCCATCTGAGCTGTTCAGATCATCATCTCAGCCTCTTCATAATGACCTCAAAGTGAATTAGACTTGGAAGTCATGCAAGGAGAAAGGAGCCAGGAGTAAAGGTCCCTGCCCCCACCCAAAGGCGATCAGACTGGAAGGTTCTGTTATGGTTGCTGCCTTCTCCCTACAGAGCCTCTTACATGGCCTGTTACAGAGAGAAAGGGACAGGGGAAGAAGTCAGAGATATATGGATCTGGTCCATTTCGTTTTTATTTGCTAAATAAATATATAAATTGACTTTCCTATGTATAAGGCATTATTAATTCAACACCTATGCATGTGCTGGGAATAAATCATAGCATCTCCATTAACAATAATAATTAAAATGCATTAATTCATTTGGCAAACATTTAGCAAGCATCTATTAATGCAGATGACTGTATCAGGAACTGAGGATAAAAGATGAAAAAAAAATCAGAATCTGCTTTTTAAGAAGTTTCCATACCAGAGTGTCAGAAATCTAAATATTCATTTAATTTTGCATTCATTTATTTTTTCATTAATTCATTTGCCTATTTGTTTATTCTTTCATTCATACAGAAATTCAGCAAGTATCTGTTGGCATCTACCATGTGTAGACACTTTTCTGGGTGCTGAGGATGCAGTATTACAGAAGAATAAGATCCTGCCTTCAAAGAATTGACATTGTAAAGAAGTGGGGCAGATAAGCCTATTTTTTCACTTCTTTTTAAAATTCAATGTAGTAGACTAATGTCAGTCACAAATTCTTTGCCATTCCTTGTATCAAGAGGTGAGGTCTATGTCCCCTCCCCTTGATTCTGACTTGGTCTTGGTGATTTGTTTGACCAATAGAATGTGCAGAAGTAACACGCTGGGACATCTGGGACCAGATCGCATGAAGCTTTGCAGTTTCCACTTGGGCCTCTTGGAACCTCGTTGTGAGGAAATCAGTCCCACCTCTAAGAAGACCAGCAGCCCCAAGGCCACCATGCTGGAGTCACCACACGTAAGTCCTTTCGCCTACAGTCCCAGCTGAGCCCAGTGTTTCAGTCTTTCCAGCCAGGGCACCAGACATTAGAGTGAAGCCATCTTGGACCTTTCATCCCAGCCACTAGCTGAACACCCAGTGACCTCAGTTGATGCCACACAAACCAAAGAATCACTCAGTCAAGGTCTGCTCACATATTTGACCCACAAAACTGTGAAATAGAATAAAATGGTTCTTGCTTTCAGCAACTAAGTTGGAGTAGTTTTCTGTGAAGCAAAAGATAACTGGAACACAGATAATTTCAAGTAGTGAAAATGAAGTGCTATGAAGAAATGGAAACAGCTATTATATGGAATAGAGAGTGATTGGTAGGAGAACAAGTTTAGACTTGCTGTCCTGAAAAGTCCTCTATGAGAAGGTGACATCTGTACAGAGAGCTGAACGATGAGAAGGGAGCAGACATGCAAAGATCAGGGGAATATGTATGGAGCCCAGGGAACAGGAAACACAAAAGCCTGACAAGGGGACAAGCTTGGTGTGGCTAGGGCATAACGGATAATGTGATGGATACTATGTGCATTCGTCAGAAGGTGCACAGAGCGAAGGGTACTGTCCAGAACAGGGTCACAGAGGCTGTTGCATGGGGATAAGATTTGAAAGGAGAGTGTTCCAGTTAGACAAGAGGAGCAAAGAGGTTTCCAGATGGAGGCAACAGAGTGTGCCGACAGAACAGTGTGAGAGCATGGGCATGATCACAGACCACGAGAGCTTGTCATTGCAAGAGCCTAATGAGGCTGAAGAGGGGGGCAGGGCTGGATCATGAAGGGAGTTAGATTCTATACAAATTAGTTTAATATTCATACTAAAGGGGATAAGAGACAGGAGAACCTCTGGAGCCAACTTCTTGAGATCCAGTTCTTGAGAGCTGAGTGACCTGAAGCAACACATTTAACTTCTCTATGCCCCAGTTTCCGCATTTGTACACTGAGGCTAATAATAGTGCCTATGTAATAAGATTCATAGTATTCAACCAGTTAATCTGGGCAAAGAGTTAACACAGTGCTGGGCACAAGAAAAGTACACTAGGTTAGCTGTTGTTACATTATCATAATTATTAATGTCATTGTCATCATCATTGTTATCAGAAGCAACTGAAAAATTCTGGTCCTGTCAAAACTGAGTTTTTGTGTTAGAAAGATCCTGGAGAAAGAGCAGGTTATGAAATCAGAACAAAAACTCTCCTAAACATTGAGGGCATCCAGGCTCTTGTACTGACTACCAGGTCTTTATAAGGTCAATCAGAGTTAAATCTCATGAATGACAGCACACAAATGAAAGCAACTCTACTACAATGAAGAGGGCAAGCAAATGCCTTCATGGGTAGTTGGCTCCTCTGGGGAAAAAAAAGGCTCTTCTCATTCAGTCAGAGTCTGATCAGCACATGCAGATTAGGACACACCAGCACTGTGACCTTGCAGAGATGGATATTGTACATCCTGTTTGCAGGGTCCATCTGCATGAGACACGGAATTGGGGGACTTTTGTCTTCAAAGCTTGACAATCCAACACATAAATATTCATTCCATTACTCCTGATTTTACATTTGAATTACAAAAAGAATCAATGCCTAAATGCCATTCAATTCTCTGAGGCACCCAAGAGAAAAAGGTGGGAGGCTTAGGATGCAAGGCCCACTTTTGGCCTGTGCTACCAATTATGAGGGGAGGCAGTACATCAGAACTCAGAAGGGACCACTTTTACCTCCCCAAAACCCTCCCTTATCTCTGTGATCACCATCAGTAGCCTCTGTTTTCAGAGAACTTTTGAAGTATTTGACTTACAATTTTTTTAAAATATTTTTTTTATTGATTTCAGAAATGAAGGGCAAGGGAGAGAGAGATAGAAACATTAATGATGAAAGAGAATCATCATTGACTGGCTGCCTTTTGCATGTCCCCTACTAGGGATCAAGCCCACAGCCGTGGCATGTGCTCTTGACCAGAATCAAACCCGGGACCCTTCAGTCCTCAGGCTGATGTTCTAGCCACTGAACCAAACCAGCTAGGGCTGACTTACTATTTTTATGTACAGTTCTATGAACTTTGTTATTCTATCTATCTATCTATCTATCTATCAATCATCTATCTATCTATCTATCTATCTATCTACCTATCTATCTATTCATTCACTCATTCATTCATTTATTCACTTATTTAAATTGTGATAATGTAAACATAACATAAAATTTAACATTTTAACTATTTTGAAGTATACATCTCTGTGGCACTGAGCAAATTCACATTATTGTGCAACCATCACTGCCATCTATCTCCAGGACTTTTATCTTCCCCAACTGAACCTATGTATTTATTAAACATGACTCCCCCATCAGTTCTATAAATTTTAATCATATATGGAATCTTATAACCGCTATGATAACCAGGACACAAAACAATTCATTTACCCCCAAAACTCTCTTGAGCTATTCCTTATAATCACCTTCCCCTGACCATTAACCTCTGAGCTGTTCTCTAGCCTCACCATTTTGTCTTTTCCACAATGTCATATAAATGGAATCATGCAGTATGTGACCTTTTGAGATGGCCTTTTTCAATTATAAAGACTTTGAGATGTATCCATGCTCTGCTTGTATCTGTAGTAGAATTTCATTGTAGGAATGTATCAGTTTATGTATCCATTTACCCATGGAAGAACATTTAGGTTACCTTCCGTTTGGGGTTAATGTGAATAGAGCAGCTATAACATTCAGGTATAGCATTTTGTGTGAACATAAATTTTAACTTCTTTAAAGTAATACCCAGGAATGGGAGTGCTGGGTCATATGTTCTCTACCCCATCCCAAAGTGCATCATGTTTTGTATTTCTTCTCTCTTTAGATCTTCTTACTTTTCCCAGGAACTCCAAAGTAAGTACAGCATCTATTATGATTCTATCTGCTACTCAATCTTCCCATACAATATCCTCAGTCTAACTAGGATGCAGTAGATATGTGTGTGTGACTTCAGACTCTGAGCAATGTCTGAAGACAAGAGGAGGTGGCCTCCTCCCTCTCCCATCATGATCCCTTATTTGCCCAAAGGGGGGAGAAGAAGGTCAGACCAGGACACAAGAGCAAACTTTTTGAAGGCACTATTGCCGTAAATGCTCGGAACAAATGGCTAAAAGGAAGTAGTCTGTGCTTACATTGAAAGAGCAATTTTGTGATAAAACAGTGAGTAAACACATGACTTATAGGCTTAAAAGATCTAAGCTCCACCATTTTTTAAGTGAATGACTTAAATTTTGAAACTGAATTTCAACAATGTTCTAAGAGGAGAAATAAGGTATGGTATTTCATTACAAATCCTCCATTTTAAAACCTGGGGCCAAGGGTAGATACCCAGGATCCTACCCATGGAACAACCTAACTATGGATACAATAACAGATTAGAAAGTCAGACTAATTTTCATGAAAGTTATAACTGGGGATGTTGTGCTAGCTAACTGAGCTTTGGTCCCTGAGCTAATAGAGCAAGTGGGCTTATTCCTATATTAACTTTACTAGAACATAACCTGTACCTGAAGTCTTAGATGTTTCTGCAAAGTCTTATGTCTAACCATAAAATATAATAATTAAAATATATTTAATGGTTAAAATCTATGCATAAGTCAGTGATCTCTAAAATGAAAATCTCAAATGAAATGAGACAATATATATAACCCCTAAGTTACAATTCAGTTGGAAATAGCAATGATAATAAAATTACAGCAGCTTACAGGTCTCTGTTAATATATCACACATTAAATAACTCTTCAATCTTCCCATTAACCATATGAAGTAGGTATTATTATCTCATTTTAACAGATAAGGAAACTGATGCAGAGAAGTATGCAATGTGAATAATGCCATACAGTTAGAAATGATCAGAGCAAGTATTCAAAGGCAGAATCCTGACACTTAACTGTAAAACATATCTCAGAGTTCTATGTTCATAGAACAGATGCTCAACCAACAAATATAGAATAGAAAAATCCCACGACTTAAGTGAGTATGCCATTCCAAACAGGATGTAAGGAAAGTAAAGGCAATGGAAGTCTAGAGGAAGTGGATATTATCATGGAAGGACAGTGATAGGGAAGCTATAGAGAGAAAGTAAAGATGGAGATTGGAGATTATAGAAGCAGAGGTGTGGGCAGGGCACTCAGGGGAAGAGGAATAGCACAAGTTAAAATGCAGAAGGACCTGAGCACCGTGTCTTAACCAAAATTGGAAAGAATGTTCATACCTGTACGTGGAACACAGCTGGTGCATAGAGAGAAGCCATATTGTAGAGAATTCTGAATGGTCAGGCTGGGGAAGGAGGAGGTGTGCAACATCACAACACTTAGGTATCATTACTCAACTCAAGCATATGGCTTGAATAATAGAGACTAGAGGGGGGATATTCACTGGGAAATGACTAAGGGGCTGGCCTATTTTTGGAAAAAATATAATGGGAGGAATATATGAACAAGACATCAAAATGGAAGCCTTGGCAAAATCCAATTCAGAAGAAGGCAGGAGAGGAAGTGGCAGAGTTGATCTCATCCCCACCACCTCATCTCCCACTATGCTCCCTCACCACCCCTCAGTAGCCACACTTGCCTCCTAATATTTCCTAAAAAACACCAGGCAAACTCCTGTCTTACCCTGCTCTTCTCTCTACTTGGAAAGACCCAGATATCCATCACTCCATCACTAACTTCAGGTCAGACTTGATGGTCTTCTCACTGAAGCCTTCCCTGACCACACAACTACAGTTGTAAGTCCTCTTCTAACACTCACTATATCCCTTTTATGTTTTACCTCTTTCTATAGCAGTTGACACCTTCTAATATTGCATTTAATTGCCTTTCTAACTTGTTTTCTTCATTCCACCTCCTTTAGAATGTAAGTGATATGAAGGACAATATATTTTTATCTGTTTTGATCATTGATATCTCTCTTGTGCCTACAATAGTACCTGGCACTTAGTAAACTCTCAATATGAATGAATGAATGAGTGAATTTCATAGCACAAATGTAGATAAATTTATTACATTAAAAAATGCAAGGTACCCTCCTTAGTGGTAAATGAATTATCATGCAACACACAATTTAGATTTCTCATATCTAGTATTATTCTGGCATCCCTGGTGAATAAGGAGTTAATATGTCTTCAAGCCAGCTGAGGACATCTTTTCTGGCACCTTCTCCATTTTCCCTTCAAAAAATATATCAGATCTGAGATCCCAAAAGAGCTTGTCAAATTTAGGACTTGACAAAGCATATGAATATTTCTTTGGCACCAAAAATGTGACAGAGTTGGAAGTAATTATGATAACATAGAGATGGAATGAAACAGAGGCTTAAGAACTAAGGCATATGAGTTTTATCCTTAACTCATCCCGTGCGTTACAGGTGGCCCAGCCTTAGAAGAGACTATTATAAATATGTGTGGTTGCCACCACTCCACTCCACAGACTGATCTGTAAGAATGCAGGGATGGTCACGGATATTTTATAAAAGCTGTGGGTGTTAGCAAGGAGAAATGGCTTTAAAATATTTTAAGTGAAGGTTACAGTTGGAGTCACTATGGAAACTGAGATGTCAGTACTTCCCTATAAGCCCCAACACCTTATATACAATCTTCAGGAGAACACTGAAGGTTACTTCCAGAGTTTCTATATGCAAGATGACACAATTAATTTAGGGGTGCTGCAGTTGTCAGCCTGATAACCTGAGGTTCCTATCAAAGTGACAATATTCTTCAGAGTCATGAAGCCAAAGTTGAGATTGGATGACCAAAGGTCTTTGCCAGGCAGGGCCTGGAGTGAGTGAGGATCCAGAGAGAGGCATGTTAGGGTGACAGGTACACTTCTGCTCCCTTGTCAATCAACTGAATCACTCAATTCCATCCTGAGAAATGAAAATGCCAGCACATGCATACATGGTCACATTGTGACCCATTTCAGTACAGCGGAACTTCCTGCTTTGGTCAATAAAGTCAGCCCTATGTGAGTGTTTTCCAACTGACAGAATAATCATTCCTGGGAGGGACCCTCAGGGACCCTACTGTGCAAACAGCATCTCCTTTTTGGGCTCACAATGGACCCTCGCAGGAGAGAGCCCTGACAAATCATTTAACAAAACAAACTCATTTAACATTGACATAGCATTTTCTCAACAAACTTTACCATACATTTTTATAAGAATAGCCATTATGTCTCTCAGACTGTGAATCCAAATTTGAGAAAGCTGATTGAACAAATTCCTCTCTGCATGGAGCAGGAAGCAGAGGCCTAGACAGTTCATTGGCTATCCAAGCTCAAACAAACATTCCCTGTTCCTGTCCCCTCTATCTCTGCCTTCGTCCAGTCATCACATAGGTTCTGAGTGCCCACTCGGCACCAGGCAATATACTAGAGCCAATGGCAAGGGAAAGCAGATGCCGCTATGCCCCATTCCTTTTGGAGTCATGAAAGTCCAATGTGCCTACATCATCCTTAATAGGACTCCAATTACAATATAGACATAATTATTATAAAGTGATTGCTACAGAAGTAAACTATCTACAACCCTATTAGTAGAAGAATGGAATTCAATTTTTCCAGTTGACAAAGTGTAAAGTCCAAAAATCGTTTTACCTTTAACCCTTCTGTTGGAAATCATTCTAAACTAATTCACATTCCTCTTTAGGGTTATGCTTCATCCAGACATATGCAATGGGCACCTGCTATATATACTATGATCCTGAGATGTGAATGCTATGCAGGCATTTAGATACAAAAGATCATAAATGGTTTAAGAGATTGTGTTTAATATGTTCTTATTCCAGGAAGATCTTAAAAATTGTTTTTACTTTTAATCATTCTTTTATATAAGCTTCTTTTGTTACCATGCATATCTTTTCCCCTCTGAAAGTGGAAGTGGCATTGTGATAATTATTCTATCTCTTGTTAAATGAGGGATTGGAAAGGAGAAAGCACTCAGTGAACACTGATTGAGAAGCTGAGGTCTCATTCAGAGAATAGTGCAGGCTTGGCGCATGGACACACATAGGGGATTACTATACTCCTCTCACACAAAAGGAGGAGAAATCAGTAGCTTCAAAGAAAGAAAATATCTTGCCAAATAAGCCCTGAAATCACTTTATAATTTAAGATCTGATAAGCTACAACAGTAGTGCAGTTGGATACCCCATTTACTCTCTGTTCTTTTTAAATAACTGCTCAATTTAGATTATTTCATAGCAGAAACCCACGATGAGCAAATTTCATCTGCGACAATGAATGTAAAAAATTTCTTATCTATATTACTTCTCTCTCTCCCCAACCATTAGTTATGAAACTATCTCTCACTGTCAAGTTCAAATGGCTAGTAAAGGAAGAAAAGTATCAGCTTATACTATGAACACTATATGATTTATATAACTATCTTCTCATCCAGTACTTATTCATTCATTGACTAAATGGCTCATTAATTCATTCTTTAACAAATATTTGAGCGCTTATATTTGCCAGTTACTGAAGATACATGAGTAAACAAAGAGAAAAATTCTTGTCCCTGTCGAAGTTACAGTCCAATAGGAAGAGACAAATAAATGTTGTAAAGATGTTAAATATTAGTATGTCGTACCATATATCAATTTCCACTAATGTAAACAAGAGAAAAACAGACAGCATGAGATAAAGCTATTTTAGGGTCTCTTCCAGATTTTAGATCAGATGCTTAAACTTTGGCTGTAAGACTTGTCCCGTGTCCTTTCATCTTTTACAGGATGTGCTGAGCTTAGACTGTCTTTAGGGACACAATGCCACTGTTCTCTGGAAACTCTTTTTTTTTTTTAATATATTTTATTGATATTTTACAGAGAGGAAGGGAGAGAGATAGAAAGCCCGAAATGTCGATGAGAGAGAAACATCAACCAGCTGCCTCTTGCACACCCCCTACCGGGGATGTGCCCGCAACCAATGTACATGCCCTTGGCCGGAATCGAACCCGGGACCTTTCAGTCCGCAGACCGATGCTCTACCACTGAGCCAGACCGACCTCAGCTGGAAACTCTTTTTTAAATTTATTTTTATTATTTGTTGTTGTTGTAAAAATTAAGTTATGAAAATTTTATTAAAACATTTCTTATATACAGTTATATTGGCTGAGCCACAAAATATTTTTTATTATTTTAAATTATTTTATTGATTAAGGTATCACATATTTGCCATCACCCCTCCCTTTCCCATCCCAAAACCCTTCCCACGCATGCCCCCACCTCCCTGTTGTTCATGACCACTGATTAGGCTCATATGCATGTACACAAGTCCTTTGGTTGATTTCTCTCCCTTATCAATAAAAAAAATCATCTTTTTGGTGTTTGGAGACTAAGGTAACACATCTCTAGATATTTTAGAATTACAACAGCATAATGTACAATTATCCCAAACAAACTTACAAACTAATTCTTTGAATATCTGAAAACTCTTGTCTCTAACAATGTACTACCTCTATATGCTTTCTCTTTGAAGTTAGCCCCCATCACCTTGGTCTGATGCAAATTTTCAGTGGGACAACTTCAAGTTAGCATCAGATAAACATATTAAAATTTGTTTTTTCACTTAAAACTAAAACTAAAACTAAGGTTTGTTTCATCCCAGATTTAGAAAAGACACCTTTTCTAGAATAAGAAAATGGCTAGCCGAAACTGGTTTGGCTCAGTGGATAGAGAGTCGGTCTGAGGACTGGAAGGCCCCAGGTTTGATTCCAGTCAAGGGCATGCACATTGGTTGTGGGTACATCCCTAGTGGGGGGTGTGCAGGAGGTATCTGGTTGATGTTTCTCTCTCATCGATGTTTCTAGCTCTCTATCCCTCTCCCTTCCTCTCTGTGAAAAATCAATAAAATATATTAAAAAAAGAAAAGAAAATGGCCAAAGAGATAGCATCACTGGCAGGATGGCTTGCCTGTAAATCACAACACATTTATTTTGGAAAATAATCAAGGTGAGTCCATTTCACACTGACATTTAAAAAATCTTTGTCTAGGTGGACATATTAGTAGTTAGAAGGAAATATGCATACTAATGGGGCTATTTTCTCAGCTACCTAGTAGGGCATTATGCAAAGGCTTCCATAGTGAGCTGTGGTATCTTTTAAGATACCAGGCTGCTGGGTCCTTTTGATGGTCAAGTACATATGTCATGTTTACTTTATCAATGTGTTATAAAGAAGTTAGTCTTCTTCAAAATTATTCTATAATTCCAAATCAGGAACCAATTAACAAAATGAGAAAACATCTGTAGCCAATGCCAAAGTAAGATGCAAAGAAAGAAGTTTCTTTTTATCAAACCAGAGACCTCTCTGATGAGGCAGGTGGGGCACTTGGTGAGGAGGTGGACATGACCAGCTTGAGTTGGGAGTCTGGGGTAACTTCAGAAACACACAGGGGAAGGCTTCATCTTCCTAAACAACTTAGATGATAGGATGGAAAACGTTCTCTTTAAATCTGCTTATGACACTAAATTGGATTGGATAGCTGGCCATTTGGGAAATAGAATTAAACATCAAAACAATATGCCTGGCATGATGAAGAGAATATTAAGAGGATGAAGTTCATTAGGAAGCGTACAAAGTAACTCTCACAGGATGTAACATCATGCGGCCCTAGAATAAGAAGAGACAGGGACTGGCTTTGTCAACAGCATGGTGGGAAAAGCTGAGGAGCCTTAGTGGAGCACAGCTGCCCGTGTGAACACCATGCTACTTTTAAATGGGAGCCTCTCAGGGGAAGCTAAGGAGCAATGTGGCAGGTGGGAAGGCCGTGGTCAGGCCCATACCAATGAGAAGACTTGACATTCACTGTGTTTATTTCACCCTGAAAGGAGCTCCAAGAAAATTCCTCTATCACTGGACCTGCCATCTTATATTTTAAGAACCATGTCTGCCTCCCGCACTGGACTATGACCCTGAGACCTCCTCAGCACATCTCCAGCTCCTTATAGTAGAGTGTTATTGAAATTGCAGGACATACTTTATACTAAAATTATGCTCATGGTTTATCAGAAATTCAAATTTAAGTGGGTGCTCTGTGTTTTTATTTGCTAAATCTGGCAACCCAATTCACAGGGTAACTAGTAACCATCCAATAAACAGTTGTTGAATTAATTGTCCTTATGTGCTAAGTATTATGCTAAGTGCAGAGAATATAACAATTTAAATAAAAAGCCATGCAGATGATACAACAGATGCCTTAGTTAATCCAAAGAACTGTGTAGAGGGACAGGATTTTGTAAGGAGGCAGAATCCAAGATGAACAGAGGGTTAACCACAAAGGGCAGGTGGGGGTTTCTGGAGAGACTATCGGTCTTTCTAAACCCAAGGCCTCTAGGCCTTAGCCATGGAGAGTGTGGCAGCTGCTAGGACTCTAGATGAACTGCGTGGTTAGACACTGAGCTCAGTGCTGACAGAAAGGTTAGGGATAACGTGCTTGCACAACATAGTCTGATCCTCCCATCTTCTGTCTTAGTTAAGTGGTGTATGGTAGCTGTTTATTAAGGCCTATGTGTTGAATGAATAAATGAAAATGAGGTGATGAAACTGAAAAACAATGAAACTGATAATTTAGAGCAGGAGTGGGGAACATCTGGCCTTATACAGCCTGATAAATCATTTGGTCTGGCCCTGCCAAGGCATTAGGGATGAGTTAATTAAATGTTTGACCAAATATAGCAGGCTAATTTTTAAGTTGATAATTTTGTATGGCTCATGAATGATTATATAAATATCCAATGGCCCTTAGCAGAAAAAAAGATTCCCCACCCCTGATTTAGAGAATACCATTACATACACATATACAGTTAAGGCTTATTAACATAGTGTGTGTTGAGTGGGATTTGGCCAGTTGAGACCCTAAATTGTGTGGAAGATGGAGGACAGCTCCCTGGGCTGGTCAGTGAGCAGGGGGCTTCAAGGACTGAAACCATTGCGTCTCAGGTTCCCCAAACCCACATCAAACTTGGAATTCTATAAATTTTCCAAATCATAGGGTCATTAGGGAGCCTCAGTGTTTCCTTCATCAGTAAATAAATGATGATAGAGTGGAAACTATTTATAACAATAGCAACATATTTTCTATGGATACACTAGTCAAAATGGGCATTAATGATAAATGTGGGAATATTATAAACTCCCTGCTTCATCAATAATTTGCAGCAAAGATAAAACTCTTTTATTTTTAAAAAATATATTTTTAATTTAATTCAGAGAGAAAGGGGGAGGGAGAGAGAGAGATAGAAATATCTATGATGAAAGAGAATCATTGATCAGCTGCCTCCTGTATGTCCCATACAGGGAATTGAACCCACAATCCGGGCATGTGCCCTAGACTGGAATCAAACTTGGGACCCTTCAGTCTGTAGGCCAACACTCTATCCACTGAGCCAAACTAACTTGGGCTAAAGTTCTTTCCCAAATTTCCAAGATAGCAGGAGGTAGGAGTAGTTAGGCTTACTTTTCCTGGAAGTTTGAAAGGACAGACAATTCTTTGTCAATATAGACCATGCAAGCAGGGAAGACTTTAAGACAAACCCAGTCCTCTAATTTCCCTACTCCTGGAAGAAACTATTTGGGGGAGATCCCAGTGATAGTACAATAAAAACATAATTAAAGTAATTGTAGTTTTTTAAAATATATTTTTATTGATTTCAGAGAGGAAGGGAGAGAGAGAGGGAGAGAGAGAGAGAGAGAGAGAGAGAGAGAGAGAGAGAGAGATCAATGATGAGAAAGAATCATCAATCAGCTGCCTTCTGCACACCCTCTACTCAGTCCTCAACCCAGGCATGTGCCCTGACCGGGAACTGAGCCATGACCTCCTTGTTCAGAGGTAGATGTTCAACCACTGGGCCATGCTGGCTGGCTCGCTGAATTGTTTCCTATCACAGCAATGAGTGACAGACACAGATTTAGAAACATTCACTGAGCTCTTACTCTGCACTTAGGAGGATGCTAGGTGCTTTCTCTCAAAAGACCCATAAGGATGATTGCAAAGTGGTACCCATCACCTGGCAGATACCCTTCTTCCAGCATCCTTGGATCCAGAGCTACTTTCAGATAGTTTAAGCACTCAAGAGCGACTCTTCCATTCTCCCTTGTACACCATCACAGCCCTCACATATTCACATTTCTGTCCTCCACACCCCACCCCCTTCCTGGAATCTCATTGAAACAGACAAGTACAGGGAGCAGGCTGGGTGGAGAGAGGACAATATGTAGGCTCTAGAGTAGATTGGTAGCAGTTTTTCTATGGCTTTCAAAGTACATGTTAATCACTAACTGGAAACAGCATGGGCTTTGTGAGAAGGGTTTAGGCACAAACCCCAGATCTGCAGAAGGATCTGAGCCCTAACATTTAATGAGGGATTAGAATGCAGAGGAACATTTTCTAAGCACTTCAGAATATTGTAAGTCTTTAATCAGCACAGCCTATAATGTAAGCAACATATTTATTTCCATGTTATAATTAGGAAACTGAGGCATTGGAGGGGTTTAGGAGCCCAGCCATCTTACATACTTTGAAGTGACTGAGTCTTAGTTTTCTTTCTGTAAATCAAATGTAGCATCTGCCAAAAAGGTTTGGAAGGAGAAGTACATGAGGGGAAGAATGTAAATCATCTAGCCCAGGGAATGCCACCCATGGTCACTAATGACTGGTCCACTCCCCGAGACTGTAACTGTTGATTCGGTTTTACATAGTGATTACCATGGATGCGGGCCATGGTTGCTAACACTGCAAAAGAACACACCATATAAAGGTTAATTCATCTTTTGGCTTTGGAATTACAGTTTCGAAAAGGAAGGCGCTAACCTATGAACACATCATCCTCAAGAGTTCACTTATAAATCAGCTGTTCAGAAAAAACAAACAAACACAGAAATACATTTCCCCAGAGAAACAATAGTGTAAATGGTGATCTCATTAAAGGCAATTTCATCCATAAGAGGGCGTAACTTTCATGTCAACATGGTTAGTTCATGGTCTGGGGACATTCATTCACTTAACATACTTCAATGATGTAACAGGCACTGTCCCAGGAGCTGAGTAGACAGCTATTGAAATCATGTCTGTTGTCTCAAGGAGCTTACAGTGCAGTGAAGGAAATGGACATTCGATCAATGGTTCCAGTGGAGGGTGACAGAGGTGGGTTTTGGCTGTTGTAAGAGGACAGGGTGGGTATCTGGAGGCCAGGGAGCAGCAGGAGATGGGTGAAGAAGTATCGAGAAAAGGAGGAATTTCCTGGTATGGATTTAGAGCTGGCCCTTGCACTTCACTCTCCATATTCATACTCCACTTCTGGCCCTTCTCCTTTCCTAAGCTTCTCTCCTGGACATCCAAACCTGACGGTCCCTATTTTTTCTACGCTATCCATTTTCACAACATCAAATGCCCCATTTTTTTTCCATCCAAAGTGATCACATCTATGGATACAACCTTAAAATAAATGTCTCACTGATTGAACCATCATTCATTAAATTCCCCCAAGATATATGCATTTTAAGAATCAGATAGCTTATTTTTTATTTTTTGTTCTGATATGAATGCTTAAACTAGAAATATAAGCAACAGGAAAGCATTCTATGGCCATACAGACCAACCGGCCCAGCTGTGGACTGCCTTGGGAGTCATTTTCTTTCTGTGATTTCTCCTTCTTCACTGAACCACACAACCTTCAGAGGCTGCAAGGATGCCATGTTGTTCCTTTTATGGGTACACAGTAGGCCACCTGGTGTACTGGTACCAACAACAGTGGAGTGGTGTTAGAATGGCCACTCATATCCTGGAGGGATTAATCATGGAGTGTGTTAGGTGATGTGTGATTTCACCACACTCAAACCCAAACTGAAGTCATAATCTGTAGACTATTCAGGATGAGCTGGAAAACTGCCCTGCTTCCCAACACCAAATGAGACCACAGCTGACCACAAATGTCTCCTAGTCCTACTCCATGTCACTGAGACCACAGCTGCCAAGCATAAATGCCCACACTGCTATGTGCTCTGTCTGGCTTGTAACATCCCCAGGAGAGAAGACCAGGGTGGCAATTACATAATTTCATTAAAAGCTTATTTTCAATTATTTGAGTTTGAGTCAGAGGCAAAAATTGTCATTCAAATTCAAGAGGAGATTTTGAAGTGCTAGGACAAGATAACAAGGTGAGGCAGGAAAGAGAGACGTAAGTCCTCACAACTGTGATGACTGAGAAGTGAAATAACTCTTTCTCTGTATATAGTAGCTCCTCCCAAATGAACAAATGGCTGAATGTTACAAGCCTTTTCCAAATAAAATAATCTCATAATAAGAAATATCGGTGTTCATTAATATCTGCCTCTGTGCTTGTGTGTGCATGTGTGTTGATTGTTTCTGTGCATGATGGATCATGCTCGTCCTTGACTACAGATAGTTTTGAGTATCGGTTCATTTATGGCCACACCTGACCCCATACTTACAGATGAGAACACAGGGGTAGTTAAAGAATCAAGCTATTCTGTCTAGACTATCTGGACTCAAATCATTCCGAATCTTGTCTGACCTCAGGGCAACCTTCCATGGCAGCGCCCAATTCACATCAGGTAACCGGTACTTGGACTCTGCCCCATCACCACTTGAAGCCCTTTCAGTCCTCTCATCACCATCAGAGGGTTAAAACAACTCCTCTCCCAGCAGCTTCCTCTTAGCATCCCCAAATCACTGCTGTGCTGAAGTCTGCATTGTTCTTCAGCCTTTGAATATCAATTTGCATAATGAAGTAGGTGAAAGCACCTCTTTCCCATCAGGCAGGCCTGATTGGCAGACAGAAAGGGATTTGTATGTAATTGGCTGCAATTAATTTGACTTTCTTTCATATGGAGGAAAGGAAAAAAGCAAAAAAAAGTGCTCAGTGTTCTCAGTCAGAGCTGAACCTGCACACTATGTGGTAATGTGCAAGTGATTTTGGGACTGGGTATGTGTGTCATGTAAAGGCGTGTGAGTAGATAACCTTGTGTGTTCAAGTACAATTTATTTTCTAGGAGCAATAAAAGGCTCACTCCCCAGAGACTCCTCTGCCTGGGAGGTCTGTGGCTGCAGTGTCCTTCATATTGCAATGCTATTAGGCAGCTTGTTCAATTTGTATTTGAGGCCACTAGGAGACATCAATGGACATCACAACATTCTTTCTTCAGTGCCAGGATGACACCCAGCTCAACATCTCTTTTGGACTCAGTCCAACAAAGGCTAAGTTCCAGCCATCTTAGGGCCTACTGGCAATCAGTTCTTGCAAGAAATGGAACTGGCTTATACTTAACTCAGAAAGTACTGTGATGCTAGTGATAACCTGAGTGATGTGCGAGGAAGTTTTAAGGAGTTAAGCATTTAGCAAATTTAATATCAGGATGGTTTGTAGACTTAAGCTATCCCTGGTTTCCTTGCCAAAAGTACTTGAAAAATAATTGATACTGTTCTTGCTCTATTTTTCTCCTAAGATGAGATGAAGAGATAAAGTAGGGTGCATTTCCCTCCTCTCCAATTCCTTCCTCACTATCTTCTTTTCTTTTCCTGGGAGTGGCATCTTGTTCTTTCTAGTAAGATTCAATATAAGTCTATTGGTTACTTTCTAGAAGAGAGAAAGCATGGCTCCTGACAACATTCCACGCCTCTTGGATCCATTCATCCTGTCAACCTTCATTAAATAAGTGGTTTGTAATGTACAGAAATGAAGACAGCAGAGCCCTGTTTAAGATACTCCTAGATTCCAGTGAACATAAGTCTCTTCTAGGTTCCTGTGCACTCACAGGGGGTAGAGAGTGGCCTACGGGTCTGTGGGGGTTCATAAGCACCTCCTTGAGAATCAGAAGCCAGGACAGAGAGAGTCCCCATGACAGGGGGCTTGATTGGGTTCTGCTACATCAAGCCAATGCCTCTAGAACAGGGGTGGGGAATGTCTGCCCCACTGGCCATATAAGGCCCATGAAATTATTTGGTCTGACCCTGTCAATGCTTTAAGGTGAGTTAATTAAATATTTGACAAAATGTAGCAGGCTAATTCTTAAGTTGATAATTTTTTTATGGCCCATGAATTAAATTATAAGTATCCAAATGGCTCTTGGCAGAAAAAGGTTTCCCACCCCTGCTCTAGAACCATGCACCTCCTTCCTGTGTTCACATAAAGACACAGGGCTATAGCAGTGAAGTCTAACAAGACAGCTGTGGGCTGTGGAGTCAGCTCTCCCTGGATCAAATTCTGCCATCCTCACTTCCTAGTTGTGTGACTTCAGGGAATTTGCTTAACACTTATATCCATCACCTCATCTGTAAAATGAGGTTAATAACATCCATCTCAAAGAATGGACATGAGGATTAAAAGTAGTAACAGATATGGAGAGTGTAACAGGAGACCTGGCACAGAGTATATGTTCATTAAATAGTACAATACATGTTCAGTGATAAGGGAAGAGAAAACAGGCAGATATACTCCAAGAATCCCAATGGCAATCAGCTAGCTAAGAAATAAAAACCAAAGTGAAGCCAGCCCTTCTAAATTCTGTTCTAGCAGCTTTCCTCCCATTCTTTGGGGTGGGATGAAAGACAATGGGGGCAGGACAAGAAGGAGCCATAAGGGGCAGAAAGCACTCATTTAGATGACACAGTAGTGATCCAGTACTACTGCTGTCTAGGCATAGCTGTCGTTCAAAGAAGTTTCTTCTCCTTGTCAGACAAGGTCATGGGTTCACCAGGTCTCTCAGTTAGAACCTTGGTCTGCAGCTCTCTTAATGCAGCTGGTCACTTACAGCTTACATCAGTCCCTACAGCTTCTCCATTGAGTAACACTCCTCCAGAAAAATTCCCGTTTCCTTTAACTCATCCTGAGCAGGAGTGCTTTGGGCAGGGTACTTTTAAAAATACCTCCCTCCACTCCATGCTCACACTGACTCTCTCTTTCCCATGTGGCCTAATCTGGTCTTTAAAGGCACAGGCCTTTCCTGTCACTGGTCAGAGTCTGGCTCACCTACTAGGTGATCTGCTCTAGCCAATAATTTCCAGCCTTGGTTTTCCCAGGAATTGGTCAAATGCTAGCCTCTCTTTACTCCAACTGCGGGGGATGAATACCAAGCTCTCCAAATGGTCTCCTCAAAGCCCCTTTGGTAGGTTTTAAGGCAGTGAGAGAAAGGGGGGATGCCACATCCCTCCAGTAACCTCCCCTCAAAGTACCAAAAGGGTTCTCAAAACACATTTTATACTTTTGGTTCTTCTGACTCCCTCCTGACAGGCCCTGCTTGGTGGGCATTTTCACCACCTGTACCTATATTTCCAGTCAGCTGGACAGAGGCCTAATTAATTTGAAAGGGTTCCCCAAGTGACTCCGCTGTCAACTCTCCACTCTATCCCAATCCTTCCTAGGCAGCCACTCTTCCTTGGGTCCCCACAACAGAAAGAACTACTCATATAAAATAACCCTGTAATTTTTAAAGGGGGGTACCTGAGATCCTGGTAGTCCTCACCCTGACTCTTCTTCCTGAAAGTCTAAGCTGCATGCACCTGAGGGAGCTTGCCTGCCTGCTTGTTTTCTTCTTCCCACTAGGGCAGCTCTCAGGATCCTGTGGGCCTGAAGCTCATGCCCTTGACACTACAAATCAAGGCCCCTGAATAGAAGTGGAATAAAATACCAGAGGAGATGTCTGATTCAACAGTGTTTACAGAGTGTGTGTGGCCCTGCCAGGGCCCTCGGTGACCTGCGCTGAAAGGGACAACTTGGTTGCAAATGACAAACTAAATGGTTGGGTTTCTCCAGGCCTTAGGCACTCTCAGATCCCACTGGCCCTAGCACGTACCAAGCTATGCAGAAAACTTCCAAAAATATAACAGGCTGCACACAATCCATTGAGACCTTTGTCTACTCTTGTCATCAAAGCAAGGGGACATTGGAAAGGCAAAAAGACTGAAACATCCACAAAAGCCCAAAGCCATCCCAGGCCACAGTGTTCACTGTAAACATAATTCTGATATCCCCCAAATCTGATTCATTTGAGGCCCGATAGCTTTGACCACATAGAAATTATCTTGGCTGTATTAATGTGTCTCAAAGGACTCAAACTTAGTTGTCCAGAAGAGAAACGCTAATTCTTAAAAAAATATTTATTCCGTAAGTCAATATTTAGAGAACCTATAAAAGATTAGCTCCCCTTAGACTAAACCACTTATTTCTTTTTTAAACATATATTTTATTGACTTTTTTACAGAGAGGAAGGAAGAGGGACAGAGAGTTAGAAACATTGATGAAAGAAACATCGATCAGCTGCCTCTTGCACACCCCCCACCGAAGATGTGCCCGCAACCAAGGTACATGCCTTTGACAGGAATTGAATCTGGGACCCTTCAGTCCGCAAGCTGACGCTCTATCCACTGAGCAAAACCGGTTTTAGCAACCACTTATTTCTTTTTTAAAATATATTTTTATTGATTTCAGATAGGAAGGGAGAGGAAGAGAGAGATAGAAACATCAATGAGGAGAGAGAATCACTGATCACCTACCTCTTGCATGCCCACCCACTGGAGATCAAGTCTGCAACCTGAGCATGTGCCATTGACCAGAATGGAACCTTGTACATTTAAAACTATTTTATGGGTCCAGGAAGTTTTCTATTCCTCTAATGTCCTGCCTAATAACACCTTTCTAAAAAGAGTTATACAGAGTAGATTGAACCTAGGATTGGGTTTTGATGTTTTTTTTTTTCCTTTTTCCCTCACTTACTTTTCACTTTGTTTCATTTCACAAAGATGGTTCTTCTAGTGTTAGCAGAATAAACCAAAATTTCTTCTTTTTTCCAGGTAATAAAGACAACCTTTCTGAGATCCACTTTGTAAATCTTATGTTCCATGCACATGGGAAACTGGTGTTCCTTATGCAGTTTTGCAAGTATCAAGTTCTTAGTTACCCAGTTATCTAATTACCTCTATGTAGTTTTGAAGGATAAAGTTACACCTGGTCATCTTTGATGACAAAAAGTATCAACTCTACCTGGTAATCAGCTAAAGTTCCTTCCAGTTCCATGATTTGAACAACACAGAACAATCCAGAATGTGAAAGGGATGCATTAATAATATTTTCCCCAGAAAATAATTATGAAAAAAATACATCTTAAAAAACATGTCCTCAATCCCCTTGACCAGCGATATTACTACTAAGAGGTCTGGAAGGTTGTGTAGGAAGTAGGCACACAGATGCCACACTACATGCTGTGAGAAACGATCATCAAAAAGGCTCAAGCACAGAGCAGAAGGGAGCACAACAATGTCATTTAGGTTTTTCACCCTCTCCCTAAAATTAACCTGCGTGCAGAAGAATCTGTCTGCGTGTAAAACATGTCTCTGCAAATCTTCAGTGAAGATCAGTTCTTTCAAGCAAAGGAGATGCGAGAGGAGAGGAACAGGATAGGGTCCTGATGTAAGAAATACCCGCTTTGAAAGGATAGGGCTAGGGGGCTGGTGAAGGAGACTGAGATGAGTAGGAGAAGCACAGGATGCACCAAGCTCAGAGTACAGGATATAAAGGGAGTCAATAATAGTCAATGTGCTAGTTTCCTGTGGCTGCCACAACAAATCATCACAGACCTGAGGCTTAAAACAATGCACATTTATTCTCTCAGAGTTCTGGAGGCCAGAAGTCTCAAATCAAGGTGTCAACAGTGCTGTTCTCTTTCCAGAGGTTAAAGGGCAGAATCCATTCCTTTCTCTCCCAGCTTTCAGTGGCTCCAGGCATTCCCTGTAGCCACAATAGCCCCAAACTCTTCTTCCGCCTTCTCAGGGCCCTCTCCTTTTAGGTGTCAAATCTCTGCCTTTCTCTTATAAAGATCCTTGCAACTGATTTAACATCAACCTGCATAATCCAGGATGATCTTATCTTGAGTCATTAACTTAATTATATCTGCAAATATCTTTTTTTCCAAATAAGGTCTGCATTCAAAGGTTCTAGGGGTCGGAATGTGAATGTATCATTTTGGGGGGCACCATTCAACCCACTACTGTCCCCAGCAGCATAGCAGAGCTGGGAGGCAAGGAATCCTGTGTGGGAAACATGGAATCTCAGAGAGCAAGGAGAAGAGAACTAAGTGAAGCCGGATGCTCTAAAGGAGGAAAAGAGGACAATGGAGCCTGCACAGTAGTCAATACCAGGGCAGCTGTATCCTGGGACTAGGAGGAACCACTGTAAGCCATTGGATGCTGAGCCAACGGTAAGGATTTCCTGCATTAGTCAAGACAGACTTAGGAATTAGGATCCATCAGGCTTGTTGAAGAGTCATAAGCAGTCTTGCTCTCAAATAAAACCAGAGAAGAGGTAATAACTGACCTGACTGGGAGACATTGGACTGGCTAAGCCCAAGGCTTTGTTTTGGATCTATATGGATGAAGGCCACCTTGCAAGAATGAAGGAGCCACAGTGTGTGGGCCACAATCCATGGATAGTGTCAGATTGGCTCTGCTCATTAAGAAACAAAGGAGCAGGTGTCCCTTGCCCTACCCGTGCATGTAGTGTACTCCATATACTGGCAAGGTTTGGAGAATTTTCTTCTCTTGTCACTTCCTCCAGACCTACTCTTGACCAGAAGTTACAAGTTGCTTGCTAGCTCCAGAACAATGCATCATGGTCTTTCATTTTGCTCAGTTACCAGGAGGTCCCACCCAGGCCCTCATTTCTAGCTCCCTGGCTACTTAGTCATGCCTGTTGCTTTCCCCAGTAAGCTGTTTTTAGGCCAGTATTGCATGGTCTGACCAAGATGGTCTGGGCCAAAACCAGGTTGTGACAGATCAGGCGTGAGGTCAGCTGTCTCTCACTGGCTTTCAGCCTAGAGTTAATAGGGTGGAAAGCATGGCCCATTTCCTCACACATGCTCAGACACCATCCCAACATTTCAGTATAGTTGTGGTGTAAAATGCTGATTTTCTTCCAAAATATGCCTCTTATTTGTTTACATGTTGACTAATCAAAGCCATACCCTACCTTTATCCCAAAAGGGTAGGAGGTGATTTCCAGACTCTATGGGACACTGAATCATCGTTACCTGGAAAAGCCAGGGGGATTCTCATTTAGTTGTTAGTCGGCCATTCTAATCATACATCCAATGATGCAGGCAGAGATGCTGCTCTCGTTAACCAGATGAGCAACTCTGTGACAAGCTGAAGTTAATAAAGTTCCACTAGTTACTTATGGAATAGAACTGCAAAATATGATGTGGGCGTATATCAGACCGACGGTAGGAATGTGTGAAGCAGGACAGAGCCACATACCCTCAGGAGCCCGGTGGTCAGATGGCAGCCCCCAGTGACCTCAGCAGCCTTTGCTTCCCTGCGGGCTTTCTTCACCCCTGACTTCATAACCGGCCCCTCTCTCCCCCGCTGCCACCATCTCCCACCCTCCAACAGCGACGTAAACCTCAGGGTCACAATGGGACCACACTAAAGTCAATTTGAAGGCCATTGCTAGTCCAATTACTAGAAATCATCATTATTCTCTGTTTAAAGTAAAACCACTGACAGACATATTATAGAAAGTGCAAATATTAAAATACTATCTACTTATCATGGACCTGTTAATCAGATAGTTACTTTTTAGGAGAGGAAAAGGATCTAACTTGGTAAACTTGTCATGACAAGGTAGATGGGAAGACAGGTAGGAGGGGGATTAACTGGGGAAAAACATGGGTATATGAACAGGATAGAACACTGTTTAGGGGCTATAGGCAGCCAGGAACATCAGAAGGGCAAATTACCTAACCTCTCCAAGCTTCAGTTTCCTCATGCACAAATGATATTAATAGCACCATTACATAAGGTAATCTATGTAATGTCTTTGGCATTATGCCTGACCCATAAGAGCTGAAGAAATGTCAGCAGAGATATTATTGTTGAGGTTATGTTAACTGTTATTATTATTACCAGTAATGATAATAGTAGTAGAAGTAGGAATACTAGTCTTGGTAATGTGCTGTGCCCTGAGAAGGGTTGGGTTAAATGGAGCTGACACAGTAAGTCCTTAAAGGAGAGTGTAGGCAATGAAATGAGAAAGTAGGGCCAGGGGTGTCAATCCCAATCCTTAGCTATGCCATAGCTTTGTCTGGGGTTAGCTATAGGGGAGACATCCTGGCAAAGTGATTTTAGAGCCAAACACACAAGGGCTCAAACCTTGGCTCTGCCACTTGCATTTAATGTGTGACTTTAGGGAATTCACTAAACTTCCCAGAGTCTCAGTGTTCTTATTGGCAAAATGGGAGTAATCATACATGTATGAAGATTATACATATAACATATCTGTGACATATTTAATGTGCCCAGTGCCCAGCAAATATGTCCCATCTTTCACCTGGCAAGCTCTTTCCCCTCCATACTGTGGCTGGCAGGCTGCAAAAGGAGAAATCCATCTGGATAGGTGAAAAATATAAGAATTAGCATTGTGGGCTCTTTGTTAGAAGAAGAAAGATGTCACCAGCTTCCTCCCATCATCCTCCCACGGGGGAGCTGATGGAATGTACAGCAAGGCTGCTAAATGTTAGCATTTGCACCCATATTTAGTTATAGAAAGTAGTGGGGTAATTCTGAATTCACTGATGTCATGCACTATTGCAAAATGGAAGCCATCCAGTAAAAAGAAGTCCAGAAATATATTTTTATGGAAATTTAACTCTGAGCATTCTGACTTTGTGCCTTAACATGAATGAGATATGGGAACATGTCTCTGCCACAAAAATGAAGATACTTTTTCAAAAATATATAAATGTAATGGCTACAAATATTTTTCCATCATTATCTAAGATATTTATCATTTGATTTGAGTTAATAGAAGATATGTCATCTGTGATAGTTAGAATAAGTTTAGAAACCTTTCTTCATTTTAACTGTTACTTTCCTTGATGAAACTTTAATTACACTGAAAAAATCTTCAAAATCACCTTTCTATTGTTAATATTGTTTTGATTACTTTATTCTCTTCTTTTTCTAAATGCATAGAATACACTTCCTCTCATGCAAAGTTAGTCCCAAGTCTGTTTTCTTTAGGTGTTCTAAGTAAAAAAACAATAAGAATTTTGACATTTTCAGTGTACTAGTACTTTCAAAAAACTCTCTTTCTAATTTATATTGCTGCTCCTAACATTGATATATAGTTATATATCATTAGTTACTAAAAATGTTTTCTATAATTATGTAAATTATGTTGACACTTTCTGGTAGGATGCTCACACTTCACTATTTTGTCATTTGCAAAGTTCTGAAATGTATCAGAGATAACCACTTTTAAGCATTTTCAAATTAAGTAGCTGTTAAAGAGGTCTGGCTCTCTGGCTGCTTTCTTTGCCTATAATGTTTTATAACTTGGCTCTGCACAAGAGTATCTTCTTCCTCTCTCCCCACAGACTTAAAAAAAATGTTAACCAAGTTATGACCTCTGACCTTTTGGAGCTCATGACAAGATAGAAGGAGATATAGTCAAGTATAGACCTGCAGGTTATTACAATACAATGTAGAAGACAAGAGTTATGATAAAGGTATGAATGATTGCCATGACAGATGAGAGAATGAATAACTGCCCGGATGAGCTAAGGAAAGCTCCACAAATGAACTAATCTCTAATCTGGGTCCTGAGGTTGCAATAGGAGTTTGGTGAATGAATTGAAGAGAACATTTTAGGCAGATAAGTGGATAGAGGCATGGTTGGGAGGATAAGGAGTGGAGGATCCCTAGAATTGTAGGATGCAAGAATCTAATCATTGGCTAATGAGACACATGGGGAATCATCTGTTAAAGCTCTGAAAGCCACATATGAAAAAAATCGTCTTTATTCTGTAAGCAGTGGAGCCACTGAAGTTCTTTAAGCAAAGAACTGACGAGATCAAACATTGCAGATCATAGGCAATATGGTATGGAAGACAGGCAGGTGAAATACTTCTGGTTCCAGCAGCCTAGAATGATATGTCTTTCAAAACCACAGAAAATAATCCCCTCCATCCCAATTATGCTTAGTTCCAATAGATCATTCCATTGTTGCTAGGTAGCCCATGAAGGTCTGAGAAAGATAAATACAGTGTTTAAGCAATTCTCAGATATTTGAAAAAAAACCAAGTTGATAAATATGGTGGATTCCCTATTTTACATCCCAGAGCCCCAGGAAGTTCTGTGACCCACCACACTGCTACCATGCTGCTTACTGCATGGAAACAGGGTCCCGCCATATTCTATGTGGGGACATGATCCACCACACCTCTGCCATATCCTAGTGTGAGGACATGGCCTGCCTTACCTCTGGCAACCCACACATAGGCACATGATCTGTCATGCTTTAGTCACACCCACGCCAGCCATGCCACATCCCAGCATGGAGCCCTGAAGAAGCAGCTGTGTGTTCTGCTACTGCCAAGGTTACAGAAAGAGGCACAAAAAGTAGTGGTTGTAACAGGGGGTTGGGAAGAAAATGATGAAGGAAGAATGTAGGCAAAGCAACAAGGAGAAGAAAAGTTTAAAAATAGATGAATAAATATATGAATGGATGCATGATAAATCATGAGATAGAAGAGAGAAGTAAACAAATCTTAAAAATAAGGGAGAAAGAAATACCAGAGAGGAAACATTTTTTAAAATAAGAAAGAAAAATAAAGTAGAGAGAATGAAATAACATGATGAGATAAACATAGTGAGTAAGATTTTATATATATATATATATATATATATATATATATATATATATATATATATATTCATTCCCCTAGGAAGCTTATTTATCTTTCTCACATGCTTTTAAATATTCTTAGTGAGTAGTGTTGAGCAGATGGAGAAATCAGAATAGAGCCTCTGAAGAGAATATCTCCTCCTTTCCACTCTTCTCAAACCATTTGCTAAGTATTTCAAGTTTTATCTTTGGGAAACCACACCTATGTGAAAAATCATTCACTGTCTGACTTAGCTGGTCTAAACACACATCTCTATGTTTCATGGCTTCATCATGGTAGAAGGGGTGGGAAATCAACATTTTCTACATTTTAAGGAAACAGAATAGAAAATATATTGTAAGTACAAGTCTCCAGAATCATTTTGGGGGTACCCAGGAGCTTTACTGGATACACCATGAAGGTAGCTCCTGGTTATCATGGTTTCAGAAGACAGAGCTGGCAGACCTAGAGAGTCAGATGCACTCAGAATGGGTTGTGCACATATGTACCCAGAAAAGTTGGGACCCAGTAAACACTTTCCTTCCTGTCTCAACTGCATAGGCCAGCAGGGAGGCCCGCAATTGGTATGGGGGCAGCCCATTCATCAGCATTACACAGGGTGATCAAGTTAAATAGAAGTTACTTCTCTTCAGGACACAAGGAGAACAACCCTCCTGCTCAGCCATGGGAACACATGAGTGTGCAGGGGAACAAAGGGAGAACCCACAGCAAACCCCACTGGGAGGGAAATGAAGGCCACAATGGGCCAGTGCCCTCAGCGTGGGTGCATGGGGCAGCCCTCTAACAACATCAAACAGAAGCCCCATGTGGATAGGCCACCCAAATGCATCCAACAACAAGTACCACATACTCAGAAAGCTGCTAACATACCAAGCCCCTTATTTGCAACCCAGGGTGTACTTATAACAACCTTTCACAAATCAGAAGGCAAATGTGAAGTGATATTATTTCAGTAGGGATACTGTTTTCTGCTCCCATTTAAGACCTCCTCCAATTGAAGGAAACATAAGAAAGAACTATGGATTCTAAAGATTTAGAAAAATTAACAGGTATGTGAGAACTTTGAGTATGGTTCAGAATGAGACTGAAGGAAAGATAGAAGGTTTTAAATAGTCCTCTTACCTTTTTGTCACTCAGACCGGAAACCTGGTCCACATACTCCTCTTGGATCATGAAGGCAGCTAAGTTGGCAGTGTAGCTGGCCAGGAAAATGACAGCGAAGAAGGCCCATACTGACACCATGATCTTGGAGGTGGTCCCTTTTGGGTTTTGCACCGGGACGGAGTTGTTAAACACCAGGCCCCACAGTAACCAAATAGCTTTGCCAATGGTAAAAGATGGGCCCCCTGGCTCTGAAATGAACAAAAGGCAAAGACAAAAAGTTAAGGCAGAGTCACTAGTTCTGGTGAAATCTACAAGCACACAGAACTAGTAAGTTCCTGCTCACAGGAGGAAACCCTCCAACCATGACTCAGCCTGTTCACAGAAAGCTCTTTAAGTAGAGAGCTTTTGTCTTTAAGTAGAAAGCTTGTGTCTCTCTTCTCTTGGGACCCTCTGAAAAACATAAGGAAGTTCCTCAGGAGAAAAAGCAGAGGCCTGGGGTGCATGTGGGATCTTGCTCCAACTAATGGTCATGACTCAGCCAGAGCACTGGAGGGGCCAGCTTTCTTCCCCAAAGATCGAGACCCTCAAGATCATAGCAAATCCAAATAACAAAGGCAACCCACCATTGTCATCACACACATGTCCCTATTCCTGTTGTTCCTAAATTTTACATTACTATCTACCAAGGGAATATTCCAACTTCAAAAAGATCAGCAAGAACTGTGTGGGGTATTTTTCTACCATTGTCATAGACCTCCTCCAATTTTATTCACACGGATGCTAAATGGCTTTCAATGTACTTTATCCTTTTTTTTCTTAGCATCTAGTATCAAGCACTGAATGTTTGAAGGACAACTCTGACCTTTCTCCAATGCCAACAATTCCCAAATGGTTTCCTGCAGTAGCAGCTCCTGTGCAGAAGAATGTCAGGAAGCCCAGACAGGTAGTCATAAACCACTAGCTTTGCCTCATGTAGCCGTGGGCACTGAGACAGGCTATCCTTGACCTTCCTTCCCCTGTATGAAGATAGTGTCAAGACTTCTGCTGGTAATCTTGTGACCTTGTTGCTTTCTCTGTTTGGTGATGATGAGATCTTGCCTGATACCTAGGTCTGCATGTAGCCCCTCCACTGCTGAAATGAACATCTGCCTGCACAGTTTTACAACACATTAGCTCAGGTCTTACGATACTATCTGTGATCCTACAGCATCTGCTCAGCCAACTAAATCACCGGTGACTACACATGTCGAGCCTAATATCTAACTGTGCACACACATCTGTGCGTACAGACCTGATTTCATGGAACAGATGTGTAACTAAAAAGATGTTTATAAATAAAAGTTTTATACATTGTAAAATGCCTCAAGGAGTCTTAATATTTAAAGTGGCCCCATGTTGAATGCAATTGTGAAGACAAAGCATCATTTGGTAAAGTAATTGTAAAGTAAGCCCTTGCTCTGAATTTTATATCTGAATTTTTGCCTCTTTGATTCTCTCCCAGTGTAGGGGAGAGGGCACATTAAATTAGCTCTTGACATGGCCAACCTATATATGTAGTCATGTGCTTCTTAGATGTTTCACTTGTTACCAATGGGGGCCAGATCACGCTTCTGGATGACCATCTAACAAAGGTAGAAAGCCAGGGTGGTACCATGCTGTGGAGGCAGCCAAACTTCCACCCAGAGTTCACACAAGAGATAAGAAGGTAGGTTGACACCTGGAAATACTTCAGTGCAGTGGTTGGTCACATCATGGACTGTGAAGTCAACAGAAGCACTAGGGAGCTATTCCAGAATACAGAAGCCTTGCACCCATCTCCAGAGAATCTTATTAAACTGGTGTGGTGTGGGGTTGTTATTCTAATGCCCCACTCTGGACTTAGCGAATCAGAATATTCAAAAATGAAGTCCACACACCTGTTTTTTGTGTCCCACAGATAATTTTATGTGTATCCAGGGTTCAGAATCTAAGAATGTTTCATCTTGAAGGTCTACTCCAGGATAAAACTCTCAGAAAAGGAGTAATATTTCCTAAGCCTAGGGTGTCAGAAAGTTTTAGAAGAGCTGTTTATAAGGACCTCATCACCCCCTTCCTAATTCTAGTGAACTTTTTTTTGGTGAAATCTCATCAATGCTTCAAACACAGAGGCAGTCCTCACATCTCTGGACTTACCTACCCAGGAAACTGGACTTCCCTTACTAGTAGTAGCTATGGGTGAGAACTGTTATCTCCTGGCCATTGTATTTCAAATGTCCAACTTCTATACTCCCTGGCAGAGGGATAGAACAGGACACGTGCAGTGGAGATGTTGAACCTCCGTGGTGATCCTTTGGCTATGGAGAACTCTTTCAGGCACAACTACTCTTGTAGCCTGTTCTTAGCTTAAGGTTATCAAAATAGTTTCCTCTTACACATTTATGTTACAGGTATCTCCTGCCAGCTTGCCTATCATTTCCTTATGGGTGGAACTGGGTTTGGGATCGGGCTTGAGGCAAGGTGGGGACATATAGATTCAAATTAACATCTTAATTGGGGTATCTCTAATGAATCTTCAAGATGGTGACATAGAAAGCAGAGGGTTCATTTTCAGAAATGGGTAAGTTAAGGAGAAGACAGCAAATGAAGGGTACAGAGGTTCGAAATTGAGAGCTAGAAAAATACAGAAATGCAGCGGTTTTAATGGCCTTACCTCTACCATCAGCGAGGCACCTGTTATAACCCACAGGGCTGAAGTACTCAAAGACAAAAACAGCCACAGCTGAGACAATGAGCAGCATCACAAACATCATAACCCAGACGTCAGCGCTGAAGGGCTCTGGGGAAGGAAGAAAAAAAAAAAAAAAACAACAGTGGTGAGGATTAAAACAGAAAACAAAGAGATTCTAATTAATTTATCTATTTATTTACTCATGTAACATGCACTTTTTGTGGTGGGAAACAAACTAGAGGTGTGTACATCCCTTCAGACAACCAAGGCCTGGACTGGGGAGGAATAAGAGGCTATGCCTGAGCATCTCCATATATCTGATGGGCAAGTCAAGGTTTATTTTCTTTCAAGCACATAAAAAGGACAGCCTCTTGCCTATGAAGTTTTGAGATTATAGAGATAGTTTCTGCACTGGACCAGTATCTGGGTCTTTGGTAAATGGTACAACTGGAAGAAATACCAGCTATGGAGTAAATGGATAATATTTGACTGATTCTTGCTTTATGGTGTCATCTACATGGCCACACCACACAGTGGAGACCTAGGAAAAGTCTTAACCAATGCTCACAAGCCTCAGAGCCAAATTCATTCTCAACAGACTTAGCTACTATTTCAGGCTTGAACTGATTCTATAATACAGAATCAGTACAACAAATAGTTCCCATCCCTCACTTCTCTTAAACTTTCCTAGTCTTACATTTTTTAACCCAATTTGATGTATATATTTTATTAGTCATCATTAGGGTAGGAGAATGTCAGTGTTCAAAAACACATCCACATTAAATAGCAGTATCTACAATAGTGGGAATTTAGCAGGTGACAAGGAACATGCTTCAGCTATAATTAAGCAGACAACTATAAGCCAGGCTCTATCATCAGGTCACATATTTGATGAGATAAGGTCAGGCAAGAGGGCAATAATGTTCCACTATATTTTCTTTAATTGCTTTTGCTGAGTTCCTTCAAGTTGATTTAAGTCTTTCTGGCCTACAGGTGTTCAGAAATTGAATACTACCTTCCAGTAGCAGTCTCTCTGAAGGCCTATAAGAAGGGACATTCTTCAGTCCCATGATACAATGCTCCCTCAATTGTGTTTCAAAATAGTTTTGGCCTTTTTAGCTAATTCATCACATTGTAAACTCATAACTATGTGAATTAATAATATGCTGCTTTCTCCATCTTCCAAATCATTAATAAAGATGAAGTTTTAAAAAAAGGGAAAATGGCTGGAAATTAGAAAATATTTTCTTACTTGAAACCTTTACTTGTGAACCCTCAAGGGAATTATAAAAGCCTGGCCACTTAATCAATTTGAAAAGGACTTTTATAAGAGGCATGCCAGCTGTGAAATGGAAAACCTTTTAGTGGCAGCCAGAGATGGGGGTAGAAGGTACAATTCAAAGCCTCTAAGCAGTGGAGTAGAGAACATCTCTCTCCATTGGCTCTAATTGATTGCAATGCTACCCTGATTTCTCTTTTGTTTAAGATTAGGGAATAACTGAGTAAAAAGTACTTTCTCTTCTATGCTTTCCTTCCCATCATCCCCCATAAAGTTTAGGGAAATTTTCTATGTAAAAACAACAACAACAATCATATTTGTATTAGTCTTTACAATTTAGAAAGTGATTTCTCCACATACTTTATCCAATATTTATAATGGCTCTTTCATTTTGGGTTTACCATATTTATTTTACAGAGCAGTGAACTAGATTCAGAGGTCATGGTCCTTTCAGGACCACTTTATGAAGTGAGGTCAGTGAAGGCAAAGGACTGTGGTTTCCCATTGCATTATTTCACATCTTAGTTTCTGACCACCACATTTTATTTTTTAAAATATGTTTTCTTGATTTTTTTACGGAGAGGAAGGGAGAGGGATAGAGAGTTAGAAACATCGATGAGAGAGAAATATCCATCAGCTGCCTCCTGCACACCCTGATGCTCTATCCACTGAGCCAAACTGGTGAGGGCAGACCACCACATTTTAGAGCTCAAACTGTATATTAGAACACAGACTCTGAAGGCAGCCACATCTGGATCTGCCCTTTATTAGCTGAGAGACTGTTAGAAAATTGCTTAACCTGAGATTCAGTTCTTAAGCCAAAAAATGGCTATAATAATATATCAATGAGATAATATAGTCACAGTTTATACAATAATGCCTGTCACATCACATAGTAGGTGTTCAATAAATATTGGTTTCTCTTACTGACACACACACACACACACACACACACACACACACACACACACCCTGCATGACATTCCTATGTCATTCTAGGGCTATCTCAATGTATCACTGGCTCTTCTAGTTTAGAAGCTAAGTAAGGTTAATTCTATGATGACAGAGTTAGAATTAGAATGTAATGTGTGTTGTTGTTGTTGTTTCTTTGTGTGTTTGTTTTTATTGATTTCAGAGAGGAGAGGAGAGGGACAAAGAGATAGAAACATCAATGATGAGAAAGAATCATTGATCAGCTGCCTTCTGCATGTCCCACACTATGGATGGAGCCTGCAACCCGGGCAAATGGCCTGACTGGGAATTGAACCCTCCTAATTCATAGGTCATCACTCAACCACTGAGCATGCCTGCAAGGCCTAAACTGTAGTTTTATTTGTATATCTTAATGTTCCAATTATCATTGTAAAGGAAAAGCAAATAAAATACATAAAGCTGCTATGAGGATTAATGCAGGAATAGAGTGTGTGCTATCTAATAACATTTCATATAAAATTGGAAGAGCCAGAATTGGCTTCACTGTGAGTAAGAAGGTTGGCTGAGAAACTTGAGTAATTTATAGAAAACTACAGAACCTGTAACACCACTTTGCAGTGCTTTAATTGAATACCACCCCTCCCCCATAGAGCCTAAGGAAATGTTAGTCATGGTTTATTCCAACATCCTCATAAAAAAAGTTGATGTCTGTTAGAGAGACTGTAACTTGCTCAAGGGCTTACAGTGTACGTCCAGAACAGGTTTCCTGTCTCCTATCCCAGCGTTCTGTTTTCAAGGTGATACTTTATTTTTCAACCCCTTGTTATCACAGTTCCTGCCAAAAATATAGCGTATGAGCTCATAAGAGAGCTCATCTAATTGAAATCCTGGACTCACCTAGTCTTATATATAAAGCTTCCAACACCTAAGTAACTAGAATTTCCAGTTTGTGAAGGGAATGCTATGAGGAAGCTTGGGGTGAGATAGGGAAGAGAATCAGATCAACTTTATATGACAAAGCCTCAGAAAATTAATGTAGAAATAGAAAACCCTTTTAAGGAGCACTGAGCTCTATTCTTGAAGAACATTTAGAATCACTGGTATTTCACTCCACTGGGTAGCTCATTTGGTTAGAGCGTCATCCTGATATGACAAGGTTGCTATTCAATCTCCAGTTAGGGCACATATAAGAACCACCAATGAATGCATAAATAAGTGGAACAACAAATCTCTCTCTCTTTCAATCAATATTTTTTAGGAGTCATAGGTATTTAAATTATCTCCACAATTTGAAATTATGAAAGCAGGAAGCAGCTTCAAAGATCGGCTAGTTGAAATGTCTTCTATGGTTGAGGAAGTGAAATCTAAGGATAAAGAAAATTTGCTCAAGATCAAACGATGGTTAAGTAGCAGGAATGGGACCAAAGTAGGATCCCTGATTACCACTCCAGCACTGTCCTAATATATAAAAATCCTGGGTCCATCACATCCACAATGACCAGAGGCTCAACCAACCTTCCAGAAGTTTTAGTCCAGCAGTCAGCGCTGGGTTGCCATCACTGCTACGGTTATAGGCCAGTGACCCAGCACTGACTGCTGAGGAGGCTGTGGATCAGGCCCAGAGGGAGGACTAAAGAGAGAAGCAGGGTCTGTGGCAGCTGTTGATCAGCACTTGCCTTTATCTTTCTCTCCAGGCCTGACCAGCAGCCATGTCTCCATTTCTCTCCAGTCTTCCACCAGGGCTGCAGATCAGTCCCACCTTTCTGATCAGGCCCCATTGATAGGCCCAGAGACACTGACTAGCATAGAAACTGACCAATCAGAACCAAATCTGGGTCAACTGTAAGGAGCCAATGGCTGCCTGGAGGCAGAGCTTTTGATGCTGACTGGTATAGAAACCAACCAATCAGAACCAAATCTGGGTGAACTGTGAGGAGCCAATGGCTGCCTAGGCAGCAGAGCTTTTGATGCTGACAGGCATCAAACCAACCAATTGGCCAGCAGAGGAGGGAAGTTGGGGGAAACCAGGCTGGCAGGGGAGGGCCACTGGGAGCCATCAGGCCAGAAGCAGAGGGCAGTTGTGGGTGACCAGGTAGGCAGAAGCAATTGGGGTGATCAGGCTGACAGGGAAGGGCAGTTGGGAGTGAGATCAGTATAGCAGGGGAAGGTAGTTGGGGGTCATTAGGCAAGTAGGGGAGGGCAGTTGGAGGTGATCAGGCCAGCAGGAGAGGGCCGTTAAGGGCCATCAGGTCAGCAGGGGAGGGCAATTTGGGGCGAGATCAGGCTGGCAGGGGATGGCAACTGGAGGTGATTGGGTCTGCAGGGGAGCAGTTAGGTATTAACCAAGCCATAGGGGAGTGGTTAGGGGGTGATCCAGCTGGCAGGCAAAAGTGGTTAGGGACAATCAGGCAGGCATGCAGGCAGCCAGGCAAGCAGTTAGGAGCCAGCAGTCCCAGATTGTGAGAGGGATGTCTGACTGCCGGTTTAGGCCTGCTCCCTGTGAGGTCTCAGATTGGAGAGGGTGCAGGCTGGGCTGAGGGACCTCCCCACCATTGCACAAATTTCATGCACCGAGCCTCTAGTTTTCTTATAAGGTATCATGCCTTTCTATTTTTGGGGGATAATGTTCTTCAGTTTTCATGTTGGAAAATAATCAATTTTGAAGACCCTTACCCCAATGAAATCTTGGCTGAGTTAAGCTTCTAGCAAACCACCTCCTGGCTGAAAGAGCCTGACCACCTGCCCTTTACTGTGCCTCATTTCATCTACCTGCCTTTACATCTATTTCCTTGGCATCAGCAAGCTCATCACATACCTAAGAAGGCAGACGGTGAGACAGTCCCATTGCTGCGTGACACCATGACACTGATGCCGGTCTCTATGAAGGGCACAGAGAAGTCGACCACCTCGGATCGTTCCTCATTGATGGTGAGTGACCCCACCGCCATGTAGGCCCTCTTCATGACCACCTGGGGAGAAATACCCAATGCTCCCATTAGAACATTCAGGAAGGGGAGGGGCCTCCACAAGGGAAATAACTCATAGCCCTATAGTGGTTTTCCTTGTTCAGTGGGAAGAGTATGTTCTATTTACTAGTTTATATTTTCTAAGATTTGTAAAATGAGTGTTTTTGGTATTTAAATGAAACTGTGTAAACTTGAATCTCAGTCAACTGGAGGTCCTAGTCATTGAGACCAGGCAAGGCCAAAGAAACATTAATATAGCTAGCTGAAAAATGCCCAGGTCATGATCTGGAAATGGCCCTTAATTCCTGATACTCACCTCTCCAATCATACCATTCCAGGTTCCATTGATTTTCTTCCCATGTTTGCCATTGGTGACCAGGTAAAGGTCATAGGTGAACTTCACAGATTTGGAAATTTTCTTCAGAATGTCAATACAGAAGCCCTTGCAGCATTTTTTTATGTAACCTGGCTCCTCATCTGTTTTATTCCTAAACAGTTAAAGAAACAAAACAAAACAAAAACAAGGCTTAAAATAGGAAGCAAAATATCACCCTCTGCCATTACAACTTATATCAGGCCTAAGCAAGGGAATAAATCAGACCACAGAGCTGCAATTCTGTCATTAACTCACTGCAGCAAACCAGATTTTCTCACAATTTTTAATGTTCCTTTGAAGTATAATATACATTAGGAAAGTGCACCTGTCCTAAGGATTTAGTTGGATGAATTTTCACACAGTGAATGCACCAATTGAACCAGCACCCAAATCCAGATACAGAGAAGCTGCCAGCACCTTAGAAGCCTCTTTTATTTTTGGAGTTATAATATTTTTATTTTCTCCCCACCCCAATCACCATTTATTCCCCCATATCCTCTTCTACCTGACCCAAGCTTCTCTCCCTTACAATCCCACTCTGTGGTCCATGTTCATAAGTTCTTTCTCTTTTTTTCTTTATTACTTAATTCCATTATCTCTCCCCACCCCACCCCATCCTCACCACCACCAGAGTTATATGCCTGCTCTCGTAGAGGCTTCTTATTCTTCTTTTTAGGGACTTCCCACCCTTACCAAAGGGAACCATTTTCATGATTTCTAAAATGTTTCTAAATCTCAAAATTTCAGAACACATTGACTCCCCAAATATATTTCATTACCAATGTAAACTTGAATCTCCACAAACTGGAGATTCTAGACACTGAGATCAGACGAGGCAAAAGAAACATTAGTATAGTTGGTAGAAATTCTTCCAGGTCATGATCTGGACAGAATCTGACATCAGACCACAGGGCTGTCAGTAATCCTATTGTTCAATGGTAAGTGCAAATCAGGCATGATGCTCAATTAATTCTACACTTCAAGTCCCAAGCAGGCCAGGTGCTAACAGCTGGGTCAAATCTCACTATCCCATGCCATCTGAAGCCACCGAGGAAGGTGCCATACTCAGAGACGATGCGTTTTTGGCAGGGGACTGTGTTCCTCATGCAGGTTCCACTCAGAGGGTCCACACTCTCCACAATAACAAAGGGAGCCTCCTCCAGTGTTACGATGCTCAAATGGTCATCCTCCTGCTCTTCCGTCTCAGGACACATTCGGGGCCACAAATAGTACTTCATCTGCAGGGACTTGTCTTTCCACTTCCCCACCTGCAGAGGGATAAACAAAAGACCCAGAAACCGTTGGTGGAGACATAGCAATGTCTCCTAGCCTCACCCAGGAAGATTTAAACAAAGGCCATTGTACATAATAGAGAGGAGAATAATCTTGAAACCATATGCTCAAAATGAGATTACTGCGTCCAAATCTAAGAAAAGCAATTTATTCATTTACTCACCTACTTATCAAACATTATGAGAGGACCTACTATGTGCTGACACACACTAAGACCTGTGGCTCAAAGGAGCATCATTCTGCCTTTCATTCACCTCACACCGAGTGAAGGAGTAAGAAATGTTGATAAATGTTTATGGTGCTGTGGGGGGTAAGTGCTAAAACGGAAGACTATACCAAGTGCTGGGAAGGTGCCAGTTTCCTGCTTGTGTGACTGTTGGTTTTTTTCTACCTAACTATGACAATGCGTATGCTGGTGAGAGCAGCAAATCGCTTTGAAAAGGTCAACAGAATGACTGAAACAAATGAGCCAGAAGGATGTGTTTTGGCTTGTAACAGAGGTCCAGTGGGAAGCCACGAGGAAACTGAATAGAGCTGAAGTGATATAAAATGATAAGTCAGGATTAAAGAATACTGACTCAGCTTGGCCGGGAAGGGAGTGTGGCTGGGCTGCTGATGAATGCCATAGGTCAATGCAGATATGTACCTGCTGGGCTGGGTGAAAGCCCCAGGATGAATCAAATAGGTCCCTCTGTGAGCTGCCACATATGGCCACACAGGCTGTGTACCCAACTTCAGGGAGCACTATTCACACATATTCCAAAGTGAAAGGTGGGTACCCCCTGGAATCATGCTCTTGGTGGACCTGCTACCAATCATCAGGAGAAATGTGTGGGTTCCATTACTTTTAGAAGAGCCATTCTTTATTGTTTTCATAATAGAATCTGCATGACTGTGTTGGTGAGTTTTCATTCCCACTCTGTCATTAAAGAAAGAGGGAACAACTTTTAATTTTCTATAGCTAAAAATCTTGGATTATCACAGGGAATTATGGATTGCAAGCTCTTGTATTTTTCCAAGCTATAATTTCCTCCATACCGCAATCAAATTAACTGCACAGGTAAAGTGCTAGGACTACAAAACTACTTAATGTATTAATGCAATAAGATGCATTAAATCAATAAGGAGCAAAAAAAAAATGGGCAGAGCTTCATATATTTTCAAGCAGTTTAGATTAATGGGCTTAAATGTCTATATTCATACAAAACCCAAGTCTTCTCCTTTGTTTCTGCTTCTTCTACACTTCGGTTCTACTTAGTGCCTCCCTAGGTGTGGTTTGTACTCCTCTCCAACTGTCTAAACAGTGCTGCCCACTTCCAGGCACAATTAGGCCTACATAGCCACTGTCCTTGTCTAACTGTGTCACTGTAACACAGGCAACAGCTTGGTGTCCTGGGCCATCTTGTTTGGAATTAATCCTATTGCTAGTTAGTTTTCTCCCAATTGTGTTAGCCATATGTCACGTCTGGGTTCAGAACCAAGGGTTGGCTTTCTTGTATATTTTTTAGTCTTATCCATACTATTGGTCCTCATTTCAATGAAAGTCTGTTGGCCCTCATATTGCTAAGACTACTTATTTCTAAAGCAGAAATGTCTTAATAACTTCTAAGCCTGAGGTTGGGGGGTGAGAACTTGGAGAAGAGAAGACCCTGCCCTGTAGATCCATGATGTTGGGTCACCTCCATCTCCAAACAGCCCTATTTACCCCAGTGGCCACACTGATATTATTTTCTACATATTCAATGATGTGAAAAAGGTTGGGAAGTTCTAAAGTACCTATTTTTATGTTATGTTTTTCTATTGCTAACTTTTCCCTCAAATAATCCCTTTGTATTTTTTCCTTCTAAATCCACTTTTATTCTCTTCTATCCTTATTGATACTAGTTCAGTAGCCCAGAAACTCCTTTTGGGATTATTGAAGGCTATTTCAAACATCGAATAAGTTTCCTCCTGGTGTCCATTGTGGACACCGCTGTAGGATGGCTCTTCTTAAACATCACTTCATCAAAGGACACCTACTCAAAAACTTCAACAACCTCCCATCACCTTCAGGATTGTGTCCACACTTCTCATACAGGTATGTATGTGCATTAGGCCTAATCTACCTTGATTAAGTTAACTTCACCACTTTGAAACATAAGTCCTTTATTCAACTTGGAAAAGGCTTGTTGGTATTGAGAGCTAACATGGGTAAATCAGGAACAGGCTTCAATAAGCTAGCTGCATTTTCTTTTCTGATAGATCCTCTATATCTGTGACTCAAAAATGCTGCAGACATAGCATTCTGGCAAACATTTTCACTGCACCCTTATACACAAGATGAAATATAATATAGATTATTAAATACTTTGCTAGATTTGAAAGGAATGTGAAATCCATATTTTAAAAATATATATTGTAATGAATCAGTGCCAACATTTAAAGAGGTCTCTAGTGACATGTCAGAGAGCTCTGTTCTTAGAAGTGGCCTGTATAATGTTTCAAAAAACAAAATATAAGTCATAGCCATAAAACTGTAGATACAGAGTTAGACAGGGTAGAGGATAGATATATTGCAGAATCAAGATGGAAAGCAATGTGACTTAATTGGCATAATAGAGTGAAACAAATGGAATGGAATCTAGAAGTATTTATACTTAAAGTCTATCATTTAGATTTCTTAAAAGCAACTGCACAGTATTAAAAAGGAGATACTGAAGTTTACAGCAGACTATATAAGCTATTGCAGTAATAAATGTTATGTTTATATGTTTAGAGTGTCAAGCACATGGGATGAGGAGAGGGCATAGATGATCCCATTCTGCTCTAGTGTTCATCATGTCACAGCTGAAAAACTAGGTTCTGATCTTAAAATTCTATGATCAGCTAACTCTTGTTTACAATATCATTTTCGTTCACCCAAAAATAATCTGTTCATACAGTTCCCTGTAGCACAATCTCTCCCAACTTCCTGTCAAGCTAACTGGATCACATCCTTGCTTCACTTTAATGCAAGTCAACCAACAACAATTACACACCAATTTTGTGCCATGCACTGAGTTATATGGTAGAGATAACAATACCAGAGAACATTAATCAAAGGCTTAGAATGTGCTATGCACTGAATGCACCTAGTAATCTCCTTAATCATCACAGGATTTGTCAGATGGAGATTTCTGTCTAATTTCTCATTTTTACAGATGAGAACTGAGAGTTTGATGACTTGCTCACAGTTTTGAATTGAATGAGTGCAATGTCAGGATTTGAAGATTAACAGGCTGGCTCCAGAGCTTGGGATATGACCCACTACTTCTCAGGCAAAGCAAGAGTAAGACAGTCCCTATCCTCCAAGGACAGTCTAGTGGGGAAAGACACACCATCCATGGACAATAATATCAAGTTAGGCTTTGGTAACTGCTCTAATAAAAGGTATTTATAGATTGGGTTTCAGAGAAGAAGTGGTTAGGACAGAAAGGGTCAGGGATAAGGATAAGCTTGGTAAAATTCCTTATCTTTAAGCTGGGCCTTGAAATGTAAATGATGGCTCATCAGGTGAAGAGCTATCACTTTATCCACTGAGGCCACCGCAAGAGCCAGAGTTGCATTCCTACAGCTGCCTGATGGAAAGACCAGGGATAGTCCTTGCCAGCTGAAAAGAGATGATATGTGAGGAGGAATTGTCTAGTCCAGTTGTCCTCCTCTTTTAAAGGCCTGATCACGCTAGCCACACAATATCTATCACTCTAAAAAGCCAACTGGATTGTATTCATCTCTTCCCAACTTGTTGGTGTCTGGTTGGTAGTTTGAATTGGCCCTGGGCACTCACCTTGAAAATGGAAACAACAAATCAGGGCTTTCTCCCTCCACCCATGCTTCCAGTTGTTAAACATTCACCAGCTCACCTCTACCCAGAGCAACCACATCATTCATTATTTCATGCTATTTCATTCTTTATTTAGTGACTTTAAATTCCAGATGGTTTTTTTCTCCTAAACTAAATTATAAACATGCTCTAAATGTTTCTGTGACCATGGACACATTTCTAACACTCTGTGAGCTGTGTTTCGACACCTGTCAAAAAGGGAGTGATTTCTAGGTGTCTCCTGCACAGACTCATGATCCCAGCATCTCTTTAGGATCCAGAGCTTGGGATATGACTGTCTACCCTACTTCCCTCTGATTAGGCCCTAGTAAAAAGAAAGGCATTCATAGTTGTTAATTCCTGAAGGAAGGGGAAGTATCTGTTTGTTTATACAAAAGACTAACTTATCATAAGTCATTATTCTTTTGTTATTGTTTCTTCATGGATTTTTGCAGTGAGAAGGCAAGTTAACAAATCCCTTGAGGATTAAAAGGAGAAAACAATTTAGAAAAATAATCTGCTAGGAATATCAGATTCACAGTGCCAATAAACAGTGCTCACATTAAAGAACATGTTTAGCTACTTCAAATGAGTTGCTTCATCTTTTTAATGTAACAAGATAGAAATAAGAGAATAACTAAAATAAAATAGGGGCTATTTATGTAGAAGAATAAGGTATGCTTTAAGCAATTCTTCTTTTAAGGAGTAAGTACAGTGAAAATATTAAAGATGGGAGTTTTTAAGAGTGACAAAGAATAGTAATAGAAAAAGAAAAGCTTGAGACACTGAGCATATGATATTGGAAATTTAGAGAGTAGTAGGAATTGAGGTTAATGGGAAATCTTTCAGAGAAAATCCAACGAGAAAAACTGAATGAAGAAGTTATAGTCACAATTAAAATATGTTCAGGAAAAAGATAAACCTTAAGAAATAATGAAGAAAGTGGCTGTAAAGTGCCCCGAATTCCTTAGAGATAAGCACTAAACAAACATCATTACCACAAGCACATTTAACGGCAACATCTGTCTATAAAAATGCAGTTCTCAGCTACACTAACATTTAAAAAGATCTCTTGAGAACCAAAATCATCTTTCTCAAGAGAAACAAAAATATCGCTGATTAGTTTTCTCAGAAAAACACGGAGTCCTTTTAGGGTCTCTGGTTTGGTTCTCTCAGTACAAGCTGAGCACCTGCTCAGCTGGGAATTTCTTCTCAGAAGGAAGTTTATCTCGCAAACCCACAGCACATCATTCCATACGCCTTCTCTTCTGAAAATCCTGGAGACCAATCTGTGCTGGTTTTAGACTCCAAAGTCTCCCTTCTCCTAACAGATTTCCTCCATTACTGGCAGTGAAATCGGCACCAATTAGCACTCTGACAAGGCCACCCATAAGAAAAGACCACAAGTGCAGGTTGCCTCCTGAAAGCTCCTGTGTTTGTCCATCCCTCCTGTGACCTCTCGTCACCAAGGAGAGAAAGGGGATTCCAGCAGGGCAAGGCTGCTGTGAATACAAATGCAGTCTCTGCCCAGAGAGCAAAGGGTGCCCATCTCCCCGGGCTGCCTCTCTGGTCTGCACAGAAAGTCATGGTTTGAGATCCTGGAAGGAAAGCATTCATTAGAGCCTTTTTAGGCATCAAAGGTTATTTTAAAAAATCAAAGCATTTTTGTTTCTTGCCTGAGATGACATCTGAGATTCAACACTACACACTTGCTGCTTGTTTTAAGCTTTCACCTGGCTTTTAAAATGCAAAATCTAAAACGATGTGCCATTTCCCTGGGCAAACTGAGGGGACAGGCAGAGTCTGTTCAGGGCATCCTGAGTCCACATCTCCTTCGTCTCAAAGCCACTAACACTGGCTGGCATGTGTTGGTGCTTCCCCTGCACAGGCCTGAGATGCTTAACAGCAGAGATCTCAGGATAGGGGCGCTGCCATCTCTCCTTCCCCAAAGCTGCACAACTTAGCTCTGAGGACTCTGAAAGGTTGGGTTTCTAAGAATATTTCATTTTGCTCCATCTTTTTTTTTTCTCTATCCATCCCCACCCAGCCTTTGCATGGCCAGCGATTCTCTATATTCCTACAAAATATGTAAGTGTGTATGTATGTCTGTTTTTCCAAAACCAGATCGTTTTATACATGTCTCTGCAACTTGCTTTTCCCACTTAAGTGAACATCATAGGCTTTCTTCCCATTCAACAGATGGCGAATCTAACTCCTTTTAAGAGTTGCATGGCATTTCATATAATGAGTGTGCCTCAATTTATTTAGTCCTAGTCCTACTGATAAATATTTACGGTATTTCAAAAATAATTAACTGAAGTACATAATACATATCTTATTCTTTCCAATTCCTAATAATGAAAAAGCAGAATAAAAAGATATTTATGTTTTTAAATGCTATTGATGTTGCCAGAACACTTCACCAAAGATGGACGGCAACTGAAATTCCTATCAGCCAAGCACGAGCGGGCCCCTTGCTCACAGGCTCACATTCTCCCCAGCACCAGACGTTTATCACGGTTAAACGTATGCCAATCTAGGAATAAAAGATGGCACGTAATGGCTCTCATTTTCATCTCCTTGACTCGCAGTGAGCTGGAGCACCTTTTCGCATCTGTTCACCATTTAGATTTCCTCTTTTACCCTCGAGTCACATCCATCACCCATTTTCTATTGAGCTGTTTGTCTCTCTTATCTCCTCCAAGGGAGCTCCTGGTGTAGCATGATAGGAACGCTGTACCTGTCAGATATGCTGGAAATATTGTTTTCACTTGGAGATTCATCTCCTGACTATTTTCGTATCTTTTATGCACAAAACATCACTTTTACTTCTTTTCTTGTGGAGTAAAATGTCTTTTTATACAGGATATTTGGTTTTCTACCTCACTTTGAAAGAAAGCTCTACCCCTCTCTCAGGCTGCTCTGTTCACACTTGCACATGGAGCTGTTTCTTACGTGCAGCTCCGCTTTCTGGGCACACAGTCTTCCCCCTGTCAGCCCCTCCCATGTTTTTCAAATGCTGGGGCCCCTGCTCAGCCTCTCTCAGGCCTCATCACCTCCATGATGCCATTCCTGGTCACTGCTGCCCAGAGAAAACAAAGCTCCATTTGCTCTCCTGTAATAATTATGTGGGTCAAGCGCTCCCTTTGGCTCTCATACTAAAATGTTAGTTATACCTGATGCACGAATCCTGTCTCTGGATGGCTTTAAGCACTTCAGGGCAGGGGCTATATTATTTCACCTCTTTTGTGTCCCTTCCATGGGCTTGAACTAGTGTGTTCTCAATAATTATCGACTGGTGTCACTGGAGGGGAAAATACATCATACCCTCCACTGAGTCTCCACTAGACACCAGTGTTCTTTCAAGAAGAGGCCACAGCAGGAGGTAAAGTCAGTCTCACTTCTTGCCTCTCGTCATTCTGTCTCTTCAGCCTTCCGGATTGTAAGGGGCCCCAGACAGGCTCATTTCCACGTGGACTGTGTAAGTACAATGGTGCAATCTGCTCCACAGATCATTCAACAAGGCCAGTGGAGTAGCCAGATGCTCCTTCTCCTAATCATTGCAAATTCAGTGACCTTTGAAAATGATTTCCATATTCAAATTCGATCCCCAACTGCCTTGGCCTATTTGTGCTTCTGCACTTACTGAGCTGGGGACTGATGGCTCTGGGAGGCCCAGCCAGCCAGCCTGGCACCGGTGTGGCTCTCCCAGTAACACTAAGATGTTGGTTGTCATCTCAGGCCTCAGCTGCCATCCCTGGCTGACCCCTGCTCTGCAAGAGCCTGGAGCTCCCTGGGGACTGTGTACACCCCACCCTGAGTGATCCCTGTTCTCCACTGCTTCTCCCTCCACCTCTGCTCAACAGAGTGAGGGGATGGGAAAACGGTGAGCTGGAGTAGAATCTGGCGCCAAGGACTGAGGTGGCTGATTCCCTCGGCACAGAGAAAAGTTACATTCATCTCAGATAACACCGTGAACTGACCTGTGATATTATTAGAGGAGCGGTAGCTATTATGGGCCAGGCTCTGGGCCAGGCATGTCACATAGGATTATGGTATTTCATCGTCACTAACTTCCCAAAAGGTAGATTTTGCTATGCCCACAATATAGGCGAATAAAACTGAGGCTCGCTGAGAGCCAGGATTTTATCTCTGATCTGTTTGCCTCCAAAAGCCCATGTTTCTTTCCCCACACCATGTTGTTGGGAGAATATTTCTGACCCCTTTATTCCTTAGTTTACAGTAATCTGAGAGAGAAAAGCCTATCTTAGCCATACAGCCTCCCACCCTCACCTCAGCCTCCCAGAAACTATGCTCAATGGTTGTGTCCTAAGGCTGCATGGCAAGTGGCAACTGAAGTCCATGTGGGAGCCAGCCAGGTGGGATGGTAGCAGGTGGCAGCAGCAGGTAGGGTGCTGACGAGGTATGTAATGCAGGTGAGTTATTTCATCTGTGCCTGGTCAATACTGGTTTTATGCAAGTTGGTGCTATTTTTTCTCCTCCATCCCTCCTTCAGGTTATGATCATCACGCCCACCTTTGAGAACATCAGTGCAATGCCTATGTGTCTCAATTCCTTCCAGAAACATAGTTTTTTGTTTGCCAGTGACAAGGGGGAAATACTGAGCAAACTCCAACTTCTCAAACTTTCAACTCAATTTGTTTCAAAATGTCAGGATAGCTGTACACAGTCCTTTCAGTCCTGTGCCTTCCATCTCCTTTTCCCTTCCCATGGACCCCTTCGCAAAACCTTTTCCAATATTGAGTTCATGACCAGAAGATTCCTATAAGATTCCCTTGTGAGAAACTCCCCAAGTCAAGCAATTGATTTAAAGCCAGGCAGTTTGACACCAGAGCCTTTGCTTTCTGCCACTCCTCTTATTAGATATTAGATAAGATACATAAAGACAGCGTCAGGCATATAGTAATAATTCTCAGCAAATGATCAGAATAGTCCACCTGTCCCGTTCTCCTTAGGCAGCCCAGGTGCCTTGGGCCAGCCTTAGCACTAGAGATCCATAGATCCAGAGCAGCAGGAGGATGAAAAGCCTGATGCGGTAGCAGTGCCACCATCTAGAAGGTTATCATGGAAGACCCTTGGGATCTAGATACAATCATATTGCTCCTCAAACAATGCCGGCTGGATTGATCCCAGCTCACTCTGACCATCATCTCCTGGTGAGTTTCATCACATCCTTCACACGACCCTCTTCTAAATTTTAAATGTATGTAATATGTTTAAAGACAGGGTTATCTCCAAAAATTCAGGAATCTATCTATAAATCTTAAGCACACTAGCCTATCATCTCTCTCGAGTACATCTCAGGACACTAAGAAAAATTATGCCAATGGATGCACATTCAGGAAACCAACCATCCCAAGAAGCAAAATCAGGTTTTCAAGCACATGTTCGGGAGCTAGAAAAATTGGCCAAGCTGGGAGCAGGACCTCATCAGGTGAGATTGTGGAAAGCTGTTTTTAGCATTGCAGGCTGTTCAGGCACAAAGGCCAAACAGAAAAGTAATGGGAGACATTCAGAAAAAGGAACATATTGCGTAAGTATAATGACAGTGTTTTCCAGATCACAAATCTGAATGTAAACTCGAATGATTGTTGAATGTGTTTTCAGGGACAACAAAACGGCATAGTTGAGAGCATGATCACCCAGGAAACCCAAGGCATAAGGCTGCAAATATATATGAAAAGAAACAAGGCATAAATACGAAAATAGACATAAAAATTACGGAGGCAAAAAGGGAGCACAAGAAGTAGAGGTCAAAGTCATTGAAAATGCATCATAATTTAAAAAGACTAGACCACAGAGAAAAGAAAGAAAAAAGAACAAAAATGTGAAGTGTGTCCAAAAAGGCACCTCATAGAATTCATAAAATAGATCCCTCACATCTTGCTAAGGCCATGTAAAAGAGCACTAAAGCCCTAATAATAACACTCATTTTAAGATTGGCTGATGTCTACCACCCCTCCTTAGCCAGAAAATGCCACTTTTATGGACAAGGATACCTATTAAAGTATGTAGCAAATAGTTTTTTCTTGAATATTCAGGATTATGCTATCATAAACTAGGTTTACAAGTCATTCCATTTTTTCACTGACATCCCTTGCCTTAGCTTTGGAGGGTAGAAATGACAGGAAAAGATCGCATGCTGGCTTTTGTTCTCAGATATTCTATCTCTTGCCTGGTTTTCTACTAATTGGTTTCTCCACCTGCAATCTTATCTTTCTCCAGTTCATCCTCCACTTGGCCTCAATAATGATCGCTTAAAAATACAAATCTGCCCCATTCAGTGTGGTTCAGTTGGATGAGCATTGTCTGGTGCAGTTTGATTCCCGGTCAGAGCACATGCCCAGTTTTTGGGTTTTGTCCATGGTCAGGGTACATACAGAAGGCAACTAATAGGTCTTTCTCTCTCACATCGATATTTCTCTCTCCCCTTCTTTCTTCCTCTAGTCCCCCCTCTCTTTTTTCCCTCTCGCCTCTTGCCTTTCTGTTTTCTTTTTGTCTTATCTCTTAAAGACTCCTAGACTTTAACTGATAACAACATACTATGCTGTTTCTTCCCTGAATGGCTTTTCTCATGCTGGAATTCCCTATTTGAAACACACACTCAACCTTTAAGATGAGCACATGTAAGATCTATTCCAAGAGGCCTTTCCGCTCCCACCTCCAGGCTGGGTTAAGGAGTTAGGTGTCCTTCTTTGGTGCTCTCCAAACAGCCTGTGCATAGCTCAGACACAGAACCTGCCATAGTAATAGTACACTGTATTTAACTGCTTATGTGAGTGGTTTCCTCCAGTAGCCTATGGGCTTCTCTAGGACAGGGTTTGGGTTTTATTAATTTTTTTCCCCAATGACTGACATAGGAATAATTGTCCCACAGTGGGAACTTAGTAAATGTTAGTTAAACAAATGAGTGAATAGGATTTCAAAAGAAGAACCTGCTCTTGGCAGATAAGAATATATATGGTGATTCTATTAAGCATTTACTATGTGTTTTTCAAGAACCATGCTAAGCAATACACATATGTTATCAAATTTATCAAAAGTCTTATAAGGTAGATATTATTTTATATCCATTTACAGTAGGTTATGTTAGTGATACCTAATATATCATATATCCCAGTATTCATGCTCTTTGTAATCCCTTCTTCAATAGCTCTAGAGTTGGTCCTGTGACTTGCTCTGACCAATAGGATAGCAAGAAATGTGACATATGTAGAGACTTGATGAATGACAATGTAATGGACCTGGCCTTCCTGGGATGCTGCTGACAACTCTGAAGTCTTTGGCCATCTTTCCTGAAGATGAGCAAACATACAGATGAGGCCCAGCTGATATCCAATACCAGCATGCTTCTTTACCAGCAGCTAGACACAAGAGTGAGGCCATTTTGGATTACCCACCCTTGGTTGAGCCACCAGATGACTACAGCAGATAAGTGACCCCATGTGAGATGAACCCAAGAACCACCCAGCTTATCCCAATTCAAACTACCTCCCCAAAGAATTATGAATAACAATATGATAGTGGTTTCAAGTCGCTAAATTTGAGGTGGTTTTACATAGCAGAGATCAACTAAAGTATATCCACTTTGAGAAAAGGCTACACATATTGGGCCAAATCAATGAAGAAGATAAGAAGCGAGAAGAAAGACAGAGATAAAATTAATAGACAAAATAGCACCAAGTTCTTTAGAGCTCTTTAATATAAATAAGTACAGTGCTGATGATGTAAGTCCTTAATTGCAGTACTGTTGAAATAGTGCTAAACATAGAGCTGGAGGTTCTATAGTGCAGGGTTGGCCCTGCCATTGACAAGCCCTGTGAATGTGACAAATCACTTTACTTCTTGGAATCTGAGTTTATCAGCAAAGAGGGAAGATATATATGTATGTACTTGCTTATGTATTATATGCCTGCATATTTTAAGACTACTAGTCTTACAGAGATAGTAGGAGAATCAAATGTACATCGCACTGTCTGAATATAAGTATTGATGTTATTGATATTAGTTAATAAGTTTGGATTACAGTAATTACTAATGATTTACCTATGAATCAACAAAGGTGGTGGATCAGTAAGGGAGATGCTCTAGAATGGAGAGCCAGAAGTGAAACTGTCGCCATGTTTCTTTGTATCAAATCATGTTTCTCTAATAGTTATTTCAACACCTTTAGCTTCAATGGTTTTTTTTTTATCATTTTCTCTTATAAGATGCTATTGGGATATCTTGTGTAACTTTTTTTTCCAGTGTTTACAATCTATTTTTATATCACCCATTAAAGGTCAGGGGAATATCCAGTCTCAAAACAAGAATACTAAGTCAGGTGTGTGATGACTAGGTCAGGCTCTGCCTCTAACCAGCCATGGGACCATGTTTCTTAACCTTGATGAACATGCTTCTTTACCTGTAAATCACAAGGGTAACAACATGTACCAAAACTACCCACTGGGGTTCATGAGTGACATGTGGTAATGTATGTGGAAGTATCTTGAAAAGGGAAGTATCTACTCCTTGCACAAATGCAAAGTAGTGTAAGTGCTCCCATTCAACAAAAAATACCTATTGTTTAGAGGTATTAATATTTATATATTTAGTGGTATTTACTAGTAGACTGACAATGAGCCAGACAATGGGATAAGTGTAGGATTTGCAGGGGAAAATGGGGAATGACATTTTGAGATGTGACGTCATTTGCCTGTGGCCACATAATCAATAAATGGCTAAGTTGGATTCAAATCCTTATCTGCCTCCCTCCAAAGCCTGGGAGGCCTCCAAATGGAACATCTTCAGGCCGTAGGAAAGCAAAATTATTGGCCAGGTAGTTTACCATTAAAAGGGGTCACCAGCTTGTGGCTAAAGAAACAGATGATGAAAAAAGTGCTGGAGGACAAAATGTCTGTTTATAAACACAGCTTAATTAATTAGTCAACTCAGATGAGGCCGAAGAGGCGGGCTTCCAGGTCCCTGACAAGGAGAATTAATTAGCAGAAAAGCACCCATTCCCGGCCTGGGATGCCTCTACAGACACATGGTAGAATTAAATTACTAAATTTCTTCAGTGCCCCGGCCTTCACTAAATTGTCCCTCAACTTAACTAAAGCAATTTTATTGGGAAAAGGGTTAACTAAAACCTGATTAAGAATGACAACTGAACCGAAAAGGATCCACCAATGAAAGCTTCAAGTGCAGTTCAGAAAAGAAGGAGATTCCAGTGTTTCTAGCTCGAGTTAGGAAGAGTCAGACTAAAGTGAAAGTGAAGTTGGGTTATAGCCCACTCACACTTGGAAATTACCAATGTGAACCCACTAAGGCAAATGCAGTAGAAAATCCAAGCAGCACTCAAATTCCCACCCCGCAGAGCCACCATGTTCACTCCCACTTTCATCACAGCTGCCTGCCGCGAAAGTGCTCTGGAAAGCCAAAGTGTCCACACCACTGCCTCCATTTTCTCATTAATTCTGCCTTTTTAATAGATAAAAGGTTATTAGGAAATAGACAAGCCCTTTCACCTGGGTTACTTGATATAGATGTGAAGCGTGTGCAAAATCTGTAGGCATCATAACACAATGGGGTTGGGCCAGCCTAGGAGAATGGATTACTTGAAGTCAGTGTTAAATGAGACGTGCGCTGTTCCAGCTCTTGTGTGACTTTGCATCAAAGTGACTCTCCAGGGACAGGTACCTTCTCAGCTTCCACGGTTAACATTTTCTGGGGGTGCTCCGAGGGCTCCTAAATTGCTGTGTAATTTTTTATCAGTGAATTTCCATGTATGCTGCAGTTGTTTGGGACCTGTCCTCTGCCTAATGAAGCAGAGGAAGCTAATGAGGTATGAAGTGACTTTGTGCCACACAGTAAACAGAATACAATGTGCACAGAGAGAAGTGAGTGAGGGGTCAGGGCAAAGAGTCAAGTGTGACTTGAGGGCTGGGGACTGAGGGCTTGGAGCTGGACAGAGGGTGGAGGGACAGCATATAAGGTCAGATTTCACTAGGGTAGGGGGCCAAACCTAGACTCAGATCTGACGTGATCCAGTGAGCCTTAATGGTTTTCCAACCAGGATCTATACTAGATTCATCTGTAAAGCTACTAAAATGCTCATTCCTGAGCCCTGTGCCAGACTAGTTATGTTGGTGTTCCTAAGCAGGATGTAGTATAAACCACAGAATATAGGAATTTATTTGATGTTTCTAATAGGCAGCAGGATTAAGGACCATACACCTAGACCCGTGGTCTGCAAACTGAGGCTCGTCAGCCACATGTGGCTCTTTGCCCCTTTGAGAGTGGCTCTTCCATAAAATACTACAGCCTGGTCGAGTCTATTTTGAAGAAGTGGCATTAGAAGAAGTTTAAAAAAATTTGGCTCCCAAAAGAAATTTCAATCGTGTTGTACTGTTGATATTTGGCTCTGTTGACTAATGAGTTTGCCGACCACTGACCTAGCCCCATCTCTTCGTTTTACATTTTACTAATGGGAAAATGAGGGACCATATTTGGAGACACACAAGACAGAGTGTGGCACAATAATGTTAGGTGATATTTCACTGAATGGCCTTGAGGAAATCTGCTCTCGATTCGCAGCTTTAAGCTGGCTGTGGGGGACAGGGGATCTCACTGCAGGATCCTTCGCCTTGCCAGGCTCCCCACTTGTGCATGCTTGTAGACTCCTCCATCAGTATGGAGTGAGGCTGAAGGGGTTTAGACTTATGGTGCCCAGTGTGGTCCTAAGATCAGCAGCAGCAGCAGCAGCATCCCTGGGGAACGTGTTAGAAATGCAAATTCTCAGGCTTCACTCCCAATTTACTGAATCGGCAACCGTGAGGGTGGAACGCAGAAATCTGGGTTTAACAAGCCTGGTATACACCAAAGCGTGAGAAGCACTGGTTCAGACCGCCATTTCTCAACAGTGGGTCTTCAGAGTCAGGGAGCAGAGTGGGAGGTCATGGCAGTAGGAGCTTCATGAGGACACTGGCCCCTGACTTTGAGGGAGAAGAAGGCTGGCAGGGTTTTCTGGAGTAATCAAGGACCACAGGGTTAAAAACTGTCTACAATGAGGGTTTTCGTATTTACCATGTGCCACCTGCCTGACCTACAGCTAACTAGTGGAAATAAATTGCCTTTGTTCCCTTAAAGGGATCTGGTGCCAAACAGATAAGTGCCTGCTTTGAAAAAGTTCCAGGTTTTTCCTATGATGGGGTTTATTCAGTACCCTGCCTGGTATTAACTCTTCCTAGCATCAACTCTTGGTTATGCCTCAGAAAATAAGGAAGATGCATAGAATAGTAAAGCAGATAACATTTTGTTTGCAGAATGTATTCACAATTCATACCCAGTCAGTGACACAAGCACCCACCCCCAAACCCACCCCCACCTGTTTCTCATTCTCACTTGGCTCAGGGCCCTTCTCAGTGCCTACCACACAGCTGTTGACTAGAGGAATGTGCCAAAAGGATGGAAGAGTGGGTCACAGCAGATCATACATTTATAGATAACAAAAAATCCATGTCACACTTTGCTGACCATGTCATTTCTGAGCTGCTGTACATACATAAGAGATTCTTCATACTCAAGACACATCTAAAAGCAAAATGAGAAACCCACATATGATTCAGCTATGTCCCTAACTCATCTATTAACTCACCCTGGAATAGAAGGTAGAAATAAATTCTCTGAACAGACTACTATGTGTCCTATGCTGGACTCTGTGTGAGGCCTGCGGGGGGATACAGAAGGCAGCAACACAGATTCTGGTTTCAAGATGCTTATAATCAAATGGAGAAAAAAATAAATACACATACTGTAAAACAACTTATAACATCTGGTGTATTAATAATGGCAGGGTACCTGCTGTAAAATGTATTATAATTCCAACACAACAGAATTTCATTTCTAGTTCATGAAACTGCATGAGATTGGCAGGGCAGCCTCCTCCATGCAATTATTTGGGACCCAGGCCACTGGAGAATTGGTCTCCATGGAGGTGTCTCCATTCCAGCTACCCAGACACAAAAGGAGTGTACTTGAGCTTGTGTGGGGGGTTTTATGAGCCAGGCCTGCAAATGACACCCATCACATTGTATTGGCCATGCCTAACTGACGATAAGCTGGAGAATAGAGTCCAGCTGACTACTCAGGAAGAAAAGCAAACACGTTTGGGTAAATAGCTACAGTCCCTGCCATACTAGGCATAGTTGAGGAGGGTATGTGAGGCCCAGGGGAAAGTAGTTGCTTTGTTTCATTATTTCCCATTATTATGCATTCTGTAATTTCTGAGAATCCCACTACCTGTACTCATATACTCCTTGACTTTTCCTTGAGTTCTGTAGAATACTACCCATATAACCCACTTCAGACATGAGTGTTATTGGGAAGTTCTAGAAAAATTTAGCAAAAGAGGGGCCTTCAATGATGCTCCTTTGGTCTCTTTTAGTCCCACCTTTTAGCCAATATCACTGAAAATACCAGTGGCTGAAAACCACTTACTAGGAAGTGATCGATTTTTTTCTGCTGCCTGGACCAGTAAGATAGGGCACCAACTGTTTTACTTAGTGTGAATATTTGTTCTGGGATCTGAAGAGGTGTTACTACTAACAGAAGGTTTAAAGAATTATAGAATGTAGAGGGCTATGGGGAGATTTCTCTTCACATGAAGAAGAGTGGGATGGTGAAACAAAGTCAGGAGGACTAAAGAAGGACTGGAATTGGAGAGAGCCATTTTCATTTTTTCCTCATCTTCTATAAAGAAGGGGACTCAAAAGACCCTCTTTAAAAGCTCCCTCTGGGTGAGGGAATAGTCACCTATCTCATACATATCTCCCTTTCACTACTCTGCCAGCACTTTCATAGACATTTTATTAGTTCAGGGAGGAGCAGAGGAAGATAGAAAAGCATCACACATCTGGACTTAGACTCCCCTGCTGTTTTTCTGCAAAGATAACTTTCTAATTGGGATCAACAGACACTCAGTATCTGTTGGAAAGAATATACATAGGTAGTAATCAAGAGATTGAATGTGAGCACAGAAGGATGAGCAGATATGTGAACCTGAGATCTATAACTTGATGCCTGAATCTAGCCATTTGCTTGCTTAAGCAAGACATTCTACTTCATTTAAGCAGTTGGATGCAGTGAGAAAATGAGATATGTTTGAGTTCCCACACATTATGCTTGAAAAGGTGTTTTATGGTGGAGACATAAGTGCAGGAAGAACTTTCATGTACCTGTAATTAGAATACAAGTTTGTTCTTTAATCAATTAATTCAATCGCTTAACAAGTATTATTATACTCCCATCAGAAGAAGGGTGCTTTTTTGAGTGCCAGGGATAGAGATGAATAATCCAGGCTCTGCCCTCCAGAAGTTTACAGTCTAGTGAGGGAAAAAGGGGGTAAGCAAATACATATGAAAATGTCAGCTAGTGAGAATTGCTATTAAGAATTAAAACATGGGAAAAGACAGTGTGTAATGGGATTTACTGTGGGTGCTCAGAGAAGTATTCTCTAAAGAGGAGAAAGGAGAACAGAGGCTTGAATGAGGAGAGTCATGTGAATATATAAAGGAGGAATATTTCAGGCGGAATACTCTGTAAAGGCAAAAATCTTGCTGCGAGACCTTCCTATGAGTGTGTAAGGAATAGAACATCATCCAGCAAGGCTGGAGGTGGGAATTTGAGATAAGAGTGTTAAGAGATGAGTCTGGAGAAGGAGGGGAGACATGCCATATAGTAAGGCTTTGGGTTGTTGGGTTTGTTGGAGGAGTTATTGCAGGATTTTGAGCTAATAACTGACATGAACAGTTAGTTTTGAAAGCAGCGCTTTGGCTGCTACATGAAGAATCATCTATGGAGAGCAAAAGGTGAGTGAGGAGATGGTAACTTAGCCTGTCATGGTAGGTAATAGGGAAGTATGAATTTGGTATTTTCGGGAAATATTTGAAGGATAAAGAAGACAAATTTGCTGATGAATTTGATATTGAGTGGAGAGAAAAAGAGGCAATGAAGATGACTCTGAGGTTTGGAACCTGAGTCACTGGGTAAATGCCATCTACTGATACCCTGTGCAAAGTAATGAACAGACAGTGGCCATTGCAGACATGAATGTCAGGAGGTCTGAGGTTGATGCCCAGATATGCTGCTAATGAGCCCTGCGACCTCAGGCAAGTTCTCTCTGTATCTGGTTCATCCATTGTGAAGTGGGGATATTAATAATACCTATTTCATGGAAATTAAAGAAGTTAATAAATATAAAGCACTTAGAACAGGGTGTAGGAAGCACTCAGTAAATATTGGTTTAAATGAGGAGCACGGAGGGTGGGCGCAAACCTGCAGAGAAAATCAAGAACTTGATTTGAAGTAGGCTAAGTCTGAATTGCCTATTGAATATCTCAATAGAAATGTCAATAAGCAGATGGCCATTAGTGTCTAAATTCAGGGGAGAGTGCCAGACTAGAGATACAATTTTAGGAGATATCCCTACATAACAATGTTGCAAGTAAAGGGATTGGATAGTATAATCTTGCCCTTATTGAGCAAATACAAACAATGGTCAATAAGGTTACATGATCTGAAAGCTAAGAAGGAAAGGCAGGATGGCAGAGAAAGGTAAAGAGGACCTAACTTAGACTGAGGGACAGGGAGGCTTTCTTGAGCAACTGATGTTTAAGTTAAAACCTGAAGGAATAATTTCCACTCATAATTATGCTCAGGGCTCCTCTTTGTATATTTTTAGTTATAACACTCATGGCTCATATTGGGCACGTTGAAAAATCTGAGTATAGAAAAGGACAATGAGAAATTAATTATGCACTGTGTACATTTCCTTAAGAAAGACATTATTTGGTCTTCTTACATGAGATGTTCTGTCTCCAGTAAAGTTTTGGTATCTACCAGTGAAAGGAAATGTCAGACTTTCCATACATTTTGCACTTTCAGAGTGCAAAAAAAATAATGCATGGTTTAGTCAGCATTTTCTCAAAATGATCGCAATCATGACACAGGACCTTCCCTAAGCTAACAAATCATTATCCTTCATAACCTAGGTGTAAACAGAGCCCTGATGAAAAGGTGTTCTTTGCTGTTCAGAACATTAGTTCCATGATCTATACATAGAAGCTGTATATATTAAGATGCCTATTCATATAGTCCACCTAATGTTTTTATACTCTTTTCCCTTTACCTCCAACTTTCTTTACCAAATAAATAAAGCTCATGATGCATCAATAAATTGTTGCGATAACTCAAACAGAGCTGGTTTAAGAGTCTAGGCCAAAATGATGCCACTGGCCTGTAAATAAGTGGGCAGGTCTGATCAGCAAAGAGGATTTAAAAAACACAGATTAGATTTCCCATTGAAGTGGAAAGGAAGGTTTCTACTCCTCAGAAAGACCTACTGTCATTTCTACTGTCCCAGATGGTGAAAGTTCTGCACTGCTTGACCTGAGCCAAAGATAATATAAAAAGAAAACAAAGCGACAAACAAAATCTGCTCAATGAAACCAAGCAAAAGCACATTTTCAGTGGCTTTAAATTCAGAAGATGTAACTTCCCAGACAAGGACACTTCCCCTGGCCTTATTTTCTGCGCTATGGTTTATAAGGTAACTAAAAGGACCTACTAAGAGACTAGTCCAGGTGGATACCTGTCCACGCAATACCTGGACACAACAGTAATATACTTAAAGGACTCTGAATTTTTGTTTTGTTTTTTTGCAAGGAGTAAACCTAGCCAAGGTATGTCCATATGCATGCTAGAGTGCATGCTGAATGAGATGAATGGACAAGTACACACAGGTAGAAGGAGGTTATTGGCAGAGGCAATCACTGGGCACCAGGTACTGAACTGGGGGAAAGCCATACCTTCCTCCAGAAGAAAGTCAAAATTGGAGTTCATAGTTTTCAATTTGGCTCTCAGTCAAATGCACAAGAAAGGGAGTTTTTAATTTGTAAGTTAAACACATCTCCAGAGTGTAGAACTCTATCTCCATTTATGGGAGGGCACTTGAACTCTCATTTCAAAATGGTCTGTCTTAATGTAAGAATCAGAGCACAGATGTCATCCTTTAATGCTGAAAAACCACTTGGCAAATGTGGATGGAGGGATCGTTTAGCAAGTCACAACACTCAGAGAACTGTGCACTCCTAGTGGCCTTATCACCACAAGCCCCATCCTTTCCAGGCTATGAAATGTAAGTGGCTCTGAATTTTCTGGACATAGGACATTACCCCTCTTATACCACTCTTGGCTCCTGTACTTAGGACAACCCATGGTAAAGATGAGGCATTCTCTTCACCTTTGTTGCATGGCAAGGGAAGGAAAAGGGAAATGAAACATAACATTTAGGAAATACCTCCCATCTTCCAAGCCCTGATGAAGGACTACATACACAATGAGATGTTACATTTTCTCCATTATACTGAGGAGGGAATGATGTTCAGGAAAGTTGAGTAACTTGCTCAAGGTCATCAAGCCAATAAGTTGCAGTGTCAAGATTGAAACCCAGTTGTCTCCCCAGAGCCATGTGCTTTCATGGGAAGACAGTCTTGTTCTGATCATGCCTACCCTATGAAATTTCAGTAACAATGCTTCTTGATTCACTGTGACAACCAGTCAATAGCAGACCTTACTGCAGCTAATGCCTTGGATCACTAAAATAAAAAAAAAAAGATTTTGCAGTTGTAGAGGCAGTAAAAGCTGTGACAGTATTCACACATTGAGGTTTATTCTACTACCAGGTAAATTCTGCCGTTTTCAGCAGTCAGTGTTAATAGCTTTTTCATACCTGGAGACCATTAATAGGTCACTTCTCAATGTTCAATCTCCCATTTTCTTTAAAGTTCCCACGTGTGCTCCATTTACTGCCCTTTTAATCATTCTCTTGCTATCCAATAGACACTCACCAGGTTCTCTTTAATTTCTGTGAATTCTGCAATCCTCAAGGAGACCCAGCACTCCAGGAAGATTGGAAAAGTACAGTTTGTTTTGGAAGAAAGATGTCTCGATCAACACTTAGAACACTCTTGTCAGAAGCATTCTGTGTCCTCTGCTGGGGTTTCTCAAGTCCTTTCCTTCATTTCACTGCAGCCTTTTTATTTCCCTGTTTCTTACCTCGTGCTCCCCATCATTGTTCCTTCCTTTCTTTCCTTTTATCCTGACTCTACTCATATTATTTTTTTCACCTGACTCTTCCTTTTATTCTTAAATGTCCCATATTTTTTCTTTACACTCTCCATCTCTTATTCTTTTTTATTATATTTTATTGATTTTCCACAGAGAGGAAGGGAGAGGGATAGAGAGTTAGAAATGTCGATGAGAGAGAAACATCAACCAGCTGCTTCCTGCACACCCCCTACTGGGGATGTGCCCACAACCAATGTACATGCCCTTTGACCGGAATAGAACCTAGGACCTTTCAGTCCGCAGGCTGATGCTCTATCCACTGAGCCAAACCGGTTTTGGCCATCTCTTATTCTTCATATTTTTCCTCTTTTATATTTTAGAGACAACTTACTTGAGTTGAAGTCATGCAACTCTGGTTCCAATGCTAATTCTTCCACTTGGTGTGCTCTTAGATGAATTAGCATCCTGTCCCTTCCCTCAGTGTTCCCATCCATGAAATACAGATGTCAACTGTATTTATGTTTAGGTTTAAATATTAAATGAGATAACTTGTGTAAATCAGTTCAGAACTTCATATGGAAGGAGAACATCAAAAAATCATAGACAAGACCCCCCACTTCTGTCTGGTCTCTTGCCCTGCTGTGGTTAATCCTACCTTTTCTCGGTTACTCTTCACAGCTGTTGTGTCTAGTCCTGGCTCAGCATCCAGCTCATGTACCCTCACGGCCCATGCTCCCCTATTCCACTGTATGTGGAAATAATTAGACATTACAGCATTTTGGATGTAGACAAAATGTTCAACCATCTCAGTGACATGCTGATTTTAAAGAGTGGTCACAATAACAAGATAGGGTGTGGCCAAAACAGGTTTACCATTGTGAGTACACAAAACACTCCCATTTATCCCTATGCTATTATTTATTAAATATTATATTATTTTTCATATGGAAAACTGTAAGCCTCCTTTGGTCCCATCCTGTATTACATACTTCCAGACCATTCTGTACCACCTATTAAGAATGAAGCGCTTAGGGTCAAGAAATGGCCAGGTTTCCCTGTACCTCCAGCAACCAAATATGAACTGAAAAGGAGCCTACCTAGTAGGTAAGGACCATACTCGCTACCTATCCAGACAGCCAGAAGATTATGAAGTTTGTTTTAATTGGAAGTTTAAAAAATTGTAATCAATATTAATTATTATCTCTTATATCAGATTACTTTTTGGTGGACATAATTCAATTATAAGGAAACTAAGAGGGAAACCTTCCATAAGAACTCCAGTAGTCCTCCTTACCATAAAATTTAGGACCCCAAATATACACATTGACCTGCATTGTTGCAAACTGCATTCTCTACTATGTAATTGCCTCATGTTTGCTTTGAAGGCCACTGTAACCCACATATCTCTTGGTAGTTCTCAGCCTAACCTGCCATTTCCATGTCTCCGACTTGTCTTGTCTTTATTTTCTCTGAGTTCTCGACTTCCTATTGCCCTTGTCTTTACTGAACTTCATCCCGTTGCCTTCTGATTACTTGTCCAATTTGTTGAGGTCATTTCCAATTCTAACTGCATCCCCCAAGGCTTTAGCCTCCACTTTAAATTCAGTCTCGTCTATGAACTTAATGAGTATGCTGTTGTGCCTCCTAGTTCTTGATAACAATCTCAACAAGAAGTGAATCCAGGGCCGAGCCCTGTGGAGCACCATTTTTATGTGTTTACTTGTCAAAATAAATGTATGTGTTTTTAACAAAGTTCAGTTTTGAAAATATATGCTTCTCTCTTCAGAGTCTGGAATCATCCAGGTAGAATTTGTGACATTTTTGACAATTCAAGGTTGTAGTTCTATACAAATAAAATTACTAAATAACTTCATTGCTCAAAAAATGTAACACTCTTTCTTTTAAAATAAAATCTCACTAGTTGGAATGTAAAAATCAGTAACTATTTTCACCTTTCTTCCCTGGAAATCACTCATATGCACACTATGCCCCATTGAGGGAACACTGGTTGGGAAGGGTAAGGCCCTGACTTTTAGTTCCATCTCTGCCAGTCAGTGTGTGACCTTGGTTGATTCACCTAACCCCATGAGCTGAGATCTTAGTAAATTAGGGGTCTAATCAGATGACCACAAATGTGCCTTCCACATCTGAGAGTCTGATTAAGAACCTAATTATTCTCAGTTGCAAATTACTACATGCACTCTTTATTATAAGCTTTTCCCATGACAGTTATTTAATATTATAACTTTGAACACATTTAAGAAGTGACTGTGAGACTAGCTCTGCACACTGTCTAGAAATTATTTGCCAAAAAATGCATATTCATTTGCTTATGTAATCCTTCTCCATGTATCCTCACATATTTGAATGGTAGCTACGTGTAAGATGCCCCAATGCATGTCATTTCCTTGTGATAACACTAACAACCTATACTGAATATTGTATTTCAGAATCCCCCCCAACAAAAAATGAGGAAATAGAGGTCCAGACTGATTTAGTAATTGCCCAGGGTCACAGAGCTTGCTTGTGGCAGAGTTGGAACTTGAACTTGGTTTCTGGACACAAAGTTCTGAGCTCTTTCCATGTAGCATGCACCCCAGGCCAACTAACTTATTGTTCAAACTCAGTAAAGCATATTCTATAAAAGAAAATACTATCAATTATATCAACAGTCAACTAAAGTACCTAGTCAGACAATGAAGGACCATCTCTTTTTTCAATAATTAAGAACCATCAACACTGTCCTTGGAGACAAAAGCAGTTCTAATTTTTTTTTTACACTGGCAATATGTAAATAATTTTCTTTAAGAAATATAAAAAGCCTATTTTCTAAAGATACTTGGCTCTATGTCTGGAAAATAATCATAATTTTGAACAAAAATAAATAATTTCTCCCTCCTTCTCTTGCTCCTCTTGTTTCTCCTCCTTCGCCTCCACCCCCAAGCCTTAATATTTCATTTTCTTTCCCACTTGATATTGGATTAGGCCTCCGGGTAGGAGAAATGATGTCAAACAGCTCCCTTTCCTGAACTTCCTTAACATCTCTATCCTACAATTCACTGATTTCTCTGTTTCAATTGAATTTTCCTGCAAGGAAAGATCTACACAAATAAATGTTTAAACAGCAGGAGGTAAAAAGGGCAGAATCTGAAAAGCTAGTTGATAAATCTGGGGAAGAGTAAAAAGAAAGACCTATTAAAATAAATGATTAGAAGAAACTCAAAGGCATCATTTCACCTTAGAAATTTGTTTAATAAATTAAGACACTTTTTTAACTCCCCAAATAATGCTCACTAATAAATAATGAACAGCCTGCAATAGCTGCTACATGGAGCAAAAACAAGAACCTGACACAGAGTAAATCATAAAAGTTTAATGATCAAAAGTTCCTCTTCCTGAAATTACAAAAAAAAGGGGAGATCTGAAGACATATATAGTGATGTTTCTAATGAAGAACCATATATCTTCTCCTTTCTGAGTTCTTTCTTTATTATGCATTTTTCTTCCTCCAACTCGAGCCATTGATTTTGTCTCCTCAAATATTCTCAGAACACCTGCCTAAGTGTCTGTTCCAGATAGGAAGAAAGAAATTCATATTTGTTATATGTTTTACATAGATTATCTCCTGGAATCCTCACTGTAACTGAATATGATAGACATTCTTAGGTTAATAAGCCCTGCGGTGACCTCCCAGAGTTACTACTACCTTGTAAGATCTCCTAACCTTGTGACGTATTTCTAACAAATAGAATATTGCAAAGATGACGGAACACAACTCTTTAGATTCGGTAATGCTAATAGCAAAGGTGATGTGATTATCACTCCCGTGATTATGCTATTTTATAAAATTTATTAAGATACTGGAGGGAAAAATCATCCTTTTGGCCTTAAAGAAGCAAACATCCATATTGTCCACTGCATATGGAAAGGGCCAAATAGCCAAGAGTTCAATGTGGCCACTAGCCAACACCCAGTAAGTCAAATAGCCACCAACAAAACAGAATAAGCTTGGAAGTTAAGTCTTCCTCACCCATGAGAATACAGCATAGTTGACCGTTTCATTGCAACCTCGTAGGACCCTGGGTAGAATGCCCAGTTAAAGACATGCCTGAATCCTGACCCCCAGAAACTGTGAGGCAATAAATGTGCACTGCTAAAGTCACCAGGTTTATTAAAATTGGTTATGCAGCAATAGAAAACTTATACAACTATTATCTCTATTTCATGGAAGAGGAAAGCAAGCTTTGGAGAACATAAGTGTGCAATCTTTGGAGAACTTAAGTGACTTTGTTCAAGGTCCCATAATCAGTAAGCAACAGGACGAATATGTAAACTTAGGTCTCTTTAAAGCACAAAGGTCAAATGCTCTCCAATACACTGTTGCCTTTCCACATTTCCCTTCTCATTACCTGACATTATTGATGAGATATTACCAGGTATGGGTCACACTATGACTTTGGGCAGTTATGAACCTATACTGTACATAATCTTGAAGTTAAAAATCGAAGAACTCAAGTCAGGTATTCCTCACCCCCTCTAATGGCCATCCTGTTGAAGAAGGCTGCCCACTCCTCACCCTAAAAAAGGCAGAGTAGAATGAAGAGAGCCATGTTGGAGAGAGGTTCTCACCCACTCACAAGGGATATTAAGTGGATGTCCTTCAAAACAGAACTGCACCACCAGGATAAAGTTATGAGTATATAATAAGCCTCCCACCAGGAATACCCAGAGGCAGAAGCCAGAAACTGATTAATACGGTTCTATACTTTGAGTTGATGCTTGGCAACAATTAATCCTGCAGCTTTTCTTCAATACAACTGGTTTGGGTTGGGGGAAAGAACACTGACTTTGAGCATAAAAAGTTAAGGATATCTTAGGGGCTCATTTGTGGTTTAGAGATGCTGAAATTTCACTGGTTAGGCTTGGCTGGACTTATCAGCTGTTAGGCAGAGTTGGACTGCCTCAGTTAAATTATTGGAACGGTAATAAACTAATAACATGTCAAAACTTTGACATGCCACTTTACATGGGAGCATACTAGGAAGTAGTCTAAACCTTAGCTCTTTCTAATCCATCATAATCCTCAATTTCTAAAGCACAGCTTCAGAAAGAATTCAACAAACAGTTGTGACCCTATTCCAGGCCAGGCCCAGGGCTGAGTGCTAGGAGGAAAACAAGTGAGATGAGGTCCATAGCCTCCCAGAGTCTATAATCCTCTAAGACAGAGAAGCATGGACATCAATAATTAAACAGCCTCCCACACATTTTGAGAAGACCAGGCAACAGGTAGAGAAAGATTGTCATTTGCTCTAAGAATTTCAAATCCCTTCCACTGCTTTTCCTTTGATGAAAGACTTTATTGCAGTTACCTCCTATGATAACAGGCAGGGTCCAGTGGAAAAGGAGTACGAGATCGAGATCGATGAACACTTTTCCACTTTATCATCTTCACCATTTAAGTAAAAGGCATGTATAGACAGTGTAGAATGAGCACTTAAGAATACAGATAACTAGGTCCTGTGATCTAGTTAAAGAAAATTAAATTACATGCTAAATTAAATACCTAAGAGGCTCGGGAGATATAAGATCCTCCTTGTTGCATCTCCTTTAAAGTTCAGTACCTCCTTTAACTTATTAGGATATTGGTTTTAGCGTTTATACCTGCTTGGCACTGCAAGGGAGAAAAGGAACAAGGAAAGGGATAAGAAGAAATAGCCTGGGGAAAATAGCACGAGAGTCAAAATGCTAGCTTTAATCAAACACTGGTTTGAATCTGGGCTCTGCCACTAATTTCCTTGTATTATCTTGGGCAAGTTACCTACTATATCTGAGCTTAGTTTACTCATTTGGGCCTTCTAGATAGCTGTTAAAAACAAGTAAGGTGATATATATGAAGCATGTTTGTGGTCTTCATTCTACTACAATAGATAGTGAACACTCAAGGGTTGTTTTCTGAAGGAAGGAGTGAAGGTAGGAAGGCAGGCATAGAAGACGGAAAGCAGAGGAAAGAGCACTGGCTCTTCTTCGACTCTCTTATTTTCCTTGATTATTTTAAGATTTTCCTCTGAAACCTCTTATTGAACTACCTTCCTCTTTTAACAAGAGACCAACTACTGCTGAGGACTGATTGCTCATGGTTTCCAGAGGCAGTTCCATAGAATTCAAAGTGCTGAGTGGAGGGGGACCCCAAAAATAAAAATAAAAGCATGGAAAAATATGGTATGCTTGAACAAATGCTACAGAAAAATTAAGCCATTTTCTTTACTATAAGAATTTTTAGGTCCTCTTTCCTCCATTTTTCAATGCTGCCGTAACAGTGAGGCTGAGGCTCTCTGAGTATCAACAATGCTGAAAATAGAGGGAAATACCAGGTTCTTATTAGGCTGTGCTCCAAAGTCACTGTCTGGTTTCTAACTGTGATGAAGACATTGGTAAATTTGAAATTACTGATAACCACAGAGCTGGGAAAATTGTTGTGAACCTCACAGGTAGGTTGAACAAGTGTGGAGTAAACAGCCCCAGATTTGATGTGCAACTCTAAGATAGAGAAAAATGTCAAGACAACCTGCTTGCCTCCCATCAGTTTGCTTTCATTATACTGACAACCTCAGCAGGCATTATGGACCATGAAGAAGCAAAATGGAAACAGGAGGGAAAATCCTGGGATTCTTTTTCTAGGAATATAATACATATGTGCAAATAAAAGGCCTCAATAGGCAAATTTTTCCCACTATTTTTGTTCTAATGTACATTTTAACTCTTCCATGTGATAATATGGTAGATAGCATCTCCAAAGTTAACTTGCAAGAAACCAATTTTTCATAGTGGATCACATGAGGCTAGGATTCCGTGGCATACCCTCTTGAGGAATACTGATGTATATCAAGATAGAATACCAGTGGGCAGCACACTGTCTGTCTGAGGGACAAAGTCCCCCAAAAAGACTGCTAATAAAATGATCTGGAAGAAGAATCCTATATTACCCATCAACTAAGCTATACTAATCATTCAAACCTCTCTGGCCTTATGTTTCTCATTTGTAAAATAAGAGGTTGAAGATACATATTTTAAGTACTCTTCTCACTTTAATAGTTTAACACTTGCACATGGGCATGAACTACAGAATTGAAAAACTGTTCACATGACTATTTTCTTCCTTAGATAACCAGCAATTCACTTATAGGAAGTCTTCATGAATTTGCCTGAGCACCCACGACAATCTGTGCTCTGTGATAGATGCTCCACACTCTTCAGGTACTTTCAATTGATTACTAATACAAGGACTCTCCTTATGAACAAAGTAGAAATGGAAAGAAATCACTTTGAATCAGTGGTCAAGATTTTCCAGAGCCTAGCCATTTTATATTCTTCATCTCAATAACCCTATGTCAATCTTGGGCACTCAATGCAAGGGGAAGTACCCCAGGACAGAATGACATGTGGTAGAAAAGCGAAAGAATAACAAGACCTGATTTTCTTATAAAAAGAAAAGGTAATATGGATCCAGAAATGTGAAAAGGAACTAGACAGTGATCTGAATAGCTAGAAGCACAGCTACTTTGACCTCCATTCAAATGGGGCATGTGATCAATCAAGTGTAAATAGCTAGATCTCTATTTTTCCCCAAACTCAATGATGAGAGGAACCTAGGAAGAAGTTTAATTTCCTCTTAGGAAAAGATAAAAATTAGAGGAGATAGGGAAGAAAAATATCCCAATGCAGACTTCTTTAAGAAACAGCTGTTCTACTCTAGCCAGTTTGGCTCAGTGGATAAATCATTGGCTCAGGGACTGATGGGTACCAGATTTGATTCTGGTCAAGTGCACATACCTCAGTTGAGACTCGAACCCCGACCCTAGGCAAAGCGTATATGGAAGACAATTAGTGGATATATCTCTCTCACATTGATGTTTCTATCTGTGTGTCTCTACCTCCCTTTCCACTCTCTCTAAAAATCAATGAGAAAATATCCTCTAGTGAGGATTAAGAAAAAAATAAATGGCTATCCTAGTTTTATATTCTCCACAGCCTCCTTTTCACATAATGATGGTTCAATGAATGTTAGCTGATTGGTTAGCTGGTATTGATTTTCTAGCATTTGTAGAAATTCTGGGACAAAAATAGAGGCCAACATAAAGTCCATTTGTTTCATTGGACTTTAGGACCTATTGCTGATTTTCCTGTTGGCCTCATGTTGACCCTATACTTCTTAATATGAACTCTTCCTAACACTTTCCTAACTACGCTGGGTACTATTCTATATCAGAGGTTGTTTCAGAGTACCAATAGATAAAGTTAGTCCACTAGCCCAACCAAAATCCCCATGATATTCAGACGGATCCATGTTTCTCTGTGACTTAATATTTGTGTGATTCTGAACTAGTTATGTAACTTCTGCAGATCTGGGTTTCCTCATCTATAAAATTGGAATACTGTTTACCCAATGTGAAGTGATGTGGATTAAATAAGAAAATTTAGAATTTCATTTATTCATTCATTTAACATTTATTAAAACTTCACTATGTACCAGGCTACATTATACCCTAAGGATATAAATAAAAGACTCAATTTCTACTCTTCCGGAACTCAGAGTCAGGAGAAAAGAGACGTGTAAAAAATGAACAAGTACAAGTGTATGGATGAACGTATGTGTCAGTTGGTTCAGGGATACACATACTCAGTTTCTAATCCAGGGAGGTCAGGGAAAGCTCACCAAAGCTGGCAATATCTGAACTGAGCCTTGAAGAGTTATTAAGAGCAGCCAAGTAGAACAGTCAGAGGTGGGAAGACAAAAAGTTGACCCTTAGAGACAAAGGGAAAAGCATATATAAGTTCAAGGTGGTAAGAGTATGGTAGATTTGGATAACCATAATCAATTTCCTATGGACAGAACTTAGGGTTTAAGTTGAGGAATGTTAGAAAATGAGAATGTAGAGGAAGGCAGGAATCTGCAGTCAGAAAATAAAAATCAAAGCTCTTTGGTGTGTTTCTTCAGTTTTCATCTTGATGTCACTGGAGAGCTATTGAAGATTTTTAGTCAGGGAACTGACATGAATAATTTTATGTTCTAGGAGGATCCCTCTGACAGTGTGAAGGGCAGATTAGAATAGGGCTAGATCATGGTCAGGGGAAGGAGACAATTGCAGTAATTCACATAATAAATGACAAAGGCAATAAGAGAGGAAATAAAGATAAGTAGGTACATAAAAGAGATAAATGAGAAAGAGAATCACTCCCAGGTTTCTACCTTGGAAAACTGGGTAGATGGTGGTGGCAAGGTTAATATAAGAAGAGAAGAACATTGAATAGAGAGGGGAGAAAATGGGAGTTTAGTTTTGAGTTTGGTATGAACTTGGGGTATCTTTGGGATATAAAAGTGAAGATTTTAAGGAGATGGTTTGGCACATAAGTCCAGGGTTCAGGAGAAAAATATGGGTATAGAGTTTGGAAATCATTGCTTTTAGGCATGGGTGTTCTGTAAAGACTATGTAGGTAGGTCCTTGGGAAGATCAAGAATTGAACCCTTTAGCATACCAATAAACAAGCATAGGTGGTGTGAGAAGAAGGGTGAAAGGAAGGAGAGACAAACAAAACAGAGAAGATATTGCCAGAAGAAAAGAGGAGTCACTCATGTCAACTGTCAAAGAGAGGTCAGGAGGTAATAAATCAATTTCTTGGACTAAGGGCTAGAATGTTACAGTAACAGGAAGAAGGGCAATGATAATGGAAGCACTTCGTACAGGGTTAGCAGACAAGTTCCATTCTGTTTCTCCCGTATACAGTGTGACCCTATAATTAACCACTTGATATAAGTTGGTCTCTTAAAACTTGTTTAATCTTTAAATTTAAAAGATTATTATATTGTGGTAAGAATACTGAATATGAAATCAAGTCTTTTAACACGTTTTAAGTGCACAATACATATTGTGAGCTATAGGTGCCACATTGCACAGCAGGTCTCTGGAACTTACTCTTCCTGCACAACAGAAACTTTATGCCCAATGATTAGCAACTGCTCATTTCCCACTATCCCCTAGCCGCTGGCAACCACCATTCCACATTTTGAATATATGAATTTGACTGTTTAAAGTCTCTCATATTAGTGGATTCATGCAATGTTTATTTTTCTGTGACTGGCGTATTTCCCTTATCATATGTCCTCCAGGTTTGTACATATTGTCAAATATTGCAGACATGCCTTCTTTTGTAAAGTCGAATACTAATCCATTGTTTCAAGTAAATATGTCTCCATCCACTTACAGTGGCAAGTTGTGTCTCTAACCATTAATTGGTCATCTTTCCCCTTTTCTGCAATAGAGGCCTATGGTTCCTTTACACCAGAATTTCTATTAGTTGAGTCAGACATAGAACTAAGTATCTGATTTTGGGGTTTTTTAAAATCACCTCAAAAATGGTTGCACAACTCTGATACCTGCCTCCTGTACTCTGCTCTGGCTCTCAAAGAGTGTGTTTCCAGTACTTTCTTTCCCTTTGTGACCCAAAAGCAGAGGAATGCTGCAGGAGACATGGGGTTGCTGACCAGACCTCACTGTTAGAGGGGCTCAGTGGGAATCCTCAGATAAAAGGCAGGAGAGAGAAAAGATAGATGTTATTTCTGGAATGATCATGATGAGAGATGTAAAGAAAAGCTTGCTGCAGGGCTAGATAGAAAGGTGAACCAGAAGGTGGCAAGAGAAAGAAAAGCTTCCCTGGTGTCTTTGCAAAGAAGCTGTAGGGACATATTTAGACGGTGTGAATATTGAGAAGTCGGAAACTGAAGAATGAAAGACCCCAGCGATGGTTAACTAATGCCATGTGCTTGTTTGCATATAAAAGATCAAGTGAATCTCCTGACATAAAGCACATATTTTAAGAAATCTGTTGCTGACTCATAGGAAGACTGGTGGTTGCCAGAGGGGAGAAGCATTGAGGGAGTGGGTGCAAAAGGTGAAGGGATGAAGAAATGCAAATTGGTAGTTAGAAAATAGTCACAGGGGTATCAAGAACAGCACAGGGAATCTGGTTAATGATATTGTAATAACTATGTAGGGTGCCAGGTGGGTACTGGAAATATTGGGGGGAACACTTTGTAAAGTACATTATTGTCTAACCACGATGCTGTACACCTGAAACAAATACAAAATGCAAAATGCAAAATGCAATTTAAAAAATAAAGTTAAAGTAATTAAATAAAAAGAAATCTGTTGCTGATGCTTTCTATCCGCCTGTCTCCACTTAAACTTTCAGAGAATAGCCTTGCAGGGTGATGCCAATTCGAGGATGCACAAGGTGTTCCCAGCACTGGCTCCCCCCAAACTGCCTGCTGCCAGTGAGTCAACTGGTTCTGTTTCTGACAGTTTATTTTCGTTTTTGCCGAGTTTCTCTATACAAGTGCTGACTCTGTTCTCTTTTGTAGCTGAAACTGTAAAAGATCTGAAGTCCAGTCCGGGCTGGTCCTGTTCAGATAAATAAGGTCCCAACATCCCCTTTGACCACTAAGAGGAGGTAAAGCCAGCTTTGCCTCCAATTCTGCAAAGCCCAGCCAGAGGCTTAAGAAGAGTTCTCAGGTTGAAGATGAATATCTGGCCCCAAGTTCTGGCTACTTCCCTACAAACTAGAGAACCAGAGGTTCCGAAGGAGGGCAGGAACAATAAGAAACAAAATTTCCACTGAGAAGTGGCACTGAAACCCTCAGGCTTCCACAGCCTTCCCCTCACCGCCCCTGAGCAAAAAATAAAAATAAATTGGCAATTACCTAAATTAGGCCAGTTTTATTACTTGTTTAGTTGCACTGCACTTTTGAGACATGTAGAAAGATTAGAAGTTAGTGGGGAGTTAGTTGCATGTCATTTTGAGGAATCACCATTCAATCAAGAAAACGACTTGGTACAAGATATCCAAGGTATTCAAATGCCACATGATGCTCATATCTCTTTCTGCGTACCAGCAAACCTGAGGGCCAAATGCCAGGGTTTTTCTCAGGCTTGTTCTTCTTACCTGCCTCGGCTCAGATGAGAAATGCAAATCCAAACCAGGGATGATGACTGTACTCAGTGCCGGAGGCAACAGCAAAAAAGCTGGACATATTTGACAAACACTGTGCATGAGGCTTAAATGTTAGAGCAGCAAGAATTGATGGGGAAGGGAAGCAGGCATCAGGACATCCAGGAGCCAGTGTGCATGAATCCGGCACCGCACCCCGTACAGAACCAGCATGGGAGATCTTTCCCCACGCTATGTTCAGTGGCATGGCGTGGTCAGGAGAGTCTCTGGAATCTGATTGCACAGTCTAAATCCTGGCTTCTCCACTTCCTAGCTGTGTGACCTTCAGAAAACCACTAAACCTCTCTGGTCCTCATGACTCTGTTTGTGTGTTTGTGTGTGTGTGTGTTTGTGTGTGTGTGTGTGTGTGTGTGTATGTATGTTTTGTTTTTTTTGTCTTAATTAGCAACACCATAGGGATGTTATAAAGAGTAATGTGAATTAATACAAGTAATCTGCTTAGAACAATGCCTGATTTATAAACATTGACCTATTGTAAAAGTGGTAGATAACTATTACTAATACTTTATTATCTGTCAGCCAGGGTTCCCACTGCTTTAGAGAATCTTCTACAGGAGAAGAATTGGTGCAAACTAGGGTTGTGACTCCCTACATCTTCTGAGGCCTTTCCTTTCCCCTGCTTTCTGCCCTGGATGGAGTCTTCACAGCTCTTATCCCTTTGGATAAATAGCTTCCCTTTTTTTCTAGTTTCTCTTGGAGTATCTTCCCTTTTTCTAATTTCTCTCTTTCTTTCTCCATCTATCTGTCAATTTTCCCTCTCATTCCTTTCTTGGCGAGCAAAATCCAGAACACCGCAGGCACTAATTTAAAATGTGTTGAACAAATGGTAAGCCAGAGTGTGGACTTACATACAATTTAGTCCCAGAATAAAATAATGACTTTAAATGATAAAAAGGAAAAAACAAAGCCCTATAAATCATTTCTGATTTTGAAGAAGGGGACCACAGAGGAAGAGATAAGTAGTAACGTGCAAAACAATATCCAGAAACACAAGACTAAAAAAATAATAATACTTTACAGTGGGGACTTTGGTGGTCTCTGTGTATGCAACTGTGACAAAGTCTCTAACTCCAATCACCAATGTCTCTCTGCTTCATGAAGGAATACAAATGATCCTATTGCATAAGGGCAGAGTGAGAAGTTTCTCTGATTGCTCAGTAGCAAGGTCCCAAAGAAGGCTGTCCTGGATCGTTAGTGCAGCACATTACTAAAGAGGCAAGAGAAGCGTGACAGTGGAGAAATTCAACTTCCTTCCTAACCCCCTTCCTGGAAGGTAGCCGTTAATAAAGCCCAAGGAGCCAAATGACTGAGCTCCCCCATCTACAAAAGAAAGTCCTAAAAATAAACAATTCTTATAGCTAATTAATGAATAACTATGTAGTAGTCACTAAAAATATGCCATAGCACACTTTGGAAAATCCAAAAGGGGATTTGTAACCACAGATTGTCTGAACTAGGAGGGACCTTAGGGGTTGAACGCAGCCCTCCTGTTTGATACACATGGCAGCGGAAGCCCAGCGTTAGTAAGTGGCTTGCCCAAGGTCACCCAGCAGGTTGATGGCAGAGCCAGGACTTGACAAGCCCAGGGGAATGGACTCACTATTTCTCTAATTCTAGAACCAAATTGAGTGGTGCAGCAGCGAGGGGAGGTGGAACATAGAAGGAAAGTAGAGAAGGGGATTGGGAACGTCCCTGCCAGCAGACTGGTTATAGAGATTTAGTGAAAGTTGAGTCCAAGATTGAAAAATCAACTTGAAGAGGAAATGGAACAATAAGACCCACCAGGAAAACCACTTGCTGTCCTGGAGCATTTGGTTATTAAAATGGTCTCCTGGGGAATTGGGGATGTTCCAAGAATTAGCTCCAAAGGCTTTTCATGTTCTGAAAATGGCCCAAGCTCTCCCTGGTGGAGAAGGGCCCAGGTGCTCATCTATTATTGAGCATGTTTAAAAAGGCATTTAGGAAAGAGCACCCAGAGACAGATTTGCAATGATGTCAGTCCTGGGAGAGCAGTGCTTGCTTAGGAAGGGAGCAGAGTTCACATTCAGTGATATAGGAAGAGCCAACACAGGCAGGTGTGCTGGCATCCTCCAAAACACCTGTTGGCATCTGTTCCCCCTCCAGCAGTTCCCCAGGAATGAAATGATACACACCACAAACACAAACAATGACAGCCTTCTGATTGTTGACACACTCAGACCAATGAATCATAGCCAATACTTTGCACCCTGTGGATGGGGGTGGGAGTTGAAGGATAAATTTTTAACTTATATACATACAGACAGTTTCTAAATATTGGGATAATATACAAAACTAAAATTATGTAATAAATAGATAAATAGAAATAGATTCATATTTAATGATATGTTTTATGTCCTACTTATATTTTATATTTTAATGATATATATTTATAACATACCACTCAATATATTGTTAAAGGAAAATGTAAATTACAAAACAGGATTATACCATCTCAATTTTATAAAGATATGCCTTTATATTAATAAAGCACATTTATAATGGATATGAATACAGAAGGAAAAAGACTGAATGATAGGGACCAAAATGTAAACAGAAATTATCTCTGAGTGGTAGACTTTGAGGTGAATTTTATTTTCTTCTTTATGCCATGCTGTATCTTATTAGCTTTTCCTTAATGAAAAATTACTATACTTTAAGAAACAGACACAAATGAAAAATAATTACTACATAAAAGAGAGGTTTATTACTCCAGATGAAACAGGAGTCCTCTGGTTCTGAAAAAGAGCTTCAGAATTTTGTGTGGAATACATTTCAAACCACTGTTTAGTCATAGCTGGTTTGGCTCAGTGAGAGAAACACATAGATTGGTTGCCTCCTGCATGCGCCCCAACCAGGGTGAATTTTATTCACCTGGGAGAAGCCTGAAATCGAGGTACTTGCCCTTGACTGGAATAGAACATGGGACCCTTTGATTTCCAGGCCAATGCTCTATCCACTGAGCAAAACCAGCTAGAGCTATTTGCTCTAATCATTTTGTTGAAAGTATTATATATGTCCCCCTTTTTTTTTCTCCATTGACCCCTTCTAGCCTTCACCACCCTATTGTCTGTGTTCATGAGTTGTGAGTATATGCATACGAGTTCTTTGATTGAGCTCTTCCCACCCACCCTCGCCTTCCCTTGCAGATTCAACAGCTGTTCTCTATTTCTATATTTCTGGATCTATTTTGTTTATCAGTTTATTTTGTTCATTAGATTCCACATATGAGTGAGATCACGTGATACTTGTCTCTCTGGCATATTTTGCTTAGCATAATACTCTCCAGGTTCCTCCATGCTATCTTAAAGGGTGAGATATCCTTCTTTTGTACTGCTGCATAGTATTCCATTGTGTAAATGCATCACACTTTTTTTATCCACTCATCTACTGATGGGCACTTGGGCTGTTTTATTTTTATTTTTTTATAATATACATTTTATTGATATTTTACAGAGAGGAAGGTAGAGAGATAGAGAGCCAGAAACGTCAATGAGAGAGAAACATCGACCAGCCGCCTCTTGCACACCCCTCACCAGGGATGTGCCCGGAACCAACATACATGCCCCTGACCGAAATTGAACCCGGGACCTTTCAGTCCGCAGACCGACGCTCTACCACTGAACCAAACCGGTTTCAGCACTTGGGCTGTTTTCTGATCTTAGCTATTGTAAATTGCACTACTATGAACATAGGAGTGCATATATTCTTTCAGATTGCTGTTTTGGGGTTCTTAGGATATATTCCTAGAAGTGGGATCACTTGGGTCAAATGGCAGCCTCATAGTTAATCTTTTGAGGAATCTATACAGTTTTCCATAATGACTTACCAGTCTGCATTCCCACCAGCAATGTACTAGGGTTCCCGTTTCTCCATATCCTCATGGTAGCTCTTTGGGTATAGGAAGTTCCATTCTGGGATGGAGTGGTTCAAATTTCTGGAGTTGGGGCAGGGGAGGGGGGATCTAAAATACATTGTCTCCAGAACAAACAAAGACCCAGCACTCCCCTTTACAACCCTATTAGCATTTGCACAAAGAAAAAGATGCACATGCCATTACTTTCATTATTAACTCTCCTTTCCTTCCATCCCGAAGGCTCGAAATCTCATCTGAGTGTGGCTCTTCTGCCTGGACAACTTCAACTTCCTCTTTACTCACTCTGCTTCTTCCCTTTCTTTCTCTCTGCTTTATTTAATCAGTGTAGTGCGACTGAAATCATCTTGCTCGCTCTCCCCACTCAGACTCTGCCACAATCTCTTTAACTGCTATCAGCAATCAGTTTTCTGTTCCTAAGACGTGTTATTTGTTCTGCCTTCACTTCTAATTTCAGTTCTTCCTACTCCACATCTTTCCTCTCATTTGCCCATCCCCTTTCTTTCATTTTTCTGATCTCCTGGCTGAGTTTTTCATCTGCTGATGCCTTCCTTTCTTTGCCAGGGAAATGCCCTTGAATCGCTGATATTCCCCTTGAAAGCTCATGCCCATGAAGCCTTCCCAGGATAATCTCCCAATAAAGAATAATTTGTTACTTTGTGAAGAAAAAAGGCAAATTCAAACCCTCCATATGCCTAAGACCTTTTAAGGCTTGAAACGAATATATTTCTGTATTTCACTGTCCGACAAATAGAAAGAAAGCTCTTTGGATGTGTAGTGTCTTTTGCCTTCTACCATTCTAGGGTGAAATGGGGGATTCAGTATAATACAGAACTGATTTCCCTGTGTCCTGATGCATGGAGACAGCACTCAGAATTCTCAGAGGTCTCCTAGAGGCTCCAAGGTGAACTGCAGCCAGCAATCAAAAGGCTGTGTCAGCTCCATAAATACCCAACTCCCCATGCCTCAATGTACTCATTTCCAAGGTATATATTTTAGATTTTAAGGAGGGACAGAATCGTCCTGAACTCATCGCTATCCTGGGAGTTGCAAAGTCCAGTCTATAAGAACGAGGTAGATCATAAAAGGTTGGGACACCTTGGGGCTGTGTTGAACTGGAGGGCATGCATGTACTCCATCCAAAGAGGGTCACCCCCCACCACTCCCAGCCCCTGAAGAATATGAACCAGTGTTGTTGCCAATGTTGTTCATTTTCATGAAATCCAGAAAAGTTCAGTTCTAATGAAATTTCCAAATATCTAAGTACTAACTGACAATTTATTCTCAGGCCACATATAACATGTCTATGATCCAAAAGCAGTGTGGACTGTTAGTTATGACTTTTCTTAAACATCCTCACCTTACATTGTGACTACAGGGTTCAATGGAGACAACTGAGGAAGTAGCATTATTGCCACAATAGCTGCTAATGTCATGCTCACTTAAAACAGCAGGTCAGGCCGAAACCAATTTGGCTCAATGGATAGAGTGTCAGCCTGCGGACTGAAAGGTCCCAGGTTTGATTCTGGTCAAGGGCATGTACCTTGGTTGCGGGCACATCCCCGGTAGGGGGTGTGCAAGAGGCAGCTGGTCGATAATTCTCTCTCATCAATATTTATAACTCTCCCTCTTTCTTCCTCTCTGTAAAAAATCAATAAAATATATATTTTTTAAAAACAACAGCAGGTTAGGGTAGGTAACTTACTAAATACAGTTTTTAGTAAACAAATGAAAGTTAATGCTTCATGATTTTCTGGGAAAATGAAATATAAATATTGGAATGTTCATACCCTGATGTGTCAAGATAGAAAAAAATTCATATTCCCAAGTTCTAAAACTTAGTAGAAATGGGGAAAAATAGAAGATAAAATATACAAACATTTCCTCTGTGGCTCAGAAGTAGAACTGTAGACTCTATGTATTTAAAGTAAATAGTATTACTGAAACCAGTTTGGCTCAGTGGATAGAGCATCGGTCTGCCGACTGAAAGTCCTAGGTTTGATTCTGGTCAAGGGCATGTACGTTGGTTGCAGGCACATCCCTGGTGGTGGGTGTGCAGGACAATGTTTCTCTCTTATCAATGTTTCTAGCTCTCTATCCTTCTCCCTTCCTCCCTGTAAAAAATCAATAAAATATATTCAAAAATAAATAAAGTAAACAGTATCAATGTAAAGTGTAGACAGAGACTCTATGGGAGTGATTTGAAACTTTTTTACTATGAATAAATAAGTTATCAGTTAAAGTTCTAACAACAGCCATTGGACAAAAATCCTTCGAAATTTAACTGGCAACTTATTTAAAACAATAAAGCCATTTCAAAACCCTCTGTGGGGGCTGGCATGCCATGTCTGAGAGCCAGTGTATCCTATCTGACCACCTTAACAGCACTTGGTGCCATCTGGAATGATCATATTTATTTATTTGTTGATATGCTTGTTGTCTGACTCTCTTCACCACTCCTTGAAAAGAGGAAACTTGTTAGTCTTATTTAGTTCTATTCCTCCAATACCCAGAACAGCGCCTAGCGCCTAGCACCTAACGGGGGCTCGGGGAATATGTCCTGGACGAATAAATCCAGGCAGTCAGCCTAGTATCAGGGATTTTCTATGGCAATTTCTGAAGACCACAGGTAATTCAGAATCTCCTAGAGTGAGTGGGACAGGCTTCAACTCTTTCTTGCTGGACTTCTGACTCTGGCCTCCACTTTTGGAGAGAGAAAGATTCAGTTTTATTTTAAAGTTAATGGCTGGGAAATAACATGAGAACAGAGAACAATGACAGGGTGGCAGTCTTAAATATCCATTACATAGATACTTCTCTTCGTGAAAGGGAAATGACTGTGCTTTATAGGTCAAAACTCATGTTGTTGACCCTCAACCCTAGAGTGTCTGGGGTGGGACCTGAGAACTGACTCTTCACATAAATTTCCAGGTAATGCTGATGCTGTTAGTCCAGGGATTACACTTTGAGAACCACTGGCAAAAACTGTAAAACACTATTTAGGTGTAAATTGTTACTATCATTCACTCTCCATTTCACCATCATCTCCTTTAAATTCAATCCAGACTGTGACATATCTTTTGGCATAAACCACTTTCCCTTGTGGAAGGTTTCCTTTAATGGCTGTGGGCCAATCTACCCACCACACAATAAGGAAGTAATAAAGGGGACATGGGCAGTTCTTTATTTTCAACCACAAAGTGGTAGTTTAGAAGAATGAAACGAACCCAAGGAGATCGAATGGCACAAGGATGCATTACAAGGTTTCATAAACTGTCATTATTGCTTAATGTGTGTTTGGTTGATCCTTAATGGTTACTGAGAACCCACAACATACTAAATCTAAGCTGAGGGTTTTAACCCCCTGATTTCTGAGGGGTGGCCCCAAACACAGACTGCTGTGCTGTGTCATAGACTTTGCCATCGTTTTCTTATTATAAGACTTAATTTTTATAACCCCTATGCAAAAACTTGTTCAATATATAGAGGAAGAAAGCTTGCTCATTGCCTATTTATCACCAAGCACGCCGAATTCTATTTGCTGTCCCTAGCTTCTTCCTTTTAGTAGCTTGAGGCCAAACCAATTCTGTTCTATTTTGTGACCATTTTCCTCCACTTTCTTATTTCTGGACACAATTTCAACTGTATTATCATTGGTTTAAAATACATTCAAGTGAGCTAACTCAACAACTGCATAACACTTGCTACATGCTAGATATTGTACTAAGAGTTTTACATAAATTAAACATAATATATAAACAAATATATAAACAAAAGTAAATATGTTATTTATTCCTTATAGCAACAGTTTGAGGTAGACAGTATTTATTCTTCCTATTTTGCCTGGTATAGATGAGGAAACTGAAGCATAGAAAGGGGGAACAACATCTATTTACAGTTCTTCAGATAAATCACTGTGTTAAGCAGAGGTAAGATAGGAAGCCTCTTGGCTTTTAAACTATGCCTCACTGAACAGTTGAATAATCCAAGATTAAAGAGAGAGCATAAGCCACGGCATGTAGGCACAAAAGTACAAGAGGTGTCAGAAAAGGGTTGGTTGCAGTTACACTGGCCTGTTAAGCTAAATGCAGAGGCGAAGGGGGGAAAGACGGGAGGGCAGGTTTGAATGCCCTGTCTTAAGAGCCAAGATTGGAAGCACACTTTATCCTGTGGAAGCATATTCCAAATTTCACTCATTCAAGTACCACTGTAACAATTTTTGCCACATCTGTGTACCACCTACACTATTTTTATTTTATGTTACTATTTTTTATTTTAACATTTATATAGGATTTTACAGAGTTTCTAAACTAAAGGTCATGCAAGTAATCTTAGGAAAAATGATTTTAAAACTTTATCTTATTTTTTTCATTACCATTCATGCCCTCTTCCACCTCCCCCCACTCAGCCCCTGCAATCACCACACTGTTGTATGGGTCAATGAGTTCCCTCTCTTTCTTTTTTTTTCCCTTTTGCTCATTGCCTCAACCCCTCCATCTTCTCCTGCCCCCTGAGCTATCTGTCTGTCTCTATTTTGCTTGGTAGTTCAATCTGTTAATTGAATTTCACATATGAGTGGAATCATATGGTACTTGCTATTCTCTGACTGGCTTATTTCACTTAGTATAATGTTATCCAGGTCTATCCATACAGTTGCAAAGAGTAAACTTCCTTCCTTTTTTATGGCAGAGTAGTATTCCATTGCATAAATGTACCACACTTTTTTTTATCCATTCATCTATTGATGGACACTTGGGCTGCCTCCAAATCTTCACTACTATAAATAATGCTGCAATAAACATAAATTGTCACTAACTATCAGATAAATGCAAATTAAAACCACAATAAGATATCATTTCACACCTATCAGAATCAACAAACCACAAGTGCTGGCTAAGATGTGGAGAAAAGGGAATCCTCATGCACTGTTGGTTGGAATGCAGATGTGGAAAGTAATATGGAGTTACCTAAAAAAATTAAAAATGGAACTTCCTTATGACCCAATTGATTCTACTTCTGGGAATTCATCCAAAGAAACCCAAAATACTAATTCAAAAATATATATCACCTATACTATTTTTACTATATATATGAAATAACCTTCCTTTTAAAAATACATTAAAAACATTCATATCATTGTAAATATGAGATGGGACACTAGCCAAAAAACAGAAAATAACTATAAAAATAAATAGATGGTTACCTAAATAAAAGATATTTATCCCTCTTAAATTAATTCATACACCACAGTGAAACCCACAATCACACTTAGAGAAACATGAAGTGACAATGATGAATCACAGAAGATTAGTGTTCTTATTTGTTGGGTTTTGTTCCTACTCTCTATCATAAATACACTGAGTGGCCAGATTATTATAATCTCTGAATAGATAATAATCTGGCCACTCAGTGTACTTCTCTTGAGTATCTAATTTATTTGATATCAAAGATATTATAAATCATGCACCTGATCAATTTTCCCCTTTGCACTGGCTAATAGAAAGCTCAGGGCAAATAGGTGTTGATTTCTAGCAAAAGTCTATAATACTTTGGTACCCATCTATAATAGTAAAAGTGTAATACTGTATGTTAATTATCCAGGACAGCCAAACAACCTTCTGGAAGTCATTCTGGATTACCTTCAGGATGAAGATGGAGCTGTGAGGACCAAGACAGCTGCTGAGGCTACAAGGGCCGAGCCCCTTGCACGAATTTCATGCATTGGGCCTCTAGTTTGAGATAAAAATATACTTAGTGGCCAGATTATTATGCATTCAGAGATCATAATAAACTGGCCATTCTGTGTATACAAATGAACCTTCACCTAGTTTTATGAAACTTTAAAACTTCTCTCTCTTAGCTAATCGAGTTCACAAAATATTTGGCTGGTTATGTTTTATGAAAAACAAAGTTAAAATTTCACATCACTCTCCTCCTCAGATTTAAGGACTATTTTGTAGGTCAACTATTTTAAATTCCCCCTGGTGTTTCTGCACTTATCTGCATCTCCAGCAGATGTCTGATCAACAGGGCTCTATGACTACAGTGGCTGCAGTGGTGGCTGCATTTTAGAGGAGCTTTAAGGCAGAAGATAACTCTTTCCTAGAGTTATCGTTCTGTGCAATCAGGGCCTACATAGCTGCTTTTATAGTTAGCTATGACCTTTGTTATTGAAAGAAAGCTCTTCTTTCCTCACCATTTGAGGAGATAGGTTCTTGTTCTCAACTGAAAAGCGAGTGTGTGTTTAATAAAATATAGTGAGAGGATATAGGGATGTAGGGGATACAGGAAAGCTTTTTGTTGTCTTAATCTTTCTTGCCTCCCTCCCTCCTTCATTTTTCATTTTTGTTAATCTCAGGAAAATGTCACACTGAAATAGCCAATAACTGTCTGGGCTAACTACTCTCCTTGCCCCATCAGGACCATTTCATAATACTTAATTTAAAAACTCTTACATGATGGGGCCCACATGTTTCCAGGGTGTGATATCTTCTAGTCTACAAACTTATTCCCACTGAGATTGCTGTCCTTTGACCCTATTAGCCTAGTTGTGCTCTCATACTCTGTGTTAAGGCACAAAGTATCCTGGACTTAAGTGGAGCTAGATGTAAATGACTCCAGCCAGCTCTGCCACTGCTTAGCTGAGTGAATTTCAGCAAATCATAAGAGCTCTCTGAGCCTCAGTTTACTTATTTATACAAGTATTTCCAAAAGACAGGAGTAAAAAAAGATCATATATACTAAAGTTTTTAATCATATTGTTAGTGAGGAGTTATATAAATGTCAGATGTGATAATGACCAAATCTTTTTAAAATCCTTTACTCTCCACCTAGATACACTATTCAAGAATCGTACATCTTTCCCAGCTCCTATTGGGAAAATAGAAATTTTTACAAGTCTATAAAGAGAATGCTGATGTGGCTTAACCATCCACCAAAAATTCTACCTGAGGGTTGATATTCTGTTCCTTTGCCAGCAAGCTCCCTTCCCTATGGGCTGAATAAAGAAAACTGGCACACATTATTCCAAGAATAGCTGAAAACAGTGATCTTAGAAGATATTTCACACCAAATTGTTGAAGTAGAAGAACGTGGAAGGATACCTAGAGGAGGCTGGTGTAAATAGGAATGCTGAGCACCTGACAAGTGTGGCATGAAGAATGGTTTCCTTCCCCTTAAAGTCTCTCCCTCTCCGGACCACTGCCCTCTATGTGTGCCCTTCTCCTCTGTATTTGCCTCCCCAGGATCACATTTTTCCACTCACTGCTCCCCTGGCACAGATTCACTTTACATTTAAACCTTCTGAACATTTAGCTGATGGAGCTGTGACCTGAAATGCCTTTAGAAGCAGCAGTTGGATGTCTTCATGGGCAGGGAACACCTGGACCCTGGATCACAGGTGAGGTGACGGCTTCCAAGCGACCTTAAGATTTCATCTCTCTCTCTCTCTCTCTCTCTCTCTCTCTCTCTCTCTCTCTCTTTCCCTCCCTCCCTCCCTCCCTCCTTCCCTCCCTCCCTCCCTCCCTTCCTCCCTCCCCTGATTGTGATGTGATGTGTATATGTGTATGATGAACATAACTAAGCTAATAGAGGAAATAATACAATTTCCCCGAATAATCTGAGATCTATGGCTATTGTGGGAGATTTATATCCCTGTTTTTTATTAATAGCTTTAATTCTTAAAGACAATTTATTGTCTTAAGTGGCCAACACTTCCTTTCACATCTTGTTCTGCAGTCCTATTAACAGAGTTAACATGCCAAGGTCAGAGCCTCTCTCCCTGTGTACATGAATTACTTTTACCCTGTTCCTGGCCAGCTCTCATAAACAGGGATTACGGAGAGAGACTGTGCATGGAGTAGTACAAATCCATCATTATTGTAGGAAAACCTCACAGTAGAAGATCTCCTGGTGCTAGGTAAGCAGAGGCTTGCTTGTATATGAAGGACATTCAGATATTATACTTTAATGTAAAACTTGAGATTCCCAGAAATTGTCAATATTATATTAATACTAGAGGCTCCGTGCATGAAATTCATGCACAGGGGGTTATGTCCCTCAGTCCAGCCTGCACCCTCTCCAATCTGGGACTCCTCAAAGGATGTCTGACTGCCCATTTAGACCTAATCCCGGTACTGTTGGCTCCCAATTGCTCACTCCCAACTACTCGCCTGCCTGCCTTCCTGATTGATCCTAACTGCTTCTGCCTGCCAACCTGATCACCCCCTAACCATTCCTCTAACAGCCTGATTGATGCCTAACTGCCCTCCCCTGCAGGCCTGGTCACCCCCCAACTGCACTCCCATGCAGGCCTCATCACTCCTAACTGCCCTCCTCTGCTGGCCATCTTGTGGCGGCCATCTTATGCCCACATGGGGCAGCCATTTTTGACCACATGGGGGCAGCCATCTTGTGTGTTAGAGTGAAGGTCAATTTGCATATTACTCTTTTATTAGATAGGATAGAGGCCTAGTTCATAGGTGGGGGACAGCTGGTTTGCCCTGAAGGGTTTCCTGGATCAGGGTGGGGGTTCCCTTGGGGCATGAGGTGGCCTGAGCAAGGGGCCTGTGGTGGTTTGCAGGCTAGCCACATCCCCTTGTGACCCAAGTGGAGGCCCTAGCCTTTGGGTTTTATTTATCTTCTATAACTGAAACTCTGTAACCTTAAGCAGAGGCCAGGGCAGGCCAGGAACTTGGCTTCCTCCATCTTTGGGGAAACCGAAGCCTCCTGCTCTCTCCATGGCCACAGCCATTTTGGTTGGGATTTATTTATCTTCTATAATTGAAACTTTATAGCCTTCATCAGAGGCCTGGGCCAGGCAGGGTGTGCAGGAAGCTTGGCTTCCTCCAGTGCCAAAGAAACACAAGCTTCCTACTTGCTCTGTGACTGCAGCCATCTTGGTTGGGTTAATTTGCATACTCATTCCTGATTGGCTGGTGGGCATGGCTTGTGAGTGTATCAGAGATATGGTCAATTTGCATATTACTCTTTTATTAGATAGGATATGCACAGAGTAGCTTGTTTAGTGGGGAATACATAAAGGTATGAAAAGAGTAGTACCTGCTATCAAGTCTCAGTCAATCTTTAGGCATATCAGTCTGTGGGTATGTGAGTTAGCCACATGCCATACCCACTGGTGAGAAAAGGGGATTGCTCTCCCTTCTTCCTGGGTCACTTGTGGCAGGAAGAATATAAATAGCACCAGAAAGCCTGGCACTGTGGCTCAGTGGTTGAGCATCAACCTATGAACAAACCAGGAGGTCACAGTTCAATTCCTGGTCACGGCACATACCCAAGTTGCAGACTTGATCCCTAGTGTGGGGCATGCAGGAGGCAACTGATCAATTATTCTTTCTCATTTTTGATATTTCTGTCTCTCTTTCCCTCTCATTCCAGTCTCTGAAGTCAATAAAAATATTTTTTTAAAAAAAGAAAAGAAAAGAAATAGCACTAAAAGAATGCCACATCAAACATGATCCCTACTAGTTTCTTGGGAACGTGGGCCTGAATTTTACAAGCCTCTGACCCTCAAGAAAATAGTTCCATATGATAAAAATTGCAGACATAGAACACATAGCCAATCTCTTCCTCTGTTTAATGTAACTACCAAAGAGAAAATATTATTATCAGCAAAGTTAGAGGACAAATATCCAATCAAAAGATCAGAAAGGGGAAAATCCTCCATGATTGAAGACCAGGAATCACAGAGGAACGCTTCCCCACCAACTGTATATGTGTCCACTGGTTGTTAGTGATGGAATGTAACCTAAGTAATTCTCAAATTAAAGGCTGTCTTTTTAACATTCAGGGCTGTTAGATAACAAAGAAATTGGCCAAAACTTATTGCCTCTGAAAACCAGTCCAATGGCATCAAAGTTGGACTATCAAAAACTCAGAAATTGTTTTCATATGAGAAGTAGAGTCTCTGTGTAACATACATATGAATATCTAATCATGAGGGATCAGCCTGGATAAGCATGATCTATTCTAATAATGGACTATTAGGTAGTCATTAAGTTTCATGCTTTTGGATAATATTCATAAAAGAGAAAAAGGTCTATCATATCATAGTAAGAGGGAAAAAAACTGATTGCAAACTCCACATACAGGGTGGAGCAAAAGTAGGTTTACAGCTGTTTGTATGAAAAATAACACAAAATTAATAAATAATAATACAAGAATAAACTCCATGTTTCATGTACTCAGAACTCTAAACCTACTTATTCCTCATGCTGTATATGTCTGTTGCATCACATTGAATTCACACATACTTATAAATACAATATGCACAGAAATAAAACACCAGTAAGAAATAGAATAAATGCAAACGCTAATTCTTTGTAAGTGTGTATACAGGTAACTTTTATGTTATCCCCCATAATGTCTTTAATAAGCATCAATTACCTTCATAATAAGAAAATAATAAATGTGTTTTAACCTCTATATTAACACAAGAATCCACTAACCTCTATACTGCTATTTCTTTCAATACCACTACTGATAAAACATTATCGCCTAGGAATTAGAAAGATAGTGCAGAGGACTCGGGAGCCAACCATAAACAACTGTCATGAAATAAAAATCTCAATAAAATTTAAACAAGATGGATGAAAGTCATCTTTGTGCTCTGGAGACATGTTTCTCTTTACCATGTTTCCTAAAGTCAAGGTAAAATCAGAACTCCAGTCTCTGGGTTCAACTCTATTTTTTCTCCCCATCAGCATGTGCAGGTTTCAAAAGTAGAGCTGACCAATATTATCTTGTTTTATCCCTCATTCAGTGGCTCATGACAAACATATAAAGACAACAAGCCTTTCTGAAATGATATTTCTGAAGTCTATTCCCTCATTACATCCTGCTATTCTCCTCAAATTATTTTACAATCATACATGGAGGTAGAAGCTGCACTTTATGGATTAAGCCTAACAGCCATCCTAAGAGTTTGTGGGTTAAGGGCACACCTCCTATTCCCAGGTGTTGTCCTCCAGTGATCTCTTTCTGGAACCTCAAAACCAGTGTAGGTAAAGAAGCTCAGGGAACAAGAATGGGACTCTTGGATGTGAGAACCTATGATAACTACAACTCAGAAAAATAGCCAAAAATATGTAATCCGGTACCCTATCTTGTAAATCATCATCATAAAGAAAATGTTTATTAGCAGAGCCTTACTAATCCAGCAATATGAAACATCCACCCAATTATTATTCCATACCAAATAATAAAATTTAACAATCAACCTAGGTTATAGAAATGTTAAGTGTCACAATAAGCACTCTTCTCCTTGCAGTGTCCTTTCCCTGGCCCTCAGACATTAGGTAAACTACAACATTAATCTGATGGTGGCTCATGGTAGGTACTCAATAATTATGTGTGAGAAGAAGGAAAGGGGAGGAAAGGGAGGAAGGAAAACTCTCAACATCATGTAGTTCATGTATTTGGTTCGGGGGCAGGACTACATTACAGAGCGATAAGAACATATTCTATGTCATCATTCCTGTTGTTAACATTTCTGATACTCAACACATCTCTCTATCAAGAAATTTTCTCTATAAATCCCCTTTGCTTTATCTTAATCCCACTTACTCTGGTTCTGTCTCAGAAGAGAAAGTGAACAGCTGATTCCAACCTTTGGAACAATAATTCTTCATCCATTTAAGGAGAGTATGTCACATCACATCAGTGCTTTTTCTCCCCCCCCCCCCCCCCCCGCTTAATGACCCCAATTCCCACAGATTTTCTCCAAAGATCCTGTTTTATAATCCCTTAATCCAATAATGCATATTAATACTCAGTTCTAAGTCAGCAAAAATAGTATGTTGTCAAATGGCAGTATCAGGAGATCCAGAACAATCATATCAAGCATGAGGAGCTTATGTTTCACTTCTCAGACACCTTCTACTGTGTCTGGAGAAAGCAGGGCTATTCCCTGGCCTCTCTTATGAGGCTGGGAGCAGAACTTGGCTTGTACAGGTGTGTTTGGGAATCACCAAATACTTACTGGCCTACTTTACAGTCTTGTACTATGCTGGGCACAGACACATAGTGGAAAGCCAAACAGATGTGGTCCCTGTGTTCATGAGCAGTCTATCCATTTGCTATGAGTGAGTCTGCATGTATGTGTGTGTGTGTGTGTGTGTGTGTGTGTGTGTGTGTGCATATAGTCATGTGAGTGGATGAAGAGACTGTTTTACTTTGTCAGTGAATTTCTTTAAATGGAATATGTCATAGCAGTGATTAACTTTTATTATATTATCACCAAATGAGTCACCCTAGTCCATTGGTAGGCAAAGTGTGGCTTGAGAGCCACGGTTTGCAGCCCTTGACTAATGAGTTTGCCAAAAACTGACCTGGACTCTCGATTCTAATAATTACAGGTTGTTGTTGTTCCTTGTGATTAAGCCCCTATCCCAGTGGTCAGCAAACTCATTAGTCAACAGAGTGGCAAACTGTGACTCATGAGCCGCAGTTTGCTGACCACTGCCCTAGTCCTATCACTAGAGCACCAATACCTGGAGTTAGTGCTGTCTCCTGGGTATTGCAAGCCTAAAATGATAGCTGGGGATTGTGGAGGCGAAAGAATGACCCAAGCATGACCTATGTAAGGAAATCCATCTTCTGGTAGGTGGAGGAAAAAAAGAGGGAGTGGGCTTCTAAAGTACATATTTTGTCTCTTTGGGGCAAAGATAAGCAGAGATGGAAACCTTCTCTATCCTTCTACTATTCTGGCCCAGACAGTTCCTCTAAGGGCTGTTTACATCTTATATTCTGAAAATGCACCATCATCATTTCTTGAAGTCATTACCCAGAACACACCCCCACTGCATTTCATTTTTATTATCCCTATTTTAGGATCATTTAAATGGAAGCAGAGAGCAGTAGCAATGAAGCAAATCATGAGAGGCTCTGATAAAGACAGAAGCCTGAATGCTTGTTGGAACCGCTTCTTGGTGCCAGACTATTTTTAATGCAAGTGTATTAAGCCATTCCCCACTTACAAATGAACCTACCCTGCACACAATTAATTTTCACCACTCCAATTTATCATGCTATGCCTGCGCGTGTGTGTGCATGTGTGCACGTGCGTGCACATTCCTTTTTAAATGTTCTCCACATTCGTACATACCAGAGTGAGGTACTGGCTTTCTGTGAACATAATCTGATCTAGAGATCCCATTGCTATGTTAGCTGCACCCCTATACCTCCTTAGTGGCTCCTTACATAATATCCCTATCAAAGGTTCACAAGAGCTGATACCACATTTTTTTAAAGGTTGGTGAGTTCATATACAAAATTTGTATGTGCTTGGAGTATTTTCAGAGTGAATACATGAGACATTATAAATAATAACTGCTGTAGGAGAGGCCTGAAGGAACTAAGGATCACAGATGATAGGAAGACATTATATATATATATAATTGATCTCAGAGAGGAATGGAGAGGGAGAAAGAGAGACAGAAAGATCAATGATGAGAGAGAACTATCCATTGGCTGCCTCTTGCACATCCCCTACTAGGAATTGAGCCCACAACCTGGAATGTGCTCCGACCGGAAATCAAACTGTGACCTTATGGTTCATGTGTCAATGCTCAACCACTGAGGCATATCAGTTGGGCCATTTGACATTTTTTATACCATTTGACTCTAATCCATGAGTAAAATATTACCTTAAAAATTATACTAGGAGAGTAGGAACTACCAAATGATATTTGCTGGATATTGGCTATATTTCAGTCTTTACTAACTGTTGCTTTACTATAAAGTCTCCTTTAATCTTATAACAGCCTTACATAAAGCCCTATTTTACAAGATGAAAAGAGCCTCAGGTAATATCAGTGGCTTAGTTTATACAGCTGATAAATGTCCACATGAACTGCATGCTTTCTGATTTCCAAAGCCATGCTCAGTTGCATAGACTATGTTGCCAGGACTTCAAATCTTTTGAAATAAACCACATTTATAATATAGTACCTTTCAGAATACTTTTAAAAATCCTATGAAATCCCATCACATGTTTGCCTTCTTGGACCTGCTTGCTAACCATGGTCAGGCCTGCGTCCACTGGACAGCGAGCCCACTGAAGATGATCCACCAGTCCTCTGCTGGCAATCAGAGCACTCACTCTGATGGCAGGCACCGTACCTGCTCTCACGCTCCTTTCAGTAAAGCACTCTATCTAAATGGGAGACTCAGTGGCTGGTCAATACTCTAAATCTCCTATGCCTATGGATTCTTCATCTATTTAACAATTATCTCTCAAGTGTCCACTCTTCTTAGTGTAAGAACTAGAGGAAGCAAAAACTAGATCCTTGTTCCCATCGAGTGTTCATCCTGGTGTGAAGAGACAGGCAATAAACAAACAGCAGTCAAATGAGCAAACATCAGAAAATAAATATATGGAAGACAATTAAAATTAAACTATTGTGACAGAGTGACTGGGTGGCAACAGGAAAGGCCTTCTGATGAGGTGATGTTTATTTAATTGGCAAGAATGACGCTTTGTCCTGGGAGCTACTGTCCTTAAAAACAGAATCAAGTTGCTTTTGTATGCTCCAGCTCTCGCCTGATTTTCATTTCAAGCGCCTGTTTACAATGTGGATTTTTAATCCCAGAAGTTAGAGCTGGAAAGGACACTACAAATATTCTTAACCTCATGCCTCAATTTTAGACACCAGGAAAGAAAGATCAAGAAAAGTGAGAAGAGTGGGTCACACAGCCAGTTAGGAGCATGGCTGAGAGTCCAGTCTCCTAAGCCCAATTTTTCTTCCACAAACTTAGATTCCTTTCCTGCTTATCTCCTTCCCCCTCCCCCTTTCTTTGAATTTATTGGAGTGACACTGGTGAATACTATTATACAGGTTTCAGGTACACAATTCTACAGGACATCATCAGAACAGTGTATTGTGTGTTCACCACCCCAAGTTATCTTCCCAGTATCCATTTCCTCACTGTAAGATCCTACCTGGTGCCTGACTCTCTGGAGTCCACAGATACTAAATCCCCCCTGGACTATAAGGAAGGCCTGCAGGAGTGGTATCAGGAATCCTGAGAATGAACAATGCTGGGGCTTAGGTTACTGTGGAAGAAAAGGTACAACTTTCCACAGTGTGATTTCACCACATCTCAGACACACCCTGGAACTGTGCCTGCCTCCTGCCATCCCTTCCTGCCCACCAGAGAGCCCTAACAAGAGCCTCCTAGTTTAGAACCTTTGTGGCTCTGTGAACTTAGTGAACACTAAAGATCTCTCCCCAGCAGTGTCCCCTGATTTAACCAAGTCTATATGAAAATATTCTATTCTGTGATTTCAACCCCTCTCCAAATGCTTAACGAAATGATTAACCACAGAATTTCTTTAAATAATAAGTTCCATTAGTGTATTTAAAGTATAATCTATGAAAACTCAGCCTACACACAACTTATTTCCCACCACCAGAAACAAAAACCCAGCTACTGTATCAAGGGCAATAGCATAAACTTGGATTCTTAATGATGGATTTCAGACTCTCGTGTTATGTAATGGTTCTCATTCATTGGACAAATATTTATTGAACTGCTCAATGTAACACACTCTTCCAGGCTGCTGCGAGGACACAATAAAAGACATCCTCTGGCTGCTGGAAGCATGCATGCGTGCACACAGCGCTAACACAGGCAGATGATGTGATGAGTGCTACAACAGATATGGGCAAACACTACAAGGGATGAGGGAGTAAGATTAAATTTCGGTCAAAGATCAGGGAAGGAGATGACAACATTTTAATTGAGTTTCAAAGGCTGGTTATTATTTGTATAATTGTAAAGTTCATCCCAGGAAAAGAAAACATCATGACATGTTGTACATACAGGAGTACACTTTCAGGATAGAGAGGAGTCCAGCATAGCTTGATGGTGAGATGGGAAACAAGAAGAGAAAGACAGGAGTTGGAAGGTAAACCAGAGCCTTAAATGAAAGAGTAAAGTTTAGACCCGATCCATAAACCACAGAAACTTTGAGTGTGTTTTGGACAAATAAGATATAATCAGAATTATGCCTTAGGAAGCCTATTCTGCATCCATATTTAAGGGCTGATCTGAATGGACAAATGTGGGAATCAAGAAGCAAGAAGGCATACATATCACAATCACATTGTTCCTAGATAATAGAAAAAGTAAGGAATACATTCAAGAGCTTAAAAAAAAAAAAAGGTAGAAGTGATAAAAAAAAAAAGTAGGGGATCCAAATTCCAGGATCAAGAATCTAGTTTTGGAAAGGGTTGGGAACTGCTAGCCTCAGATTCCAGCCTAAGGAAGAGAAGTCAGCACGAGTGACAGTAAGTGGTGTCTCTTTAAGAAATGACAGTTTGAAATGCCCCATACTTGAGACAATAATCATGAGTCTACTGCACAAAAGCTACCCCAGCTGGACGTCTTCCGATCCATGCCTGAAGCCAGTTATTAATAGCTCCTCTTCTGGAGATGTACAGAAGTGCCTATTATACACGAGGGTCCCAGCATACTTCTTAAATTATTTTGTCTCTACAGCAGCAGTGAAAATCAGCTTGATTGGGATGAAGAGCAGGAGCCCAGGGAACAACCATTTTTGAACAAATGATAACTCAGAGGAAGGAGGGCAACTTTAATCAAGAACACCAGGCATAATGTAAGCCTTATACTGTTCCTGAAATGAGGAAAAACATGACAGATGGAGGTCTTTCAATTTGAAGAATAAGGTCCTAGGTTCCACTACCTGAGCTACATATGCCCAGTTTCACAGGTGAGCAGTCATATACTATCTGTCTAGGGCTCTCTGTAACAAGGCCATGAATTTCAAGTTGATCTCTGGCCTCTTTTCCTGGCTACTCTGTCGAAATACATAGCTTGGTTTCCATCCTAGTCAGAGTCACACTGACATCTTAAAACCTGCTCTCAGACTCTCGGTTCATGGAATCTGTAGAAATTGCCTTAAATCAATGTTTCCCAACGTGTTTCACAGAATATGAATTTCAGGAACAAATGGGTATTATGTTAAAATAATTTTTTGGAAGTGACAAGTTAAATAATATAAAATATGTTTGTTTGTTTTTGCTAAAATATACCTCAGAACCTTCAAATGCTAACATGTTCTGAGAATCTCTCAGGATAAGAAATAGTAGGTAGCATCTCCCAACCTTATTTATCTGCAGAACCATTTTTCAGTAAAGCATCTCAAGAGACCAGGGTCCTGCAGAACACACTTTGAGAAATACCATGATGGCATTACTCTCAGGACCATTTGTACTTGATTAGGAATCAGAAACAATACTAAGAGCTAATACCTGCGGAGTGCCTACTATGTGTCAGGCACCTTTTCTAGTCATTTACATCTGTACTAATAAAAGGGTGATATGCTAATTAGACCGGGAGACCTTCTGGATGACTGTCTGGAGATTAATGGTGGAGCAGAGACCAGGTGGGAAACACCTGCCTCTGCTCCGCCATTAATCCCAGAGCCACAGCAGGGTGGGCAGGGCCTCCATATGGGCTGGAATCAATGGTGAGCCCAGTCCTGGTGGGAAACATCTTCCTCTGCTCTGCCATTGATCCCAGAGCCCCAGCAAGGTGGCCAGGGCCTCCCTCAGCACAGCATTGATCGCAGAACCCTGGCAGGGTGGGTATGGCAGGCAGGGCCTCCCTGTGGGTAGCAATTGATCACAGAGCATAGGCTGGGTGGAAGGGGCCTCCCTCTGAGTGGGGATTAATGGCAGAGCACAGGCCAGTGGAAAACAGCTGCCTCTACTCTGCCTTTGATCCCAGAGCCCCAGCTGGGTGTCCAGGGCCTCCCTCTGAGCATCATTGATAATAGAGCCCTAGCAGGGTAGGCAGGCAAGTGGGGGGTGGCAGTTGGGGGCAAGCAGGCTGGTGGGGGGTGCAATTGAAGGTGAGAAGGCTGGCAGGGTAGGGGTTAGTTGGGGGCAAGCAGACCCACATGCAGAGTGGTTAGGAGTGATCAGGCAGGCAGGCAGTCAGGCAGTCAAGTGAGCAGTGAGAGTCAGTGGTTCTGGATTGTGAGAGGGATATCTGACTGCCGGTTTAGGGATTGGGCCTAAACCAGCAGTAAGACATCCCCCAAGGGGTCCCAGATTAGAGAGGATGCAGGCCGGGCTGAGGGAGACCACCCCCCACCCCTGCATGAATTTTGTGCACTGGACCACTAGAATAATAATATTTAATCCTCATAACAACCCTGTGATAATGGTGGGTGCCATTATTATTCCCATTTTACAGTTGATAAAATGGAGGCATAGTGGTAAAGAGAACTATACAAGGTTAGAAGAGGACCTGGGAATTAAACTTAGGCCATAATTTCTAATGGTAGAATTTTAGATATTGTGATTAGCTAGCAGTGGGAGACAGCCTGAGAAAAAACTTACATTCAGGCCTCATTACTGTAAATCCACATCTGCCTGTGCATAAATTAGGCCTTCCTAGTGTACTGTGTAGGACACAACTTCTAAATTGTATCACTGACTTCTAAATTCTTCACCAAAATGTGTCACATAGTACATGCATAACCTTTCTTTAAAACAAAGTCATGATTCAGACAACACCATACTAATAAAAAGGGTAATACATAAAACAAAACAAAAAATCGTTTGATTAACCAACTTAGCAAGAAAATGAAGATAAGAGTTTGAGAAATTGCTTCTTCTGTGTTCTCAAAGTATTGATTTCTTGCTCTCTGCCTCAGAGAGCAAAACTAAGAAATTGCTTTCACTCAATGTTTTGCAAACTTTCCACCCCTTCCACTCTAGTGTACTTGAGAATTGCCAAAGACATGTCCTACCCTCTCCCACTTCCTCTCCTTGTTCAGAAGGATTATCACCAGTTTCGGGTGCATCTGGTAGCCATCTTCACTGAAGGACAGATTTCTCCCCTCAAAAGTGACATTGATCAGATACCTGTGAAGATAAAATAAAAGAAAGGTTAAAAGTATGAAGAAAGTATGTTAAGAACAAGATAGCTAGGGAGAAAGAGACAAAGGTGGATGGAGATAGACACATAGATAGATATATAAATATATGTGAAAATGTGGTATCCCTCAAACTTTTCATTACTCAATAGAGCCATCAAATGTTCACATCATAGGAATAATATCTACACTAATAAAAGAGAAAGATACAAATTGACTGTACCTTTGTGACGCCCACCAGCCAATCAGGAGTGAGTATGCAAATTAACCCAACAAATATGGTGGGTTAATTTGTATACACAGAAGCATGAGGCCAGGGTGGGAAGGAATGCCCATTCTTGCACTAATCTTCATGCATCAGGCCTCTAGTGAGAATATAATAATCTGAAATAAGGGTTTGAATTTAGTCTATAGCTATGACTTTGAGCAAATCACTTAGCCTTTTGAACATCTCTCTTCTTCTTTATCTACAAAAATGGAGTAATAAAGAAATTTACTTTATTGGGTTTATTAGCTTAAATGTGATAACTCACCATGGGACCTGGTGCATAGTGTACCCTCATTGTGTTAATAATTATTTTTAAAAGCAGTGGAATAAAGGTGGTAGAAACAAGAAAAGAAAGTGGGAATGTACCATGACAACTTTCTGCTAAGGATCTTACCCCTTACCAGAGATATTCATTGGCTTTTGAACTCTTGCTAAGATCCAGCCTAATCCATGCTTCTAAGAGATGTGAGATGAGTAAAGCAGTCAAGGATCTGGTTCCACAAGACACACTTGGTAACAAGGACTATTGTACTGTACACTGTGAAAAGAAAATGCTGGGGGCAAGGGAGAATGAGGGAGAGGCATTTCACAGAGAGAGAGAGTTCTAGGCATAGTCTCATAGCAGAAACTCTGGAAATAAATAGAGTCAGACCAATGAAATTCTTTCTCCACAATTCCTGCACTTATACTCTACCTTTTGGCCACTCTGATCTGTTGAAGAGTCCTCTCAGTGGGAATTTTTCACTGCCATGCTCATTACAACCAAATTTGTTCTACTGTGCTGAGAGTAATTAATGTCCCTTTACCATAATGGCCCAAAGAATCAATAATGATTAGCTCTGTGTCTACAAGACATGCTATTCTGGAACCTCAGCCTGATGCTACTGTGAGATGTGTCTCTGCTAAGAAGCAAAGGGGGTATCTTATCACTGACATGAGGTCCTAAAGGGCTTTGAAGATAAGGCCAACAATAATTCCCTAATATTACACTGAAGGGGAGAAGAAGAAAGCATCAGGAGGCAACTTAAAGTTATGTTAATTGAATTATCTTAAGCAAATAATGTTGTAAATATCTAAATGGTTCTTGGCAGAAAAAAAGTTCCCCATCCCTGGTTTAGGCAATGATAAAGATGCCTAGGCATCATAAGCCAAACTCTCATGGATCTCTTCTCACTTCAAGGACTGCCTGGGATTTTTTAAGCCTCTCATTCTCTGATCTTGTGTAGCTTCACAAATGTAACCAGGAAGAACCTTCACTATCTCAGGGTAGAGATCCTAGAATCTCAGAATTCAAAGAAACATACATAATCAACTAGCTCACCACTTCTTGCAGTTTATATTTCCCATTTGTAGAATCATATGCTTAGGCCTCACAACTCCTTATGAATACTCCCACTGATAGGAGTTCATCACTACTTTCCACCCTCAGGGTAGCCATCTCACTGCTGCCCTGCAAGTCCTTGAGCCTGGTCTCCTCCTTAGATATTATACAATTTTGGTCTAAACCTTCTTTCACATGAGAGCTCTTGAAGTATTTGAAGACATTTATCATGCATCCCTTATAAAATGAATTTTAATCTTTGAAGAATGCTTAAGCTCATTTTAGTTGCACACTTTTGAGGAGATTGATAAGAGGGTCGGATTATTTGTCCAATGTTCCACAGTTAATTGGAAGCAGAAATAACATTTTAAACCACATTCCCAGTCCCATATCCTTTCTCCCATAACAACCTGATTCTCATATGCCACATTGGGTTTATTATCCCCATATCCTTCATGTAGTTATCATATGCTATGGCTTCAAGTTCTCTCCATTATCCCTTGGGTGCTCTCTCTAACTTCCAATTGATAAAAATGTAGCACCACTAATTCAACCCAATGCTCCACATGGCATGCATCCCCTCCATACCCTACACTGCTCCTCATCTCTCACCCAATGATGCTTGTTCAAGCCCATCACTAGTTAGAAGATAACAGTCAAGTTTCCTATAGTTTTCAACAACTTCAACCAAATCCCTATATCATTCATTTCAGGGAATGTGATTACAAAGGTATAAAATAAAATATTTTAAACAAACAAACCAGAATTTGAGTATGCAACATAATTTACTTGGGTAATATGTTGTTACTACAACAACACTGCAATGCTTAGAATACTTTCTAGAAATATTCAGAGATTTATAAGATGCAACAATTTTACCATCATCTCTTTTTTAGGAGAAAACAATAAAGGGGAAGAAGAAGGAGTAAGAAGAATGGGGAAGAAGGGGAAAGAGAGAGGGAAGGAGGAAAGGGTAATTAGAGGGGGGAGAAAAGGAAAGAGGGAAGAGGAAAGGAGAGAAATAAATTACCTCTATTGCTCTGAATAATTCTGACTTTATCTAAAATAGCACTGAGAGTATTTAAAAGAGTGTCCACTTCAGAAGGCAATTATAAAAGTGAAGTTCAAGAAATAATTTAAGTAAAGGCAGCATGAATGGAATAACTATATACCTTCTCATGATAATTTCTTTGAAGGGGATAGCATTGAATTCAGTGTATTCATTGAGAAATTCAAACTTTGAGAAAATAAACCACAGTAACAAGCAATGTAACTGCAGTATAGTTAAATTTCTTTAGTTATTTCTGCTCCAGATCCTCTGACTTTCCTTATACATTTTTTTTTCTTTCTGAGACATCCATCTTCCTCCATCTCTACAGCTTCATTTTATTTTATCTAGGTATTTTTTGCATATTTTACATTCATCAAAAATATTTTAAAAATTGTATGACAATATAGAAAATATTCTTCTCCAAAGTATTTTTAATCATTAATATCCTTTAGCACTACTTAGATTAATCATTCACATTGTATTTTTTTCTGAGTAATTCCCTCTGACATGCCAACATTTAGCTATTAGTGAGAAGCTTACAAATATTTATCCGCCTTGCACAAGGATGCCCTTTGAATAGCAGAATGAACCATACATTCATTGGTAATGAAAAGTGTGGTCATTTCTAGACATGTGACCCTGGCACCTAAATCTCAGCTTTTCTTCTTTAAAATGGAAATACCACTTTTACTTAGTTTATCAGAAAAGGCTATTGTGATGATCAGATGAAATAGTGAATAAAAAGACTATGTAAAATATGATATAAATAGAAGCTTGCACAATAAAAAGATGCTCAGAAAAAGAATACAGTGGCATGATTTGATTACCTATCTTATTTTGGACCTCGGGAAAATTGTGTGATTGCATTTAACAAGACTCAATTATCACAGTGGAGGAATGGAGATTGCTTTCCACATTTGGAAGATACACCAGGTCAAGTGGTGATATTAATCAATTTAACTTTCCATAAGACACGGAATATCCCAACCACCTTTGGATATGACTGCACTTTGTCTATTTTGAATATGACTTAAAGTCTTAACAGTTCCATGTGAAAACCCTTGTTAAGGGGTAACTTATAAGATTTAAAGATACCATTGCTATTTTGTTTTAATTTAAATGTGTTTTCCTCAGTATGCAATCAGAAAATCTAGCTTTAAGTAGCAGCCAAATTCACAAGGTCTGCCTATATGACTCTAATCTGCTGAAAGCCTATCAAAGTTTGGTATATAAAAACTAGTGAGGGAGGATAGGGATAAAAGGGATAGATAAACCAAAGGACTTATGTGCACACATATGAGCCTAATCAGTGGTCAAGGACAATAGGGGGTGGGGGCATGAGTGGGGGGAGGTGGAGGATTAGAATGGGGTGTTAAACAAATATGTGATACCTTAATCAATAAAGAAATTAATAAAAAATAAAATAAAATAAACTAGTGCTTGATTTGTCTCCAGGATGTAGTTTGACCAACAAGAACCCTGATGGCCTGTCTCAAAAGTTCTATCATTACACAAATCTCAAGTTGCTAGAACTAGAAGAAAACTCAGAAGTTATCCATTGCTAACTCACTTTTAGAAAGGAGAAAATAGGTCCTAAGTTGCTACCCAACTTTCCAAAGTGAACTTGACCTGCTTGTTTAGGACTTCTGATAGTCAGTGCATGGTTCTTTCTGCTGCATCACCAAGTGAAGTGAAATCAGGTTTGCAGAGCCCAAGATGTGCATTTTAGCATTCTCGTGTCACATATGCCCTGGACTAATAGATACCTAATATGGACTGCATAAAATAAAATCCATCTAATTTCCTCCTTAACTCCTGCTTTTAAAGAACCTCAGGACCCTGAAGGGCTCAGAGACAATATATTTGAATTTTATTGCCAAAGTCACACTCCAGTAGGTTTAACAGGGTCGAGTTAAAGTGAAAAGCCCCTATGTCTCTTTGACTTTGATAATGAAACTCAGAGCTCATCCATTGCACCACGTTGATAGCAATGATTTAGCAGTATGTCCCATGTGGGAGGTGTCCCAAAGGACTCAGCTAGAATTTTCCCAGCAAACCAAGATCCCTGGTACCAATAATACTCATTTTGCCATCCATAGGCATGAGGCTCTAGATATTTTTTTTAAATTATTATTTTTATTGATTTCAGAGAGGAAGGTAGAAGGATAGATAGAAATATCAATGATGAGAGAGAACCATTGATTGGCTGCCTCCTGCATGCACCCTACTGGGGATTGAGCCCGCAACACAGGCATGTGCCCTTGGCTGGAATCGAATCTGGGATCCCTCAGTCCACAGGATGATGCTCTATCCATTAAGCCAAACCAACTAGGGCTCTAGATTCGTTGTTGTTGTTAATGTCCATTAATGTGGAAATAAGTAAGTCACTTATCTCATCCAATCCTTTCAGTTTCAGATAAAGCAGATGATGTTCACAGTGTTTGGTGACTTTTTTGGAGGCAGGATCCAGGAGTTCTCACCCACCCAGTGCAGTACTCTGTCCACTCACCACCACACCTCAAAAATGGTGAAATGGCTTTGAGTTTCCATCTCCTCAAAAATGAGTTCATAGCTCTGAGTTTCCATTCTCCAGTTAATATGAGAGAGTAATAAAGGAACACAGTTCCAGGTAGGAGACTTTAATTCTTGAGCCCTTGTTCATAATACCCCAGCTCTGAAAAATCTACAACTCTATAACCATGTCTTTGGTGTGTCACTTACCTTTTAAAGCCATCAGCTCCCTCGCCTATAAAATACCATAATACCTACCTGATGAGGGAATTTCAGGGATGCTCCTTTGACATGCTCTCTGTCTCTATATTTTATCTGATTAGTACTGTGGCTATTACATTATTAAACTCCACCAATGGCAAAACTGCAGATTTTCAAAAACTCTTTCTCTCATTTATTTTTAGAGATTTCTATGTTTGCCCTGGCTGGGTAGCTCAGTTGGTTGGAGTGACATCCCACACACCAAAAGATGGTGGGTTCAATTCCATGTCCAGACACAATTCCAGATTCTGGGTTCCATCCCCGGTTGGAGTGCTTTCCGGAGGCAACTCGTTGATGTTTCTCTCTCACATCGATGTTTCTCTCTCTCTCCCTTCCTCTGTCTCTAAAACCAATTAAAAAATACATATCCTCTGTTGAGTATAGAAAAAAAAGAGATTACTATTGTTGTGGACATGTCTTCTCTTGAAAGAGTAGAAAACAATTATTTAAGGGTTTAGAAAAAGTGGACTTTAAATCATTTAAAAACTCCCTAATTAGAGATTAGTACTGAGAGAAAGAGGTAATGATATTTTAAAAGTAGATGTTTAATGTTACAATTTGGTAGACTAAATAGAAATTTCTGAATTTCCCCCCAACTTAAAAATTCATAGTTATTAAAATGAATCCCAAACAACCAATTCAGTATAATGTGGTCACTGTGGCAGGCAACATTCAAAGAACAATTCTTCTCTGGCCTTACCAATGGGCCCTTCTGGGTCAAACCCAGAAAATATATATCATTAGTAAGATATCCTAAACTCAAATGACTAATATAGGCAATGCTCCAAAATCTCACACACACACACACACACACACACACACACACGCATGTACACCATCATACCATCACCACCAAAGCAGCAACAGACAGTGCATAGTGGTATTTAAGAACAAGGATGATGCAGTCAGACCATCTATACTCAAATTCTAGATCCATAAGTTCCTAAATTATGTGTCAGGGTTTTCAAGCCACATGAATTATTCTTGCCAACAATAGTTTTCTTCTTAAGGAAAATGAATTTGCAGAAGTTTTAAAGGTTTCTTTTCACATATAATGTCATATATAAAAATGTTAAATTATGCTGTTTAATAAAATAATTAGAAATAACAGTTCCCTAAGCTGTCAGATTCAGTCCTTTTCTCTTATTTCTGAGAAATGACACCTAGTAGAGAACCTCAAGAAAAACAAATTTAAAGAGCAGATTGTAATATTAATTTATAATTACTTGAGACAGGTTAAAAATAGCCTGTCTTCCAGTGGATAACAATTTTTTTTCTCTGAAATAGTATTTATAACATTAATTTATTTTGGTATAAAATAGTTCATTTCAAATCATAAATGGTTCAAGCTCAGGCTAGTCCACATCTTAGTTATTTAAATTCTACATTCATAGTGTTAAATTAATGAGATATTAAAAATATCTTGAAGACTGACTTATGCATTTAATAAACTTCCTCTCTCCTGCTGGTGGTGAGATTGTGCTTTTGCCCCTTAGCAGTCTAGGCTGAACTGCTATCATTGAGGGGTAAATGGTGATGTGTCAATTCACCACCTATTGCAATGGAAAAGTCTTCTCATGCTCCTATGCCTAACAGTGAAAATTTTCTGGGAGGTATTACCTGAATTCTGCTTCATGACTGAATGCCATAAATTTATATATATATATATATATATATATATATATATATATATATATATATATGTATGTATGTTTTGATTTCAGAGAGGAATGGAGAGGGAGAGAGTTAGAAATATCAATGATGAGAGAAAGGCATTGATTGGCTGCCTCCTACATGCTCCCTACCGGGGATAGAGCTTGCAATCTGGGCATGTGCCCTGACCCGGAATCAAACCATGACCTCATGACCTCCTGGTTTATAGGTCCACCCTCAACTACTCAGCCATGCTGGCTGGGCTAAATTACTTTTATCTGAAATGAAGAACATAGAGAAGTATTGTGGGGCAGTGCCCAACAATCTCTGTTTGAATATAAGAAGGTAGAATACATTAACCTTCCTCCAGAAAGATAGTAATCATTCAGTGGCCCTGCCACCTGCTGTGACAGCCTTGTATCTACCCATTTGTACCCTTTCACCAAATGGGATCAATGTGGGAAGATACAGCCAGGGAACAATTCTCCTCTGTGCTTACTGATAGGTCCAACTGGGACCAAGCCCAAAAGCTTATTCTCATTAGTAAGATATGTTTTATACTCAAGTGAATGAAAAGGCCGGAACAATGCCTCAAAATGCTTACTGATGAGAAATGAGTAAAAAGGAAATAAAAGTGAAAAACAGAATAAGTTAAGCAAGAGGAAAGTGATACAGTATGTAGTAAACACACACTCAGCCACAATAACAACAGGCCATGAAATATGGTAATAGCAAGGACATCGCACTCCGATGATCAAGTCTTTCATCTACCAATTTGGAAACTCTGTTACCTTATAAATTATTTAAACTCTCTTTGCCTTAGTTTCTTCACCATAAAAATGTGACTAATAATAGTACCTATCTCATAGGATTATTGTGAGGATTAAGTGATCCTCTGTACTCAGAAGACTTTGAACTGCACTTATCTGCACCTGTACACATGAGCCTTGTTTTAGCTACCGTTGTTGTTGCTATTATGATTACCTTTTTAATATATCACCTGGATATAAGAGAATGCTACAGTTTGCAGGAACTTTTGGATCACAGTCTAACCTTTCATATTTAGAGCTAAACACACTAAGGCCTGGGGAGATGCTGCCAATTCCTTGGTACATTATCATAGGTATGTGTATATCTGAAAAAACATAGTATATATAAGGTTCAGCACTATTTGCGGCTCTCGGGCATTCACAGGGGTTTTTGAAACATATCCCCTGTAGGTAAGGGGGACCACTGAACTATCAGGCCAGTACATGTCCTCTTATTTCCACAATATTCCAAACTTTTAAGGCTTGGGAACATTTATTTTTTTCTACCATGATTAGTGACCTCTGTAAGAAATTTTGCAGTGGGGAATCACTTAATCATACTACTTCAATATAAAGCTCACTTCCCAAGTAAGGCAAAAGATGAGCTCATATCCCCATCATTTTAGTCTAGAATAAATGACTCCTCAAAATGACCCCCATCTGACCTCCCAGAATCCAGCTTAAACACTATGTCATTCTGTTTAAAATTCCTTTGCAGGAGGCACACTCATCTTGAGTGTTCCTTAGAGAACTTAGCAATGCCACATTTTTATACCAATTAATTAAGTGTGCTAACGCTGTTTCTCATTCAGGGAACTGTGCATAGAACTCAGTAATGAAAAAGAAATCCTCATTGTCCTCACCCACAACCCTTAGTCACCTCTACTGTGAGCAAGACCTGTTAAGGTGCTACGGGAAAAGGGTCTTCTAGAGGCAGACAAGTGCAACTACCCAATGGGAAGGAACCAAGTAACTCTTCTGGATAAAGTTGTTACTACTGGAGTTTATTCCTTTTAAAGTTCATATTTCCATGCTATGCATAAGTTAAAAAAAACACTTTTTGTTTTAAAAGCACTGAATAAAATTCATTCCCTCTTCTATAGACTAGGAGCTCAGTATGCTGCAATACAGCCCAGTTGCAGGCCATCTAAAGTCAGTGGTGGGACATTCCCAGAGAAAATGCCATAACAGCTCCAAGGCTAGCTGATCACTGAGTACATTGCTATTTCTTTTTTATGCCTAGGAATGATTTTATGGTAAAGACTTGCCTTTCCGACACCCATTTTAGTTCATGAGCTGGCAATGCTATTCAGGGACTAAGCCACAACCAGCTGAACAATGACTGGCAAAGATTTCTCTAGGACATTCAACTTTGCCTGGAAGCCTTTTCCATCTGGAGCTTTCTGACTTATTGAAAGAAACCCTGGGAAGAGAGAGCAAAAGTAGGTTTGCAGTTGTTCATATGAAAAATAATGTAATAATTAATTTTAATAACACAAAAATAAGTTTTGCATATTCACAGATGTAAATCTACTTTTGCCCCCATATACCCAAGAAGCTCTTTGTATAGAATCCAAAGTGACCTGAGCATGATATTAAGGGAAGTAAATAAGGAAGCCTTTCTCTCTCTTTTCACCTTTTCCCCATGTCCTTAATTTGTTCTTCCCTGTCCTAGAGTCCTTCTTTACTCTCTCTTATACATTGGTGGTCAACAAAATAAACACATTGGCAATATCTCCATACTCACACCTCCTACACCCTCTGTAACTACCATATGCTTAATTTCACAACTCCCTCCAACAGCTCTACTACAGGGTGCAAAAGAGGTGAACAAGCAAATTATAGGATGGCTTCACTTGCAGGGACTGAGAGTGGATGATGTGGGGAATTAACATTCATGGAAAAAGGGCGCTGTGATTTAGTCTTCCAGTAATTGTTGGCGGCGGATTTCTAGAAAGAAATATAATTGAATGTAAGGGGGAGATGGTCAAAAGAGGAAGGATATGCCAGAGACAGTGTATGGTTTCCAACAGACAGTACATGCATGATGCCTGGATGAAGATTATGTCTTTTAGGGTCATGAGCATCCCATAATTATGTCATGCTATAATGACAAAGAGTAGTGAAGGCTATTGACTCATTCAAAACCACATCTCTGTTTTCAAAAGAGCCAGTTATGAACCACACCTGCCATAGGATAAAGTCATCTCACATAGGACTTAAAATGATTTTTCCCTGGCCAGTGAGGCTCAATAGTAGAGCATTAGCCTGAGGACCAAAGGATCTCAAGTTCGATTCCAGGTCAAGGACACATGCCTGGGTTCTCTGGCCTCAGTCAGGATACTTGTGGGAGGCAACCAATCAATGTGTTTCTCTCACATCTCTCTGTCTTTCTCTCTCTTTTTTTTCTTTGTCCACCTCCCTTCCCTCCACTCTCTCTAAAAATCAATGAAAAAATATCCTCAGCCAAAACTGGTTTGGCTCAGTGAATAGAGTGTCAACCTGCGAACTGAAAGGTCCCGGGTTTGATTCTAGCCAAGGGCATGTGCCTTGGTTGCAGGCACATCCCCAGTAGGGGGTGTGCAAGAGGTAGCTGATTGATGATTCTCTCTCATTGATTTTTCTAACTCTCTATACCTCTCTCTTCCTCTCTGTAAAAAATCAATAATATGTAATTTTAAAAATATCCTCAGATGAAGATTAACTTAAAAATGATTTCTTGAGTCTAGGGCCCAAGGAAAGACCAGCAGAACAAAATGCACCCACATCCTAGCTGCAAAGTGGAATATAATATGGGAGTATAGAAAGTGAAGTGTCAGGAAAGTTAGCAATGAGGTATTTGTTAATGGGGCTCCTGTACCACAGTCTGGGAACAGCTTTCTGGGGCTAAAGTTAGTGGGAGGACCCATCCCTAAAAGTATGGTTGGATTTGAATATGTAGGAAATGTATAGTAGTCAATAGTAAAAAGGATATCATAGGCCTGATAATAGTGAGATGAAGTGTGTAAGCAAGGCGAATAGACCAAAATGGAAACCATAATGGGAAGGTGCTGGTCAAACACCCATCCTATGTTTCTAGAGTTATTGTTTAAAAGTTGCTCTAACCAACAGTCCTTTAAGGCATTGTTTCTAGACCATGTTAGAATACAGTGGTAGGGGGAAGATAAAACATATTTAGTTAGTTAGTTAACTTTAGCTAGTGACTTAGTTAAAGACACCCATTGGTCTTTTCCAATATTCTAAAATGGGCTTGACCTTTTTGAGTCGGGTTTTAAAGCAAGGTGAGAGCAAGAGAGTTTCTAACCAAATTCATTTTCCTCTTCCCCCTTCCTATACAGGACAGCACCATGAACCCCAACTGCACCTTCCCAGGGAAGCTGAAAGAGATGTGTAATCATCTCTCCATGCTGTAGTGTGTGGGGGACAGAACTCTGCTGTTCCTCCTTTGTCAGAGAATCCTAGCTCTTTCTCTCTCTGTAGGTTGCTGTTACCATGGAAACAGGATCTTTAATGCTTCTGAAATTACTGTGCATTTATACCATTAACTATTTGTTGACTAGAGCAGGTCACAAAGAGATTTATTTTCCAACCTGTGTAAAGTAATTCAAGTTTTTACATCTGTTTACTGCAATTACTTTTTAAAAAAGTAATTGACACTGATGCCCCTATTTCCTCATCACAGCTCACTCCTTTTGCCTCTATAATTCTACTAAAACTGTTTTTACAATGTATGTCATCAATAATAAAGTCAAAGTCAACAAAAATAAAATCAGTAGACTTTGCTTCATTGGCATTCTCCTTGACATTGTAGACTTTCTAAGAGTTGACACGCCCAAGTTTTCAGCAACCCATCTTTCACTTGTGTATTTGTTGTTTAAAGTAGGATAATTTTTGTTTCTCTCTATACTTCACAAATTCTTTCTCTCTCCTTTTCCATCCATTTTCACTTGAAACTCCCTAATTTCAAGACCAAGACTTGCTTTTTTACTCTTGTTCTCTCTCTCTCTCTCTCTGACTCATTCACAGCATAGCATCCATTGACACTCACCTCCACACCAAGGCCTCCAAAGCCACCATCAGAGGCCCATCTCTCTCTTGACCTTCAGTATGATATTTCTGATTAGACCATTCTACCTGAATATTCTAATATCAGGTCAAACTTCACATGACCCAGACCAAGCCAGGTTGCTTTGTCTTTTGGCAACAAGCTACCACTCTTAGAGCTTTAAAATTCTGGCATAGCTTTGACTTCTCCCTCACAGTTATAATTTCATCTTTAGAATATGAAAAAGCTGGCTGTTCTTATGAGCTGCATTTTTACAACTAGTCAAATCAGTTAAGATGTCAGCTGTAGGTTAGCATTATGTACAAAACAAGCTGATTGATATTTTTTCCCCTTTTCAGAGTTTTGTGTCCTTAAAGTACATAAATATCATAGCTTTCTGGCCTATAAGCAATGTGAAATTGCTTGGAAGTCATATTTCTGCTCTGAGTCACTTAAAAACAACAACAACAAAACTCTAACAACGTTACCATTCATTGAGCACATGCCAAGCTCTGGTCTAGATGTTTTGTATTATTTTAAATTCTCACAGCAGTGCTACAAAATAGTGGATCATATTATAATGAATGAATAGGTTGGTGGCACTGGGTGTTGATCCCATTCAGTTCTGATTGATCTAAAAACCCATATTCCTTCTACTGCCTCACACTAAGAATAATGTCATAAAGAGATAGCAGAAAGGGCTGAAACCGGTTTGGCTCAGTGGTAGAGCGTCGGTCTGCGGACTGAGGGGTCCGGGGTTTGATTCCGGCCAAGGGCATGTACATTGGTTGTGGGCACATCCCCTGTAGGGGTGTGCCAGAGGCAGCTGGTTGATGTTTCTCTCTCATCAACGTTTCTAGCTCTCTATCTCTCTCCCTTCCTCTCTGTAAAATATCAATAAAATATTTTTTAAAAAAAAAAAGAAATAGCAGAAAGGGAAACAAAGAAGTCCCAGACCTCTAACATGATAGAACTAAAATCCAAAACATGATCCAAATGGTTCCAGAACTGGGGCTCTTAGTCACTATTTATACCACCAATCAGTAGTCTTATCATTTGCTCTTAACTATTCCTAAGGCTAGCATCATAAGGGAGGTCTATAGGGAATAGGACAAAACACATAGTTTCTCTATAGACCTAAGAAAGACTAGACATGCATTGGTGGGAGGAGACACATTCATAGAATAACAATAGGACTCCTGTCTCTAAGGGCTGTCAATCTGTCATATTTCATAAGGACTAACCCCCCCAAAAAAGTGAAGAAATGGAATTAATTTGCCTGATAAGGAAACAGGAGACAAACCACAAAGCAGTTAGCTTGACTAGACTTATGAAGGAATTAATTCTCAGATCATGCTCTTGGAGGAAGTCAGTATAAAAGTCTAGGACTGACTATATTCTTGGAATTCTTGTCAGAAACAGACAAGAGTTAGAATATTTATTTAGCTCAGTTAAGATTGGAAGAAAGTTACATGCAAAAGAATGAAACTAGATCACCAACTTACACCATACACAAAAATAAACTCAAAATGGATACAGGACTTAAACATAAGACGGGAAACCATAAAAATACTAGAGGCATCCACAGGCAGCAAAATCTCAGACATATGCCTAAAGAACTTCTTCACTGATACTAACCCTAGGGCAATGGAAGCTAAGGAGAAAATAAACAAATGGGACTACATCAAAATAAAAAGCTTTTTTACATCAAAAGAAACCATCAACAAAACAACAAGAAAACCCACTGTATGGGAGAACATATTTGCAAACGATATCACTGATAAAGGTTTAATCTCCAACATCTACAGACAGCTTATACAACTCAATAAAAGGAAAATGAATGAGCCAATTAAAAAATGGGCAATGGACCTAAATAGAATCCTCTCAAAAGAAGACAGAAGGAAGGCCAAGAGGCACATGAAAACATGCTCCAAGTCACTAATTATCCGAGAGATGCAGGTCAAAACAACAATGCGGTACCATCTCACACCTGTCAGAATGGCCAACATCAACAAAACAACAAACAACAAATGTTGGCGAGGTTGTGGAGAAAAAGGAACCCTCCTGCACTGCTGGTGGGATTGCAGGGTGGTGCAACCACTGTGGAGAACAGTATGGAGCTTCCTCAAAAAACTGAAAATGGAACTCCCATTTGACCCAGTAATCCCACTACTAGGAATATACCCCAAGAAACTAGAAAGACCAATCAGAAAGGATATATGCACCCCTATGTTCATAGCAGCACAATTTACAATAGCTAGGATGTGGAAACAGCCTAGGTGCCCGTCAGCAGATGAATGGATCAGAAAACTATGGTACATCTACACCATGGAATACTATGCTGCCATAAAAAGGAAGGAATTCTCATCATTTGCAGTAACCTGGATGGAATTGGAGAGCATCATGCTGAGTGAAATAAGCCAGTCAATGAAAGAGAAACACTACATGACCTCACTCATTTATGGATATTAAAGAACATTATAAACGAATGAACAGAAAGATAGATATAGTGACAGTAAAACAACAGGCAGACTGCCAAATGACAGCGGGGGGGGGAGGGTAGGGAGATCTGGGGGAGATAAGAGATCAATCGAAGGACTGGTATGCTTGCATATAAGAACAACCAATGGACACAAAACTCTGGGGAGGGAGGGCACCTATGGGGGGGGGGGGCAATGATAAGCTATGTACACAGATAATACCTTAATAAAAAATATTTAAAAAAAAAAGAGATTGGAAGAAAGTTTATCCTGGTTTGGCATAGAATATCTGAGCTCTCCCTGAACTTAAAATACAGTGTTAAATATTTCTTTGGAGCTACAATCAGCTCTTAAGTTATCCTCAATAAGGGACTCAGAACCATACTGATGATCTGGACGGTCAAATACATAGATTATTCTTGGTGCATATCTCGCTGATCTCTTCATGGGTTTACACTGTAGAACAGCCCCTTCCTCTGGAAATGCTTTCATTCCAGGTTCCTTCAGACTCATTATCTCAGTTTTTCTCCTTATCCGTGATTTACCTTCATTGCCTTCTTTGCTGGCTGCTTTTATTTATCTTTACCCTTCTTTGAGGTTTTTGGGGAAATTTAGCACAGATCTCTGTTCATTTCAACCATTCTCAGGAGACCAACTCTTCCTGGAAGGAGGTAAGTCCCAATTCTATGGCTGCTGCCCTAACCTCTCTCTCATCCCCCACTTCCATCCCATGCTTGTCATTTCTACATACATTTCTCTGCTACAGACTCTTAGCACTGGAAAGGGATTTGTTTCATCTTTTCCCTCAAAATAGATAACTTTCTAATTTCCTCTTTAATTGAGTTACTATTTATCAAGTACATAGTTGGCATTCAGTACATATGTAGCTTTATTCCTTTAGCTTTGAAATTTCCCAGGTAACCTTGACCTCTTATTTTTCTTAGTTTCCCACACCCAACAGGTCCTCCCAAACATTCCTGTTTTTACAAAATAATTCTTGCATTTGTCCCTTCCTTTCTACTCCAACTTTTATCCTACGTTAGGCTTTCGCCCTTCATACCCAGATATCTGGGCCATCTGCTTTATAGCAATTGCCTTCCACATTCCAAATGCCACTTGCACTTAATCTCACTTTAAGACTTCTCATTACTATGTGACTGTTGTTCAAAAATCTCTAAGATTCAGTTAGAGTAAACACATGCCCTTCTTAGTTAAGGTGTTCTACATCCTGGCCCCATCTCTGTTTAAGTTATATCGTCCTCTGTATTAATCCTTGATAAAGACAAGTGGTTTCTTCGCTGTCCCCTGAACATTACTCGCACTTTCCTGCCTCCCCCATTTTCTCTCAGTTGAGTGCAATTCAAATTTTGTTCATGCTTATGAATCAGATAAATGTTTAGCCTTTCTCTACACCTTCTTTACCATTCAAGGCCCCTTTCTCCTATTCTCTACTCCTGCCCTTTTGAGCCTCCAGTCTACATCTCAGCATTTAACTTATCGTTGACCTGTCCTTTTTGCTCCAATTGTTACTTAACATATATATGTGTCTGTATCTTGTTCTCCATGCTAGACAATATTCTATTGGAAGGTAAGAATCAAATAGTTCTCTTCTATTATCCTTTACAGAATACAAATTAATGCCTTGCTTGTGGCAAGTTTCCAATAAATTCTTACTGATTTGTTTCAAGCCTCCAGGAGACTAGTCTTGAAAGCCTCTCCTCTGCTTTCTCACTTCCCACCCCCACATCCACCCTTCTTTGTCACTCCCTTTCTCTCCTCTCATTCTCTTACATACATATCTATACACACACAACTGATATTGCATACTTATACCATCAATGACTATTAATTCCTGTGAAAAATGGACTCTTCTGATAAAGATTATATACCTACAATCTTTCTCTCTTTTCTAAAAATGTATAAAATAAAACATTGGGCTGACTTCAATCTTACAAGAGCTCTTTTTAAATATATATATATATATATATATATATATATATATATATATATATCTGTAATGACTGGTTACTATGATGCCCACAGTGTCCAGCAAACCAGCTTGATAGGGGCCTGGGCCAGCCAGCCAACCACCTGCAGCTCCTCCCGCAGCCAGCCTCACTCCTGATGGGCCCCTACCACACCAATCAGCCCACAGCCCCTCCCCACAGGCAGCCCTGCCCTGATAGGCCCCGATCCTGGTAGGTTGGCTGGCCAACCTCCTGCTGTCTCTTCCTCTCAACAGGCCCAGACTGATCCACCCCGATTGAGCAAGCTGGACCCCACCCGTGCATGAATTCATGCACTGGGTCTCTAGTATTATCTATAAAAACATGTCTGAAAATTATTCAAATCCTATTCCATATGAAAACAAAGTCTTAATATTAGTATTGCTGTCAATGATTGTTGTGGTTTGAAAAATAAAAACATTGAGGAATTCTAAAATATATGTAAAAATAATATCTAGATATTTTTTACCCATGTAAATTCACTTTGTAAATTTAGAAGCAGAGAAAAATAAAACTCATTTTTCTTATAACAGTGAAATGAGAATGTCTTTTAAAAAGAAACCAGAGTAAAATGGAGATTTAATTTATTATTTGTTTTGCTAGTATTTTTCAAATATATATATATATATATATATATATATATATATATATATATAATTTTTTACTGATTGCAGAAAGGAAGGGAAAGGGGGAGAGAAATAAGAGAGAATCATTGATTGGCTGCCTCCTACACGCCCCACATTGGAGACAAGCCCACAACCCAGACATGTGTCCTTACTGGGAACTGAACAATGACCTCCTGATTTACATACAAGTCGATGCTTAGCCACTGAGCTACACCAGCAAGACATATGTTTTTTATTTTTAAGAAAAATGAAAATATTCTCAGTGATATGGAGATAACTTTTTTCTCAGTGTTCACATGGTTAGGCACACATAAAATCCCTTTCTCACCCTTTCCCATTCTCCAGCTCCCCCCACACCACAAGCAAGGGCAGAAAACAAGGTCTGGTGAATATCAGATATTCACACTAAGATACTGTCTTCATTTGGCCCAACTCTTGATAATCCATCATATCAATATCAGCAGAGATTTCTATGGGTGAGTGCAGATAATGAATAATGTGATTATTTCATGGATGGGAAATTAAGAGTTGAGAACAGTTCAGACTCTCTCCTTTGTAAATAGCATGAGAACAGAGAGCAATAGTTCAGGTGAAAATCAGAAAGGTGTAATTAATATATCTCTGAACCTCAGCAAAGGTTTAATCCCTTTGAAAGCAGATGGAAGTTAATTTGGTGAAGAATTGCCTGAATTCACTCAGGTCCTTAAACAGCCTAGCATAAGTTAGAGGAATTTAGTATTTGAGTGAACTTCCTTTTCTCTCTTCCAGTTACTATCAGGTTGCTCTGATTATATGAACTAAAGATACATTCAATGTGCCTAGAGGAGAGAAGCAAAACAACTTGAAGATGTTTGATGTTTTCAATTACAAAGGGGGTTAGGGTGGGTGTATAAGACTGGAAAGAAATTAAGCAAGGAAGAGAAGATGAAACAGCACGCAGCATGCTGGATAACATTTCCATGGCAACCACAGTACATGTATAGGGAACTGCCAAAATAAGTCAAGATCCAAGTAAGTAGGTGTTGGTGGGAAGAGGAGATAAGAACTAGGCAATGGATAGAAAACTCCTAGAAGAGAAGAATTATCTTTGCATGTTTAACTCTTCTTCCCATTCCTTTTTCTAACCATACCCAAAGCTCCAGTGTAAGTGAGAATGCAACTCAACTGTGTCTACTGCCAAACTCAAATTTTATCCAAGAGTGTCTTAGGATGATAGGAATGATGCTTATGAGCCCTTAGTAAAGCCAAAAGAGAAAAATCCTGAGAGAGGTAAAAAAAAAATTTTCCCTGTAGCCATTAGCTTGATTTCCCAACTTTTTCAGCAATTTTTACAGAAAAAAATTTGTTTTTTTACAGGTCGCTTAAAGAGGGAAAATAACATTGATGGAAATATTGTGTGATGATGTATAAATACAGGTACAAAGTTTCTACATCAGTGGTTTAGGCTGCCTAGCCATTGGTGAAACCTATTCCTCTAACACAGGCAAAAGCTGTTCATAGACATATGTCTCTGGAACAATTAGATATTTGGAAAGATCTTTTCCTGAGACATTTAATATAACCCAGCAAATAATATATAGTGCTTCCTTGACTTTAGGGGGTCACATATAAGAATGATCAAGAAAGCCAGGATTTTTGTGCCCTCCCATTTCATGTGTGCTACATTGGCTTCCCCACGGAGGTCTACACCAAGAGGCTGAACTGGGTCTCTGACACTCACTTGGGGAACCCATTAATAATAAGGATCCTTGGACCATAACCCAGAGACAGGTATTCGATATGCAGTAAGAGGGTCTAAGAGTATGCATTTTAAAGCCCCTTGGTGGTTCTGTCATGAAGACAGATGTGGAATCATCAATGAAGCACACTCCCCTCTTCCTGCTCTCTGGGACTCTCTGACTCTCTGCTTCACTGAAGAGGGGGAGTTGGGAGAATAATCCAGCATGGCAGATAGGTGCCCCTCACACACTAACCAGGCCAGAAAAGTGTTATTCTGCAGTGAAAAAAATTATTCAGAGGCCAGCACTGGTCACCAACTATTCCTGCCTAGGAGAGTTTTCTCTTAGAATTGATTTCCTATACATGTGGGGGAGCGGAAAAAGAGGTGAACCAGGGAAAAAAAAGAACATTATTCACCATGGTGAGCTTAGATAGTAGTGACATTAAATATTATTAAAATAAGTAGCATAATGTTGAATGAGAAATAAAAGTACTCTTTTTTTCCTATTGATCCACAGGGGTCCTTCCCTGAATTATAACAGTACCACAAAAATCACAGAAGGTTCAGCACACCCTTGATATCATTCACCTTAATTTTAGTTCTCTTACCTTTCAATAATATCATCCTTCTTCTGGTTCAGATTTATGGAACAAACATGAAGAACCTCTTCTTAAACTAACCAAATAATGTCTATAAAAAAGAAAATTTACTAGGCAAGGCATCTCACAAGAACAATGTCAAGTTTGTGCAACATTGAGCCCTATTATATGTCAGGCACTGAGACTGGTCATTAAAATTGGGGTCTGTCTGATCTCCAAATTACTCTTTTATTGTTGTTATTAACCCTCACCTAAAGATAGTTTTCCATTGATTTTTAGAGAGAGTGGAAGAGAGGGAAGATGAGGGAAAGAGAGAGAAACACATCAATTGGTTGCCTCCTGCACATGCTCCAACCAGGACTGAGATCAAACCTGCAACCCAAGTACTTTCCCTGGACCTGTAATCAAACCTGTAACCCTCAGTGCACAGCTGACACTCTAACCACACTGTCCAGGGACAAATTATTCTTTTTTAACCTACTATGCTAACTCTTTCCCACAGTTTGGGGTTATTAAAAAATTAACATGTCTACTCTTGCCTTCTATTTCAATATCCAAATTGGCCCAAGGACACATAGAATTATCATGGGGGAAAAGGGAATAAACAAATGTCCTCTTCTGAAAAGATTTGAGAAATTTCTCCATTCATTTGTCCAGAGGTGCGGAAGTGGAGAAAGCCTTTCCATGATATATATCTTAGAGGCCCAGTGCATGAAAATTCATGCACTGTAAGGGGGTCCTTCAACCCAGCCTGATCCCTCTCATAATCCAGGAACCCTCAGAGGCGGAGGCAACCCAGCAGTCAGGGGAAGGCAACACCCCATCACACCTCTGCTGCTGCCACTGCTGGCAGTGCAACCCTCAGCCACCCCTGGTTACCTGAGTCTTGGGTGGCCTGTGTGGCTGGGTAGCACCATCTGAGGTTTACCTGTGCTTCAGACCAGCCCTAAGCAGCTTGGAAGCCAACATCTGAGGTTTGCCTGTGCCTCAGCTGTTGGCTGAGCAGTCCCTATCCGAGGCTTGACTGTACCCTGGGCTGGTCCTGGGCAGCTAGGGGGCTGAGGGGACTGGGGAGCTCCAGAGGCAGGCGTGCGGAATGGATGGGGGCCTGCCACCCCAGTGGGGCTAAAAGGACTGGGCATTGCCATCTTGTAGCTATGGGTGCTGCCATTGTTGAGGGTGTGACAGTCAATTAGCATATTCCCTCCTTATTGGCTGTGGACACCAACATCTTTGTGATGGTGTGAAGGTCAATTATCATATTCCCTCTTTATTAGATAGGATATATATATATATATATATATATATATATATATATATATAATCTTTGCCTTTCCTTTTACTCTTCCCCTTTCAAAATACTTAAGGATACTGCTAAGGGATGAAGAAGCTTTAAAGTGATGTTGAAGGCAAGGAACAAGAAACATGTTTTATGAAAAGCAACAAAGGAATCCTTAAGATTTCCACATAGATCCCACTCAACTCACCAAGAGGAGACAGCAGACAAGAAATAAGCATTTCCTAAGAAAATAAAAGAACCTATATTTTCTGGCTGTGTCCCAACAGTCATATACATAGCACAGGAAACCACTTTATGAAATGTACATAACTTCCACTCACTTGTCTGTCCTTCCCTCCTCTCTACCTTCTCAAATACTGGCCTAGCACTGATATATCTCTCAGGAACATAGCATAGCCATAGGAGACCCAATAATGGGCACTGCTGAGGAAAGGAACACCCCACAAATATGTTGTGTTAAGTACTCTAATAGTTTTATAAGAAAACAAGAGCACAGAGGACGCAAAGAAGCTGTGAGGGGAAAGGGCTTTATACAGGGGAGCTATTTTAGCTGGGTTTTAAAGAATGAGCTGTTTACTTAGGAGAGAAAAGAGAGATAAAGCTATTGCTGCAGGAGAGGCTGGAGAAAAGGGAACAAGATCACTGGAGTGGGGAGACAGAGCAGCAAGTTTTAAGGATAAAAAGAGACTGGGACACTTGTGAATGTCTTCACATGATGCTCTATCCCAGCATTTTTCAACCTTTTTCATCTCATGGGACACATAAACTAATTACTAAAATTCTGCAGTACACCAAAAAAAACATTTCCCCCCCAATATGACAAAATAATTGGTATAAATTGGAGTCATTCAGACTGGATGCTATTGTTGTGTTGGCTATTGCAATTTTTTAATTTGACAATCGGAGGGAAGAGAGGTCAGTGCCCCTAACAGTCAGGTATTGCATGTTTTAAAAATTCTTGTGGCACACCAATGTGCCCCAGCATACTGGTTGAAAATCGCTGCTATATCACATCCCTACAAATACATATCCAAGAAAAGTTTTCAAACAGGGAAGATAAGTTATCCAATTAGATTTTCTAATTAATTTTTATTATGAAAATTAATGTTTGGTATGAAGACAATTAAAGGGCGCCTAGTCTAGATAAGAGAAACAATGTGAATTTGAAACATAATATTAGAAATGCTGATTGAATGCAGAACAATCTAAGGGACTATTGGGAACAGAGTGGATGGTTATGGAATGTGAAATGCAGTGGATATACCTGCATTCATTGCTCCCTCTCATAACAGGGAGAAGTATAGCTCTGAGTTCTGTATGACACCTTGCATTCATGACCTTTCTTATTTAACAACAACTTCCTTAGGATTTCAAGGTCAGTGGTGAACTGACTGGTTCTTATTAAAACTGGAAGAGGATGGAGAAGGAAGCCTGGAAGAGTCAAGAAGGAACGTGATCTTGGAGAATTAATAGAGACCTAGAGAGGTGCAGCATAACCATTTTGTTTGCTTGAGGATCATGCTGGCAGGAGTGTGGAGGATGACCTGAAGGAGCCAGCATCCCAGGAGTAACCTTTGACATGTCTGTCAGAAGTGATTTAATACTTTGGGAACCCTCCTTTCTTTGGGTTTGAGAATTCTGATTCCTTTCTCCTCTTGGAGTCCCTTTAACCATCTTTGTAATTCTCACTCGGGCACTCTCAGAATCACTGCCATCTCTTTCACATGGCGGGATATAAGATTACATGATTGCCTCAGTAATTTTCCCCAAGTCCACACTCTGACCTCCTTTCAAATGTTATCAAATGTTATGCAGAAATATCTATGCATATAATTTGAAAAAGTTGCCCTGATGATTCGAAACTCTATCCCACCACACAGCTGCACCTCCACTGAAAATGTCTACTTTAATATGTGCCTGACCTACCTGAATGAGAAGAAATATTGCACACCAATTTGACACTTCAATGAACTCATATGGAGTCGGCTCCCTCTCATTACAGCATCATATTACAGGACCATGTTTAAGTCATGGCTCACTGCGATTCTCGGCTCTATTTGCAATCCCCTTACACCCTGTTTTTCTGCAAGTCAACTCTTCATTATCAGCACTAATGGAGGACAGGGAGGGCATACGTAACCAAAATCAACAGATAACTCCGAACCGTATTAGAGACAAAGGGTTCAAAATTCTACCCCATTGAGTCTTCTGCAGAGCTCCTGTGATAAAGCAAAACTTAATAATGCTCTAGTTTTTCTCTTCGCTCCTCCACACCTGCTGATGGAAGTCCTAACAAGCTGCAAAATGACTGAATCTTAGCAGGAGGGAAAGGGTGCAAAGCAAAAGACCTACATACTTCACAAAGTGGATAATAAGTGACTGAATGATGGGCTCTTGGAAAATCAGGCTCTGGTTGATGAGGCTTATTTTCCCCCCAGAATGCAATGAGGACAAATCATCAAGCAAGCTTGCTCCAAGATGTAAATTCTGAGTTGCCATGAATTACTCCCACAACTCAGGAGACAGGCAAAGAATCAGAAAAGCCTCAATTTTCACTTCTTAAATGTGCAACCATAACCTTAAAACTTATCCAATTCAGGAAGCAGCTTGTCTCTAAATGTGATGGGGGAAATACAGCCTATTGAGTCTATCAGGGCTTCTGACACACTCACAGATGGTGCAATTAGCATCTAGCTGAGCCCATGTCCCTACGCTTTCCCCCTTGTTACTCTACAGGCTTTGGGTAACACCTGATTGCATCTTTCCTTTTATTCTAGCCCATATTCTCTTCTGTGGGTGCTACAGTCAATAGGGGAACTTGTTTCATTTGACAGTGACATTCTGAGAACAGGAACTAGGGTGGGAAAGCCCAATCCCAATGCTCCTCATCCTCAAGTTCTTTTCCCCCAAAGATTATATTGAGAGTATATGAAATACTGTCTTTTAAAAAGACTTGAAGCAAATATGGCCAATGTTAACATCCATTAAATCTGGGCAGAAAGTATTTTCAGCACTTTCCTGGACATTAAAATAATTTTCTACATTTCACTGTATAGAACAATAACAAACACACACACACACACACAAAAAAAAAAAAAAAAAAAACAACAAAGAGCTGACCTGCACCAACTCTATTGTTCCGTAGTTAATTAAAGAAGTGAATGTTGTTCCTAGAAAATGCATTTGGCCATGTTATACAGTATTTACCACTATTGGAAACTAAGAAGCTCATCTCACATGTAGGATGATAAATAGACTCTAGCCACTCTCTCTCCTTGGGTATATAACAGTTCTAAATAAGAGGCTGGGACATGGGGGCCGCGTGCCCCGGGTGAGCCGTGTGTCCCAGGGGGCTGTGTGCCCCGGGTGAGCCATGTGTCCCAGGGGAAGCAGTAGGACCCGGGGGGGGGGGAGGGGTGGTGTGAACCAGAGGAGGAGCAGAGTCTATTCGTGTGGTTCTGAGATAGTCACCATAAAACAAGCAGACTGCCAAACGAGGAGCGGATTCTATTCATGTGGTCCTGAGATAGTCACCATAAAACAAGCAGATTGTCAAATGACAGTGGGGAGGGGAAGGAGACCTGGGGGGAGATAAGAGAACAACCGAAGGACTGGTATGCATGAATATAAGTACAACCAATGAACACAGAACTCTGGGGAGGGAGGGCATGAATGGGAGGTGGGGGGGGGAGCAATGGTAAGCTATGTACACATATAATACCTTAATAAAAAATAAAATAAATAAAAAAGCGGCTGGGACAATATTCAGAGGTAACTGCAGTTACACAGAAGAGCACCATTTCTTCCAGCTTTAGTGTTTAGCTGGAGTTCATCTCCCCATATCATTATCAGTCTTGCTCCATGGTTTATGAGGCAATGAACGCACAATGCATGCTGCTAAGGATTCACATGCATGCTGTTCTGTACTGGTGGGGACCAATATGGGAGGAAGTAATTTTACATCCAGAAATGTCTCAAATTCCCAAAGAGTTCCTACCTTGTGGAAACAATGCAACCCTCCCAAAAGGAGAGACCCTATAGAAAAGCAAGGCATCAGGAAAAGAATTGCTTTGTGGAGTCATACAAATAGTAGCTGGACTAAACTAAGCTGGGCCTGTGTCTGCTTTGACCAGGAGAATACAGCCCTGTGAAACCTGCCACCATGCTTTGAGGAAGCCCAAGTAGACAAGAGGCAATGCCCACATGAAGGAGAACTGTGTCCTGGTACCTCCCAGCTGACAGTCAGCACCTTTTAGCCAGACTTATGAGTGAGCCACCTTAATGTGCAGTCGGTCCTACAGCTCTAGTCAAACACTAACGGATGCCCTTGGAGCTCAAATAAGCTGCTCCTATCAAGTCCTTTCTAAACTGCAAAACTATGTATGATTGTTGCTATTTTAAACCAGAAAGTTTGGAAGTGATTTATTATGGAACCATTGGTAACAGAAACTATATTAGTAATTGGAAACTGGTTTACACTTCACTCTCTTAGGAGATTGATTAGGATGGCTTATTGCCCTGATTCTGACCAATTCTGAGGGAAATAACAAAATTGAGATTTGGAGTCTAAAAATTCACAGGTCACCATAATCCCATCAAAGTAATAACTTCTGTTCACATTCTGCTCAAATATTCTACTGGCCTTCCTCTATAATATTTTTATTTATTTAACTAATATCAAGCAATATTATGTGATAGGCTCTGGGGATTCAATGGCAAACAAAATAGATACAGTTTCCCTCCTCAGTCTTGAACGCATCTAAGTTCATCTCTCCAACTGCAGCAGCAGTGCCTGATCTAACTGAGCTTACTATGACTGCACTGTCCAAGCCAGGAGGTTCTGCTTTGGAGGTGAAGGCTAATCTACCACAAGAAGCCCAGACTGCACAGCTGACATGCACATTGAACTGCTGTCACTAATTCCTGTGGCTTTTCCTCAAACTCAGTGTTCAAAGATCTGGGCAAGAACTCTACCTATCCTCCTGAACACAACCTCAGTTCAGTGGCCTGTGGATGAAAGACAAAGCAGTGGTTCACAGGAGTTGTGAGAAGAATCCTTGAAGCCTCCTGAAAATTGATATGCAACTCCTCAACCAAGTAAATGTAGTCTTTGCTATACATCCCAATACTGGTCAATTCAAACTCCAAGATTTTTTTTCCAATTTGAATAATCTCTGCAATAATAAAATCACAGCAATTTGCCAACGAATAATCACATTAATTAAGATTTGTTTAATGAGTGTTTTATAATTCATGGATCTCTTTCATGTATACCATAGTTCTTCCATTATCCTCAGGAACTATTTCCCATAGGACCTTAGCCCCATTACTCCTCAGCTACAACCATCACACCCAGGGTAATTGTTAAAATGTCTATAATTGTACTGCTTCAAAAATATGTTCCTCAAGATCTTTCCCTTTAAGAGAGAATATCTAGGTATTTTCTTTTTATTTGATACCTTTATGTACTGGTAACAATAAAAAATGTTTAGAGCCACCCTGTTAGTGTGGCTCAGTGGTTAAACATCGACCTATAAACTAGGAAGTCATGGTTAGATTCCTGGTCAGGCCACATGCCCAGGTTGCTGGCTCAGTCCCCAGTAGGGGGTGTACAGGAAGCAGCCAATCAATAATTCTTATCACTGATGTTTCTATCTCTCTTCTCCTTTTCCCTTACTCTCTGAAATCAATATATGTATATAAATATATATAAATTCTTAGAGCCAAGAAGACCTTCCTCATATGACAAAACAGCCAGAGCATACACCTGGTGTCTGTTTGCTTAGATTTTTAGTGGTTTCCTGGTCTGCTCTATGCTCTTGACTTCAGTACATCAGAAATGTGTCTGCATCAGTGATAGATGAAAATACCTAGAATTAAAATCACAAGTGGCAATAAAATAAAACAAGAAGCACAGCTGTTAAATGATCATTGTGACTTGAACACAGGAATAGATCCCATTAATCTGCCCTCTATAGGGGTCCACGCATCATTAGCACAAGTCTATCCATCCCTGGGAGGCAGCTCCATTATAAACCAGGGATTCAGCTCACTTCCAAGGCCACATGAGGATTTAAAGGACGGCTTCCCATGTTCTCATTAACACAGGAGACCACGGGCCAGCATTAAGAATTTGAAGTACAGTTTTTGGATTTCCATCTCTTTCCTTCCTACTCTCTTATGCTCTGGCCTCCCAGGTTCCTCTTTTCACCTGGTTTGATGCCCTATGATTACAGGCTGCCCCAAGTTTCTGGATTCAGAGCTTTATCAGACATCATTTGCAAGGTGTTCCAAATTCATTGTTCGCTCCTTCTTTCCTGTCCTATCACATAATCAAAATTCCCATTCCTTAGAGCTAAGGTCTAAGCCAGACTAGGAAGAAAGCAACCTATATGCTACAAAGTCACACAATGGTGAAGAAGTATTGCTCATGAATGTGCAAGAAGGGCATTGTACAAATTTAAAGGATCATTATAGTATAAATATTGTCCATTAGTGTTTTCATTATGACTTTCCAGCACACAGTAATATAGTTTTTTGAGGAATGGATGTCTTTTTCTAATTTGCCTGAAGGTGATTTGTGAGCTAAAATATTCTATGCATATTTGTTTATTATTTCAAACCAATTTCTATTTTGGATGAACTCTTAGGAAGATATTTGTGCAGTGGGTGAGCTTTTCTTTAAGTGATCCTATACACTGAAGGCCCGCTGGAGGAGGAGGGAAGAAAAGCTAATAGGCCTCAAAACCTTCCCTTCTTTCCTATGCGTCCACTCTTTGACTTGTTACTCATAAAATACTGTTGTTGTCTCACAGCTTCGTATATTTTATTATTCACATACTATATGCCCACTGTGGCAAATCAGAAAATGCAGTTTAGAAAACAATTTCACTTTTCAATGTTAAACACATTATTATTTTAGCAATTTTCTAAGATTTTTGTGCAAGCATAAATATGTAAATGTAATGAAAAATAACACATCATACACAACTGCTCTTACCTATTTTCAATTAATATTTTCATCTTTCTCTATACATACATACAGTAAGTATACAATATAATATTTCTATAACTCATACTATTTCATTAAATGGTTAACCAAAATTTAATCAATCTCTTCATAATGGAAATTTAGGATAGCTGCAATTTACAAAAACTGGATAATCACCCTCCCTTGTGTATCTTTTCATTGGTAACCTTTTTTTTATTTTAAGTAAGGTTGACCAGACCATCCTTTTGACTTTAATCAGTTTGCTCCAGCTGCCTCTTCCAACCCAAGAACACATATACACATATATAAATGGACACAAACAATCCTTAAATCTGTATGTCCCTTACACTGTCACTTCCATTCACAATCACATTCAGATTCATATAGAAGTCCACTGAATATACAGGTTCATGTATCCACTTGTCTTTCTGAATAGATGGGAAGGCAGGATAAGGGAAGATGGGAATGGGTTAAGAAAGGCATTCTGAAGGCTTGGGAGAAATGAAAGTCGGGTAGAGATTTGTCAGAGGAATAAAAAATTAATAAGGGGTTTATGAGAGTAGTATGAAAAGAAAAAGGTGGGAAAAGAAAAAGGTATTACAGTCATCAGCTAGGAAAGATAGGAGGCTGAGACTGGGCGGCTGGCAGTGATATTTACTCTCCAAGGGCACGATGCAGTCAGGAGGATTTGAGCCAGATCGGAAACCACATCCATAGTCTTGCAGAGTCAAGGCTGGGGCCAGGAGTAAACGGTCTCTGAGAGGTTTTTAAGGAGAACAGAATACTAGATGGGAAAAGAGAAAGACTGGGGGAGTAGAGTCCCGGCTGCTGAAGAGAGATAGGACCTGTTCCCTGTGAGCCACATTGCTCAGATGGCCAATCCCTACACACGCTGCTGCTCCTCAGCTTCTCTCCAAGACTCAAACCGAATCCTGACACAACCAACAGATATTTCTTATCCTGCACTCATCTATTTTCAGGCATGTGCTCTAATAATGTCAGCAGCATCCCAGTCCTTCTTGGTTATCACGCCATCCCCCAGTGCCATCCCAATCCCTGAGAAGCATTCCCACACCCACCTATTCTAGCTTCTCCAAGTGAACTCCTTCCCTGCCACTACATGTATCCCCATGAGATTTCATCTTTCTATTTATCTCTATATCCGTGTCTCTGTTAAATGGCGATAAGACAGTGTGTGCCTTGTAGCACTGTTGTGAGGGCTAAATGAATGACTACATGTACAAAGACTTAGAACTTTGAGGTATAGTAAAAGCTCAAAAATATTAATCATTATTACAATGATTTCATTTATAAATAAAATGCACATCACTGATGCTTTCATGTCTCACCTCTTACTTAGCCCCAAATTTTGAGAAGCCAGTTTCCTCTGCCTGACAAATAGTACCAAGTAACTGATTTCAGTGGGTATCTCCACAACTGAAACCTTCTCAGACTGCTCCTTCTCCCATGCCCAGGTACCCTACAGGGTCATTACATGAACATATCTTGATTTGTCCATCCTTCTATTATTTTACCTTTCCCATGATGGTAATATTCTGCCTGTTCCCTCCTTCATATAATAACAATACCTAGCCTAGTGCTTTACAAATAGGAGGTATCTAATGAATGTTGAATTGTATTCTCCTGCTCTCCTACCTTAGCTTATCTCCATTACCTATTTTCTCCTCTACCTCTCCTTAAAGCACAAAGCCATTTCATGAGGAAATTTATGCCATATATTCTACTTGTAGTAATCATTATATCTATTATTTTAGCTTCTATGGATAAAGTACTCTAAAATACATTTTAAAAAAACACTCCCAAATTGACTAGACAAAGAAGAAATGAACAATACAAGGCATAGTGCCTTACCTTCTCTGGGTTTATAATTAAAAGTAATTTCATGACAGAAGGTCACAGGACTATGTCCATAAGTATTCCAAAGAAATGCAGGTAAATCATAGTGATATTAAGTCTGTTGTAGCCAACTGCCCTATGTAAACCTGATCCTACCACCAGTCATTTTTATTTTCACTGAAAATGGCCCACAACTTCCTGCCCATTCAAAGTCATCAATAAGATCCCCCAAAGTTATTATGCACTCAGTTTAAATTTCTGTTCATTATAGCAATTATTTTAAAATAATATTAAAAAAAACTCAAGAGTTCAGAGAACTTTAATAAAGCTAGCTAAGTATATGAAAATAACCCCTTTGATGAACAATGTGAAAGTTATTTAGTCTAAAAGGGGTGGGGGGGTAGTAGAAAGGTGATGTCTAAAAGGGGTAGGAGGGTAGTAGAAAGGTGATGAAATTCTGTCTTCAAATTCATGAAGTGTTGTCATTAGCGGTGTAGTAATCATTATCAATACATGCCCCAGTGGGTGAAACAAGAGCAATATATCAGATTACATCAGGACGAATTTCAATTAGACACAAGGAAGAACCTTCCAGCTTTTTCATTGTTAAAATGAACTACTTTGGGGGAGCTCTCAGTCGCCATCTCCAGAGTGCTGCAAGGAGACAAGAAACAACTCTACCTTGGTGGGCTTTGGATAATAGCAGCCCATAGGCGCAATGACCTCTAGAGGTCCCTTTCAATTATTTGATTTAATGACTTTCACAGTGTTTACTGGTTATCTCATTTATCATGTAAGTATATTGGAACTGGCAAAAGGCTGAGGATCAATAAGGCTGAGGAAAAGTGGGGATTAGTGGTAGAATTAAGGACTGAATAGACATAAGAAGTGCCATCCTCCAATACTATATTCTAGCACTGTCAAGATCAAAAGAAAAATGCATAAACTCACACTTTCCCAGTGGGAGACTAAATGTTAGAAATGGAATAATGTTTCTCCTAGTGATCTAAGCAGAACTCAATTAGTAGAGAAAATAAAAAAGGTCAACGTAAACTCATATTTAACTATATTTTCCAATATACCAATATGCTTCCCACAGATCTAAAGCCCAGCTTTATGCTATATTGCTACACCAAGAGCTGTATTCCCCCAAAGAAGTCTCAAATGTTTCCTCCTCTAGCCTGAGCTCAGCATTTCCACCCCCAACGTCCATGTCAGACTATAAAACTCCTAACCACCTTTAATATCGCAACTCAGGTGCAACTTCCCTAAGAAAATTTACCAAACCTGAACACATATCCTCTGAGTATCACTGCATTTGTATCTGTGTCACTGTATCTATCAGAGCTCTGTGATCCCTGCTTGCCTCAGCTCCAGACAGTTACAGAGACAAAAGACTGGCAGTCAACTATAGTTAGAAGAAATTTTGGCCAGCCTCTTCCTAGACTCTGAAAGCTCCCATGGCTGTCTTCTCTCCCTCTGAGGCAGGCTCCTTTCCCCTCTTCTCAGGAACACATTCATTATTCCTAGTGAAACCTCTTCACTGAAGCATGGCTAGAGAGAAAATCAATCTCTCCAACCCTTCACTTCTTGTGTCCATGAAGGCCAGAATATTGCTCCTTTCTGTTCAAAGATCTTTTTCTTAATCACTAGGGGCTTACACTTAAGTGGGGAATAAATGTTTAAAACACAAGATTATAATAAAAATGAAAATGTTCTTATGGTTTTGCTTTGGCTCCTTAGCCTTAATTCCCTATTGAGATTGTAAATGGAAGTCTCATTTTGCTTTCATTCCAGAAGAATCTACCAAATATCAATGATGTCACCTCTCATCTATTAATGAAGGTTTTGTAGTCCCCTTTTCATCCTAGAGAGTCATTCAAAGGAGAGCATCAGATCTACCCCAGCATCAGATAGCATCTCAGATCTCCATACCAGACAACACTCAGTTAAGTACGTCTCCTCACTAAAGGATATATTTTAAACAATGACCTGTAACAGTGGAGAAGCATTCAATATCCTTTGATATTAAATCCCTACATCCTTTCCATGAATTCACAGCTGAAATGCACATTGAACAGCTATGATGTCAAAAAAATAATAAACAAGGCTGATAATACTCAGAGATGCCCATTTGTTATACATTTATATAATTTATAAGACATTAATATCATCTTCCCAAGCCTTTAAGATGTTGGGGATTCTAAAGAAAAGTTGGAGTGTAATTTAAATGAGCATTTAATTCAAGGCAGTCAAGGCATATTTTCTGAACACTTACCAGACCTCATGTCTGTGCACAGCAGTCATAAAGTCTGAAATTTCCATTTAACACACAAATTGCCATTTGATGATGGTTATGGGCTAGATGGAGAATCTGAGGATGTATAAAATATTGAATGCTTGGTGGACAGTAGAATCAAAAAAGTGGACTAATTTAGGCTTTTGGAACGCTATTGAGGAGATTTCTATTCAATTCCTGAACAAAAGAAATGAAAGAGAAAAAAACTCTTTGATTGGGAAATGATGCATTGAAAATTAGAAAGAGGTAAAATATTAAACAGGGTTATTGGGCACTAATGCATAAGAAGAACAGACTTATTGTTCTCCCACAGAACTCTGGTTGAGACTTACTCTCATGTGAATCCAAGCTGACTTTTCAAGCAAAGCTAGAAACCTGATGGATGTGGTGTTTTGGTCAGCAGACACCAAGAAAGTCATAGGCTTTATGCAATAAGAGTAAGGTAGAGCAGGCTGTGACTCAGCAGACAGAAAGTTCTGTCAAACTTAGCCCAGCTATCCTGGGACAAAAAGGTCAACAGAGCAAAAATGATATGGCTGCCAATTTCCCATCAGAATTGGTTTGGGAACTGAGCTGGTAGTTATAAGAGTCTCTTTGTTTTTGTTTTGTCTTTAATCCTCACCCAAATATTTTTTCCATTCTTTTTAGAGAGAGTGGAAGGGAGGGTGAGAGACAGAGAAAGAGAGAAACATCAATGTGAGAGGGACAATGAGTTGGTCATCCCCCGCACACACTCCAGCTATGGCTGGGGGTTGAGCCTGCAACCATGATACATGCCTTGACCAAAATCAAACCCAAGGCCCTTAAGTCCACAAGCCAATGTCCTATTCACTGAGCCAACCCAACTAGGGTTAAAACAAACAATCTTAAACACTCTTGAAGCAAAAGTTAAAGTAGAAAGTAAATGGAAATTTTAGGAATGAAAAATATAATGGCCAAAACAAAAAAAGAGTCAGTGACTTTAAGATAATAAGAGAGACTGGGCAGTTCCTAAACTCTGGAGCTCTAAGTATCATACCAGATTCATGGAGCACTATAAATACACATGTTCCTCTAATCTTCTAAATTCTGATAACTAAACCCCTAGTTTTAGGAATTACAGCTATTCCTGATGGTATTACTAATATTTCTCAGTAGTTCCTTTTTGTTTTTCCAGCCTTCCAATTTCCTATATTGCCGTCAATCTTGAATGAAACATTCACACATTTATGGTGAAATGATATAACCATTTGGAAAATGGCTTGGCCATAACTTAAGTTAAACATATGCCTATTCTATTTCTGGGTATTTACTCAAGAGAAATGAAAGTATATGCCTACAAAAGAACATGAACAAAAATATTCAAGACATTTTTATCCATAATTGCCCCAAACTAGAAACAAAACAAATTTTCATCAATAGAAAACAACAAATCCTAGTATATTCACACAATGAAATATTACTTAGACTTAAAAAAGGAACACACTGATAAATGCAACCACATGGATGAATCTCAAAACATTATATTGAGCACGGGAAGTCTGACACAAAATAATACATAATGTATAACTGCACTTAATGAAGTTCTAAAACAGGTATAATTAATCTTTGGGAAATAAATCAGATAGTGGTTACCTTTGGGGGGAGGTAGGGGTAATGGAGGATTGACCGGGAAGAGGCATGAGGCAACATTTGATGACTTGAGCTAACCCATGAAAATATTTGTCAAAACTCACTGGATACATACCTAAAATATATGTTTAAATGCTTAGTGTGCCTTGTTGACATTATAATTTTAACTTTCAAGGATAACTTAGAGTCTAAACATCAGGCCAGGCCAGTATTTTCTGTCAGCTTTTGAACTATCTATAATAATAAAAGAATAATATTCTAATTAGATTGGATGACCTTTTGGTCATCCAGATAAAGCTGGGCTGCAAGGGAAGCCCAGGTCCAGGGTGCCAGAGGGAAGCTGGTGCCAACAGCCGGGGGAAGGAAGACCTACTCTTACATGAATTTCCTGCATTGGGCCTCTAGTCTTTCCATAAAGTATAACTTATTCATGTGTTTTCTTGTTTTGCTTATTTATTGATTTCAGAGAGGAAGAGGGAGGGAGAGAAAGATAGAAACATCAATGCTGATACAATCATTGATAGGCTGCCTCTTGCAAGCCTCCTACTAGGGATTGTGCCTTGGGCAGGTGCCCTGACCAGGAATCCAATTGTGAACTCCTGGTTCATAGGTCAACACTCAACCACTCAACCACACAGGCTGGGCAAGTCATGAGTTTTTTAACTTCAAAATTTTAAAGCCTAATCTAATATGGTCAATATCTCCTAAGAGTCCAATCACCTTCACATTTTTAATGAGTTCTTGGACATAACTTCTTTTGATGCTTAATTAAAATTCAGAATATGTTACAGTGTAAATAATTCTTCATCTCAATAATGTTAACTAAGAATATCTGTGTGCAAGGCAAGGTGCTAAGCAATATAAGAAATCTAAGACAGATAGAATACAGTCCTCACTTTAAGATGCCTACCATGTAAAGTAATGAAATATCAAACAACTAAAACAGGTAGAATATAAGTAATTTTTAAAAGTATAAGAGGTACCAGGAAGTCAACAAGATACAAAACTTCTCTAACATTTGAGAAATGTTAGATACTTCTTTCTACATCCTTGGTTGAAAGCCATTCAAAGTGAATAACATGACTTTTTACTCCCACACCCCATCCATTTGATATGTTATTTTATGCACCTAGCAAATATATAATTAGCAGACATTGATGATTTTATTGCACCAAAACCTTCATTCCCATTAGTTCTAATAATTTTAGCAAGTGATCTTCAAAGAATATTGACCTTAGTGGCTTAAATCTCACACATCCAAAAGATCCCCAATTACACAAGACAGCCAGTGTGATTTCCCCATAAAGAAGCAGCAACTTCTTTACAAACAAATAACAAAACCAAATTGTCCTAAAAATTATCTAGGCAGAAATAAGTATTCATATTTTTTCAAAGTAAGAGAAGGCATCAATTACTTCTTTCCTAGGAATGGGCCATCCGTGTTTCTAACATATTCTTAACAGAAGAAGAAAGCATATGCATTTATATTTAATTCCACAAGTAAAGAAAAATTCTGTAAGTGAACAACTCAGAACCTGATTATAGTTTTGCCTTGTTTGTATGTTCTATTGTTTGTTTGAAATCAGTGTCATCAATGCTTAAGAAATAAAGGTGGGGAGAGGATGGGACAAAAGTTGGCACTATATAGCTTACATATTTGGATAGGTGGCTTTATAAGATCTCTCCTTCTTCTGAAGAAAAGCTTGCCATCATTACCAATAACATAGGGCTGTCAGGGAGCCTGGCTGTAGAACAATACAGAGTGTTTAAGATGCTCTGTCACTAGTGTTTTGTAAAGATTTTTTTTCCTTCCTCCGAATAACCCATACTTACTGCTCCTTTGTGACCTAAAGGGCATGTAATTTTTAGTTTCTGTCTAGCACTGACAAGGTGGGTATTGTTTCTAGCCCTATATTCCAAAAGCAAAATGTCTAAAACTACGACTCAGAAATGAAATCGATTTCTAAAAATGGACCCTACATCACTCGACCAAAGTCTGCCTCTCAAAATGTGGGGGGAAATAAGATTCTCTCCTTCCCATTGTCCCTCCTCACCCATCACTGTTGATGGATAAGAGATGTCAGCTTGTCACATCTTATTGGGTGCTACCTGATGTAAGAGCACACTGAGACAGTAAAATCTGTTTGTAGTCAGCTTCTTTAATAAGTCTCAGCAAACAGGAAAAAATCAGATATATTCAGTAAGGTGTTTCTTCTGGTATGGTGTATGGGGGGGGTGGGCAAGAGGGGACAGTCTTGACCTGGAGGAGAATTTTAAACAAAGAACATTTATTTCTTTAGAGCAACTATGGATAAATTACTTCCCTATGGATTTTGTGATTCTAAGAAATATTGTTTCCATGCTTATCAGTTAAACCTAACCTAGACTCCAAGCTCTTTGAAAAGGAAGTCAGACCTTCTCTGTAAAATGCCTCCATCCACAGAGTCCTGCTGGGTTCTAAGCATTCTGTGGGTTCTGAACCATAATGAATAATATTGATGCTGCCCCTTAATCACAAGCTTCAGGGAAAACCCTAGGAAGGTGCCCAACCTTCCACCTATCCCAAAAATGATATGGTAGACTGAAAAGATCAAATGTTCTGAGAATAAATTTAATGAAACAAAGTAACTAATTCTTTAGTGAACCAAAGTAAAGAGTTTTGTCAAGGGATTTCAGAATCCTAAGAAATATGTTTCTATGCATTATATAACCACATTATTAAGATAAAGTGCCTGAAGACAGTGATCCAGACTTTCCTATTCATAGTACCTAGTGCATTGCCTCATGGATGATGGTGGTGGTAGAGGTTATGATGATAATAGTAATGAGGAAGACAATGATGCTCAGTAATGAGACTGAGCCAAAATGTTACAAAATAATCTGACAGGGTGAACTATTCTGAAAATAATGATTATGTGTGTATTCATTTTTCTGAAGCCTCTCAGTTATCATCCTCCATGTCATACACCCTTCTCCTAAAATAATACAAACATAACAGAAAGTGAACTCCAGGAGTCTAGCTAACAGCATTTAAATTAAACTTACTCATTGTTAAACTGAGGAATAGTTTTCTTACTTGTTGGAATTAATAAAATAATAATAATAAGGGTTCTTAGTCATTATTTCTAGGTTCTTTTTAGGGTTAGTCCTGCATAGAAGGTTAAAGAATTGTCTCTAACCCTCAACCTCTAAAACAAGCAATATGCAATAAGCACTTGGTAGATGTTTAGAATGTATGAATGCATGCTTGTAAAATAAACGAATAAGTACCTGACTGAGTAAATTAATAAATGGTTCTGAAACTATATTTCTATGATTATTAGAATACTTACTTATTGTACATTTCTTATTGTTTTAAGAAATGTGGGGCTTGTGTTCTGAAAGAATGATCTCAGGGAACCTGACTCTGATATTACAAATGAACAATTCAAGATTATATGATCTCCAAAGGCATACTGCAAAACATGACCTCCTGGTGACAAAACAAAACAAAATGTTCATAATGATGTTATAAGAGCAAGTTCTTTTTTAAGCCATTATAATATTTCATGTCAATATCCTGAATTTGAATAAGAAAGATGTAGAAGCAAAATAATTTGATTCCTCCTTCAAAACAGTAACAAAGGTGTATTTCTTCCCTTCTTTGCTTCCTTCCTTCATAATACTTATTCCCAAATAATTACACTGTCTATAATTATCTGAGTTCAAAATGACTGAGCTAACAAGGACAAAATCCTTTCTGTATGATTAAATAAAAATACTCTATAACTAAAATATCAATGAATAGTTGGTTAGCTAAACCATGACCTGATTGAAAAACTCTTGGGGATAATAATATCTATATAATAAATATCTAATTTACCTCTGTATCTACAGCAAACCTAATATAAAGTTTTAAATGAAACTACCTTTTAATGAACATGCATTGATTAAAAACAAAAGTGGGAGTAGGTGACACACAGGCAATAAAAATTGTGTAGTTTAAAGACCAGAGCACAGTATGGGGAGGTGAAGTCAGAACTGACTTCATGGAAGACAACAAATTTAAATAATATATTGAAATTAATGGCTGTTCCATGATCCAGCACCTACTATGAAAAAGCCCTTAGCTGTCAGGGTCCATAACAGACTCATAATGGCACCTTACTCACAGTTTTACTGATGATCAATATCTCACTCTTTCATGGGGACCATGACTTATTGGGTCATGGACTTCATTGTTACAGTGGACCATGGCAGATAAAATGCGAGATGCTTTTGAAGACAATACAGTGAGAAGCATCATCATATAAAAGATTGATGTTTACTTTTTTCAAGAATGATAAAAGACAGGCACATGGGATAAAGATGAAAAAGAAAAGTAAAAAGAAAGAAATGCTTTCAATGAAAGAAATTCTCCCCCCCCCCTCCTATTTCATTTGAAGGATTAATCTATCCTTTGGGAATCCTATCTAATAAAAGAGTAATATGCAAATTAATCATCACTCCGCTACACCCACAAATCATGCTCACCAGCCAATCAGGAGAGGATATGAAAATAAACCCAACCAAGATGGCTACAGTCACAGAGAGCAGGAGGGAGGTTTGGGTTTCCCAGGGAATGGAGGAACCCAAGCTTTTCATCTGCCCTTGCCAGCCTAGGCCTCCACTCAAGGTTATAAAGTTTCAATGATAGAAGATACATAAATCCAAACAGAAATGGCAACAGCCACAGAGCTGGAAAGAGCAGGACACTAGGGTTGCCCCTGGCAATGGAGGAAGCCAAGCTTTCCCCACACTCTGGCCAGCCCAGGCCTTGGCTTAAGGCTACAAAGTTTCAATTATAGAAGATACATAAATTCCAACAGAAATGCCTGCTGCCACAGAGCAAGCAGAAGGCTTGACTCCACTCCAGGCTACAAAGTTTCAATTGTAGAAGATAAATAAACCCCAGATACCAGGGCCTCCGCTTGGGTGGACAGGGGTCATGGCTGGCCTGAAAACCACCACAGGCCCCTTGCCCAGGCCTCCCCACACCCTAAGGGAACCCTCATCCTGATCCAGGACATCCTTCAGGCCAAACCAGCCAGCTCCCACCCATACACCAGGCCTCTATTCTATCTAATAAAAGAGTAATATGCAGATTGACCATCACTCCAACACACATGACTGCCCCTATGTGGTCAAAGATACTGCCCTCATGTGGACACAAGATGGCCAGCAGGGGAGGGCAGTTGGAAGGGAACAAGCCTGCAAGGGAGGGCAGTTGTGGGCAATCAGGCCAGCAGGGGAGGGTAGTTGGAGGTGATTAAACCTTCAGGAGAGAACAGTTAGGGGTTACCAGGCCTGCAGAGATGGGAAGTTGGGGGCAACTGGGCCTGTAGGGAAGGGCAGTTGGGGGTGACCAGGCCTGCAGGGAAGGGCAGTTGGGGGTGACCAGGACTACAGGGAAGGGCAGTTGGGGGTGACCAGGCCTGAAGAGGACAGTTAGGCATCAATCAGGCTGGCAGGGGAGTGGTTAGGGGGTGATCAGACTGGCAGGCAGAAGCGGTTAGGGGCAATCAGGAAGGCAGGCAATCAAGCAGTTGGGAGACAGCAGTCCTGGATTGTCAGAGGAATGTCTGACTGCCAGTTTAGGCTTGATCCCACTAGGATTGGGCCTAAACTGGCAGTCGGACATCCCTCAAAGAGCCCCAGATTGGAGAATGTGCAGGCTGGGCTGAAGGACATTGCTCCCCCACACACACACACACACTTGTGCATGAATTTCATGCACCAGGCCTCTAGTAAATATCATAATATGCTTTAGGAGAGCATAGAATAAGGGTATTTAGACTTCCAAGTATCCCTGTCACTATTCCTGTTCTGTCCACACATTGTAGTTTTAGTTCTACAATCTTTGGTCTCTGTGACTGACAAACTCTTATTCATCACATCTGTATACTACAACTACCCTGTTGTAACTATATATATATATATATATATATATATATATATATATATATATATAATGGCTTGGTTCTTCTGACATAGAATAAGAACTATATAAAACCACTAAATTTTGTGCAACCACATAAAATAAGAAGAATGGATTCTCAACAGAAAAGGGAATAAAGAGGACTAGTATTTCCTATCTAATAAGTGTATTATGCACTAGGTGATCTATATAGTCTTTCTGTCTATTCACTCAATCATCACAGAAACCCTAAAAAGTAGGCATTAATATCTCCTCTATATAGTTGGTAAAGCTGAGGTGCAGATGTTTTTACAAATTATAATTTGTTATATTAATTAGGGTGGCATTGTTTTCCAGGATCATTTGGGTTTCAAGTGTACATTTCTATGATACAAGATATGTATATTGCATTGTGTGCCCAATACCAATAGCCAAAGCATCTTCCTATGCAAATTAAATAGCTAGGTGAGCAGGTGTATTGATATTCATAACCAGGTCTGGCTAACTCCAAAATATATTGCAGTTTAAAAATAAAGCAGAGCATAGCAATTCCAGGTTTGAAGACAAAATTTTGATTTGAAATAAAAGCAAGGCAGTGGAAAAAAGAAAGAAAAGAAAAAAAATAACTGGACTGAAACTCAGAAAGACCTGCTTAGAATATTATTTCTATTACCAACCATTGGACACATGACTCTGTTAGACTCAGTTTTCTCTTCTGTACAATGGCATAGTAACAACTGCCCAACAATATGGTGTCACAGACTCAGTATGTTATGATACCTCTGTAAACGTGCCCAACTCTGTGGCTGGTACAGTAGGACTCCTGGCACAGAATCTTTGCCCAGTAAAGACTTGTTGAAGGATAATAAAGTAAAAGTCAGGAAACCCACCAGAGTCATCTCCTTTTTGCCACCCATGACAAATGGTCACCTTATTATTAAAGATTTCTAATGCCTTACCATCCTCAAACCACTCTACCTATGCCTTCACTGTCATAAATCAACAGTGAAAAATAGCAAAGCAATGGAGCTAGAGGTGGAAACATAGTCCGAGGATGAATGGAGGGTGGGGTGCAAAGTGGAAGACAGTTTCCTCTTTTTTCTGCAAATCACAATACCTTTTTCTCTTTGTCCCCTGAGGTAGCTTCCTTATGGCCACAGTTTCCCTTAAAAGCAGAAATAGGCAAACAAACTCCAGAGGGAGCATAGGAACTTATGGTCAGACACCAAGGCACCGCCCTCAACTAGAGAGGACACATCTGGGCACTTCCCTCAATTTATTTTGTAACACCTTTCCCCTTCTCTCTCCTCCATGATCTCCTTTGTCTCTTGAATCTATAATAATGGTTTCTTGCTTCTCCTTATGGAGGGAAGGAGCTCTTTGCCTGTTATGAGCAACTAGTTATTATTTTTGCTTAACATGGTAACCATAGCCTCCTCTCCTGGGACTCCCATAGAACACACACACACACACACACACACACACACACACACACACACACACACATTCTCTTTACCCCTTAGTTGGGATTCAGCTGCAGCAGCTCCAGTACAGAAGGGTGTGGGAGAACTTCAGTTTCCAGAATAGCACCTCATTACCTGTGTGCCACACACTGTGCTACTCCTCCTCTTCCTTTTCCTCTATTAAAAAGAGGAGAAAAATCCCTCGCTGATCATTCAAGAAATTCAACTAAGAGTATTTTAAGGAGAGAATCACAACTGCGGAAGTCCACACAAGCACTCACGTGCTAGGGAGGAAGTTCCAAGGAAAGAAGGGCAAACACCTGGACTGAGGCAGTTTCACAGATGAATGGGTGGGGAGAGGGGGAGAGCAGGCGTTGTTGCTGCTGGCTTATACCCAAGTGTAAATTGCTTGCTTTGCCCTACAGCAGTTTATGGTGTTGGGAAGCTTCTCCAGGAAACTCCTGTGGGACTGGAGATGATAAAAATGTAAATAAGAAAAACTATAACGCTGCCTCACACAGCAGCTTCTAAAGGGGGACTGAAAGTCCCTTTAGTCAATCATGTGATTTCCCTGGTAGGCAAACTCTGTTACATGAGGTTACGCTTAGTGGAAATGAGACAGTTAATTCACCATGGGGCTATCACTGATTATGTGGCTTTGGTGTATTTAATTTTCAAAAAGGTACAATTACTGGTTCCCTTCAGCCATTGGTGGAAACACAGAAGAGAAAATACGCCTCAATGAGTACCTCTCTCCCACTAGCCACACATAATGACTAAAGATACCCTTCTCTACCAAGGCTCCTATTCCAAAATATACAAGAGCACTGCCCCTACCTACACAGACACATGTTAAGTCTCAACTAAATCATGGTGTTGGCTAGAGGCGTCCACCCACCTACCCACCCACACAGCTGCTCTCACACAAATCCTCCCCTGCAGTCCCTCTCACACTGGGATTGCTTACACACACTCACCTCCACCCATCATCACTCACCCTCTTCCATTTCCAGAGGCCAGAGCTGACCTATGTCCACCACCCAATAACAGAGGCTGCTGCTCCTGCGTACAACCCAATACTCCTTCCTCCCGCCTGCAATGATCCACCCACCCCTTCCTGGATCAATCCCCTGTATAAATATATGCTCAGGGCATCCTGTCACTCGTTTGTGCTGTTTTTTTCCCATTTAAATGAATGCTCAAGTGTAGACTACTCCTTATTTCACTTACTCACATTAATTAGACAAATGTCAATAAATCACTCCTGTACTTCATTGTAAATTCCAAAGCATGCACATAGTTTCTGTTCAGGAAAATGTTGAAATTCACCGATAAATTTTCGCAAATAATTGTTCTATATGGGACGTCAGCCAAGGGACTTCCTTCCAAAATGACAGTCTGCCTCCATGTCACTACAAGAAGCTACACAGAGGCAGCTGAACAGGAGACTGTCCCTGTACAGTGTGCAGGGATTTCAGTAAAGCCACACCAACATTACTATTCATTGTCACAGGGTTTCTTTTTCATGCATAAAAACTTGTGATAAGTTCAAAACACAGACATCAAGTTCACACGGCTGCTTTTGACACATTTACATCACATCTGTTTCAAAAATCCATTCTCATGCTAACCCGTCCCTTTTTGAAATGTCACTGTCTTAGGGCCACAGAGTCAGAGACAATTCTTTTGTTACTCCATGTAAGTGGAAGGCAGTTTGATAAGGCATTCGCTCGCTTTCATAACCGAGGCTCCTGTCCATTAAAATGCTACAGCCTCTGTGAGCAAGTACTCAAACTGGTTAGTCAAAACACTACCACCTGAGCTGTGGAGAAGCTCCAGTTCAACTCCCTTCTGCACCTTTGAATGGATAGAAGGGACCATTAACCCAAACCATGGGTTCCCATGTGAAGCTGGGAAGAGCCAGCCACAAGGATGGTATAATTCATTTATAGTGTGGAGGAAGAAGCGACAAAGAAAATATGGAAGGAAGGAAGGAAGGAAGGAAGGAAGGAAGGAAGGAAGGAAGGAAGGAAGGAAGGAAGGAAGGAAGGGAGGGAAGGAGGAAAGGAGGGAGGGAGGGAGGGAGGGAGGGAGGGAGGGAGGGAGGGAGGGAGGGAGGAAAACAAGTCAGTCTCAGTCCCTGACATTAATGGAGATATAAGTAAATATTGAGTGAGGCTGTTTTATCTAATTTATAAAATGACCTTCTCATGTGAATAATCTCCAGACTTATGTCACTTCCCAGGCACCTATGGCCTGGCATCTGTCACAGAGCATCTGGCTCCTCAGTGCTGGCATAGTTAACCAAGCAGTTTCTTTTCTTACATCACCAATGCAAAATGGCATGCCCTTTCTAGTGCTGTGTCAGACTATCTACACCAGTGAACAGGACTTATACTAGAGAAAGGGAGAGGCACTAAGATATCTGAAAAGTAAAGTAGACTCTGGCCAAAGTGATCCCGAAGATCTTTAAGAAAAGCATTTGATTTGGGACAGAATTGTTTGCTTGTGAATATTCACTAACAGGACAATTAAAGTTTCACACTGTTGTCAGAAAGTAAGGTTTTTAAGAAAAGTTAAGTCCCTGATTCCCTTCCTTCCACCAGGAAATTTCTAAAGGGCTAGAAAAACCTGGAGAAAGCCCTCAACCTTATGGCAATTCTATGACCATTCTTCAAAGACCCTTTAATCTCCTGAAGTTTGTTTTGGTAAGTAATAAACACACACACACACACACACACACACACACACACACACACACACAACACACACAGACACACACACTGAACAACTTACTCAGAGTAAGGGCTCCCAGAATTTCCACATAGGAAGAGCAGCAATCTGGTCATAAGGGAAAAGACTAAAGGGTTTTTCTTAAAGTTGCCCTTGCTAAGTAACTGCACAATTTTTACCTACTTACTCTTTAACATGTCTTGTCTATGTATTGAGATAAGTGCTTCAGAAATAGATATAAACAAATTAGACATGGACTGTGGACTCATGACACTACAGTCTAAAGAGACAGACAGATAATAAACAAACAACTCCCATAAAGTTGAGACAATTAAATAAAAACTAATGAGAGCAGCTTTTTGGAGAATTGAAGGCATACTATAGAGTGAACAGGGTAGGCGGGAAATAACAAATAACAGTTAAGCTGAGCTCTCAATGGCAGGGGTGAGCTGCCTAAATGCATATACCAAGAGGAGGCAGCATGTTCAAGAACTGCCAGGAAAAGAAAGGAAGCTGTGGAGCAGGAACACACCAACCGAAGAAAGAGAGTAACAGACAAAGTACGTGGGGTAAGGTGTTGGATTTTTAACACCTTATTATATGTGTCAGAGGAGGTCATGGGAGGATTTTTAAATTACATCATCTGATTTCTTTCTGGGTGCTGTGTGGAGAGGGTGATTAGGAGTCTCCAGCAGTAATCCAGGAAAAGGATGCTGGCATCTTGCAGAGGATGATTGGTGGGAAGGAGAGCAGAGCCATTTATATGACGAGAAGGCAGGCTTAACAGCTGCTGCTTATGTGTGGATGTGGGAGTGAGAAAAAGTAGTAGTTTAAGGAAACCTTGAGCAATGGGATGTACTTGGCTGCCCATTTACTGATGTGGAAGACTAAAGAGAGAGCAGATTGTAAGGCGAGAGAGATTTGTGTTTTGGCCATGTGAAGTCTGAGGTGCATTCTACACAGTGAAGAAATGTCTGGTAGGTAAAGATATAGTCTTGTTTATAGTTCTGAGAAGTAGTCTGAGTTGAAGATGAATATTTGAAAGTCACTGTGTATAGAGTATATATAAAGTCATCAACTTGATTAAGTCATCAATGAAACCTACGAACATTTAAAGATAAAAAATTAAATAACAATAACAAGGGAGTCCCAAATAGGGCCCATTAAACACCCATATAAGGCTGGGAGTTAACAAAGAAGATCAAAAGGAACTAGCCATTAAGATGGGAGGAAAATCACAAAGGTGGCTTCATGAAAAACAAGAAAGGAAAGTATTTCAATTAGAGCGCTTCATTTGCTTCGCATGTTGCACAGAGGACAAGAGGACAATGAACTGACTACTGTATTTGGCAACACGGTCATCACTGGTGACTCTGGCAAGAGCCTCAGGAGTCATTCCATTAGTGTGGTATGAATGCAAACCCAAATGGAGTGAATTCTGAGAGCATGAGAGGAAGGGAAGTAGAGAGTAGAGATTACAGACAACTCTTTCAAGAGGTTTTGCTCTTAAGGGGAACGGAAACACTGAGGAGGTAGGCAGAAGCAGATGTATTGTCAGTAAATTTTGTTTTGTTTTTTATTTTAATATAGGAGGTGTTTTAACTTGTTTGTGCCCTGTGAGAGTAGTATAGTAGAGAGGGAGAAATAACAAAGCCTGTGAGAAAGCAAAAGGCTGGAATCCAAAATTCAAGAATTACAGAGATCTAAATTCAAGCTCTTTGCTTTCTCAAAGACCTTAACATCTGTAGAGAGTGGGTCTCTAATAGACAGATGGATGTCACCCACAGTGCCTGAGATAAAAGCAGGAGGCATGGATACTGATGCGGGTAGCCTGGTAGGTCTGGTGGTACCAAAACGAGGATGTTCTAGGCAGAATAATTCCATTATCTCACTTAATGATGGGGCAGATTTACCAGCAGGAAGTGTCAGTTAGAGAAAGAGGAGGTGCCATAGGTTTAACGTGAGAATAAAGAGTGTGCAGTGACTTTGGAGTGGAAGAAAGTTAAAGTGACAGAAAACTCGCAGGATAAGTCACAACTTGAGACAGGTGGCTTTGTCATCATGGTTGTGCCTCCCAGCTTGGAGGAGAAGCTGCAGGTGGTCAAATGCTTTGACTCAGGCATGAAATAAGCAGTTTGTTTAATGGGCTGTGTATCAGGCACCACTTGGTACATCCATTCCAATACTCTCACTTGCCCTGCTCTTGGACACGGTGAACATTCGTGCCCAGGCTTCAGCCAGCTTCCCGAAGTACCTCCTCTCAGGCACATCCTGTCCTGCTCTGGCTTCTTGCCCTGGGGCCTCTCTGCTACCATGATGTGCTATATTAGTCAAGGAGCTGCTATATGCAACCCGGAAGTGTGGGAGAGTGAATGGGAGCCTATAAATAAATGTTTTCTTCTTTTGTTTTTCAGCACACAGTTGTTCTAAGGCACATTAAAAAAAAAAAAACAAAACTCCTGAGAGGATTCAGGCTGGATAAAGAACCACTTGCCCTCAGCAATGCTCAAACCAAGTATGATTGCATCAACTTTCTCTCTTCCCCTATCTCATTCTTCTGGTTCCTAATTCCTACTTCCTGGAATCACTTTTTAAAAACTGCCTACATATAAGTCTCTCCCTAAGGATCTGCCTTAAAGGGAACTCAAGGTAAGATGACTGGTGTCAGGAGTGGCTCTTGATGGATTTGTGGCATTCAACAAAGACCCCACTGCTGGGGGTAAATGGGGTAGTGGAACTACTGGCATGCACTAACATCACAAATACTAAGAATCTCAACTGTGGCCCAGCCAGATGTGGCACAATGGTTGAGTGTCGGCCCAGGAACCAAGAGGTCACTGGTTCTATTCCCAGTCAGGACATATGCCCGGGTTGCAGACTCGATCCCCAGTGTGGAGCATGTAGGAGTCAGCCAATCAATGATTCTCTCATCATTGATGTTTCTGTCTCTCCCTTCCTCTCTTAAATCAATAAAAAAAATATTTTAAAAAAAGATTCTCATCTGTGGTGGGTTGGGATAAGGTGGAGGTAGAGTAACGTATTGGGTTGTACAGTGGCTCTAGTAGTTTAGCAACAAGTGGGCAGTTGACTGGCTCTGCCAACATATTTGTAAATCTTAAAAAAAGAAACTGGAAGGGTCAAGTCAGCCAACTAGCCCTGAAGGTTATCTATGAAATCCAGAAAGCCTTCCAGGCAGTGGGTGTTTTGTTGTTGTTGTTTTAATCCTCACCCAAGGATATGTTTTTAATGATTTTATAGAAAAAGAGAGAGTGAAGGCATCCATTTGTTGCTTCCTGTACACACCCAACTGGGGATCAAACCCGAAACCTAGCTATGTGCCCTGAATGACAATCAAATCCACAACCTTTTGGTGCATGAAACAATGCTCAGACCAACTGAGCCACCTGGCCAGGGCCAGGCCATGTTTAAGGAGACTCACATCTCCTGCAGCCACATGACAGACTCCTAAAAATCAGATCAGGAACTAACTGTAACAGTGGAAATGCTATAAAAGAGGCTAAATGCAAAACCCTGGAATGTCTCCTATGTGAAAATCCTAATAGGAAAGAATGGGACCCTGAGACCCACATGGGGACATTTGGGTGGACAGGGAGGAAGGATTTTCCTGAAGCCTTAGAAGGCAAGAGAAGCTTCTGTCCTCTGCCCTCATCCCTAACATGCCCCAACATTGTCAGAAGGAAACCTGACCTTGGAGACTCTGCAAAGACCTCTTCTAAGGCAGGTGTCTTTCAATAGGTTGCATGTCCGTCCAGATATGTGCCCCTGTCTGCCTCCATCCCTTCCAGGCCAAAAACTAGAGTCAGGCCATGCACAAAAACAGCTGGAAAGCACAGTTCCTAGAGAGGGTTGATAGCTGGGAGGAAACAGCTTGCCTACTGCAGGAACTGCAGTGGAAAGACCTGGCTAATACAGATCTTCAGAAAGCAGGGAGCACATGTGGGAGTGGATTGGGGGGAGGGGTAGTTAGAGTGGGAAAGGGCAGAATGTAGAATTTCTGACATGGCGGCACTCCTGGCAAAAACTCCAAGAGGCACCCCTAACAGGCCCCTGAGCTGGTGAACTAGTGAATGAAGCATTAGATAATGAAATGACTTTGGCAAGATATTGGAAAAGGGGTCCGAAGATTAGGGAGGTGGTATGCTACACTGGAAGGACTGAAATTGAGAATTGACTAATACTCTGTTCTGAGATGCATTTCACAAGGCTCTCCTAGAAAGTGCCCCCAGGATCAGGCTGCAGCCACCCACAGGCATTATCAGCTCCATAAAGCTCTTCTTAGTGGCTTTCCCTCCTGCCCTCTCACTCTTCTAGTCCTCATTTCTTTAGCTTGCTTTGCCACATAAACTCTCTGCACAGAGGCTCAGACAAGTTGTTTCTGAGGAATAGAAATAAAAGCAAGCTAAAGAATCCTGAGGCTGCACCTGGCCCTACCACTGACTAAGAATCACTGCCTGACGCTTTCTGCCATAGTGTCAAGGACACAATGGATCCTCAAGAGATGATCATTTCCTCCTTCCCTTCATGTCTCCCTTCACTTAAATCAGTAAATTCACATGGCAGTTAAGGGCAAACAACTCCTTGAGACAGAACAATAATGCACATATATCAGTTGTGATCTCTTTTGTTCTGTGCCTACCAAAGCCCCTTCTGAATCCACTCTTCCTTGGGCATGACTCTGTCTCTCATTTTCTAGAACACTGCTTTCCTCTCTTGTCACGATCTAACCTCAGGATAATTCCCCTGGAGGAATGAGATCTCCTTCTGGGGAAATAAAAGGCAGGTCAGAAATTAGTCACCAGGCTATCATTTGAATACAAGGAAGAAAAGAAGAATGAGAGGGAGGAGGGTGGTAGGGGAAGGGGAAGGGTAAAGGAGGGTGGGCAGGTCAGAGGGAAGGGGAGGAATAAGGCAGGAGATTGGGAGTGCTATAGTTGATAAGTTCACACACTATTTTATTCAAGCATCACAATATACATGCAAGGTGCTCTTGTGTCACACAGATCAGGAGGCCAAGGCTTAGGAACTCTGTTTTAAACAACTGTTTCTTCAGTTAAAATAGCAGGTTGTAACATAGAGTGAGCAAGAGACAGGGTTTGATCAAGAAGAAAGAAAGCCAAGATCACAGACACAGACACCATTAGGCTTCTGCCTCCTTTTAGTGTGGACTTATTTACATATACAGTTTATGGGGAAACTTCATAGAACTGAAATGCAGGAAAACACACTGTTTTCTTTTTCCCTCTGCTTAGCAAGTAATAGTTACCAAACAAGTATATGTGGAACAATTTTCAAGGAAGAAGAAGCACCAAATATAGTGACAGTGCCAGGATGAGACAGCCCAGAATGAGGGCAGCTATGGGGAATGGGAACAGGTAGAAGAGCAAGCCAGGTGCTATTTACCACAAAATGAATTTGACAATGACACCTCAGGCAACTGGACCAGACCCAAGTTCCCAGAACATCTTCAATTGTTCTGCTTTGTTTCTGGAAGGTATAAAGCATTACACCATCTCCCTTCACTTCCCTATTAAGATCTTTGCCCATGAATTTCCACCTGTACAAATGAAACAGCTGATTTCTTATTATACTATAATCTTTTCTCCAGTTTCCTGCTGAAGTTATCATAAGTCTTTGCCATGTCAATATTCATTCTTTAAACCAGTCCCTTTGTATTTTGTATATTCTTTCTCTATTCCAGTAATAACTAAGTTTCAAAGACTCATAACACCCTAGAGCAGAAGCGACCAAAATTTTATTTTAATTCAAGAAACAATTATATATTATTTACCCTAAGTCACACCTGTCAAATCACCTAAAATTTTTAACTTATTTAATACTCATAACAATTCTATAAGTTAGGTACCATAGTTCTATAGTTAGTTATTATCCTAATTTTTTCAAATGAGGAAAATGAGGCTCAAAAAGATGAAATAACTTGCTTCAAGCCACACAAATAGAGAGCAGCAGAGCCATGTTTTAAATCAGGCAACCCAACTCCAAAATCTGCGCTCTTAACCATAGGGATCATTTAACACATTCCCTTCATTGTGCAGAGGCAAAAACTAAGACACCATGAAGCAATATGACCCGAGTAAGGGCTGGTATGCAGTTCTTTTTATTTCCAGTTCAGTGTTTCTGTTGCTACAGACAGATCATGGCCATGGTTCCAAAAAGCAGTCTTCACATCTAGGCTATATTTTAATAGTGGCCCCCCATTAATTCTTCAAATGATCTGTTGATTTATAATATCAAGGTGGATCTTGAATTACCAAGGCTGTATAGAAAAACATTTGATTTATAAGGATCTACACCCAGTCCTTTGGGGCTTTAGGATTGGGTGACCCAGGTTCCAGGGCTTCCTCATTCACAGTGAGGCCACAGCATGCTACTTCACCTCTGAAAGATCTAGTTGGTTAATGGAGGCAGTGTCCTGCAAACTATAAGAAGCATATCAATACTGTTATTGCAATAATGATGATGATTAATCCTCATCAAAACTGTGAAAAAAAAGAGTTTTATGCATTATTTCTGCGGAGGTTGTGAAATAGTGATAATGATATAGGCTTAGAAGGTCATTGTTTCTCCTGGTGGGAGGAGTTGGTGAGATCACTGCTGGATAGGGGAAGCAATGGGTGAAGCTAGGAGATGCAAACCACACTCTTATTATTAACATCTCTGGATAATAGTTTTGTGGGACAAAATGTAAGGCTGTTAACAATGAGAAACTGGGGGATCATGGAAACACACCTCCAAGTGTTCCCCTTTCCCTGGGCATGGAGAGGCATACCTTCACCTACTCTTTCATATTGGTCATTACTGTAGCATCACAGGTAAATCTCATGCAAAATGATTATATTTGGTATTTTGGCTGTTTTCTCAGTCACCTCTGTCATTGGAAATTGTGAGCTATTCAAGAGCAGTAACCCCTGTCTTATATCTCAATATTTGCAAAGCCAGTATCATGGTTGGCACTCAGTAAATGGTGACTGAATAGTGAATGAGTAAATGATTTTGATATCTCCTTAAACTACAACCATTTTTCTTTCATTCAGGATCGTGGGACTCAGGTTGTCCTCTAAGAATGATTCACTGAGTGGCCCTCTCAGGATTGTATTTTGAGCAGGACTAATACTGGAGTACAGAAGTCACTGCAATTTTTGGGAACAGATATTGAAGGTATCTAATTTTTGAGAACCACATTCTGATAGTTCTCCAATGTTTTATCACCTACAACTTCCTATGCATTAAAATGTTTTCTAATGCATATTAAAAATACAAACTAAATCAAAATTTTAAGAATCTCAAGCAAGCATTTCTTATAATACTTTAATCCTAAAGGAGACACCCAGAGAGCTGTAGTTTTTAGATTCAAAGACAAGTTTAAGAAAGGGAACATGGATAAAAGGCCCAAAATGAGATGCCAATTCATACATTCTTTGTGTGTGCATCAATATTGAGAATATTGAGAATTCTTTAACAGCAGAAAGCAAGTGTAAATTTGGTAGATCTTCACAGCCCCTAGCATTAAAAATTAGATAGATGAATAGATGAATGGACAGAATACAATATTCTCTAAATAGTCACCTATAAACTAGTGTAACTCTAATCAGATTGTCAAAATAGCCTACACATTCTTTCCTATGAATTCTCTCTTAGGACTCTTATTTGAAAAAACTTCTAATCTAATTACTTTCAACTCTTTATTCAGTCATTCAAAAGAAAACTCAGTCTCCCTCATCATCTAATAGTAAACTGCTCTCTGTACACAAGTGTCTTTCTCACACAAATCAAACAGCACATAATACAATGGAATTTTCATTCAGGGCATTGTCTCTCCATCTGAGAAAGAGATGAAGTCAGAGATGTAGTTAAAATCTAAGACAGATGTTTTGTCTTTTTCTGTCACTTATTTGGCACTAGCTACTCTGTGCTTCAAAACAAGGAAACAAAATATGCTAACAATAACCTAACATTCACTCCCTGAATCAGGGTGGGGATGGGACCTAATGTAAATTAGTCCCTGTGAGTCATGTCATCTATCATCATTCTTTGTACCAAATAATTCACAGCCATCCCTACAGCTGCATCTGGCTGTTCCGGTAAGGGTAATCTTTATCCATGTCCAAACTTATTCTTAAAGACCTTTATTTCTTCTGTCCTTCCCATTTCTGTGTAGTGCTCTGTCTGCCCTAGCTTTTGAATGATAGAGATTTCTAAGGCCAGATTAAGTCTTGGGTTGGGAAGAGCAGATTCAGGATAGAAAGTCTTAGAGAAGGAGGAAGGGAGAGCTCTCGGGGATGAAACTTGGGGAAGATGGAGAGAGAAGATGGTGTCCAGTGACTTGTCAGAGGGAAAAAAGAGACGGGAGAAACACAATAGAGTTATGCAAAGAAGACTCTTTCCCAGATCATTAGTTCATTGCAGAATTTTCAGAAAAGCAGAAAAGCGATAGCGGAAGTGATGGAGAATGGGTTTGGGAAAGCAACCCTCTGGTTTATGACAGGATTCATTTTGTTACTGAAGGGAAATAACCTGCCAGAGAAGAGAGAGACAGAAAGAAACCAGGAGTAGGGTGGGCGCCACAAAAAGAAAGACATATGGGGAGGGGGGTGGGAGGAAAAGAGCGAGGAGGAGAGAACATGGTATGCAGTGGGAACACTGTTGGAAACATAAGAACCGCCCCCAGAAAGAAAATGCCAGAATCTCTGGGCAAAAATCTAAATTGTCAGCACATGCATCTTTGCTCTCAGAAATATACTTTTTTTTTCCCTCTCGTTCAGGATGATTCTTCATTCCGACATCAGAACACTTCAAACTGAGAGACTAAGAGAATTTCATTCCTCCACCATGTGGCATTTCCAGGCCCCTTTTTCAGCATTCCACACAAATGTGCCATCACTTCACTTTAGACAAACCAATCCTGCGAGCCCATGGCAGGGAAGAGTCAGAAGCAAATAACTATAAAACTTGAGTGCAGGAAATCTGTCCCTCTTGGAAAAATAAGGAAACAAATACAATGTATAATGCTTACACTTTCTAAATACAGTTTTCTATTTCATTCTAGTTAGTGTCAATATGAGCAGAAAGAGTCCCCACCCCCACCCCCAAAAACAAGTAAAATAAGATAATAATAACAAAACAATTACCATGTTTTTTGAGCACTTTCTTTGTATTCAGCCTCTGCTAAACACTTTACCTAGACTGTCATTTAAATAGCATGAAAACAATAGGACACAATTATTGTTATCTCTGTTTTTATGGATAAAGATATAAACTCAGAGAGCCTGGGTAACTGGGCTAAGACAACTCAGCTAACAAGCATAGGATGTTGAGAGACCCCTCTGGTTTCTGATACTGTGCAAAGGGCCAAAATTTTACTTCACCAACAGTGAGACTTTTTCAACCTTTTCCTGTACCTTGTAATAGGGAGCAAAAATGATTGAATCCTTCCCTTCCCTTTAATTCTTTCCCTATGCTGTTTAAAAATAATAATACAATAAAGAAAAAATTAGGCAACTGACCTGAATAATAAACAAAATTAAATAACCACTCCTGATCAATGGTAGTTAATGGTATAAAAGAAAAAATAAAGATATGAATGGTCTACCAATGTCTGCCCTCTCTACTACATTTGACACTATTTATTCCTTTTCTTTTCTTAAAAGTCAATTCTTTCAGCTTTAACCCTCTGCCCCTTACAGAGCTGAATACCACATGTTTTCTCCCTGTTTCTTCCAGGGCTGTGATCTGGGCTGAATATTCTGCCTCCTCCAAATGTGTGTTCAAGGCTCAGTCTACATCGTAGTTAACTTTTCTCCATATACTCTTCTCTTGAGAGAACTGATATTTTCTCAGCTGGTCACTGACATCTGCATCACTGATGAATTTCAAATCTGTAACTTTACATTCCACACTGTATAGTAGGCACTTCAAGACATCCTCACTAACACGGCCAGCCCTCAACTCAGAATTTAATGCAGCTTCAGTGACAAACAGGTTCCCACCTCAACTTCTCAATTTCTATTGATCCATCACCATCTTTCCCATTTCAAAACCTAAAATCCAGTCCTATTTTATTTTCTGCATTAACTCTGTTTATCACCAGATCTTAAAGAAGTATCCTTCAAAATAATCTTGCAATACTGGGGACCCCCAAAATTCTGGCCCTTGTAACCCTGCATTTAGAGTAGATCCCACTTGTCCTCCCATCTTGTGTCACTTTCCCCCCAATTTTTCTTAAAATAACCATTTCATCAAGTCTCTCCTATGGCTACCTTCCAGGATAAACTCTAGTGACATTAGTATACTTGTCAAGGTATACTAATAACCTACTGTTTGGCGTGACACTCATCAGCCCCAGCCAGAGACTGAAGAACTAAATAGACTATTCCATATATAGAAGATTACAAAGCAGAATAGTATCTCAGTGGTGTCTATTTCAACTCCTTTATAGAAACATAACATTTACTAGCTAAAAATTGATATAATCCTACCTTTTACTGCTGCATGCTCTTTACCACACTTTTAAAATAAGATTTGAACGAGTCAATGACTTGATTAAGTTTGCACAATGAGAAGCCAAATCTCAATATGGTGCCTTTCCAACTATAGCATGTTGCCTTTAAAAAAAACAACCATCTCACTGTAACTCCACACTTATTTCCTATTACTTATCTAAAATTCCATACATTTATGGATATAATTTATGGATAACAAAGATCATTGTAAATAAACTGTTGAACAAAAAGATAAATACAGCCAGTAAAGCCTCAAACAGAGTTTCAAATTACAGTGGGAAGGTTAGAAAGAGGTGGGGGAGATAAGAGATCCGATACAAGACCGAAGGACTTGTATGCATGCATATAAGCATAAACAATGGATGCAAAACTGGGGGGGGGGGGGCGTGTATGGAAGTAGGGTGGGGGGCCCAATAGTAAGATATGTACACATATAATACCTTAATTTAAAAAATGAGGAAATAAATAATAAAATTCCATACAGATTAATTTGATCCCAATATAACCCATATCTGAACATTCAGTGTCAAGTGTCAAGTCCAAATCTTTGTTCATGTTATCACTGCCATTTAGAGAAATGTCACCTTGGGCCTCTCATTCTTTATTCTTCAAAGTCTAGGTCAAGTTTCACTACCTTCAATCCCTCCATGATGTTTCAAGGCTGAAACTTCAGCCTACATAGCCAGCAATTCTCGACCCTAGCATATAAATTGCATTACCCATTCGAGGCACTTATATTCTGTCTCATACTTCTACTCAATATTTTTGTATGTGCAGGCTTTGCTTCTTCAACTACACTCAAGTTCTGAAAAATATTAGAACATGTCTTTTCTGTTTTGTTGTCCCTCATGCCAACTACAACTCTGCACTGAGCAGGTGCTGAACTATTTATTGAAAATATAAAGAATCAAAGAACAGAATCTGAAACAAAGTCATAAACAGATAATCCAAAGGCCCAGAGGAAATGAAGTCCACAGATAATTCAAAGCTTCATTTTATAGTTAGCTTAAAATAATTCACTCATTCAACAAATATTAATTGAGTACCTGCTCTGAGCCTATTAAAATGCTAACACTAAAATGCAATGGTAAGTAAAACAGACACATCGCTGGCAACATGTTAATAGTCTAGTCAGAGGTAGACACAAACATTAAACAAGTAATCACACTATATATATATATATATATATATATATATATATATATATATATATAGTGTGTGTGTGTGTGTGTGTGTGTGTGTGTGTGTGCACATCTAATTTAACTAGGACTATAGAAAAAATGAAAGAAGAAGTGGATAAATTTAAAATATATGTTGCTATGGAACCAGTAAAATTAGAAAACTGGTTAGGTGAAGAGAGTGAGGGAGAGAAAATAATCCAGGATGACTTGCAAATTTCTGACACATGTAACCAGAAGGATAACCATGACGTTTTTGTAAAATGAAAAAATGTAGTAGAGGACAAGGTTTATGGAATTATATCATGAAAATCCAACCTTGGGCATGCTGAACAATTCCATTAGTAGAACCCTATCAAATAAAAGTTGACAAGAAGCAGTTTGAGGCTCACATCCTGACCTTTGTTCTTATTCATCTTCAGGTGGTATTTCTGAAAAAAAAACAAATGCTCTACCAAAAACTGGGCCTGAGAAGAGGAAAACAGAATCAAAGAACTCAGCCTAGAATTGGGTAACTAGACTGTGAATAACTGCAGGTTAGTGCTCACTGAAGCAGGAGGAATATAAAATAAATCTTTTCAATCAAAGAAAATCAAATCTGACCCATTTATTTCCCTTTATTAACTGAATCAAAAGCTTGGCTGAATGAACAACTAAAACTTACCTGAAAAAGGACAGCCTCGGGTGTTGTATGTATCCATAGACAAGGCAGGCCTAACACAGAGGCCCTTCCTCTGCGTGCCCTTTCTGGTGTGTGGTCGGTTGCTGTACAATAGTGTGCTAGGAATGAGGCCAAGGTTCTGAGTTCAAAACCTACTCATCCTGCTTCAATCATTATTAGGTTGGAAGGGGTCATAGAAGTTCAATACCTCATAAATTCAAAGAATCAAAGAACTTTAAAATCAGAAGGAACATAGGGTTCATCTCTTCCAAATTCTTTCTAATCAAGCATCTTTCCTGAGACATTATTTTACTGTACAGATGAGAAATTGAAAGTCTGAACATGTGAAATGAGCTATACCACAGCTCAGAGTAACAAAGCTTGGAACTGAACCATGCTCTCTGTCTCTCAGTAGAGTATGCCTTCCACTTTACACTCCACATTGTCTGAGGTGTTGAGAGAGGTGTGGCTAGAAAAGAAATCCCTGTTTGAGATCAGTAATTTAATATTGGTAGAGGATGACTACGATGCTAGTTTTCAATTTGGCTAAAAAAAAGTCTCCCTAGGTCCTTAATCACATGAGTAAAATATTCCAAACAATATTTTAAAAATGGCTGAAACTAGTTTGGCTCAGTGGACAGAGCGTCGGCCTGTAGACTGAAAGGTCCTGGGTTTGATTCCGGTCAAAGGCATGTACCTTTGTTGCGGGCACATCCCCAGTAGGGGGTGTGCAAGAGGCAGCAGATTGATGATTCTCTCTCATCGATGTTTCTAACTCTCTATCCCTCTCTCTTCCTCTCTGTAAAAAATCAATAAAATATATTTTTTAAAATATTTAAAAAATGCAAACCTGAGAATTAGGTAAGATAATATTTGTGATATTAAAGATGAAAAACAGAGATCACCTTACTATAGAAATCTAGACACAAGATAACAGACAGTGACTACGGAAGTAGAGAGGAAAGAATGACTTAACTTAGAGGAACTGTGCAAGAACTTCTGGAGTCTTGACAGTATATAAAAGGAGTGACGAGCAGCAAGGAATCATTTCCAAGTATGTTGCTGATTATAAGGTAAAGGTGACCATGTGAACATTCTCTGCACATAAAGCAAATGTGGAAAACTAGTTTGAAGCCCACATTTTACTGCAATTAATCAGGAAACTCATCTTCACACATGAAGGATGGCATATTTCATTTTTAAAAGAATAATCACTTTTCATTCCACATGCCTAAGCCCCACCCTCATCTTTATTGATTCACTTGGATTTCCATTCAATAAAAATATGTGAGTGTCTGTGCAATGAGTCCTGGGGCGGCTACAAAAATTAATGAGACATCCCCAGCCTTAGACACTCCCAGATATACTTTTAATTTAAAGTGTTTGTACATGTAAGTGTTATAATAGAGGTCTGAGTGCAGGCTGTGCAAGGACAAAGACGGGAATGACTAATTCTGCCTGGAACTGTTAGAGAAGGCTTCATAGAGGAGGTGACACTTGAGTTAGATCATAAAGGACATTCATATGTTCACCCAGGGAACTGAAAGAGGAGCATCAGAGAGTGCAGCCCTTGCAGAGGCATAAAGTATTTTTTTTTAAAAAGTCATATTTAGAGAATGCCAGTCATGCCAGTAATTTGACATTATTAGGTCACAAACAGTATACATTAAGGGCAAAGTGGGGAGTTGGAAGAGGGAGGCAGATAAGACAGGCTCAAATCATGAAGTGAGGTCCAGGTATATGCAATGGTCTTTTATGGCTTGCTAACCAGTGGACAAAAGGGAGCCATCAGAGATTTGTGGGAAAATTGCCATTCTGCTCTAGACTTCTAATCCGTATTATTTGCAGCATCATGAAATCTCATTTAATCCAATAAGGGATGATGCGTTACAATTTCCTCCTCATCCTCCACTTAATTTGAGAAAGACTACATACACCACTATGACAATGTCTCCATCTAAAAAAGTAGTGATAGATGCCAAGGCAACAGATTTCATCATCAGTGGAAAATGCTTGCTACGGCCTTTCTCGTGCTTTTGGAATTGATGTGTGATCAGGCTCTGATTCTTTCTCTTTTGTGAAGGAGAGCACGATATATTTGAGAAATCTTGAGTACACACCCCTCCAGGGGCACCACCTCATCACCCCTGAGTTGGATTCACAGAAGCAGGGTTAACAATTTCTCATCAACACATGATGCTAAGGCAGACTGCCATAATGCCGCCCCTCCTTCAGCAGCATCTCTGCTATATCACAACGGGCCAATGCAGGCTGGACCAATGGCATCCTGTGGGGTCCTGTGATCCAGGGCTCAGTACCTAGGCATTATAGGATCATGCCCTACTGTTACTGTGCCAGTGTCTCTTTTCCCTCAGATCTGTCCTGTGCCTTCTTTATAACTCCTGTCAATTTCTTTTTTTTACAGACATATTTCCTTGCTGTTCACTAATAACCAGAGTGATTCACTCGACAGCTGGTACAACCAAGTATGGAGAAGTAGGATCCTTTCCCAGTGCTCAGAAGGAATGAAGAGACAGGCATATTTTTTTTTGGAAGGAAAAATAAGCCTCACAATCTGAAGCACGTGTCACCACCAGGGCTGACAGACTTTACACGGGACCCAAAAGACTTCAAAAGCTGAATCAAATGCTGCACCTGCTTTCTTTTCCCACTTTCCAATCTTACCTTTGAAATAGAAAAGGAAATAGATTTCAGTCTTCCTACCCTGAGATATATGAACTATCACTCATAAAAGAGGAGAAAACACCAGGCAGCCAATCAACTCTCAGATATACCTTTGCTTCCGCCAAGAGAGAGTGTGGAGTTTCTAGGTCACCCATTTTAGACAACGTGTAAGTATGGTGGACAGCACAGTGAGGTGTTCTGGGAAGATGAACTATGCGCCCCTTTCTCTTAAGACAATACTAAATATAAAGGATGAAATGAAGTCAATATCACCACTCCAGGAAAGAGGAAAACAATGTCAGAAATGGAAAGGAAATCCATATACAGTACAAGGAACGTTAAGAATGGCTATGACTCTCGGTCACTAAGATTCACAGGTCCATAATTATTTGAGGTTTACAGTGTAGTAGTGTAACTTTCATCCACCTTTCGCCTCCAGACCCCAATGTTGTCTTATGTGTCCCTGATATGAAATCTGGAAAAATCTATATGTACTTAAAAACAAGCATCTGAACATATAATCCTCCCTTAGCATCAGCCATTGACATATAACATTCTCTTTATAGCATCAGTCATTGACATGTGCAAAATAAGGATTTGACTGCCTGCATAGGCATTTTCATTTCAACCTTGAGGAGACAACTCGATATTAAAACATGCCTGGTTGAGCCCCAAAGAGGAACACACACGGTGTGACAATTAATAAGTGCTTATTTACAGCAATTAGTTCCTCCCTCAGGTTATGCTGTTGGTGAACAAATGCCAGAAAATCCCATGTCATAGCCCAGATCTGGACCCTGAAATTTGGGAAAGAACAAGCGTCTTGGATTGATTCCTTCCTGCTCCCTCAAGGAAGTCCAAGTCTGATGGCCCTACAGCACCTTCCTGAGAAGTGCAGGAGAGACAGCTGGCTGGGTGGAAGATAAGAGTTAAAGGCAATGATCGCAACCACCTAGTGATCAAATACTGCACATGGTCAATGTTTCTGAAGACGGCCATGGTCCTCTGGTACAAATCACAAAAAACCTTTAACAATAATGTAGTGTTTCCTTTTCTTCTTATTATTCCTTTGGACAAACATAAAGTTTCCTGTGCCAGGCAGTCTTTAATCAAATAGATAGCATTACTCTATTTTGAAATATTATACCCTCCCTTAATACAATTCCAAAGCTATGCCTTGGCCTAGCTTTCTTGTTTGTGCATAACTGTCAGAACAACAATAATGCCACACATTATGAAATCACCTGCAAACTCCTGCCAGAACATTGTCAAGCCTGATTTAATTGGTTTCCCTATAGGTCTCTCCCAGACTTCAGGTAAGAGTTGTGAGATCAAGATGGCCCACCATTAATGTTTTTACTTTTCCCCTCATCCTCTGTCTTCCAGATTCTAAAATCTGTTTTTCCTTTCATTCTATAATGCTTTAAGGGCAATTCCATTAAATGAAATAACAGTGTAGTGATACAAAGAACATCATTTCCTAGTGCTAATAACTTTCATTTCAAAACCACTTGTGCACTCCAAAATTTAGCAAAGCATAAATTTCTCATCAGGGCCAGCAGACACTGAATCTGAAGCTTTTAAAATTGTTTCTTTTGGGTTTGTAATCAGTCTATATATAGGGGAATTAAAATGCCATTTAAAGTCAGATTTCTTTTGATGCTCATGCTTTACTGACAAAAACTCATCTCTCTGCATAGAATAGAAGACACATGGAGTTCCAGCAAAAGGACGGAAATCCATGTTAGAACATCATGACCACCCATAAGAGGATCACAACTGATGAAATGTCCACATCCTGTATCCATTCCAGAATTTGAATTTCATAGCACTAACAGGGTTCACAGTTTTTAGACTGGTCATCAAGAGAGAATCAAAGGAAGGAATTGTTTCATTAGCACCAAGTTCAAATTCATGCAAATAATGTCATTGCCCTTCACCTTATTCTGGTCATCGGAACCACACATATGACAGCAGAGTTGAACACAGCGATGGGCAACTCTGGCTGCACTAGAAGATCAACTTGGGAGGTTTCAATGCATGTCTGTTCCCAGGACCTTTCCCCTTCCTAAACAACTAAATCTGAATTGCTCAGGGTGGGACCTTGAACTCTGTATATGGTTTCTTAAGGCTTCCCAGGAAATTTTAACATGCAGTCAGTACTGAGAAGCACAGACACAGGGAACTCAAAACATAGGGAACTAAGACAATATGGGAACAAGTCACACATCAACACTTCGCTGAGGCTGTGGAAAATCAGCATCAGGTGATACATTTGAGAAGACTCCTTTATTGAAGAAGGAAAATGTTAACTTTTGGTGATCGGAGCAGACATATTTCATTTGAATTACTTCATTCCCCATCGTACCTCCACTACCAAATTTCCCTGCTGTCTCTCTCAGTGTTTGGGGGGCACAGGTCTCATTTCCATAGCAACACAGTGAACACCTGGACAGTTAGCCTTAGTTTTGAGCAAACAGTAAGTATCACCTGGTTTGTTACTCATAGTCATTGAGAACGATTCTGCACAAAGCTGATCATGTGGAGAGCACAGTTCAATACACGGAAGTGTTCAACTTGGCTGGTGTGGGTTAATTTTGGAATTGGGCTGAATATTCCAAGAAGGAAGAACTTCCCAAAGGATTGAGCCGCTAGAGGCCGCTCTGAGCCAGGTCCTTTCCAAATTGGGTTCAGAAGTGAAATCACATCAAAGGGAAAGAGAGGCTGCAGAGTAGCAATGGGAGTCATGGCAACACCATGGTTCCTATTTTTAAACTTGTTGGTGAGTGAGCACACAAAGTGCGTGTGTGTGCATGTGGGGGAGGGAATTCTGACGTATTACAAAAGAATATTCTTTTATGAGGTATTTTGAGTTCGGGGGTGGCTAATAATCTGTGAAATGAGATCGCAAAGAATTAAGCTAGAATCAGCTGTATCGGAATGGTCTTTTTCTCCTTAAGTTCACTGTCTTGTTCTCCATCAGAAGGGACCCTTCACGGCCTTCTGTCAGAAGTACCAGGAAATTCTAGGTACTTTTAACCAACGTATTCTGAAATTCTGAGCTTCATTTCTTAGGTTCATTCTGCTAGCCTCTTAGGCAATTTGCTTTGGGTTACAAGAAAAATAAGTCCAAATTAGCAAATCAAAATAACTTTCTGTGGATGCCACACTCCTCATGAAGCCAATTAAATGGATGATGTGTGTTGTCTATATGTCCAGCATCTAACACAGGGGTCAGTACCTTATAGGGGATCAAAATACCGACTGAATGTGTCACTAAGTCAACCATCGGTAAATATAATATTGTGAGGTACAGAAAAGCAGCACTCTACACATCACATTTTTTTTAAAATTTCAATAACACCGTTTTTACTTTGCTCCAATCTCTGGCAGAGTATCAGCCTTAAACAAATCCAGACTCATCTGACCTGTCACAAAGTAACAGTGGCCCTGGAGGACCTTTGTAAATCATTATGGAGACCAAGGTCTTGTTCAGTTTCATTACATGTCCCTGACATTATTTCCAATGTCTCCGTAACCTCCAGGAGCCTTCACAGAGTTTAGAACAGAAAGTCTGCTCTCATTTCAGTTCCAAGGACTCTCAGGTCTACAAAAACAATAACTTGTTTTTCCCTGTGAAAACTAAAGGATTTTTGGAATGTACAGGAATAAAATAAGAAAAAAATAATCATCCTTTCCAAACAGAAAAGGAAGTATAGTGAGATGACAGCTGGGCCAGTAACTAGAGATGAGACACACTTCGGGACGGAGTGGGCAATGAAGAGGCTCAGTTTGGGACATCCCTAACATGTGCGCACGGATGCTGCTCCTGGGCTGGGTTTACCATGGCTTCAGGACAAGAATTCAGCACAGAGGCTAAGAGAAGAAATGCTTTATTAAAAACCACTTTGTCACAGATTAATAATGTCTTCATACACATCAGAGTCATGCCTAATTGACTCATCTACGGAGATCGTTCTCAAAAGATGGACAATGGGGTCAAAGTACACCTGGAATTCATAAAAACATGGATTTGAAACCCGACTTTATCTCTACGTGAAGTAGGCAAGTGACTTAACCTTTCTGGATCTCAGTTTCTTCCTCTGAAAAATGGAAGTAATAATGCCTCTGGGCAATACTTTTTGAGATTAAATAAGGCTCTATAAAGGACTTGGCACAAAGTCGTCACTTAATAACTTTCTTAAGGTAAATTTTCTAAATTGCTGAAGCTTAGTATTTTTAAGTACCAAGCTTTTTCTTGATTATAGGGAGAATTTTAAATGGAAAATTTCAGAAAGTTATTATGGAGTTCTCTGACTTCTTAAATCAAATATAGTCAATAAAATTTAAGCTCCTATTGATGACCTAAAAATGACTATGCTATCTTGCTATTGAGAGAGGCTTTATAGGGGATATAGGCTTTGTGGGAGAATATGGAAGTTTGTTCAAATAATCTTAGAGGAATGTTCCCTTCAAGGTATTTTGCTACATTTTTCCAGTATCTTCTGCACTTTACTATTCTGCTTGTTATTTCTTAATGCTGTCAGTTTACCTACCCAGTTCCCATCATGTTTGTTATTTCTAAGCTGTTGTCATCTGGAAAATCAGATAAGCAAGTATCTTAGACACTACTAGCTGCTTACCAAAGAGACAGCCTTGACTCTCTCTAGCTAATAGAACTTTGCTTTTTAACTGGGCATATTACTGCCCCAGTCAAAAAGTAAAATAAAATCAATTTCCAGCTCCCTTGCAGCTAGCTGTGGCCATGGACTGATTTTTGATCAACAGGCTATAAGCAAAGTGTGGGATTTCTGGGAAATCTCTTTAAAAGGGAAAGTGTTTGTCTTCCTTTCTTTCTAACTTCAATTTGCTGCTTGACACTGGAGTTTGGCAGCCCTCTTGGGCTTGGGGTTGTAGGCCACACCTTATAAACAAAAATGTAGAAAGCTAGCAGAAGTCTGGGTCCCAATGATCTTGTAAGTACCAAGCCAGCTGTAGACAGACCATTTAAATATGTTTATGTATCATGTTTAAACTGGGTTACTGCTTCTCTATGCCATATAAACTCCAACTGTCCATAAACTTCTTAGAAATATGTGTGAAATTAGAGTAGATGAAATCTTAGTTCAAATAAACTACGTTCATTTTAGGGCAAGAATTTTGTGTCAATGATTTTTTGGGGGCTGTTCAAAGCCCTTTTATGCTTTCTTCGTGGTTCTTGGCTATGTTCCAGATACATCAGACTGTTGAATATGTGACCTCTCCTCTTCCAGGTAAAGCAAGGAAGTCTCTGTGTGAACACACTTGAAATGGGGTAACAGAGCAGTCAGAATAATGACACTGTGTAGCCTGTGGTTACTCATAATTTTGAGTTTCAGTCTATAACATACACTTGGCTTTTCCTCTACATTCAAAATTGAGAGAAATTTGACATGTTAAAGTCTATGTTAATAAACTATATTCTATTGTTGCTTAAACAAAAGTTCCTAGATTGTTGTTCAAGGAGTGGAGGGAAATTGGTGTGAGTGTCTGGAAATGCTGCTGGAAAATTAAAGGAAGAAAGAATCTAAGTTTTCTCTGATGATATCTAGAACCAATCCATACAGTGAATAGAAGTCCTCACGAATTTGTTGTAATGTCTCAGTGAGATGACAGACAAGAAGATTCCCTGTATGAAAATAGTCACTTTTATCATCCTCATTATTAGCCCTAATACTGAACAATTTGAAGTTTTTGATCATTGAATTTTATGTCCAACACTAAATGTATTTTGACACATATCCTCATCTGGATTCCATCTGTGATCCTTTTAGGGGAATTCTGAAAAAGACCACTTAGAATGAATATGATATTATTTTATGATATGATACATGTATGATATTTACAGTGTGGTTTCCATGGATATTTCTATTGCTTTGACACAGAAAATATTTCCTTTAGAAAAATAAAACATTAAAGGATTCTTAAAAGTATATAGAACCACTTGACTGCTGTATCTTCCTCTTTTGCCCAAACAATAAATGTGACAGGGTTACTTAGCAACCATCCTTACAGCCATCAAGACCTTAAAAATGGAATCAGATTGGAAGGAAATACCTTGTGGATATGCAACAAAGCTAATTCCAGACAAGCCATTTTACAGGATTCCTCCCAACTTTTGTACCATACTCAACTTTTCTCCTGCTATCAGATTCAATATGGAAGAATGTTTTAATCCAGTTCCGTCAACAATGCTCTACACAATTTGACAGCTGTAAATGTATATACAGAATGATGTGTTGTATGGATATATACTGCATGCACACATGAGTATGTGTATGTGCAAGAATCCCACACATGGTCATTTGTGAACACAGAAAGCTCAAGTTGGTAAAAATTTAAATGAAAGCTGGTGAGGGCAGCAAAAGATCAATGAACATAACACCCTATATGGAAAGTAATGAGAAAGGAGAAAGAAAAAAAGGGGGGGTGTGAATCAGTAATGAATGAGGAGAAGAAAAAGCCTGAGCGGCGAGGGAGGCAGTAGGCAACCCCCGGCCGGCTGCTGCTGCTGGAAGCTGGACAAGAGGGAACAGATTTCAGCAGCAGGGAGCTCTAATCTGTCAGCAGCAGTTCCTTCATGTGTGACCAGCCAGCCCAGCTTGGGGACCAGTGCCAGTCTGGGCGCACTAACTCCACCAGGGCCTCCCGGAAGAGAAGGCGCCACTGATAAAATCCTGAAAGTCAAGGGAAGGTTCTTCTGCCCAGCTCCTGCTGCCACCCTCTTGCCAGCTTCTACATGTGCCTCTGTCTGCAGTGCTGGTTCAGATCCCTTAGCAACCACTTCTGAAAATCAGGCAGACTGAAACTCTGCTTCTTCCAAATCCTTATCAGCCACATCAGGTCCCAGAGATTTCTCCCAACAGATGACCACCTATGCACCCCCTGACAGATTCATTGGAGAGGAAACAAAGAGAAAGGTTGAAACCATTATTTGTTTAACATATGTGAGGTTGTATATGTAGGTGCAAAAGCTAGAAAACCATCCATGCTCTCAAGAAGCTCCTGTTAGTTAAGCTGACCATGGCCGGCTGTGGTCCAGCCCTCACTCAAGCTTCCAGCCCATGTCAGTAACCATAAATGACAGCACTCTAGCTTCCTGGCAGCTCGCCCCCACTCTTATCCCCACCCAGCCAGCCTTTATCCCCTGGTGGGAAGAGAGAGCAGATGGAGAAATGATCCCACTCAATTCCTAAATAACACCACCTTCAATTCCTATTAACTGTGAAATTGCACCCTTGTCTGGGTAAGAACCAAGGGAGCAAGAATCATGGGGACATTGCCAGACCAGAGCAAAGGCTAACAGGAAAACCCTGGCTGCCTGCCAGTCCTTCTGAGGACATGGTCAGGCAGTTAAGAGGCAGCATGCTCCGTGCAGAACGCTGCTCCTGCCATGAGGACACCTGAGTTCTGTGCCCATCCACCCTTGAACAGATGAGTGACCACTCTGAGATCTGACTTTCAAAAAGTTATAAATCCATTCATCATTCTATCGCCTATTCTGTGAGAATCCATGTATTGAAAGGGTTGGATGAGGTGAGCAGCAAAAGACTCTTCCAACTCTGATGCTTTGATTTTAAGGGAAGCCTAGATTTCTTTACTTTTAAAATATTTTTTTATTTCAGACAGAAAGAGGAGAGAGAGATAGAAACATCAATGATGAGAGAGAATCAATCATCAGCTGCCTCCTGCATGTCCCACACTGAGGATCGAGCCCACAACCTGGACACATGACGAGGAATTGAACCATGAACTCCCAGTTCATAGGTAGGTGCTCAACCACTGAGCCACACCAGCCAGGCCTATATTTCTTTAAAGCTTGGCTAATATGCAGCCCAGTAAGGGACTGATACCCAGGTTCCCCAGGCAGACCCAGGCTAGATCCTGACACCATCACACAGCCTAAACCCGAGGGTCTAAGGTTTCTTAGAAATATATAAATAGGGACATTGATTCCTATCTTCATTTATGCTTTTATCAAACAAATATTTATCAATGTTCTACAACCTACCAGTCACTGTGCTGGGAATGCGAAGGCTAAAAAATGTCCTGCTCTCATGGAGCTTGAATTCAACCAAGAGGAGCGAGACAACAATATATTTAAAAATAAAATATATGCAGTTTGTTACATAAGAGCTACAGAGAAAATAAAGCAAGGGGTGGGCATAGGGAGTGCTTGGGAGGGTGGGATCAGGGAAGCTTTAGGACATTTGCATGGATCAGGATTTTTGCAAGTATCAAATTAGATCACTCACAATTCTGGTGTGCAGTGAGTATTCAGAAAGGTAACCAATGCCGGAGGTTATAGCTTACTTAGACCGTTGACAAACAGGCTGCTCCTGAGCATATAGCTCATGACCCTCTTCTTCACCCTTCCCATTGCCACCAACCCACATCCTTTATGACCTGACCACTTTCTTTGAAACCATCTTATCCCTACAGACAATGCACCACCTGTGTCTTCTCTCCAGGACTATGTACCTCTCCCTCTCACCAAAAGTTAATCTAAGTGAAACAGAATTATTTTCCCACTCACTCCTCCTCTTTGTCATCTTCTCTCTCCTCCAAATTGTGAATATTTTTTAAAGAAAGAGGAAGGGGATGTAAAAAGTGGGGAGGAAATAGAAGAGAAAGAAAATGAAAGAAAAAAACTACACCAAATATGGCATGGATAAGTTTTAAATTCTACAATTCAGCTACATAATTAAATAGCAAGTAAAGAAATTATCATGTAGGGCTCTCCATGTTAAATAGTGAGAATGCTGTTCACAGGTTTGAATTTAAAGGAAAGAAACAATGATCACTTAATAAAATGACCATCTATGTAGCTGATATGGAAAATGTGAAAGACTGGAAGAAGACAGAAGAGTTTGAAAATCCTTACATTCCACCATTCTTCCAAGCATAGTCAAAGCTTGCTTTGCCTGAATTACAATAAGCATTGAATATGTCTTTTAGGATAGTGATTAGATTCTCTGATTATTTCCCTCAATTTATATTTCCTTCTACACATATCTCTCAATATACCCAGGTGTGACTTTACGTTTTGTATAAAAACAAAGATTTCCAGTAGACTTCCTTAATCAGATGAAGGGCCACTGTGCCTGATGGTCCACTTATAACTGCATTCACAGAGCCTTTGATTGGTTCACATGTAAATTACATTAAGTTCACCTATTTGTCTTACCATAAACCTGCCTATGCTTGGCACTCCATGAACATTAATAACAACTAGAGATGGGTACTAACCAAGCAAATTTTGCCCATAGTGTCTAAAAACTAATGGACTCATTTCCTCATTTATTTCTTACCTTCTCAGCACTTTCCAGGCCAAGAGAGTCAAGTGGGCTCCCCATGGGAGCAATCCAGCTAATACAACTGTTCCAAGGATGGGAAGACTGCCTCAAGGATAATGATAGGCACCACAGCCTCTTTATGAGGACCTAGAAAGCCCCTTTCTTCACATCACTTATCCCAATCTCTCCAAAGCTAAGCCAGGGGGGAGATCCTGGCCTCTTGAGATGGCCACGTTAAAAGGGAAAGAAGAATTGGGATGGGTGGGTGGGAAGCATGTGCTAAGTAGGAAGACTGAAGACACTGGGGAAAATAATTAGGCAAGACTCATAAGAGATTCTATGTTAAGATCCAGCCATTTGAAAGAGCATATGCTTTTGCTACAAGTTCAAAAGTTGCCCTGTATGAAGAGCAGGAACATTGGGTCCTCAGGACATAAAGAGAGTCTAGAGGTGAGCGGCAGGTGCGGCATCACCTGAGTGACAGAAATAGGCGAGCGGGGTACTGGAGAGGACATTGCAAATGAAAATAACCATTAACATCCACCTACCCCAGGGGGTGATAAAGAAAAAATATAGACATGTGCCTACTAACAGTTAACAATTCTTCTCCAGCTCAGGGAGATAAAGAAGGGTTTAGACGTCTGGCCAAATCCCTTTCTCAACCCTTTCAGATCATCTGAAACGAAAGGATTTTCAGATTTTTCTCAGAAACTAAGGAAGTCCTTCACTTAGAGAATGCACACATAAGAAAGTCTCTAACTCTTTCAATCAAATCAAGTTCCCAGTTGGAATAAAACTCCCTCAGCATGTCTCTGGCTATGGTATAGGGCAGTGATTTTCAACCAGTGTGCCGCAAGAATGTTTCAAACATGCCATATCTGATTATTTAGTCAGGAGCACTGACCTCTTTGCCCTTAAACTGTTTAGTAAAAAAATGGCAACAGCCAACACAACAATAACTGTTCAGTGTGAATGAATCAAAATTATGCCCCCCTTTTTTATCAGATCAACAAAAAATATACTTTGTGTGCCACAGAATTTTAGTAAGGGTTGAAAATTGCTGGTACAGGACACTGCAGTCCATTTACTAATAAGGCATCAATGAAAGCTACAAAATTCCAACAGAAAGTTCCATTTTTGTTAGTGTAGAAAATAGGGTTGTTATATTTAGCAACCAATACAGGAGCCCTGTTAAATCTGGATTTCCGATAAACAACAAATTATCCTTTAGTATCAGCATGACCCATGCAATATTTGTGACAGATGCTAAAAAAGAAATGATCTATTGTTTATCTGAAATTCAAATTTAACTGGATTTCTGTATTTTTCTTGTTACTCGGGTCAAAAGTCTTGGCCAGCAGTCTAAGGCCTATCTGGAAACAGTCACCATGTCTAGCCAAAGCAGCTAAGAAATAATCGGTAAGGAATTTGGATTGACATGTGATAAATAACGTTTATTTAATAGTGAGCTAAAATAGCTCATTTGAAGGATCCTCTCTGAGGATGCTTGCATGTCACTTAAAAAGAAGTCTTCCTTCAGTAACAAGTGAATCACTTCAAATGTGTGTCCCTTTGTGACACTCAGGAATATCACAGAGCCTCCTGTCTCTGTTTTCTAAATCTAGATTTAGGGACTTGCCTCACATGAAAGGAAAGCCATAGGCTGGTCAGGTATAAAGGAAGGCTTTACCTCCCCTTATAATGCTTCTGGGGAGGACAGGCCTGTTAATGTTTCTGGGTGTTCAGGAGGTAAGAGGACGACAGTCTACCCTTTCCCAAATCTGTCTTCCTGGGGCTGGGTCACTCCCAGATGCCACCTGAGGGGCCTTCCTCCCACTGCTGTTCCAGAGAGGTGAGCAGCAGGCCATCAGAGGCCAGTCCTCACAAAACAGCCAACCATTTGCAACAATATTATTTTGCAAAGATTTCCTGCTGTGGCTAAATGGTGTGGCTGCTTGGTTTGTTATTTAAAAGAGTAACCCTAGTGAGACGGGACCTCTGAAGGGAAGAATAGTCAGATTTCAGACAGGATAAGCAGAAGGAATAAGTAGATGATTTTGAGTGTTGGGCCTAGTGATAGCAGCTCAGACTTTGAGGATGGCACCTTCTTGTCCCTGTTAGTCAGCATCAATCCTTGCTGGGTGCTGATGGAAAAACAGATTAATCATTTTCCAAGAGAGGCCAGGGATTGGGATTCAAGAACCATGAAAAGCTGCATTTGGGAGGAAGGGAAGGAAAAGACAGTGGAAATGAGTGAGGGATGCTGAGATAAGGACAGGGAGAGAGCCCAGAGCAGATGTCCCACACTGTTAGATACAGACCTCTAGAGAAATCATGGAACTAGGGCAGGAGTTGGAAGACATGGTGTACACAGTATACTTGAGTGAAAGTGGGAAATTGAGTGGAGGTGGGCCTTTTCTCTCTCCTCCACACTGGTACTCAAGGAATTTATGAATAGCCTGTATGGTGTAGACTGCTGTACTTGAGAAGATGGAGATGGGCATGTGTGGATATCTTGACAATGGCCTCTAAGGAAGGAAGATGGATAACCCAGGAGAGCTGCCTTCCCAGTGGCCAGAAGAGGTGGTAACAAAGGTTCAAAGCAGCTATGGTTTTAAAGATATAGTGGTTAGAGGCCAGACTTGAGAAATCACATTTACATTCTAATGTAAAGAAGCCACATGGGAAATAATAATATGTACATTTCCCTGTTTACACAGAGGAAGCTTTAAGATAAAAGCAGACATTCCTGGACCATATCTATGGACTTTAAGGTAACACCCACTTGATTTCTTTGTGTTGTTTAGCAAATGTTTTATTCCTTCATTGTTAGCATTTTTTTAAAGAACAAACATTGGGTAAAATAATCTAAATCAGGTTTAAATTTAACACTAAAAACAATGGAAGAAAACATGAATGTACAGAAAAGACCATACAGTGAGTTTTTAAAGGAAATCTCTATTATCTTGCAGAGAGGAGCAGAATGAGAAAGCTCTTATAGGGTAGGTATGCATTGGACAGCCCAGTATCTTGGAGGATGTTACTCATTTACTCCAAGTGTGTTCCTTGGGACTCACACTATGCTAGGAGTGGATATCATAGATATGAGTAAGACAGAAAGGTCATTGCTTTCCCAGAATTACTGGGAGGAGAGATAATAAAGCATGTAATTATAACATTCTGAAGAGTGGCTTTATTGGAAAAGCACGAGATGCAGTGAAGGCATATTATAGGATGATGTTAGTCCAAAGCTCAGGAAAGCCTTCCCAGTGGAAGCGATGCCAAGACTAAAACATGAAGCATGGAGAATCTGAGACAGGTAAAGGAGCATCTGCATTTGTGTATTGGTGGAAAGGGATTACACAGGGCACACTGACTGGAAGTGAGGGGGAAAAGGGTATTGTCAAAGAACTAAAGTAAGGCTAGTACTGTGGGAATGCAGTGCTTAAGGCACAGAGTAGCATGGGACCATTTTGGAAAGACAGGAGGGCCCATGCTGTGAATGACTTTGTAAACCACATTACGGAGATGGGGCTTTATTGCAGGGGCAATAAAGACCTACTGAAAAGTAGTGAGCAGGAGAGGGATGGTCAATTTGCATACTCCCTCTTTATTAGATAGGATAGGTATCCATGCACAGGGAGATATCTAGAAAGGTGGTCACTAAATCTTTCAACCATGCTTATCTCTCATTAGAGGCCCAGTGCACAAAATTCGTGCATGGGGAGGTGTGTTCCTCAGCCCAGTCTGCACCCTCTAAAATCTGGGACCCCTCAAGGGATGTCATATATTCATTTCAGAATATGGACATCACATATTCATTTAAGACCATTCTGGCTGCAATGTAGATTAAAAAGAGGCAGAAGAGGGAGCCAGAAGAAATTTAAGAGGCCCTGCAGCAATGCAGATAAGAAGAGATGGGCTGGGGTATGGTATGAACATGAAAATAAGTGAAAGCACTCCAGAGGAAATCCATAGAAAATAGCATGATTGGCTATTAGGTGTCAGCAATACAGAATCAAGGGCAATGGAAATATTTATTTTAGGCAACGGGGCAATAGGATGCCCCCTTTATAAGTGGTGCAGATTTGGCTCTAAGAAGTAGGAGGAGAGAGCAGGTCAGCTTTGGATAAGGTGTGTTCTAAAGAAACATATCTAGTCACAGTTAGAGATACAGACTTGAAAGATTGCAGCCAGAGATTTGGGGGAACTTATAGACATTAACTGTATCCTTGGCAATGGATAAGAAAAGAAAGGGTTTAGGACATAGCCCTGAGAAGCACTAGCATTTAAGAGATGTGTAAAGGAAGAAGAGCGTGCCAATGAGCCTGAGGCAGAATTACCAGAGGTAGAAAGAAAACGAAACGGGTCTGGCTCAGTGGATGGAGCATCGGCCTGTGGACTAAAGGGTCACAGGTTAGATTCCGGTCAAGGGCATGTACCTTGGTTGCAGGCCCATCCCTAATAGGGGGAGTGCAGGAAGCAGCTGATCGATGTTTCAAGCTCTCTATCCCTCTCCCTTCCTCTCTGGAAAAAATCAATAAAAATATATTTTTTAAAAAAGATAAAGAAAACTAAGACAGTCACTACTGAACAAGCAGTGATAACTAGGGAGGCAGGAAGAGCAAAGTTCAAGGTGAGAGAATATTAGGACTAGATGATAGATGCAGCCACATTAATACCAGTTTTAGTTTCAATTCTAAATTTAGGAGTTTAGCTGAGAGGCAATAGTCCAACTCCCTTCCAAGGATAAGTAGGTAAACATTCAATCACCAATAAATGTATGTCAACCTCCCCAGACACACTTTCTAATATTTTATTTCTTAAGCTGAATGGTGGGTACCTGAGCATGTATTAAGTTTTTCTGAATACTTTGATATCTGTCTGATATCAAATTTATAGTTGATAAATTTACAATGGATGCCCAAAACATATTGTTGAGTAAAAGTATGTCAGATTATTGAACAGCATGTATACATTCCCATTAATTTATATAAAATTATAGATTTATATCCATACTAGTGGCCAATGCACAAAATTTGTGCACATTAAATGGGGATTAATTAGAGGAAATATTTTAATATTGTTATTTACCCTTTCTCTATACTAGAAGTATCAGAGATGAGAGAAAATTATTAAAAAGTATATGAAAATCATCCTCCTATCAAAGTTTGGGGCAAGCCACAGGACCAGAGTAAAGTCCCCACCCACCTGTGGCACCTCAATATCACACAAAACCCAGACCCAGCAGGACCCACCCCCCTTGGGCAAGATCCAGACCCGGCTGGTTCCTCCTCGATCAAGCCCTGCCAGGTGGGGCAGGGGGCGCAGCCTCAGGTCCCATGTCAAGCTCTGCAGGGCTGGGGGGCATAGCCTCAGGTTCCCTGGCTTGGTGCTGGTATAGGAATTGCAGCCTCAGTTCCCCTGGCCTGGGGTAGGTGGAGCAGCCTAAGGTCCCCTGTCAACCTCCTCCAGGCAGGGGCGCAGCATGAGGTCCCCTGTAAAGCCCTGCCAGGCAGGGTGCTCAGCCTCAGGTAACCCCACCTTGTGCTGAGGCGGGGGAGCGCATCTTGAGGTCCTCCATCAAGCCCTACCGGGTGGGGCGGGGACACAGCCTCAGGTTTCCTGATGCCAGGGGAAGGGGCATAGCTTGAGGTCTCCGGCCTGATGCCTGGGCAGGAGGTGTGGCCTGAGGTCCCCTGCCAAACCCCACTGGGCACAGGGCACAGCTTCAGGTCCCTGCTGATTGCTCCTTAAGACTCGTTACAGGAACTCGGCCTCTGCCTTGGGTGCAGACATCTTGTGTTACAGAAACCCCGCCATTGCTGTGGGCACAGCCATTTTGCATATGGAAACCCCTGCCTCTGCTGTGGGGGCTTCCATCTTTGTGACTGTGTGATGGTTAATTTGCATACTCCCTCTTTATTAGATAGGATAGGTACCCATGTACAGGGAGATGTCTAGAAAGATGATCACTAAATCTTTCAACCATGATTATCTCTCATTAGTTGGCTATAAGGTCATTTTTACTTTCTTCTTTGTGCTCTTCTATGTTGTTTGATTTTTTATAATTGCATATGTAACAGTTTTATACAAATAACTAAACCATAAAAGCATCCTATAGTTTTCTGCCCCACGTTGTTACATAATTACCCTTTGAGGATAGGCTGCAGTTATGCCTGGGTTATGAGGTAAGGTCAGGGGAGCAAAACTCCACCCTTATCTTCATAATGGATAAATCAGACTAAGAGCCACCATAAAAGACACCTTTATAACAGAATCCTCACTCTTAAAGGTACAGAGAGAAGAGGTAAAGGAGTGAAAAACCAAGGGAAGCATCCACTTCATGGCCTTCACACACCGTTAACCCATTTTCCATTTCCTCCCAGTACAACAGCACTCCAGGGGTAAGTGGGCTGCTGCTCCCTTGTCTCGGTGCCGATGGTGTTTTTCAGAGTGATCAAGTATGTGGTATCTAGAGAGGTTTCAATTCCAAATGAAATTCTCGATTGGAAAATTAACACCTACAGGTCTTATTTTCTTATATTGTAAAATGGACACAATTTTTAAAACCTGCTTCCTAGAGTTGTTACTTGGAGTATTAAATGAGGTAAAAATGCAATACACTTAGAGTAATACTTATCACATAACAAGTGCTCAATAAGTGGGAGCGGTTTTATATTTCTCAGAACAAGAACACAGCCACAGCAAGCTTTGGATCTGAAACACTCATACCGTCATGAATAGCGGGCTCCCATCCAGTGGCCAGCCTTCAACACTGATACCTTAAACTTTTCTTCCTACTGTTTCTGAATGTCCAGCCCCAGCTTTGGAAGCTGAACCATGAGCTCCATTGACAGTGTGCTCCTTGTGCCATACTCACCTATTCAACATGTTGGACTGGTAGATCCTCTTCTCGTGGGTATTGTAACAACTGCTCTTGGGCTCCGGGATGAAGCTGTGCTCAGACAGCATGTCAGAAGCAGCAGTGGTGATTATGGCAATTCCATCCCTCACTCTGGCAGGGAGCCCGTAGTCCCATTCATCATAGGACACAGAGATGAGCCCGGTGGGGAACTCCGAGGGCACTGTGTCTGTATCCCCTGCCACCAGACTAGGCACAATCCACGTGTAGCCGCAGCCAGTCAGCCCTACGGAGTTAGCCACTTCGAAGATGTAGGTGGCCTCTTCCTTGGTACAATAAAGAAGAATGATGGGGCTTTGCAGTTTCTTGAGCTGGTTCTGAATCTTTGAATCTCCATCATCCAGGGACATGTCCAGCAAGAGGACTTCCTCGAGCTCCCAGCCCACGAAGCTGTTCTCAATGGTGCTGCGAATCTTATTCACAAAGTCCTGGTAGCCAGGAAAGTAGGTGGTGACGATAGAAAAGATGTACCAGTCATACTCCTCCATGATGTTGAGCATCACGGAAGCTTGCTGTTCAATAGATGGGCCAAACTGGAAGAACATGGAGGATTCATCCTAGAAATGTAAAAAAAAAAAGAGAGAGAAAAAAAAATCAAACTAAAGATAGCAAAGGAGAATTTTAATAAACTGGACAGAAATGTTTGTGCACATTATTTTACTTTTTAAAATTAAATGTTTAAATTATAAACATTTTAATACCTTTCTTCCTAAAATTATGTCCTAAACTCCAGGGAAATTCAACATAGGTCTATACGCTCTTTGTCTGTAATATTTTAGAGCTACTGCCAGGGCCCAAAGCAGCTTCCTAAAATCAAATATAAAGTGGGGTAAAGACTATAAATGGTGGGCAGGGGTGGATTATAAAGAGTAAATGGGAGAAAAAAGAGAGGCATATGTAATATTTTCAACAATAAAGATTTCTTTTTAAGTCTATAAATGGCCTCATGTCAGCTCAGGTCAGGTTTGTGTTCATGAACACACACTTCCCACTTTTCAAGCCTCTTTGGCTCTCAGTTGTGGATGTGTATCCCTCAGTCAGAGTGAATGATCCAAAAGACCATCTATCTCTACTTAAGCTTACCTATGAAGGTGGGATAGTCAACCCCAGTATGGGTATTAGGAAGAAGCACGTATAGTACAAGGTTTGGTCAGTATATTGTCCATAAAAGTATACCTGCTAAATCAATAGCACAGTTAGTTTTATCTCTATCTTCTACTCTGATCATGAGATATGCAAGTTAGAGGAAGGCTCAAACAGTATATCTAAGACAAAAGTTAGAATGACTTGTATCCAAGCTCCTAATGTGATTAAGCTTCATTTAGAACAACATACAGAAGATTTTTTTTTCTCTTACATATATAATGCTGCAGGTCTTGGTCTGACCTATGTGTCACCCCTGTCAATTCTGAGCATTTTCTTTCTTCCCTTTTGAGGAAGGAGCTATTTTAAATATCTCCCATCTAACGCTGTATTTCTCTTGTTGTTCTGAGATGTCAAGCCTTGCATTTTATCCACCATCCAGCTGGAAGAATCTGAACCCACAAAATGAAGACCCCTGTCCTCTTCTGTCAGTCCATTCTCCTCTGACCTCCTCCTGGGTGGTGGCATCCCTTTTCTTGGTCAGTGCCCCTAACATCTCTTCTATCTGATGGTTTGTTTCCATTTTATAACAATTCAGAATAACAAAACAGTCTTTGTCAAAGTGGCCGTATTTTTTGCCTTCCAGACTAGAGCTTCCAAATATAATTACAAGAGACCACGCCATATACATATATATATATATATATATATATATATATATATATATATATATATATTAGTTTGGGAGCATATTGTTGTACAGCTGATAGATTGCTGAGAATTTTGGCAGCACCCACTATTGAAAGAAAGATACAGGTTGAGAAATAGCCACCTGGGGTGCAAAGACCCTGGTTTGGCAATGACAGCTGCCAGCCCCTCTGCTCTGCCAGCACTACAGATGCTTTGTGTGGCGTGAACTCTTCACATTTCCCACAGGCTATCCAGAATGAAACAGTAGATGCTTGGTCATTGGGCACGATTCTTTCTGCTTAAGGGTAAAATGATGCTTATCATGGCTTCCTCCCCTCGCTTAACTGTGTGGTCAAAGAGGAGCCCCATGGGACCCTACAATTCAGAAATGTAGAGAGTGTGGGAACTGAGATTGGGTGGACAGAGGAGTGGGAATAATTTGGAGTAAGATAATTTCATGTGTGCATATTCCAAACTGTGGCCAGCCCCTGCTCCTGATTTTTTTCTACTGCAATAAAGAATTGGTCTTCTGGTGAAGCTTACCTTATCCTTAGTTATAAGATACATTGGGGATCCAAAACAATAATGCTTAATTATTCCAAGACTCGTCAGGGGGCCTACAGAGATGCACAACAGGACAGGAAGGAGACTAACAGAACCACCCTCCCAGAGTGGCTATCATTTTAAATAAATAGCCATTTGTTTTTCCTGTCATTCTCCCAGCTCAAGGGAATTTGGGTGATTCTCAAATGAGATATTTTATCACTTGAGTTTTCACAAACCCAGTAGATATAACAAAGTGGCAAAGGCTTCCAAATATACCTTAAATATACAGGCTTAGGATGAAAGGGGTCCCAATTGTAAACAAAGTCTATCCATTCTATGATAAATGAACATGTCCCATCACCCACATAGTTCCCCACAGTGAAACCACTGCTGGTTCAAATACACATGGGAAGTTAGCCTTGACAGTAAACGCCCATAGTAAATGAACCTATGCTAATGAGATTGAATTGAAAAGAAAACCAATCTATTATATACCAACCTGGCCCTCTCCTCTCTTAGTCTTCTGTTAAAACTTTCTCACAATTATAAACGAATTCCTAAAGAAATTTCCAGCTATTATGTGAAGAAAGCCAATGTATGGGGCAAGTAAGAAAAGAGAAAAAATAATGTAGCTTCATCTCACTCCTACCACATCCTCACCTTACTTCTAATTCTATCATCCTCTACAATCACCCTTTTTTCTGAATCTTCTGCTCCCATCAATGTCCAGTTCCACCATTTTATCTTGACAATCTTCATTAAATAAGAATTCTTTATTATGACAATGTTATCTGTAGCATCAAGAGGAGAAGAATGAAGCCAAACAGACATCAAGAGACAGAGTTATAGCTTTGGCAAATGTTTTCTGGTATAATATGTGGTCCCTTGTTATTAACTTAGTTGACACAGCAATCTGGTGTACAATAATCAGGAATGGGTCAGCCCTTTTTAAAGAAAGCTTTGGGCTAACTATTAATTTGCCAGCATTTCAAGCTTTGCAAATTATGGCCACTGCCACAAATCAAAGAGCAATCTTCATGTATGCAGGGAGTGGAAAGGACCGCTGGTTTCACACTCATCGTTGCAGACACCCGGCATGCACTGTGATTGGCATGGGAAGTGTCATCTTCTGGGATGAAGGACAGGGATATAATTCAGTTTGCAGCTCACTATGCTTCCCCACTTAGTGTGTTGTGCATGAGGTCTTGGAGCAGTCTCCTCCTCCTAGAAAAGAGTCCCAGTCACATTTTTTACATGAATGGACTTCTTCAACTTCCGAGAGTATTTTTAAACTGTTCCTGTATAAAGGGCCATCATAACTGAGATGAGCAATTGGCCCCGGAAAGGTTCAATTGCACATTAAATCTCATCATTCTGGAACCATTATCTTGAACCCCCATCACTTTGATGTTCATGGTGTTTGATTTCTAATAAGAAGAAACAAAAATACAGATACCTTTGCATTGTATTATCTGCCTCAGAAAATAACTGCCAAAATAATTAGCAGTACATTATATTCTTTTGCATCACCCAGATCCCTTAAAGACCCACTTTAGATATAACGGACTAATGATTCCACCTGCTATGAATGTCCTGGGAATAGATTTCAGCCACCAGCCCACTTTGGGGATTGTATCAGCAGAGAGAACCATCTTGCCCAAAATATGCCTTCAGGCTGGAGTAAACTGGCCCAATGACTGGTTGTCATGGAATTAAAGACCTGGTCCTTGTTCAAACTCTGGACAGCTCTGAACTCCCAATAGGGTTTGCTTGAGCTCCAATTAAAACTGCACTGCACCTCCACCTTCCCTCTGCCCACTCCTGCCTATTTTCCCTTCCCTTTCATAGCACTGATCTTAACCGCACTCCCTAATGAACCACCTGTCCACCCACCTCCGTCCCAGAGTCTCCAACCTCAGACTATTCATTTCCCTTTTTTACAACTTGGAAAGAGATGATTGAAAAGAGAACATAATATCTATTTTCAAATACAGAAATGACCTATATGGTAGAAAGATAAGACTTTAACCATCAGTTCCAGAAGAGGACACTGGGACTAATGAGTAGGAGTATTAGAAAGCATTATTTGGCTCAATATAAGAAATGGATTTGCAACTACTATAGCTATTTAAAATGGAATTGGCCTCATAATGTAGTGAGCTCTCTGTAGCTATAAGCATTCTAACGGAAGCTGGGTTATCATCTGAGAAAGGAATTCTCCCCAGCACTCTGTCTGGAAAATGTCAGGCTCATCTTTAATATCTAGTTTAGATGTCAGCTTTTTATGCATATTGTCTTGCCTAACTTTCCCAAGTCAAGTTCGTTTTCTTTCCCCTGTGCTTTCAAAATATTTTGTATTTGCCTCTATCATCACATTTATCACACCGGAAGCATATATGCCTGCTTCCTCTAGCTAGAACTATATGTTTCTCAGGAGCAGGAATCATTCTTTATCATTTCTAGGCCCCTAAATAATATATAAAAAGTGTTGTATTAGTATTATGAGGAAGATTCCTTTATTAGGTGGGAGATTAACTGAAATAACCTTGACAATCTCATCTGGTTCCAAAGTTCTATGCTGATGGTACAAATCTACTTCATAAAACTTCAGGATGCCCGAATAAGTATATATTAACTGCACTTGTATAAAATGTGAGGGGTCCTCCTTGAAGCCAGCCAGGGAGGCAGAAAATGGTACTGGTCGCTCCTCTACTCTTCTTTGCAGCAAATCCCTTAAAAGCATCATTTGTACTCACTTCCTCTTCTCCCATTCTCTCTTACACTAATTTAATTTCAACCACACTTACAACCCCACTAGTCAACTGAAACTCCTCTTGTGACAGGCAAGGTTACCCTGATGTTGCCAGCTCCAGCACCCATCTGCAGTCCTTACCTATAAGCAACATCTGGCATGGCTGAAGAGTCACTCGCACCTAGATATGCTTTCTTCCCTTGGTTTCCAGAGCTTCCCATTTCTTTCTTCCTACCTTACTAGACGCTGTCCCTCTGTCTTCTTTGCTGGTCCCTCCTCTTTCTTCTAAGCTTTTGAAGCTAGAGTGCCCAGCGACAATCCTTGGCCCTCAAATTGTTCCTATCCACATTCACCTCCTCAGATATCTCATCCAGTCTCCGAATTTGAATTCTATTTATATGCCAAACACTTCCACGCTTTCTCCAAAACTTCAGGCTTCTATATCAAACTGCCTATTCTGCGTGCCCACTCAGATATCTTTAGAAACATATCCAACATTCCCCAAACTGAACTCGGCCTTCCCCATTGCAGTTAAAGGCAAAGCTATCCCTCCAGATCCAACTCCTCTCTTTTTCTGGAACTCTCTATCCAATCACTCAACCTTGACTGCTGACCTTCAGAATGTATCTAAAACACAACCTTTTTTTCTCAAACTTCACCATCATCTTTTACTCAACTACTACAGGAGCCTCCTAACTGTCCTCCCTGCCTCAGCCCCAGGCCCCTATAGCCTATGTCAACAAAGAAACAGGATGGTCATTTTAAAACTTAAGTCATAAGATGCTATTCTCTGCCTTGTTGGCTGCCCACTTCACTAAAAAGAAAAGCCAGGTTCCTTCATTTGGACCCCCATTTCCCCATAGAGCCCACATCCGCCCTCTCTCCCCTGCTCTGTTCCATGCACTCTCTTGAACATACTCACACATTCCTGCTCCAAACCTTTATTCTATCAATTTCCTCCTCACCGAAACACTCTTCCTCCAGCTATCCAGAAATCCTCAGGGCTAATATATGCACCTGTTTCAATTCTTTGCTAAAACCTCACCTTCTCAACAAAGACAAATTCTGACACTGTAGTAGAATACTAACACCCTTAGCCTGGTCCACTTTTTCTTATTGCCATAGTAGTTATCACTAAGAGACTACACAAGTACTTATTTGATATATTTATTATGAACATACTGCTTCTCCCAACAAGAGCTTAAACACCAAGAAGGCAGGGATCATTGTTTGTTTGTACATTATTATATCTCAGCACCTAGAATGAGGCCTGCCTGGCCCATCGTGGGCTCTCAGCAGGTATTTGTTGAGTTAAATAATGTGGTAATTGATGTTGCACCTAGATAATCCTCAAATCTGATTTATCTTTGTTGGTTATCCAATTAAGATTATATCTTTCCTGTATCATAAAGTCTTTCACATTATTCAAATGTTAGTACTTTATAACATCAGAGGGATTATGATCCTGCTAGGACATTGATGTAGATGAAATAAATCTGATTTTTTCTTTCTAGACTCTTCTCCTGGTACATGAGTAAAGCAAATCTATGTGTTCTCCTTCTAAGTTCAGTTAGAGGAGGATCTGTGTGTCTGATGCAAGTCTAGAACTGCTAGGCTTTTGCTAAAAACTTTCTCCACTACCACCAGATTCAGAAGACTGGTGTGGAAATGATTGGGTGAGAAGACTGGGTTAGCCTGGCTGCTCTCAGAGAAGTCTGGGTACTTCTTCTTTAATTCTCTCACATTGAGCTCAGAGTGGAAGCAGAATATGGGAGGCAAAATCTTTTTCCTCACCCCAAATGAGGGAAGGTTTTTCCCTCCCCTCTTAATTCTAAGAGACTTCCTTTTTGGTGATTATAAATCCTGATTCCACACTGTCTCTTTTTCAGGTGACTGAGGCTGGTGTTAGCTATTTCTGCTGGTTTTGAATCGTGTCTGACTTTTGTAAGCAACGCTTTGCAAGACCCAGAAAATGCCTGATGTTCTCCAGTCTAGTCATTATCAAAAGTATCATGACTGAAACACTCAATGAAAGCTTAACGGTGGAGAATCATGATCTTTCCTGCCTGTTAAATGCCAGACCCTTTAAAACACACACACACACACACACACACACACACACACACACACACACCTTTGGATACGAAGGAGAACACACTGGATTTTCAAAAGCCCATGAACAGAAATTCAAGCAGATTGGGCTAGTTTAAGGGCCATTCTGAGATGACTAACCAACTCCCAGCAGAAGCCAGCATTCTTTTTCATATTTGTTCTTTCAGAAGATAAATTTGCTTTCTCCTTGAATTTGCCCCATTTTCCTCGCTGACTGAGTCTCCCTTTTGGATGTGCTTCAATCACCAACTTTTAGCCACAGCTGAGAAACAATCTAAAGGTATTCACTTTGAGAATTCCTACAAGGCTCTTCCTATTCTGGGTCTCAGAGACAATTTTGCGGCAAGAAGAAAGCTTATAAGCAACAGATAGCGCAATAAGAGGGGAAGAACAAAAAGGCAGAGCCCCTCTCACTAGGATACCCAAGTGAATTATAGAATTAAAGTCGGAGAACAAAGGGCCTAGAGAATACCAAGAGAACTTCTGGAATGAGTTTGTGCTGCTCTGTAAGGTATTAGGACTGCCAAAACCCTAACAAGGTTATTTCATTTCATCTTAAATTAAATGGCCCGTTCCATTATGCATATCAAAACAACTCTCAGAAGAACTGACTTGTATTTTCATTAAGAGGTTCTTTTCTATAAAACAGCAAGCTGTCAAGTTCAGCAACAATCAAGTCTGTGACTGAATAAATGTATTTTTAAATAAACACAAGGGAAGAAGATAGGGGAATAGATGCAGTTGGAAAAAAATGAAATGGATCAAGAAAAATAAGTTAAAAATGAAACTACAGAATTAATTAGTCCATAGGATTATCAACATCAGATCAAGTTTATTTAGATAAGTTCACAAAATTGAGTGTCTTCAACACTAATACAGATCCGGGCATTTTCTAGGATAAAAAGAAAGCCATCATAAAACTAAAACATATCATCTAGGGAAAACAAAACAATTTTTTTTCTGTGTGTGAAATACGAAATCTAAAACTGCTCATGCCATCAGAAATCTTCCCATTTAACTTAGGCTGAGAGGGTAGAGATTACAGAAGAATGGTGATAATTATCAAAGAACATGGTTAAATACAAGCTTGTGATGGGATTTGATATACTAGTAGCATTTTTCAAAGTAGAAGTGTTTATATTTGTCTCTAATAAATTAACCTTCCCATCTTTTCATACATATTTGATCAGAACATCACGTTCATATATAGATGGGAATAGAGAAGTGAGGAGGTGCCAGCCGAAAGGGTAGAAAATGCACTTTATATTTGATCAATCAATGAGTGCTAGCACCTCGTTTGGTGCTAAAAATAACAAAAGCCCTGTTTTTAGATACTGATTCATACACATGGGTCTCTGGAAAACAAAGATCTCTTTGTCCATCTATCCCTGTTCTACACAGAAAGACGAAGCATCACTGAATTTTTACAATTTGGATCAATCCTGCTTGGGGGGAGTGGGGGTACACGTAACAAGCCATTGTCTTCAATGTCAAAAGAAGTTTTCTGAGAAGGTTTTTCTCACCAAACATGCAGGGGTTGGTTTTCCTAAGTCCGGGAATGCAAAACTGAGCACTACTTCCTCACAGTAAGCAACTCGGCTTTGAATGTATTCACATCTCCCAAACCAAGTTTTATCCTGGGTTAAAAGAGGCATCACATTCTGAAGGACTTCAGAAATGAAATAAAGTTGCACACAGGCAGATGAAAAACACACACATGCACATCTTCAACAGCTTGTTAGCACCTGCCTGTCTTGGCCTCGCACCACTGTAAGACTTAGAACTGGCATGCCCTCCAGTCTTTAAACCATGACTGGCCAGGACTCTTCAACATCCAAAGCTGGTTTTCTTTTTACCCTATAAAATGCCCACATCTATATTAATGTTTATCTAAGCCCAGTATTTGGTGTACCTGCTGTGAGCTTAGCTGGTGCGAACATGCCCACCCAGAACCCTTCCTTCCCAGCAGCCTTGCCATGTGCCCAATCCAAAGGACTAAGGTTCTTCCTCATGTCCTGTTTCATTCCATCTCTGTTGGATGGATGAGGAACCCTACTCAGAACTTGTAACTATTTCGCACAGCCTCTGACAAACTGTGAACATCCTTGATGCTGGACCCTGCTCCCTATATCTGCAGGAGCCAGCTGAGATCTGACACTCCTTTCCTGCCCTGAACTATGAGGTGATTTTCATGTTACTAGTGCCAACAGGTTTATGTTGCTTTGTCCATTGGTATATCAAACCCCTGCATGTACCACCAGTCTGAATCATGCTAAGTGGGTCACCTGGTTTAAAATTGGTTCCTCACAGCTTGCTGGCCCCCGTCCTGTGGCAGGCAGCCTCATGGCAAGGTTACGTCCAGTGTTCCCCAGGCTTCTGACCTGCCCTGGGCTCAATGTTAGATATCAGTATGCCTCCAGTATTTGACTGGTTGCATCCAAGTTTGAGATTTTCTTTGTTCATTTTATACTGAAAATTGATCCCCTTTTCCATAATTATTAAACTCTTACTTTTGCTTTGTTTCATTTAAGGTTGTTGACTACTAGCACTAAAACTTAATCTTCAAGAGTTCAGAGTTCCCATTGCTTACCCTTTGTTTTCTCTCCCTGATGCTCTGTGGTCATGAGTGGGTGAAATCTCATTATTGAGAGTAAAACACAATCTACTAGAACTGCTACCCAGCTCCTAGCCTAACACAAGGAGGACACTAAAACTATTTTAATCATACAATTTTGACCATATTCCTAGAAAATAGCATATTCATTTCTTTATCCATACAAAGAAGAAATAGCTAGTTTAGAACAGATGTGAGGAAGCTTTTTTTTCTGCCAAGGACCATTTGAATATTTATAACATCATTAACAGGCCATACAAAATTATCAACTTAAAAAGTAGCCTGCCATATTTGGTCAAAAATTTGTTTAAATTATCCCTAATGCCTTGGCAAGTCCAGACCAAATGATTTTTCAGGCCATATATGGCCTGCAGGAAGGAAGTTCCCCACCCCTAGTTTAGAAGGTACAGAATACCAGGGACCAAGCTTCTAACACAGTCACACAGTCGAGGCACTCTCTCTGTGGCCCTGCTTTTCCCCTCTGACTTAGCAATACCAACCCCACCAACATTCCTGAGAAGCATGTGCTCATTGCTGGTATCAGCCCTGCAGCCCTTCTTCCTTCTGTTCTCCCCTTTCCCATAGTCCTCACTCCACAGATAAAGACCCCATTGGAATGCCCTCACTGGCCTCCACTCTTTGCCCACCCAGTGTTTCCATTCTCCTCTCTGGGGTTTGGAGAGCTGAAATACTGTCAATATCTCAGCTTGACTCTGGAAGCGGTCAAGCAGGGATGATCAACAGCCATCACTCAAGGGAGATATCAAAGTTGGTAAGATCTTTCCTGTAAATAAGAACGTGACAAGTTGAGGGATGGCCCATTTGTTCATTCTCATTTTGAAGTTTAAGCATTTGTTTTTACACCACATTCAGTAGTCTCCAACATTTCTACAGTTCACAGAATTTCACTTCAATATTTTTCCTCTGATGGAAGCATGCAAGCAGAAAAAAGGAGCTCTTTAAAGGAAAATGCCAATTGGCATTTCAAACACAAAGGAGCGCAGCGCTTATCCTTTCACCCACCTTCAGCAGACTCTCTGGAGGACAGAGCTATGTTACAATCAGATGTAGCATTTATTAATCTCTAATCTGGATCCTTCACAGCAGGGCCTCTGCCTGTAGATGAATCATCCCAGACAAGTGTGAGTCTTAGACACAGCCTCATTCTGTTTAGAACTGGTGGTAAAAACGCGGCTGAAGCTGTCAGACTCACATTAGCTGGCTGTGAATTCTGATCTCTGCTAACTGAACAAAATGGGGGCAACCTATGGCTCAGCAATGACATTTTGATGTTAGCTGATTACTATTGAAAAGTGCCGATTCGTTGATCTTTCTTAGGCACAGTTTAAACTATTAAGTAATGACAGCCCAAGATCTCAAAGAATAGACAGTAACCAGAGGGTCTGGAGATGATACAGACCCAGGTCATAATAGCACCACAATTAAACTCGTTTGGTAGAACGTGAGGTGGTGCTAGATTATTTTCTGTGTCCTTGAGGAAAATTCCACAACTTTCCTCACATACATAGGCCAATGGGTCCAGCAATCCTGACTTGCAGGAACCCTTCCCTGTGTGTATCTTGATTCCATTATGCTGCAGATTAAACCCTTTGACCCTCGTGATTTCCTTTGTGAAAGGCACATGATAGGCCCTCAAAACTTTCATGGAACTAAACCAAACTGATGGTTTGTCATAATCTTGTGGAAACAACTCCCCTTTTTCCTCATTCAGTATGCTTTGTATTATAATATTGAGTTCCTTACAGTATGCTGGGTGCTATAGATGCATTATGTCGATTGATTCTCATATCCCTATGAAGTAAACCCTATTACTTACTCTCTCCATTTCACCAATAGAGAAAGTGAACTTTAGAGAAGTTAAGCAACTCACACAAGGTCACTGCTGGTTTGAGAATCTGGCTATGTCTGACTTCAGAGTGCACACACTCAGCCACTGTACCACACACCCTCAGCTTTGGTCACTGCCACAGCTCCCACCTGAACCATCTGCTCTTCCTTGTTTTATTTGTAAACCACAGTCATCTAGTAAAAGTCGAACCCCTGCCTGATAGTACGGATATCATTTTCATGAGTTCCTTAAGCTTCACTCCGTAAGCATCCAAACAATAGCACACTGGCGCAGCTAACTAGTAAGGGACTAGGTACATACTGTTGCAATACGGTATTTTTCCTATTGGATGTCATACAACCAGTTCTTTATGATCTTATTGATTGCTTATTAATCAATCAAATATTTACTAAATGCCTATCAGGTGCTATAGGAGGTAAAGATGAAGTGTAAGTCATCATTCCCATCCTCAGAGTGAGCTAATTGGAAAATAAGACCAAATTATACAAAATAATTGATGCCTTTCCTAAGTTAAATGATAACATGAAGTTTAGAATGTGTGTCCTAGAAATGATGAAAACGAAGAGCAGTATGGCTGGGCAGCTATATATTTAAAGCTTCTTTCTATTTTTCTTTTCTTTTTTTGTTGGTTCTCTCACCAGCTCTATGAAGTGAGCAAATGAAGCTCCCATGCATTTCAATCAGATTATGGGGCTGTGGACAGAAATAAACGATACTGGTCTTGAACTCAGTCTTATATCTGTCCTCAGGTGGACAATGAGCCGCTGATGCCCACTATCTCAGGCATTCCACAGTCTAAATTAAATTATATATAAATCTTTCTCCTTGATATACCCAGCCTTTCATTTTCATCTCAAAGGATTAGATTAGTAGGACAGGACTGTCCTTTATGAAGTCAAACTACCCAGTTAAAAAACCTTCTTCTCTTCAAGTGATTGCAGATTGATTTTGTTAAGATTTCTTTTTCGTGTTCTCTCAGAAAAGCTAGGGGAATGACAATTCCTAGCCTTTCCCTTCTCTCAGTGTTTTTGATTTCTTTACATTTGCCTTTTCCCTTTGGCCCTCCAATGGTTTTCAATAATTAGCCAGATCAATCAATTATTTTAGTGCTCTTGTAAAGAGATGACCTGGGAATGCAGTGTAAACCCAAGCATCTCACAAAATAGCCTGATGCCAAATTTTATTCAGCTCAATGTATTAGTGCTGATACCCCATTTATTTAAAAAAAATACATAGATAACTACCTAAATACCATTAGTTCTCAAAATTGTAGCCATATATATTGAACAAACATAATGTTCTTTCTTTCCTATTTTCTTAGTGAAAAATCAAGGGTATAGTTTAAGATCTGTTTATATTTTTGGCCCCATGAAATTAAATTGCCATACAGTAGCAATGGACTCCCTGAGTATTAACACAGTAACACAGTTTCTCACATTTTGCCAAAGAAAAGTAGACATAGTCTGAACTAGAGATGCTTCCAGGTGTAAATGGGGTGGGACACAATATCTATGTCTTTATGTTGATGCTTATGTTGGTTACATATATAACAACTTACTAACAAAGTTACTAGAAATCAGCAATTTAGTTTGCAGGTTATTCTTCACACACAAAAAAAAGAATAATGTCTTGGTTTATAAGGAAATATCTTCTTGTATTCATAATTATGAGTTCCACAACGGTGCTAACATTATCCAAATTATGTAGACAGAAACCATAAAAGGCCTCCTACCAAGGAACTACATCAAATCAGTCACCTTTTTACAGGAAATTTTTAATATTCAGATTTTCACTTAGCATAATGCTCTTCGGTCCCATCCATGCTGTTGCAAATGGTAAGAATTCTTTTTTTTTTTTTTTTTTTTTTTTTTTTTTACCACACTGTAGTATTCCATTGTGTAGATGTAGAACATTACGCTAAGTGAAATAAGCCAGTCAGAGAAAGATAAATATCCCATGATCTCACTCATTTATGTAATATAATGAACAACATAAACAGATGAACAAAAACAGATCCAGATCAGACTGTCAAAACTCAGAGGGAAGGTAGGGGAAGTTGGAGGTAAAGGGGAAAGATCAACCAAAGGACTTGCATGCATGCATATAAGCCTCACCAATGGACAAAGACAACAGGGGGTGAGGGCATGAGTGGGGTTGCTGGAGGGTTAATGGAAGAATAAGGCCACATATGTAATATCTTAATCAGTAAAGAAATTATAGTGTGAAAAAAAATTCAGATTTTTGGTGACAAAGAGTAAGTTCATCTCCTTAATTCTCTCAACTTCTTAATTATTTTCTACTGTAAAGTAGAATAACTCCTAGATGTGTCCCTCATTTCCCTCATGAATAGATGTCAAGATTCTCCTGCTCTGGCCACAGTAAAAATCTCCAGATACCACATTGGCTGTATTTAATAAATATGTTCTAGAAGAGCATTTCCGTCTTGCTCAGTGAGTGATTTCTAAAGGCAGAATCAGCTAGGATTCCTTCTTTGATATGTTGGATAATCACATCCGTCATGCCCAAGTTTTCTCTTAGATTAACCTCCCCTGCCCAAAGGCTCAATCCCTTTTTGCATAGCACAGGTACTGTTATCCACAAGTAGGTACTTGAACAAAGCAGCCGTCCTTAGACTGGCTAGTGCCTGAACTCTGGGTCAACTAGAGAACATAGCCCAGCTCATCAAACCTCTCCCAGGAATCTGAACCAAAAACAATGAAGGGATGGGCAGGTCTTTCTTCCCGAATGTGAAACTGACTGGAGGCCATGGCAAACCAATATCATGACCACTGTGAAACGATGATAAAGCAGAGGCTACAGGATGGCAGAATTCTTCAAATGTACAACATGGAAGGGCTTTAAAATACAGACCAAGATATCCTTGAGAGAGACCAGCAGGTAGCCAACCGTGGGAGGTGGAAGGGTTTTAGTTCCTCCTCACAACTTTCCAGCTCTCCCCAGACACATCTCATAATAAATTGCCTTGGACTTTGTTTCTGTTTTGTGGTTTGTTTGTTTGTTTGTTCGTTTGTTTGTTTCAAACAACTTACGTTGGTGTTTGCTCCTACCAATTAAAAGAGCCTAATAAAGCCCAGCTGATGTGGCTCAGTGGCTGAGTATCAGCCTATGACCAGGAGGTCACAGTTCGATTCCTGGTTGTGGCCTCCATCCCCAGTGTGGAGCATACAGGAGACAAGCAAGCAATGATTCTCTCTCATCATTGATGTTTCTATCTATCTCTCCCTCTTCCCTTCCTCTCTAAAATCAATATATACATATATACTAGAGGCCCAGTGCATGGATTCATGCACTGGTGGGGGGCGTGGATGGGAGCGCTGCTCAAACGGTCAGCTGAGCGGCTGTGGACCTGCCCTCTAAGCAGCTGCTCCCTGGTCCGGCATCTTCCATGGAGCCAGAGCACTTGCCTCTCCAGGGAACCCGGTTGGGGCCAGGCTCAGGGACAGAGGCTGCAGAGAGTAGGCCTCAGTCTTCCTGTGGCCACGAACCCATCTCCCAGCATCTGGGGTCAGATCTGCAAGCCCAGCAGCAGCAGCAGTGCTGCACGGCCTGTAGGCATCCAGAAGAGGTGGCATGGAGTGAGGAGGGGGAGCCTAAGGTGAGGAGGCAACAATCGCAGCCCAGGTACCTGCCTGTTGGCCCAGGGTTCACAGCAGAAGCAGCCACTCATCCTGGTCAGTCAATTGGCACTTCCACTGTGGTAGGATACTGAACACCAGGGGGCAGCTCCTGTGTTGAGCATCTTCCCCGCAGTGGTCAGTGTGCATCATAGCAACTGTTCGACTGGTTGTTCTGGTCATTCTACCATTTGGTCGCTGGGCTTTTATTATATAGGATTTTTAAAAGAGCCTAATAAAAATGAAAAGGCTACCATGAGTTGCATGTACTATTTTCTTGATTTATAGCATCATCATTGGAAATTACAGCTCCCAGTTTTCATGAGGAAAATGTCCTCTTAGATTGATTTCACCTTGGAAAGAATCAGGCTTCATCCCTGGCCGGAGACTATTGAGCAAAAGGGTGGCTGGACCGATCATTTCAAGTAACACAAAGCCATTCACACAAGACCCTGTCTGCCAAGGCCCTTCTCTTATTTCCCATTCAGTTCTCATCCACTAGCTGATTGTGATATTCATTCAAGTGTGGCTTTTTGTCAAGCAGTCCTAAAGATGGATGGCAAGCTGGCTGCACTGATACCCCAGAACTCAGTACACACCGTCCCATGTTCTCAGGCACATCCCCGAAAGGGCAAGATTACACAATGAAACAGCCCTCTATCTGCCCTTCCGTCTATCCAGCCATTGCTATTTATTCAGTACACAACACCTGGTTAACACAGAACTGGGCATGGCAAGTTGGTTCAGTTTACTTGAAGATAACATCAAATAATTTACCTGATGATTTAAAGTTTACCTGGAGAAAAGCCTGTTTGCTTTAGCAAGCTATGTCATAGATGCTTACAAAACCACGTCCCTTTCACGGGCATTAATCTGAAAATGCTGGCAATTGTGTGTCAAAATAAAGTAAATAAATAAGGCTGGTAAATGATGTCAGGTACCTCAGATTGCATGCGGACTGCATGTGTACAGGAAATAATGAGGAGCAGAGCCACGTAGCACACAGTAATGAGACAGCTGCGTCCATGTGTGCTGAGGCCCCCAGAACCCACACCAACCTTCATTCAGCCTTGAGGAAGGCTGTTCCTGTAGCATGAGGCCAACATCAAACAGTGCAGAAAGTGAGCTATTTATTTTATATGAACACCTATTTTGTTTGAATTTCTGCTATTATAAATGTATCTCCTGGTTTCTAAAATTTTAACTATTATTCGTTGTCCACAATGAAAGAATGAATGGGCAGGTATTTAATCTACAGTGTGAAACTGACTGGCAGCCGTGGCAAACCAATGTCATGGGCACTATGAAACAGCGATAAAACAGAAGCTATGGGATGGCAGAGGAAGCCAAAAGTAGAAGTCTTCAGATGCACAGGAAACATGGAAGGGCTTTAAAATACAGACCAAGATATCCTTGAGAGACCCAGTTGCAAGAAATAAAATTTCTCCCATCTTATTCTGCTATTTCAAGTACTTTTCAATATGCCCTGAACGAAGCCAAATTTCATCCCAGTCTTCAACTTTTTCAAGTTGCACATAATGCTGATCTGCGTCTGTACAAATCATTTCCCATATTCTTCAGAATTAGGATGGGGAAAACTGGCTCTACCCATCCAAGTGAGAGTTCTGTTTCTTCTGAATTTCCAGGCATTTCACACTGACCTGTTTGTCCTCCAAAAGAACTTAATGTATCTGAATATAAATAGGTAAAATATGAAGTGTACTCTCTGTAAAACAGTGGCCAAGTGGTTGTCAAAAGGTTAGTTTTAGAGTATTTAATACAGTGGTTCTCAACCTTTCTAGTGCTATGACCTTTTAATACAGTTCTTCATGTTGTGGTGACTCCCAACCATAAAATTATTCTCATAAATATCTGTGTTTTACTGATGGTCTTAGGCGACCCTGCTAGTGGTTGAGAACTGCTAGTAGGGTCACCTAACACCATCAGAAAACACATATATTTACATTACAATTCATAACAGTAGCAAAATTACAATTATGAAGTAGCAACAAAGTAATTTTATGGTTGGGGGTCACCACAAAATGAGGAACTGTATTAAAGGGTTGTGGCATTAAAAAGGTTGAGAACCACTGATTTAATAGATTTTGCTAAAATTTGGTGTGTGGGAGGAGCTTACATAAAATTATTTGTTAGTATAAAAGATTAAAGGTCAAATAAAAATTAATTTAGCCCTTAGAATTAGCACATACCAAACACTCCCCCATTTTAACCACACACAGAGGTAGATATGTGTTATTGATTCCTGAGAATAATGGTCTGAAGAAATTCTGTGATGGGTTTCTGTCTGATAGAAATAAGGGGCACTGGCCTCCAGACATTTATACACACTTTTGTTCACTGTGTTTCATCCTCAGGTGCCTCAACCTTCTTTGTGATATTGACAACTTGTTTCCCTGAGCCACTTCAGAGTGGCCACCAAGTAAAAATCTAAAATTTAAATGTTGCTCTATATAAACTCACATGGTTTTAAAAAAAATATTTACAAGATAGCAAAGCAGTAAGTACAAAAAAGAAGAAGAAAACCATGGCTATGGAAGAAAAACTGGATTTAGAAGCAGAAACTAAATTAAAATCTGAACACATTTTAGCAGTATGATTTTCAGGCAAGTTATTTAATTTACTTAATTCTTATTTTTCTTTAGAAAGCAAAAGTGCCAATTCTTAATATCTATAGTTGTAAAGAGGATCAGAGGAGAAAATAACCTGAGAGTGCCCAATACAGTGCCTGACATACAGTAAATTCTGAGATTCATTAAGTGTGAATCTACTTACTACATATTATGACCAAATATATAAGCAAGGAAAATTCTTACTTCATACATATTTATAAACTGGTTAAGTTGACAAATTCATCATCAGTTTTATGATCCTCACTGCTGAAACATCTGTTGTATTTGATCAAACATAGCTTTCAAGTTAGGCTCCCAAGATGTCCCTTTCTGAATATGTAAAAACACTCTACCTTCTGAGGTCTTGACATTGCTCCCACTGATTTTTCCCATGACAAAATGTCATTCACTTAACTGAATAATTGTTACAATTTCAGGTCTAAGACACCTATTCTTGCATCCTTCTTCTTTCCTACTGTCCAATCATATGTCTGAAGAACATCCACCAACTCAGCATTATATTAATACCTCACTATTGATGATACTGGTTCTATTGTCTCATAAATATCATCTTCTTCAGCTATTATTTCCAGCCACCATCAAGTCTCAGATGCAAAAGCTTTCATTGAGTCTGTTTAGCAGGTGCCATTTTGATGGCTTTTTAACATCAAGCTACCTTACTTTACCAGACACAATTCCTCTTAATTATGTTAGAGAAAACTAATCTTTCTTCCCATGCAATCATCATGAATATTTTATCTAGCCCCAATCTTAGTTCTTCTCCCAAATTTAGGAATACTATTAGCTTTTGGTTCATCCTATATAATAAAAGCCTAATATGCAATTCTACCAAATGGCAGAAAAAATGGCAAAATGCCTAGTCGCTATGACATGCACTGACCACCAGGAGGCACTCAATGCAGGAGCTTCCTCCAGCCCATAGGCCTCAGGCCAGTCAAGAAGGGTACCAGCGGGGCCCTTCTGATCACTTCTCCAGTCACCCTGCAGAGGGAGGGGACCAGCGGCAGTGGCAAGGGGGCAGTGAGCGAGTGGCACTAAGCTAGCCAAGGTGGGTGTCAGTGGAGGCCCCCTGATTGCCCTGCCCGTCACCCCAAAGATTTGTCCTGATTGCCAGCCAGGCCTAGGGACCCTACCTGTGCATGAATTTCATGCACTGGGCTTCTAGTTTGCATATATTGGTTTGTTCTGAGCACTAAAAAAGACTAAAGCTACCCAATTTATGCCCAAGCCACTAGCTCCACCCACTTTTCTTAATTCTCTTTGATGACTCATCAACCACTGTGTACCAATGAAGTATCCATTTAATGTCAGCTAATCAAAATTTTAGGATATAAAATTCTCTATGTATACATATAGAGTATGCAAAATAATTCTTACTGAGAAAGAAGCAGTATTTAAATCATGTCTGCACAGAATAAACGCCTTAATCAAGAGCAAGAAGTGATAAGATAGAAGTAATCTATATATGTAAAAGCCTAAGTGACCAGCCAACTGGCCAGTAGTTATGACACACACTGACTATCAGGACCAGATGCTCAATGCAGAAGTGGAAACCACAGGTATGGAAACATGGAACAGGGTGATGAATCTCAGAAGGAAGGGGGGGGAAGGAGGGTGGGAAGAGATTAACCAAAGATCTTATATGCATACTAGAGGCCCAGTGCATGGATTCTGCACTGGTAGGATCCTCAACCTGGCTTGCACCCTCTCACAATCCAGACCCCTCAGGGGATGTCGAACTGCTGATTTCAGCTCCATCCCCAAAGGCCCGACCAAGTGACTCCACTGGTGCACAAATCTATGCACTGGGTCTCTAGTAAATTATAATTCTAAATATCTGAATCACTTAACAAACAGTACATTTCTATAACAGGCAACAAAATGGCCTTGAAACCGATAGTTTTTCCTTTCACAAATCAAATATCTTCACAGATCTATAAAAATAATCACATTTTCCAATGCCATTCCTCAACATCAAAGCCACCCACAGTTCTCTAACGTTTTCTCATTTAGCAATGTTTTAACTTTTGTTCTTACCTACACCATTCAATGGTGAAATATATGCTCTAAGGTCTGTTCTCTGAGAGGGCCTAGTTATGCTATAGTTACAGTTGTGGGTAAATTTCATATTCAAAAACTCTTGAACAACTAGAGTCCACTGGATGTTAAGTTGAAAGGCATGATTAGAACTTCAGAAGTGACCAGTGCCCACCCAAGGACTCACAGACACAGACTTGGTGAGTTCCTTCCAATCCAGCCATGTATAAACTATATAGTTCTATTAAAGAGACAAATGTTTCTCTGTTTAGAGGCCTATATTTTCCTTGTTTTCCTAAAATTTTATGTTTATATTATTTGAAATAGCTAAATGTGGCTTGTAAATGCACACACATGCACACAGAGATCTATATATACAGAGTACCCATCTGTGAAATACACACGAGGAGGGTCAGGGTGACATAGAATATAACATTGTTTAGTAAGAGAGAAACATTGGGAGAAAAATCTGCTTCTTGCCAGAAATTGCCAAAAGCATTACGTCTCCTCGGGGAGATGTAAAAGAAGACTTTAGGAGCATACAAAAGTATCCTTCTTGATATGAACAGCATTGATCCCTGGAGGAATAAGTCAAGGATTCTTTTGAGATAAAAGAGATTGATGCCCCCAAACTCCTTCAAAACTACTAGAAACTCTTCTCTAGTTTGATATAGGAAAGGGAAATGGTAGGTCACTCCATGAGACTATCGGAAAGCTGCTACATGAAACTAGCTCCACATAAGAAACTACAGGTCATGGAGAAGGCTCAGTTTCAACATATCAAGTTGAATATGTAAGTCCTTCCAGATGTATATCCTGGAACAATAGTCCTATCTTGAGAACAGTGGATGAGCAAATGAATGTAAAATGAAACATTACAAGCTCAAGACAATCTAGAAAAAAACCAGCATCTACCATTACATTGCTCAGACTCCTGGCTCTCTTTCCATCTGTCCCTCTGAGGTCTAGAAATCAGGCTGACCTATATCTTAAGTAAACTTCTAGAATTCTTGAATAATATAGCATGGATATTATAAAGACCTTCAGATGGTGACACTGCTTTTCCTGCTATATGGGTAGAACAGAGATTTTAATAGTAAATTTTTAAAGGTATAGCCCTGCTTTATACCTCAGCTGATTACTGGTACAAATGGGTATAAAACCAGTTACACACATTATATAAAGATATAATTGCTTTGGGTCCAATTTAGTTAATTTTTCCAGATGTTTTTATTAAAAAATGGGGGGAGTTTAACGAGGCAAAATGTGAAAATCCAGATAGTTTATTATAACTCATTTGCCCAATACTCAGAAACTAATATGATTCCAAGCCAACTTTATCATAGACATTCATCGCAGGGATGTAAAGTAGAGAAATATGAATGGAAGAAGTAAACTTGTTGAGTCTAGTACATACATTTAATCTTATTACAGGCCTTAATTGGAACATAGCAAAAGGGATTAACACCCTCCGGGTTACCAATCTTGCCTGGTCAAATGCAGAAAGATTAAATATAATTTTTTAAATGGTGCCATAATACTGCAGAGCTCTACTAAAGTTTTCCTGTTTTGTTTTGTTTATATCAAGAGCTCTAGTTGGGGGACATATGTTGTGAATAGCTTAGTCTTATACAGGGTATCCCAAAAAATGTATACACACTTTAACAACCAATAGCTCAATTTTGAAAATGAAATGTATTTTAACAAAAACTTCTTTTATACTAGTAATTATTCAAAGTGTGTATATACGTTTTTGGAACACCCTATACTTACCTCTGCAAACAACATGCATTTATTCACTTCTGAGAACACACCACATGAAAGACCCATCCTAGACACTAAGGAGGATGCAAAAAATAATGGGAAATTATCCCTAATCAAAAAGAAACTATAGCTCTAGCTGGTTTGGTAGAGTGGATATAGTGGATAGAGTGTCAGCCTGTGGACTGAAGGGTCCCAAGTTCGATTCTGGTCAAGGGAACATGCCCAGGTTGTGGGCTTGGTCCCCAGTAGTGGGACATACAAGAGGCAGCCAGTCATTGAGTCTCTCATCATTGATGTTTCTATCTCTCTCTCCCTTCCTCTCTGAAATTAATAAAAATGTATATTTTTTAAAATAATCTACAGTTCTGACACCCAGAATATACGTGACAATAATATGATTATCACAAAATGAATGAAAAAAAAGGTTATGGGGCTTAAAAGGAGAAGAAGGGATCATACATGATCAGGAATCAGAAATTTTCATGAAAAAGTAAGATGATGGTGGCAACAGTAGGATTGGTGGTGATGATTTTTATTGTCAGGTATTTAAAATGTGAGAGTAGCAGCACAATTCACCATAGCTAAGATTTAAAAACAGCTTGAATGCTCATTAGCAGATGAGTAGATTAGAAAACTATGGTACATCTACATAATGGAATACTATGCTGTTATAAAAAAGAAGGAATTCTTACCATTTGCAGCAGCATAGAGGGAACTGGAGAACATTATGCTAAGTGAAATAAGCCAGGCAATGAAAAAAAATACAACACGATATCACTCATTTATGGAAAATAAAGGACATTATGACCTGATGGACAAAAAGATAGATACAGAGGCAATAAAGCATGGAACAGACTGTCAAATTATAGTGGGAAGGCTGGGGAGTGTTGGGGAGGAGGAGAAAGAGATCAATTGAATGACTTGTATGCATGCATATAAGCTCAACCAATAGACATAAGACACTGGAGAGGAGGAAGGAGGGCATGTGACAGGGGGCAGGGGAGACTGGGGGAAGGTCAATGGAGAAAAAAGGAGATATGTGTACTACTATTAGTAATACTTTAAACAATAAAATAAAATTAAAAATAAATAAATAAAAACTAGAAGGCCCCACTCACCAAAAACAAAAAAGGAAAAAAAGGGAGTGAGAGACCAATTGGAGTGGTGGGAGCAGTTCAAAAGAAGTGAGGAGTTGGTTTTGATGATAATAAAGGTTTAGTTAGACTAGTCCTTCAGCGGATATTTATCAAGTACGGTAACTAAATAACACCAGAAACCGGGTTTGGAAATGGGAACAGATACTGAAGATTCTTGCCTATGCTTTCATGGGGTCTAGCAGAGGAGCAATAGGTAAACAAAAAATTATACAATTCGTAAGCACTACACTGCATTGAGCATACAATAGGTAAGCACTACACTGCATTAAGCATACAATAGGTAAGCACTACACTGTATTAAGCACTACACTGCATTGGTCCATGGTGGGTTAAGAGCAGGAGCTCTGTGGTAAGACTGTCCATGTTGGAATGGACTTTACTTACCACTTATAGGCTGTTTGTTACTTTAGACAAGTCACTTAGCCTCTCTGGGTCACCAAAATGTGTAAGTCATGCACCCGTCTCACAGGATAAATGAGATGATTCCTTAGAAGTACTTATCATAGTGGTGGAGTAAGTGCTCAGGAAATAGTATATATATATATTTGCACTTTTCTGTCTGCCTATCTGATGTCACAAAGACGGTCTCTTAGAAGTAGAATTAGATGAGAATCAGTCAAAGAGAACTTTTTAAAGTTATTAATACATTCTTACACATTGTTTCCCAAAAATGTCATATCATTGCAGACTCTTATAGCAGTGTAAGAAAGTGCTGATCTCACTACACTCCACAATTAATATATTCTTTAAAATTGTTGCCAATTCAGTAGGTAAAAACTGTAATGTCATTGTTGTTTTAATTTCCACATCTTTCATTATGGCGAGGCCAAACATCTTTCATGTTTATTAGCCATGTATATTTTTCTTCCCATTTTGAAAATGGGAAAACTGGGAATTTTGGTTGCCAAAATTTGGACTTAAACAAGTAGGAAGTGTGAAGTCCTTGAAAATTACTGAGAGGGGACAAATTAATACAAGCTTAAACTACAGTGCACATGTGCTGCTCCATTTCTTGTCATTTTATTGGGAAAGAACTAAAATGAACTAGATTAATACTAATAAAAGTTTATGATTTGGGGTGAGCAGGAATTAATATATATTAAACTAGAGAGAAGAAAATAAACAGAAAACTTGAGGTTAGAAAGATTAATGGGGGAACAAAATAAAGAGAAGTAAAAGACGATGAGAGTAAGAAGATTATCAAAGTAAGGAAAGAGACGCCCAAAGTAACAAAGTAACAAAGAGACCCCTTAAAATTCACATATTCAGTTTCAAATCCTTTCATCCCCAACCTGTGTACTTGAACAAATATGGCTTCAGTTCTACTATTTGTTCTGCAAAATGCATGATGATGTGGAGAGCAGGGTGGGGGAGGTAAGAATGGAAGGAGAGAGCAAGGGCACACTAAGTGCCCCAAAGGGGACTCAAAGCCAAGATCATCCTGAGCCCCATTCCATTAACCTAGTGGCCCTGGCTCTGCCCTGACCTGGGGGGAGAGAAGAACCTGAGTGAGAACGGCTTCTGGGTATGGGTGCTTCATCCCCAGTCACCTCTGGAATGCCCCCGTTAGTTCAAAGAACAGAGAGTCAACACAGAGATAGATACAGAGGCAGAGAATAAAATATGAAGCCAAGAATAGGAGTGAAGCCGAGGTCGATTTGGCTCAGTGGTAAAGCATTGGTCTGCGGACTGAAAGGTCCCGGGTTTGATTCCGGCCAAGGGCATGTACATTGGTTGCGGGCACATCCCCAGTAGGGGGTGTGCAAGAGGCAGCTGGTCGATGTTTCTCTCTCATCGACGTTTCTGGCTCTCTCTCTCCCTTCCTCTCTGTAAAATATCAATAAAAATATATTTTTTAAAAAAAAAGAATAGGAGTGAAGTGGAGCCAAGAGCTTCCTCTCATCAACTTTGTTAGGAGCACTTCTTTTTCTCAAGTGATCACCTACCAAACTTTCATCTACATCCTGATCACTCAATACTTTCCAGCCTCCTGTGTCTGCATTCTTTTCCATGCCAATGTTGGCCCTCCTCACTTGTGCCAGGAAACCGCAAGAACAGCAAGTCAAGTTTGGAAAAGGAAAGGTGGAAGTCACTATCCCAGTGACTCAAACTGTTCCACAATGCCCTCAGCCCTCTGCAGAACAAGAATAATCATGGCTGCAAGATCCACAGTGACTGGGATAAAAGACCCCTAAATAAGAGATGGTACCACATCACTTGGTATCTTTTTATCACTAGCACGTGGGGTAATTTCTCTTCTAAAGCCTTAGGATTCATTAGCCTTTCTCCTATATTCCCCTTCCAGCATGGCTCAGTGGTTGAGCATCTACCTGAAGATAGAGATGACCCTCAGTACCTTGAGAACATTGACTCTAGGACTCCCTCTAGAGACCAAAATCTGTGAATGCTCAAGCTCCTTATATAAATCAGAACAATACATATAGCAGCCCTCTACATCCATGTTTTCCCAATCATGGGAAAGTACTGGTTTTCACCAATGGTTGGTTGAATCTGTGGATGTGGAATGGGGAATACAAAGGGCCAACCATTAATTTATTGAAAAAAAAATCCAAACATAAGTGGACCCATGCAATGCACATCAATGTTGTTCAAGAGCCAACGGTAGTTTAACAACTGCATAACCACTGTGCTCACCAGATGAACCTCAGTCTGGCAGTTCATCAGGAATAATTTTACTTGATCTCATTTATTTGACTTTAAAAAAGTATAATTCCACCTTTCCCCAGTCCTCCTGGTTGTAAAACCACTGAAACCCATTATTTTAAGTCATCATTCCCTTTCTGTGACTGTTCACATTTGGTTTTATATATTGGCCCAAGATCAATGCTCTGAGATTTCTTTTGATCTCTAGAAAACCAATTCATTATTGACCAAATATTTTCGTCTTAATTTCCAGTGGAAATGAATAACTTCAAAGTTGCCCAAAATTGACTCTGTGGCTTTTCTAGGTTCCAAGTGTAACATACCCTATAAACAGCCTCCTTTCCTTACCCAACTCAACTCAGCAAGCTGCTCTGTTCTGTAACTTTCTTCATTGCTTTTTTTTAACTTAATGGATGTTACCGAAACTGAAGTTTGTTTCCAAACAAGAAGTTAATATCTATAATAGCACTATCCAACAGAAATAGAACCACTTATGTAATTTTAAATTATGTAGCAAACACATTAAGATAAATAAATAGGTGATTTAATTTTTATATTTTACTTCACTCAACATATCCAAAATATTATATTAATGTATAATCAATATAAAAATTATTAATGGAATGATTCACATTCTTCTGTTCATATAAAATCTGCAGGTCCCAGTGTATATTTTGTACTTAAAACACACCTCGATTCAGACTAGTGATCAATTGCCACATGTGGTCAGAGGCTACTGTACTGGCCAGTGCGTCTCTAGAGTCAGACTGCCTAACTCAGCTGCTTATAGCTCTACCACTTCTTAGCTGCTTAATCTTGAGTAAATAACTTCTCTGTGCCTCAGTTTCTCATATGTCAAAGGGTGATAACAGTACACACTTCGTAAGATTGTTATGAGAATTTAATGAGAAAGCACAACTGCTAGAACATATTAAAGACTTAAATAAATCTTAGCTGTTGTCATCACCAGCATTATTTTGCCATTTCATCTCTCAATACTAGCATCTGTTTTCAATTTTTTATTCAGTATCTAGAAAGCATTGATGTTGTCACATCAAGTAACTTTTCTTTCTAGGAACTTGTTGCCCAGCCACTGCCTTTACTCAGTTGGAGAAATAATGACCTAGAATAGTCCCATATCTTTAACTAATTAGATAATGTCTATCCTGGTCTAGGCAAACCAAAGGTAACACACAAACGTGCATTTAGCCAAGTACAACCCAAGTACAGACACAGTGAGAAGTACAATTTTTATCTACCTGGTGTTTAATTCCTTATTCACCAAAGAGCTATTTTTTTTAAAATAGTCTCCTCATTTATGTAAGCAACTTCTATCTCTATGCCTGGATTCTAGCCAGTATTCCATAAAGGTTCAGCCAGAGAAACCATGATTTACCTTTCCAAATATTATAGAATGTTATTTATGTGGCCTTTAAGCAGGTATATATCCATCCCCAGCCATAGCTTCATTTCAACTACAATAGCAGATGCACCATGGTTCCCAAAAATCCTTTCAAAACAACCCTGTAGATGCTGGGAGAACTGGGAATATTAAAGACTAGAGAGTGGGAATTAATGGATAGATGTAGAATGGTGGGAAGGAAATCTAAAGAACCCAGTCCTATTAAGAATAAAATTGTCTACAGAACACAAGAATTTACACAACTACATGGCAGGAGAATTTATAGAGAACAAAATCAAGAGTCAGAAATAATCTAAGAGCGAAAATACTTTCAGAGCTACATTGTATAATATCATCTGTAGATGAAAATAAATTTTTTAGAGCTCAAAAAAGGTGTTCTAAGAGCAGGTTTTACCAATAAATATAAGTGGCACAGTGCATGAAACTTGCAAAAAAGGAGATAGAAAAAAACAACAAGGGAAGCAATTTTGTGCACATAGTGTATGCCTATATTTTCTTTTTCTTGGAGAGGAATATTTTCTGAGGATAGATGTGACAAAATATTTCAACAAGATGCTCAACAAAGATCCTAATTAAATCTTGATGAAGGGGTGGGGGAAGCTTAATTCTGACTGAATCCTGTTTAATTCAGCATTTTTATCAACAACATAGGAAAGAAGAGTTCAACCAACTTACAAAATATGCATATAATAGGAAGTTGGGAAGAATAGCAAAGATGTGGGGGGAGGGGTGGTGCCAAAGATGAAATCAGCCTAAACAAATACTGAACTGAGTTAAATTCAATACTAATTGTACAAGGAGAGTACAGGGAAGGCTTGGATTACTTTGAATCTTAGATAATTGTAAACTTGGGAGACCAGGCTGTCAAAACAGCGAATGCAAACAACCTACTTTAATAGAAAGATATCATGTTCAACAAGGGAGTTGATAATTCTATTGTATTCAACAGTAAACAGAACACAATGATAAACTGATCATTGGTAGCTTGATGAAATATATAAAACTCACTGAACTGGAGAACCAGATGAAGAAATTTAGGCTGCTTCATTTGAAAATGAAAACTCAAGAACTGCCAGAGAGTCATCATAATGTGCCTGAAGGCAGTCACATGAAGAAAAAAAAAACAGTTAAAAATAAAATCAGAGAATAGAATATGACTCTCACAGTGGCAGTTATAGCACTGTTTGTCTCAATACAAAGAAAACTTTCACAACCTGAATGGAATGGGTTCTCTTGGCCATCCAAGTAAGTTCCCCGTCACCAGAAATGTTCCAACAGAATGAGTCTCGGGGCCACGTGTCACAGATTCCTATGATGAGTGAGATGTTGAACTAAATGACCTCTAAGATTCCCTCTAAGACCCTATAAATATAATATTTGTGTAATAAAATATGAACAAAGTGAGTCAGTTCTTCCTACACTGTAACATAAATCTGAGGTGATTACACATACATTCCTCCCTCACGGAGTATGTGTATTATTACTAGAGTCAAACCTTAGCTTTTCGGTGCCTGTAAATCAATTATGTCAACAGAGCTATGTGCTAGAGTTTGAGCTAGAGAGAATGAACATAAAATAGGATCAGAATTTATTTGAGTTGATAAAATAAGCTTCACTTTTTCTATAATTAGAAAACATAGTCAATCAGGAGGCCTGTCGAGGGAAGGAAACAGACTACAAAGAAAAATGAATAGTTTTCAGCTCTTTTACCTATTTTGGTGACACAGGGGAAAGAAAGGGAAAGCTGCTCAAGATATTCTCATTCTTCCTCTCTCTCTCTCTCTTCTCTCTCTTTCTCTCTTCTCTCTCTCTCTCTCTCTCTCTCTCTCTCTCTCTCTCTCTCTCTCTTCTCTCTATCTTTCTCTCTCTTTTTTTCTAACAAATACACCCCTTCTTCTCACTCTCTCCTGGTAGCAGCCAGAGACTAGGCTTGCATGACTGTCAACATCTATCAGCAGCTTGAGAGCAAACGTTCCTCTTCTATATCCAGATTATCTTTGCCATTGAGGTTAAGAACAGTATTATACATTTCCTCCTCTTGAAGGATACATTTGTCAGATTGTAAGGTATCACTTTTGTCTTTGACTAGAGGCTACAATAAAATACAGAAAGATTTCTAGATTATTTCTCAGCTCCTCTGGCTTTAAAACAGAAGATTCAATATGGCTCTTTCTGACAATAACATAATGAGACAATAGCATAATGAGACTTATTTCTTGCAGATCTGTTAAAAGAACTCTAACTACTTTATAGTTCCACTTTGTGTCCTTAAGCTATTTTCATTTTGGAGAATCAAACTAAGGAAGCTCTTTGCTCAAGCACGTCAAACTTAAAGGCTAACACGGGCCAAATAAACAAGGTTTAGGTTTATGTGGACTGCAAAAGAGCAAAAGCTTCAATTTTTATAGAAACATAGGTTTGTTTCGATAGAAACATGCTGTATACAAAGGGCTGAAATAAATAACTAATATTTAACATAAAATAATAGAACATTTTAATAAAAATTAGTATTTTGCTTGAACATTAACTTACAAGACACTGAATAACTGCACAAATTAATAAGCATAGCGCAAATAAACCTATTTTTCTTGTTCTCTGAAAGCGAAATATTTCCTGTTACGCACACCAAACAACTGAGTCCAAGACTAATGATGTGGCAATTGGCTGCAAAAATATTTGCTGCTAGTATTAGTGGAGAGAAATGGTGTGCCTGCAACTAAGGCGAGTAAGGAAAATGAATGCAACATGATTATAATAATTAGTTATTAGTGAATATTGTAGTTAGTTATTAATAATTATGTATAACAGGATATTGTAAAAATTAAGTTACAGAATTTTATTAAAAAGTTTCTTACATACTGTTATATTAGCCAGGCCACAAAAATATTCACTGTGCGCTGCATGCAGCCCCACAGGCCAGGAGTTTGACATGCTTGCTCTATGCCCATCTATACATTTTACCTCCTATCATACTCTAGCTTTATCTTGCCTCTCCATGAAAGGACAAACCTTCAGCTTAGCAGTGGTTCAGGAATTCTGAAGGTAGCGAGTCCATCCTTTAGCCTATGGAGATGTGGAGAATCAGACCAGTCTTCATAGGAAGAGGCATATACTGTGTAAGGACCAAGAGGCTTCCCACATTTAGAAAAGTACCAATGATTTGGCCCGAGGCTACTGCTGTCCCCAAAATCAATCAAATTTTTCCAAAGACCAAGTAGGAAATTTTTTAAATCTACTAATATGAAAAACTACAATTTTGCCAAAACCGGTTTGCTCAGTAGATAGAGCATCAGCCTGCGGATTGAAAGGTCCCAGGTTCGATTCCAGTCAAGGGCATGTACCTTGGTTGCGGGCATATCCCCAGTAGGGGGTGTGCAAGAGACAGCTGATCGATGATTCTCTCTCATCTATGTTTCTAACTCTCTATCCCTCTCTCTTCCTCTCTGTAAAAAATCAATAAAATATATATTTAAATTTAAAAAAAACACTAAAATTTATATACTCAAGGTCAAATTTACATAATACAAAGGTAAAAAATAGGAATAGCTTCACTTTACTCAATACCTTTACTGAAAATGCATTTAGGTCTCCAACAATCAAAGGGCTTTTACACCAATAATAAAAAATAAAATAAGAGGAGAAACAACAAGATGGCGGCAGAGGTAAAAGCCTAACTGCAGCCGCACTCAACAATTTCAAAAAATACAACTAAAATATAGAGTGGACACTATCCAGAACTACAGGAAAGTTGACTGACTGGAAATTCTACAACAAGAAGGAAAGAGAAAACCAGAAGGAAAACCAGAGGAGCTGTAAAAGCCTAAGGTACGGAGGCACGGTGCACGCGCCCACAGGGAGAGGACAGAGCCGGAGAGGAGGGGCGGCGGAGTGCCTGGCTGGCGTTCCCTAGTGGGAAGGAGATAAAAGCTCCGGACTGTGCTGAACCCCAACTCCGACTGCACTGAACCCCAGTTCTGGGCGAGACCCTGGGGTCCAGGCTCACACAGAGGGAAACTGGGCTGTAAGGCAGAAGCTCAGTGGAGCTGCGGCAAAAGGCAGAGCCCCGGAGTCGCGCACATTGTGCGCAGAGGAGGGACTGTTCGCTGAGCTGCTGAATTGCCCCAGCAGGAAGGACTCAAAAGCTCAGGAATGTGCTGAGCCCCAGTTCTGACTGCACTGAACCCCAGTCCTGGGCAAGACCCTCGGGCTCCAGCCTCATACAGAGGGAATCTGGGCTGTAAAACAGAAGCTCAGGGGAACGGCGAAAAGCAGATCCCCTGAGTCTCACACATTGCTCGCACAGAGGACAGACTGTTGTTTGGGCCGCGAGATCGCCCTAGCAGGAAGGAGACATAAGCTCCGGACTGTTCTTAACCCCACTTCCAACTGCTCTGAACCCCAGTTGTGGGCTTGTTGGGGGAGAGACTACACTGTCCGGTAGCGGGCGAAGCTCTAGGGCGCCTTTCTCTCAGATGCTTGCAGCGAATACCAAAGGACACTGAGGAACACTGAGACTCAGGAACCTCAGAGGGCGGGGCTAACCTGAAGCCAAGGCTGTAGGCTCCACCCTGAAATTTGGCCCCATCCAAGCTGAACTCAGAGAGGCTTTTGCAGGTTTCCAAGTCTAGTGGAATAAGGCTGTCTCCTGGCATAGACATAGCTGATCCTCCCACCCTACCAACTCAAGGAAGCAGCGAAAATGCCGAAACGAGGAAACAGATCACAAACGAAAGAAATGGAGGACAAAAAGCGACTGGATATAGAGTTCAAAGCCACGCTTATAAGGTTGTTCAACAATCTCTTAGAAAAGGCGGATAAAATAAATGAGACCTATGAGGATATGAAAAGGGATCAACTAGAAATAAAGAATACATTCTCTGAAATAAAAAATATTATACAGAGTCCTAAAAACAGATTGGAAGATTGCAAGAATCAAGTCCAATATTTGGAACACAAAGAGCCAGAGGACACTCCTCCGCAGAAGCAAGAAGACAAGAGAATCCAGAAAGTTGAAGATAATGTAAGAAACCTCTGGGACAACTTCAAGCGAACCAACATCAGAATTATGGGCATCCCAGAAGATGACAGAGAGCAAGATACCGAAAACATATTGAAAGAAATAGTGACAGAAAACTTCCCCCACCTGGGGAAAGAAATAGACTTACACGTACAGGAAGCACACAGAACCCCAAACAAAAGGAATCCAAAAAGAACCACACCAAGACACATCATCATTAAAATTCCAAGAGCTAAAGACAAAGAGAGAATATTAAAAGCAGCAAGACAAAAGCAGGTAGTTACCTATAAAGGGGCACCCATACGACTGTCAGCTGATTTCTCAACAGAAACCATGCAGGCCAGACGGGAATGGCAAGAAATATTCAAGGTGATGAATAACAAGAACCTACAGCCAAAAATACTCTACCCAGCAAAGCTATCACTCAGAATCGAAGGCCAGATAAAGAGCTTCACAAATAAATTTAAGCTAAAGGAGTTCATCACCACCAAACCAGAATTATATGAATTGCTGAAGGGGGTTCTTTAGGAAGAGGAAGAAAATAAAGATAAAAATTATGAACAACAAATACGTAACTATCAACAAGTGAATCTAAAAACCAAGGTAATTAAAAAATGTGATGAACAATATTAACTGGTGAATATAATAGAATCAGAGATATGGAAGGGGAGTGTACTGATGATTCTTGAGGAAATGGGGAGTGGAGGGGGGCTGGAAGAGACTGAACATAAACTGCACCTATGGATGAGGACAATGGAGGATGGGGAAAGGGCAGAGAATTGAATGGAAACTTGGTGTAGGGGAGCAGTGGGGGGGGGAATGAGGAACATTTGTAATAATATGAACAATAAAGATTTATTTAAAAAAAATAAAAAAAAATAAAAAAAATAAAAATAAAAATAAAAAATAAAATAAGTTGGTAATTCCATGTACAATACTTGCTTTCTGCTTATAAACAACAGGATTCCCCATGTAATGAGTTGCAAACATTCTGTTGATCTCCAAAATGTAGGACAAGAGGAATACTAATATGAATAGATTTTTAGAAAATCACAGGCAGTAGGGTGAAATGTAGCTCTTTGTTCCAAGCAATAGGCAGAGTCAGGTGGGCGTTAACAGGAAATATTTCAAAAGCTAAAACAGCATGGTACTAAAGACACCATGATTTAGGCATTAAAAATCTGGGGCACATGGACAAAGGTAGCTGGCTGAGGATTGTAAATACCTGAAGCGACTGATGAAGGATTTCGAGCTCTTCCCTGGGACAAAATATGTTCCATTGTAATAAAGTAAATGATCAGAAAAAAAGGAGTAAAGTGAAATTATTTTAAATTAAAAAAAAAAAACATTCCAAGCAGCAAAGCTCTAGAAACTTCCTGCTGCTCAGAATTGGTATAGATTAGTGCAAAAATGAGGAGAGTCTGAGAGTTCAATGTCTTTACTGAAGGTCAGGGGAAGTCAGGAATGAATGTATAACCAATATAGAACATATTCCTTTGTGTCCTAGCTAACTAGCTACATGTGTCTGTTTCCCTACTTAATAGGAAGCTTCTTAGAGGCAAAAAAAATATTTGGAATAGTGACTTGAATATAGTAAGTGCTCAATAAATACTTGTCAAATGAATAAGTAGTTCAATATGAGCTGTCCCCATGTGATAGACTATATGTGTTCATGACTTTGATCCATAGCCTCTCTGGATTGACTTCTTTGCAATGTGACTTTGTGGCTCCTCCTACCAAGAGGTATAGTATATTTCCCTACCCCTGGATATGAACTTGCCTAACTTATTTTGGCCAAAATGATGTAGTAGAAGTAACACTGTGCTAGTTTCAAGCTTAGGCTTCAAAGCATTCTCTCGTGGAAACCTATCATGATTTGATAATAAGCCCAGGCTAGCCTGATGGAAAGTGTTAGACCACATGATGAAAAGCACAGCTCTCCCAGCTGAGGTCATTCTAGATCAGCCTATAGCCAGCCAGCACTCAAAAATGAGAGAATTCAGCCAAGCTTTTCAGAGAGGCCAACCCACTCAAAGCCTACCACAGATGCATGAGTGAGTCCAGATAAGTCCAGAACTGTTCAGTTGACTCCAAGGCTCATGAGAAATTAAATTGGCTGCTGTTTTAAGCCACTAAGTCTAGATATTGGTATTAATACAAAAATAGCAAACTGACATACTTCACTAAGTCATGCTTTTATGTTCTTTATTATGACCTTGTTTTTAAATGTTATGATGTATTTTAGCCTCTACTAATTTAATTCAAAATAAATTGCAAAAGAACTCTTCTCATAAATCCAATAATAATTTATGGCTAAATGAGTCCTTTCTCTTTTCTCTTTACTTGCTACCATCTCTCTAAGTCTTTATTTATGCCCCAGTTTTTCTATTAAAATCAATCCCTAGATGGTCCTCAAGCATCTATCTGTGTTCTAACTCATCTGTATAATATGTAAGAGTCATCATCATAAAACACATGTGTGATCATGTCACTCCCCTCATCAAAAATTTAAAGCTTTCACATGTGCACAGAACAGAATAAAATGTGAACCATTCCTATGGCCAATCAGACTTATCATACTTTCACCTGAATACTCCTTTCCAGTCTGGCCTCAAACCACAATCCCACATGTTTTATGTCCCAGCAACACTGGCCTGCCTCCTCCATTCACCAAACATACTTTATATTTCTGTTCAATTTGTTTCATATGCTTGCAATTTCCCACCAATCAAAATCTCATTCAGGTGTCAGATTGGTGCAAGATTTATCAAGATAATCACTTAGTAAGTTATGCAATGTCTAATCCCGGGGGTATACACCTGAAGGTAATATAATAATGTGTGTCAACTCTAATTGAAAAATAAAAATGATTTTTTAAAAATCTCATTCAAAGCCACCCACTCCAGAAAGTGATCCTAATCCCCCACTATATTTTTGTGTAATAAAAATGAAGTAATAACAACACCACCACCAATTATAATATTCATTAAGCATGTACTATGAACCAGTAGTATGGTAAGTACTCTATGTGCATTCTCTTTTAATTACACATCAATCCTGTCATAGCTGTTACTACTATTCACATGTTACAAATGATTCAACTGAGATTCAGAAAGGTAACCAGTCCAGTGTCAAATATCTATTAAGTGACCGAGCTAAAATGTCTCCAGGAATAAATATATACTAAGTTACATTATGTTTTAATTTGAATTTCCTATATTTATTAAAATAAATTAAACTAGAGCACAAAGTAGTTAAATGATTTCCCAACACCACAGTTATCAGCAGTACTATATAATAAATCAAATATTTTAATCTTCCAATTTTATGCTACTTTTGTGCCACCCAGGAAAATATAATTGCTGAGAGCTTTGCCTTTGCCCATTTTTGTCAGAAAGGATGGCTAAACAAAACCAAGCAAGTAAATTTCCTTTTCTCCTGCTGCTGTAATCATCCATAGCTATTCAGCCAATATGCCAAGACTAGAGGAAGAAATTATGTATAAAACCAAATAAATTTTTGGCTTCATTTGAATCAAATGTCATGAAAAGTCCACCTAGTAACCATTCTAATATACAACTGAACTAAATTCATCATACTCCCAACTGTGTTCAATTCAGTTGGGACCACATATGTGGAACTGATGCCTTAAACATGCTAATCCCATTCTGCCCTATTTTATGGACTTGTCTCCCAAAGAACACCACATAGCTGACCTCACTTGCTTTTGAAAAATTGCACTCCCTTTTAATTACACACAATGTCAACCAGGGTAGACCTTAGTCCTGGTGAACCCACTTACACACTTAAGAAAGCAGGCCTGCGATTGGCCTGTGCATATTAGTCTCAGAAGCTAGGGGCAAAGAAAGGAATAGTGTGCTAGGAATAGACCAGATTTGCCCACAAGTATCCCACAGGGATGGGAGAAAAGAAAAGTAAGAAATTCCTGGTTGAATACAAACCCAGGTAAACCATGTAAGCTTAGAAATAGCTCTTTTACTAACTCAAAGGGGAAGAGAGGGAAACTGACACAGCTTGTTTTGCCGCTGTGCCTGTTGTCCATTCCCTTTCTTTGTCTATTCAGCTGCGCAGTGGGAGGGGGCTGTCACGGAGAGCAGCAGGGGCTGCAGAGGGAGCTGGAGAAAGGGCCTTATTCAAGAGCCCTTAGTTCTCCCAGTTTGAGACTCTCCACAAAAGACAGATAACAAATACAGACTTCAAAGGAGAAAAGAAACTGTTACAGCGATCCACCTCCTCCAAGACACCTTTGATAGACAGCTCTTCCCTGCTGCTTTATGTTCATCCTTTACCTCCCCAAATTCTGATTCATCTAAGAGGAGTTATTTTTAAGATCTATAAAGACTGGCATAATAAGTAATTGGATGAAACACAGGGTCAGGCCTGACCTAAGCCAGAAAAGTATCTATCCACTGACCATTATTTGTAAAACTTTTTTGAGTTTATCAGAAGCCCCTTGTATAGAAGTTGAACCCCTCACTACTTATCCCACATGTGTCAGGTAAAGATGGTATTTTATAAAATCTAGGAGAGAGGGAAGTAATACAAGTAAGATGGGTCTTTGTTACTAGAAATGCCCTTAAATAAAAGACGTCTTCAAATTCTAGGGCTGTGCATCTTCTGGCTAGAAATATCTGTTATTATTTTACTAGAGGCCCGTTGCACAAAGAGATTTGTGCAATAGGCCTTCCTTCCTGGATTCCAGCACCAGTTTTCCTCCGGCACCCAGGACCCAGGCTTTTGCTCCAGCTGGAGTTCTGCTGTCTTTGCTGCAGACTCCCACCAGATTCTGCCCTCCTTGTTTTCACTGTGGCCAGAGTGCAGCTTTTGTAGATCCCTTTTCCCTACCGCCCTCCCTCTCATCCTGCCCCATCCAGCCACTACATGGCTGGAGCTGATGGGCAGCTGCCATTTTGTCCTTCTAATTTGCATGTTTCCTCCTGATTGGCTGGTGGGTGTAGCTGAGTAATGGTCAATTTGCATGTTTCTCTTTTATTAGTGTAAACTAGAGGCTCAGTGCATGGATTCATGCACGGGTGGCCTGAGCCCTCTTGCAATCAGGGACCCCTGGGGGAATATAGCAGTGCACAAAGCAGGCAGGAGGTTGGGGAGGAGCCTGAGCCAGGCTGAGTGCTGTGCCACCCCCACTCATTCTGGCCCTGCTGTGTAGCTCAATAGCTCTGCCAACGAAGTGGGAGAAGCTCACACAGCCTCAGCTGCACTCACAAGCATAAGTCCAGTGGCGCTCTTGCTGTGGGAGTGTTCCCACTGACCACCAGGGGGCAGCTCCTGTATAAAGTGTCTGCCCCCTGGTGGTCAGTGCATGTCATAGCAGTCACTTTCAGTTGACTGCTCATAATGGTCACTTAGGCATATATATATATATATATATATATATATATATATATATATATATAATAAGGCGGCTCCTAACCACTCACCTGCCTGCCTGATTGTCTCTAACCACTCTGTCTGCCTGCCTGATTATCCCTAACTGCCTCTGCCTGCCTACCTGCCTGATGCCCCTAACTGCTCCCCTCCTGGCCTGATCGCACCTAAATGCCTCTGCCTCAGCTCCCACCACCGGGGCTTTGACCAGAAGGATGGCTGATAAATCCAGACTAATTAGCATATTACCCTTTTATTAGTATAAGGTGTTCTTCCCCCAGAGGCTGAATGAGAGCTACTGCTTCTGTCCTAGCCCCTATCCACTGTACACCTCTGCCAAAAGACTGTATTGGATCTGGGGAGGGAAGAGGGAGACACAGAGAAGGGGGAAGAGCAAGAAATATGAGCTTTCATAAAACTTGCAAATTATCTAAGGATTTCATATCCCCTATTATTCCCTATTATTCCCGTAAGCCTATCACTAAGATTACTAACTCTAACACATGTAACAGATTCATCAACATATTTGAAGATACAATTTAGGCTGGTGGGAGCAATCTTTGTAAACAAGGTGATGAATATCCTTTCATTCTCTCTAGATATGAAAGAAAAAACAGGAAGGTGGACAACTGGGATAAACACGTTTCTAAGAACAAAGATCTCACCTTCTAGGTTGGTCAGTCCCAAATCTACAAATACATCACATTTTAACAAACCAACTCTGAAGTTATCGCTTAGAATTCCAAAATCATTCTTCAAATGGCCCAGGGTAATAAGTGGGGACTGCAATCTCAGGCCAGCCAGAAAATAACAACTTATCATATTGCAATAGAAAGAGTCTTGCCCCAAGCCTGTCTGAGCTATGAGACCTTGGAGCCCCCTTGAATCTTAAGTCCTCTTGGGACTAATAGCCTGACTTCTCAGAGCCAAGGGAGGTGAAGGGAAGGGAAAAATATCAGGCTGCCTTGGGGTCATTGCTGTGGCAGTTTGGCAGCTGGAAAGAGGCTCATGTAGAAAAGGTAAAAAGATAATATTTCTCCCAAAGTCAGGGGACATCAAAGGAAGGAAGATGGTGTGTGATGAAGCTTTCTACTTTGTTCCTAAGAAAAGATGCTGAGTTTAGAGGACAGAACTGTAGTCTCTGTGATGCTATTTTAATAACTGGTTATTATTTAAGACGAAAGGAGTGAAAGGGAAGACTAAATAATATAGGTGTGCCATTTACACAGCTTTTCCAAAGAACTGCATTTAACACTCTTCAAGTCTATTCCCCACTGATTGATGGGGAAGGGACTAAACAAAGGCAGTTTAGACGCATGCCCAGTAAGGTCTCGGTGACGTGGAAAATGCTTGCCCGTCAATCATACCTGGAAACAGGACAGGATGGGCCAAAGTTACATTTCTCTGGTTCCAATGATCCATTTCCCCCAAGCCACTGCAAAAGCTCAAAATCTAAATACATAAACTTCTAGGCAAAGGGGCCACTCTCTCTTGGCTCCAGAGCATTGGGTTCCTGTGAATCCTGTTGCAGTGGCATGATCTCCCCACACACACGTGGCGCATGGCCATGTGAAGCCCCACACATGGACTAGTGGATTTTAATCTGACATGAATGCTGAACCACACCACAGCTGCAACATGTAGTGAGAGCTCTAGACACTGGCCTTGTTTCTGGCTTCTGCTGAACTCCCAGCTGCCCTTCTTTCAGTCCTGGCTTAGGGGAAATGGGACATTGGAACCAGAGAAATACATATAACTCTATGCCAGTAAAACTGAAAGGAGTTTTTAGGGAGGTTTTAGGAAATTTTAGGAATTAAGGAGTCCATGGAAAAAGCATAGGGCTAAGGAGCTGCAGAAGGTACATTTCCATGGAAAAGGGGAGCTAGGAATAGCAGAAGACATATTTCCATAGAATAAGGGAGCTGAGAGCTGCAGAAGGTACACATTTACAAAATAAAGGGAAGGAAGCCCCTCAATCAGAGAGGGAAGAGGAAAGCCCAAAGGGAATAGGAGAATAATAAGGAAGAAGAGACCCTCATGAGCTCTGAAGTTGCTATAGTGACCAAATCAGAGGGGATAGCCGCCAATCAGAGGGGATGTCAGGGCACAAAGAACTGCAGATTTTATAAACTCTGGAATAAAGGGACTTAAAGGGACTCTTTCCCCAACCCCACATGTTAGTCTGTGTTTGTTTCTCAATAAATTTCCATCTTTTACTATACCACCTTTTGTCTGTGGTTTCATTCTTCAACTCCACCAGACAAGGAATCATCCTGCCCAGAGGAACATCATGTGTTCCAGCTCATGTTTCGAAATCTTCCACTACCATCCTCCTTTGGGGGCTTCTGAAAATGCTTCTTTCAGCGGTGCACCAAGAACCTCCACCTCACTCTCACGAATGACAGGATAACATTAGGACGTTACAAAGACCATTACAGTGTTCAAAAATGTTAACCCTGTGTAGAATCCTGGAGGAAAGGCGTGTGTGTGCCAGGGGGAGGTGATCAACCAAAGAACATATATATACAACCCATGGACACAGACAATAGGGTGGTGAAGGCCTGGGGCAGATGGCGGGGGCGGGGGGGGGGGTGGACTAGAAGAGGTCAATGGGGGAACAAAGGGGACATATGTAACATTTTCAACAATAAAGTTATTGTTGTTTTTTCAATCAAGGAGAAAAAAATAGCATTTAAATTTAAATAAATAAATAAAATGTTAACTGTGTAGAAAAGAAAAATTTGCAACCCAAAATGTGTTTCTTTGGCAAGGAAAATATTTCCAGTTGAGAAGAATCAAGGTTCAGAAGACTCAGAAAGAACCTTTGAGCTTCCCTCTGCCAAAGGAATTTGATAGAGGATCTTCTCAAGGAAGGGAGTGATTGTCACAGATAACTATAGTTTAAAATGAACCAGTGTGTGATAGGGAAGAACAAGCAAGCCCAGTTTTATCAAAGTCCTTTCTGTGTCCCATTGTTTCTGTATGGCCCAGCAAACACTTGTTTACCAAACATTAACTCTTTTTCTCTTCCTGTGAATTGCCTTACTTCCCTCTGAAGTTCCAAACCTCAACCTCCTTCTTAGTCTCTAGAATGACAGATATACCTCATTTTGCCTGTCTTCTAGATCTTTCTCATTTTCCCGTATCTATGCAATTACACTGTTTTATTTTGTTTTCCTCCTTTTAATCTGTCTCATTTAATTCTTAGACTAGCCAGAAGAATTTAGAAGGGTGGAGGAAATTGTTTTCCTCCCTAACAGTTGCAGATATAACTATTTTAAGCCAATATAACCATTAATGTAATAATGCATTTCTATGAATTATGACCACCAAATACTAATTTCAGAAAGATATAATTGTAAAATCTTGGTATAAAAGCTTTATCAATACAATCACTCTTGTCAAGAATTTTCTAGAACCATAGAGTTTCTGTACTTAAAAACCTTGGAAATCATCTACCCTACTCATTTTAAAAATGAGGTCACAAACGGATGGGAAAATTGAGTGATTTCCAGAAAGCACTCAGCTACTTAGACACAGAAATCTCCTGATGCCCATTGGAAACACTATGTCATGTGCCTCTTCTAAAACTTTGGTTTCCCTTCTTTGAGGGGCCTTTAATTTCTCTGTATTGATGCTTCCTGTGAGAGTTAAACCCTTCTCCCAGCCAGAAAGGCTGTTTATCTGAGGGAAGGTATCCATAGCTTCATCCCCATCATCTCCCTTTGAACTCTGAGGACTCTGCTGGAACTCACATCACTGCGAGGAGAGACCATTTCCCTTCTCTCCAAGGAAGCCTATCCTTGGCTCTATGGGCCTTTTGTGCTCGCTGCCTCCAAGCAAGTGGAAGATGAAACTGACAACAGAGCAATAAACCTCCTGTAAATGTTGAACTCATTTCATTTGCTGGCCAACTGATTAATAGCTCATCTCCGCATTTCAAGTCAGTCCCAGCTGAACCTCTGAAGCTTCTTGCCAAAGGCTTCTTAAAGAGTCATGATTTCCCCCTTTATACACTTAAAACCCTCATTAAACAAAAGAGAATGTTTTTAAAAACAGTCAAATAGAGTTTTATTGAGAGCCTCACATGCTGAACTCCTATAATCAACAACAACCTCTATAACCAGGATAAAAGGAGATAAACCACTGACAGCAATGTAATAATGGTATCTTGTAATTGAGATCTTAAGTGGCAATAACTGAAAAGGATGTGACTATTAAACTAAGTGTGCACCTTCATTCCATATTCAAGCACAGGATTTTAGAAGATGGCTAAAGCTCAAAGTAGTTGGTGAAGACAGCTTAGGATGCTCCCTTCCTTGCAGCCCCTGGCCCTGTCCTTCTCAAATCTCAAGAGACCCTAAAATCAAGAGGAATGTTTTGATGGTAAATACCTTGGTGTAATCTTGTGTGTCAGCCAAGAACAGCTTTATAGCTGCTTTGAATATTAAATTGGCCACTATTAGCCTGAGTTTCCTCAGTTGTAAACTGGTGGTGGTGATGATGATGATGATGATGATGATCCTTGTTCAAGAATTAAATACTTCAGGGCCATGCATTAGAGTTTGACAAAGCAATGAATACAAGTGCTCAATAAATCTTAGCTGCTATTATTTTTTAAATCTGATTAAATAGGATGTCTTCCACCATTCCCCAAAACCAGTGGTGTCCATTGAAATCAACGTGCTATGACCATTACCCAGAAGTAAAATCAGGGAGAGGCATCCCTGCTATAAGTGGGAGAAGCTATCTTTCTCTTCTTCCACAGAACTCATTCCATCTTTAGGCCACAGAGCTCCTGGCGCAATGCATTTATGTGTACAACTGTTTCTTATTTCTAAAATGTGAAGAGACACCAGAATACCCACTGACCACAGAGACAAATCAGAAGTAGAGCTTCATGTCAGTTAGCTTGCATGAGCTTCAATTGTGAAGATGCTCTCCTCACTCTCTTTATAAAGTACCTGATACACTCAGTACTTCAGGTATCAGCTGGGGACAGCTCCTCATTAGAGACATCTACCCAGCTTTCAAACTTCTGAGCTCACATGGAACTGAGGCACGCAAAATACCATCTAGTCCACGTGCAAATCCATCTTCAGCTCTACTGGCTTCTACCTACCTGTCCATCACAGACAGCCCCTCTATAGTAAACCTTAACCTGCAGCTTGCAGGGCCTTTGATCCCCTGTTCATTATCCCTGCAGGGATCTGCCCCGTTAGCAGCACCCCCAACTGTCTGAACCAACCTTTGCCCCTCCTCTGTCTTCCTGTTTACTCTAGTCCTGGCTCCTCGGGCCTTGCTGTCCTACTCATCCTCAACCCCTTCTGATATGAATTATCTCTTTCTGAGACCTTAATTTTTAACACTGTTCCCTAATTACAAGTCCTCCTGAACCAGAGGAAAATGTTTATTTCCCTTTTGAAAGATCCAAACAGACATCTACAGTTAAAGACAGCACCAGCAGGGCCACAGAGGTCTCCCATTATTTTCAACATAATTTTCAGGGTTATTACATTCTATAATGTCATCTCCCATAAATTCTTTGTGGAGAATCATTTTGTTCATTTTTTTCCCTTTGGAGAGGGATGGCATGGTCACGTCCCACTGGTGCTAGGCAGTGATTTTTCTAGAGCCTGTTCAAGTGAAATTAGAACTGCTCTGAGGACCCTAGTCAGTGCTGAAAGCAGGACCTAAGGTCTGAGCAAGGGTAAAATTGGAATAAGGACCCAGAGATGGTGGCCAAGGAGCAAAGGCAGACTAAAGCCGGGGTTGGTGCTGCAGCAGGAGTGGCAAAACTGGAGATCCGCCCCAGAGACAGAAATCGCTTTCAAAAGGATTAGAGCCCGGACCCCAGGTCAGGGAAGGAGAAGGTGGCTCAAGGGCACCCTTTATAATAGTTATTAAAACATCACGACAGTGCAGAGAGAATGAAGGGACTTCATGGTCTCTGTTCATGACAACAGGGGTAACATTCCACCTCTTGTGACAGAGTCACAGAATTTTTAATGACAAAATAAACCACAAGATTGTACTATGAACTGTATACAGCACTCACTTTCCTATTAGGGCCCCTATAATTTTCTTACAATTGTCTGAGTTTATTATAAAAATACCATTCTCACCCTTGCTGGTTTGGCTCAATGGATAGAGCATTGGATTTCAGACTGGAAGGTCCCAGGTTTGACTCAGGTCAGGGGCACTTGCTTGTTTGCAGGCTTGATTCCACAATAGGGGGCGTGTGGGAGGCAGCCAATCAATGATACTCTCTCATTGATGTTTCTATCTCTTTCTCCCTCTCCCTTCCTCTCTGAAATCAATAAAAAAAAAATACTTTAAAAAAAATACCACTCTCTATTAGCTTTTTTATTTTCTCAACAGCTTTGTGAGATAGAAGTTTTTAACTAAAATATAAAAATGAGGAAACTGAAGCTCAAAGATACTAAGGACCTTGCCCATGTGGATAAAGTTGGTAGGTATCAGAGTTGCGATTAGAAAGTACATTCTGACTCCATCCTGGTGCTCTTTCCAAGGAGCCTCAGCCGCCCACCACAACTGAAGGCAGACTCTAACTTCCTGAAGGACAGCTCTTGGCCTGGACCCCTGAAGGTCAGGTCCCAGAGGGAACCAGCACTGGCATTTGCAATGCTTAGTCACGTGTTGGAAACTGAAGGGGTGGGCTCTGCAAAAGTCCATTTTCATGAAAAATAAAGCAACAGCCTAGGGGGAAATTTATCACAAGGATTTTTATCACAAGAATTTGTTAATTCCTAGGGGGAAATTTATCACAAGAATTTGTTAATTCAATCCATTAACAAAGCCATAGTCACAGGATGGGAGGAGCCAATGGTTTAAACCTCTGCCCAGAACGACCTGTGGATCCCTCAGAGAATGAGGAAGAAGAAGATGGAAGTAAATACTGAAAAGCTGTTTCATTAAAACCATTAAGAGTGCCCACCCAGTGTGGCTCAGTGGTTTAGTATCCACCTATGAACCAGGAGGTCACGGTTCTATTCCCAGTCTGGGCACATGCTCAAGTTACAGGCCCGATTCCGATTCCCAGAGGGGGGAGACAGCCAATCAATGGTTCTGTCTCATCATTGATGTTTCTGCCTCTCTCTACCTCTCGCTTCCTCTCTGGCATCAATAAAAATATATATATATATTTTTAAAACTTTTGAAGAAATTATGTCACAAACACCCAGCCTTGGCATCAGTGAGTAACATAATGGGGAATAAGAATCCTCCTCTCAGACACTTCACACAGACCATATTGAAGTTTTAGCATCATGAAGGCTCCAGTGCACTTGAGGCAGGTGCTTAGTGGGAAACTGTAATAGACAGAGTTGTGGTCTCAATGGGAGAGGATAGCATGAAAAAAATAGGGGGTGGGAGGAGATGACAGTGATACCAAAGTGAAACCCAAAAACTCACCAAGCGGCAGCCATTCCTAGCAAATATGGTTCCGGAACTGATTGTGTACCTGTGGCATACCCTCCTAAAAATTCCCCAAATTACATCTTTGTCAGGTATTGTCATCTTAAATGAGGAGAAGGAAGCAAGTACCAACGAGATCTGGACTCCTTCTGGTATTACACATGCACAAAGTGGTGAGGCCTCAGGAAATCAGTGTTATGTGTAAAATTCCTAACTGCATTTGTGACATCTATAATACTAACAAATCCCAAAGTGCACCTGAATATTCTGGATCAATTTATAAAACACATCTTTAGTTCTCAAAGGGCACACTTGTCTTCCAATAAAAAATACCTGGTACCCTCCCTCCTTTCCAAACAGAATGAACTGAGCAATGAGGGCCTTGCCAGCTGTGGTTCTGTTTCACTCACACTCTTCTTTGGCCCATATTTTCTCATGTGAATCCACTCCTCACCAATCCCAAGGACTCCAGTTACCAGCCTTGGCACCTTTCCTCCCTGACAACCACAGGTTGGACAAGCCCTTTCTAACCTTAGCTTTCTCCATGGTTTGACCCCTTATTTGACTGGAGTGTTTCAATGGGCTCTTGAAAACCCATCTCAGTATCCAAGCACAATCAGTAAGTTCCTCTTCACTATCAGACTTTTGGGGAGGGGCATATTTTTAATTCCTTTGAGGTCTATGCTGTCAGCTCCTTAATGAAAGTGGGAAAAGATAAATCAAAGGAAAGGAGAGCAGTATACATACTTATATGTCCCTGAGTAGGGACCCCTCCATTTCTATGGCAACAGGCCAGTAGGTCCATTTCAGTGCATCTGCAAAGGAACCTCTCTACTAAATTAAATACTAAACTAGAATGAGCTATGACCAGAAAAAAACTATCATCTCTTAGCAAATTCCATTATCGTGACACCTCCCTCTCCCAAACCCAAGAGGTCATAAAGATTCAGTGACATCCAGGAAAACAATTTTTTTTTAATCTCAGTACAGCTCCAGCAAGAAATTCCTCTATAACAGTCTGACAGAGATGTCATTTTTCTCACGAAGTTGTTCAAGACAATTGAGTAATCAGAAGAAATGAGGCTAAAAATAAATAATGTTATCCATGGAGTAGGAAGATATAACTCAGCAAAATGCTGGCAAGTGCTTCTCTAGTCGCCAAGCCTCAGAATACACAAGTGCCTTTTTCTGTTCAGCGTGACAAGCTAATTCAGGCTCTGTCCTCCCAGGAGGTGATCACTGAGTCCAGATGGACACTAAGCCACCTCGTCTTCCTGGGCACAGAAGCCAGACTGCACTGCAGGTATACACTCCTCTTCTCCACTGCCAGCTCTCCTGGCCAGGAGTGGAGCCGCCCTAAGCCTGAAGCCAGCTCCGCGGAGGGCTGGGTAAGGCCACAGAGCCCTAGAATTCGTTGGGCCATCCTGATGTTTCCGGACTTAAAAGAGCAATTAGAACTCAGCTCTGCTCACCCACCAGAATTAGAAATAACTGTAGCACATAGTCATGACATGGTTAGAACCAAGAGAATAAAGTTAACAGAAACAAGTACTATTTAATACAAAGAAGCTGAGCCAATGTGTACTGAACAGAGAAAAGATATATAGGAACATTTAGTGGATAATAAGCTAACTTAGTGATGTAATAAGATGATATTTAAACTTAAGAATGCAAGGTAGACATAAGAAGTTGGTTGTCATCATTAAAATATGGATTGGATCTTTTCAAGAAAAAGAAATCAGGTTGGTAGAGTAACAAAAAATAAAATAAACAAAAACAAAACAAAAATACAGAGGTTTTACGCTCAGAATTGGATTTGACTTTCCTATGTACTTCCTCTATACTCCCTAGCATAAACTCTCTGAACCCCAGTTTTCCCACCTATAAAATGAACATAGGTAAGGATGTAATGAGATAATGCATAGAAAGTATTTTACAGTACAAGGATGTAATGAGATAATGCATAGAAAGTATTTTACAGTACAAGAATTAAGAATTCAATAAATGTTAGCTATTAAAGGAACGTCTATTTCTGATATTGCCAAAGAAAGATAAATGGGAATGTAGAAGTTCTTGGGGCACAATGAATGGTTTAAATGTTGTAAAATATGTCATTTTCTAAAAACTTGACAAGCTACCAACCAGAAGGTAAGGACCAGAACGTCAGACTTTGAGTCCCAACCCCATTCATTCCAGAGCCTCCTGGAAATCCTGGAGGAGTCCCCAGCCAGACTCCGTGGCTTTCTTTCTCTTTAACTTCACTATGTTAGGGGAGGAAATAAGGCCAAAGAGGAGCATAATTGTGACCACAGGGCACAGGCATGGATCAACTACAGCTGGGCTCGCAAATGACCAGACAAGCCCTTCCCCAATTCAGAAAAGCTTTTAAGGACAATTTGAAATTGAAATGTCCATTAACCTTGAAAGCAGGCAATTAGTAATGCAAATATTAAGTCACCTTATAAAGGAAAAGAAAGATCAACTAATTTTAAAAACTTTTGTGAGATAAACAGGCTTTCCGCAGCAGTCCAGTCTCTCCCATTTGGTCAGCTACTCCTTCCCACCCATCACTCTACCATGAGATTGGCCATTTCCCCAGTAGGCATGGCAGCAGGAACAGGAAAGACCTGAGAGTCCTCCCAGTCCAAACTCCTTGTTTTCACAGAATTGAGACCTGAAGAAACTAAGGTGTTTTCCAAGAACACAAGTTTAGTGGCAAAACTGGTACAAAAGACCCTAGTTTTCCTAATTACCTGTCATACCTTTCTAGTTCACTTGCACCTCAAAGATTTTATGATGAGACGGCATATGATGCCTTCACTTCTATTTAGACAGCAAGCTCCTTAAAGGAAGATTCAGCAGCCAGCTTTTGTATTTCTCACTCACAGACATAAATAGATTATTAAAAATAGGTATCAATTGTACCTTTCCTAAAATGACAGCAAAAAAAAATAGAGAAACCAGTTGCCATTTGGACAATGATTGGTTTAGTCTGCTGCACTTATGTTAGACATAATTATACCAATTTTTTTAAATCCCTAATGATTCCCAGAATATGGATAGGACCTATCTAGCTACCTTCAAGTAAGCTTGGCACCATGCAGGTAAGGTAGAAAACTATATATTATTAGTAAAGGGACAAATGATTGGTCTCTGTCCCATAGAGCATTAAAAGCTATTAAATAAACTGAAATGACAGTTTCATGACACAAAGGTAATGTCCTTAGTTAATTGGTATGAAATGCTAAAATAAATGACTTGGTGTGATCTTTATTATTAGAAATCTTATGAAATAATGCTGTCCAACTTGAATATCTTCGCTGCACTCCCATATGAAGGCACAAGCTGGATATAAGCTCTCCTGTGATCCTTTCTGTCCTCTCTGACTTTCTGCTACTTTATTACAATGATATTCTGGTAATGCTTAATTCCTTACCATCATTCTATCTCCTATCTCCAACAACTTTCAGATTTCAGTTGGTAAAATGTCTCCCTACTCAAACACATCCAATTCATCTTTTAAGGCACAGCTATGATTCAGAAGGTCTGGCATGGAGCCCAAGATTCTGCATTTCTAACAAGTTCCCTGAAAATACTGATGCTACGATCAACTGCACCCAACCTTGACCTAGAATGTTTCCCTTATTCCCAGGTATGACTACTATGACTTGGGATGAATCTCTAATGATCAAAGTGTGTCCTTTAATAGCACCCATGTATCGACTATAACCCACTATGTCTATGTAGTAATCCATGTTATTCCTAACTCACCCCCCTTCCTCAGTAACCTCTCTACTAAAATGTTTAAAATGATTTTTGTGTGTTTATTGTAAAATGAATATATGAGCACTGGCCAAGTGGCTCGTTGGTTGGAGCATCATCCTCTACAATAAAAATTTGAGGGATCCATTCCCAGTTAGGGCACATACCTAGGATGTTAAATCCCTAGTTGGGGTACATATGAGAGGCAAGTGATTTATGTTTCTCTCTCACATCAATGTTTCCCTCTTTCCCTTCCTATTTCTCTCTCTAAAACTCAATAAAAACATATCCTTGGGTGAGAGTTTAAATAAATAAATAAAATTAATATATTATTGCAATGTTATGAAAAAGAATGAATGGTGTATTTAATTCATTCAGTTAAAAAATAGTATCAATTTTGCAATGTGGCATGCATTATACCAGCCCATAGGGATCCAAAGATGAAAAATACTCCTTTTTATTTGGAGACAGATATCTTGGTTCCACCATTTACCATGTGGTTGACTCTTGGAAAACTATTAAATCTGTTTGTGTTAGTTTTTTTTCTTTTATAAAATGAGGATACAATGTTCATCACACAGGGTTGTATAAGTTAAAAATAGAACTATATATGTGAATGCCCAATGAACTCTAATATATACTATAAAAATATTGGATGGGCTTATTATTATCTGTCCTGGCTCCCCTCTTATACTATAAACTATCTTAAGATAATAATTATCACCTTATCTTTTCTACCTAAACTAAAAGTTCAGCATAGTTCTTTACAATTTATGGAATTTAAATTCACTTTCATTAACTGACTTCCCTGTTTTATTCCCATCCTTGGATGAGGCATACATCCTAGAACATTTTAATAGGGGAAAAAAAAAACTGAACCAGATGGCTATTAGGACACATACTGCAGAAAAACCTCAATTTTTTAACAGTTTATCATCCCAATAATGAGGTCTTCCTTGAATTTAACAAGGTATTCATTGCCAGCCCCTTTCTTCCATTGATCTCAGAATATTCCCCACAATCACTGGTACTCGATAAATATTTACTGAATGACTGAATTAGTGTTAGGGCTTGACATTTATTAAATCCAAGAAGATATTGACAAATTTGGGAACTGGAACCAGAATCTGTAGCTTTCTTTCCTTCATGAACAACTTCATCTCATTGGGTCAGGGCAGCCACCCCATCACATCCCCTGCAAGCTGTCTGAGGTCTGTATACTCTTCTTGGAAGCACCAATGACTTAGACACCTATTCTTTAAGAATCATGGCCACTCAGGTAATTGACACTAACTAGCCCTTCACACTTCAGGTCCCCCACACAGGGCAGAAGCTGAAGAAGACCAAACACGTTCCACCTCTGAGGGTGTCAGAGTAGGAGTGACCTGGGCAGAGTGGGAGAGGAATTTCAGGCTTTCGCCATGGTTTGCCATTTCTCTTTCACTCTGGTATTACATTGTGCTTACATTTCTAGGGACTGTCAATCTAGCACCAAATCCACTTAGACTGAGGTACAGCCCCCATTAGGCTGAGTCCAAAAGCTTTCAGATCTTAGGGCACCTGAGAGATTGCTAAACTGTGATCTCAGGGTAGACCCAGAGCATCTCTAGCACATTGCCTTCCCCAGGTGCTGTCCTGTTGCTGCACAGACAAGATTAACAAGAAGGTTATATTTAAACTTCCAAGAGGCGCTGCTGTGCCATTATGGGTCTATTTAAAATCCTTCGGGCAGCTGCAGTACATAATAACAAATCAGCAGGAGCGAAGGAGGAAAGGGAGGAGAGGGGAAGGAGGAGGGGCGGTGGTCAGGAGCATCCTGGATTGTTTTTATCAAAAACTTGACTGTCAAAAGATGGCAGGGGGTGCAAGCAAGTTAAAACTGCCCCCCATGGTGAGAGAGCTCTAGTGAGTATGCATCAGGGGAATGTGCTACGCAGGGATGGAAAGGAAGTTAGGATCCTAATACAAAAATCTGCCAGACCTGAGAACCTGCTGCTTGCCTGAAAGATATCACCTCCAGAATACTCTATTTCTCCCAGGGAGCCCTAATGAACAATTTAAGCTATGCATTCAACGGTGATGAAAGATCACCATCAGAATATAAGAGTTCTGATAACAGGAACACAATGTATGCCATTTTGCTCCTTGATTCATCTTCCAATACTTCACCCAGTGGAAGGTCCTAGTTATGGTCCCTTAAAGAACATTTCCTATTGCAACAGCTTTCAGACCAAATGACTTACTACAGCTGGGCTCAATTTGACCTTAAAGTCTCACCCCACTTACTGCTGCCTTTTTAGCCTCTACTTTCCTTCTTCTGTCAAAGTCCTATAGGTACAATGGTATATTTACAATATTCAATGAGCACAATAATATACAGTACATTTTCTTATCACAGCTCTATCTTCATCAATGGTATTTGTTAACCTTAGTTTGACTTACATTATTCAAATATATGATCATTTTTTATCAGTCTTTGCTAAGCTGCTTCAAAGTTGCCCTAGCAGGGTGGCTCAGTTAGTTGAAGTATTGTCCCGTAAACACCAAAAGGTTGCAGGTTCAATTTCTGGTCAGGGCACATACCTAGTTGTGGGTTCAATCCCTGATTGGGGTGCATTTGGAGGTAACCGATGTATATTTCTCACATTGTTGTCTCTCTCTTTCTCTCTCTCTCAAATAAAATTTAAAAACAAAACATATTTTTCGGTGAGGATTTTTTTATAATCGCAATAAATAAAAAATAAAGTTGCTTCAAGGTTATTAATATTTGTCCTGACATTTCTTCATGTACAAGTTTATTTAAATCTCTACTAATTGTCTAAACTATCACTCTATGCCCACTCCTGGGGCTTCCATATGGTATAAACATCTCTGGTGTCACAAGCACAGAAATCACAAGATGAAACTAACATGGTATTCCTGAGCATCACATTCTTAAACTGAAAAAATAAAGTTATTACCTAATGAATTATGCTTCTATAGATGATCAAACTGGATGTCACAGATTCAAAAAACATTTACCATGAACATAAATCATAAGACTTGGAAGTCCACAATGATCCAAAAAATCAAGTAAATGGCAAAAATTCACTTGATACTATATAGATATATTTTAAATGACTTGTTATAGCTGTAAATATGTAACTAAATGATGTAAGATGGTAAGGCCTCTATATACTATTTATCTCAAAGAGAATATTCTGGTAGATCTGCAAATGTTAAAAGTTAATATAAATTAAGAATGCATTCCTCAAGGGACTTGATCTTCTTTTTCTTTTGTTTCTGGTTGTAAGCCTAAAATAACTGAGAGATTTTTAAAAATTATATGTCCCTACTTAAGTAACAATTGGCAAAAAAAAAACACATGCAATTTTTAATTAAACAAAATCTGTCATGTCAACATATACTTGATAGCAAATACAGATTCAGAATTAAGTTCTATATGAAAGTATAGTCCATGCTTATCAAGCACATGTGGAATATATTATTCAAATATTACCAACATATAAAAACTGTATAAAACACTCTGCCATCGTATGTTCAGAACACAATTTGTGACCCATATATCAAAACTCTATAAGAATCTATAAATGATTTATTATCTAGTATCAATGTCCTTCCTTCTTTTCATTCCTATAACTTTTCCTTTAAATATAGGGAGCTCCAAAGACTTCCAAGAGAGAAAGCAAGAAACCAAGAGAATACCACCAGGAGGTACTATACAACCGCATCTAGCCCCTCAAATGACTAGAGGGGCAAAGAACTTTGTGACAACATGCCAGTGAAGCATGTAAAAGTAGCTCCACCATCCAACATGAAAACAAATGGTCTTGGCCAAATAAAAATGACCTTTTCATTAATAAATATAGCACAGACCCTTCATACTCCAAAGAGTTCCTTCTGGGTGAGATTATCAATGAAGAAATCAGATATAATAAATTAAGGGTATTATCAGGTAAAAACATTGACAAAACAAAGGAAAATTAGCTCTGATTGCAAGCTGTCCCTCATTCAACCTCCCCCTGAACTTGTACTGACTACTCCGCCCATTATCAGAATTCCTGTCCTCTTAATCTTATACTAGAGGCCTGGTGCATGAAATTCGTGTGTGGGAGGGGTGTCCCTCAGCCCAGCCTACACCCTCTCACAATCCGGGATTCCTCAGGGAATGTCTGACTGCCAGTTTAAACTGCCAGTTGAATATCCCTCTCATGATCCGGGACAGCTGGCTCCTAACCGCTGGACTGCCTGCCTGCCTGATTGTCCCTAACCACTTTGCCTGCCTTCCTGATCACCCCTAACTGCTTGCCTGTCTACCTGATTGCCCCTAATCACATCTGCCCGCCTGCCTGTCTGATCATCCCTAACCACTAGCCTGCCTACCTGATCACCCCTAACCACCTTTGTCTTGGCCCCCACTGCCACAGCTTCCTCCAGAAGGATATCTGGAGTGACGTCTGGAAGGTCATTCAGCTGTCCAACCTAATTAACAAATTATGATTTTACTATTATAGATGTCATCTACTTTTTGTTGGAGAAAGCCTTTTAGTCTGGTCCCTGGAAGCAGCTCTGAGCTCTGCTCAAGAGCAAGGTTTAGACAAGACCTGTTACCTACACTTGCTGACTCTGCTGATTCTGGGTGACCATACATGGAGGGCTCAGCTCAGTTTCATATAGTACCATCTACCCTTCCATTTGCTTGACCCATCTATTCACTAATGCCTACTAGATGCTTACTGAGCCCTGCTTAGTCTGTGTGCTCAGGACAGAAAAGAGTAAGATGCTGCTGCCCTGAAAGAGCTTGAAGTCTAGTTGAAACACAAACATGTAAACAAAGAATAATACTTGAAATCAAAATCATGAAGACAGATACAGGGAGGGCAAAAAAAAAAAAAAAAAAGCTGCCATTTGGAAGTACCTATCAGAATAACAAACAATTCACAAAAGCAAACTAAAAATCAAGTGGCTAGAAAGCATATTTTAAAAATTCAACTTCACTAATAAATCAACAAAATATAAATTTAAACAATAATATTTTATCTTCTTAATATGCCAAAAATGTTTTCTTCATTGTAGAAGTCAGAGCAATGGATATTCTTCATACATACGCACATATACAAGCACAGGTACTAGTTTAAAATTTCTGGAGATAAATTTGATAATATATATCCAAATTTAAAAAATTGATATTATTTGACTAAATAAATCCAGTTCTACAAATTTACACTAAAGAAATAATTAAGGATAGACAAGAGGATTTATCTGCAAGAATACCCATCATTATATTATTTGTAAAATCCTTCAATTTGAAAATAATGTACAATATTGAATAGGGAATTAAATTAAGAACTCTATGTAGTAGTCATTTAGAAATGATGTAGAAGGATGTGTTGACAGGCAAGAATGATCATTTTATATTAATAAGTAGAAAAGACTGGATACAATGGGGCCGGTTTGGCTCAGTGGTGGAGTGTCGGTCTGAGGACTGAAAGGTCCCGGGTTCGATTCCGGTCAAGGGCATGTACCTTGGTTGTGGGCACATCCCCAGTGGGGGGTGTGCAAGAGGCAGCTGGTCGATGTTTCTCTCTCATCGACGTTTTTAGCTCTCTGTCTCTCTCCCTTCCTCTCTGTAAAATATCAATAAAATATATTTTTTTTTAAAAAGGAAAAGAAAAGACTGGATACAAAACAATATGCATAGTGTGATCTCATTTTTATTTCACATAACTCACATTGAGAGATGTTTATAGTGCTACTATCTAAAGAGATGATGTCTACTTTAATTTTTCCCTTCTCTTCTAATTTTTCACTGCTGTGCATGCATTGCTTTTGTAATAAAAATAATTAAAGTTGTACTTATTTTCAAAAGAAAAATAAGGTGCATGTCCTGTGCTTAAGCAAGGGGCTGGGTGGGCTCTGTTCACACACCATCTCTAACTGTCATGTTTTTGCAGAGGATGACAGATTGTGACTTGCCTCATCCAGAAACCATATTCCAAAACCCCTTTTTCCCCTCCCTATTGTCTAGTCCATAATGTGCTTGTTCTCTAAAATTAGACTTTTTTTCATTAATCTTACTATGCTATTTTTAAAAAAAGGAAGGTGGGGGGGTGTGAGTGGGTGGGAAGAAATCAACTAAAGAACTTGTATTCATATATGCATAACCCATGGACAAAGACAATAGGGTGGTAAAGACCTGGAATGAGGGTAGAGGTGGGCTGGAAGAGGTCAATGGGGGTAAAGGGAGAACACATGTAATACTTCCAACAATAAAGATTAAATAAATAAGTAGAGTTCTTCATTTATAAGCCAAACCAAAATATTTTTGAACCAATGCAAAAATTGAAATAAAATTTGAGAGCTTCTGAACAGTATAAAAATACTTTTTAACATTCTTTCACCACAGCAAAGCACCCTAAAACCTATGGGAGAAAGGGAAAGAGACAGTAGGGAGCCAAAAATGAAGACACACTCATATGGGAACAACAATTCACACAGGACTACCCACTGCCAAGTCTCATCTAAGAGAAAAAGTAAAGCCAGATCACCCTTTTCCTTGCTGTCTGTGACCTATAGTTATATCTGTCTTAACCAGTCATTTATGCCCTCTGTGTCTGTGTAAAGTACAGTACACGGAATTACATTGTGCTCAATATGAACTGTCATTTCACTAAGTGCTTTATTCTTATTTACCCATTTTCATCTTTCTCTGAACCTGCAAATTATATCTTTTTACTGGAACATGCATTCAAGTATGAACCTGTCAAACTTGTAGTTTCTTAAGATTGTTTTTTGTTAGTGACATATTATATTTAGAGTAAAGGCCCAGTGCATGAAATTCATGTACTCTGGAAGGTCCCTCAGCCCAGCCTGTGTCCTCTCACAGTCCAGGAGCCCTTGGGGGATGTCCAACTGATGGCTTAGGCCTGCTCCTGCCACCACTATCAGTTGGACATCCTTAGCAATTCTGCAGAGGCAGAAGAGGCTCCCACCTCCGCCTCTGCAAGTGCCAGCAGTGAGCCTAGCTCCCCCTGTGGGAGCTCCTGCATTGAGGGCCTTCCCTCTGGTGGTCAGTGCATGTCATTTAGTCAATTTGCATATTAGCTTTTTATTATAAAGGATAAGACATCTTAAATGCTGCTTTAATCCTCAATAGCCTATTTTGTCCAACCTATACTGTGTACTATTTATATTTTATTAAATAGATTTTCACTCTCTCCTCTTATCACATCCCAGGAAAACCAGTGCTTTGTTAGAATTTGGGGTTATTATTCCTAAAATTTATATATGCTCATGCCTTTAAAGCTCTCCACAGTCAGGTAGGATTCTCCACAATCTATTCCCACCTATTTGTTAGTCTTTTCTCTTCAACCCTTCAACACAAACTCAAAGAAAGAAGTCTAAACTCCTCATTCTTGAAAATGATTACACTTCATATTTGGTCATGCTGGTCCCTCCACCTACACTGGCCTCCTCCTTGTCATTGCCCTTACTAATGGGAAACCCCTGGAATTCAAATGTCACCTCCTTCGGTGTCCTTTTTCTGATCACACTAATTAACTCTTCCCTCTGCATTCATATATAACACTTAGTTTCATAGCACCTACAGTGTTTCTCTTAGAGACTTACATATATACTCTCGGATATTTCTTATCTCCTCCAATAAGCTCTAAAGTCCATGAGGTCTTGTACTGTGTCTTGAAGCAATAATGCTTTGTTCATAATAGGCACTCGATAAAAAATTTTAAATGAAAATACAAATGAACACAATCATGTTTTTCTAAAATACTGGTTGTAAAGGCTAGAGCTCAGTGCTCAGCAGTGTCTCCATCCATGAGCACCTCACTGTGCTAAGCTAGTGTTCATGGGTTTACAGGGTATTAAGATTTCCCCTCTTTTATCCCCAGCCTTGCTTCTTGGCAGTGAGTTTCAGTCTCTTCTGGTCTTGATTTTATTTACCCTATATACATGTTATTTAGGAGTCAATTGATCTCACCTTTTAGTATTTACTTAGTACTTTGTGTTTGGGGAGAGCATTACATACATTTGCTAGCTGTTCTGTGAGGCAGATCAGTATTAGCATCTTCATTTTACAATTAAGAAACTGAAGCCTAGAAATATTCAATAACTCATGGAGGATCAAAAGCAATGTCAGTGTTAAATCCACAGGTAATTTAGCTTCTTGCCCACAGATTTGCCCACCTGACCACAATTACCACCAGAAACCAGGGCTCATGGACCAGCATACAATTACCTCATAACCTAAACAATATTGGATCTAGAAAAATCTTAAGGTAAGAATTCCAAATAGCTACCCTAAAATACAGGATTGGTGTATTACTTTCTTTGAAAGTTATATTCTCCTGCCCAGCCGGGGTGGCTCAGTGGTTGAGCATTGACTTATGAACCAGGAGGTCATAGTTTGATTCCAAGTCGGGGTACATGCCTGGGTTTCAGACTCAATCCCAAGTGTGGGGCATGTAGGAGGCAGCTAATTAATGATGAGGGAGAATCATTGATGTTTCTATCTTTCTCCCTCTCCCTCCCTCTCTGAAATCAATAAAAATATATATTTTTTAAAAAGTAAGTAATACTTTTCAATGCTAACTATAGCACAAGAGAGAGAAAAATGCTTGAATCCCCGTTGTGAGGTGTTTGCTTTACTAAAAAACAATAAGCATTCTGGTCATTATCATATGTTATTCATGATCTAAAAATATTGAGTTCAAACTCTAATTTGAGCAACATAGGCCTGTCATTTAAATGTACTAAAGGCACCCCCTCATCTCCTCTCTGACCACAGTCACCTTGCCTCCCCTCTTCTAGTCCCAGGAAGTAAGCTTTCCTAGGCCAGGATAGAGTCTCACCACAGCAAAATTTGCCTCAATTTCAATCAGCAACACAGAGGGGGGAAAATGTCCAACCGTCTAAATTAAGCTGCTTGATTACGGAAATTAATCTTGTCATTTAGCGTCCCTGTTCTCCAGAACAGGGCCTTTGATTAGCCTCCTTGTTTCAGAATATTACAAGCAGACATTTATTAAGCAGAAGGCTTTTTATTTTTTGTAGTCAGGCAAGTCAGAGGGAAAGTAAAGATGCCAAGAGGCACCTGAGAAAAGGTCCCAAACCGAGGACCCCAGCCTGCTTCCTCACCCATGTTCTCCCAGAGAAAACATCCGTGGAATCAGGGATTCCGCCAATTCACTCAGCGGTAGACTACTTCTCCTCTTGTTACAGGGTAGGAGATGGGCTCGTCTCCCCTGGTTGCTTATGAAAGTGGGGTTCTTAGGGTATTGCTGGAATAAGTATTTCTGAGGCCCCCATGGAAGGATCACATATGGTGGAAAGTTTTATTTTCAAGGAATTACACCCCTGGGTTTCCAGTCCCATTTCCTTTAATCCAGTCATAAAAGAAGTGTAGCTGGGGTTTCAGTAGAGCTAATCAGAGCCAGTGTCCAGTTTCCTTTCCATGTTGAAGGGGGTTCCAGTCCAGCCTGGCTAACTTAGATTGTGTTTCCCCACTACAGTCCATTAGTCCATTGCATGTGGGGTCCATAGGCACGAATGCAAGAAAGAATGAGAAAGGGAGCCCCACACACTGAGAGTCAAGCACAAAAGCCCAAGAGCTCAAACTCCATTGTTTAGGGGATTATGTATTCCCAGATGTTCCAGTGCTTGCAGCGGCCATGCCCATTCTGCCCAACCATCTCTGTTCCCAGGTATGATTTACAGGCAAGTACTTTCCCATGTCCCAACTTTACTGCACATATGTCTATCTTTCTTATATGATTCGCTGGGGAATACAAAATTACAGCTTTCTGGTGAAGCTGCCCAAATGACAAGTCTGTCTATGACATCTGGCCTTTCCTTTGTTCCTTTTCTAGTAATAATTAGCTAATTGCAATTATATAATTCTGATAGGAAGATTTGGAACAGTAAAAAAAAAATAAGGTATAATGTTTTATCTTTTAAATATTTAATGAGCCTCTTGACCCAGTGAGACAAATAATGCCTATGGATGACTTTATATCCTATAAAGTTAAAATCAAATGTGTGGAGAACTTGCTACCTATATGGGACCATACACTGCAGTAGCTCTTAACTATGGTAGTGTCTAGATTGAGAAAGCCATAAAGATTGTATGTGCACTTTTTGAGGAGGAGCATGGGGACAATCTGTTTGCATCATCATTTTTAAATTTTGAAGGCATGCTATCTGGTAGAGCACTATTTGCTTAGTAGACCAAATCTCAGAGCTGCTGGGCTCACTTTGAGTTTGGTAGCATGGGGGAGTTAGGGTTGATATGCTTCCAATTCCCACAATATTCTGGTAGAAGGCTTTTTCTAGGGCTAATAGCCTGACCTACCCTGCTCCAAAGGAAGCCCAGCAGGAAGCAGTGCAGTAGTTCCATGCAGAAGCCAGAATTCCACTAGACTGGAATCAGAGCCTAGGCTTCCATCAGACAGTAGATAAATGGTGCTAGAAGGCAACCATTCACTGTCCAAAAACAATAAACAACTTGATAACAGAAGTCTTTTTGAAAAAAAATATTGGATCCTAATTTCTCCTTAGAACAAGAGAAAAGTATACATGTAATTTGAGTGATGATTGATGACCTAAGAGATGTATACTAATTAAAGTTATGGACAGATCAGAAATGCAGAAAAATAACTCTAGAACAGGATTTATGACCCTTGGTACTGCTGGCATTTTGGGCAAGATCATTCATTCATTCATCTGGGGGCTGTCCTGTGGACTGTAGATGCTAGGCAGTATCCCTGGCTTCTACCAATAAGACGCTAGTAGTACTCCCTATCCCAACTTGTAAGAACCAAAATGTCATCAGATGTTTCCAAATGTTGCTTAGATACAAAGTCACCTTCCATTGAGAATCATTGCTCTTGAATAACACCAGTCTCAGAAAAACCAATTTTCTAGTTTTCCCAAATATGTTCCTCATGTCATTCAACTCTAAGACACAGCATGATGTGGTAGAAAGGCCAGGAGATTTGAAGCCAAGAGGCCTATGATCAGATTCCCATGCCTGAGGCATTTCATCTCTCTGAAATTTAGTGTCCTCATTTGTCAAATAAGAGTAATAATAATTTCATTTCACAGTTTTTGTAAGGGTTAAAATAGATAATAATATATGCCTAGTATCTGGTTTTATATGAGATATATAAAAACAGTGGCAATTATTATCACACAAATTCCTAAAATCCTAATTTAAGTAGGAACCATGTGCCAAAGATGAAGAGTTCTTAAGGTAAAACATCAGCCACCTTAGTTGGTCACCATAAAGGTTTGTTTTAAAAGGGTTTAAAAGGGTTTAAGGAGGGAAAGAAGAGAGAAGTAAGCAAAGTCCACTAGCAGTTGAGTTCCTCAAATGCAAGGGATCAGTTATGATGTAGGAATTCTGTACTACAGGAATTCTGTACTACAGGAATTCTGTACTACAGGAATTCTGTACTACAGGAATTCTGAATCAATGAGTGAATTTGCCTAATTTGGCCACCTATTCTACTATTTGTGCCTCTATCTTCACAACCTAATATTTATCCAAAACTCAGAATACTCTTTTAACAACATAAAGCCCCCCACTTCTTTCTCTTCACACTTAGAATATGATCCAGGCTTTTTGGTCTGGTCTGTGGGCCCAACCCCCATCCCTGCTTTGCTTCAGCCAAGAAGTCTCATTCTTTTTCCAACTGCCAAACTCATTTCTACTTTAGGGTTTCTCTTAACTTAGAAAGCTCCTCATTTTTTCTCACATCTGAGGACTTTGTTCTAATGCCATCTCTTCAAAGAGACCTTCCTTATCCATCTTCTCTAAATGAATTCACTCCACAGCCTCCATTATTCTTTATTCTCTACCTTGCTTTAATTTCTTCATAATACTTAATTCTGTCACAGATTATATAGTTGTGTTGTCTGTTTTCTGTCTGTCCCCCTCATAAAAACGTACTAGTAAGTTTCATCAGTTCGGTATTATCCAGTCAGTAGTCCCAAGGTCTAGCCTACAGTGGGCACTCAATACATATTTGTTGAATAATTATAGTTGAATGAACATATGGTCATTCTAAAGGGTTTTCTTATTGGAATGTCGAGCCTACATACTTTTCCAGCAGCCTGCCTCCCTTCACACTGGCCCTTGAGAAATGAAATAATCCCCATTATTATTAAATAAACAATCTATTTGTACGACTTTATCGCATTCTTGGCTATAAGCACCTGAAAGACAAATTCTGTGGCTTTATTAACAGTTTTTATTTTCCTAATTCCTTGTACAGTGGCTGGCACACAGTAAACACTCAAAAATATTGATTGTTCCAAGTACCAGATGAAATCAGAGGAACAAAAAATAATACTCTTTCTCTGAGATGCCAATATATCTGAATTCTTGGCTATTTGCTCATACTGTATGAGAAGAGGGTCGCAGGAAGTCTGTCTTCTCCTTCTTCTCAGAACCCCTAAAAATCTCCAGAAATAACAGTCCCCCGATGTATAGGGAAGTCTGGCTCTATGAATTGGATTAAGGTACCAGTGAACAAGACATTAACTACCTGTCACACTGAGTAAGGTAATTTATCAGATTCAGCAGTAAGATTTATTTACCTAATCATTAGCCATTGCCAGCTCTGATAACACTGCCAAAAACAGTGGCCTAACTTCAGAAAATGGACATTGGACGTGTATTACTAGGGAATGAGATAGTGAGGAGCATATAGAAGAAAAATAGAGCTGGCAGTATTAAAACCAAATTCTCCCTGTTGCCCCACTCCTATTTACATATGAACCAATCCTTTAAAAAATATGGTCAATAATGCCACAGAAACATCAAGAGTCTCCCTATGCCTGCACAATGACATTCCAGAAAATATTACTTACTTAAGTGCTACATCAGGCATTTTCCTTCATAAAATATATGAAGCTTCAAAATCTGGGAACTAGAACACTAGCCTGCCTGGAGGGAAGAGAGGGGATAATGACACTAAGATGTCTGTTTGGGAATCAGGCACTGAGGTCATCTTTGAATGGAGATAAGAAGTGGAGAAGACCATCAAGGAAAAAACATAAATACCAGAGGCCCAGTACACAAAATTCATGCACTTGCAGGGAGTGGGCCTAAGCTGGCAGTCGGACATCCTTAGCACTGCTGAGGAGGCAGGAGAGGCTCCCGCCACCACTGCTGAACTCCTCAGCTGTAAGCCCTGCTCAGGGCTTCTGACTGAGTATCACTCCCTTGTGGGAGCACACTGACCATTAGGGGGCAGTTCTGGCATGACATTGAGCATCTGCCCCCTGGTGGGTCAGGAGGTGTCATAGCAACCTGTCATTCCATGGTTCAGTCGATTTGCATATTAGCCTTTTATTATATAGGGTGGAGTGGGGATGCTAAACCTGGGATTCATGAATGAGCCTCAAAGGGATCCATGAATTTCCTGAAACTGGGTGCAGAATTTGATATGTGGGTAACTTTTCTGATTCGGATACACAACTTTCTCTAGATTCTTTAAATATTCCATGAGTCATGGCCACTGTTCTATAGAAATCTTAACAGAAAAAAGCAAGTATGTCTTGTGACTCTTAAGATAGAGTGGCATTCATATCAGAGTTAAATTTTTCAGTTAACCAACCTGTTCAACCATAAATATCAATTCAACAAATACTTGCTAAGCCCTAAACTGTAACAGTGCAAGACACTATAGTACCATTTTGAGAGGTCTTCTTAGCAGAAGAAATTGCAAGACAATGTTAGCATTCTTTTTTTCTAGGTGGGAACAAAATTCTAAGCAAAATGATGACTGAAATAGTCTCTGGGGTCAGGCACCTGCACTAAATTTCATCTATTATATTGCATTTCCCTCTGCTTACTCTCCCCAAGCTCTATTATTATCTATACATATATTTTCTTTTTACTTTTCCCCTTCCTACCTGCTACTAAATCTATTTCAACTTTGTACATTTTCCATTAGTAAAATTCTGCTACAATGCTTTGTATTCAATAAAAGAAGAGTATAAAATCCAACAAATAGAAAGTGCCAATAAAATAAAGAATTCTGTGTTTTTCTCCATTAAGTCTGAGGCAGAGGCAAGAGATTAAATCACACTGTCTGAAAGGAATGGAAGTGAGGAAGCAAACCAAAGAAATTAATAGTAAGATAAATATGCTGATCAAGGTGTCCATCATGGACACTTGGTATTTAAAACCAATAAACCATTTGCATTGGGAATGGAAAGATAATGGGCTTGCCCTGAAAGTGATCACTGTGGAGATCAGTAAAGGCATTTCTTGAAGCATAGAAAACTTGGATCCAGACTATGAGGTAAGCAATTAAGAAGTTTGGGGAAATTTTATATAAAACTGGAAATAAAGAGAAGTAAAAACCAAGCAATATAGTTATTTAAAGAGTCATCCATTTGAATACTGAATATAATAATTATGATATAAGGACAGAATAAGAATGGGCAAAAATGAGAACCAGATGGCAAAACGAGCATGTGAGACTGTTGTAGATCCTAAACATTACTACATTCCTGAAACTCTGGGTATCAGGAATTGGAAATTGGACGAGGACAAAAAATTTGGTGGCAGCAATAACAACAGCAGCAACAAAACAAGAGTAATAAGAATAGCTAAGTCCTAACCAGCTCAGTGGATAGAGCGTGGTCTGTGGACTGAGAGGTCCCAGGTTCAATTTTGGTCAAGGACATGTTCCTTAGTTGTGGGCACATCTCCAGTAGAGGTATGCAGGAGGCAGCTGATTGATGTTTCTCTCTCATCGATATTTCTAATTCTCTACCCTCTCCCTTCATCTCTGTAAAAAAAATCAATAAAATATATTTTTTAAAAGAATAGCTAAAATTAAAGAGCACCTATTATTTTCTAGTGCTTCAAACATATTCTTACTTCATTCTAATGACCACTCTACAAGGTTCCATAACAAATGAGGAAACTGAAAGTCAGAAAGAATAAGGCACTTGCCAGAGGTCATATATAGGACTTAGACCCAAAACTGCCTAACTCCAAAGTGCCAATCTATACTAATAAAAGGGTAATATGCAAATTGGTCATGATGCTCTCACAGTAACAACTGAACAGCTGGCTGCATGGGGCGACAAGGCCAGCAAGGGGGGCAATGAGGGGCAATCAGGCTGACAGAGGAGGGACAGTTGGAGGCAACCAGTCCATCATGGGTGCCGTGAGAGGCAGCCAGGCTGGCAGAGGGGGACAGTAAGGAGCAACCCAGCTGGCAGGGAGGACAATTGGGGGTGACCAGGCCAGCATGGGGGGCAGTTAGGGGCAACCAGGCCAGTGGGGAGGGGCAGTGAGGGGCAACCAGGGCAGCAGAGGGACAGTGAGTGAAGGGAGACCAGGCCAGCAGGGGTTAGGGAGCAATTAGGGGCAATCAGGCAGGCAGATATATATATATATATATATATATATATATATATATATATATAGTCCTCATCTAAGGATATTTTTCCATTGACTGTTAGAAGAGTAAAAGAGAGAGGAAAAGGCAGAGAAAAATCAATGTGAAAAAAACACATCCATTGGTTACCCCCTACCTGAGCCTGACTAGGGCCCAGGCTGGAGTGGAGCCTGCAAACAAGGTACGTGCCCTTGACCAGAATCAAGCCTAGGACGCTTTGGTCTGCAGAGTGATACTCTAGCCACTGAGAAAAACTGGCTAGGGTTATATTCCTTTTTTTATGTGATTACATCCAAGTTAGTAAAGGTAGGTCCAATTTCATAGAACAGATAACAATGTCTTCTCAAAAAGTGTTCCGTTTTTTCTCAGCCTTGCTCTAATTAAGCTGTACAGCCTCACCTTTGGGGATATTTGAAAATGACAAGGCTGACAGTGTCTTTGCTTCTGTCTACATGTGTTCTCATGCACCATCAGTTGATTCAGAGTCGAAAATGATGGAATGTGTCACCATTTGAGGATTCCTCAAAATGGTTCTTTTCAGATGAAATAAGAAACCTACCACAGATAAATATCACAAGAAAGGAGACAGCTAAAATACGGAACTGGGATCAAACATTTGAGTTTCTAGGCAGCCTGGGAAGTGTTTAGATTTAGGAACTTAATGCCTGAAGTACTAAACTCTTTCAAAAGATGATCACAAAATGACAGCTTTCCTCTTCTGCGCATTCCTCGGTGTGCACTAACTCTCAGCCAGAGGGACCGTAAAGAGAGCTAAGAGCCAAGCCAGAACACCAATGTTACATTTAGCCACTAGGATTGGCTGAGATGGCCAGCAAAGGAGGGAATTACCCAAGGCAAGTGTTTTCTTTAACATGATGCTTATTTTATGTGTTCTGGGATTTGTGACTAATTTCACTGGGGCCACTAACAGTTATGTATCCGCCACAAGGCTTAATATCTAAGAAGAGAACTAAGGAATTTCAGTGAATAACCAGAGCCTCCCTCAAGTCACCAAACCTTTTCTATACCATTACAGATATGCATTACTAAGAAGTATAAGTTCTCTCAGTTTCTTTTTTTCTTCCATGGTCATTTTCCTCTCTGCCTTGAGCACTGTTCAAAATTTTTGGTGATGAGAGGAATGTTCTCTATATGTGCTGTCCAGTATGATAGCCACTAGTGACTATTGAGCATTTGAAATATGGCTCATACTACTAAAGAACTGAATTTTTAATTTTATTTAATTTTAACTAATTGAAATAGCTACATGTGACAAACTGAGAAGGTCAGGATTCTTATTTTTTAGTTCCTACTATCTCTGAACAGTATTTTCAACTCTTCCGTTAACCTTCACTTCTTTGATTTTTTTGTAAATCTATCTTTAAATATCAGTCTTATTTTTCTAACTCTTTTTATACTGTACCTTTACCTTAGCTTAAAGCATATAAACTTGCCCTTTTCCAGGTCAAACACAGTAGACTATCAGAAGCCTCATATGGTTCAACTTGATATAAGATATCTCTGGCTTCTTTGGCATGACTGATACATGGCACAATGCTATGCACAGCAAAGCCAGCTGTGGTTGAGTGAATGAAGAAAGGATGAATGAGGGAATAAACAAACGAATGAATATTGAGCTATAACATTAAGTGGGCAGCAAATATTTAAGCATTACTCAAGGTACTAATACTCAGATCAATGAGCAAATACAATGACATTGATGTTAAACCACGAGGCAAAAATCTCTCAAACAAAAAACACATGACAAGAATATTTCAACACTGAATCTAATATTAAGCACCATTCATAACCAAGAAATATATATATAAACTTCTGACATCATGAGAATAAAGCAAACACGAGTATCCAGGGGAATTCCTTGAGCAGAAAATGATTAAAAATGTTTAAGAGTGGATTGTTTATTGAGGAGGGAAGTGGAATCATTAGAAAAGGGAGACTTGGGGATATGTACTAGAGAAATTTAAAGATGTTGTATAAAAGATGTATTCAGTTTAGTAATGGGCCTTTGAGAATGTTTCTGTGTAATCTGAGACCTGGAGAAGTAAAACAAGCAAACAAACAAAAAAAAGCCTTTAAAAAAAAAAGTCTAACAAAACAAGCTCTCATTGCAAACCACCTTGCTGGGTGGTATTCATTAAAGCCCACTATGTCTATCTTTGAAGCAGAAAGGTGGATTAAAATACTCATGTATTTTCTGTCTCCTCTTCTAAAAATGGTCTGTAGATGTTAGCATTTTTTTTTATTGCTACTTGGATTCATGGACTTCATTTGACGTCATTCCTTACACAATAATCTTTCCATTAAAAGAACACAAGCAGGTGATAATTGAAGGTATAAATCAACAACCAATGTCAGGAGACCCAACTCACATGCAAGCACACACACAACTGCAGCTCTCATGTATGAAATGATGCCACAAACCTGCTGCCAGGAGTGCATATACTGCAAACCTGCTGCCAGGTGTTTGCAGAGTGAAGAAGAATCATCCATAGTCTTTCATCTGCTCACCATTTGTGATAATCAGCACACACATACAAGTCATATGAAGGATAAGAACAGCATGTGTTCTTAACATAAGAGCTGCCTGGTTTCTTAAGGGTTGGATGCTATACCCTTAGTCCTACAGATTATGGAGGAAAAAAAAATGGTACAAGAAGCTGGCATCTTTAATACTATGGGATATGACAATGCTATAGAATGAAACCAAAAAAATGGATACATATTGAAATTACAACTGATATACAGTAAAACTAATTTCTCTCTCCATCCTACTGGAAAATGCACAGAAATATTTAAGGTTTAGAATTTCTACCATGTTTTTGGAGTAGGTTCCTATTTTTTTCCCATTTCCTCCCATTTATAAGAGGACCCAATGATAGGTTACAATTGGGTCACAACAATAAAGTCCTAGTTCATATAAAACACCAGCAGGCTTTTTGAGAGCCTATGCTATATGAAGCATGGAAATTCTACTCTGGGAAGGAGTGAGCGGCAGAACCTGGTTTCCATAGCACTGCCATGGAAACAGCACTCTGTGACTGCCTCCAGGCCCTCTGAAACTGAAGCATCTTTCCCTTTTTCACTCACACCCACCTCCATATCACATGCTCCTCGTCCCCTCACAAATGATTAAAGGATATGTTGAGAAAGTGGGGCCCTAACCAGTTTTTTGCCTGTTTATATTAATACTAGAGGTCCAGTGCACAAAATCTGTGCATGGGCGGAGGGGCATCCTTTCCGATCTGAGACCCCAATATAGGCCCAATTCCTGGGATCTGGCCTAAACTGGCAGTTGGACATCCCTCTCATAATCTTTGACTGCTGGCTCCTAATCACTCACCTGCCTGCCTACCTGGTTGCCCCTAACTGCCCCCCTGCTGTCCTAGTCACCTCTAAGAGCCCCCAACTGCCAGCCAGGTCACCCCCCAACTGTCCCCTCTATAAAGGCTTGGTCATTCCTAATCCCCCCCACTGGACTAGATACCCCTAACTGTCCCCCCTGCCAGCCTGGTTGCCCCCAACTGCCCCCCTCTGCCAACCTGGTTGCCTCTAACTTCCCCTCCCTGCTGGCCTGGTTGCCCCAACTGCCCCCCCACACTGGCAATCTAGTCACCCCCTCGCTGACTCCCTGCTAGCCTAATTGTCCCAAATTCCCCCCTTCTGCCAGCCTGATTGCCCCTATTTGCCCCCCCCCACCACCACCACCAGCCTGGTCAGCCCACACAGCATGCTGCTCAGTCATTTGATCATCCCCCACTAACCCACCTGCCAGCCTGGTCGCCCCATGCAGCCTGCTTGTTCAGTCATTTGGTCATCCCTCACTAACCCCTGTGCTAGCCTAGTAGTAAGCAGCCATCTTGTGAGGGTGTGAGGGTCAATTTGCATATTACCTCTTTATTATATATAGGAGGATACATCAATGTCCTTGAAAGAAGGGGGAGCAAGGGAATCGGATGTTTGTTCTTCTTTTATTGGGGTTGGGAGAAAGATGGGGATAAAGAAGAGAAAAATATAAAGGCCCAACATCCTAAACTTGAAATTGCAAAAATAAAAATCTTGCCAAGTAGTATATTAAAGAGATGAGCCTATTAATCCCATGCATGGATTCTTTTATCCTGTTTTGTCTCCTGGAATGCCATTATACAAATATGAATAATTTAATTAATCATTAGAATATACAAGAAACTCTTCCCTAATCTTTATCATTGATGGCCAATTGGAGGTTTGGCTAAAAAATAAAAATAAAAAAAAATTACCCATTTCCAGTCCTTGGTCATGATTTTAAAAGTAGAATAAAAGTTTGGAAATGGCCTCCAATCAGGTAGAAAATTCCAACTGAAGGAAGCATGGGTTATTTAGTAAGCTGTGTATCCCTGGTGCCTCTTTCTCAGATCCCTCCTGGGTGAGTGACAGCCAGCCAGTGGTGCACTTGTCCGGGATCTGGCTCTGCATCGTACACTCGAGCCAAGCTGGAGCCATGCCCACTGACCAGGAGCAAGTGAAAGGTCAGGAAGCCCGTTAGCCAAGAGATGCCGGAGAACTTGACAGGGCATATCAGAAAGGCTCCTGGTGCAGCCAGGGAATTGCTGCTAGGACCCTCAGAATCCCATTCCTGCTTTTAGATAGAATGAACTTGGGATGTTGACCCTACCACATATGTAATGCACAAATGCACAAAACATTAGACTTGAGAAGAACCTGAAGCTACAGTTGCTGGTTAAATAGTTGAGAAAAATTATATAATAAAGGGGGGCTCAAAAACTTCCGATTGGAAAAGAGACTGGTTTTTTTTAGCCTCCTCAGAATAATGGGATGATGGGTTGAGAGTAAGTAGAGCCCACATATATAAGCAAAGTGAATTAAAGTCAGTCCATGAGTTTCTGGCAGCTCAGAAATGGGTTCTTCCGGGGCAAACAATTAAAATGTTCCATGTCTTCATTTATATACCTGAAAATTCTCCTCTGCTTGCCTTACTGAGCACTGTGAAATGGAAAGCAACATCGGATCAGTCAGACACAGACAGGGGGAGGAAAATAAGACAGGCGTTCTGAATTATTCATTTTTATTTTTATATTGTAGTAGCAATTGTTAGAGATTTTTGTTTCTCCTGGATGTCAAAATTGTAAAAAGAAGACTGAATAATGCAGCATGACTCAAGAAAACATAAATGGAGTACTGTCTGGGCAGTTGAATGCTTGAGAAACAGATACATTTTGTAGTTATTCTTAACATCTGTGTGCAGCACTGGTTGATAATGTCATTAACAGCCTAAGGCGGCTCTAATGAATATGATGATGTTTGGAAACCATTTCAATGTTCTAAACATGAAAGGGACTGAATATCCCCACTCCCTTCATGTTTACCAAAGGGCAGGAAGGAGCAAGGGGCCCAGCGGGAAAGAAGAGGGGACGTGCTGGAACCCCAGGCTGTTCCAGGAAGAGCCCATACCTGCCAGAGGCACATTTCTGGGTATTAATTTGTGCCCTGGTTGTTGAGTTCTTGTCTCAGCTCTGCATGCAATTTTATTTCATACCACTGTAAGCCTGGAGGCAAGGCAGGATTTATTTTTAAAAGGGGGTGTTATTTTAGTCAAAGAGTCTAAGGTGACTTGGGGAAACATCGAAAGTGTAAATTTCTCAATTTTCCTAGAGACTGAGGAGCCAGAACTCCAATGCAAACCTCATGTACTTAAATCTATTTTTTTATTACATCTGCTTCACAGAGTCCAGGAATGCTGCCTGAGGGAACTAACTGAAAAGTGAGTGAAGAGGGAGAGTGGGAAGTTGGCTTAAGAAGAGAACATTCATTATCTAAAGATCACCATACCTCAACTTTACATCAAAGACGGACCATAATGACAAACCCCATGCCCGGGACTGTTCCAAGTCCTTTGAATGCTCCCTCTGGGTTTCACACCAGAGGAGTTGGTGGCCTTTGGGGCAGACCATTCTTCATCATACAGGGCTCACTCTTAAACTATAGACTGGCAGCTCTGGCCACTATCCATTAAGTGAGAGTAACACTTAACAGTCATTAGAACCTCTAAAAAAATACATTCACATATTTCCAATTGTGTTCCTCTAAAATTCATATATTGAAGCCCTAATCCCAGCACTTCAGAATGTGACTATTTGGAGACAGGACCTTTAAAGACTGAGTTAAAATGAGGCCATCTGAGTGGGCCCTAATCCAATCTGACCAGCGAGCATCCTTTTAAAAAGAGAATATTTGGACACACAAAGACACCAGGGCCATGCACAAACATGAGGGGCATGCACAGACAGAGGGAAGACCATGGAAGGACATAGCAAGAAGGCAGCCTTCTGCAAGACAAGAAGAAGCCTCAAGAGAAACCAAAACTTCTGACACCTTGATTTTGGTTTTCCAACCTCCAGAATTTTCATTTTAAAAAATTTTCTGAAACAGCCAGCATAGCTCAGTGGTTGAGCATTGACCTATGAACCAGGAGGTCATGGTTCAATTCCTGGTCAGGGCACATGCATGGGTTGCAGGCTCAATCCCCAGATGGGGGCATGCAGGAGGCAGCCAATCAATGATTCTCAACATTGATGCTTCTATCTCTTTCTCCCTCTTCCTTCCTTTCTGAAATCAATAAAAATATATTTTCAAATTTTCCTGTTGTTTAGGCCATCCAGTCAGTGGCATTTACTATATTAGTGCTAACACACTAATACAGGGGATAATACTACCTCCAGCTGGGAAGCAAAACAAGAGTTTATCCTCAAAAATGGACTCCCACCTTTACTTGTCTCTGAAAGAAAATATAAATCTGCAATGCTTTGCCCACAACTTTAGGAGAAGGATGTGCTTGATAATTTGAAATTTTTCAGATTTAAAAAAATAATATGGGTGTGCATAATATTTAGTAAATGCACCTGAGGGATGTCTCTATAATCAAACACATAAATATTTCTCTGACAAAAAAAAAAAACCAAAATCAAAAAACAAAAAACCAGAAACACTTTTTCACACATCTACCTAATAAAAGAGTAATATGCTAATTGACTGTACCTTTGCAATGTCCACCAGCCATCAGGAGTGAGTATGCAAATTAATGCAACAAAGATGGCAGGTTAATTTGCATACACAGGCACAGAGCGGCTGGGGGCAGGGATAGATGCTTGTGTCATCACCATGGCAACAATACAGTCATTCCCCACCACCCCAGCTGCTCTGGGCCTCTGGGCAGTGTGCGTGGGAAGGTGGAAAGTATCTCTGCCCAGAGCAAAGGCACTGCCAGCAACCAGGTGAAGGAAGGCCCATTCTTGCACAAATCTTCATGCATTGGGCCTCTAGTTAAGACAATAAGTAGTTTCACATCCCTTTAGGTTAGATTTTGCTGCCATATTAAGTCAGTTTTAACAATACTTGAACAATAAAAATATGTTTGGTTTATCAGAATTTGCTGGACTTCTTAGTTGCAATTAAGAGACAATGGACTCAATATACCTCCCTTAATAAAATGAAGTCCAGAATCTCTAGAGTTGATAATTAAATGGAGATTTTTCTGGTGAACTGGAGAAATCAATAACATTAAAAAGCTGCCCTGAAGTTTCACCTTCCTCATAGGATTCTCCTACTTAGTTTTCTGGCCCTGGGTAGATACTTCACTCCTTAATCTCTAGACCATATTTGGACACAGCCTCTCCCTTAGCGAGTTCTTATCTTTGTTACAATAAACAGGAATGTTCCAAACCACTAGCTAAATCCTAAGGGCTAACAAAGGGGAAACAAATAGATATTTTAACCCTACTCTGGGTAGCTAGCTCTCAGAGGCCTACAACCCCCAATATAATCCACACAAGGACCAAGAGAAAAGAGAAATTAAGATACATAACCAAGTACCTAGTGCTATCCTAAGCCTCACCATCTAGAGACAATCCTATATACATTTATTTATTTGTTTATTTATTTATTTATTAACTTGATTGGGGTGATATTGGTCAATATGAACATATAGGTTTCATGTGTGAGTTTCTATGTTACAAGATCTGTATATTGCATTGTGTGCCCACCACCCAAAGTCAAATATTCTCCTGTCACCTTATATTAGACCCCTTCCCTCTGGCAATCACCACATTGCTTTTTGTATTTAGGAGTTTCAATTTTATGATACACCTGGGAATGAAATCATATAGTTCTTAGCTTTATCTGACTGACTTATTTCACTTAGCAAAATGTTCTCAAGGTCCATCCATGTTGTTTCAATGGCGCTATTTCATCGCCACTTTTTGTGGCTGAGCAGTATTCCGTTGTATATATGTACTACATCTTCATTATCCTTTATATTTTGAACCACCCATTTTCAAAAACAAGATAAAGATTCCTTCTCTAATATACAATAAAATGAAAAAAATTGTCATTCTCCTGCCTTTATGTCCACCCACCCAAGCTCAAATATTTATTCAATACATTTTTATTAAGCAACTGGTAGATTCCTTAACTCTACTACTTGATAGGGATGTAACCATGAGTTCAATACTGAATTTACCCTCATAGAGCTTCTTAAACCTTTTTTCCCTCTCTGTATTCTAACAGTATATATTGCTTATCTCTAAAATAGTACACACTGCATTGCATTACAATTGTTAAATGTCAATTTTCCTTACTAAACTTTGAGCTTGCTATAGAAATGAGCCATGTCTTTCTTGTTTCTCAAGTATTTTGCACAACGGTTGGCCTACATTGAGGGCGAGATAAATGATGATTGAATTAATGAATAAATGAACTGGAATGAGGATGAGAACTTGGTCACTAAATGCTATCCATTCTATCTTTTAGTTATCTAAATGCCAATCCCTCTTTCCCTTTTTCCTCATTGCTATGCCTTGGCTGATTATTAAACTGATAACTGGTCCCCCTGCCCACAAAAATGGACTGAGTAGTATTCCATTGTATGTATGTACCACATCTTCACTGGAAAAACTCATTGTTTGTGTTTAGGGCCCAGCCAAATGTCATTTCTTACATGGAGCTTCCCCCACTTCTCAATCAAACGCATCCTCTTTCTCTGAAATGAAGTATTACAGTAAAGAAGGAAAGGATTTGTCCATCCTTACACACTTTACCATACAGTGTATACTTGGTGAAGGCCATTCCTGGCCTCAAACTTGAACTTTGAAATGCACCCCTCTGCCCTCAAGCGGATGTTGTTAAAATGCAAACATCTGAAAGATACATCACATCCAAAGACTAACCTAAAGATCAGTTAATTGTTATCAAGAATTAGTTAATGGCCCTGAGCAACAGAAAGGGACTGGTGCCAGGGAAGAAAGCAGACATCAGAAAAGAAGAAAGATGCTACATGAAAATGGTGGAAGGAAGGAGCCTTGTTTTATCATTTGCCTGGGATCAATCCTGGCCCCTATAGTAACCAGAGACCCTTAATTTTTAAGACAAATTTAGTACACACCACTGTGAAATGTTTCTTTGGAGCCATATATGACTAAGATATAGCCACTAGCCTCAAACAATTTACAATCAAGTGAACTCTTGAATCCACAGGAATTGTAAACCTACCATCTTCTTCAGAGCCAAATTTTCTCTACTAACCAAATAACAAGAAGGAAATATGTTCCTTGGGTTTTCCAAGACTTCTAAACATTCCTAACTTTCTCCATTATACAAAATAAATATGGGAGGCAATGAAGCAGTAAGGAGCTGCCCATAAATATTGCCAATCCTAGGTATGAAATAGGTCTTAACTAGTAATATAGATAACAAGTCAAATGAAAATTGGGGTATGAGATACAATTAAATTAACTGTTTTGTCTACTTTTCTTTCTGTATTATATTTCTTAAAGGGCTAGGCCTAAAGTCTTATGAATTGTTACAGGAGCTTCATATGGGAATTTGGATGTGCAAAAAGAGAGGGAGGGAGCTCTATGAAAAAATTATGGAAAAACACTTGTAACATATTTGGTTAAAAATAATGGTATCATACTTCTAATATATTTGGTTAAAGATTCTGAAAGACGTGTGTAAGATAGTTCCACCCTTTCAGTCAGTTAAGCAGTAGGCAAGTTCTAAATCTGTGCCAAGGTACATTTTCTGCCAAGGACCATTTGGATATTTATACATTTTGTAAGATTTCAATCAAGTTTAAGTTTAGTGAGACTTGTTTCATGGCCCAGAATATTGTCCATTTTTGTAAATATTACATATGTACTAGAAAAATAATGTATTTTCCACCATTGTTGAACTGATTATTCTATAATCAATTAGGTAAAGGTGGTAGATAAGTCACCTATACCTTAAATATATTTTGCCATATTTCTCTTATAAATGGCTGAAGAGGAGTGTTGAAATTTCACATAAATGTAGTTCTTTACTTTAGCACTTGGTTTCAGAGAAAGAGGTTGCATTTGACTGAGGAGTGGGAGAAATGACATTTGGTTGGGTCCTGAACACGAACAATGAGTTTTTCCGGTGAGGATGTGGTATATATATGCAATGGAATACTACTCAGCCCATTTTTGTGGACTGAGAGACCAGTTATCAGTTTAGTAATCAGCCAAGACATAGTAAAAGCATAGCAATGAGGGAAAAGGTCTATCAACAATCCAGAGTCCTCTTAAACTCTTACAGACAAGATATTTGACAAAAGGACAGGCCCTTGTAAAGGGAAGCATCTAAAAATATAAAGAATTATCTAATAATAACTCAGGGAGAGGTCCAAAATCAAAGCAAGTAAATTCATTCTTATAACTTCTGTTATGAGTAAATTATATTATTTTTGTGACTTGGATTATAACACATTAAGATTATAAGTATTGCAAAAACTAAAATAAGATTAACTTACTCATGCTCTATCTTAAAGAATAAGTTTGTTTTGGTTGTTTTTTTGACATATGGCTTCTAGCTTTATGATGCTATAAAACATCCAAAGATACCACTTCTTTCATTTTCTAATAAAAATGAGAATTGTAGAGAAACTACAGAGAATATCATTGTAGGGGAGGGGGGGAACCCACATAAATGTCCTAATCTTCTCTGGAGCAAATAGAAGCATTATCTCATCTTCACAACACCTTATCATAGAAAGAAGGAGAAAGAATTTAAACTTAAATGTAATATATTATGTTATATGTAATAGATTGTTATATAATACTAGAGGACCGGTGCACAGTGGGGTCCCTCAGTGTAGCCTGCAGAGATCCAGCCAAAACCAGCATTCCAACACTGCCTAATGCTCCTGCCTGCTGCTCCTGTTCATCCCAGCCCCACTGTGCCTGCCGCCACAGCTGCTCAGTAGGTTCATCCACTGTGGTCTCTGGCCTGCCATCTGCCACCCATTGGACAGCTGAGCAGTGCTCCCACTGTGGGAACACACTGACCACCAGAGGGCAGCTCTGGCATTGAGCGCCTGCCCTCTGATGGTCAGTGCACATCATGGCAACTGGTCGACAGGTCATTTGGTCCTTCGATCATTCAGTTGCTTAGCCTTTTATATATATAGATATGTAATATATACTATAATAATATATATCAAACATTACATATTCTATCCCCCCAGGCTACGAAACTAAGCCTCAGGACAGTATATCAGTAAATCTTATAGATTGAAAGCCTCTTCCCTATTGAGGCAGGCTTAAATCTTTTTTTTTTTTTTTTTTTTTTTAACAGGAGGAGGAGAAATGAGACCTAGCAGGAAAGTCCTAATGCATATAACACTGTGGTCATCACCACCTCCACACACATCACAGCTCTATAGTGAAAACCCCAGGTAAATAAGTTGAATTTTCTGGTTCCCTGTCAAACCAGTGCATGTAAATTCTAAATAATCCCAATGATGATGTCAGAGGTGGGAGGATTCTGCATTTTCTAGTTGTTGGTGATTCTCTCTCTCTTCTAGATCAGGAACCAATGCCTCTTCTGGCTACTGGAAATGCCAGTTCAGGCCCAACAGACATGAAAGCACAGAAGAGGTGAGCAAAGCCAATAATGGGAGAGCTAAAACTAGCAATATGTTGAAGCACAGCAACACTCTATAAATGGGATAGATTTAAAAGAACTGAAATCGATTAGGAGAAAGACAACAAGCTGCAAACAGGCAAAGAGAAGAGAAAGGGGAAAAAAGAGACTCAGGTGGGGAAACCTGGTGGCTGCCCCCACAATTCTCTCTAGACCCAGTTAGCACACCGATATGATAAGCCCCTATCTCTGCACAAGGATAGCAAGGCCAGGCTGTTTCCTTGATTAAATATGTTTAGTCTTTTTTCTTACTCAACCTTATAAAGACTGTGTGCTGACATATACAGAAACAAAAAGTAATCTGACTGGGCATAAGAGAAACAAGTCAGCAGGCCCCAAATAAATTTAATAAGCAATACTCTGCTTTTCATTTGACTTTTATAAGTTTTTCAGTGGCACTCAAGATGCTTTCATGCATCTCTTCCAAAATACAGGCTTCTATATAAAGAGGTTGGGTACTTTTTTGAGGAGGGACATGTTTTTACTAGCTTATTTTTATTTGTGTGGCTAGTAGACTCAGAGGGACAAACTTAAAAAGAGGTAGTGTTTGCAAATGAAAATCAAGTCCATAAGAATTTAGCAATTTTCCTAAGACCTTTGTGTTCTTTTACGTTTTTTATCCTTGAAAGAGTCTTACAATATCTAGTAATTATGGGAAATTGGGAAATTATAAAGAATATACGGAACACTTAGAACATCTGTATTACCTTCATTCAGGCATAATAACTTTTTGCTTTTGGTGTCTATAGATCAACCTTTTAAAATGCTCATACCTTCACAGTATTCATTTTTACAAACATACACCACACTGGGTATTATCTTGCAGAGTGTATACCCCACCACAATCACTACTGGATAAAACCTTCAGATTGCACACCCCCTTCTCTACTGGATATATAAGCATCTAGAGCAGGGTCTATCAATCTATTTATACTGTCCCTAGTACCTAACACAATGTCCTAACCATAGTAGGAACTCCATAAGCTTTGTTGACTAATTATTATAACCTGCTCTTTTCATGTATTTATAGAATGACATTTTCCCATTTAATTAAATATTCTTTTCTTCTGTAATATGATTTTTAGTGGCTATTTATCTTCCATACCATAATTTAATCTAAGCAGTCCATCACTGATCATGTAAAAATGTTTCAAATAACTCACTATGATAAGTAATATCATGATGGTCATCTTTCAAATAAATCTTTTGGCAATGTCATAGGATCAGTTTCCTTAAGTAGAATAGCTGTAATGGGTATAATATTTTTGAGGCTTTTATTGCCAAACTGTCTTAAACAAAGGTTATTCCAATGTATATTTTTATCCTGAATTTATGAGAGTGTCTATTTCTCCATACTCTCACCATCACTTAGTATTTTAATTTTTAAAATTATCATTCTGATGGATAAAATACGGTTTCTCATTATTGTATGAATTTGGATTTTTTTCGATGTCAGTGAAATTGAACTTTCTGTATTCTTCTGCAAAGGTTAGAAAATGCACTGCTTCCCAAAGAATAAAGTCAATTCTCTACATTATCATCTTTATAATCTGTTACTACCCCATATCTAACTTACAAGAGAGACAAAATGGATATAGCTGCTGACCCTCCCAGGCATGCCATGCTTTATAGCCTCTACTCTTCCTTCTACCTGTTTCCCCTCCACTCCATCTCCACTTACAGAAAGCCTACCCATGCTTCAACGCCCTTCCTCAAAAATACTACATTTATCCACTCAAGTGGCATTCAAGAAGAGGTTCCTTGCTGTCCTCCACCAGCTGGGGTCTCTCCATCACAGAACTCTGAAAGCACGCTGCAGGTAGTGATCATCTCCTGCTCTGTGCTGTAGTCACTTATATCCTTGATTTCTGGCTCCAGCCACACTGGCCTTCATCAAGCTCTCATGTTCTATGCACCCTCCCCAACATGGCCACTGCATATGCTATTTCTTCTATTTAGAATGTTCTTTTTTCCTCTCTGTGTCCAGCTGGCGCTACTCATCCTGACACCTTCTTGACTTTTGTAACTAGGTCACCCTATCCTTCCCATTCCTAGTACTTTTTTCAGTTGAAAATTTAGTTTACTGGTGATTCTCTAATGACCTGCTCAGCTGGAAACTACATTAAGAAAGTGTTTTTTAGTGTTCACTATTGTGGTGCCTAGAGCACTCATAACAGGTGCTGAGTGAATAATTATTACATGAATAGTATGGGGAACGAATGGAAAAATTGCTTTTTTTTACTGTATAGTATATAAATAGTCATTATTAATGGTGTAGTTCTTACTGAAAAAAATGCTTAGCAAAGTATTTGCATATGGTAGGGTGTTAAAAATTATCGTCTCTTGAACTGAAAGTAGAAAAGAAATGTGGATCTGTATTGACCCATGAGCATACCTTAAACCTGAACTTGAAAGATGGCTGACTGCTAAGACATCTCACAATTTCAATCAATCCATTCAAAGAGTTGCAGGCAGTCAAATATAAGAATTACTAGAGTCCCCTTCCTCCATGCCTGCTCCTCACAAAATGATAAACACACTAGAACCTACCTTAGGACAGCCATAATGGGCCTTGGAAACTTCTTTCTGTCACTCTCTTCAGAACCCTGTCCTTTTTAACCTAATTTTACTCTATTCCTTTTCCCTGATTCCTAGGTCTGGTTCTTTAAGCTAACATAGAATGTGTTCTGCATAAATTGAGTTTTCTTAAATGACCCCTAAACCCAAGACCTCCAAACTGGGAATCTTCTCATTTGGTTTATCTCCCATTTTTGTCTAAACAAGGGCTGCCACCATGTTGCCATCTGATAGGTAATTTATAACAAATGGTAAGTGTCAGCATGAGATTTATGGAAACAACATCCTTACAACTAAAGAGTCCCCAATGGCCCCATGGCATCCCATTTCCACTCCATTTTATTGCTGAAGGAACAAGGTTCTGACAAAGCAGGTATCAGGCCCTCCCTCCATCTCTGTGATTACTCCCTCACGGAAGTCATAAAGAAAAAAAAATAACAGATGGTCATTCTAGTGATGTTTTCTCAATGTTTCCTGTTTCCAGTGGTCACAGGTAAAGGCAAGAAAAAGAAGCAACTGAAAACACAGCTTCCCTATTTGATGATATCTAGAACTAGAAAATACCCTCCCCATGAAGTTCTACCACAGCTTTAGGTCAAGCTCCAGAAGCAAATAAAAAAAAAATGCCATGTATTGTTTCATTCAGGCTTACCACTAAGGGCATCGTCTTTTGACCTCGGTGTGACTACAACAGCACTTATTTCCCTCTCCTCGCCCTCACATAGCCTCCCTGACATTGCCTGGGTTCCCACCTTGTCATCCCCCAATCAGCTGGTAGATCTTGACCCTGCGACAGTGCCTACCTATATACCTAATTAATTGTGTGATGACCTCCCTTTCCCTTTCACAGGTTAAAGAACGGTCATGTTTCCTGAGGACCTCCCATCCTCTAAAACTGGTATGCGGGCAAGGGGGGGGGGGGATGGTTTGAACTAACAAAATCTGAGAATTATGTGACCCTCTTCCCCAAGAATTTCCGAGATGGCTACTCTATGGCCAAGTGTGTAGAAGCCATGATTACTACCTTCCAAAACCAATTGCCATCTAAGTCAGTAAACCTCAACTTCTCTTTTACATTATCATCACTCAGAGCGCTTTTGGTTTTAAAAAAATTACAATGGAGTGCATCCAAGAAAAATTACATCAGTCTTTCTGTGGGTGGGACCCAGGCATCTGCATTTTTTAACTCCTCATGTGATTTGAAAATGTACCTCTGCTTGAAGCCTGGACCAAAGGAACGCTTTCTAATTGACCTTGATGTGCCAAAGACAGAGCACCAGGAACAAAAGCTAGAGAAAAGAGAATTGAATCTGTCTCTTTCCTTATTCTTTCTTCCTCCATTTTTCATCACAGACTGTAATTCATGTGGCTCAAAGCTATCCATAACCTAGAAAACAGAAATAATCCTGAAGGAAGGGAACGCCTCCATCTCCTATTCTATTTTTCTTTTTTAAACACTGACAAAGTTCTGTCCTTAAACTCAGATTATAGAGCTTGCTTGACTTGAAGCTTCTATTTTCCTAGGGCCCTAACATGAGTAGTAAGGGAAAGACAAGGTGCATACACCCTCGTTTATCAAATGCACATGCCCCTAAATGGCTCTACCGAAGAAGATGTTTCTGAGAAATAATTCTTAACATCCAAGCTATAGCTGTCTCTTCCTTCCTTCCTTCCTTCCTTCCTTCCTTCCTTCCTTCCTTCCTTCCTTCCTTCCTTCCTTCCTTCCTTCCTTCCACAACAGATTTTCATGTAAAACATAAGTTCATGTGCTATTAGCCCCACCCACACAGAAGTGCAGGCAGGAGCAGGCATAGCAGAAAGATCTTTCTCAAGACCATTGAAACAGCACCTGTGCAAACAGCCCCACAAGGAGGGGACAAGGGAGGGAGTGTACACGTGAACCCTCAGGAAAGTGCCTCCTTAGGCTGAGGACCTAACCATTCTGGGGACAGGAACTTAAATTAGCATTCTGGGGGAGAAAGAAAGACAAGGATTTAAAGAAGCAAAGGAGTTGTGTGAGAGAGAAAACATATCACATTAAAAAAAAAAAAAGGCAGCAGGAACATGTCCTAATTTGGAGAAACAGGCCACATTACCATGGCAACTCTGAATCTCCACAAGGCAGCCATGCATGCCTTTAAACATCATGTTAAACAGTTCAACTAGGAAGAAGAAGAAAGAAGAGTGCAAGGGGCTTGAGGGAGAAAAAGGCCTGGAGCCTGCCCTGGGCCACAGGGAGATGGCTGCCCAAGGCCTGGCCATTCTTCAAGGAAGATTTCAAACGACGAAGCTGCAAGTACTGAACTGGATCATTCCTCTCTGATGGGGGCCAGTTGGGGACTGTATTTGCACATAGTTAACCTGTATCTTAAGAAAGATTGTCCCAAAGGCATATAGATGCAAACCCAGCACTTCTCCACCTTCTTCCTCAGCTCTGCCTGCCGGCCCAACCTCAAACCTGTCTGCTGTGAAGGGCCTCCTCCCAGGACCCCGAGGAGATGTGGTTTGGGGACACAGGCAGCTCTGAGTGATGAGGAGAATGGTAATTTGGCCACACCTGTAACCCACTCGATGGGAATTCTGACCTAAATAAAACTTCTTAAAAAAACAAAACATTTCATTTATAAACAAGTTTAAAAGCCACCTGGAAACCAGGCCTAAATGAAGTTATACCATGTGCTATACTTTGGGCTCAAGCCAGTGATGACAGGAATTCAGGAAACAGTTTACTGAGTAGCTCTGAACCTTTGAAGAATATGAATAAGAATGTAAAACTGTTCTCCCATCTGGACCATTAATTACTCAAATTATGCACTTAATGTTCAGCATTTATTTTACCTTGCAACTAATTCTCAACCATATTGCCTCCCACATTACTTTGCATCTTTTCCTTTTAAAAAAAGTCTCTCTCCTGATCCCTGTGGCCTTCCTGCTCACCCTGTCTGTGCCCAGTCCTCCTCTGTGAGGGCTGTAGGCTCTCCTCAGACACCAGAGTTCCTGCAGGTGAGGGTAAGCCAGAAAGGGGGAAGGAGAAGCAAATGGTCCATGCCCCATGCCCATCCAGAGGCCAAGGTGGGAGTGGTGTGTGCCACAGGAAATCCGATGAGAGTGCATTTTCCTCCTAACTTAACAACAAAAGTATAAAAGCAGATGTATATTGTTATCCTCAGGCCTACCCTCTTTCCCTTTGTAGTGTATCAGCTTACATTAAATCATTGTCTCTAGATTTAGTCTCAGCCTATGAAGCTGAAATTTCCACTTGCTCTCCTGATCCCTATCACCAAGTTTCCTGTTCTATATACACCCACACCCCAAAATGGGCTCCATCTTGTCTTGTATGGCTATGCCTCAAGGAAGAGGCCTTGAAGTCCTTAGGAGGTATCACTAGATCCCAAGATGAAGGAAACCATGCTTCTCTCATCATAAGCACCCTTTCCCTACCCTGCCCCTCCACCTTAGAACATATATTTCTCTGAGATATGTCCTCCTCCATACTTCACACATGCATGGCCTGACTCGAGCCACACTTCCTGAAGCCTAAATCTCTTTACTTGTATGATCATCTCCACCTCTCAGGATTATGAGAACTGAAGGAGGTATATGTGGAGGAGTGAGGTCCTGGCCCATCAGCAGGCTGAAATTAAAAAAGGGTTCCCATCTGCCCAGCCAATGTGGCTCAGTGGTTGAGTGTCAACCTATGAACCAGGAGGTCACGGTTTGATTCCCAGTCGGGGCACATGCCAGGGTTGTAGGCTTGATCCCCAGTGTGGGGTGTACAGGAGGCATCCAATCAATGTTTCTCTCTCATCATTGATGTTTGATGTTTCTCTCTCTCTCCCTCTCCTTTCTTTTTTGAAATCAATAAAAATATATTGGGGGGGGGGGGAGAGAGAGTTTTCATCTGGCCAAGGACTATGAACCATTTCCTTCTCTGTCAACCCCACAAAGTTGGTATTATGGTGTTGCCCTGATTTAAAATGTAGAGCCTGAGGTTGAGAGGTTGTGCAAATCCCTAACTTCCAAAGGCAGAACCCAGTTTTGTCTTTCAAGGTCACCACACTCAACCACCAGCCTCCTCCCAATGGTGGTGCAGGATTTCCACACAGAGGGACTCTGGTCTAGCAGTCTGGTTAGAAGGCAGGGCTTGGTGCTGAGAGTGCTGAAGATGTACTTCATAGCAAACAGTTCCTGCATGTATGATGTATGCTTATTTGAGGGAAGTTATTTGGGGTGAAAGGGAGTAGCTGATGGAGATCAGCTCACCCTAGTTTCTCCTGGTGCTGCTGCGAGCACACTGCCTTTCTCATAAATGTAAGTATTTGTTTAATGGAAGACACACCATGTATTCCTTGACTACAATTCTGCTTTTTCTCCAGCTGAATCCCCACGAATTACCAAGGGATTTAAAGATTTAGGAGGAGGATACAAGAGGAGAACTGAAACCATTCATTTTTATGAAAATTAAACAAGTTAAAGGCTGCATATCAGAGGGGTGAGAATAGGAAGGAATGAGATGAATGTTAAATGCGAGGGGGAAAAGAGAAAAATCAGAAGTGTTTAAGAAATTCAGTACTTAAAATTCCACTAAGAACCAAACCCAAACACAGCCAGCGCCTGTGTGATCCACTGTCCACCCTTAAAACCCCTGATATTCCTTCCCTCAGGTGCCTCCCTCTCTGAGAAAGACTCCCACGCAGAGTCCACCTGATCCAAAGAACTTCCATATCAGGAACACCCAGCCCCCAAGACCATAGACTGTTCTTACCTGACTCTTATTCTTCCTTTCTTACTTTTCTAGATCTCTCTCCATTCCGCAGTTGAAATGAGCTGCATTTTTAAACTAATTGGATTATCCATGCATTGCTTCATCACAGCACTCAACGGCCCCTTGTGATTGCTCTGCCACCCTTTGGCCCCCACCTCCTGTGAGAGGTTCATGTCTGTCTCTTCTCCCCCTTACCTATTCCCTCTCGTGTCACCTCTTTTAAGAATTAATAGGGTCAACACACTCTTTCAACCAGTTGTCACTGATGAGCGAGTGTGACACAGGAGAATTTCTAACATGGCCTCAATGCTGTGTAACAGACAAGACGAAGAGGGGGGAGCTGGAGAAGCCAGATGTTCTGCTCAGGAGAGGAGTGTATTGCAGGGGAGTCATATAGAGGGAGATACCGGCTTGCTCCTGGCACCCTGCTCAGGCAAGGAGGCATAAAACCTATCTCTTTGCCCCCTTCGGGTTATTCCAGAGACCCCAGCACTCACATGCTCTCCTTCATTGACAACCTGACTTTCCAGGAGGCACCCCTCTGGTCTGCAGTCACTTAGCAAGGCCCCCAAATGCCTGAACCACATTTTTGTCAGCCTTTCACCCATCCACTCTGCCAAGTGTGGCAGAAAAGATGCCACCAAGGACTCTGCTCATAACATTTATTCATCGCACTCCGAGGTGAAGTCAGCTCTGGCATGGTAAAGCATGCACATGCAAATCAACAAATGTATCTACAAAAGAGGCACACAAAAAAATCCAGCGGTTTTGACAGTAACCGAATCTTCCATCCTTTAAAGTTAATTATATGGCGTAATATGCACAGACATCCATGAAACAAGAGACACAGATTGGATAAGGGCTAAGAAGTAACTGTGTGAGAGTGACAGGCCCAGGAGCAGCTTTACCATGATTTATTAACTCAGAAAAATCCGAAAGTGGTTCAACCAGGTAAAATAGAACCACGCGTATAATCATCACAGTGAATGTCCCTGAGGCTTTCCAATTCTTTCTAATGACAATAATAACATCTAGATCTCGTAGAGTGCTTGCCACGACAAAGCATCCTCATGTATATTATATCATTTCAATTATTGCATCATTCATTACAATTTTGTGAACAAAGAAACCTTGGCTCAGAGAGACTCAGTGATCTGCTCAAGGTCATGCAGCTGGCGAGAAGCAGAGCCAAATGGAACGCCCAGGTGTCAGACAAAGGTCTTTTGACGACATGCCTCAGATTTATGCCACTGTTGTCCACTCTCCTCAGAGAAACAAGGACAGGCAAAATAAAAGCCTAAGAACCAAAAATAATGTGCTTACTAAAAGCCACCCAACAACATCAATTAGCTATTGAAAATTCACCTTCTTTGGTGAGTAACAACCAGGACAAAGCTTTGACTTTATTGAATGAACCAATACAGCTCACTTAATGAATAAAAAATCTAAAGTGAAGGAGATGGGGTCTGGGGGTGGAAATATGCACACATGTATATATTTATATTATATAGAAATCATGGAATATTTTTATACTTGAATTTATGTAATAAATGTAATTCATCTCCCCACCTTGCCAGAGAAAGAACCTATTTTTCCTCTAATCAAGGACCAGACCACTTATAATTCAAATGGCGAGGTATGAGAGGGCATTTGAAAGCTACATAAATGCACAGCGCACACCTCTATTTCATTCAGAACCTTCAGTTTTGCCCATCTCACCACCTCCCTCGCACCCCTCCCCTTACTAGGCCCACCTTTGTTCCCACTGGAACCTGCTCATTTGGGAAGAGTCTAGGCATTCTAGAAAAATACAGTTGGAAAGGAACTCAAGATCATGCCATTGTAAAGGAGAAAGAAAAAAGTAGAGTAAGATAAGTAGGGAATTCCAGGGCTAAGAAAAGTGCCCTGGACACTTGCTCTGCATTGGGAAGTGGCAGTAAGAGAATGCGTCAATGAGGGGCAGTCTCATGACTGGGAGTCAGAGATGCCTGGTTAAATCTCGGCTGTACCTCTTTCCTGATATGCAACCTTGACAACCACTTAATATTTCTTGGCCTATTTTCTCCTGTATAAACTGTGGGTAATAATATCTCACAGGATAATAGTAAAATCAAAGTGACATAATTAAGATAATATGTTAAATAATATAGTATACTGAAATAATATAATCAGATGTAGTAAAATAAAATATAAAGCACTCGGCAAAGTCCCTGTTCAGTTGAAGTGAGATCATTTTCCACCTCTGTTACAAATCACTGGGTATTTCTGAGCTAATTTAATTTTTAAATAATATGATATACCTGATTTTATCTTTGATATATTACATTTTCTGTTTTATTGGGGGGTGGAGGGGTTTCCCTCTCTGAGATTTGAATTGTTTGTCCTGTCAATTTTTTTACACCTTTCTGAAAAAGTAAATCTATGAATAACCCTTTGATTTTTTAGGGGCTATAAGCAGGAAAAAGTAAAGGAAAATCATCCCTCACTATGAGTATGACATAATACCCTATATCCAGGTGTTAAGTCATCATAGTTTTTCTCTTTTTTTAATAGGTATGGGAGCAGCATGAGATAACCCTACATCAATGAGCTGATGTAATGTTAACTCAAAGCAAAGAAACATTTTTCTTAACCTAAGCTGTCAGTTGTGGGTAAATGGAAAGTTACTGTTGGTTGTCTGAACAGAGAGGATAACTTGGTGAGTCCCAGGGGATATAATTCTCATTGTATGGATGAGGAAACCTAGACCCCATGAAGAAAGTGATTAGTCCTAGAGCACACAGCTGGCCGGGACAGAGCCAGTACTCTTAATCCAAGATGTCCCTTTCTCCTCTACCCCACAATTTTAAAGTAACCTTCCAACCAGAAAGCTGCATATAGATTGTATTTTCTCTGATTATTGATGATTATGTCACACAGGACAGAAATAAAAGGCTTGCTATGGTGAAGACAGAGTACATTGATCACTCCCCCCAGTGCCTGGCTTCATCAGTCAGTCACCAAAGGGGAGTATGCTATCCCAGGGAACCTCCTTGCAACACTCTTCATTGCAATTTCTGTCAGAAAGATAGGATGTGAGCCGAGCCCCCAATCTGTCAGTCTCCAGACCAACAGTTCAGAGGACACATCTGGAACTACAGCTCTTAGAAGTAATTTCTTTGGCAACACTGCTTCAAGCAATAATATCTGCACCACTGCTTCTCAAACACTGGTCTGTGGATCAATGACAATCCATGATCAAGTTATTATGGGCCTACACAGCAATGAGAAGAATAAGAATAATGTGGTGATTGTTTATACAGCTAAATGTATTCAGTTTAAAGGACTGTCCTTTACTTCCTTACTTTTGTTTAGTTTTCAATGTCCATGTCCTTTCTTTTTGTTAAAAATAAAAATGTGGTATAGCGTTTTTAAATATATTTGACTTTCCTCTACTGCCAGCCTGGTCACCCATAACTGCCCTCCCCTGAAGTCTTGATCACCACAACTTCCCTCCCTTGCAGGCCTGATTCCCCCACCCTCAATTGCCCTCTTCTGGCCTGATTGCCCACAACTGTCCTCCCTTGTAGGCTTGGTCCCCTGCCCCCCACCTCAACTGCCATCTCTTGCTGGCTTGATTGCCCACAACTACTCTCCCTTCCAGGCCTGGTCCCTCCCTACATCAACTTCTTTCCCCTGCTTGTGGTGGCCATCTTGTATCCACACGGGGGCAGCCATTTTTTACCACATGGGGACTGCCATATTGTGTTGGAGTGATGATCAATTTGCATAGGATTAATTAGATAGGATTAGTCTGCAAACCAAGAAATCAGGAAACCTGATTTGAAGATAGTGGCTTAAGAAAACACCTATACTCGCCACCTCCCACAACCACATCAAAATTACAACTAAAATACAGAACAACCATCATCCAGAACCACTAGAAAGCTGACTGAATGGAAGCCTTATAACTAGAGAAGTAAAGAAGAAAGCACACTAAGACTTGTAAGAGGTGCAGAGGTGCAGAATGGGTGGTAACTGGGTAAAGGAGGGTAATGGGGGGAAAAGAGGGACATCTGTGATAATCTCAACAATAAATATTTTTTAAGAATGAAACCAGGGAACCTCTCCTCTAAGTAATAGGCACCAGAGGCTCAGGATGGAATGTCACTGGGGGAGCTTCATAAAATCATACTTCAACACGACACTCACCACTCAAGTATATTCTAAATTCAGTCACACTGAATTTTCACTCTGTTATCTTGAGATTTTTGTTTTCATTTCTTTGCTTCTTTTTTCATATCCAACTAACATTGGTGATAACTACCTACTAAGTGCCAACATCTATATCTGTAAACTGTTTTACAGACTGTTTTTCTTAGCCCAATGCTGCAAGCCTTTAAAGTTATCTAGCCCTTACTGCCCCTGGTTTTTGTAGCTTGCTGCTGCACACTTTTCATGCTATCCTCTTGGTTTAGTCTCAAAGCCAGTCTTCTTCACCCAATTTTTATGCCATTTTACCCTTTGGTGAAACATCCCGTATGCTACTATTGATTAAAATCCTGCTAATGTCCATGTATTCCTTCAACTTCACTACTGTACTCTCGGTGATCTGTATGAGGTCTGACACATTAGTGAATGCTCAATTATATTTGTTGAATGAATAAATTAATCCTAGACCACTTTCCAAGAAGCTAAACATTAGATGATTCAATAAAATTATCAAAATGTTAACATTTTTGTGAAAATGGACCTTAAAAGGAAGCTAGCTTCTTCTATAGTGCACTATGTAATTAAGAGAATTACAATAAGATAATATATATATAAAGTTCTTACACATACCAAGTGTTCCATAAAAGTTAATTTTCCCTTTCCAACACCTCTTCTAATTGGTGACATTTTTCCTTTTATAAATCACACACTGCTTAAAAAAAAAAAACTACATAGTATCAACATTGGGCCCAGTAAAATCACCTTGAAAACACTGTATTGCATTACCCAGCACACACACACACACACACACACACACACACACACACACACACACCAGTTTGCTGATTACTCTGAGTGCAATTATCCAGCTAACTGTGTCAACATTAGATATTTCAAAAGGCCATTCACATTTGATCCAGTTTTTACATTTTTCCAATTTTTTGTAGCTCACCAAATCAAAGGTTTCTTCAAAGAAAAGATTAAATATATGTGTGTGTTTTCCTCTTAAGTTGTCTGCACTGTCAGGCTTTCATAATACATTAAATCAGTGTGACAGGACTTTTAAGAACATTAGAAAGCTACTAAAAACTGAGCATTATTTAATTCTAAGAACACAATGTACTTAATAAATAGTAAATAGCCAGAAGACATTGATTAGGTCCAGAAACACCAATATCCTGAGAGACACACAGATTATTATGTCTGTTTTTGAAAGAGGCGTTTCTTAAAAAAAAATAGTAATAGGTACAAACTGCAAATCTATGGAAATCCTATCATTTGTGAAATCTAACACAACTCAGATTTTTATCATTCATTTGTAGAAAATCTCTCTGAAATGTATCATGATATACTGACATACATATCTCTTTCTGTTTGTGTCTATGTGTTCTGTTTACACTGCTCAGTGTAAAATGATGTTTAATATCCATTTTACAGCCAATGTTATCAAATATATTTCAGTCTACATTCAACAACTCTGGAGTAGGCCAGAGCCGAGTACATTTTCTCCTCATTATCACCTCAGTGAGAGTCCCTTGCCAGGATCTGGCTAGGAGGCTTGTATCTGACAAAGCTTAATGAAGTGTTAATGAAGGGAAAATGTCCCAACATACTCTGGTTTATGTGTACCCTGGTAAGAAACTTTAATAATGGCCCTTTTTCTCTCCAGGAGAGGGCACATAAGGTAAGAGGTTATAGAGTTGGGCTTACCATCTTTTCTTTGAATAGTGTTGCCTTTTGCTCACTAATGCTGAGCTTTAATTCTCATATCCTTATTTAAAAATTCCTCTAAATGGGTCTTTACCTATGAATTTCCCATCCTAAGTTCTTCAGCATAAGACTTAATACAACTACAGCCCCTTTTCCTTTCCTATAAGTAACTTCTTGATCTCCAGTCCCATGGGAGCTCTTCAGGCAGCTTAAATGTCATCAGCCAATGTCTACAAAGAATTTCTGTGGCCAAACCCTCTGTGGTCTGTTTGACTTCCCTGACCTGACCTGACCTGACCCCATAGATTGCTTATTGCCACTAACCCCTCTTCAGGGTGCTTTACCTGGTCCTCTCTTATAGATTAGGGGCCAGAAGACCTACAGTCTATCTTAGACCTGCCACGCATAATTTCTTGGTCTTTTATATGTCATTTAACTTCTCAGAGTCTTTGTTTTCTTACTGGAAAATGGGGAAGATAATTACCTTCATTTTTCAGAGAGAAAATCTCAGGCTCTATCTCCCATCTTGCACAATTGTATTGAATTAAGACAGAGTATATAAATGCACTTTAAAAATTGCCAAACATCATAGAAGTTGAGGTTTGGTTATGTACAGTTTTTATCTCCATCCACATTTACTGTGGTGTTTCTTTCTGATCTCTCTCCTGAGTAGCCCCTCTCTGTTCTTTTTGGAAGCTTCCTGCACTTCCAGTATGAATCCCCAGTTGCAGGCAAATTTCCATGCATACCTGAGTCCTTCTGAACTCAGCACCTCACTTAGAGAAATGCTTCAAGATGAGAAATAAAAGGGGTCATCTCAGGGCACCATGTTTTGGAGAAAAGGAAATACCTGTCTATAGCCTATAGGTAGGTGGGAGACATTAGTTTCTAAAGCTTTCTTTGGTCACTGAAGAGTCTCAACTAGGTAGAATTTACTTTATCCAAATCTGCTTTCCATCTGCCTGCCTGTGATTATCATAAATTCATACAACTGCTAATATATAGGTCTTCTATTTTATACAGTCAATTCTCTCAATGAAAGAAATTCACCCAATGATGTTTACTTTTATCCATATTCAACATATTGATATGCTTTAAATCAACTATCTCAGACCACATTTAATGTAGATACAAGAGATAGCAATTCATTACATCATATTACCTGTTGGGCTGTGAACTACTTGACAGAATTAGTATTTTGTTAAGGTGAAAGTCCTACCAGAAACTGACCTGGTAATCTGGGAAATTAGGCCAACTCCAGGAGAGAACAGAGGTGTGGCTTCAGGCAAGTCACTTAATCTTTCTTGGCCTCGGTGTCCTCTACCATGAAATAAGGGCATTACACTCATCTCTGTGCCCCCCTTCCAAGCCGAATGGTCTTTAACAGGTATAACAAGGTAACACATTCATTGGACTTCTGTGAAGAGGTGAGGATTAGGATGGGGCAAGGTTGAGAATAGGGGGCTCTTTTTAGGAATTCCCAATCCCTTCTTCACTGCATGGAAAAAACTGCAACATTCTCTTAGCAACCCACTGCAAGCCAAGCCTCAAAATCTGTCAGAAAGGATGTTGCTTAAAAACTCAAAATTTGATGAACATTTTCTCGCTGTGCCATTGTTTCTCATTTGTTTTGTTTACTTTTAATCTACTCATGCTACTCCTGTACCTTTTTTTGGCTTCCTCCTATCCAATTGCTCACCTCACCTCAATCAATACCTTCCTTGCTTAGACATCATATGAGAAAATTCTAGAATTGTAATGGCTACAAAAGCTCATTGCTGCACTTTCCATGATGGCCTCCCATATCTTGGTCTTCCTCATCTGCCATTTTCTCTTTTGGTGAAGTATTCTTCATGTTATAAATCTCAATCCCTTCATTTTTCAGATGAATAAAGTGAAACTAAGAGAGAGTAAGGGACTAGACTAGTCAAACAGCTATGGTTTGTTATAAAGCAAGGATGAGCACCAGGCTTCCTGACTTAGTAGTTCAACCTCGGTGCTATCCACCGTGACCCCAATTGCTACTAAATGCTTATTTCCATTCAATACCATAAAGTAGCCAAAAGAAGAATAAAGTCTCTCACTACCACCACCACCAAAATAAGCAGCAGTATTCCATCATAATACTACCTATGTGATCCAAAATATTTTTTTAATTAGCACTACCCCCTTCCTTGATTCTGATATTGGTGACATGTAGCTTCCATTTTATATAATCATGGCTGTATATAATTGTCAGTTGTGGGGGGGGATGTTTTTCATTTTCACAAATGAGATTAAATCTTCTGTAGAATCTTTGTAGCTGCATCCCCACCTCAAACCCACTCAATCCAACCTCATATCAAAAGTTCTTGCTTATATGCTCCAACTCCACCATTATCTAGCCCAGCCAGTGTTGTTAGGATCTATGTTTAAAAAGTAATTAAATCATTCCTGTAATTTTTTTCTCATGCTTATAAATAATTAAGAGCAGCACATTCTCCCGGAAGCCACCAAGGGCCCAGGAATAGTGAGTGACAGGAGGAAATGGATCAGGAAACGTGCCTTGGAAAGGAAGTAAAACTTCAATGAGAGGCTGATAAACGAGAAAGCAAGAAACTAAGAATGAGTGACAGGCTAAGAGTCACAAAAATGTTTAGAGAAGCACAAAACAGGGAGAATAGAAAAGGGGAGGGGAAGAGAAAAAAAAAGAGGAGAAGAGAGAAAGGAGGGTGGATTTCTAGAGGCACTGGTAAAAATAAAAGTACTATTAACAAGAAAACAATGTAACAGAATAGACCTAGTAACTGAAGAGAAAGAGAAAGGAGTGCAGGCAAAGAGAGATTGAAAGAAAACAAACCTGTGTTGTGTTGTTATTCTTGCTTCACATTAAAAAAACAAAGGCACAAAAAAGCTAACTAACCAGGCTAGGACTATAGATTTAATAGGCAAAAGAGCCAGAATCTAAGTCCAGGTCTGTATGTGCCTGAATTCTGCCAGAAATATTGAGATCAAACTTGTTTTTAAACCTTTAAAAGTAAAAAATGTGAATCTATGATAATCTCAAAATAAAATCCCCCTCCACCATGACCAAGGGCTGGAGGTCATCTCTGCCGTGAGATGGAAGAGAACTAGCAGGGTCCTACCGAGTTAGGACATATATCCTTGACTGGCCTCATTCAATGCCAGTTCTAACCAACTGAACCAACATGCCACAGACTATAAAGCTAATGTTTAATAACCCCAAAAAGTCAAGAGCAGACCACCTGGGAACTTTTAACTATGCCAGGTCCAAAGGTAGGCCATTGAGGGAACTCGAAACTGACAGGATGAAGCATGAAGATGCCTGTGTGTACCACATAAAGTGTAAGTCACAGGGAAGAGTAGGTCACAGGAGGCAGGGAGAGGACAAGGTGAAAGAAGGACAGAGAAACGTGAACCAGAAATGAGATGATGTGGGAGCAGTAAGTAGAGACAGGAGGGAATGGAGGACAGAGAGAAGGGGAAATCAGGGCAACTAAGAAAAGGAAGAAACAAAAGACCCAGACACAAGCAGGTTAGGAGCTGAGTCTCTGTGGGCAGTAAAAGGCAGCTAAGAGTTCTTAGTTCAGAAAGCAGGTTTTGACCCCTCTGCCTATCATGGAAAATTAAAGCAGTCTAGAGTGCATTGATTAATCTGGAATTTCCACGTCTACTCGCAAAAAGAGCTCCACAAGGCCTCTGCCTGAGTAGCCGTAATGTTCTCCAAGGCTCCAGGGAAGGTCCTGTGCTGTCTCTTCCTTGACCAGAAATAACCAACATCCTTCTCAAGCGGCTGCCCTCCAGTGTTTGTTTACAGCAAGGTCTTCCAGAGGACCCTAGCCTCAAGCTATGACTGATAGAGGCTCCCTGTGAATGGCATGATATATAGGATCAGGAAACTACCTTCTGTTTTAAATATATATTTCCCTTATGGCCCAATGTGGTATCTAAAATTCCACCAGTACAAATTTCTTCCTCTGAGTTAAAATATAAATGCCCTAGGAAGTGGTTAAACAGTTACTCTTGTCTTATTTAGATTCTTGCAGAACTTAATTTTATAGACTGTCTCCCAGTTTGAAATGAAATAGGGACACGCAAGGAGGACATACAGGGGGGAGAGACACTCCATGGAGGACAGATCCAGGATTGAATCACACAGTGCTTCTTCCAGAAGCCCCATCTGTGAGTAATGCAGGGTGTTGGGTAAAGTCAAGAGGCAGAAAAAGAGCACTGGACGACTAAAGGCCGTTGTCAAATAGAAGACAGCAACATAAGGAATGTGATAGTTTAAATAATTAAAAATACATTCTTTTCTAATTGCATAACTTTTCCCAGGACTAATCATAGACATCAGGATAGCAAAGGTGTCCAAGTTGCTACTTGGAAGTCCCAGAAACACGGGGGGGGGGGGAGGGGGGGGATCCTATTCAAGTCCTGGTGCTAACTCCCAACAACAGGAAACCAGCTCCAGATATTTGCAATTCTTAGAAGCTCAGAGGCCTCTACTATAATGACTGGGAGCCTCTCAACTGGATCAAAAGAAGCACAAGAGTAGAATAGGCAAAAGGCAGAGGAAGTGCCCTTCCACTAGAGCATGTAGAGAGCTAAACCCTGTCTGAGTCCTCCTCTCTGCATAACAGGCTAGTTTTCACAATAATCACTGAACTGGTCTCCAAAAAGAACAGGAATGATACCTTCGCTACTCTATGTTAGGTCCCTCTCATTGACCAATGAGACTTCTGCTTGGAAACTACAAGGACAAATGGGAGAAATTACAGAACCCTGAAGGGCACATTACTTTCCCTGGTAAAAGTAGCCCACAATTTAGTCTGAGAGAGCAATAATGATCAGAGACCAAAGCATTCACCAGCAAAGTATTTCTCTCTTTTTTAATTTCTGATTCAGATGGGCTACTTGTCTCTGGGAAAAGGCTGCTGCCCTCATTCTTACACTGCACAGCAGCCCTGTCCCAGGTCCTGCTGCTCAGCCAGTGCCCTTATTTGGCCTGAGAAAAGCTTTCTGGGCTACCTCAGTACACCTGGAGCTGTTGTTCTCGCTGCTTTGGACAACTTCAGCTGATGTTGGTCTGAGCCATTCCCTACTCCTCTCCCACCTAGTTTTGAGAATTGTGCATTCACACTTTCCACCCAAATTCCCATATCCCTGGCTCCAAGCCCAGGATACAGATCTTCTTTCCTGCTTTCAATATCAACTTTGGCTTCCAGAGCTATCCATCCATAGTAGACGACCCTCTGTGCTCTCCATTCAGAGGGGCTGGGGCAGAGGAGGTGTCTGGCCGAGATTCCAGGCAAGCGGCCAGCTGGGGCCAAGGGGAGGAAATTATTCACAAGATTACAGATGTTACAGATAAAAAGAACTTGCAAAAACACATCTCACTCATCCATCCCACCTTGCAATGTAGGCCCTTTTCCAAGAGCATATGGCATATTCCCATTTGATTTCAAAGGACCTATCATTACCAACAAATATGTACTGAGTGTGCCGTGTGCTCTCTGTGCCATCCCAATCATGAGAGAAGGAAACAGAGGGGCACTCTTCCTTTGGAAAGGGCCCTCACAGTGGAGATAAATTTGCCTCTCACATTCATTGCTTGAGTCCATCTAAATATCTGTCCCTCTACCTTGACACAGAAAACCTTCACACACCTGAACACCATGCTTGCACATAAACAGGCCTCTGGCCATCTGGTCATTGGGGAAACTGGCGAGGAGAGTAGGTGCTGAAGGCCCAGCAACAAGAGGAGTATGAGCAGGAAGAGGTTGAAGAGGAGGCCAGTTGAAGCAGCCTTTGGACACTACCTCTAGGAACTGGTAAGTGGGCAATTTAAGGACAGTTACAGTTGATTTTCTGAGACTCTTCAAGAAATAAAAATAGACAGTGTGCTCCAAGAGCTACAGTCATCAGGACCATGAGGCAAGTATTCTATTCCTTCTTTGTCAACTGCTCAACTGAGATGGTATCTTAGATTGATGTATAATTGATTTCACTTTCTCTGATATACAATAAATTAAGAAAAAATATCCTCCCTAATCCCAGAAATGTGTCTGAAGAGTTTGCTGTAATCCAGGAATCAAATTTAGAGCATCCAACTGGACGGGGACAATACTGGAAGTAGAGGGGCTGGAGGGTGTTAGGTCCACCCTTGGACCTTGGTAAGGAATTGGAATTTCTGTGCAGCTTCAGTCCAACCAGACTAGGAATCAGCCCCACAGTTTTGCTCACACCCCTGTGTCCTTTTTCTCTTCGAATGCTCTTTCCCTTTCTACTTCTTGTCTCTAATCACTCTCTTTTTCCTTCAGAGCTGTGATCTTGTGTTGAATAGTTCAGTCCTCTTCAAGATCCACTGGGAGAGGGAGGAATCCACTTCACTCAAGGCCAGTTGGCTGCTTCTGGTTTCCTTTGGTCTCTTCCTTGTTGCCTTCAGCTTCTTTGGACAAGTGGGATAGTTCCTTCTCAGGCTAAGTGAGGTGCACCAACAAGACCATGTAAATGAAAGTGTTAAACAGAAAGTGCATACTGCTGAAGTCCATGGGTATTAATGTCATCACACATGTCTCCCACTTCCACACTGCCACTACCAGTATGTGGGCCTATAACTTTCCTTTCCAATCCTCAGCTTCCTTATCTATAAAAGAATATTCCTACTGCTTACTTCCTGGGCTCCTTGGAGAGTTACATTGGCTAAAGGCAGGTAAAGCAATATCCCACATAAAGTGTAGAACTACCACATAAAAAAACACTTGTTTTTTTAAGGGGGTAACAGAATAGCCCTAAGTAACTCTAAAATTCTAGATTTTAACCCACCCCGATCTCCCAGAAACCTGGAAACCCAGGATTCAAAAGACAACAAAAAGAGCATGCTAATCGATTCTAGGCCAAGACTCTTAGCCTGCATTACAACTGCAAGTTGGAGCCAACACGTCCTTGAACCTGACATCTGGTGGTTGACTATTCCCATCCCCAACTCTATGGCCTCTCCTTATTGTCACAATGCCCCCTCACTTCTAGTTTCCTTTACTTTCTTCCTCATTGCCTTTAGTTTCTTCTCATCTCTCTCCTTCTCTTTTTCCTCCCTGTTAATCATTCTTTTTTTTTTAACTTTTATTTTATTAAGGTATTATCTGTGTACATAGCTTACCATTGCCCCCCCTACCTCCCATTTATGCCCTCCCTCCCCAGAGTTCTGTGTTCGTTGGTTGTACTTATGTTCATGCATACCAGTCCCTCGGTTGTTCTCCTATCTCCCCCCAGGTCTCCTTCCCCTCCCCGCTATCATTTGACAATCTGCTTGTTTTATGGTGACCATCTCAGGACCCCATGAAAAGAATCTGCTCCTCATTTGGCAGTCTGCTTGTTTTATGGTGACTTCAGGATCATATGAATAGAGTCCGCTCCTTCTCTGGTTTTCACTGCCCCTTCCCCTGGGTCCCACTGCTTCCCCTGGGACACTCGGCTCACCGGGGGCACTCGGCCCCCTGGGACACTCGGCTCACCCGGGGCACTCGGCCCCATGGGACACTCGGCTCACCCGGGGCACTCAGCCCCCTGGGACACTCGGCTCACCCCGGGCACTCAGCCCCATGGGACACTCGACTCACCCGGGGCGCTCGGCCCCCTGGGACACTCGGCTCACCCGGGGCGCTCGGCCCCATGGGACACTCGGCTCACCCGGGGCACTCGGCCCCCTGGGACACTCGGCTCACCCGGGGCACACGGCCCCTCTAGGGTGTTGGGGTCGCATATTGGAGGTGCCGCGCTAGGTCCTTGCTAGCATGGCGGGCAGGCTGGGACAGCTGCAGTTGGGCTGAGATGGTTGCAGCCGGGGGGACCACCTTCAAAGGTGTCTCGTTCGGTGTGGGAGCGGAGCAGCTGCAGACATGGAGGCTACGTTCTGAGGTTGCCCACTCCTTGAGCCCAAGGCATGGTGAGCTCTGTTCTTGGTGGGTTTCCTTTATTCTCGGTGGCAGTGGCGGGTGGCGGTGCCAGGTGCAATATTGATGGTCGCTCCTGTGGTTCAATTACCACTGTAGTTTTAAAGTTCACATGGCGGTGGTGGCGAGAGCTTCGGCTTGGCCATGTGGCATCGGAGGATGGGCTCGCCTGGGTGGCTAATGGAAGGCACCATGCGATTTCCTCACCAGCGCGCTCCATCTCCCTCCCAGCATGGTGGGTGTGCTGGGAAGATTGTGGGCGGGCTGTGATGGCTGCATGGGGAGAGTCCGCCCTCAATGGTGTCCTCTTTGTTGCGGATGTGGAGCTGCTGTGGATGCAGAGGCTAATTCCTGAAGCCACACTCTCTATGAGCCCAGTGCGTAGTGAGCTCTGATTTCGGTGGATTCCCATTCTTGGGGGCGACAGTGGGTGCGGCAGCGATGGTAGCTCCTGTGGCTCAATTTCCCCTGTAGTTTTAAAATCAGCATGATGGTAGTCTCTGATGCTTTGGCCTGGCCATGTGGCAGCGGAGAGAGGATTCTCTGGGTCTGCCAATGGAAGGCGCAGCACCAGCACAGCGCGCGCAAAGGCCTGGCAGAGCAGGCCGCGGGCGGTGGCGGAGAGTCCCGCTGGCGCGCGCTAAGGCAGGGCCAAGCCAGTCGTGGGCGGTGGCGGAGAGTCCCCGCGATGTCTTAGTCTTTCAGACTTAGTGGAACGCTTCCCCTGAGCCAGGACAAGCAGCACCACCACAAATATTGGCCAGCTCAGTGCTGCCCCTCTACAGGTGACAGTAGGGGCATCCTCACCTCGGTAGGCCTTTGCTCTTGGAGGTCTTAACCAGTGGAAGGCAGCATGGTACAGAACTGCCCCACCTTCTCAGTCCTCCGCCCTCCCTGTTAATCATTCTTAAGCAACCACCTGAATGCACTGCATTGGGGACCATAAAAAGAAAGCCCAACAAATAGATCTTCAGAATCCCTTGGGAGAACTTTGTGAAAACAGCAATTGCTGGGGCTTTACTCAAAACCTATAAAATCAGAATACTTGAGAATGGAACCAGAGGATCTATATATTTTTTTAAATAATAATTTTAAACTTCTCTGTTGATTCTAAGGTCCACTCAATTTAAGAACCTCTTCTATACAACATAGAAATTATATCAACCTCCTTTCACTCTTTCTTGATGTTCTTGAACTCCTTAATTCCCATCATCCCTTCAATTTATTATGTCATGCAGCTTTATTATTTGAGAATTTACAGTATTTGCTTTTATATAAGCAAAGAGAAGACTGGAATAGTAAAAGAATGAAAGCCAAAGGAGTTGGAAGGAGCTGAAAGTGTTATGCTCAAATGGATCTATGGAGGCAAAAGAAGAAAGGATACAGGTGGAAGGCAGTGGGAATAAGGATAGGCAGGAGGAGTAGGAGAGAGGGGTGGGTGGCAACAGCATACAGAAACTGCATACAGAAACTACAGTGAAGCCTGCCTTCCCATGAAATCTGTTGTCCTAGCAACGTGATACTGAAAAGTTGAAGGCTGCTGCTCGCTATAATTCTGGATCTCATGCAGTCAAGGCAACAGAATACATCCAAGACACATGGTGGCAGGCCATGAGGACCTGGGGGTATGCCAGGAATTTTCAGTTCAAGGCAAGCTACACTCACTGGTAGCATTACACTATCTCCCACTGTCAATGTCCATGTCCCTCATCCCAAAATCTTATCCCAGCTGCTCCATTCCCTGTGCAGTCATCTCAACGCCATCACCCACTTTTGGAAAGAGGAGAAATTATAACAGGCTGCAATTACCTACACATAAGTCTGGGAACTGGCATAAGATGTTAGTGCCTGGGAATCCCAAGAACCCAAAAGGATATGTAGCTATTTAGTTAGAATAATGTCAATTTCATTGCTTGTACCTTCCTATATTGCTTTGCTTGTTTGTTTGCAAATCTACGAACAAATTTTGTAAAAACAACAAAGTAAAAAAAAACTGCATAGTTCATAAACATACAAAAGGAAATGATGCCTGATTCAAGAGGAATTTGTATTTCAACACTACTAGAAATAATAATGGCAGCCATTTATTCAAAACCAGATATATGCCTGAAAGAGTAATGAGTCCCTACAAGGTTATTTCATTTTATCTCAGAATAGTTCTTCAAGGTTGAAGAGTATTGACCCCATCATATAAATAAGGAAAAAACAGATCACACAATTTACACAACATGGCAAGAGGTTACCCAGCTGTTAAAAGGTGGAGCCAAGAGTCATGGTATATAAGCCATTAACTAACTCCCATCTAAAAAGATGCTAAATCAAGTTATATCACTTATACCTTCTCAGGTAAAACTTAAAAATATCCAATTCTGCAAGACTCGTTGGCTCCACCTGACCTGGCCCTAGAATACCTTTCCCCCTTACTTTCTGTCATTGCCCATATGGCCCGCCATACTCCAACTCTACTGACCTTCCTGCTACTCATCAAAAACAACATACATGCGCCCACTTCAAGGCCTTAGCATTGTTGTTCTCTCTGACAAAATGCTGCTGCTCCTCAGATCTTCACAAGTCTTGCTCCTTCTCATCATACAAATCTCAAGTGCTTCCTCCTCTGAGACCATCCCTGACAGCCTTATCTAAGATAGTGCCTTCCTGCTCTTTTTATTAAAGCATTTGCCACCACCTCAAATAATATTGTTTAATTTATGTGTTCCTTTATTGTCAGTCAAGGCACCATGAGCACATGCCTCTCATATTGACTACATCTCCAGGACCTCAAGCAGTTCCTGACACCCAGGAGATGCATAATAGATATTTTTGAATAAATGAATACTTAAATGAGCATGAATGTTGTTTGCTAAAGGAAGTTTCAAAATCTCTTGCTACTACCTTTGGAAACTTAATTGCATTGATGAAATTAGTTGGTGAGATAAATTGCATATTTTGTCTTCTGAAACTTTAAAAAAAGTTTCTTTCTTTCTGCTTCCTCCTTTGAAAGAGGGCTAATGAAGTCAAGATTATCACTGGTGCCCACGTGCTTTGCATGAAAGAAATTTCTTCTGCTACCTCAGACTGCACTCCTAATCTGAGATAGCTCTATTGTCATTTTTTCTGCCTGCTAGAAAGTAGACCTGAGATGTGAGTGTTGCTGATTGTTGATTGCTGGTATCAGGCACATGTGGAGAAGGAAATGGATATGGAGACAGGAGACTAGCGGGAGATAATGAATATATTTGCCTATAACCAGAGAGAACGCCTACCAACCATTTTTATCTGAGATTAAAGTACTTTTCTCTTCATTGCAACTGACATGTGCTGCACTGAAATAATTAATCCATGTACACATTTAATAAACATGTATTAAGGGCTCACTATGTGCCAAGCTATAAGTTAGGATTCTAAGGGAACAAAAATGAAAAAGACATAGTCCCTGCCCTATGAAGCTTGGAGTCTAATGGGGCAGACAGCTAGTAAATAACCTATTGTGATTAATTTCAGTGGTGACGAGAACTCTGAAAAGTATAGAATGAAAGGTAATAGAAGGATCTGAGAGTGAAGAAAAAACCCTGACAGCATGAGGACTGTAAATTGGGAGGGCAGCCTCAGGACTAGGAGAGGCACCATCCTGGGCACCGGGAAGGATAAGGGTACTGACAACCACATGTGAAAACACATGCATACGCACACAAAACAAAGAAGCAAACACAAAATAAGGATAGAAAAGTGCAGAAAGGGAAGAACTAGCACTAAAGACAAACTTCACTACATGGTAGTTCTACCAAGGCCTCAGTGGTAGAACAGCTAAACAGAACATCAACACTTCACCTTTCAGCATGTCCCAAGCCTGGGAGGGGCCAGAGTTTCAGAGCACCTGCCACCTTTGCAGAGAGCTCCCAAGAGCAGGCCCAATTACCACAGAAACAGGTGACATTGGATCATCGGATGTTCGATCATGCTGTTGATGGCCTGTGTTTCTGTTTATGTCATCCTCCTCATTCATTCATCCACTGAGTTATTGAATACCTCCCACAGATGCACACTTACTGGTTCATACTATTTGCTAGGCCTTTTCTAAGCACTTTTAATAACTTTACTTGATAACCCTAAGAAATAGAGTCTACTTTTATCACTATTTTACAGATGAGTAACCTAAGGCTCAGAGAAGTTAAGTAATTTGCCAAAGGTCACAGAGTAAATGGCGGAGCCTGGAAACAACCTAGGCAGTGAGATCCCAGAGATCCTCCTCTTAACTCTGATGTGTATATTACATTCCTAGGGCTGCCATAACAATTTTTAAAAATATATATATTTTATTGATATTTTACAGAGAGGAAGGGAGAGAGATAGAGAGCTAGAAACGTCGATGAGAGAAACATCAACCAGCTGCCTCTTGCACACCCCTTACCGGGATGTGCCCGCAACCAATGTACATGCCCTTGACGGGAATCGAACCCGGGACCCTTCAGTCCGCAGACCAACGCTCTACCACTGAGCCAAACCGGTCTCGGCTGCCATAACAAATTACCACACATTTGGTGGCTTAAGACAACAGAAGTTTATTTTCTCACGGGTCTGGAGGCCAAAAGCCTGAAATCAAGGTTGGTGGGGTCCTGTTCCCTCTTAAGGCTCTAAGGGAGAATCTTGCTTTGATTCTTCTAGCTTCTGGTGGCTTTATTGGCGTGTGGCTAAATAACTCTCACCGCTGCCTCTACAAAGACTTCTTTTATGTCTATGTCTTTTCCTGTTCTACCTCTTATAAGTACATTTGGATTTAAGGCCCACCCAGCCAAGCTGGCTAATCTAAGATGACCTAAATCCTTAATTTAATTCCATCTACAAAGACCCTTTTTTCCAAATAAAGTCCCATTCACGGGTTCTAGGAGTTGATACATAAACATATCTTTTTGGGGAGGCAGAGGCACTATTCAAACCACTATAGTGAGATCAACTAAAGGACTTGTGTGTAGCCGAAACTGATTTGGCTCAGTGGATAGAGCATCGGTCTGTGGACTAGAGGGTTCTGGGTTCGATTCCGGTCAAGGGCATGTACATTGGTTGTGGGCACATCCCCGGTGGGGGGCGTGCTGAAGGCAGCTGGTCGATGTTTCTCTCTCATCGATGTTTCTAGCTCTCTATCCCTCTTCCTTCCTCTCTGTAAAAAATCAATAAAATATATATTTTTTTTAAAAAGGACTTGTGTGCATGCATATGGGCCTGGCCAGTGGCCATGGACAACAGAGGGGGGGGGGGCATATGTAGGGAGGGGTTTGGGATGGGAATGGGGGGATGAGGACAATTATGTGATACTATAATCAATAAAATAAATTAATTAATTAAAAAAAGCAAATAAACAAACCACTATAGTGTTTATAGAGAGAGCACAGTTTAATAATCATTAATTGTTTAATAAAACTTAGCTATTACTATGCTCCCGATACTGTGGCATATGCTGGGAATACAAAAATAAGTAAATCATGGCCCTGGCCCACAATGAGCCTGTTGAATACCAAGTGAGACAGACAGGTAAATAAGACAATTACAGTAAAAGTATTAAAAGGGCACAGGTGACATGCAAAACAACAATAACAGTGAATCCTGTGAAGATGAGAGTCAGAAGAGGGTTCATAGAAGTGCCATGACTTCTCTCTAAAAGTGAGTAGGTATTTCTGGGTAGACATGGAAGAGCATATTCTAAGGAGAGGAAGTAACACACACAAAATCACAGAGACATAAAATGGCCAGGCCCATTCGGAGAGCTGTAAATAATTTAGGGTGACAACATTATTGTTCAAGGGCGGGATGGCTAAGAGAAAATCCTAGAGAGGTGGCCTGGGACAAGATCAGAGAATGTCAAATTCCAAGCCGTGGGAAGCTGGTGTAGGGTGTTCAGTGAAAGTGTAACAATCAGATTTAATTTTCTAAGGAACCTCACAAGTCAGCTACCACATGGCATGTGGCAGTGCGGAAAAAAACGTGTGCGGCACTGTGATCACAGGAGTGCACGGCAGGGAGAGGACACGATAACCAAGCTTCCTCACTGTGGAGAACCCTGGTGAGGGGAAGGAAGTGGTCTCGGTTGATCCAGAGTGGTTAACTGCTCCTTTCCTAGAATTCCCTCTTAGTTTCTATACTGCCACTCTCCTGGTTCTTGGTTTCTCTATTGCCCTCTCTCTTGGTTCTTGGTTTCTTTCTCTACTGCCCTCTCTCTTAGTTCTTGGTTTCTATACTGTCCTCTCTCCTGGTCCTTGGTTTCTATATTTCCCCCCTTTCCTGTTTCTTCTGGTTCTCTTCCTACCTCTCTAATAATTCTATCTTAGCTCCTTTATTTTTTTCCACTTCTCTGGTCATCCCTCAATTGATGGGGTTTGATCTTATGGTTTAGAATAAAAAATTGGGTTTTGTCCTTGACACACTTTTCTACTCAATCCAACTGTCAGTTCTAAGACATCTCACACATTCTCCTTGTTTCAACTAACCCCAGCCTTGCTAAATGAGGCTCATATCTTTATTTCCAGTCCAAATCACTATTTCTTCCAGGCTCAAATCCAACTGCTTACTTAGACATTTCCACTTATATGACCCACCCATATTCTAAATTCTACTTTTTCTATTCCCACTGTCACCAAACTTGTGACAAATATAATTACTCTTGTCATCAAAATTGTTGGAATAGCACTAAAAGGGTCAACAGTGTTCAATGCTACAGGAGGTCAAGAAAGACTTAAAAAGTCCATTGGATTTGGCAATTTGTAGAAAGTGAGAGCTAAGGACATGAAAACAGCAATTTCAGACTACCTTTTAAAGAGCTGAACTGTGAAATGGAAAGAAAGGAGGGAGAACCACATCAAGGAAAGTTTTCGTGTTTGTTTTCTTGCTTGTTTGTTAACTCAGAGAGATTTGAGCATGTTCAATGAGGACAAAATTGATATTTTGGGTAAAAGTACTCTTGACTGTTAAGTACTATCACACATACTGCAGTATACTTAACATGCCTGGTTTGCAGGTTCCAAGTGCCAGTAGCACACAGACAGACACACAGACACACATTTAAAACCAGTCATTATGACATTAAAAAAAAACGACCTTCCCCAATACATTTCAAACATCTCCTGTGGACCACTAAGCTAGAAAGAAGATGCCAGCAGGGAGGACAAGTTGATAATTAAGAAGAAAAGCAAAAAAAAAAAAGAATCAAGGTCCTAGTTCTGGAGGACCCATGAGAAGACTGGGCCAAGGGCACAAACGCAGGGTTTAGGTGTGAAGCAGGACAAATGAGAGATGAGAGATATTTGGGATTTAGAATCACACGAATATTGATTGAGTTTCCAAGCTATCACTTACTTCCTTTGAGAGACACTGCTGACTAACTACTGTTCCCAACCCTTGCCCACTTTCTGCCTCCACCAGAAAGCTCTCCCATGGGTTGACCACCTAACACTGGGCTCATGCAATCAAAGATATGGGGAAAACTCTTCCTGATATAATACCCAGCCCCAGGTGTGTCCTTCTTTGAGTTTTGACAAGATGCCTAGAGCTAGGGGAGACACCTTGCAATCGTGACAAAAATGCCAAGAGAACCCCAGACATCACTGCATCACTGAGCCACCCAGGGGTCCCCATCTCCAGGCACCTTGTTCTAAGAGATCAATAAGCACCAGGCACTGTGAGTGAATCACTACCTAAAGGTCTTGGGCAAAACATTTAACCTCTCTGATCTAAAATTTCCTCACCCGCAAAATGGAGGCAAAATACATGCCTCATAAATTCAATGGAAGAATTAAATGAAACAACACATGTAAGCTCATGTGAGATGACTAGCTCAGAGCTTGACAAAAATAAATGATAAATCAATGTTAGTTCCCTTTCTCATTGTAACCATATACTGACCCATGATAATTGGGTATTCTTTGTCCCTGTAAAGCAGAAAAACATCAATAAACTATTTTTGTCCTAAAAAAATGAAATAAAAATTGGCTTCAATATTACTCTCATGCATGCTGGATCCTTAGAATCAAATATATTTTTTGAGATTTTATTTGTTTCCTTTAAATAAAATTTATGGAGGTGTCACTGGTTAACAAAATTATACAAGTTTCAGGTGCACAATTTTATAACACATCATCTGTGCACTGTATTGTGTGTTCACCACTTCAAGTCCCATTTATCCCCTCTCTACCCTCTTCTACCTCCCTTCAACCCCTCTGCCTCTGGCAATCAAATGTTGTCTGTGTCCATGAGTTTTTTCTCTATTTTTTCTTCTTTGCTCAATCCCTCTATCCTGCCCACCTAGTTCCTCTTCCCCAACAGCTGCCAGCCTACTCTATCTAAGAGTCTGTCACTATGTTGCTTGTTAGTTCATTTTGTTCATTAGATTCCACATCTGAGTGAAATCATATGGCACTTATCTTTCTCTGACTTGCATATTTCACTTAGCATAATGTTCTCCAGGTCCACTCATGCTGTCACAAAGGATAAGATCTCTTTCTTTTTTACAAATGCACCACAGCTTTTTATCCACTCATCTACTGATGGACATTTGGGCTGCTTCCAAATCTTGGCTATTGTAAATAATGTTACAATGAGCATAGGAAATACAGATTGGTGCAGCCACTATGAAAAAAAGTATGAAATTACCTCAAAATATTAAAAATGGAACTGTCTTATGACCCAGTGATTAATTCCACTTCTGGGAACTTATCCAAAAAACCCAAAACACTAATTCAAAAAAATATATGCACCACTGTGTTCAAATATAATTGTGATGCCATATTTTAAGTCTATTACAAAATAAAAATATAATTTTGAATAAAATAGCAATATCTAATATTTTATTCTAAACCATAAAATCCTATCTAATAAAAGGGTAATATGCAAGATGGCTGCCTCCATGTGGTCAAAGATGGCTACCCTATGTGGACTCAAGATGGCCACCACAAAATGGCCAGCAGGGGGAGGCAGTTGGGGGGGACCAGGCCAGCAGGGGAGGCTGGTTAGGGGTGATCAGGCTGGCAGGGGAGGGCAGTGAGGGATAATTGGGCTAGCAGGGGAGCAGTTAGGCATCGATCAGTCTGGCAGGGGAGTGGTTAAGGGGTTATTAAGCTGGCAGGCAGAAGCAGTCAGGGGCAATAAGGCAGTCAGGCAGGTGAGCAGTTTGGAGCCAGCAGTCCGGATTGTAAGAGGGATTGGGTCAGTTGGACATCCCTCAAGGGGTCTCAAGTTGGAGAGGGTGCAGACTGGGCTGAGGGACACACACACACCCACCATGCATGAATTTTGTGCACTGGGACTCTAGTCAAAATATAATTTTGAATAAATTATAGATTTATCTATAAATAAGGTAAAATAATCACAGAAGTCTCAGAAAGGGAGATAAAAATATATTCATGGTATAGAAATCATAATCCAATGAGTTTTTCAGCAATATCAGTGTCATCAATTAAAAATCATCTGATGACATTTAACAAATTAACTGCTTTCCTGTGTCTGTAATATAGTACCATGTCTCAATACCTTCATATCTCTCTCATTTAATAGTTCAGTTTTTCTTATATATCAGCACTTCCAAATCTATAAGTGACCCTGAATTCAGACACTATTTTACTTTGCTATGCTTTCTTTGACAATCCTCTTGACTTATCTTCATTGCTTATATCCTATGTGTGTCCAATTATTGAAATTACTGTATGTCTCTGCTTTGAGAACCTCCATAAATCCTAATCATGTGACCATCAGTAATTGCATCACCATAGAGGTGGAACCCACTGAGCCACTATTCATGCATCAGGCCTAATATGTGGGTATCATCATCACAAACTCTTCTCTTTCAGTCAACAGGAAAACATTCCGATCCCATTTTCCTCAATGATTTACATAAAGTCTGGTATATGAAAATACAAGATAGTGTGTACTGAGGGCCTACTGTTTCCCAAGCTCTGGAGATAGTGTTGCATAAGGTTCACTACAAACCAGGTGTTATATTGTCCCCATTTTACAAATGAATAATTTGAGGCTAAATGTTTAAAAGCACAACTAAGGCCACATGGCTGGGAATGCATGTAACTCAAGCCTATTGGCTTCAAGGGCTGCCTGTTCTTCATAGAGTGCCACAACCTTCTTCTTCACCTTCCAAAGGGATGCATGAGAAGTGACGGCTCATGTATTACTTTCTAGCACCACCCATCCTTATTTCTACAAATGCCTAAAGCAATTTCTGGGGCCTTAGTTTTTTTAAGAATTAAAAATGTACCTGAACTTCAAGTAGCCAGTCTCTTGAAAGCAAACCCTGGATGCAATTTTAAAAGAAAGGATATGTTGGCCAAGAAGAAACACATTCCACAGAAGCAGGTGGAAATGCTGAAATTTAGACAGACTTGAGGGCTGCATCACTGCAATGTCAACAGCCTGTTAGAGAGAACTACCCACCCATCTTCCCCCAAAGTACAGTTCAGGGAAATAGGGACAATGGGTGAGGAGAACCAGACCTCCAGGCAGGCCATTCTATCCTAGCTTTTTCTGATTGCCTCAGGGTGTGGACTGGGATGTGAAAAGTCAACAAAAAAAGTTTTTTAAGGTCAAAGATGCCTAGAATTAGATCCTAGTCCCACTCTATCCCTAGCTATGTGACTTTGGCCAGGTACACAAACTCTCTGATTTAGTTTCCCTATGAACCAAAGAAATAATAACTACTTACCTCACAGCATTGCTTAAGAATTAAAATGGTCCTTAACATCATGCCTGGCACAATTTGAGAATAAGTGTTTCAAGTTGGTATACTTTATTAGCTTCTTTATCCTTTTGCCTTTCGCACCTCTATGACTTAATCCTCAAAACCCAAGAAATACCCAAACACCACAGTTTGCTCTGTCCCAGAGAATACCATCTGACAAACAACTAAAAGCATGATAAAACTAAAAACACCAAAATTGGCCAAGAGGCACAGAGTAATGTAGGAGTAGAACAGGTCTCTTGGTTTCAAGATTGTTTTGGATATGGAAACCCGCATGAGCAATGGGAAGGCCAGAGACTATTTACAGGGTCACATACTACTGATAGCTCATCTACTCTCTCCAAATACTTTACCACTTGGTGTGTTGAGTTGAACAGTGGGGAGAGAGAGGTGGGAAGATCAGTAAAAGATGGGGTCAGTTGGATTCCAAAATGTGGTTCTCTGCACAGTGCTATTCAAAGCAGCAAGTCTCAATCAAGCAAGTGAGAAACAGCAATAGTTTCCAGAGTAAGATTATTTTAACATGTCCGTCAATGAGGAACGAGGCGTGGAGTTTGGTGCGTATTCTAGCTACTGTACTGCAGCCCTCTGAGCAAACCATCTATTTCCAGGCCCTGACTCTCACTCAGCATACCTTTTCCTCTCCCATTCTTGCAGGTTATTTTTCTTTTAATCTTTATTGTTGAATGTATTACATAGGTCCTCCTCTTTCCTCCGTTAAACTTTTCCAGCCCCCTCTCATCCCACTCCCTCTTTAAAGAATGGTTCTTATATCCTGTTGTCCAATTCCACTGTACCTTCCACTTTCTGTTTTCCTGCCCAGTTCCTGCCCAAGCAATTTTCATTGGTCCTAATGCCAGTAACAAAGAAAGGTCAATAAGCCAACCTTTCTCCATTTCCATTCCTTATTTCTCTCATCGAAAGTATATGTTTGAACAGTTTCTCCATAATTTCTCACATATTTTATTTCATTTTCTCTTCAAAATGTTGTGAAGTAGGTAGAGCAGAAAACAAAATTTAAATCTTATAAACTGTAAACTGAGTATCATGTAGCTTAAGTGCTTTGTTTACCTAAATTTCCAAAGCTCATGAAATTGGAATCTAAAACTCAGAACTTACAATTTATAATTCCTATAATGTTTTTGAGGCAGAGTTGTATATATAGAAAGCACATGCTTAAAAATGGGTACTTTTGGGATTCAATTCCCAGTCCCATTGCTCATAAACTGTGATATCCCAGATTAGTTATTTAACCTCTCTGTGCTAAAATACTAAAACCCAAGAAAAACTTCACCAAGTCAGCATGGAACCTCCTGGAAAGAAATGGAAATACATCCAGCTTTAGTTTGTTATTTTGATTCAAATGGGCATCCTAAGTCCAGAATCTCCGGGAGAATAAAAAAAATTATAACAAGAAAAATTAAACAGACCCTTTATATTCAGGTGAGGAACTGCCAAAAATCACCTCATTCATTTTTAAACCGTCTCTGTTACTATTGTAAGCTGTCTTTCTGTTACAAGCGCCAGCAGTCCATTCTTTATTAGAGCTAGTCTCTAACCAAACATGCCCATGTGGCCGTGTCACTGATGAGCCTCAGCTGCCCTGGCGAGGAGGCCACTGCTCCCACCCACACTTCACAGCCCTTGTAGGAGACAGGTCGTTGATCTCCAGCTCAGAAATGCCTCTACAGTTGGCTGTGATGCTGTTTAATTCCCATTATTTTCAATTCCCTTTCTTCAAACTGCTCCATACAACCATCAGCTTAGCCTGCTGAATGTTATTCTGGATACTTAGTGAAGCATTTACTATGCATTTTCTATATATTATCTCATTTAATCTTTACAAACTCTATGATGAATATGTTATTATCCCCATTATACAGGCAAGGAAATCATTTTCAGTGATTGATGAATAGTCCAGATCCCCACATCTAGGAAGTTATGGTTGAAACCCACTGACTCCAGATTCTGATCTTTGAACAGCTCTACTCTCTGGTTCCCATGCTTCTTTTGGCCACGGTAGAAGGTGCACTTCCTCACTGGGAAAGCAGAGAACTAATTAATGTTTGTACTGATTCATCAACATATAAAAAAAAAAGTGAGAGCACATGCCATTTGACCAGATGCTGAACCTGTGTCTCACTATTTTGGTCAAAAAGCTTTATAATCATGCTGTCTTTCTTCCATAACCAATCCCTTGAATCAGGGACTTCATTCCTGTGATTCAATCTTCCACAAGGAAACTTAATAAGTGCATTCTACCTCAGTCAAACAAACAAACAATCAAACAAACGCTAAGTTAAAATGGAGAAGTAAGCCTTGGCCAGTGTGACTCAGCAGTTAGAGTGCCGACCCACACACTGAAGGGTTACAGGTTCCACTGCAATTCAAGGGCACACACCTTGGTTGCAGGTGAGAACCAGCCCTGTCAGGGTGCATGTGTGAGAAACCAATTAATGTCTCTCTCACACATGTGTGTCTCTCTCTTTTCTGTCTCTTTTCCCCCTCCCTCTTTTCCAGTCTCTCTGAAAAGCAATGGAAAAATATCTGCTGGTAAGGATTAACAACAACAAAAATGGAGAGGCAATTACCTATCTTCTAGAAGAGGGAAGCAAAATGGAAGGCTAATTTCTCATCTTTTGGATGGCAACTATACCTTAAAGTGAATTGTGTTTCTCAGAATTACTGCAACAGTTCCACTTTCAGATGTTTTGTCCTGTTGCATCATAGTTGATTCATAATCGTGGAACTCTGTGTCCTCATTCTATGTTTGTGGAATGTGGTCACGGTACTTAAAAATAAACTTCTATTTTTAAAAACTAACCTTAGAATTTCAGGTGTTTCGTTTTTGAAACTTGACCCAAAATCTTATTTCTCTGAAATCTGGAAGATACTTTTTATTACTTTCATGCAAATCATTTAAGTCTGAGAATGTTCCTTTGCATAGCTCCCTGGAATCATGGACCCACTGCCTTCTCGGGCTGGGGGTTCCTGCTGCGCCCTTCTCTTCAGCTACCAGCTACACCGACAAGCATCTGACCCCTTGTGACTGAGCTTCCATGCTACAGGACCTTTTCCCTTCTTCTTTTTCCTCTTCCTACCTATTTTTCAGAAACTCTTGTTTTTAGGTAAAAAATCAGACATTATTTAGGCTCTTTTAGGAAACTGCCTAAAAATCATTGCTTATCTCCCTTTTATAATGGAGAAAAAAGATAAGGCGGGCTACTTGGTTGGTTGCAATAGTGGGAGGGCTCAGGGTAAAGAGATCAGAGGAGGATCTCACTACAGTGACCTAGAAGAATCCACCTCACTGGCCTCAGTCTCTCTTTCCCCCTAAAAGGGGTAACCAATGGGCCCATGATAGAAGTGTGCTGCCCCTAAGTGCTAGTCACATTCTCACTCATTCTCTCCTCTACTAGATTCCACTATTACCATTATGAATCAAAGGGTGAATTGCATGTAGGTAGATAATGTCACCACAGAGGAGAAAGTAAGAGTATGAAATTATGTGAGATGCTAACCAGCCTCTCCATTTTCTTGAGAGGAGATGGAACACATGGAGCCAATGTTATAGTCCTGGCTTCCAGTTACTGGCTAAGTCAATCTGGATATGTTAAGTAACCTTTCTGAGCCTCAGTTCCCCCACATGTCAAATGGAGATAAATAATACCATTTAGCTCACTGGATTATAAGAATCTACACTAATAAAAGAGTAAGATGCAAATTGATCATACCTTCATGACACCCACCAGTCAATCAGGAGTAGGTATGCAAATTAACCCAACAAAGATGGCAGGTTAATTTGCATACACAGATACACAGGCGCCGAGCGGCTGGGGGCATGGCGGGATGCAGGTGTTCCACACCACCCCAACCACTCTAGGCTTCTGGACAGCATGGGAAGTTGAAAAGGCAGCAGCTCTAGGCCAGAGCAAAGGTGATACAGGCAGCCAGAGAAGGAAGGCACATTCTTGCATGAATCTTCGCGCATCGGGTCTCTAGTATTGAATAAAACAATGCATGCAAACCACTATGTGCCCAGCATATGGTAGATACTCTAAAGCACCTGGAATACATTAGTGGATAAAAAGAGCCTAGTCTGTCCACATGATCTGCATCTTAGTTCATATTATCATATTATTATTAAGCATTTGTAAGAGATACAACCAAGAAGCAAACAATTGATTTAACCAATAATCACTTTTACTAGGGCTGGGGGTGAGGTTGGATGGACTTAAAATAGTATAGGTTGCACAATAGCCCATATAAGGGGAAAATATCAGTTTTACCTTCTTGCTCTCAAAATAAATGGGCACTTATTTGTTTCAAAATTTTGGCTCATCCACCTTGGCATTTTTCAGTGCCACATTGTGCCCTCAAAATACCACTTCTAATAGTTTATTACAAGTGTAATACTTTCACGATAAAGATTTAATTTAAAAAAAAAAGAAGACAAAATACCGCTGCTAAAATATAACGTGCTTAGGAAAATGTTAACAAAACACTCAGTAGGTTTTGCCATAGTCAGTCTATATTTTCCATTCTGCTTAAGTTTATCTTCATTCTCGTAGCAAGGGCTTCTCTTGCCAGCATTTGATTCTAACATCTTTCCCTTTCAATCTCTTTCTCAAATACTACCAAACTTCCTCCACTTCATCATCTCTGCCTGCTGCCAACAGATGGCAATAGTGATCAGGCAAGGTTACTTTACTCTGGTAAGCCCTGCACTCTAATGGGTCTCAAATGGCCAAGGAGCATGCTTGTGGTGTCTGTGCTAGGTTTTGAGGTATTTGCAAATATCATTAACCCTACGGCATGTCTTTTAAGTAAAAAACTAATGGCAGTTTTGAAAGTGGTTTTTAAGAAGTATAAAATGACAACAAAAAGGTAGAAACAATTCTAAAAACCCAAAGTGATGATAAAAAAAAAAAGTATTGTACTTGTGAAATGAATCCATCTGAGATAGAAATAACTGTGAAGGACAATATGTATTGAGAAGTGCTGTACCTAAGCAATCAAGCAAGGAAAAAATAACTGAATAAGTTTAAAATGTGAAAACAAAACATAACCACAACAAAACTTTCTGTGGTTAGAGAATAAGCATCTATTCATAAGACAATCCAATATTAATGTAGGAGTGACTAGGATGTATTTGAGGCCTAAAAGCAGTGGTCCTCAGCCTTAATTGCACACTAGAACCATCAGGGGAGCTTTTAAAAATCCTAAACCTCAGTATTCTAGGCCAATAATCAGAATCTTTTTTGGGGGGGAACCAGGCATTGGTTGTGTTTAAGGCTATTTAGGTGATTCCAACGTGCAAACAAGGTTACAGACCATTGCCTTCAAATGTAAGCATGAGGAAATGAAGCTGCTACCGGTTCTGTGGTTAAAATACACTCAGATACATAGACTGATGTGTGATGAGCATGGACACCTTAGCAAGAAGTACTTCTCCGTGATATCTGTATGCTCAAGGAGAAATATTACCCACCTCAAAGGAGTTTTGTTGCATATTCTTGAAACTGATATGGGTAAACAGTAAGTATTATGAAGGAAGAATGGAGCACACCTTATTTTAAAACTTTGAAGGAGCACCCTAGCTGGTTTGGCTCAGTAGATAGTGTCAGTCTGCAGACCCAAGGATCCTGGGTTCAATTCCGGTAAAGGGCACGGACCTCAGGTGCAAGCTCCTCCCCGGCCCAGGCCCAGGTCAGGGCGCATGCAGGAGGCAACCAATTGATGCATTTCTCTCACACTGATATTTTCCTCTGTCTGTCCCTCTCTCTTCCACTCTTTCTAAAAATCAATGGAAAAAAACATCCTCATGTGAAGATTTAAAAAAATTAATTTAAAAAGCAAAATTTTGAAGGAGCTACTCATATGAGTATTTGAAGAAAATGGATCACAGAGCTACAAGCTTCTCTATCTCTTAGTCATTTCAGGGAATCTATTTACAAAGAAATGGACACACAAAGCTGTGTAAAACTCCATGCATAACTAGATGACATCATCTTTCCCTCCCTTTCATCTCCAAGCGATTAGACTAATCCTTGGCCTATCCAACTCAGAGCATTCTGGTTAACAACCTTCCATCTTTCATAATTCAGTTTTGCATAAAAACAAACGGATCACTTAGTTCTTGATTCAAACCAACCAGACTCTTCTCACTGCGGCCTGCTTTTACCTTGTCTGCCATGATCATAGAAGATCCCCCGTGGATGCCCAGGATGGGGGTGAGAGTCTGGGCTGAAATGAAGTCAAGGATCTGGGCGATGGCTTCCTGGTCAGTGTCGTCAGCAAACACCACCCCCTGGATCTTCCGGTCCGACATGAGGTCACAGATACGGGTGATGATGCTCTTTGGATCGGTCTCATTCATGGCTACTAGCTCCACACGGGGCACCACAGAGAGGTGATGGAAGTCATCTTTCTCGTGGGCATCCTTGATGGCCACCTCGTCCGAAGTGCCCACGAGGATGACAGCAATGCCAATGCTGGGGGGGCTCTTCTGAGAACGAGCTCTGCTGCCTGACACGGCCAGGACAGCCAACACCAACCAGAACTTGGGAGAACAGCACTCTGCTCTGGGCTTCATCTTCAACTCGTCGACTCCCTGAAAACGCAAAGACAGAGTGGTTAAATCACAACCCACACGGCAGGACCTGTCTTTGAAGAGGCTGGATATTGCAAGTCGAGGGCCTTTGCTGGTCATCAAACCCTACTTCTGTCTTTTAGTCTCTTAAAATCTCGTGTTTTCTCAGCAGTGTGAGAGAAAAAAAGCTTTCAGAAGCATCAGACATCCCTGAGCAAGAAAATAAAAGATGCTATTGCTAGAGCCATTAGCAGCAAACAGACAGAGACAAATGAGGCAACGAGGATGCAAGTGGTCCAAGGCAGTAATGCCAACTGCACAAACGCAGGAGTCTCCAAGAGGGGGGTCTTGCTGTTGCTGCATGATCCTTGGCACTCCTATCACAATTCATCCTTGAACTGCTCTTGGGCTGAGGGGATGGTGTAGGCCAGGCAAAGGCAGCAGTAAAATGGGCTTAGCAGAGGCTAGCAGCAAAACACGGTCTGGATAAGCTAGATGTAGAGAGCTACAGATACATAAGCCCCATTTTCTTGCTGCCTTTACTTCATGTTCACCTCAAAGAGGACAAGAGCCTGGAAATTCTTCAGCAGTCCTTCCAGTATCTGGCTCTTAATACTAAGTAATAATAAAACTTAAAAAACAGCCAATATGTAGGCAGTACTTTTAAAAAAATCTCAATTGATCCTTACAATAAACCAGTGGGAGGAAAATAAGAAAGGTACTGTTACCCCCATTTTATAGATGCTAAAGCTAAGGTTCAAAGAAGCTCAGAAACTCAAAACCATGAATCACTTCCAGGAAACAAATATGAATCCAGATCTTTTGACTTTTAGGCCAATTTGTATTTCATTATATTACATCACACTGCTTCTCAAATCACCCATTACCACAAGGAGTCGTCTTATTTTGATTTGTTCATGCACCAAAGTATGATGGCTTCAACAAATACTACTGATAACTACTATAATGTTAGAGCCACTATTTTTTTCTTCACCCAAGGATATGTGGGAGGGGGGTATATTTTAGAGATAGAGGAAGGAAAGGGAGAAAGAGAGAGAGAAAAATAATGATTAGTTGCCTCCCATACTCATCACGTTGAACCCATAACCTATGTGCCCTGACCAGAAATTGAACACCTAACCTTTTGATGCATGGGACAACACTCCAACCAACTGAAGCATCGGGCTCAGGGCATGTTAGAGGCACTTTTGAAAATTTTTTCATGGCATCCTATAGCAGTGATTTCTCTGAAATGACTTCCCATGTTTCCATACAATTCAACACCTTTTACCTACAACAAACTCCTACTTTTTACTTCCCTCCATGCCCTTAAATATTACACCATGCACAAGACTGAGGACATGGTTCTATGTAGAATTCTGTAATTTCTTTTCCTATCCCTGTTTCCCAACAGCTCCCTTTATTTAAGTAGAACTGGTCCTGCTTCAATTGTCCTGCTTTGTTTTAAATCATAATTTATTGTACCTCTATTATATGCTGTGTACTGTGCTAGGCATTTCCTCATATGGAGTCTTTTTGGTACTCATTGAAACCCTATAAATTAGTCATTTTATCCCCATTTTTCAAATGGAGAAACTGAAGCTTAAAATAGTTATGTAATGGGCCCAAGGTCAATAAATGCCAGCATGCCAATATAAACTTAACATTTTTATACACCAAAGAAATATTCTACAAAGTGCACCCAAAATCAGAATCAGCAATTCTCATTCTTTTTCTTCTTCAGAGAGAGAGAGAGAGAGAGAGAGAGAGAGAGAGAGAGAGAGAGAGAGAGAATAATCAAGGATGAAAATGCCACCTAATACCACCTGCTTGTTTGGAAAAAAAATTAATATATTAGGGATCTATAAACTTTGAGAGTGTGGCTAGAAAAAGAAAACAATAATGATGGTGCTGAGTAAAGAGAGATAAGGATGTTCAGGCTGGGCAGACTGACTGCAAAGGGCATTAATGATTTGGGAGTAAGATGCTGGGGACATTTTGTGGCTGAAGAAGCACAAAATCCAATCCAGTTCTTGGCAGAAAGCACCTTGGAACTCTTGCCATTGTAGGCATCCTTCCACACTGCCAAGAAGGAGACCTGTATTGATCGCCTTGTCTATCTCTTGCAAATAAGGTGAGAAGCTCAGTAGTTCACACCTGAGCAAAGTTAACTCCTGACAGTTTTCTGGTCTATGTGTCTCTGTGGAAACAGGGAATGGCCACAGGAGCCCTGGAAGCCTACGCTGATTAACTGGTCCCAATCAAGCATTAGAGCCAGGGCCTGAATTCCTCCTCCTCAACTCTACAAAGCAAAGCAGTGCTAACCACAATTGAGCAACACTGAGTATTCAAAGACCAATGGGTTTAGCATCTCAAAGAGCTATTGACAAAATAATAATGATAATAATCTGTTCAATTTCAAGCACTGGTTCTCAAGAAGAACCAAAAGATTTAGAATTTGGCAAGACTAGCAGCTAACTTTGTTGCAATGGATTGTAATCATTTAGATACCAGTCGCTAAATCAGCTTCCTTCTCACTGAAAAGTGGTCCACTCTGCCATGACAGTACATTAACTTTAATGCACTCTAAGGCTCCCGTTTTGATGTTTTATTTACTCTCTTTAAAATATCTCTTGTGTTCCTCTACTTCTTTTCACACAATATATTTGCACTTTGTTATGCAATGGCTAGTTGTGACACTCAAAGAATAGAATCAGGTTTTCCTGAGCATCTCTTTTATACTCAGAATAGAGCAAAGCACTTTGCAAAGCAATACATTATGGGAGATACCAGTAAGAGAGGGGCTGTGAGACAAACAAAGAAGCTTCTTTGAATACAAACTCAATTTCACACATTTAGAAGGGGCTTCATTGAGAGAACGCATGTAGTTCAAGATAAGCAAATTGGTTTTGCTCCTTTCCACTGACAGACCATGGTTAATCTTAATGCACCTGCTCTATGGTGCTTTGCCCCCTCCTCTCCACTGTGGTTCACACTCCCCCGTGAAATTGAGCATTGTTTCATTTTCACTGTCACTATAGCCTATATGTGTCTATCTAAATACCTGTAAAAGTTTATTATAATTATATGACTGTGCAATTAACTAGTTGGTGATCTTGTGGTGGACAGGACCTTTTCAGTTAAGAAAGCATACTGAACATCCACTACCTAGCAGATATTGCTGTTAGTGTTGGGGATGCTACTAACACAGGCTCTACCCTCCACAGCCATAGTCTAGTAGAAGAGGTTGAAACACAAAGAAGACCTTGTCTCATTTATATTTGCATTTTGGGGTTATAGCTGGGCCTCATATACAATAGAGAAAGATTCAATAAATGACAGCCACTAAGTTTCTACCATTATAAAATTGTTAATATTTGACCATTTTTAAACTATAATAACCTATTTTACATATTATATACTGACAGTAACATTTTACCTATAGACTGCCATACGCCAGATACTATTACTGCTAGGTAATTTTCATGTAGTGTTAAATCACATATAAACATTGTAAGTCATAATTTTTCCTTATATTGCACCTAAGAAAAAACTTTTGAGAGGGTAAGTATATAACCAAGTTCACCCCGCTGATAAGAAATGTCATCAAGTTTCAAACCAAAGTTTGTCTGTCTCCAAAACCCTTGTTCTATCCATTTTGCTGCCTCTCACTATATCTATAAAAGGCTAATATGAAAAGTGTCCCCTCGGGAGTTCTACTGAGAGACCAGCAGTTTGATTGCTTGCTATGATGTGTGCTTATCACCAGGGTGCAGTGAGGAACATGGTGGTGACCAATGGTGGCAGCAAGTGCTAAAGGAACAATGGAAGGAGGAGGTGGGGAGGTGGGGGGTTGGAGAGGTAGGGAAGCAGGGAGGTGGGGGAACCACATGGTGGTGGCACACTGGCAGTGAAGGAAGGAGGAGGTGGGGGATGGGGAACCTGATCAGCCCTGATCACCAGCCAGGCATAGGGACCCTACCTGTGTATAAATTTCATGCACCAGAATTCTACTGAGTATATAAACGAATGAACGAAAATTTAAGAAAAGAATGAATGAAATCACCAACAAACTGTGTTCTAATACCAGTTCCATATTAACTAAGTGCCTGAGAATGGGCAAATCACTTAATTACTGTCTCTATCTCTTCACTGGTAAAATCAAGATAATGTACTAACCTACATACCTGAAAGAGTTTTTGTGAGGATCAAATAATAATATGGAAATGGTTTGAAGGAAAGGATGTTACCTTTAAGCTTCTATAGAAGTTAAGTTGTTTAAGGATCCTAGCTATTTATGAAAGCACATAGTCAGCATGTGGGAGGTGAGGGTAATGGAATGGTAGGCAGAGGCTAAGAGGAATGTAAAGAGCAGCCTCACAGGAGGCAAGAGAAATTAGTTCCCTGACGGTTATAACACCCTGAAGAATATGTCATATAATGGCCTCAGAGTAGCAGCAAACTCCACTGACAGTTTACCAATTGTGTAGCAGAATTCAATAGTCATTCAGGCCAGGGTTGATAATGGGAATCAGTGAAGCTCAAGACCCCCAAACCAGGCCTTGAATTCAGACTTTAGGGTGTACATACAGAGCCAAGAACAAAGCAGCTGGATCAGAGAATCAGCTGTTCACTTCCTGGCCCTCTGCCTCCTTGAGGCTTGAGCTGAGTGGTCCCCAGATCTACAGCAAGCAAAAGACCACACTCGCTTGCATTAATGCCTATACTTGGTGCATGGTAACTATAGCAAGAACCAGTGTATACGTTGCTGTCCACAGTAGATTTCAAAAGAAGACACATCTGAATGAGAAACTGGACCAATCCTGTCCTCAGAAAAAAACAAAAACAAAAACAAAAACTGAGTCCTGGGGCAACCCCAACAGAAAGAATAAAATGTGATTTAAATAGACGATGAAGTCAAATTTTCCCTTTGATGCAATCAGGACATTATTTGGAGAAACAAAATTAAGGAGATTGTGGTTAAGATATGATAGGCAGTGAGTAAAATGAAGATTACAAGTGCCAGAACTATACATCAGGTCCAGTACCCCAAGCTGCCAATAAAGACAGAAAGCTAGGATATATAGGTCTAAAATTTGTCACTTCAGAAAATATGGGAAAACAAGGAGTCTCATACAGTATATATCAAATAAAATAAAAAGAGCATAACCTTTTTGGAGAGCAATGTAGGGATATCTACCAAACTTTTAAAATAAGACAATATAAGTGAAAACATCAAAAGTGACAATGAGAGATATCACATATTACACATATTAGTACCCAGAAGATATAAAAATTATGAGCATATATGGATATAAAAATATAGGCTTAATGTGTATAACGCAATACTTAAAATTACCATGGGAGTAACAAATAAATCCAATAGATAAAAATATAAACAAAGAAATAAATATTTATTTTAAAAAGCATGAGTATTAAGTTTGAACTAGTTCAGATATCTAGAAATTCGCATACAACACAGACTACATACTCTTTTAAGTATGTAAAAAAGTATTATGTCTACAAAAATGCCTCAATAAATTCCAAAGAATCAATATAAAAGGACTGCCATTTTTCTATAATGTAGTTAAATCACAAATAAAATTTTAAAGGAGATAAAAATATCACATATCCAAAAATTTTTTAAAACTTTCTATTAAATAACCAAGGTTAAGAAAGAAATCAAGAGAAACTAAAACATCCTTTGAACAGAATGACAATAAAAATATTAAATATGGGAATGTCTAGTGTACAACTAAAAAGTTTAAAGAGAAACCTATGCCTTTAAATTCACTTATAAGAAAAATTTTAAATACAAAATAATTCATTGTAACTAAATTTTCACTATTGAATAATTAACAGAGTCAACCCTAAAAAGGAATTAAATAATAAAGTGCAGAAATTAAAAAAACATGCAGAAAAGAAAGGAAGAAAAAAGCTGATTCTTTAAAAGACTATAATAAAGTTCTGACAAGACTACTCAAGGTAAAACAGAAAAACTACAAATAAAATTCATAATAAAAATAGAAAAAGAGCAATATATACAATAAAAATTTCAAAATAATAAAATATTATGAAAATCGTTGCTTTTTAAAGTTATGTGTAAATATATAATAAAAATAGCAAAAAAGAGGTTCAAACAAAAAATTTGAATATAACAATAAACATTAAAGAAAATAAAATGGTTATTCAAGGTCCCCAATCCTAATCCACCAATAACCACCTCCCAACTATACTCCACACTCAACCACCCACCTGTCAAAATAAAAGGAAGTAAAACAAGTGCACATGGTTTTATAAAGGAAATCTATTGAACTTTCCAGAGAAGAAATAAACCTTGCTCATACAAGTCAAACAAATTGGAAAAAAAAAAACCCAGATAATTATAGTACAATAAAAGATTATCATAGTTCCCCTTCACTTAGGAACATAAAGAGAAGAGAAACCTAAAAAAAATATATTGGCTAACCAAAATAAACAGTATCTTTTTAAAATAACATGATCAAGTATGACATACCAGAAATGCAAGGATGACTTAACTATAGACTATACATCAAAATAATTTACCACAATGAACCAAAGGAGATATTTACACAAATATCCCCCAAAAATGACAGAAACACATTCAATTAAGGGAAAATCTATTCACAATATAAATGTTAAGATATGTGTGTTTAAAAAACAAAACATGCCAAAACCGGTTTGGCTCAGCGGTAGAGCGTCGGTCTGCAGACTGAAAGGCCCCGGGTTCGATTCTGGTCAAGGGCATGTATATTGGTTGTGGGCATATCCCCAGTAGGGGGTGTGCAAGAGGCAGCTGGCCGATGTTTCTCTCTCATCGACGTTTCTAGCTCTCTATCGCTCTCCCTTCCTCTCTGTAAAATATCAATAAACTATATAAATAAATAAATAAATAAATAAGTAAGTAAGTAAATAAAATAAAAAACAAAACAAACATACAATAACAGGAAATGAAGATCATCAATCTTTACCTGGCTAAGAGTATATACCAAAAACTCTTGATCACACTCTTTTTGACATTGAGAAAAAGGCAAAGTTAGTACTGTCACTGCTATTGGAGATTATGGTAAATAAAATAAGTCAAGAAAATTGAAGTTTTAAGAATGGGAAGGAAATAGAAAACAACTAGCATTGTATGAATATAATATGGTTATCTACACTAATAAAAGAGAAACATGTAAATTAACCATCACTCTGCTACACCCACCAGCCAATCAGGAGTGAATATGCAAATTAACCCAACAAAGATGGTGGTGGCCATGGAGATGGAGCAAGCAGGAGGCTTGAGTTGTCCCCAGCAATAGAGGAAGTCAAGCTTCCCACCCACACTGGCTGGCCCTGGCCTCCGCTCAAGGCTACAAAGTTCCAATAAATCCCAGATACCTGCTTCCAGCCATCCCTGGCCTCTGCTCAAGGAAGCGCTGAATAAAAAGAAAAAGAAAGAACAAAAGCCCTTTACCTAGGCTTGCCACACCCCCATGGGGTGAGGGTCCCCGCTGGGGGGATTGGCCAGCCGGCAAACAGCCATCAGCCTCTCACCCAGGCTGGCCAGGCACCCCAGTGGAAACTCCCACCCTGAAAGGGTTGTGGTCATCTTAAAAACAGCCCTCAGCCCCTCATCCAGGCTGGCCACATGCCCCCAGCAGGGACCATCACCCAATGGGGGCATGGCCAGCCTGCAAACCACCACAGGCCCCTCACCCAGGCCATCCCATACCCCAAGGGAACCTCCACCCTGATCCAGGACACCCTCAGGGCAAACCATCTGGCCCCCACCCATGCACCAGGCCTCGAGTTATACTAATAAAAGGTAATATACTAATTAGACTGGGAGATCTTCCAGGAGACCTTCTGGATGTTCTTCTGGACAAAACCGTGGTGGCGGGGCTGAGGTAGAGGTGGTTAGAGGCTAAGAGCGGAGGGCAGTTGTGGGTGATCAGGCCGGTGTGAGGGGCCACTGGGGGTGATCAGGCCAGTTGGGGGGGGGGGAGCAGTTTGGAGTGAACAGGTCAGCAGGGTGGCAGTTGAAGGTGAGCAGGCCAGTGGGGAGGGAAGGCGGGGACAAACAGGCCAGCAGTGGGGGCCAGTTGGGGGTGAGCAGGCTGGCAGGGGAGGCGAGCACACTGACACAGGGGGCAGCTGGGGGTGATCAGGCCAGTGGGAGGGGGCAGTTGGAAATGAGCAGGCCAGCAGAAAGAGTGGTTAGGGGCAATTAGGCAGGCAGGTGAGCAGTTAGGAGCCAGCAGTCCCGGATTGTGAGAGGTATGTTGGACTGCTGGTTTAGACCCGATCCCTGTAAACCGGCAATAGGACATCCTTCGAGGGGTCCCAGATTGGAGAGGATGCAGCTGGGTTGAGGGACAAACCCCCCCCCCCGTGCATGAATTTTGTGCACCAGGCCTCTAATCTAATAGAATTTAAAAACAATTAGTATTAATATGAATGAAGCAAGGTTGCTAAATAAATGACACTCTTAGAAAACATTAATAGCTCTCATTTAATCAACTAAAAATATAATAATCATAATAACACAAGCAACTAAAGAATGCATAAGACATGTAACAGAGAAAATGTGAAACTCCATTAAAGACTATGAAAGAAGACCTGAATGATGTAATCATTTATCTCTATATATAAAAGCCTAAGTGACCATCAGACCATTTGACCTGGTAGCTATGATGCACAATAACCACCTGGGAGCAGACACTCTGACCAGTAGAGGAGGGAGCCCAATTCCTCGTGGAATTGGCTATGGATTAGGTTGCTGCTGGGGCACTGCCAGCCCTGAATCTACTTCACCCGCACTCTGGACCCAGAGATTGGTTTTGGCCCAATCCCCACAGGCCAGGCTGAGGGACCCCAGTGGTACACGAAGGCCTCTAGTATTCCATATTCACAGGTTTGATAACAGTACTTTAGAGTTCTGTTTTCCCCTGAATTCATCTATAACTTCAAGGCAATTGCTATTATTGATAATTAAATTTTTAAAAGAATTTTATTAATTTATTTTAAAATGCGTACAGAAGAATAAAGGTACACAAAGAACTAAATAAATAAACAAGATGTCCTTATGTGAACCAATAATGAAAATATGCCAAGAACTAAGAAGTATGATGAACTAAACTCCATGTAACAGATCCAAAGTACATTTTTTAATTAACATTTTTAATTTTAAGTTCCATGTCAATTTTGGGTTTTAAGTTATATTTTCTAAATTAAAATGTTTAGGCACAGAGCAAATGTTGAACCAAAGAAGTGCTTTTGAGTCATAATGCTTAGCTTGGGCAACGCACGTGTTCACAAACCACTTGAAGTTGGAGTGTATCACAGATGTCAAACATCTACTTACATGTCATTTTGATGTACAAGACCAATATCTATTTCTAGCAAATGAAATACATCAATACATGCAGGATTTTTGGAAACCCAATTTCAAGCCTCCAAATGCATTGAGGGTCTGCTACACATCATCTCAACATCATCTAAATCTGTAAAAATGATATGTAAAAGGTACTAACCTTTCATTTCAGTTTACTTAGAACCTAAGACTTCTCTCTGCACTCTTATTCTTCTCCCTCTCACACTATTACCATCATCCATTACTCTTTTAGAGCTCTGAGCTCCCTTGCCCCTGCTCTTTCTTCAGAAAAGAACAAAGAAATCCTGATAGTGTGGGGAGTAGAGGCAGGTGCTCACACTGTGTACCTATAAAACCAGTAAAGAAAGAAAAGCCTATCTACCTGGACATCTTACAAACATGCTGACTCCATTTTTAATGTAGTGATTGACATGGCGATAAACAGCGCTCCTTGGTCCTGCTGGGGCTTTTACTTATCTAAATGCACTCCTATGCAGAGCCAACCACAAGTGCATTCCAACATACCACAGCCACAACAAATAATGACAAGACAAAGTCCAAGAAAAGAGAGCCTTAATTAAGACACTTATGGCAAAGTATCTGATCAGAGAAGAGCAGGATAGATGGTAGAGAGGGGAAAGATACGGGTAAAAATGATCCAAATCCTTGACCATCAAGTCCTCCTATGCAGTGCAGGTAGGGATGCCCTTCCAATGACCACAGTCCTTTAGACGCCTAGACGAAGCTGGCCTCATCAATGCACAGGTCAATGGGACGTTTAATATCTTGAAAGATAAATTCTTCTGCTGAAATGAGAGCCTTCTGTTTATACTGGGTCTATGCAGACCTGAACTTCTTCCTTGTTCCACAACACTTCCAGCGGTAAAAGCAGGCTGTTCTCTCTGAGCTGTTCTTTCCTGCTGTCTGTGCAAAGCAGAAGTATCACCTCTCCAGTCACCCAAGTTCCTGATACAAGAGCTGTACAGATAACTAGTAAAGGATTATGAATCACTTCATATGTGTAGACTTCAATAGAGGTTTTCAATACAAATATGGATGATTTTCTGTATTCTCACCAGCAACAGCCACTCATGTTTTCCTTAATATTCTGCAAGAGCAGACACCAAAATTGTTCAAAGTTTCTCTCCTAACATCTACACATAGTTCTTAATTATAATTAATTTATATGCCTCAAAGGACAGTGTGGGCAGCCCTGCTGAAATCCAAACCTTTTGAAACCAGATTCTGATTATTACCATTTGGCAGCAGATTGGGGCAATTTATTGATTTAACAGCAAAATAGAATTTTCAAGTGTTAACAAAAATTATTGGCTTGTCACTGATTACTAAGGGGGGAGGGGGGAGCAGTGGAAATGGGCAGTGGGTCAGAAAAAGCAGGAAAATCTCACCTGTGGAAGAGGCTCAAGGAAGATATTGGGAGGACAACAGTAAGCCAGGGGTAGTGTTCTGAGTAGATAAACAGCCTGTGCTAAAATAGATTTACCAGTAAAGCTGGGGTATTGAAAAGGCCATGTCCAAGTCCCCCCAAGTAATCTGTTCTACTGCCTAAGTAAACTCCAAGCCACTGCAACCCTCCACAAAGCCTCTTCTGTAGACCGAGCAATGATAATCGTTGGAGTTGAAAACATGAGCTTTATATTTACTCTTAATTTTCTGTGTGATCTTAAGTCGGTTTCTTTACTTCTCTGACCTTCAGGCCCCTCTTCTGTAAAACAAGAGATAATAACTGCTTTCATGGGATTGCTGTGAAGATTGACTCACTTGATAAATGTTTATTGAATGCTTTCCATGTGCCAGGGAATGTGATAGGAGATGGGTTCCAACACTGATTGGGATCCAATCTACAAAGCAGCCTTTTAACCTAGTGGCCACGGCAGACAAACAGGAAATTATAGTACGACGTGATGAGTTATAATAGAGCATGCCCGGTGCTCCATAGGAGGCCCCCTAATCCTGTCTGGGAGAGGAGAGTAACAAGTAAGTGCTAATAGATGAGCAGGAAATGTAATGAAAACGATAGACTGAAATTGTCACAATGATAAAATATTAATTAGAAGTGGATTATAATACAGTAAAGGAGGCAAGGACCTAGAAGTCAAAAGACATAAGCTTGAAACTTGACTTTAGCACTTACTTCCCTTGAGAAGTGGGGGAGGCAGTAACTTAAATTATTTGGACCTCACTTTCTTCATTATAAAGTGGGGATTATTATCCTCACCTCACAGAATTGAACAATTTATTTGAAAGCATCTAGCAAATAGCAGGCACCAGATATTTTTCATTGAATTTGAATAGATTTTGTCCAGAGGCAGATAAGGAGTTTCTTTTGCCTCAAATTACTTAGAAGAGTCAGACTCCTTCCCTCTCACCTCCATTTCTAATACCATTCTATTGACCTTAGAAATTAGTTGTTTTAAAAAGTTAGTCTATAAGTAACAACCTGATATTCAACATAAATAATTATTAAGATAGATTTTAAATCCTAAAGCCAGTCAGCACTTACTTCCCTCTCCCTGTTCCCCACCAGCCACCAAGTAGACACTAAATTTTCCCTGGTCAGTGTGCTCAATGGTTAGAGTGTCTGGAAGGGTACCAGGTTCAATTCTCAATCAAGGGCACACATCTGGGCTGCAGGTTTGATCTCTGGCCCAGTTGCAGTGTAAGCAGGAGGCAACCAATTGATGTGTCTCTCTCACATCGATGTTTCCCTCTCTCTCTCTTCTCTCTCTCTTCCCTCTCCCTCTCTGCTTCTCTCCCTCCCTTCCACTCTCTAAGAAAATAAAAATAAAAATAAAAAATAGTAGGTGCTGGCTGGCTTTAGGATTTAAAATCTATTTTAATAATTTTGTGGTAAGTAATATGACAACTTCAATTACATCAAAATAGTCATTTATTATCTTTAAAATCTGTATCTTTACTCACCAATTATGATTCTCCCTGCATGGAATATAAGAAAGAACCTACCCTCACTACATTGGCTAGTAAGAGAGCTTTTCTTGGAAACTCTGATGAAGTAAGGGCAAGGATTACATCTGTTTTCTTTATCTCCAATACTTAGCAGAGTGTCTGGCATATGGTAGGCACTCAATGAGCATTTGTTGGTGACATTAATGAATGAACCAATGATTAAGTACCTCAGAAGACCAATAATGAGCTACCTCTCTCCATCTCCATTGACACGTAAATGAAGGCATTGTTTTAGATCCTTCACTCCCAAGGATTATATCATAAAGGGAAATACCATAAATACCAGTAGCAATGCCATTTCCAATTCTTCATATCATGTAGGGATAATTCCTAGGTCAATGTCGTTAGCTGATAATTGCTTGGATATCTGAGTATTTATTTGCACTTGTACATGTGTGTGTAAATCAATGCCTATATAAGCGACATATGTTAATGTGTACAAATTAGCCCTTTTTCCCTTGGTCTCTGGGTTGGTTCTAAGGAGGTTCTGATGATGAAGCATAAACATGATTCAGCCTTCAACTCAGAGCCTAGATCTAAAACAAGATTCTGAGGCCATAAGAGACCTCACAGAGAGTATGGTAGCAAGGCCAGAATCAATAGGGAACAAAAGCCATACCATTTGAGCTGCCTGGTTATCAGGCCAAGTCTAGATGCAGCCATGCATTCCCTGCTAATAAAATGCCATCTTTATGACTGCCATCAATATACATACACATCTGTCCATCACACAATCCTGCCTGAATTCTGAACTCGCTTAAACCCTGCTAATAACGTGTGTGAAACTGAGCACCTACTCAGAGATTAATCACAAGTTAAAACATAATTTCACTTGCCTTCCTCCTCTCTCCCCCTTCCTCTCAAATTACCGTATAAGAAGACAAGAGACAGAGCTGAGGGCCAGGAAACCTCAGGCCCTATTACATCCCAGCACTGACAAGCCACAGGACTCAGAATTACTCAACCTCTCTGTGGCTCAGTTTCTTTGCTGTGAAATAAGAGAAATGAACTCATTGTTCTCAAAGTCTCTTCCAATTTTAAAATTCTGTGAATCTTTCTGTCTTCCATTCCCCTCCAGATCACCTCTCCCCTCTACTCTGAATGCCAGAGTCAGGCCTGTTTGGAGCACATCAATGGACTTCCTAGTCCTTTGGCCTCCGGGTGGGTTTGACTAATAAAGAGCATAAGAAGGAGCTCAGAGGGAATAAGAAGTCTGAGACCTGGGTACCTACTCTCCATGCTTCCTCCCTGTGGGTCCACTACAGTTTGGATGTATCACTTGACTAAAGATCATAGCTTCCATGAAACATCCCTCTCTTCTTGCTCTCTCCAAAGAGCTCTGCCTACGGATTCCAAAAATTGCTCCCACTTTCCTCCTCTGTTACCACAGGTGGTGGTGACTCCACCAAGTTGCTCCTAGCTCCAGGACACCTCTACTTGTGGTTTCTGTGCATTGTCCACAACCTGGTAGTCTTTTTCTAAACCCTCTTCAAGTTAAACAAATTGAGGGTGCCATCTGTTTACTGCTCGGATCATAAATGATACAGATTCCTCTTGCATTCCACATTAATGCCTAGGAGCCTCTTGGGTTCCAAATAGCAAAAGCAGGATCTGAATTCTACCACCAGGCATCACCGAATAAGGTATGACCGCTCCTGACAATGCTCCCTGCTTGTGCTCAGATCCTGGTGAGCAGCATTGTAAGGAGTGATGCTCTCCAGGTGCCTGGACCTCTGCAAGAAGGAATGAACATCAGTAGCATACTTCAAGAGAAGCCAGAATTTTGAGAGTGAAGAATGTAGAAGGATTAGGAATCAAAAAAATACACCAAGCAATTATCAGATTGACTACAAAGCACAATCCAGAGAAAGGTAGAGCATTTCATGAAGGAAAATGTGTTCGTTAAATAGGACTTTATATGGCCAAAGAAACAAACTGGCAACAAAGCCCTTATTTCCTTTCTCTTTTCTCTTTGATATGGTCAGAACCCACTTCAGAAAAAATAAAGTTTTAGAATCAATTTTCACTGTTAAATTATAAGCCAAAGTATAAACAAAGAAATACAGCAATACAAGAAAGCATAAAGATTACATTTCTAGGAAATAATACACCAATTAACTTCATATTTTTTTAATATGTGGGAAAAATTATGCCCTGGTTAGTGTGCTCAGTGGTTATAGCACCAACCCTCGATTTCCGGTCAAGGGCACCTATCTGGGTTGCAGGTTCCATCTCCAGCTCTGGGCACATGGGGGAGGCAACCAATCAATATGTCTCTCTCACATTGACTTTTCTCTTTCTACCCCCCCTCCCTTTCATTCTCTCTCTAAAAAACAATTTTAAAAAAATCCTCAGGTGAGGATTAACAATAACCAAAAAGTAGTGAAAAGGAATGAAAAAAATAACTTGTGAACCCCTTGCTGTAATGATAATAATATAGTTGCAGTTTGGCCATCCTTTATATTTTATATTGTTTTTAAAAAGCAAATAGCTGCTCTGAATCCAGCATCCTTACACTGTTAAAAGAGAATGTACGTCAGGACTAAATTGCGATGATCATGCCACCAGAGAAATGGCAGGGCCGGGGGCAGCGGCACAACCTGCACCTCCTTCCCATGCCCCAAGGAGGCCAGATAAGCTTCTCCCTGACTCAGCTCAGCCCCAGGCCAGGCCAACACACACGGCAGGGATCTGCACTTGCAGCTGCAGGGAGTATACTCAGGGACTCGGCAACTTTCCCACTTTAAGTTAGAGTTTGATATATGTAATGAAGGACGTTAACTTATATGGAAATCATGTTGCAATATAAGTGAAGTCATTATGCCATACACCTTAAATGTATACAGGGTTGTACGTCAATTATGTCAATGAACCTGGAAAAAAATTACCTTTTGAAAGCAAAAACCCCAAGCTACAACCTCACACCAGCTCCTATCCCTTTCCTCTCAGAAGTCCAAATCCTTATTGAGGTCCCATCAGGAAATCACAGCCAAGTGTTCCAAGGAGTAAAGGTCAGGCATGTGTCCACAGGACTGTCCACTCAGTGTGGAGAGAGGACATCCGCACCCTACACTAGACCTTCAGATGGCATGAGGGTGCTCCAGGGTATGAAGACGCTCAGAGAGAAGCTGCTCTGAGATTGAAGTGAGGACAACTTTATCTGGGCTAAAAGCTCTGAGGGCATCTAAGGTGAAGGCACTGGTTCGAGCAGAGGCTCAGAAGTGACGGCACTAAGGTAGAAAGCAGTGAGGCACAAAGCTGATAAAAAACGGTACACGGCGCCGCCCGCCCCAAGTAAGAGTTCATGGAAAGGGTAGCTGTGAGATAAAGTTGAAAAGATGCGCAGAGAAATCTGGATGCTCAGCTAAGGCACTTGGCAGCGAGTGGTGACAAGAAATGATGGGAGGGCGGGAGGAGAAGGAACAGATCTCTGACCACTAAATTCCATTCATTTTCAACTTCCAAGGTGAATGAGATGGCAGCAGCCTTCAAAAGCTGTTTGGGAAATCAAGGAGGCTAGCTGATTACAGCAGGGAAATTCCTTATCTACCTCGAGATAAAGCTGCCATTGTTGGGAAGTTAAGACCTCAGTTTTATAATGATTAAAAAACAGAAGTGCTTATGATATACCATTCACTGAAATGTTTTTGATTGAAATAGTATTCATGGAGACTTTTTTCTTCACAACATGAACATTTTCCAGTGATAAGATGAACCTAAATACAATGACCCTGGAGTCCTGCCTTTCCCTCTATCTCTGTCTTAAGTCTACTCCCTAGGCTCTTCCTATTTATGACTTTCACTTGCTCACTTAAAGATTTTTCCTTCTGACAGCGGTCAGTCTGTTCTCCATATCAGAGATGAGACTTTGGGTTGTGAGTAGACAATAAAATATATGGTTGGTGTATTATAGTATTATACACTTGAAACCTATATAATTTTATTAACTAACCTGGGGCCCACTGCATGACATTTGTGCACAGGGGTGTGTGTCCCTCAGCCCAGCCTGAACCTTCTCCAATCTGGGAGCCCTTGAGGATCCTAAAAAGGTAGTTGGACATCCCTCTCACAATCCAGGACTGCTGGCTCCCAACTGCTCTCCTGACTGCCTTCCTGATTGCCCCTAACTGCTTCTGCCTACCAGCCTGATCACCCCCTAACCACTCCCCTGCCAGCCTGATTGCCCCTAACTGCCCTCCCCTGCAGGCCTTGGTCCCCTCCAATTGCCCTTCCCTGCAGTCCTGGTCAACCCCAACTTCCCTCATCTGCCAACCTGGTCACCCCTAACTGCCCTCCCCTGAAGACCATTTTGTAGCTGCCATCTTGTGTCCACATGGGGGCAGCTATCTTGTATGTGTAGTGAAAGTCAATTTGCATATTACTCTTTTATTAGATAGGATGGGGACCTGGTGCATAGGTGGGAGCCAACTGGTTTTCCCTTAAGGGTGTCCCAGATTAGAGTGAGGTTCCCTTGGGGTGTGGGGCAGCCTGGGCAAGGAGCCTATGGTGGTTTGCAGGCCAGCCACACACCCCGGTGACCCAAGCGGAGGCCCTGGTATCTGGGGTTTATTTATCTTCTATAATTGAAACTTTGTAGCCTTGAGTAGAGGCCAGGGCCGGCCAGGGTGTGCGGGGAGCTTGGCTTCCTCCATTGCTGGAGAAACCCAAGCCTCCTGCTCACTCCGTGGCTACAGCCATCTTGGTTGGGTTAATTTGCATACTCGCTCCTGATTGGCTGGTGGGTGTGGCTTGTGGTGTAGCAGATGTACAATCAATTTGCATATTACTCTTTTATTAGATAGTATGCAACCACAATACTAAAGTCAATAATTTTTTTAAAGGAAATAAAGGTTATATCAAAGCCTCTTTGAAACACCTTCATCCTTAGGTAGCCTTTTTCTAATTTTCAAATTCTTCCTTGCTTCACTTTGCCTAATGAACAGGTATAAGGTTTTGTGTGAGTATGGATGGGTACTCACATGAATGTGTGTGTGTGTGTGTGTGTGTGTGTGTGTGTGTGTGTTTGTATGTGTATTAAAGACAGAGAGAACATATCTCATTTTTATTCATGTTGCCTCTTGTACTCTATCCTCTTCATTCCTCACCTTGCTTCTTAAACCTATCTTCTCCTTTCCTGAAAATTTCCTCTTCTAGAATTCCCTTTGAGTGACTTCACACTTTCATCCATGCCATCTTACTCAAACTACCTTGACACAAGTCACTAACAATATGCTCATGAACAGCTCCAGTTACCTCCCTTTTTCTGCTGCTTTAATCTTTCCCGGCTGTGCTTGACAAGATTTATCACCTATTTCCTCCTCATTTCACCATCTCTCTCAATGCTTTAACCTCTCTGTATTTCCTTGGTCTTGGGGCCTCTTAATCTATTCTCTCACTTTCTTTGGACTACTCTTTTTCTTTCCTCATCTTGTCTCTTCAGAGGATTTCATTTCTGCCAAGAATTTAACCACAACCCCTACACTTTCGTGTCCCCCAACTGCGCCAGTGATTCAAATTTTATTCATCCCTAACCTTTAAAGAAAGGCCTAGTTTTACACTTTTTTGCATCTGTTTAGTTGCCTGGTGTCACTTCAAGGTTAACATGTCTGAACATTTTCACAGCTCTTCATGTGCCCTTGTCATTTTCATTTGTCTAATTTATATTCAGGTCTAAATCAAACCCACTACTCCTTCTATTTTAGCGCCAAATTATTTCTGTATCAACTGATGCAAAGCCCTAATGTTTTTATACAACCAACTTCCCTCTGGCTTCTTCTCTGATTCCCACATCAAAATATTCCCCATCAGAAATTTCTTCTCCTGCACCATACTACATTTTTTTTCTTTGAAAGCTGACATATTCATTCCTAGTCTCCTCTTCCCTTAAGAATCTACATAGAGTCCTAACTGGTTTGGCTCAGTGGTTAGAGTGTTGGCCTGCGGACTGAAGGGTCTCAGGTTCAATTCTGGTCAAGGGCATGTACCTTGGTTGTGAGCACATCCCCAGCAGGGAGTGTACAGGAGGCAGCTGATCAATGTTTCTCTCTTATTGATGTTTCTAACTCTCTATCCCTCCTCCCTTCCTCACTGTAAAAAAAAATCAATTATATATATTAAATCTATGTAGAGCCAGTAGGAGTGGCTCATTTGGTTGAATGTCAACCTATGCACCAAAGGGTTGGTGGTTCAATCTTCAGTCAGGGCACATACCTGGGTTGTGGGTTTGATCCCTGGTTGGGGTGCATATAAAAGGCAACCAATCCATGTTTCTTGCTCACATATTAGTGATGTAATTTGATAGAAACATAACTGATTTACACTGAGCTCCACAGAGTTTAATGAAAAGAGATACTAAATTTTTACCCCTGCACCTAATTAATCATTCACACCTTGAGATTCACTAATTCATCTACTAGCCATGGTCTCCTTGATTCCCATACCAATTCCACAAATTTCCAGTTGTCTCCTCATCCAAAGTCCATGCTTTCTTATACAAATCTCTCCAACAGTTTGATGAAAAAGTAATGTAGAGATCGACTAGTTACACACAATACAAACTATAGTGTGTATAAAATTTGTCAAGAGGAAGAAAACATAATGAGTACCCTAGGTGAGTCTGGGCTTGTCAAGAGCATTTCCCCAGGAGAGCTATACTTTGCAGAAAAATGGAAGAGTTCTGGCAGAGAATGTGTGAGAGGGCAGGGACTGTGTGAAGCACCAGGAAGCTCCCAGGAATTGTTCTGGACTAAAGCAGGGATTCCCTGCTAATCAAGGAGAAGAAAGAGCACCCAAGTCAGCCATAAGCAAAACCAACATTTTTTTTTCCAAAACTGGCAAATGTAATCTATTTTTTAAAGGTGTTAACAGTGGGAAAAGCCATGGATTTCTAAAAAGATTTCTTATGAGACCTTCATAACATCACTTACTTAGCCTCTCTAAACTTCAGAGAGGTAGTTCATCTCTAAAATGTGAACAAGAATGCCTATTTTACAGGGTTATAAGACTAATATGAGAAAATAGATGTGAACGTAGCTTATAAATTGAAAGGTACTATGCAAATGTAGAGGTTTGTTATTACTAAGCAAAACTAGCAAATTATGCACACGTGCATACATCAGTATGTAAACTTTAATAACAAAATTCTTTTTTTTTTTGTCTAGTTTACTGAGGTATCATTTACAGACATTAAAATAAAATTCACCCTTTTAACTATATAATTCTATAAGTTTTTACAGGATGTTTCAATCACCCTAAAAGTCCCCTGTATCACTTAGTAGTCAATTTCTTTCCCCATAGAAATAGAACAGTCAGGGCCAAAAAAATTAATTTAAGTGTCCACTAAATGAGCATGAAATTTCTACACTGAAAATACAAATATGCATACCTAAATCTTCCTCTCTACTTGGGTGTGGTTAGAAATTCCCCCAAACTGACTTTTTTTTCCCCATAATTGTGAGAAAGTTCACTCCCTTTATTTCATGAATACTTCATTCTCCACATAAATTCTCTTTTACTATGGCAGGGGCCCCCATCACTGCCCCTTGCCTATAACCCACCTGCTGAGTCCAACCTCAATCACCAGGGTTGCCAGCTATAGGGTCTGAGAAGTGCTGACAATAAAATCTAGTTTAAATAAGTTTTGATGTGTGTTGGCTTAGAAATCTACCAACCTTCCTGAAAGAGGTGATAGTCTTAAGTTTTAAGCAAGAGTCTCAGAAACTGACTTTTGAAATAGAACTTGTTCATAAGATAAAGTATTCTTGAGGTGGGGCGGGGGGGGGCAGAGGAGAGAAGAGGGAAAGGTGTACTGTTTTGTTTTGTTTTTTTAATATAGTTTATTGATTTTTTTACAGTGAGGAAAAGAGAGGGATAGAGAGCTAGAAACATCAATGAAAGAGAAACATTGATCAGCTGCTTCCTGCACACCCCCTGCTGGGGATATGCCCACAACCAGGGTACATGCCCTTGACTGAAATTGAACCTGGGACCCTTCAGTCTGCAGACCAACACTATCCACTGAGCCAAACCTGTTAGGGCAGAAAAGGTATACTGTTTATTAAAGAACTCATATCTACTTAAGTGTTTCTCCAAGTATGATCTAAAAGCAACTTGCCTGAGAAATACCTGGCAAAATCTATAGATACCCAGATCAGATGATGCAGTCTCTGGAGATAAAATTTGGGAATCTGCATTTTTCCACAAATGCCTAAGTGACACTAGCGAGGAGAAGCCTGGATTGGAGGAGTGCAGAAAAGCCAACTGCTCCCCAGCCCAATCCCCAGGACACACATATCTCAGAGCATTGTTTTCCAAACCATGGTCACAATTAGCATATTTTAAGGGAATAAAACTGAATAGATGAGTTCATCCCATGCACAACTCTTCCTTTTACACATGTTCAATTTTATTAGATTTTAAATTCTAACTTTTTACTTCCATATGAATAACAAAATCAGCTTAGTTTATATATTCTGCCCTAAGAGCTAAAAGACTTCTACTCTAACAAGCCTAATGAACTGTATGTTCTAATCAAAGCAAGGATAGGCTGTAACTTACAGCACTACATTTTTATGTTTTACATATCTCTGTTTCCTACAAATGGAAGTTTTGTTTTGTTTTGTTTTGTTTTCATGCAGAACTCTTCGAAATCAGTTCATCTCATGGCTTTGAAAAGCCACAGAGAAATTCATATTGACATTGCCTCGGAAGAAACACACAATATGTCACCTCTTGTCACAGTGTCACATCACCATGCTTACTCTGCTCACTGGACCAGGGCTGGGTCCCTGACCAATTATAAAAACTGGAATTTGAATGCAGAGAAGCTAAGAATGTTATCTGTGAGCGATGGACTTGCAAGGTTGCATAGACTGGCCTTATGGTAAGACTATCATTTGGGGAAAGTGATTTTGAGCTGAGGGGTGCTGTTGAGCAAGTAGGGAGATCCAGCTGGCAAAAAGAAACAGAAGATTGGCAGAGACAGGGAAGAAGAGACAAGATGTCTAAATTCCTACAACCAATGGGGAAAGGGGATAAGGGAAATAGTTGCCTTAGTTCCCACAGGCTGTCCAATATCCTCCCCCAATGCGAATCAGGTTTGCATTGAAGCCCATACTGCTTGCCCTATAATACACCCCTTCCACTCCAAGCCAGCTCCAGAAGCTTCAGTGTTTCTCAACCAAATAATTTAAGGCATTACAGTTCCATAATAGAAGTGCATAGATGAAATCCTCACCCCTTGACACTTGCACAGTAGTCACTGTGTGATATGCATGTTCCAAGCGCTTTAAATGTATCAATTCCCTTAATCTTACCCAATCTGAGGAGGCAGACGCTATTATTAATCCCATTTAACAGATGAATAAAGTGAGATATAGAAAACTTAAGTAACTAACCCAAGGTTACACTGCTTTTAGATGGAGGAGCTGGGATCAAACCTAGGCAGATGTCTCTAGAAAATAGGCTCTTAATCTCAACCCTACACAGCTTCCCAAATGCCAGTATAGGAAAGCAGTGAGAGAAAAGCAGTTAGTTACCTATAAGGGAGTGCCCATAAAACAGCCTGCTAATTTCACAACAAAAACTATGCAGGCCAGACGGGAGTGGCAAAATATATTCAAAGTGATAAATAGCAAGAATATACAACCAAGCTTACTCTACCCATCATTTAGAATTGAAGGTCAGATAAAGAGTTTCACAAACAAAACAGAAAACTAAAGGAGTTCATCACCACCAAGCAAGTATTTATGTGAAATGCTGAAGTGTATTCTTTAAGAAGAGGAAGAAAATGAAAAAGGTAAAGATAAAAAAACATAAACAACAAAAGTGGCAACAAATACATATCTATCAACAACTGTATCTAAAAATCAAACAAATAAAAAAGCTGATGAACAGAAAAAAATATTCAAACTTGGAAAATTATTACCAACAAAGTTGAAATGCTTTTGAAAAAAAAAACTTTCAAGGCTACAGAAGAAACAAAAATACAAATAGAGAAGAAATCATTAAAAAATTTGAATAAGTCACTTTATAAAAACTATTTTAAAAATCAGGTAACATTTACACAGACACATACATACATTATAAGTGTATATGTAGCTCAATGAACTTTGATAAATCATTACTGTTTTTAAGTGTCTTCATAATTAAGTACAGAGAATTCTTCATGAAAATAAAAAGAATACTTATTTTCTCTAAAACTAATTTTAAATAAACTAACATATAAGGGCACAAGGCATATAAGTTAAAAAAAATCTTTAAAAATATCAGCAAAAGAAAGCATTAATGGAAGCAGAAAAAAAATAATTAAATAAAAAGAGTAATTCAATTCTTAGTCAATGTGACCTGTTTTCAGAACACTTTGGGGATTTATTTCAGTCTTACTTACTTTTACCCACTCATCTAGGACAAGTAATAATTATGCAAAGTGAGTAATGATTATCAAACAGTAATGAAGACTGGGGGTTTGTAGAACTCGTGTATTTTATATCTTTGGAGCAATCTTGAAAAGGAGAGAGGGCCAATAAATGCTTCCCTGAACCAATAGCTCTGATAGGCATTTACTTCTGAAGCATGCTTTGTGGCTTGCTATCATATTTATACAGCACCTTCTTCCTTAAAAGTGAAGGAAATCATGTCATATCCTCAAATGCCTGGTGCCAATGGCTCTCTGAGTGACTGTGGACTTAGCCTCTATCTTCATTCACTTTTACAAGCCTGTTAATTCCATTGTCCCAATTTCAAGTCAGTTGAGCAAACAATAAAACAGCTGAACTGTCATTGGAAAGAGAAGGCAGACAAAAGAGAGAGGAAGAGGAAATAAGTAAAATGAGTATAAAAGGAGATCCAAAATGAATCTATATAACATCTCTAGCAAAGAAAAAGGTATAAAAAAACCTTTGGTATTTGAGTCTGTTGAAGAAATTTTAGGTAAGCACAATATAATTACCCAACTTAACATTTCCTGTATCTTCCAACTACTTTATAACCTTTACCTAATTAACTTTCAAAAAACAGCGTAAAATATACATAAACACCCACTTTATAAATGGACAAACCAAGAGAATAGAGTAAGTGATTTAACTAAAAATGAAGAGAGAGGCTGGAATGTGAAATGGGAATGTGAATAGCAGTGAAGTACTTCAGTCCCCCAAGACCATGCCAAACCCATATTTTCAAAATTGCTTATGTTATCAACCTCCTGGCACTTATGGAATGGCACCAAGGATGGATTTGGACACTGGTAAAATGGGCATATACCTAGCTTTCATTCTCAGGACAAAAAAAGAAGTGCATTTCTCACATTATGAGCCTGGGAAGCTAAAACACTCAGCAGTAACAGGCACAAAGATGTACAATCGGGAGAACAAAGCTCCCCTTCACTCACTGTCATTCTTCAGCCTTGTTGGTCAGCAGACTTTATCCTTTCCAAGCTCCTAAGTAAAGCCTGATGAAGGCAATAGTCTGGGACTCTCCATTTAGGACTAAAATGGTCTTCCTACCCTAACTCAGTACTCGCTGCCTGGCAGGAACTGAGACCCTGCTGGGCTGATCCTGACCATATGGCTGGCCTACCTTGCCTCTCTGATCTATATTCTCCTATTACAACTGGAAGCTTGCCTTAAACCCCAGTCCACCAACTAGATCCCTGACTTGCCAATTTCTTCATTCTAAGAGAATACCAGCTTTCCAAATTCTCAGTAAAAGATGGGTCCAGACTTGAGTTCCCTGTGCTTATTTGGATCCTATGATTTGGTGCATCCTCCATCCCATCTCTTTATGAAACTATCTCTACTGCTGGGTTGGTTCTACTTTCTCACCCCCCATTTTACTCAATGCCTATTCCACTAAGATTCTATGACATCTTAAAGCCAATCTTCAAGGACTATGGACATTAAACATTAAGGACATTGTTTCAATACTGATTAAGAATGGATGTCCTTTCCTGGATATTTCCCATTCCTTGTCACCAGTATATCCCTGCCTCTTTCAGTAACTTCCTCTTGTCCCATCTGTCTGTTCATACCCTTTTGATTTTATATCCTGTGAAGTTTGCCTATCTGCCTGTCACTTTTAGAAAGCAAAATATGTCAGGAACTTGTGAACTCTGAATCTCCTACACATCTGTATATATATAAAGAGGTAACATGCTAATTGGTCCTAACAGTGTCCCAGTCACAACCGGATGGTCAATAGGCTGCATGCGCACTGGAGCTGGTGGGCAGGGACAGGGGCGTGTACAGGCCTGCCCAGAGCTAATGTCACTTTGATTCAGAGGTGGCACGTGTGGGTGGAAGCTGGTGGGTGGGGACACAGACAGGGGATGTGTCCAAGCGGCCATGGAACAGCTGGAGCAGGCCCAGAGCATACACAGACAAGGGGTCATGCCCAAGCCACTGCAGCGCAGCTTAAGCATGTCTGTGGAGCGGACACAGACATTTTTTCGTGGTGAAGTGACTGGAGTCTGTGTTCATGAAAACACCTTGGCAGCTGTGGCTCAAGGAGAGTGGGCCTAAGCCATCAGTAGGACATCCCCTGAGGGATCCCAGACTCTGAGAAGGGGCAGGCTGGGCTGAGGCACCCCCCACTCCAGTGCACAAATCTCATATACCAGGTGTCTAGTTACTCTATAGCTGCTGAAAGCCTTATTGGGGATTTGTCAATTGCAGAGCCTAAACTGGGTCTTGAAATCTATCTGCCGCTAACTAGTTGGTTGGTGCCATCACTGCCACTCCATCTGTCCAGTAGCAGCACTGGAATGTGCATTTAAGAGAAGCTGAGGGGCACCAATCTGGTTGGGAAATAAGCTAAGAGAACTTGTCATAAAGAAACATTTACATAGCAAACACTGGCATGCTTAGTGTTTTACCTAGAGTATATGCTTATTGAAGAGAGGATGCGCTGTAGAAAGGCATGTAGATAATACATGGTTTTGTTCCCCCACTACCCCTTTTTCATTGGTGTCACCTGAGTCAGCTTAACTCTTTAGATCTCTCTAACTAAACTGGAAGAGCTGGTAAAATCCAGTGAATAGTGGGTGTCTGGTGCATAGCCCTGCTCACCAATACCCTATACACAATGTGACCCCCACCCAGCTCAATTAGTATTTAAGAGAAGGCAGGGCTATTTAAGCACCATGAAGACTTTCCAATATGGCAGGGAGGCAGTGCCCTGGGCACCATGGTCTCTAAAGCTGCAAACTCCCTGTGTCTAGCCCCACCCAAGCAGGCTTCCTCCGTACCTGAGGACACTTAAGGGCAGTGGCTTTCCCCATCTTGCACTGTAGCCACGCCAGACAATTTCTGCTCCCTGTCAGTATTACTGATGTGCAGCCACCTGTAGCTGATTGATATCGTTCATCTTCTGAAATGTGATTTTAAACATGTTATGTATTTCACTAATGCAATGCCCTAGAGACTGGATTGGAACCACACAGTTGCGGCAGATTACACTATTTATTTTACATACTTGAAGACAGAGCCTCTTGAACTCAATATGCAAATGCATGTGAATAATATGCAAATCAATGTTTTCTGCCAAGACTCTGGCATTTTTCTTTTATTTTTTTAACATATTTTTATTGATTACAGAGAGGAAAGAAGAGGCAGAAAGAGATAGAAACATCAATGATGAGATAGAATATTTGATCAGCTACCTCTTGCACACCACCCCTCCCGCTCACTGGGGATCAGGCCTGCAACTTGGGCATGTGCCCTTGACTGGAATCGAACCCAGGTCCCTTCATTCCACAGGCCAATGCTCCATCCACTGAGCCAAACCAGCTAGGGCTGGCATTTTTCTTTTAATGGGACTGTGATTCCTAGTCAAGAAGGAAGAGCATCTTCCTTGCACTCTCCTGCATCAATGCTCTCCCCTTCTTCCCTTCAAGGTCCTGACCAGCATGTAATTCACTAAGCTTCAAAGCCCTGAGAAAATTACAGACTCTACAAAATTGCATTTAAACTTATAATGGTCATTCCAAAACATTATGTAGTGCCTTGCAACAGGTGTGCTACAAAGGCAATGAGGGTTGCACTACTTCACTGCCAATTTGAAATTTTATCCTTAACCTCATGGAATCTGACAGTCTCTTTAGCAATTCTAAATTTAAATGTTACCATGTACTGTGCACATAGATTTAGCCACACACACTTTCTAAAGAAAAATAAATGCAGTTTATGAAGCTTTGTAAAGTAAAATTTACAATGGTGCTGGTAAAAGGTATCAGAGTGGCTCCTGAAACATGGAATCCTCTATTTAGCCTCCGAATAGGGAATTACATATATCTTACACATGTGGCCAGAGCCACCACCATCATCACCATAACCATCATCGCCTGTAAGGAAAGACCTACTTGGACCCAAGACAACCTACTGAAGAAACACTCTTTTAAGTTATCAAAAATATAAAGGTAAGATAAGTCTTATAAGCGACCATCCAACTGACCAGTAGGCATGACGCACACGGACCACTAGGGGGCAGATGCTCAATGCAGGAGCTGCAGAGCTGAGGTGACTTTAGAAGCAGGGGTCTCAGGTGACGCACCCCGAAACCAGAGAAGAGGGAGGCCAATTTCTCAGGTGTCATGATTCCACCTTCAGCCATGGGTTATGTTGTTGCTGGGGCACTGTAGGCCCTGAATCTGGTTTACTGCACACTTGGTGTTTATATTCCACAACCTGTATGATAGCAACTTTGAAGAATGCTCTCTCACACTCTGGGACCCCTTGGGGGATGTTGGAGAGCCAATTTCGGCCTGATCCCCAAAGGCCAGGCCGAGGGACTCCACCTGCCAAAGGGACCCCACTGACTCTACAGACGCCCTTCGAGCCACTGCACCGGCCCAGGTACGGCCAGCCATGGAGGGACCACAGGCCATGTCCAGTCCGTATCACCCAGTCCCACCCTGCCAGTCACCTTCTAATTAATTTCCTTTCAATGTGCATGAATCCATGCACTGGACTACTAGTAACTAATATTTATTTAGCACTTATTTGGCACCAGGCACCATATTTAGTACTCAGCATGAGCACATCACTGGTTCCTCATAACAATCATGCTTGTCCAAGATCTTACAGTTCAAAATGATAGAGGCCAGATTCAAACCCAAAGAAACCATCTTAGTGACTCACATACAAATTATTGTTAAAGGAACTAAACTAAAATTTCATAGGCTAAACACAACTATCCCAAAGAACCAAGGTGAGATCCTTCAATTAACACTCAGAAAGGTTTTCATTTGGGGCTATACTAACACAGGGGAAGAAAGGAATCAGAAGTTCCATCTCCCAATGGCCCAGTTCTAATTTGCATTTTATGCTTATATGTCAAATTCAATAAAATATCCTCATGGTTCTCTAGTCCTAGTCCCTTTTTAAAGAACACTATTTTAAAAAACTATTTTTAATTCTCCCAATGAAATATATGAGCTGGGTTGTCCCTCCTATATTGGGAATAAGAAAAAAATGGAATTCTCTATGTGATCCAGGGGGCTGGTGGGAGACCAAGATTCCCAAGCACTGTGAGCCCAAACAGCACCCAGGCCAGAAGGAAGCCATACCTCCCATTGTCTCTACTCTCCAACAATGTTTTCATCCTTCTTGATTCTGCAGAAGTGGTAGAGGCAGGCAGAGAGCACCACGTTGGATGATATTGCTCTTGGTAAGCACAAAACACTCTCAAAAGCCTTGTGGTACATGAAAATATAGTGGAGCACCAAAGCTTGCAACAAGAATTCCAACTATGGCCCAAGGTAATCACATAGTTAGTCATCTTGAAGACCCTATGTGAGTGAAGTTATCTAATTAGATCCCCAGGAAGACATCATATGGCTAAAATTTAAGATGATGAACCCTAAAACTTGATCCAAGCTGTTCACTTAGCATTCTGAAAGTATATTCTCTTTTGTGGAACTAGTGGATTCAATGCTCAGAGCAACAGCCATCAGGGATTAGTGAGTTGAGCTGTGACCTGACCAAAAACACACAAGCCCATTCCATGAGAGTCATTCAGTTGGTTCTAGGCTCTGTTCAATATTCAAATGATCTGATCAAACTTAATCAATGACTAGTACTTCGACTATATCTAAGTGCTTTTGTACAAATAAATTTGATGAAATTGTTTCAAACAGCTTTTGAATTATATCTGAACAGCCATATTTTAAAAGAGCCAAGACACTCTATTCATCACTATTATCGATAAAATATTCATGGGACCTGTAGACAATTGATTTCTAACCACATGGCCAACTACCAAAGAAATGTGTGTTCTTGTTTTTCCTATGCTGGTGAAGAATGTATGGGGGGAAGGGGGAAGGTGGTAGAAGATGGAAAGTGGAAACAAAACCATTAAAAAATATATTTCCAAAGAGTGTTTAGTAACATGGAAAAATCCTTAACTTTGTGATATTAATGAAAGAAGCAACATGAAATTCTAAATCAAATAATCCATAGAAATAAATATACCAAATTAGTAGATAATTAAATTAAATTCTTTGTTTAATCATTATTAATTAACACAAACTTGCAAAAACTTAAGAATGTTTCAGACTCCACGCATGAGCCTACCTGGAAATCTGTAAAATGAGCTACATAAACATATCTCACTTTATTTAATAGGCCTGTACCCGGAAAGCTGCACATAATACTCATTTCTATAATTTATTCCAAAAATATCAGAAGCACACCATGACAGCTTGCTATTTAAAAACCATGATTTTGAGAAACTAATGATCAATTGAAAAAAATCAATAAGAACAAACAAAAAATCAGCTTAAAATGACATTTTTAAAGGAAGAAGGAAGTTTGCATTATCTGATTTCTATACTGATAACACAAAATTATATTCATAAATATAATAAACTTAAAATATACTACAGATGTGAGCACAAATTCCACAAAAGAGAAGCTACAGATGATGAACAAGCATGAAAATTTACTCAATATCACCAGTAATTACAGATATAAAAATTAACACTGCAGTGGGGTACAACTTTAAGCTTCCAAGAAGAGGAATAGCCAAGGATACAGTAGAAATAGGCACTCTCACATATTACTATAGGGAGTATAAAGTGATTTAAAAAAAAAACATTTTAGAAAAGCCATTTGGCATTATAGATCAAGACAAGAGCCTTAAAAATGTTGATACCTTTGATCCTGTAATTCAATTTCTGGGAATCTATTCTAAAGAAATAATGTAAAATACAGACAGAAATGCTTTATATACCAGAATATTCACTGTAAAATCATTTATAATATGAAAAAATTAAAATTAATTAAGTGGCTGACAGTAAGAAGGTGGTTAAGTAAATTATGCTATAGTTATATGACAGAATACTACATAATCTTTAAAAAAATATGTTTACCAATAACTTTAATAACATGAAAACATTCTTATGCTGTAATGTTCAATAAAAAAGCAACACAAAGAATGGTATGATTCCATCTATATTAAAATGCATAGAAAAATGCTGGAAGGAAATATACCAAATTGTTAACAGCAGTTAACAATGAAACTGTTAGTATTTGAGTGATTTTTTTCTTCCTTCTGCTAACTTTTCCATTTCTTTCCAAAAATTACATAGTGAACATATTACTTTAATAATCAGAAAAACATTATCAGTTATATATTACATATATTTCAAGTATTTAAACCAGTAGTTTATAGAAAAAATATTTTTTAAAAATAATGAACTAAGGCAGAGAAATATTTTTTAAAATATATTTTATTGACTTTTTGCAGAAAGGAAGAGAGAGGGATATAGAGTTAGAAACATTGATGAGAGAGAATCATCAATCAGCTGCCTCTTGCACACACCCTACTGGGGATGTGCCCGCAACCAAGGCACATGACCTTGACCAGAATTGAACCTGGGACCTTTCAGTCCGCAGACCAACACTCTATCCACTGAGCCAAACCGGTTTCAGCAAGGCAGAGAAATATTAATGGAGTATCAGTCTCTCCCTGTTCCTTTTTAGGTATTGCCACTAAATTTTTAAGGCCATGTTGTGATTTAGCGATTGCAAGAATATGAAATATTTACTCCATTAGCTAAATAAAATTAAGTTACATGCATAAATCTTACCTAGAGTTACATGTTTCCTATTTCTGACTTAAAGAACTCACATAATGAATCATTTTGGAAAGATTCATTTCTGTAAAGTGAGAGTCACAATCTAATTCTGAGTTATCAAGTTTATTTAAAGTGTTGTGCCCTCATTTGTGTGCATATAAAGTCATGTGTATACTGTGTAAGTATCATGAACGTATGTACATCATGTTGACACATACTAAAGGATATAAGAGCAATTAAGATTCTTTTACTAGGTTGGCTTAGTTCAATCTTCTCTCTTTCCTGATGAAGAAAGTGAGGCCCAAAGAAATTAGTAGGCTAAAAAAATATGCTTAGGGTCACTTAGCCAGCCAGTAGCAATGCCAGTATGACCAGAATACCTGTTTGGAGATTTTCCACTAATTTGCATTGCCAAGTTTATACCCTTAAGCTATGACTGTAAGAAACTGTGAACTTGGTGGGTTTTTTTAAATCTTTATTATTGAAAGTATTATATATGTCCCCTCTTTTTTCCATTGACCCCTTCTAGTCTGCACCTGTCCCCTCTCCCCTGCCCCAGGCCTTCAATGCCCTATTGTCTATATCAAATAAAGTTGAATTAACACTAAACCCTTACCCTATTCAGCAAATGATCACTCTGACTTTAACCATTTGCAATAAGAAGGGACTTCAAAAGCTGTTGGAAGTGTGTGGCTGAGCTTGAATTTGTATAGAACTGTCCTGATTGGTTGCTAATCGCTCAATTAGCAGAAGAAATTGAAAGCAGAGGCTAAAGCAGTGTTTGCTTTGTTGGTATTCTAATATCAAAGCAGCTCTTTCCAAATCTGAAAGGTCAAAAATTTCAGTAGTTCTTGAGAAATGAGAGAAAAGTGGGTTAGTAATGTAAACTAAACTCTACAGATAATTAATATTTTACTATCCCTGCTTTGTGATTCTTGGTGGCTACAATTAGCATATGTAAAGTGTTTCAAGGTCACTTATTAAGCTTATTATCTGAGGGCTTCAGAAAAATGTAGATCTTTAGATCTTTTCATGCACTCTCAATTTCTCTAACTTTGGAAGGAGGTAGGTGTCTTTGAGCTTAAGGTCCTTGTGCCTATTAATCAGGGTATAACTGTATGTTGCAGAGGTAAACTAAATCAGGATATAAAACACTTTGTCAGGACACCTAAACTCCCTTTGTATCCAATAAGCATTTATTAAATATTAGAGGCCCAGTGCACGAAATTCATGCACAGGTAGGGTCCCTAGGCCTGGTCAGCGATCAGGGCCAATTGGGAATTGGAGCTTTCCAGCTGCCAGCCGGCCTTCCCTCATTCCACACCATGCCCTAGTGGTCAGTGCACATCATAATTGAGCGATAGAACTGCCTGTCTCCTGGTAGAACTCTTGAGGGAACACTTTGCGTATTAGCCATATATATCCAAATTATGGTACATATTCTATATTTCATCTATACTATTTAGGCATATTTCACATGCCAATATTTTCTACATATAGAAACTCAATATTGATAACAATAGAAATAATGTATGCAAACAGAGGATCATAGTGTGATTTCAGAGGACAGGTGAAGTTTGTAACAGAGGGTTCTATCAATGCAAAGGCTCTTTTAACTGGCATTAAACTCAGAGCTGAGAACAGCGGGATCTTGCCAATGAAAATGAGTAATAGTGAGGAATATTGGGACAGAAGTACAGAACTGAAGAAGTATGGTGAAGAATGAGCTTGGCTATGACAAGTCCATGGAGAACTGTAACTAAAGATCAGGGCAGACATTTGGAATAGAATCAAGAAGAGGATAGTGTGTTCAATCAGAAAAGCAAAGCAATGGAGTTATTCCTTCAGAAGGTCTGCACTATTGCCAGAGACAGTGAGGGCATGCAAAGAATCCAAAGGTATGAAAATACGGATGATTTAAGAGAACTATCATTACAGCAGTAGTAACGTGAAATTTGAAGCACACCTCCAAAATAAATGTAATGTAAAAGTACATGCCAACGATTTCCATGTCATACTAAAAAAAGCCATTCCATTACTTTATTATATTTACACAGTGATCTCATGGCTCTGTGGACAAGTAAAGTCCTTGAAAAAGAAAAGTCCATAAAATGTGTTTGGGGGAGCTATTAGTGCTTTATGGGCAAGTTGAGTTATATACCACACTAGAGGTGGGGGTGTCCCTCAACCCGGCTTGCACCCTCTCCCATCTGGAACCCCTTGGCGGCTGTCCGACTGCCAGTTTAGGCAGAGATTGGGCCTAAACTAGCAGTTGGATATCCCTCTCACAATCTGGGTCCACTGGCTCCTAAACGCTCATCTGCCTGCCTGACTGATTGCCCCTAACTGCTTCTGCCTGCTAGCCTGATTGCCCCCTAATCTTTCCCCTGCCACATGATTGACACCTAACTGCTCCCCTGCTGGCCTGATCACCCACATTGCCCTCCCCTGTCACAACCTGCCTCCTCTGCCTGGATCTGCCTCCTCTGCACGAGGCAACAGAGACACCAGGACCCAAGTCCTAAGTGCTGGGCAAAGGAGAGGGACCCCCCAGGCCTCACCCTGCAGAGTGACCACCAGGCCCCACCTCTGCTGTGTGCACAGCCATCTTGTGACAGCCATCTTATGACGACTTTGGGCAACAGCACTGCACGGGGGTATGACGCCACCTAGGCTTTTATTATATAGGATATTTCACTATTTAGCAAGGACTATGAACAGAGCTAACCTGGCTTTGACATACACTAGCTGAGTGACCCTGAGTAAGCTGTTTAAACCTTCTGAGCCAAAATTTTCTGATCTCTTAAATGGAGATAATAATACCTACCTTATGTGAGATTTAAATGAGAAATGTATGTAAACCACCCAAAAAGATGTCTGGCACCTCTTCCCCATAACATATACAAATTTTTAAATATATTTATTGATTTTTTTTTACAGTGAGGAAGGGAGAGGGATAGAGAGTTAGGAACATCGATGAGAGAGAAACATCAATCAGCTGCCTCCTGCACGTGCCCTACTGGGGATGTGCCCACAACCAAAGTACATGCCCTTGACCAGAATTGAACCTGGGACCCTTCAGTCCGCAGGCCAACACTCTATCCACTAAGCCAAACTGGTCAGAGCCATAACATATACTATTTATGTTAATGATTATGGTCATGAGGGTTTTAGTTATTTAAGATATTATAGACATTTAAATTTTTCCTTCCCATGTTCTTCACATTCTTCTCAACTGCCCTATAAAGAAGCATCATTTTGCTGCCTCTCCTCCTCTCCTCTGAGATATGAACAAGAACTAGGAAAAGCCTGATGTTTTTAAGTGCCTGACTGCCGAAGCATGTTTCCTGAGAACTTCTCACAATAGCTACATTCACATCTCTCTCATGCAGGCAAATCACAGTCGTAGACCAGCTGAAATTATTAAAAGACTCCCTACCCCTAATCCCAGTGCCCTGGTAAAGCCAAAAGTTACAAATGAGTAAGCACGGAGGAGAGAAACACCATTGTATAATATTGAAGAATACAACTAGAAGACCCCCAAATCTTGAATATTTGACAAGAGTCCAAATTAAAAATGAATCTCCTTACCTATCATTTCCCAAGTAAGGTCTCCTAATGCCTTCTGCATTCTAATCTGTTTTCAGTCTATAGCATTCATAGGCTCACCCAAGGAGCCTTTAGCCCCCTGCAAGTAACTGGCTATGAGATACAAGCCAGACACTAATATCTCTGAGCCTTGGAATGCCCCTCTAAAAACAAGAATGTAGTATTGGGTAATCTTAAAGGACCAAGATAGATAGATAGGTAAGTAGATAGATATTTAGATAGATGATAGATACATAATGAGCACATTTTCATGGGAAAATCACTACAATTGAGTGTGGCTTATTTTTTTATTATTTTTTTTATTTTTTAGTTCTACTAGAGAATCCATCATGGGCCCACCAGATTATTTTAATGATTTTGTCCTTATTAGAAATGAAAATACCACATGCAAAAACTTACAGGATGCAGCAAAAGCAGTACTAAGAGGGAAGTTAAGTTATAAGCACTTAGATTAAAAAGAAAGAAAGATATAAAATAAACAACCCAATGTTATACTTTCAGGAACTAGAAAAGAACAAACTAAACCCAAAGTTAGCAAACAAAAGAAAGAATGTCAAACTTCAGAGGAAAGGTAGGGAAGGGGAGGGGGAGAGATCAACCAAAATACTTGTATGCATGCATATAAGTCTAACCAATAGACACAGACAACCGGGGGGTGAGGGCATAAAGGGAAGGGGGGGAGAGTAATGGGGGAATAAGGACACATATGTAACACCTTAATCAATAAAGAGATTTTAAAAAGAAACTAATAAAAACTGGAGCAGAAATTAATTGAATAGAGAGTATAAAAACAGGGGAAAAATCAATAAAACTAAGTTTTATTAAAGATCAATAAAATTGTGAAATCCTTAGCTAGCCTAAGAAAACTAAAATATAAAATAACAAAAATCAAATAAAAGAGGTGACATTATAACTGATATCACAGAAATAAAAATAATATTTAAAGACTATAAATAATTGTACATTAACAGATTGGACAAACTAGAAAAAAATGAATAAACTACTAGTAACATACAACCTACCAAGACTGAATAATAAAGAAATAAAATAATCTGAACAGGCCTATAACTAGTAATGAGCCTGAATCAGAAATGAAAAACCTCTGAACAAAGCCAGATGGCTTCACTAGAAAATTCTACCAAACATTTAAAAAACTAATACCAACACTTCTCAAATTCTTCCAAAAAACTGAACATGGAACACTTCCAAACTCATTTTGTGAGGCCAATATCAGACAAAGATACTGCAAAAAAGAAATCTACAGACCAATATCCCTAATGAATATTGATGTAAAAATCTTTAGCAAAATACTAGAAAACTGATTTAGTACATTAAAGGGAATATACACCATGATCAAGTGGGGTTTATTCCTATAATTCAAGAAAGGTTCAACATACAAACGTCAATACGTGTACTCACTACATTAACAGAATAAGAGACAAAAACCTTACGATCATCTCAACTGATGCAGAAACACATTTGACAAAATTCAATATCCTTTCATGATAAACACACTCAATAAATATAGAAAGTATTTCAACATAAAAGCATATATGGAAAACTCACAGCTAACTTTAAGCTCAATGGTAAAAAATAAATAAATAAATAAATAAATAAATAACCAGAAGCTTTTCTTCTAAGATAAAGAATAGACAAAGTATCGCCAAAACTGGTTTGGCTCAGTGGATAGAGCATTAGCCTGTGGACTGAAAGGTCCCAGGTTTGATTCCGGTCAAGGGCATGAACCTTGGTTGCAGGCACATCCCCTATAGGGGGTGTGCAGGAGGCAGCTGGTCGATGTTTCTCTCTCATTGATGTTTCTAACTCTCTATCCCTCTCTCTTCCTCTCTGTAAAAAATCAATAAAAAAATATTTTTTTAAAAGAATAGTGCAAGTATGCCTACTCCTACCACTTCTGTTCAGTATAGTACTAGAAGTTCTAGCCAGTGCAATTAAGCAATAAAAATAAATAAAAGATATCCAAATTGGGATAAAAGGATGTAAAATTATCTATGTTCACAAATGACATGATCTTATAAATAGAAAACCCTAAAAATTCCACAGAAAAACTATTATAACTAATAAGTGTATTAAGCACAGTTTTAGGATACAAACTCACACACAAAAACAACCATTTTTCCATACACAACAATGAATAATCTGGGGGGGGGCGGGAATCAAGAAAACAATCCCATTTATATTAGCATCAAAAATATTAAAATACTATGGAATAAATAACCAAAGAGACAAAAAGACATATACACTGGAAACTACAAAATATTGGTAAAAGAAATTAAATAAAAAAGCAAGTAAAGGAAAGGCATTCATGTTCATGGATTGGAAGATTTAATATTGTTAAACTATCCATACTATACAAAGCAATCCACAGATTCAATCCAATCCCTATCAGAATCCCAATGGTGTTGTTTTTGCAGAAATAGGAAAACTATCCTAAAATTCATATGGAATTTCAAATGACCCTAATTAGCCAAAACAATCTTGAGGGGAAGAAAAAAAGCTGAATGCCTAATAATTCATGATTTTGAAACACATTACACAGCTGCAGTAACCAAAACAGTATGCCACTAGCATTAAGAAAGACATGCAGTACAGACCCAAAAGACAGAATAGAGACCCTAGATGTAAATCCTCACGTAGATGGCCAGATGATCTTGGACAAGGGTGCCAACACTACACAATGGAGAAAGAATATTCTCTTCAACAATACTGGGGAGCCGAAACCAGTTTGGCTCAGTGGTAGAGCATCGGTCTGTGGACTGAAAGGTCCCAGGTTCAATTCTGCTCAAGGGCATGTACATTGGTTGCGGGCACATCTCCAGTAGGGGTGTGCAGGAGGCAGCTGGTCGATGTTTCTCACTCATTGATGTTTCTAGCTCTCTATCCTTCTCCCTTCCTCTCTGTAAAAAATCAATAAAATATATTTTAAAAAGAAAATACTGGGGAAACGAAATATTTAATAAAAAAGAATAAAGTTATACCCTTACCTTATACCATATACAAAAACTAACTCAAAATGGATTAAAAACCTAAATACAAGACATGAAACCATAAAACTCTTATTTTAAAAAAAAATAGGTAGAAAACTTTGCATCATTACATTTAGCAGTGATTTTTTGGATATGACACCAACAGTACAGTCAACAAAGAGTAAATGAGATTATATGAAACAAAGAAACTTCTATGCAACAAAGGAAATAATCAACAAAAAGAAAGGTAACCTATGAAATGGGGAAAATATTTACTAATCTTATATAATAAAAGCCTAATATGCTAAGTGTCTGACCACTTGACCAGTCAATATGACGCACACTGACCACCAGGGGGCAGATGCTCTGACCAGTAGGTTAACTTGCTGCTGGGGTCTGGCAGTTGGGGGCAATCAAGCCAGCAGGGGAACAGTTTGGCATCAATCAAGCCGGCAGGGGAGAGATTAGGGGGTGATCAGGCACACAAAAGCAGTTAGGGGCAATCGGGCAGGCAGGCAAGCGGTTAAGAACCAATGTTCCTGGATTGTGAGAGGGATCCCAGATTGGAGAGGGTGCAGGCCAACTTGAAGACACCCCCCCCATGCATGAATTTCATGCACTGGGCCTCTAGTAATAAATAAACATTTATTGAATAATTAATTATATACCAGCCACTGTGATGTGTCATTTATGCATGTGATATTCATTTAATAGTCAAAACTTTTAGAGATAGGTGAGGTTATTAACCAAAAGTTGCACAGCTAATAAAAATCAGAGTAAGGATTTGAAACAAAGCCTGTCTGATTCCTAGGCTGGTGCTTTTAACCACAGAGTAGAACTTCTCTTTTTTGTCATTGTATAGTGACATCCTGTTTGCTGGAGGTGGGAAGGAATCACCACACAGAACACAACTGGAGTCTTTCCTTAACTGCCCTTTGCATTCCCTGGCATATTCCCTGATGCAAACAATAGCAGCCACTATTAGTACTATTTATTACTACTACCACCACTTACTGATAATTATGTTTTGTGTAAGAATTTTTATTCATTTTATAGATGAGAAAACTTAAAATTCAGAGAAGTCAATAATTTGCCTCAGGTTAAATTTGCTTGTATGGCAGAGAAAATTTTTGAATCAACATAGTCTGACTCAACCTAAAATATGTTATCAAATATTTGGTTGCTGGAATCAAGACCACATTAATAAAATTTATATATTATTACCTTATGCAGGGCCCCTAAGTCTTTCAAAGTAAAATAATGATAATAATAATAATAATAATAATAATAATAATAATAATAAAATTATATAAATAAAATAGTAGCTTCTTTAAAATGGAGAAACAGCCCTAAAAAAGAAAAAAAAGGGGGAAAAACGTGAATAATGTTCAGTAGAAATAAGACAAGACACGATGACCTCAAGAATGTCAAGTTGAAGAGCATTTAGTCAAGGACAATGGGGAGGTGCCTATGTAAGCCATACCTACATGTGGGATTTATAGGGGATGCATATACATACTATATGTCCCCTATCTATATTATAAAAGGACTGTGGATGGATGCAGATAGGCTGGCAGCACCTATATATGAAATAGGATTTTATATATATATTTATAAAATCCTAAGTGACAGGTCAACTGTTTGACCTGTCAACAGTTTGATCAGTCGCTATGATGGGCACTGACCACCAGGGAGCAGATGTTCAATGAAGGAGCTGCCCCCTAGTGGTCAGTGCACTCCCACAGTGGAAGTGCCACTCAGCTGACCGATGAGCACCAGATGCTGAGCTCAAGGCTAGCTAGCACAACTGCAGTAGAATGAGCCTCTCCTGCCTCCACCACTTGATCCCCACAGGGCCAAAACTAGCAGTCCTACATCTCTGGAGGGGTCCCAGATTGCAAGAGGACACAGGCCAGGCTAAGGGACCCCACCAGTGCATGGATACATTCACCAAACCTCTAGTTACATATATAATAGAAAATCAAATCCAACCATCTTTGTTATCACTTCTGTATTATGACCATGCATTTTCCCAGAGAAGAAAGGTGCTTCAAAAGTATAACAACAACTACTTAATTCTCAATATTAGCAGTTTTTTATTATATGATCACACACAAAATTAGGGATTGTCATCTCTTTTTATATTCTCTAGATTGAAATTTTACTTCCCTTAAGTGTTGACAAAATTGCCAATGAAGTCATCTAAGCCTGGCATTTTCTTTAATAATTTCTTTAACTACCAATTAAATATATTAAAGGTTATCATAATATTAAGGTTTTCTACTTATTTGTGATCCAGACAATCAATGATGTCTCTCATTGATGTTTCTAACTCTATCCCTCTCTCTTTCTCTCTCTGAAAATCTAAAAATCAATAAGAACACATTTAAAAGAGATTTAGTCTGCCAAAATCAATTCCATTTTGTTATACAGATGGCTTTATGACTTGTATAAATTTATATGATGGCAATCATTTCCTTATCTAGACAATCAGAATAAACTGTTTGAAAAATGTCATTGTCAAAATGTATATACAACCCAAGAAGCCAGTCCAATAATGAATAGGATTAATTTATATTCAGTAATTTGTAATTTTAAATAATTTAAGTTTTGTATCTATAATTCAGACACTATGTTTATGGCTCTTACTGAGAATAATGTTTTCAATAGATCTGTCTCCATAAAGATATTGCTGTCCCAGGTACTTGACCACTAGTTAACTTTGCAAGTTAATAATATAGTTTAGTGTCAGATGCTTCATTTGTAAATCAAACCACATGGACATAAAGCTGAGTAAGACTTCTTCCAGCTTCACATTTCTCCCAAAGATTTATTATAACATGGAAAACATTTTAAAATGAGAATTTTTTTTTTGCATACACTAGTTACATGCAACAACACAAAAGAATCTCACAGACAAGATCTTAAGCAAAACTTATCTAAGGTTGACAGAAGTCTGAATAATAGTTACATGAGAACAGGGTGGGATTAGAAGGGGACATGAAGGAACTCTCTGGCTTGTTGGAAATGTTTTATATCTTTATCTGTGGTGGTTGTGTGGGTTTATACATATGTAAAAATTCACTAACTGTATACTTTATTCAGATTTGTTCACTTTACTGTGTGTGAAACCTCATTTTTAAAAGGATAAACATGGACTCAATCTAATATAATAAAAGGCTAATATGCAAATAGACTGAATGGGGAACAACCAAACAACTGAACAACTGGTTGCTATGACGTGTGCTGATCACCAGGGGGCGTGCACAGAACATGGTGGGCATCAGCCACAGAAGGATGGTGGAGCAGGTGAGTGGGGGCACCAGACTAAGGCGGGGTGCCAATTGCTATCACCAGAGTAAGCTTCTGGTAGTTACTGAAAATTCTTTGCTCCTACACACCAAGGTCACGCCCATTGCTTGCACCTGCTGCTGGCGCCGAAGCTGCCTCTTGCACCCACTGCCAGCGCTGGCTCTGCTTACACCCGCAGCCAGCACCAGAATTGCCACTTGCACCCGCTGCTCACTGCTAACACAAGCACTGGTCACGATCACTTGGCACCATCAGCAGGTGCGAGTGACAGCTACTGGCCCTGATCATCCCTCAGGGCTTCTCCACCTCATCCTGCTCCTGAAGGGTGATTGGGGCTGGCAACCGCCTCTCGCACCCGCTGCTAGCACTGAGCGATCAGGACTGGCGCTAGGTGATGGCAGCGGGTGCAAGCAGAGCCTCCAGCACCAGCTGCAGATGAGAGCAGGTCCGACAGTGGCAGTGGGTGCCAGCGGCAACTCTGGCACCTTCAGCAGGTGTGAGCAGGGCTGTCAGCAGAGAGGGACCAGAGGTCATGACAGGAGGGGATGGACAGGGATGCAGAGGATGGTCCCACTGCAGCCTCATGGCCCACAGTTCCTTTCAAGGTGCACAAATCCATGCACTGGGCCCCTAGTTTTAAATACTTTATTATTTTAATATTTCTTAAAATTCAATATCAAATAATTCTTCCTTTTTTTAAAAACAGTGTACATGAATGGCATTTTACTTATTGCTGTTTATGAATGCCTATGTTGGAAATGTGTCTGGCATTTAAAAATCCTTAAAACTTCTTAAAAAAAAAACACATTATTTCAACTTTTACCAGGTCAGAATGACATTCTAACACATTTTACCCCATGTTCCAGTTTTTTGGAATTCATGATTTATTTTTCCTAAATATCACAGGGACATGTATACCATTTAAATTGTTCTGGAAACTAAACCTTCCCAGTTCTCCACCAACCTTCCTCAGCCAAGGGAAAAATAAGAAAATCACACAAATATTCCAAAGAATTCCAAACTGAAAAAGCAAGCTTCAATGCTCAATTGTAACAGGAAATGCTGAAAACTGTTCACTATACCTACATACTATATTGAGACAGTTAAGACTGTTAATATTTGCCAGCATTATCGAGTACTCACTGGCATAACCAAAACAATTTATGAGATAGATATGAATATTACTCCCATATTATGGATGAGGAAACTAAGGATTAGAAAGGTTAAAATTTTTGCTCAAATTGTTATGTCTAGTAACTGGCAGGTGGTGGATTTCAACTCAAAAAGCTTGATTCTAATGCAAAAATTATTTTGTATTATTGTTTAAAGTATACATATATCTCCTTTTTCCCAATTAACTCTCCCCCCATCTACTCCCACCCCCTGAGGGCAAGCCCCCACTGCCCCAGTGTCTGTGTCCATTGGCTATGTATATTGGTTAATATGCATGCATACAAGTCCTTTGGTTGATCTCTAACCCCTATCCCCTGCCCTTGTCTCTGGAACTTTTTGTTCATCAGTTTATGTTGATCATTATATTCCAAAAATGAGTGAGATCATTGATCTTTCTCCGACTGGCTTATTCTGCTTAGCATAATGCTCTTCAGTCCCATCCATGTTGTTGCAAATGGTAAAAGTTCCTTCTTTTTTTATAGCAGTGTAGTATTACATTGTATAGATGTGTCACAGGTTTTTAATCCACTCATCTGCTGATGGGCAATACTTAGTAATAATAACCCTCAGTTTATGTATTACATGTTAGATATGTTGTAAGTCCTAGAACTATGGTGCCCAAATATAGGAGAGAGCAGGAAAAATTGAGCCTTTGTTCTTAAATCCAGTAAAACTTTATGATCGAGTTTATCAAAGTCATAGGGAGCGTGACCAGTGTGGCTCAGCAGTTGAGCGTTGAACCAGGAGATCACGGTTCCAGTCCAGGTCATGGCACAGGCCTGGGTTACGGGCTTGATCCCCCAATGGAAGGTGTGCAGGAGGCAACCGATCAATGACTCTCCCTCATCATTAATGTTTCCAGCTCTCTCTAACTCTCCCTTCCTCCTGAAATATATATATATATATATATATATATATATATATATATATATATATTAAATTTTATTGATTTTTTTACAGAGAGGAAGGGAGAGGGATAGAGAGCTAGAAACATCGATAAGAGAGAAACATCGACCAGCTGCCTCCTGCACACCCTCTTACGGGGATGTGCCTGCAACCAAGGTACATGCCCTTGACCGGAATCGAACCTGGGACCCTTCAGTCTGCAAGCAGACGCTCTATCCACTGAGACAAACCGGTTTCGGCAAAAATATATATATATATATTTAAAATAAGTATTGGGAAAGGATAGTAATTAAATGCATCATAACAGACAGGAGCTCGGCACAATAAGGTGCCCAGCAATGCCGTGGCGAAAAAATACATTGTGTGCAGCAGCCTGCAGGTTGATATCTTCCTGGTCATTAAATTGGGATGGAGACTAGAAAGCCTCAGGAAGAAAAAAGAGAGAAAACTCCTCTGGTGTGGAGGAATACTCAGGAGGAATAAAGGTAAATGTGACAAGGAAGTGAATACAAAGGATGTTGCAAATAAGAGGCAAACTGATGGTGGCTATTCTGATTTATATAAATGTCCAAAAAGAATAACGTCACCTGGATTAGAAAATATCAACCATCTTTATAAAAAGCTCTGCTTCTAAAGACACGTTGATTGGCTCTCGGAGATTACAGAGCAACAAAGAAAACCACCTGCTATATTTTAAGAAACAACCTGCAATGAATCCAACTAAAATATTTACCTAGAAAAGCCAAGAACAGGTTCCATTTTATATTATATTTCAGGAATGGGCTTTAATATGTTCAACAGTTCAAATAATGGATATTTTTTTCTTATAAAAGTTAAACTTACACAAGCAGCTTCCAAACCTACTTATTCCTTCACTGACAAATATAAGAATGCTCCTGGGGCTCAGATCTTATTATTATTAAATACTTATTAAGCACCCTGGTGTGCTGAATGCTGCACATAACAGATGGATAAATTACATTGTGTGCTCTCCCTGGAAGATCGTGGAGTCTTATAAAGCTGACAGGATACACAAATAAACACCTCGAATTTCTTCCAGAGAGTGTTTACAAGAGTCAAGGCCATTATAATGACTTGGTATTAGGTGCAAGGATGAAAATTGAATTGGATGAAATGGGAAAAACGTGTGGACACAATTATTCTAGCAAATGCAGTCTCTTCTATTCCTTCTCCCTGCCTATGGCTAGTCCCTTTACCCAAGTCCTCCCTCGACCTCATCTCCCTGCTGCAGCTCTGGTTCACACCTTCATGTTTCTGTTTCTGGGATCACTGGGAAGGCCTCTCAATGAGCTCCGCCGGTTGTTCACACCGCCCTGAGCAACCCTCCTGCACGCTGATTCCCAAGGAAGTGTTTCTGTAAAATGTACACCTCACTGTGTCACCCCTCTGTTTCGGGATTCTTCAGTGGAGTCCCGCAGCTCTCCAGGATGTAGTTCGAAGTAATCCCTTAGCATGACAGAAAATGATCTTGGCGATTTGCATCTTTCATAGATTTTCACTTCCCTCTCACAGCACGACCCCCAAGAACCTATCCACTCCTCACCCATCACCCCGTACTTGAAGGTCCCCAATTTTGTTGTGTACTCTGACATCTCCATGCCTTAACTCATATTTCCCTTCTCTCCTTGTCTAGCCTGTATAAACGTCCCCTTTACCCAACTGGCATTTCCAACCTGCCATGCACTTCTCTGGGCGGGTCCTGCTCACAGCCCCTACAGATGGATAAAGTACATTGTGTGTCCTCCCTGGAAGAGCTTAGAGTCTTATAAAGCTGGCAGGACACACACCTTGAATTTCTTTCAGAGAGTGTTTACAAAAGTCAATGCCATTCTAATGCCTTGGTATTAGGTGCAAGGATGAAAATTGAATTGTGACACTGTTATGACACATGGTAGTGTTGAGTCTTGTCTTCTCAACTACACCAGGAACAACTCCAAAAAGCATCTCTGTCCTATTCCTTTTTCTATCTCTAACATTTAGCAAAGAATTTATTAGAAAAAAATTTAAGAGATAATGAGCCAAAATAAAATGATATTTTTGAATAAAGGAATGATGGAGAATCACATAGGTGATCCAGCTTCAAGGGGGCCTTAAGAAAAGATCAGATTCTCTGGTAGACATTGGAGGGAGGAGGGGGAGAACCCCAAGAAGTGAACTATAGCCAGGAAAGTGAATTCTTCCTGCGTGGAAGTCTGCGTGGGAAACAGGAACCAACCCACAACCTTAGCGGAGTTTGTGTCAATATTTATTATTTTTTATAGTTCTCCTAGGCTACTTGCTCACCTCAGACAATAAATCAAAATCCTATCTCCTGCTTCCTGGAGGGTCCCTTGCCTTCCTGGCATTGAAAAAAGATGACCTTCTCTCTCCCTTTGTCAGGATTCTGAGGTGCCCCATTCCCCACCCCTGCCCAGGGCTCACACACAATAGCAGGAGGGTGGCAGAAATTTCCCATGGGATGGCAGGGGTCATTGCTGTGGTCTCTCCCTCCCAGGAGGTGGAGGAGCTGCAGACACACCGAGGAAGGTATTCAAGGACCTGTTCACTTCAGGCTCCTTCATTCTCCTCCTTCTGTTTCCTTCCATCTCCTCATAAAGAGAGCTTGTAGCTAGAAAGCGGCCGACTTGACTGCCCATATTGGCACAGTGGGGAAGCTCAGTGAGGAAGCACGGCCATTACGTGCAGGGCAGTCAGGCAGAGAGGAAAACAGCCCTGCATGCAAGGCCGAGGCAAGGGCCACTATGGGGGCAGGGATGTGCCAAGACCCACACGGTTGCTTCCCACCTCTCCCTTCAGCAGCTGCACCTGACCTGGGAGGGCGCCTGCTGAGGATGGCTCCTGAAAAGCATGGGTGTCATGAGCACGGAGCTGATGCTGCAGCTCTTCCATCGCAGGCTGATGTTCACTCTGGATGCAATTTAACAACTGCATGTGGCGAATAATAATCACCTGGGGTCTCTTGCCACTCACAGAGAAATGGGAGAAAGAGAAAAGCAAAAGAGAGGGATATCATTAGAAAGGAGAAATGAGTGGTATATGAAGAAAAGATGAAATGAGTGGTATATGAAGTGGGAGGGTCAGTAAGTTACTTTTCACATGTTTAGCATATACAGGAAATGGTGTGTAGGAATTAATAAGCCTGTGGAAGCGGTGTATTTAATATGACTGGCAGGAAACCACCTTTCGGGTTTCAGAGAGTGCAGCAGGTCTCTGAGAGGAACAGGCTCACCTGAACCTCCTGCTCAGACTATGAACTGTGGGCACAGGATGAGGACGTGGCCAAATTAAGGTCGTCCGGGTCTGTCTGAATTCGCACTGCCCTCCTTAAGAGTGAAGGTGACTAGAAGGAGCACGCCCTTAAGATTTGGTGGTACTGGGTTCAAACTACTTTTTGCTACATGACGTGGCATCTAAGAGTCTCTGTTTGGTTTCCTCATCTGTGAAATATGCTAACTATAATATCCTTCCCAGACTTATTTGGGGGGAATCAATGCATGTACATTTTGTAAAGTATAATCTACATGTCAGTTTGGTGTCTCCCAAGATGGGAAAGCAAAAGGCAGAAGAGAAAGAGGGTCAGGGTGAGCATTAAAAATCCCAAGGTCCCTCCTCCTGGCTTCTGCTTAGCGGAGAAGGCAGGCAGGCTCCCACTCCTCGGGGGGTTTGATATTCACCCCGCTCCTCAATCCTCCCATCAGAAAGAAATGACAGCCCTCCATGCCAGCCCTCGGCTTTCCACCAGAGCTGAGAGCAGCAGTGGCAGTGGGTGTCAAAGAGCCCACAGTGGGTGAAAAAGGAATGCAAACTCAATTGCCAGAGCCCGCAGCCTGGACAGCGGATCCCAGCTCTAGCTTTAGTCCTGAGGGAGCCCTGTTTACCACACATCCTTTTCTTTATAACACAAATGTCTCACTCAAGCACAGGAAGAAGCCAGCATAAAGACGTGGTTTTAAAGACTAGATTCTCCTGCCAATACCCTCGATGCCCTTCTGATGGCAACCCTACTCCACACCACCGAGACACACATGAAATGGAAGACAGGAGACGGTGTTCGGACTCTGACTCACACAGCGCCTCGGAGACTTCTAAGCAGTTTTCCCTTTCAGAACCGGCTGTCCCGGGAAGGGGTGGGGACTGCAGAGGCGGGGAAGGGTTCACAAAGGGACTGGACGGCGGGTGCTGCCCTTATTCCGCAAGGCACATTGCATCCCTTTAGGCCTCCGCTGACGTGGGACAAAGGAGCCGCTGCAGCCTCTCTGCCTGTCCGCAGATGCCACCTGCAGGGGAGTGCTGGCTGAGCCCCACAGAGGTGCTGCTGTCGCTGCGTGGTGTGAAGACGAAACACTAGTCTGAACATACATTCCAACTTGCCCTGTCCCTACAGCATTACATTCAGTGACTTGGGGCTTGTCTATCCCCGCCTTGCCCCAAGGCCATCTGAGTGAGCCACAAGTGGACATAATGGTTTCTAAGGTGTCAGTTCCTCACGTTGTGATCTTGGACAATTTACTTTCTCTCTCCAGTCTTCAGTTTCTTCACCTATAAAATGAGGTAATAAACAGCATCTATCTCATAGGGAAGTTAGGGGGGTTAAATCAGTTAACTCATACAAAATGCTTAGAACAATATCTGGCATAATTAACGGCACCTACCATGTAATAATTATTATCATTATTGTTAATATTTTAATCTTAAAATCTAGATTCAGCAGAACTGTATTCAATTCATTACACTTCCCATGGAAAAAAATCCACGTCAGCATCAGCCCAGGACAACAGACCCTTAGCAGGTAGCTGAGCACTACCCAGACTCCAAGGAACTGCTGGATAAGGCAACCAGGTAGGTTTCTTCACATTAACACCTCTTCTACCCACTGGCCCTTTGCCCACCTGCATTCTGCTCCCTCCCCTCCCCTTAAAGCCACAGAAACACTGAAGTTCAGAAGCACGAGCTCCCAATTTGGGCCATGCCACTGTGTGGCCTTTTCCTTTTACTAGTACTTGATGACTCTGAGCCTCAAGTTTTCTCATCTGTAAAAAGCAGGCAAGTGGCCACATCCTAGAGACAGAAATAAAGTAACAAAGGTTAAAGCAACCAGCATAGGTCCTGGCACGCATTCGTCACACAATAACTTATATTTCAACTTGAGTCTAAACCACACCATGTCCTCACTCTCCAGTAGCTATGTTCCAAATCTGCTAGTTGTCCCCAAGGGCATCACTCAGCCCCTGGCCACAGGCAAACCAATACTGCTCCTCACCTCCCTCTCTATTTTAAGCTGTGCCTCCTGGACTGCTCCTGGCCATTCTGGAAAAGTCGGGCATCTTGCAGACATAATGTTAGAGGCTTCCAGGTCCTTGGAGCAGCACAGCCCAAGAGGACTCTTCTGCAGTGCTGTCAATTTATGTCTGCGGCGTCCAACACATGTAGCCACGGAGCACTTGAAATGCAGCTCAGCCACTAAGAGACTGAATTTTTATTCCATTTCGTTTTAATTAATTTAAATGCAAATAGCCAAATATGACCTGTGGCTACTGAACCCTGTATTGAACAACACAGCTTCAGAGCCACCCCCAGTTGTTGCCAAAGTGCTCACTCCAGCCACTCCTCAGAGCAAGACACCCGAACCTTCCAACCAGCTGGCTGGTGTCTGCACTGGGACTTCCATCCAGGCCAGCTTGGTGGAGCGGGAAAAGGAGGTCTTGCAAAGGCTGTGTCCATTGTCCCTTCGGTCACTAGGCAACTAGAAGACTCTTTCTTAACATACAGGTGAAATCAACATTTCCTCTGGCTCACTGCATTGGGGAAAAGGCATATACATTGCAAGTATTTAACAGTCTGAGGGTTTTTCCCTGCGGTGGGAATACTTTGTGGGATATCTCACCAAAGGGCAGGGCTTTCAAGCCATCAACTAAAAGCCTGTGCACTGACTGCCGATGAGGGGCAAGACGCCGGGGACCTTTTGGAAAATGAGATCCCTGGCATTTCAATTTCGTTCAGTCAAAATTCCACAATACCTTACTTCACAATATTCTGTACAGTAATCTTGCCAAGATCAGATTCCAAGAAGCAATAAAGAATATTAAGTTAGCTTTTACTTTAAATCGGAAAGTTCATTAGGTTTGAAATCATACACAAATTATCGTCTTTGCCAAACTGAAACTGGCCCAAAGGGACTGAGAGAGAAGACTCATCCTCTTGTTTGATATTCCTGAGTCTTGCGTAGTTTTATGACTTTTATCCCTGGGTGTAAAATGTGCTGTGTGGGTTGTTCTCAGCCGTGTACCCTAGACAAAAACAACAACAACAAACAGCCCTGGCCCAAGTAGGAGAACATTGGGGACCGGAGGGAACCCCATCTGCTCATTTGATAACTATCTATCAAGTCTTTACTATGCTCCAGGAAGGCACAGATGACAATGGGGCTCCAAGCTCAGTCAGAGACAAATCTATAAACAAGTAATTACTACATACAAGGTACATAGTCCACAAAGCTGTCTGGGAACACAGAGAATGGAGCAGCATGTGCCACAAGAAAGTCAAGGAGCCTGGCTAGAGTGACTCAGTGGTTGAGCATCAACCTATGAACCAAAAGGTCACGGTTCAATTCCTGGAGGAGAATGGGGGGAGAGGAGGGCAGGCATGTAGGAGGTGGCCAATCAATTGTCCTCTCTCATCATTGATGTTTATATTTCTCTCTCCTTCTCCATTTCTCTCTGAAATCAATAAAAATGTATTTTTTTTAAAAAGGAAGTCTTTCCAAGGGAAGCTTCTGAGCTGAGACTAAAGAATAGACAGAACTATGCCAGGCAAAAGCCGGAAAGGTGAAATTAACCTTCTACCCTGGGGGCAAGCCTGAAAACTGGTCCCACCTCATTTTGGAGCCTTTCAGTCTCCTGATCTTTCCTGACCCCCTTTGGTCCTCTTCCCAATCCATGCAGCCAGTCTGAGAACATCATGTTCCTCTGAGTCACACCCATTATTAAAAGGCTCCAAATCAGACCCTGTAAACAAAATCCCATGATCCTCCTAATGGGGGCTGCTGCTTCCTTTACAAAGGCCCAGCAACCCACCAGGTATGTGAAGAGCTTTGGCTGTTTCTTGGAAGAGACCCTACGATGCTACTGCCGGTAGCCAGCTCGTCATGGGATGACAATGGAAAGATTTCAGAGGGAGCTAGTGGCCATTAGAGTGGGCTGGCTGTGCTGGGAATTGTTGCAGCACTTAAAAAAAGAGAAGAGATGCTAAATGACAGTTAATTTAATGAGAGGAATGTCGGGAGGCTAAAAGCCGCTGGAAAGTACAATACAATAGAGTGATGCAGAAGGAAAAGGAGACAAGGATGATCAAGGTAAATGTGGGCTGGCGGAAGTTTTTCTGACATGCCTTTAGACCAGTGGTTCCCAACCTTTCTAATGCTGCGACCCTTTAATATAGTTCCTCATGTTGTGGTGACCCCCAACCATAACATTATTTTCATTGCTACTTCATTACTGTGATTTTACTACTGTTAATGAATTGTAATGTAAATATCTGTGTTTTCCGATGGTCTTAGGCTCCACAACCTGTTCGCGACCCACAGGTTGAGAACAGCTAGCAGGGTCACCACAACATGAGAACTATATTAAAGGGTGGCACGGCATTAGAAAGGTTGAGAACCACTGCATTAACATTGATCTTCTAAGCCCATTGTGGGGAACCATTATTCTGCTGAGGGCCATTTGGAGATTTATAATGTCATCCTCGGGCCATACAAAATTATCAACTTAAAAATCAGACTGCTATATTTGGTTAAGCATTTAATTAACTCACCCCGATTGCCTTGCCAGGGCCAGACCAAATGATTTTGTGGGCTTTATATGGCCCACAGGCCAGACATTTCCCACCCCTGTTCTAGGTTATGCTTAGAGGATCAAGTTTTAAGAAGCTACCTTTATCCAAAAGTGCAGAAAGAAGCTAGAATATTCATGGGAAACTAATATTCCAGAAAATATAATTCAAAACTAGCCTGTATTTGTTGTATGAAAAATATTTGTTATGTCGTGTGAAAATATCTCATTTTAAGTGACAACTGTAAAAATACAAAAATGCTTCTTCCTGCTTTCTTATTATTCTACTAAAAGCCTGGAGCACAAAATTCATGCATGAGGGTTGGTGGTCCCTCACCCCAGCCTGTATTCTCTCTAATCTGGGACCCATTGAGTAATATCCAACTGCCTACCGGGATCAGGCCTAAATGGGCAGTGGAACATCCCTCTCAAAATCTATGACTGCTGGCTCCCTAACACTTGCCTGCCTGCCTGCCTGATCATACCCTAACTGCTCCCCTGCCAGCCCAATTGCCCCTAACTGCCCTACCCCACCGGCTTAGTCGCCCTTAACTGTCCTCTCCTGCAGACCTGGTCACTCCCAAATGCCCTCCCCTGCTATCCCAGTAACCCCTAAATGCCCTCCCTTGCCAGCCTGGTTGCCCCCAACTGCCCTCTCCTGCAGGCCTGGTCACTTCTAACTGTCCTCACCAGCAGGCCTGGTCACCCCCCCCAAGTGCCCTCCTCTTGCAGACCTGATTGCCCCCAACTTCCCTCCCCTGCTGGCCTGATCGCCCACAACTACCCTTCCCCGCCAGCCATCTTGTGGTGGCCATCTTGTATCCACATGGGGACAGCCATCTTTGACTACATGGGGATGGCCATTTTGTATGCTGGGGTGATGGTCATTTTGCATATTACTCTTTTATTAGATAGGATACTAGAGTCCCAGTGCATAGATTCATGCATGCTGAAAGTAAATTAATTAAAAGGTGGCCGACAGAGCAGGACTAGATGAGACGAGCTGGACACTCCCTGGAGCCAACCTCCAGCTGTCCCTCCCTAGGAAGCCACACCTGGGGCAGGGCCAGGGTTTAAAGGGCGCCTGCAGAGAGAGTAGGGTCCCTCCAGCAGGTGGGGTCCCTTGGCCTGGCATTCAGGGATTGGGCCAAAACCGGCAGTCCAACATCTCCCAAGGGGTCCCAGAGTGCAAGAGGACATTATGCAAAGTTGCTGTCACTTGGCAGCTCCTGTGTTGAACATCTGCCCCATGGTGGTCAGTGTGCATCATAACTACTGGCCAGTCAGCGGGTCGGCCAGTCGCTCAGGTTTTTATATATATACTGAGTGGCCATGTTATTATCACCACCCCATCAGTACTTCTTTGGGTCACCTTTTGCTTTCAATACTGCAGAGATTCTTTTTGGCATTGACTCCACAAGATGTTAAAAGGTGATGTGAGGAATCTGACACCATGCCTGATGAATAGCACTGTCCAGTTCTCTGAAATGTGATGGTTGTGAAACCAGCTGTCTGGTGGCTCTTTTAACTTCATCCCACAAATGCTCAATTGGATTGAGATCACCTAAGCAAGGTAAAGTCTCCCTCATGTTCTTGAAACCAGTCCTGCCCAATATGAGCATTGTGGCATGGCGCATTGTCTTGTTGGAAGAAGCCATCTCCATTGGGATAAGCCATCAACATGATAGGATGAACTTGATTAGCAACGATACTCTGATATGTTCCACACAAATTAAAGGGCCCAAATCATGCCAGAAAAACATGCCCCAAACCATAACACTGCCCCCACCAGCTTGAAGGGTTGCACTCATGCATGTGGGGTGCATGCTTTCATGCTGTTTCCACAAAATTCTAACTCTGCCATCTGCATGATGCAACTGGAAACGTGTTTCATCAGACCACATGATTTTCCAATGCTCGACTGTCCAATCCTTGTATTCCTGTTCAAATTGGAGACATTTTATTTTGGTAACTGCAGACAGCAAAGGTGTTCAAACAGGTCTTTGGCTTCCATACCCCATATGATTCTGTGTATGGATAATTTGCCTAGAAATGTCAGGTGGTCATAATAATCTGGCCACTCAATGTATAGACTAGAGGCCAGGAGCACGAAATTCATGCATGGGGGAGGGGGTGTCCCTCAGCCCAGCCTGCACCCTCTCTAATCTGGGAACTTTATAGGGATGTCCAACTGCTCTCTCACAATCCAGGACTGCTGGCTTCCAACTGCTCACCTAACCTGCCTGCCTGATTGCTCCTAACAGCTCCTGCCTGCCCAGCCGGATCACCGCCTAAACATTCCCCTGCTAGCCTAATCGACATCTAACTGCTCCCCTACCAGCCTTATTGTCCCTAACTAACCTCCCCTGCAGGCCTGGTTACCCCTAACTGGCCTCCCCATACGCCTTGTCCCTCCCAACTGTCTTCCCCTGCTGGCCTGGCCACCCCTAACTGCCCTCCTCTGCCAGCCTGCTCACCTTTAACTGCCCTTCCCTGCAGGGTTGGCCCCCCCAACTGCCCTCCCCTTCAGGCCTGGTTGCCCCAAACTGCCCCCCCCTGCAGGCCTGGACACTCCTAACTGCTCTCTTTTGCCACCCTGGTTGCCCCCAACGGCCCTCTCCTGCTGGCCTAGTCACCCCCAACTGCCCTCCCCTGCAGGCCTTGTCCCTTCCAACTGCCTTCCCCTGCTGGCCTGGTCACCCCTAACTGCCCCCCTCTGCCAGCCTGGTGACCCCTAACTGCCCTCCTCTGCAAGCCCAGTCACTCCTAACTGCCCTCCCTTGCAGGCCTGATCACCCACAACTGCCCTCCCTTGCTGGCCACATGGAGGTGACCATCTTGTGTGTTAGAGTGATGGTCAATTTGCATATCACCTCTTTATTATATAGGATGCTAGAAAAATATCAGATTTTTAATAAGGTTTTTTTAAAATTAGGTCACCTCACCAGGCTTTTTTGGACATGCTGGGTGGATTTTCTCAAATAAAGATATCAAAGTGGTGAGCTGGCAATATCAATGATAGAATTCAAGGTCCCAGAAACTAGAACCAAGTAGGGTGGCACTGTGAAAACAGTATTGGACTTGCCACCAGATGTCATCAGATTTAGCTTTTGATATCAGGTCTATCCTTTTCTCCTTGTGTGCACTTAAAAAGACATAAATGTTAACTCCTCTGGATCTCAGTTTTCTAATCTGTAAAAGGGGTATAGCCATCAGGGGATTGCTGGGAAGATTAAATACAATGATATAAGTGATCACATATGAAAAAGAATAGTTCAGCCAAAACCGGTTTGGCTCAGTGGATAGAGTGTCGGCCTGTGGACTGAAAGGTCCTGGGTTCGATTGCGGTCAAGGGCAGGTACTTTGGTTGCGGGCACATCTCCAGTAGGGGGTGTGCAAGAGGGAGCTGATCGATGATTCTCTCTCATTGATGTTTCTAACTCTCTATCCCTCTCTCTTCCTCTCTGTAAAAAGTCAATAAAATATATATATTTTTTTAAAGAATAGTTCAGCTGAAACCGGTTTGGCTCAGTGAATAGAGCATCAGCCTGTGGATTGAAGGTTCCCAGGTTCAATTCCGGTCAAGGGAATGTACCTTGGTTGCGGGCTCATTCCCAGTAGGAGGTGTGCAGGAGGCAGCTGATTGACTTTCTCTCTCATTAATGTTTCTAACTCTCTTTCTCTTTACCTTCCTCTCTGTAAAAAATCACTAAAATATATTTTTTAAAAAGAAATAAAAAGAGTAGTTCATAAACCTTAGTTTAAATTAAACTGATAAATATCATGCCTTTATTCATGAGTGAGAGTTTGATGGACTGAAATCTGAACATGATAAGTAAAATGTCCACACAGCTATCAACACTGACCAACCCCAGTTCCCTTTCATATTCTCTTCATTTCACATTTGAGACGCTGATTAAGGGGAAAGGAAATGTATTTAAAGAATGGTTAACACTTCCTCCCTCCCCTAAAAGCCTATGTGTAATGGATTGACAAGCCACCAATTATAAAGTTGGGTTCTCCTTTTATATACAGGATTTGAAGTTCCAAAATGACTGACTTTATCAAAATAAAGCTGGAAGAGGATTCCTTAGTTCCCCCTTCCTGGGTATCTTTTTAGAACTAGAGGCTTGAAAGTCAGTTTTATTTCTCCAGGATTCTTCTCAATCTCTCACCCACTCAAAGCTATCAGTTGTCCGACCAATCCCTGAGCCACACCAGCTGGACTAAACTATTCTTCATAGGTTCTATTCTAACTATTATAATGAAACACCCATGTAAATTCAGTCACGTTTTTCCTCTCACAACTTTTCGAAAATTCACACCCTTTTGTAAACAAATATTTCCTAATACACACTTTTGGAATGGTCCCAACATTCTGGAAATAATAGCTTTGTCTGACGTGAAGGCCATTTTTTTTTTCTAACAGGCTTAATGACAACCCTGACAATAACAAAAAGCATGTGATACAGTGTTTTAAGATGGTCCATCAACTGAAACTAATTAATTTGAGTAAAAAGTGGTGATGTCCATTTACAAAAAGGTAGGGATATACCAAAATGAACCAAAGAAAGCTTTGAGCCAAAATCTTGCTTAAAAGCTGGGAGCTGAAGAAGAGAGTCTTCTTGGGAAAAGGTCCCCCATTCTGAGGGCTGATGGGAATTCAGGAACTAAAATAAATAAATAAATAAATAAATAAATAAATAAATAAATAAAAGACCTTCTTTGTTTTCATATCAGAAGCAATCTTATAAATGAGATCAGTGATGTAGCAGAAGAATTGGCTGGAGCTTTTAATTCCCTCTACCACCAGAGGAAGATCACATTCCCACAGAGGAATCGCTACAAATCCTTTCAGTCAATTCAGCTTTCCAACCTGAGTCTCCCCTAAAGAGCTTATCTCCGAAGATGCTTAGGATGATAAAAAGACCCCTCACGCATCGCCTGAGAATCACCCACTTTGCTTCACTGCAATCCCTGCACTTGTTTTTTTTCACTGAACAGGGCTTCCTTGGCCTTCACTCTCCCCAGCTTTCCAAAGGTTTTGAAAGCCTCGAATTCTTCCTATTAAACTGCTTCCTATTCAAAATACCTGTGGTGACTTCTGTGACTTCTGACTAATCCGTTGTTTTATTCTATGCTTCTCAATCAGAGGACATGTCCCAACCCCTGAGGACACTGGGTTTATAAAAGCACAGAGAAACCTGCTGCATAAGTTTGAGCCATACTAGTTAAGCCATCCTTTTAGAGTATCTACTTTTAGAAATGTATTTAAAATAATCATTGGAATATTATTGAGAAAAGAACATTTTTAAAACAAAAATTTAGTATAAAATACAAAACTTATGAGCCAGTAACTCTTGCAGAACTTTACACAGCACTCTCAGGACCTGTGGATCTTTCCATCCTCTGCAATTGTGAGTATCTTGGTGGAAGAGTTAGAGACACAAGGCACATCTGTCTATATGTCTGTCTATCTATCTCCCTACTTAGAACACCTAAGTTTCTCCTGTGTTCCTATTCCAAAAGGGACTGTAGATGGCACAGAAGTCGGGCAGGTTGAACGTCCACACCCTCTGTGAACAGGACAGTCAGGGGATGCAATGCTCAATGAACAGTTTCCACAGACACAGTGTCTTACCTACTAGAAGGCAAGCCCGCACATGGCAGGAAAGTAACATGTCTAATCAGCTGTGTCTTCTGCACCCTGTGCCTTCCCCAGTGCCTGGCCCACGGAATAAACACCTTATTCACTCAATTGAAAAATCAGTGACTAGATGGATAGCTTGGTAAGTATTTACCAAGCACGAATGCATCATAGCATAGAAGTTAAAATACGTAAAATATATATTAGTAAAGGCGTAACCTTGGACAAGTTATTTTGCCTCTAAGCCTCAGGTTGTGCATCAAGAAAATGAGGATAATTGTACTTACTTCGAAGAGTTGTTAGGATGCAGGTTCGAGAGAGATGATACGGGCAAAGCAGAAACTGTTTGGCACATAATAAATGCCCCATAAATATTAGCTGATATCTTTACCAATTTTCCCTGAATTTGAATAGCCTAAACACGCTTAGATTAAACAACCATACTGAGTGTAATTCAGTCTTTCCTCAGCGGATCAGCAGATCATCTGAAATAGAAACTGTGCCTCCAGTTCATTAGCCAGAATGGCAGGTAGGCGTGTGCCCTGCCAGCCCTAGCTCAGGTCCTCACTCACACAATGGAAGCTGGCTAGGAAAAGCTGATGTTTGGGCCATGTGGCAGTCTTCCAAACTGAACTGTTATTTGGGGTAGGATTACAAGATTAGTAGAGAGGAGCACACAATCAATGAAATAATACATTTTGACTCTAGAAAGGAAACTGATACAGCAGCTCATGAAAGTTTAGCCCTTTACATGAAATTTAAACTGGCAAGAGTGTGAAGCTGGTCATAGAGCTAAAACCTGACTGAAGGCAAATGAACAATTCTCGATGATAATGTACATAGTCAGAGGAACGCCCGGTGGGGAGCCGGTGGCACCCGGGGTAAGTCCAGTTTCATTTAACATCTTAGTTAATGATCTGGAAGAGAGATAAACAGAAGACTAAAGAGGTATGCTAAAGTGGACATCTGTTGGCTTTGCCTGCCAGGCACACATTCTCCTGTGCATGGTAACAACACCCACGTGGTGTTCTGAGAAACAGCCTCTCCCCTCTCCCGGTGGATAAACTCTCCAAGGGACTGTCAAACAAGGTGGCTCATGCAAGACCATACAGGTGCCCTCTCCCTATAATTTAAATCCTAAGCAGAGTATCATTAAGACTTTAAAAACCAAAGCACCATCCAGCATCATTTGTTCCAATAGTATAACCCTGGGAGAGAAAAAGAGTATTTATTATTTCCTGCTACCAGGTCCTTGGAAACCACTGTGGCTTTTTTTTTCCCTTTTCCTTTCCCTTCAAATCTAATATATTTATTTGTCTTCCCCCCTTAAATTAGACAATATTATCTTCTCTGGACCGCAATCAAAAAGCCTAACCGATAGAGATGCAGTTTCTACTAAGTCTGGAGCACACATTATTTACCTGACTCTTCAGCGATTCTCAAAATACTTTTTAGACATTAGTGTCTTAAACAAAGCAAGCAATTTAAAAATCACAGTGTTTTGATTCAACTTGAACAAATACACATTAACATTTTTTCCAAGAAGAAGAAATGATTCTAATACACAACAGAACAAGTTAACTAATCTTAGAACTGAAGTGAGCAGAGAATCAGAAATGAGACTGCAATGAAATGAGGCACTTTCCATGCCATTAAAGTTCTGTATTGCTTAAAGTACACACATTAGACATTATCAAAATACAACCATGTTCAGTGACCTCTATAGTACATTGTCTAAATGATTCGGTACATGCTTGCTTTAAAGAGCGAGAATAGCAATGGAGTTTGGAGAGGTATAATAAAAATGAATCAGACTATCCAGGGCAAGAGATGATGAATGTTAAAGATACACTAGCTTTGTTTTCCAACAGCCCTGCTCTCCTGAGGGAAGGGTGTGTACAAAGACCTCTGTCTTTGCTTGAGGCTAAGAGCCTCTTCAGTGCCATACCTCAACTGCCAAGGCTCAAAAGAGGAAGAGAAGACCAAAGGGATGCCAGTTTAATGTTGGCCCAGCTGGATGTTCTCTGTCACCCCAAAAACTTCACACTGCCTCTATGACAACTTGCCTACACTGCTTTGGGGCCAGGAGAGGAAGCTGCCCTGTCAACAACTAAAAAGGCCACTCTCTTACAGGGAGAATTTGGAAAAGAAGGTGGAATTTCCTTCTCAGTATTGGAAGGAAGGAATTAAGATCTGTCCCCAGCCTACAGAAAATGGGAAATCGACCCCTATTTTTCTTTCCTCCCAGAATCTCTGAGCAATGCCTCTGGGGGAGCTTGCTAGTGCCATATCACGGTTAATGTTTTAGAAAGACTTTAGGTATACACTGCATACAGCACATAAAAGGGGTACATGGCAGTAGGTATATTATAAGGTATCTAGTATTGTATTAGTCAGCGTCCCAATAGAAAAGAGATGGAAATCCCAAATGGGAGATTGAGGAGAGTTTAGCAAAGAGATTGTTTCTAAGGCGTGGGCAGAGTCAAGGAAAATCAAACAGGGGTGCAGAAACACCCTGGGCTTGGCAAATAGCCCTGGATCCCTGCAGAGGCAAAGTAAGGGAGCTAATAGTGAACCCAGCAGGAGTTAGACCAGTGAGAGGTGACCCCCCTAAGGGAGCTGTGGTCTTTGAGAGAATATAACCATTCTCAACCCACAGCACAGGAGGAATGAAGGACACTGGGGGAATAATAATCCAGCCTCACCCTCCTGATGCTCTCTCTTGCCATGCATCCCATAGGCCAATCCTAACAGATCGACAGGGAGCCCACTGCACTGGTAAACTAGGGTCAGCCTCATAGTAGTCCTAGCAGAATGAAAGGATAAGAAATGCATTGGGAGGGGCAAACAGAGAGCATATCCAGCTCTGTATCTCTACTGCCATCTACATCTAATCTCTCACATCCTGACAATTTTCCACTTATTCCTCCAAAGCACATGATGTTCCTCCTAACTCTTCTATTTCTGTGGAAAGTCTTATTCCCCTCTCTAAATGCTAACTTACATTTTTTTTCAATTTTCTCAGTTTTATGGAGCTGGGGGCAAGGGTACAAAAGTAATATTTCCATCCATAGATGGTACAAAACCTTCCTTAAAATGATAATTAGCAAGGAAAATAAAGATAATGAAAAAATGCTAATTCCCCACCCTAATACCTCAAAGTAAAATAGAAATCTTTGCTTTAACAACATATGAAGGGCAGATCTGAAGCAATCCTATCCCTACACTAAGAGGGCATTTTTGTGTAATGGCTGAATCAGCAGCAATGCCTTCAACTAGCATACCCCAGTTTTTCTGCCTGGCTTCACCTTAGCCACAGCACTCAGCACCTCCCAGTCTCTAACTATAAACTAAGTTTAAGGCCTCCTATGTGACTTTACCCATCCAGGACGCTGGCTTCTGCAAAACAGTCTTACACAGCCTATGGTAGAACAGGCATAAGGAGAAGAAATTTAGGGGTAATTTAGGAGTATGTTGTTAGAAAAGGCTCTAACAAAATGAGAGCTGTTGCGTCATAAAAGGACTGCAAAAGAAAGTAGGACAGCTGTCATTTTTGAGGTATTTGCTGACAGAATCTTCAAAGCAAGGCTTCTTTCTGATTCCTACCATTCTTAAAAGGAGCATGTTCATGGCTCAGTGGGTCATGTTTCATCCACTTTGTTCTGCCCTGACAGTGGCACCAGGAGCTATTTTATGAGCAAACTCAATTCACCGCCCTCCACATTAGCCTCCCACTTTTGGGAAAGACCCCAAACTTCCATTGGTACCTTAAAACCAAGGCACCCCAATGGCCATTTGCTCCACCTTTAATTCCTGACTGAGGAGAGCACTCTGATACCCTTTCTAAAGCTATTAATAGTGAGATTTTGATGAGCTGCTTCAACGTCAGCACTAATGACCTGTTGATGACTTTAATGGTTCTTACAATAAGTACTGTGAATGAATGACCTATTGTTAAACACAGAATGACTGGCTTTGCCATTAATCCATTAACTCTTTTTTTCTTCATCATTCTTTTCCTGACTAGAATGTTTTCTTCTCTTAGTTTGAAAGGTTCATGGATAAAGAAAACTGAGGTACACAAAAGAATCAATTTTAATCACTGATAATCAGAGGAGGTGATGAAAAAGAGGCAAGAATAAGCAAGCTCCCGGCTTCCTGTTTGAGAGGAGACAAATCCAGCTAGGGCACCTTTGGAGGGCAGCGGGAAAGGGAAGTGTGCAAACAGAAGGCACAAAGCGGGAGCTGATGGGACTGGAACAGCTGGGTCAGAGAACCTAGGATCTAGCATTTTTAAGAAGCCATGTCAACTGCTAAAAGCAATATCCAACCCTGGTTTGCATGTGTTAACTTCCAGGGTCATCTCTCTTGTTCTGGACCTTGCTTAACGCTTAGACTACTGACCCTTACCTGGTGATGTTCTCTTAAGCCACTTCAACAGTGTACCCTACCCTTTCTTCCAGATAGCAAAAGCAGATGCTCTCCTAGTTTGTTTCTTCTCCAGTTGATACACTCAGAGACTACCCTGTGCAAGGACCCACTTGCTCCAACTCCTCCCCAATATCATCCTGCCCCATGGGTGGAACCTGGATAAGAACAGGGAAGATTATCCAACAACTGAAGCAACACGGAGCAGAGCAAGGCTGTGGCAAATGAACAAAATCATGGACTTTACCTCCTACCTGGCTCTGCTTGTATTTAAAATAAGACAAACTTGCCCTAACCGGTTTGTCCAGTGGTTAGAGAGTCAGCCTGTGGTCTGAAAGTCACAGGTTCGATTACAGTCAAGGAAACATGAAGGAGGCAGCATCAATGTTTCTCTCTGTCTCTCCCCCTTCCCTTTCACTCTCTCTAAAAATTAATGGGAAAATATCCTTTGTGAGGATACACATACACACACACACACACACACACACACACACACACAACAAAATTGAACAGAAGTTGTTTAAAGAGGTGTAGACTTGTACGGAAACCCACAAACCGGGATACATGGCTGAGAGCATTTGGATGGGAGATTTTGAAAGACATAAAATAATATCACAAGAACAGACCACTGAGAGCCATAGCCTGACACAGGATACTGAAGCTATTTCCTGGAAGAGATCACAAAAGAGAAGGCAAGATATGTTCATGATATGAGATTTCAATTATTTAGACCTGCCAGTAGATAAGTTTTTTTTAAATGGGGCACCTGATTTTTCCTTCTGACAGCAGTATTTCCAGAAGGTTAGAAATATTTGAGGAGAGCTGCCACAGGGGGTTTAATGTTCCTCCTCAAGGAAGCCCTAGTAATGGGCCAGCCAATTTTCTTTTTTTAAATGGACAGACACTAGTAGTAAATATTTTACACTTTGTGGGTCCCACGATCTCTGCCTGGGTCACTGCTATTCCATTTTGTCCTTGCAGTGCAAAACCAGACATAGGCAATATGTAAACAAATGGATATAGCTATGTTCCAATAAAACTTTATTTACAAAAACCAGTAGCAGACCAGCTTGGCCTGCAGGCTGTAATTTGTCTGTCCTTGTCCTAGTGATGTAGACAAAACTTATGATATTCCTGGGAGAAAAATGACCACATCCCACTAGGGTTTATACTAGCTTAAAAAGAGGATGCTGTGGAGAGTAAGATGTATAATTTAGTAACATGATTTCTGAAGAAAAATTAAAAGTTGAAAGTGATCAATTTAAGCCTATGGACATCTCTAAAGCACCAATGTGATTCCAAATAAATGTGATGCTTTAAATGGTTTGCTTTTGACTGCATAATAGCTAATAATCCCACTGCAGTATATATTTCAAGGAGACATATGGATGCCCAGAAAGTTCTGTGATTAAATCAGGTTACATAACAAAATGTATAGAAGATAAGGCTGTACTCATAATATATAAAAACATGACAGCTATAAGAAACATAAGAATAAACTTGTAAGAAAAGTACCTAAGGTTGATAAAAAATGGTAAAAGACTTGTCAAGGCTGTGTTAAAAAGAGAACGATCCAGGAAGAGCTAGAAATAACTTTGTATGATGATGGAAAGTTAAAAGATGACAGAGAGAAGGCAGAGGAACTCAACTTTTATCTTGCTTTTTATCTCCTCCACCAAGGAGAATGATCTTTAAACTGCAAAGGGTAAGGCAAGCACAGCTAAGATGAAACTGAATCCTTGTATGGAGAGGGGAAGTGGGGGGAGAGGGGGAGAACAGTAAAGAAGCAGTTAATGATTTAAACTAACGCACGAGGTACTGACCTAGAACAACTCAACAACAATAACTAATATCTATTCATTTCTTAGGATGTGTCAGGCCCTGTGCTAAACACTTGCTGTGCATGAACTATTTTAGTCCCCACGACAATGTTATATATAGTATGCCTTATCATTTCCCCCCATTTTTATGGATGAATGAATAGGAGGTTAAACAGCTTGTCCACATTTCCAGTTAGCAAATACAGAGTTAGGTCTTGAACTCATGTCTGACTAATACCAAAGTCTTGATTTTAAGGATATTTAAATAACCTGAATCACTATCACTAATTCTTCAGAGGACTGAACCTATAAATTGGACACTGGGATGTGACCTCAACTCTAACTTGCACAGATTCATAGAAAAGCTCTAAAACAGATTGTTATACAAATAGTGTAGTTGCTATGAAAAGGAAGGAAGGGAAGAAGAGAGGGAGAAAAGGAGGGAGGAAGGGAGGAATGGAAGGCAGGAAAGGAAGGGGAGGGCAGGGAAGGGAAGGGAGGGGAGGGCAGTGAGAAAGAAATGATCCCAAATTCACCATTGGCCTATTTTGGCCCTAGCCCCACCATCTGCCAGTAATAACAGCATCATAACAACATAACCTCTGCAGCAACTCTGAGTCTGGGAAAGTCAGGCCCATGACATGCTAAAGAAGCGATTCTCCACTAGTGACGGATACCTGAAAGCAGTGTTCTGCCACATGCCTGGTGTGACTATGGTAGGCCTGAACAAAGATGGGTATCCACAGAAGTATCAAGCTTCAGCTTTCTTCTATTTCCATCACCCATGACCAAGAGACTGCTTCAATGACCTGCCTAAGTCCCAATTTCCAAGCTTCCATGACAGCAATCTAGTGTTGCCATTATAAACACTCATAAAACTAGAATAAACTACTTAACTTCTTTGATGACCAATTTCTTTATCTGCAAAATGAAGCCTCCTAGGTAACACTAGATTATTATAAAGGTTAATTGAGAAAACATACATTAAAGCACTCAGAACACCAGAATATGGTAAATACATATTAATGATTATAAATTATTATTAACCTTATTTTTTAATATAACCTTATAACCCTTATTAATAAGATAGCTACATTGTTGATTCAGAGGAATGAAAACATAAGGAATTTTGATTTCAAGGAGGCATTTGGCCAAGTTCCCAAAGGATCAATGAGGCGATGACAAAGAATGGTGGACAAAATAATGGTGCAGTCAGGGAGGTTCACAGCTGGATCAGAAGAATGGAGCCATGCACCTTGAGAGAACTTTGGGGAACTGGTGCAGACACATCAGGTAACAACAGCATCCACCTGACTCAGATCTTAAGAACAGGACCCTCTGATTCTGTGGGGCCTTGCTCACTGTTGAATTGTATTTAAAAACAGCCTTTGGCCTGTCAACATTTAAAATTATAAATAACATAATTATATCCATTCACTTCTACAAAATATGTGAAACAACTAACATGTTTATTAATGAAGGCAAAGGAACCTACTTATAAAAGGATGACATCATCCCTGACTGGTTTGGCTCAGTGGATAGAGCGTCGGCCTGTGAACTGAAAGTTCCCAGGTTCGATTCTGGTCAAGGGCATGTACCTTGGTTGCAGGCACAACCTCAGAGCAGAGTGTGCAGGAGGCAGGTGATAGATGTTTTTCTCTCATTGATGTTTCTATCTCTCTCCCTTCCTCTCTGTAAAAATAATAATTTTTTTTTAATGACATCAACCCATGAGTGACAGAATTTGGACCCAAAGTAGACCATAGAAAGCTAAATCAAACACAATAAAGTGCTATTAAGTGACAACCATCAGGTCCAATACTTGGATTTTTTTTAAGTCTATATAATAATAGAATAGAGAAATAGTTTTGAAATAGTACAGGTGTTAAAAATTTAGAGCGCTTAGATGATAACTTAATATCAATCAAAAGTTCAATCTGGCCATCAAAAAAAGAAATGCAATCTATCTTAGGCTGCAATAATATACATATACATAGAATACTTAAGAGTGAAATAAATCATTCTCCTGATATACTCTAAATAAGACAGACCACATACAGAGTACTATATCAAATCTGGGCATTACCAAAAAACACTTGAACTCATTTAGACCAGGAGGAATTAAAAATATATATATAAAGTATACTATCTTAGGACAAGAGGCATATGAAAAAATGCTCAAAGTCACTAATCATCTGAGAGATGCAAATGAAAACAACAATGAGGTACCACCTTACACCTGTCAGAATTACTATCATCAACAAACCAACAAACAACAAGTGCTGGTGAGGATGTGGAGAAAAAGGAAACCTCATGCACTGCTCGTGGGAATGCAGAATGGTGCAGCCATTGTGGAAAACATTATGAAGTTTCCTCAAAAAATTAAAAATGGAACTCCTGTTTGACCCAGTGATCCCACTTCTAGGAATATATCCCAAGAAATCAGAAACATCAATCAGAAATTATGTATATACCCCTATGTTCATAGCAGTACAATTTATAATAGCTAAGATGTGGAAACAGTCTAAATGCCCATCAGCAGATGAGTGGATTAAAAATATGTGGTACCCCCTTGTCGTCTTCATGCTCGCCAGCAGCAGCGGGCCCAGGCCCCGGGGGATTCAGGATAAGAAAACACTGATCAGCAGACCTGGAGGAGCCATGTGACCCGGAGGGGCGGTGTGAACCGGAGGAGGAGCGGATTCTATTCATGTGGTCCTGAGACATTTGGACAGTCTGCAGCCATTTGCTACAGAACACTTTGTTTTATTTCCCTTCAAAAACAAATGGGAGAGAGTGTCCCACTTGAAATTCAAATACAGGAAAAAAATCTGAGGAACAGAATAAACTGGTGAATATAATAGAATCAGGTGAATATAAAAGAAAGGGAGTGGACTGATAATTATCAGGGGGATAGGGGCTGGGGTGCAGTAAGAGACTGGATTAAAATTGTATAACCAATGGAAGAGGACAATGGAGGGGGAGGGGGTAAGGTCAGAGGGTGGGATGGGAACTGGGTGGTAGAAAGCTTTGGGGTAGAAAAAGGAGAAACAATTGTAATAATCTGAGCAATAAAGATTCATTTAAAAAGAAAAATAAAAAATAAATAAATAATAAAAATCTGTGGTACATCTATACAATGGAATACTATACTGTTGTAAAAAAGAACTCTTGTAACAGAACGGATGGACATGGAGAGCCTTATGCTAAGAAAAATAAGTCAGTAAAAGAAAGATAAATATTTCATGATCTCACTCATTTGTAGAATATAGGAACAATATAAACTAATAAACAAAAATAGATTCAGAGCATAGAAGGATCGAACAGACTGTCAAACCTGAGGAAAGGAAGGGGAAGGGGGAGGGGGAGTAAAAGGTCAACCAAAGGACTTGTATGCATTCATATAAGAATAACCAATGGACACAGACAAGCGGGGGCAGGAGGGAAGGGCCTGTATTGGGGGGTGGGGGCAGGGGTAGGGGTGGGGGTGGGGGCAGGCTGGGAGAGATCAATGAGGGAAAAGGAGACATATGTGATACTTTCAACAATAAATAATTTAAAGAAAATATTAAATACCGCCCCCCCCCAAAAAAAAAGTATACTACGTTAAGAACAGGTGAAAGAACCTGTATGGCCCTGGCCAGTGTTCTCAGTGATTAGAATATCAGCCCACATACCAAAGGGTCATTGGTTTGATTCCTGGTCAAGGACACATAACTAGGTTGCAAGTTTGATCATCCACCCCTGTAAGAGCACATGCAGGAGGCCACCAATTTGTGACTCTCTCACATCAATGTTTCTCTCTCTCTCCCCACCACTTCCTCCCTTCCACTCTCTCTAAAAAATCAATGAGAAAAATATCCTCAGTGAGGAAGAAGGGAGGGAGGGAGGGAGGGAGGGAGGGAGGGAGGGAGGGAGGGAGGGAGGGAGGGAGGGAGGGAGGGAGGGAAAAGAATGAAGGAGGGAGGGAGAGGGCAAGGAGTGAAGGAGGGAGGGAGGGAGGGAGGGAGAGAGGGAGGGAGGGAGGGGGAGGAAGGTGGGGTAAAAGACCCAGTATATATAGTATGTACAAAAGAGAATGGGGACTGCAGCATGCATATCTTAATACTTGCAGAACTACTTACTCACATTCCATTCTTCCTTTAACCCTCTACTGAAACTTCTTATTTAAAGGTCACCAATGATCCCCCATATCACCAGATCCAATGGTCAGTTTACTATTTCATCTTCCCCTCTCATCTGCATTCAACATTGTTGACTATCCCCATATTTGTGAAACACTTTCATTTCTATCTTCAATAACACTGCAGTATCCTGGTTTCCTCCTCCCTTATGGTCAGCTTTTGCTGTCTCCTTTCTGCCAGTCCTCCTTTCCATAACTTCTACAAGTATCATGCACCAGGATTTACTACCTAACATTTTTTTCCCAGCTACTTAGGTTCACTCCTTAAATTATCACATTCAGCCGAGACCAGTTTGGCTCAGTGGATAGAGCTTCGGCTTGTAGACTGAAGGGTCCCAGGTTCAATTCTGGTGGAGGGCATGTACCTTGGTTGCAGGCACATCCCCAGTGTGGGGTGTGCAAGAGGCAGCTGATTGATGATTCTCTCTCATGTTTCTAACTCTCTATCCCTCTCTCTTCCTCTTTGTAAAAAATCAATAAAATATATATATTTTTAAAAATTACCACATTCAGATTCTTGGCTTTAAATACCATCTTTTTATGCTGACAGTTCTCAAATTTATATCTGACCTCTTCCAACCTCCAGGCACAAATAGATTTCTAAATCAGAAATACCTCAAAATAATTTTAACAAAAAAAAAAAACTTGCATTTTTTTTCTACACCAGGTTTACTACGCTTCTGTATCTCAGTAAATCGCACCACCACTTCCCCAACTGCATCATCATCCACAACTCCTCTTTTTCCGAACCCCCTCCATATGCAATCCCCTTCGCAAGTTAAGTCAGCTCTATAATGAATATATATCTATAGTCCAACACTGCCCACCATCTCCACATCTACCACACTAACCCCCATCATCTCTCACCTAAGCTTTGAAATAGCCACCTAAATGTCTCTTGCTCCTTACAGGCTATTCACACTATAGCTAGATTAAAATATGAATCAGAGCATATCCCTCAATGACTTTTCATCACACAGAACAAAAATCTAAGCCTCTTACTGTAGCCTAGAAGGTTCTACATTATTTGGTCCCTATCTACCTCTGCAATCTCAACTTTTAATTTTCTATGTTCATTTCACTCCAGTCACATTGACCTTCTTGCTACCACCCAAAGGTGCTAAGTATTTGCCCTTGCTTTTGGTTACCTCATGGACCACTCCCTCTGATTTGGCAGGTATCTATGCAAATGCCACCTCCTCCAAGAGGTCTTCCATGACTACATTGCTCAAAAGAACCCTGAGCACACACACCCTTTATTTTATTTGAGGAACTCAACATTTCCTAAAAATTATATAATGTTTTCATATGATTAACATCTATGCTCTCCACTAGCAAATTAGTTCTACAGAACAGAGCTTTTGCTTCTTTTATTCATTGCTATATCCTTGGTGCCTAGAACGCCACTTAGTAGGCAGTAATAAATGTCTGTTTGAGCCTTGACTGGTTTGGATCAGTGGATAGAGCATCAGCCTGCGGACTCAAGGGTCCTGAGTTTGATTCTGGTCAAGGACATGTACCTTGGTTGCGGGGACAAACCTAGTAGGGGGTGTGCAGGAGGCAGCTGATAGATGTTTTTCTCTCATTGATGTTTCTAACTCTCTATATCCTGTCCTCTCTGTAAAAAAAAAAATCAATGAAATGTATATTTTTTAAATGTCTGTTTGATGAATGATTACCATATGAAAAAGGAATCAAACTAGCTCATAAGCTCAGGGACCAAATACATTCATCTGGTAACTTCCTATCATCTTACCCAAACTTTGAACCATTGCTTCCTTATTTGTCTTTCTTATTTTTTGGGGGAAAAACCCTTAAAAGTCCTCTTTGGAATCTTTGTATTTATGCTACTTCAAGCACACAGCCTATTGTATATATAACAAGCTCTTGATGTTTGTTAAAGTGAACTGAATTTAATTGAATAAATAATATATTACATGTAAAGGGAAAGAGTGGAACCAGAATTAATGAATAAAGAAGTTGGAAGGAGGCTGTTTTGGCTCTGTATAAGAAAGAACATTCAAGTAATTACTATTACCTCACCAAGTACTGATCATCCTTGGAATTATTTAAGTGGAGGCTGAATGACCATCTATAAGTACATACAAAGGATTCTTACTAGGAGAAAGGTGATACTAGGTGATGTCTAACATCCAAATTGACCACTGCTTAATTCTCTGTAGGATGGAGCAGAGAAGTGGAGGAGAATGAGCACTAAAATAGTGCCAATGAGACTTGGAGAAGATGATGACAACATTGACAGTGAATTCTATTTCAATAAACTGATAGGAGCTGTGGCTGCATCATAAGTAATTAACAGGTAAAGTAGATACTGAGGACATAAGCGCAACCAAAGTAGATGACTGTTGGTGAGAGAAAATAGAGGGGGGAAATGACTGCTCAAAAGGCAAGGTAGGGTTTCCAGGAGGTTTTTAGAAGGAGATGCATGCATGTTCAGAAGCAGCAGAAAGAGGAAACTGGGGAAGAGACGGCTGGAAGTGCAAGAAGGAGCTTGGTCGCAGAACTGCTGGCCAAGGATTGGCCCAGAGAAGCCTGGACTCTGAGACCAGGACTTCCAAAGAAGGGGTGTGTGGAACTGAGAAGAATATGGAAAGCCCCGGACATGAATCTCTGCAAAGGTCTTCTTAGTTTATTTTTCATTGTGTTTTATTTTAATGAAAGTCCCTATTGTAGAGGTATTATTCATTCAAAAAGTGGTTGACAACATGGAAGAGATGCCCTGAGGGAGGGAAGGCAGAGGCACCTTTCTTGGATGCCTATCCTAAACTTCTACCAGAAAGAGTAAGACTAGTTTAGGGAGATTTCTTCAATTGGGAAAGATCCAGAGAAATCTAAGTCAAGAATCAAAGGGTTGGGAAAACTTTGGCTTTAGATGAAAGAGAAAAAATCAGGATAAAGTAGAAAGTAGTCAGGCATTAGACTATGAAAGCCTAATTCCTGTGCTATCCTAATCCAGGAGCAAGTGACTGCATTTAAAACTATTGATGTTTGCCCTAACCCGTTTGGCTCAGAGGCTAGAGCCTCAGCCTGTGGATTGAAGGGTCCCAAGGCTCGATTCTGCTCAAGGGCATGTACCTTGGTTGTGACAACTGATCAACATTTCTCTCTCAATGATGTTTCTAGCTCTCTATCTCTCTCCCTTCCTCTCTGTAAAAAAAATCAATAAAAATTATATTTTTTTAAAAAACAACTAAAACAACTATTGATGTTTGTTTGCTGGTACTCCAAGATGATAGTATAGTGGTGTTTGCCCCTTTAAGGAGGTGTGTGTGTGTGTGTGTGTGTGTGTGTGTGTGTGTGTGTGTGTCCACGCCTCTGCAGAGAGGTGACAGGGAGGAAAGTGTGATTTCAGCTTTCAATTATTGATAGTCCCTGGACCATTATCATCAGTTCATGTGGAGTCCTTATTTCTTCCTATACCTCCATGAATGGTCCCTTTTCCAAACTCTTTTCAGTTAAACACTTTGAGTATGTCATGCTCTTCCTGCCATGGTCCTGACTGAAACACTAAGTAAAGCCTGAAAGACGGCTCCCTTCCCGGGGAGCACTTTGCAGCCAATCAATTTACTGGGACAGCCATTTATCCCCTTTACTGGTCACTACTTGAACTCCAAGACCAGCATGTTACTTTAATAACAATCTGGTTTTGTTTCCAGATAATTATTCATGGAATCACTATTTCCCTAAGCATCTAATCTAAAATAACACTATTGGACGAGGACAATTATGTGATACCATAATCAATAAAAAATAAAAAATTATAGAAAGAATAATAACACCATCAAATATCCTTACATTTATAATTCATCCTAATTTCACCCCACCTACCTTGACTCCCCAAATGCAACTACAGTTGACCCTTGAACAATGCTGGGATTACAGGTCTGACTCCCATGCCTTCAAAATCCACATACAATGTTTACTCCCCTGAAACCTAACCACTAATAGCCTCTATTGACCAGAAATCTTACTAATAATGTAAATAATCAATGAACACATATTTTGTATGTTGTATGTATTATATATTGTATTCTTGCAATAAAGTAAGTTACAGAAAAGAAAATATTAAGAAAAACATAAGGAAGACAAAATACATTGACAGTACTATATGTATTTATTGAAAACAATTCATATATTGTTTAAAGGTCAACTGTATATTCATTCCCTAGTATAGTTCAGATATTGCTGGTACCTCTGCAGAGATGGTATCAACCTAGCCAATCAGCTAAGGCACAGAGATGGGCTCCTGGCCCTGCAGAAGAATTGAAAAGTCAAGAAAGCAAAGTAGAAGCCCCATGGTAGAACTGGACAGTAAATGCTGAAGGAAGACTATAGGTACTTAACCCAAGTTTATTCAGTTTGTAAGACTCCAGCATGGAGCAACCCAATTTGTGCCAGATTCTACCAGCTAGTGGGTATAGAACTACCTACGTTATAAAAGCCCAGCTTGGGAGAGGAACTGATTTAAACTGACAGAATGAGGTTCACCCTGCCTGAAGGTGAACAGGACTGGTAAAGGTAGCTGAATATTTATCTCCTCCTCAAATCTTCCTTTATCCCTCAATATCTCCTAGTCACCAACCCACTCAAATTGCTGACTCTCCGGAAACATCTGTTAACATCAGCTAGTCTTACCTCTTGAAGAGACTATATGCCCAAAGAGGGTTTAAACACTGCCTTCTGTTTCTGCCAAGTTCTCCACTGCATCTGGCATAGTGCTGAGCACCAGGGGGACTTCAGGAAAAGTCTGTTAACTCATTGCCTCCTCTCGGCAGCCTATTTCAGTGACTCTCACAGACAAATCCTTGACACTCCATGCCGGCCCGTGCTCTTCCTCTGTGATGTCTTAATCTCCCCAGGCCACTGATTTCATTTGTATTGTTTTCGCCAAATTATAAAGTGCACAAAAACTAGATTGCCCAAAGTTGCATGTCACTGACTCTCTTACAATTTTCTCTCAGAAAATTGCTTACAAACAAGGTTAGATCATATAGTTTTCATATATTTTATGTCATTTTTATGTCATTTCAGGAGAAGGTTAGGAACAGCAGACATTATACTTCCCATTTTAAAATGAATGAAATCAAAGCTCAATAAGGTCATTTACTTAAGGCTTATAAGTGATTTTTAACTCAGATTGGAACACAGGTTTCTGTCTGTTACCCCAGGTCTCTGTTAGCATATCTCTCCCCTCAGGTTAACACTCTTCTCCAAAGACTACTAAATGGTTGTAACATGATGGGAAGACATAACAAGGCATCTGGCCATAATTCAGAGCTGAGTCACTGGTGCCGAGCCAAGACCCAACAATATACATGGCTGAGTCCTAAATCCTGGCTGCCCCTTGCTGCTACACACACTTGGGAGTAATTCTCACCAATACTCTGTATGGAAAGCATGGCTATCACTTTTATTTTGTGTTTTTTTTAATATATTTTTATTGATTTCAGAGAGGAAGGGAGAGAGAGATGGAGATAGAAACATCAATGATGAGAGAGAATCATTGATCGGCTGCTTCCTACCTGCACTCTAATGGGAATCCACAACCCAGGCATGTGCCATTGGCCAGACTTGAACTGGAATCCTTTAGTCCACAGGCCAATGCTCTATCCACTGAGCCAAACCAGCTAGAACAGTTCTAAGTTCTGATGTAACCGAAGCCCCACATGCTCACACATCCCCATCCTCTGGTCATCTGTCAAGGCAGGGGTAAACGAGCAGTCAGAAAACAGTGTCTACTCTGGTTCTGGTACTCTCTGGTATCACCAGCTTTCAAACACACACACACACACACACACACACACACACACACACACACACACACACAACCACAAGCAGAAGCTTAATACCTTATTCCTTCCTCTTCTCCTAGCTTCATTTGAATAGATGAAATGTTTGTTCCCATTTTCCCTCTAAGAGAAAACCCAATATATCTAAGAATGGACAGCCAAGAACTCCTAGGACTTTAAAACAGAGGTGACAAAAGAAACAGGTGGTCCACAGATAAGAAAAGCATATGAATACATAAGATAAAGCTCGGAATTTACAAGGGCCATGGCTGAGTGAGTCTGGATCTGCCTCAGCTATTCAAAAATACTAGAGTGTTTGCTAGTAAGAAATCATAAGCCCCGATATCATGCAAAATGTGAGTATAAGCAATCATTAGTAATTGTTATGCTAAAATAGGACTCACAAAACTACTTGAGGAACATCAACTTCAGAATATGGCATGGCTACATCTTCTTTTAGGGTTCCCATATGAATAATCATACTTCTATATAAGAAGTGCTTCATCTCAGAATTCGAAAACCTAGTTTATGTGGTACCAATGGCACTGAGAGATATTCTCAAAGCACTGGCTGTTGTCAAGACAAAGAAAATATGGTTTAAAAGTATTAACTATTCAATCAGATTGACTGTATTTTAGTTTAGACTCTGACAATTGCTAGATTTCTTGCCACAAGTAAATGAATCTTCTGCACATTAGTTTTCTCACTTATAAATCTGTGATAACTATTTCATGGCACTATAAAGATAATTAAAGAGATAATTCATATGAAATAAACAGAAGAAAAACAAAAGGTATATATTCAATAAATACTAGCTTACTATTAAAGATAAAAGTTTAGGGTTTCTGCTTTTTTTCATTCTTACCCAAAGATATGTTGTATTGATTTTGAGAGAGAGAGAGAGAGAGTGAGAGAGATAGAGGGAGAGGGAGAGGGAGAGAGAGAGAAACAGAGAAAGAGAGAGAACATTGATGTGATAGTGACATTGATCCTGTTACATGCCAGGTATGTGCCTGACTGGGAATCGATCCAGCAACCCTTTGGTAGGTGGGATGACACGCCAACCAACTGAGCCACTAGCCCGGACAAGGGTTTCTGCTTTTTGATGATGGAATACCCAGTGTTGGTCTGGTGCTCCTACTGGAAACAAGTACAAAACTGGAGAAAATGTATGTGTCAACTGTTTCCAGGCAGTGGACAAAAAGCAGCATAAGACTTCAATTCCTGCAAAAAGGGAAACTCATGAGATCAGCCTGTGATCACACTGGCTCTCTGCCTAGAGCAGCGATTTCCAACCAGTGTGTTGCAAGAATTTTTAAAGTATTCAATACCTGACTATTTAGTCAGGGGCATGACCTCTTTTCCCTTAGATTGTCAAATTTAAAAAATGACAACAGCCAACACAATACCCATCTGGTGTGAATGAATCAAAATTATACTTTTTTTGTCAAATCAGCACAAATATATATTTGGTGTGTTGCAGAATTTTAGAAATTAGTTTATGTGTGCCATGAGATGAAAAAGATTGAAAATTGCTGGTCTAGGGACAATTTCCTGCCTAAAGTACAGAGAGTTGAAGTCTAAGCACAGCACAGTGGTCATACTATGCTGAGGAGGCAGAGGTGAGCATTCTTGGCAACTAAAGAGGCTAGAATTTGCAGAATGAAGTAACACAGCTAAATTTACAGAGAGGGGCCCCATAAGTTCAATTTGAGATCCTCTATGAGTCCATGGCTGAGGGCTAGGTAAATATCTCAGGATAAGACACTCAATGTTTTATAAATAGCTATTCCAGGGTTGAAAATAAAACACTCATATACTAGAAGCTGAGTACTGGTGGGAAAGAGATGTGCTGGAGCTTGTTTGAGTTCCATCCCTGCCAAAGTGAAGATTCCACAGATATCACTGTTTAGGAATAATGACCACACCCTAAAATAAGACTTACTCTAGTCTCACCCTAATAAAGACTAAATTCAAACCCCAAGGAGATCCACAAGGAGATAGAATATAGAGACTGAGTTTGAAAAAAATAATCCAGAATAACGTATTATTCACAGTGTCCAATATTCAATAAAAGAATTACATACAGCCATGGCCAGTGGTTAGAGCAATGGCCCACGCACCAAAAGGTAGAGGGTTCGGTTCTGGTCAAAGGCATGAACCTGGGTTGCAGGTTCAATCCCCAAAGAGGATTGGGAGAGGCAACCAATTGATGTGTCTCTTTCATACCAATGTTTTTCTCTTTCTCTGTCTTTCCCCCCTCCATCCCTTCCTTCCACTCTCTCTCTCTCTCTCTTAAAAAAAAAAAGTCAATAGAAAAAATCCTCAGATGAGGATTAACACAAAAATTTTTAAATAAAGAGAATCACATATACAAAGAAAATTTAAAATGTGATCTAGATTGTGATCTAAAAGTAGCTATTATAAAAGTATTAAAAGAAATAAAGAAAAATATATTCAAATAATTAAAGGAAAATATGGTCTTCATGAGTGGACAGATAGGGAATCTCCGTAGGAAAATAGAAATTACAAAAAGACTCAAATGAAAGTTCTAGAACGAAAAAGTTCAATAACTGAAATGTAAAAAAAAAAAATCACTGTGTAAGCTTAACAGAAGATTGGAGATGGCAGAGAGTTGGTGAACTTGAAGACAGATTAATAATAACATTGATTTGATTTATTATTTCCCTTTTTTTCACCCTGGCTCTCTGCCTAGAGATAATTTCCTGATGCATTAAAGAGATCTGGAGTCCAAGCACAGCACAAAAATAAAGAAGTTGGGGGGAGAGGGGATTGAATAATAATGAAAGAACTGCATATTGATATTTGGCATAATATCAAATGATCTAGCATATATATAATTGGATTCTCAAAAAATAAAAGGAATGAGCTTGAAGCAGAAAAATATCTGAAGAAATAATAGCTAAACACTTCCAAATATAGTCATGCGCCACATAACATTTCAGTCAATAATGACCCACTTATACAGTGGTAATCCCATCCATAATAATAAAAGTGTAATATGCTAATTAGACCAGATGTCCTTCCAGACGACCTTCCAGACAAAGCAATGGTGGTGGTGGCGGGGGCCAAGGTAGAGGCAGCCTACACACAGCAGGGGCTGGGCTCCTTGCACGAATTTCGTGCATCCGGCCTCTAGTAAGATTATAATTGAGCTGAAAAATTCCATGGCCTAGTGACGTTGTAGCCATAGTAATATCAAAGAGTAACACATTACAAAAGTGCCTGTAGTAATTCTGGTGTAAACAAACCTCCTGCATTACCAATCATATGAAAGTATAGCCCATTCAATTATATACAGTACATAATATTTGATAATGATAAATGACTATGCTGCTGGTTTATATTTTACTATACTATACTTTTGTCATTATTTTAGAGTGCATTCCTTCCACTTAAAAAAATTTTTTCTGTAAAACAATATGCTGTATTAGGCTAGCAGAAGCCTCATATTCAGTTTACCATGTGTCTTGATTGAATCATTTTCTCTTGTGCTTGATTTAATCTTATATAGTTTTGTATAGTAACATGCTGTATAAGGTTATAGCATAGGATTAAACAGGCTATACCATATACCCTAGGTGTTTAATAGGCTCTAGTCTAGACCGTTGGTCGGCAAACTGGGGCTCATGAGCCGTATGCAGCTCTTTGGCCCCTTGAGTGTGGCTCTTCCACAAAATACCACGGCCTGTGTGAGTCTATTTTGAAGAAGTGGCATCAGAAGTTCAAGTTTAAGAAATTTGGCTCTCAAAAGAAATTTCAATCATTGCACTGTTGATATTTGGCTCTGTTGACTAATGAGTTTGCTGACCACTGGGCTAGACCATCTAGGTTTGTAGAAGTGCACTTAAGATATTCACACAATTACAAAATAACCTAACAATATATTGCTTAGAGGTATCCCCATTGTTAAGCAGCACATGCCTGTATAATGAAAAACACTGATATATAGTTCCAGAAGCTCAACAAACTCCAAAAGGGAATCACATATAAATACACCATCATCAAACTACATAAAATGACTGCCGACCAGCAGATAATGGAACATAGCTCTAAAGTATTATAAGGGAGAGGGGAAACTGTCAACCCAGAATTATATTACAAGAATATCCTTCAAGAATAAAGTTACAATAGAGATATTTTCAGATACATTAAAGTGGAATGAAAGGATGGTCTTAAAGCTGAAGGAAAATAATACCAGATGAAACAACTCAGATCTGTGGGAGACATGAAGAGCACGAGAAATGGAAAATAAATTAGTAAATATAGATTATGTTGTCATTCTCCTAATTTACATAAAATAGCACTGTTTGTTTAACAAATAATGATCACAGTATAAGGCGAGACTTATAGAATATGTAGAAGTGAAAAAATAGGACAATAATCTTACAATGGACAAAGTGGACAGTTAAATAAAATTTTGTTTCTGTGAGGTTATTACATTGTGAAGTGGGAAGCATGTGATTGATTTACCTCAGAGTGCTTTATGATTTATGGAACAAATCAGGAAGTGAAAACTAGAAAGTGACCGGCATGCAATGTTATAGGCAAGGTGTGAAGAGACACACATGACTCTAAATCAACTATCATAATTAAAAATGCTTAATTTTATCCCACTAAAAAAATATAATAAGCAAAGGCATAAAAATCAATAGAGGAAATAAAATGAAAGTACTAAATATTTTATTAAGTTTAAAGAAGACTGAAAAGCAGCAATTGAGAAACAAAGCAGAAGAGACCAATGAAATCCAAATTACATGACAATAGACATAAACTCAATATTAATAATTACATTAAATATAAAAATACTAATCCTTCAATTAAAGGGCAGAGATTTTCATGCTAAATAAAAAAAGCAAAACCCAACTATATACTGTTTATATGAAATGCATTTTAAATGTAACGACATATTTAGGTTGAAAGAAAAAGAAAAAAACCCAAAACTATATCATGCCACTATATGACCAGCATTTCTACTCCTAGATCAGCAATTTTAAAGCTTTTTCATCCCATGGCACACATAAACTAATTATTAAAATTCTGTGGCACACCAAAAATATATATATTTTTTTGTCATTCGAATAAAACAAAGGATGTAATTTTGATTCATTCACACCAGGCAGCTATTACAGTGTTAGCTGTTGGCATTTTTTATTTGGCATTTTAAGAGAAAAGGGGTCTATGTCCCTGACTAAATACTCAGGTACTGCATGTTTTAAAAATTCTAGAGGCATTCCAGTTGAAAATCGCTATCCTAGGCACATTCCCATAACAAGATTTGGCCATGAATGTTCTTACAGATTTACTCATAATAGTCAAAAAGTAGAAATAATCTACATGTTCACAAACAAGTGAATAGGTAAATTTGGTATATTCATGTATATACTGGTATTTAATATAAATACCAGTATGTTCAATAACATGGATAAATCTCAGAGACACAGTATTTTGCGGAGAAAAAAAAAGTAGATTTTGATTACATAATGTTTGATTCTATTTATATAAAATTCTAGAACAGAAAAAACTAATCTGTAGGGTTTACTAATCAGACTGACGGTTGCCTTGGATGGAGAGTCGGGGAGTTAATGGACTGCTGAGGGGAACAGAAAACTTTCTGGGGAGATGGAAATAGATCTTGATTAGAGTGGCTACCTGGTTGCATATATTTGTCAAAAATTGACCACCTGTACACTTAAAATATGTAAATCTCATCTTATGTAAATTTTACTTCAATAAGGTTGATTTACATATAGGTAATGAAATCTTTCTCTCCTCTTTTTGCCATCATCATCACACCTGACCAACTCACCTCCATGCAGGAGAAAGAAAACAGAAGTAGAGGATTGGAATAAAATAAAAATCCAACCCATCTCAAAACAGTTGGACTGTTCCCTACACTCTCTCTACTCTGAATAAAGTCTTTGAATTACCAACTAATATTATTATTACTAGAGACTTGGTGCATGACATTTGTGCACTGAGCAGGGGTGAGATCCTTCAGCCCTGCCTGTGCCCTCTCCAAGTCGAGGATCCCTCGGGGGATGTCTAACTGATGGCTTAGCCTTCTGCTAAGCAGCACTCCCCCTGTGGAAGCACACTGGCCACCAGGGGGCAGCTCCTGCATTGAGCATCTGCCCCCTGGTGGTCAGCGCATGTCATAGTGCCCAGACAATTTGCATATTACCATTTTATTATATAGGCCTAGAGGCTCAGTGCAGGGGGGGCGGGGAGGTGTCTCAGCCCAGACTGCACCCTCTCCAATCTGGGACCCCCTTGAGGGATGTCTGACTGCCCATTTCGGGATCGGGCCTAAACGGATAGTCAGACATCCCTTTCACAATCCAGGATTGCTGGCTCCCAACTATTCGCCTGTCTGCCTTCCTGATTGGCCCTAACCACTTCTGCCTTCCAGACTGATTACCCCTTAACCCCTCCCATGCCAGCCTGATTGATGTCTAACTGCTCCCCTGCCAGCCTGTTTGCCCCCAACTTCCCTCCTCTGCCAACCTGGTCACACTAATTGCCCACCCCTGCAGGGTTGATCGCCCCAAACTGCCCTCCCTTGCAGGCCTGGTCTCTCTCAACTGCCCTCCCTTGCAGGCCTTTTGCTTCCCAACTACCCTCTCCTGCTTGCCTGATCACCCACAACTGCCCTCCCTTGCAGGCCTAGTCCCTTCCAACTGCCCTCCCGTGCTGTCCATCTTGTGGTGGCCATATTGTGTCCACATGGGGGCAGGATCTTTCACCACATGGGGGAAGCCATTTTGTATACTGGAGTGATGGTCAATCTGCATATTACTCTTTTATTATATAGACTAGAGGCCTGGTGCATGGGTGCGGGCCAGCTGGTTTGCCTTGAAGGGTTTCCCGGATAATGGTGGGGGTTCCCTTAGGGCATGGGACAGCCTGGATGAGGGACCTGTGGTGGTTTGCAGGCTGGCCATGGCCCCTGGTGACCCAAGCGAGGCCCTGGTATCTGGAATTTATTTATCTTCTACGATTGAAACTTTGTAGCCCAGAGTGGAGCCAAGCCTCCTGCTCGTTCCTTAGTGGCAGCCATTTCTGTTGGAATTTATGTATCTTCTATAATTGAAACTTTGTAGCCTGGAGTGGAGGCCTGAGCCCTCCAGGATGTGTGGAAAGCTTGGCTTCCTCCATTGCCAGGGAAACCCAAGCCTCCCTCCTGCTCTCTGTGACCGCAGCCATCTTGGTTGGGTTAATTTGCATACTTGTTCTGATTAGCTGGTGGGTATGGCCTGTAGGTGTAGCGTAGTGGTGGTTAATTTGCATATTTCTCTTTTATTAGACAGGATTATTACTACTGATCAAAGTTATTGATCTACAGTAGAGCTTAGTTGCCTAAAATGTAGTTTCTATTAAAATTCACTTGTGGCCCTAGCCAGTTTGGCTCAGTTGATAGAGCGTTGACCTGAAGCCTGAAGGGTCCCGGATTCAATTCCGGTCGGGGGCACAACTGGGCTCAATCCCCATTGGGGCATGCAGGAGGCAGCCCATTGATGATTCTCTCGCATCATTGATGTTTCTATCTCTCTCTCCCTCTCTCTTTCTCTCTGAAATCAATAAAAGTATATTTTTAAATTCACTTGTGGATACAAGGAGGTTAAAAAACACAAAACCTGCTCTTAATCCAAAAACCATTCCCACCCCACAGGGGATGCACACAATACAAAACTAGAAAGGGTCCAGGGTACCTTTGGGTTAGCACCAGCCTTGAGGCAGCAATGACAGCAGCCTGAAAACCCAGGAACACAAGCTTATGTCCGGTAGAATGTCCATTGCAAGCATATGAATCTGTGGAGAAAGAGCTTGAAATCCACAGATCATATCACTAACTTTCACCAGTCCCCTGCGATAGTTACAGTTCCACAAATGAAATCTAGACTAGATCACTTGTAATAGAGCTGGATTTCAAAGCTGTTCCACTCTGTTCACCTCTCAGCTCCCTGAGCCCCTCACACCCACTGCATATGTGTGGATGTGGCACCATCACTCAGACTCACTATGATGGATTTATCTCAGACTGCTTTATGGTTCATGGAAGAGCAAAACTCCATGGAACACAGCTGGAAGGCATTCCTCCCCAGTGTGTCTGTGTGTTTTCCCTCCTTCCTATTTACCCCACTCACACAGAAACAGATAAGGTTCCAAGCTAGGTGAGATGATGATCTGGAAAAAGAGATGATTGATGAGGGTGGTACAAGGGGGTATAACTAGGAGAAAATGGGGTGAAAATGAGCAAAGAGAAGTGTGGGCTGACTATTAAAAAAAAAATCTGAAACTCAACAGAGTGTGTAGCAAGCTCCCAGGAGAAACCAGGGAAGCCCTATGGCTGGAAATCATTACACACTCAACGATGGGAAATAATGGCTCGTGACCTGGCTTGGTGGAAAGAAGGGAGCAGAGATAAAATTCACATTTCATAATATCCTAGAAATATCCTTTGCTACATAAGTTATTCTGTGACAAGTGATTGTTTTACATACATTCACACACATTATACACATGCCCATCTCACATACACCCATACTCTTCACACATGATGACTGAAGCCAGGTGACTCACCATGCAGCTTACATGGCCTGTGAGGTTCCAATTCACAGATTCTTTCTCTCCTAACCATCTACCACGTCATCAACAACCTCACCTCCCACCACTCATCCTGCCTCCCCACTCTTTCTCACAGTTTTCCTTCATTTCTCATATTTTATTTTATGAACCATTGTATTTATGCTGATGCCCCTCTGTGGGACCCACTGGCCCACGTACACCCACAAGCAGGTGGGTTAGAAAGGGTTAAATAGGGAAGGGATTCGTATTCTTAATTCTGTGACTCTTGGATAAAGCTAAGCCATTCTCCAAGAATGATCAGCACAGTGTTGCTAGATTTAGAAGATTATCTTATATTCCAATGCCTCCTCCTGTTTTCAGTCATTTTAGACTACATATGTTCTCATATTGAGCCTGGGCAAAGCTAACAATGACTAAACCAGCACACAGATTCCTACCTGCGGTCCAGAAGTTCTCCCAAAGAAAAGCCAATAGCCTTAGTCATATGCATGATAAGGCCGGGCAAATCTTCCTGCTGTGAACGTGGACGAAGGAACAGGCAAAGTGAAAATGAGGCACAACTGTGACTGATTCTACATTGGTTCTTGCAGTGTCTATTAAGGACAATTGGAAAAGCTTGAATGTTAGCATGTTACTGCCCTCTCCTGGGCAAAAGGTCAAAGACGGTACAGATGTGTGAGTCACAACTGGTTCAAGTTTCTGTGCCATAAGGTAGTTCATCTTTAACCCACTCTTTTATAAACCTTTGAAAAAGTGCTGTCTTTGGCCATCTTCCACATGCAAACCTCTCTCCCCATCTACCACCATTTTATCTTTGCCACTGGAACCAAAGACTTCTGAGATCATAGACAGCATGAGTGGATCATATGTGGTTGTACAGAAGGACTAGAATTGCCCACTGGAACAGCTATAATAAGGGATAAGGAGAACAGCCAGGAAATTCAGAAATCCTATTCATCTAATTTTTAAGCATAAACCCCTTTCCTTGTTTATTGTCCTGGAATTATTTACCTGGGCCTGAGAAAAACTCTTTTTCCAATCCTCACCCCACCACCTACCTGTCTGTCAACTCTTCAGCTATGTGACCAAGCACTTACTATTTTGGAACCTAATTTGAACAACCGAATAATGTAATTAAATCTAATTCATTTGCAATTTTTAGGGCTAGACTATCTTATTAAAATAAATGAAAACTCAAATCTTTTGGAAATAATTATTTTATGACTTTTAATGGCCGTACAAATAACATTTTAAATGAAGATACATATGAATAGCAAGTAAAATGAAATAAGGCAAATTAATTAACAATGTCCTGCTAAGCCTAAATCAGGTAGTATTTTAATTTTTATAAAGTCCTGGGTTAAATCACTTACTTCCAACTCCTCATTTCAGACAAAGGATAAAGATCAGATTTGAAGTTATATAAAATCAAGGAATTCAAATTAATGGGAATTTATAAGATAGTACCTTTCAACTGAGATGATAATCACTTTAAAGGATTCTCATCCTTGACAATATTTATCCAGAGCCTGCTGCGCACACAGCACTGTACTTGGGGAGAGAGCACAATCTCATTATCATATCTCCCCATGAGGCTAAATCAGAGGATCCTGAGAGCCACCGTGGGAGTCACCTTCTTAGCTCACACTTTGGTCAGTCCCCCAAACCCTGAGGTCCCTGCAGCGGCCCTCCCCATCACTGCCTATGGGAGCAGCGTCTGAGGTAGTGGTGTAGGAGACATAAGGAGGCCTGATTTCTAGTCTTAGAGGTGCTATTTCTCCTCTCTGATAAGAAGAGCAATGGCCACCAAGCATTGAGCACTGCTCCATGCATGGACCTGGCCATGTGCCAGCACAATAATATTTCACTTGATCCTCAAAACAGGCATGTAGGTAAATATTAATACTATTGCTCCATTTTAAGAATGAGAAGAGAGAAGTGTATGCCTGGCAGGTGTGGTTCAGTGGTTGAGTGTCAACCCATGCACCAAGAGGTTACTGGTTCCATTCCTGATCAGGCACATGCCTGAGTTGCTAGCTCATTCCCTGGCAGGAATGCAAGAGGCAGCCAATTGATGTTGATGCTTCTCTTTCATTGATATTTCTATCTCTCTCTCCCTCTCCCTTTCTCTCTCTCTCTAAAAATCAATTTTTTTTAATTTAAAAAAAATGTGTTCTTTTTTTAAGAAGCATACCAAATTTAAACATTTTTCCCAAAGTTACAAAACCTTAAAGAGTAGATTCAGAATTCAAGTGTGAGTCTGTCTGGGCTTAAAGGCCAGACCAGCACCTGCTGGATTCTATTACTTCCTTCATGCCTAAAATGGAACCAACCCATCAGGCTTTCAATGCAAACCAAATGATCATTTATAAGACGGCACTTTCTGGATGATAACTTGCTTACATAAAGGATCATTAAGTCAGATCACGTTATGCCCTGCTCAAAATTCTCCACTGGCTCCCTACTGAATTTAGAATAAAATGCCAAGTTCTTGCCATGGCCCACAAACCCTACATAGAACTGGCCTCACCCACTTCTGTGACCTCCTTCCCTGTGCCCTGCCCTCTCAGCACAGCTTCCTTGCTTTTTCTTAAGCGCAAATGCACATTTCTGCTCCCAGGCCTTGCATTTGTTATTCACTCTGCCTAACATAACTCTTGGCCTAGTTGTCCATGTGACCCATCTCTTCACTTGCTTCAATTCTCTGCTCAAGGTCACCTTATCCAAAAGGCCTCTTCAGCCCAATCTATCTCAAATAGAACTTCCTTCACTTCCTGACCCCTCATCTGTCTTCAGTTTTATTGACAACCCTTACCACTCTCTTATATAACTATATTCACACCTATTTATTATCTCTCCCTTTCACAGAGAAAGCTTCATGAGGGCAGGGGCCTGGACTGGCCTTCTCACTGCAGTATGCTGGCACTGTAAATGCTCATAGCACAAAGCAGACAATGAATATCTGTTGAATAAATGTATAAGTGACTGAACATCAATTCCTTTATCAATGTATCCAGAATTACCTGTTGTTTTTTAATGTTTCATTTGTAAGAACAAATTTTATGTAGATGGGTCTATTAATTACCTGCTTTACTTAATTTGCTCCCTTCTCCTCTAGGTCTTCGCACATCCATTCTCAAAGCCAAAACATGCTCTGAACCGCCACATGCCCCTTTCCCATAAGTGCCTTCAATGACCTAAAACCCTTTAACCACATGCTGCTGAGGAGAGGTGACAATTTCAAGGCCGTTATCTCAGTCACACAACCCAACCAATTCACAGCCTGAACATCCCAATGACTACCATGAGCTGCTACAGGTGGAATGTTTGCCCCATCACAGCTTCCCAGCAGCAGTAGAGCTGTGTAGGCCAGCTTTCACTTCATGGAGCTGAGTGGTAGACTGTCCACCTCTGTGTGCCGGCTCCTAGCACAGCCCCAGGTACAGGTACTCATTAAGATGCCTTGCCGGAAAATGATAATGATCTCTCAGCTCCTACTTCGAATTTCACACACTCTCTCTCTAGTCCTTTCAACTGCAAGGATAGACACTGCACTCTTCATGTTATAAATGATAAGAGTGTGCATCGGGAAGATAAAACAATGTGCCTATGTCACAGAGTTAGGGGCAGTGATAGGAACCCATATCTGACTTGAGTTCAAGGAACATTTCTTTTAGTTTTGAGAGATAAACAGTAAGGCTCTTACCTAAATATTCAAGCATGTTTCATGCAGCTACTATGTGTGTTGGACCAAGACTAGGTAATCTAGGAAACAAAAGAAATGTATAGATTCCCAGCTGAGAGGGAAAGAACCTTTAAATGACTGATAGGATCCCAGCTGAGATAACCAATAGGCTATTGGTTCAGTTACCTATTTTCTTACATGCTCATGGCTTTAATTTTCCCAAGTTCTGGATTATTTTTTTTTTGGGGGGGGGGGGCCTAAGTTAATGTGTATGGCTCTTGTAAACTGCAAATTGTTTATCATATATTAGAGACCCGGTGCATGAAATTTGTGCATGGGGGGATCCCCTCAGCCCAACCTGCACCTCTCCAATCTGGGACGCCTCAAGGGATAACCGATCCCTAAACTGGCAGTCAGACATCTCTCACAACCCTGGACTGCTGGCTCCTAACTGCCTCCCCCTGCCAGCCTGATCACCCTTAACCGCCTCTGTCTGCCAGCTTGGTCTAGTTGCCCCTAATTGCCCCACCTGCTGGCCTGGTCGCCCCTAACTATCCCCCCACACCGGCTTGGTCATCCTTACTGTCCCCCTGCTGGCCTGGTCACCCCCACCCCTGCCGCCGACCTGGTCACTTCTGGTCGCACCCCTCACCAGTCTGGTCGGCCCCCCAACTGCACTCCTGCTGATCTAGTCATCCCTAACTGCCCGCTCTGCCAGCCTGGTCACCCCATGCAGCCTGCTGTTCAATTGTTTGGTCATCCCTCACTAACCCTCCTGCTGGTGTGGTTGCCCAATGCAGACTGCTGTTCAGTCGTTATTGCTACTTTGATGGCATCTCAGACAATTTGCACATTCCTCTGTTATTAGTATAGATTGCTGCATTTATCAGATGGTTGTGGCTAGTATGATATTTAATTTAAAAAAATAGAGGGATTCAATATAAGTTCCTAAATTGACACATTAGAATAAATATGGGCTAGAGTTCTAAGGTCTGAAACAAACTGGCACAGGTCAAAAGAGAAAAAGACTACCAGCCCACCAAATAAAATGCAGCTAAGTCCCTGCTAGTCTTCCTGTTCCAGCTGCTTAATTCATTGATTGAACCATTATCTATACTAATAAAAGGCTAATATGCAAATGGTCATCACACCCTCACACCATAATGATTGATCAGCAGGAAACTGTGTCCCCGCCCAGTACCAGGTGGGGACATGATGCGCCATTGGGGCTTGATAAGGGTAGGGCCAGCCGGGTCTGGGTCTTGCCCAATAGGGTGGAGCTGGCCAGGTCAGGGCCTCATGTGATTTTGAAGCGCAGGTAGTCAGGGTCTTTACTCTGGGTCCCACAGAGTGCCCCAGACTCTGACAGGCAGGAGGAAGGAGCCGGATACCCATACCCAGGACCCATACAGCAGGGCGGCAGCAGTAAGGGGTGATCAGGCCAGTAGGGGAGGGCAGTTAGGGACAATCATGCTAGCAGGGGAGGGCAGTTAGGAGTGATCAGGCCAGCAGTGGAGCAGTTAGGGGCATCAGGCCAGCAGGCATAGATGGTTAGGGGCCATCAGGCAGGCAGACAGGCAAGCAGTTAAAAGCCAGTGGTCCCATATTGCAAGAGGGATACCCGGGATTGGAGAGGATGCAGGCCAGGCTGAGGGACTGACCCCCACTCACGTGCACAAATTTTGTGCACCGGGCCTCTAATTATGACATAAAAAAGAGTGAGAAGTGGCAGGGTAAGCATTTTTGTGAGGTGTTACAATTTTTAACTAACCTACACCTCCTTTCTGAAGGCTGTGTTTTCTGTCTCAACACAGATTTACGGTATGTTCCTCAGTGTTGCTGCTTCCCTGCCTATGTGATCCTGAAGGAAGCTTCTTTAGGAACTAATGACAGGTTCTAACACTAGAATCTTTCTTTCCTGCTAGAACAGTGGCAAGTTCCTATAAATCCAGTGTACACTGCCTTCACGTTCTCTGCAGACTTCCCTTTCCTCAGAACATAGACAGCACTGGTACCTACAGGTGTGGCAGACCTACAGTCAAACAGACTGTGTGAGAGTGAGGGTGAAGGTACAGACTACCATGAGTGCTGCAATAGACTATTTTGTTTCTTGGGGGGGGGGGGGTTAGACTATTTTGTTAAAGGAACAGAATCAACACTGTAAGGGCAGTGGCAAAACAGGTCAGTCCAACCTCAACTGAAGTCTGTGAGATTGGGTGACATAGACACTTGACTCTGATTTCAAAAGCATACAATGAGGCCTCCTACTTGAAAGCAAATGTTCCATCACTAGACTTAATTCCAAGGAAGGACTGGGCAGATGCCAAACCACTGCCCATATAAAACAACACAGAAATGCAAGAAGGTGGATGGACACAGCTAATTTGGGGATGGAGGTAACTAGCTCTGTGAAACATTCCAGAGAGTGATGCAGACCACTCCATGGGGATGCTGAATAAAAGTACTGGTGGGTCACAGGAGAAAACAAGAAAAATCAGGTTTTGAAATTAATATAAATAAATAAAAACTGGGGAAGGGGTTTGTGTGAATAGTGTCTTCAAAGTTTTTTGTTCAGTTATTCACTAAAAGGATTCTTAAAAAATTATGTACCCCTGTGCCTTTTTTAAATGTTTTTATTTATTTTTTTCTTTTAGAGAGAGAGAGAGAGGAAGGGAGAGGGATAGAGAAGTAGAAATATCAATGAGAGAAAAACATTGATTGGCTGCCTCCTGTATACCCCCTACTGGGGGTCAAGCCTGCAACCCAGGCATGTGCCCTGACTGGGAATTGAACTGTGACCTCCTGGTACATGGGTTGATACTCAACCACTGAATCACACCAGCCAGGTAGGTGCTCCTGTGCCTATTTTTAAACTAGTATTTAAAAATTTTTCACCATGATCTAAGCAGTTGCAAAGGCTTAAATTTTTTGCATTTAGTAAATATTAACATTTTTAAATAAACTGTAACATGACTCTTTTATATGTGTTCAATGGTAACTTGATGTCTACCATCATCTACTTTTTAAATATAAGATTAAACTTTTTTAAATGTCACAAATTTCATATCATTTCTTTATTCCCTGAGATTGTATTTCTCTCTCATTTCTCCCATAAGATGCTGTGGTGATCTACAGATATAATGCTTGAAAACTACCTTAATAATCACTTTCTATCATACTTCTCCACAACCAAAATATGTACATAAATGGAAGTTTATGATTACTTTATATTATCTGTAATAATAGGCTCTAAGTGTTCAACTGTTCATTTCTAGATTGTGATAGTATTTCAATTATTATTTGTAAACCTTTGATGAAAATAAATATTTTACAACTAGTAGCCCTGCGCATGAATCCCTATGCAATAGCTGGCTGCCACTTGCCTCAGCTGGCCACCACCCACCACCCATGTTAGCTCTCTGCTGCTCATAACTCACTGCCCCACCCTCCTGTAGCTCTCCACCTGCTGCCCTGCCTTCCTCTACCTCTCCTTGCTCCTAGCTCACTGCCCTGCCCACCTGTAGCTTCCCACCTTTGGTCATGATGTTATGGCATAATGGATAATTAGCATATTCTTCTATTATTTAGGATTTTTTACAGATGAGCATTATACATAAGTAGTAAAATGTTTATTAGACTTTATATTGTGTGTATTTACCACAATTTTAAAAATAAATATAAAAATGTTATTAGAGCCCTGTCCAGTGTGGCTAGGTTGGTCGGAGCATCATCCTGTACACCAAAATGTCATGGATTCCAGGGCACATACCTGGGTTGCAGTTTGACTCCCAGTCATGGCACTACGACCGTTGACTGGCATCTTACTCTTTTCTCCCCCCCCTCCCTCCTACTTTTCTCCCTCGTGAAAAAAAAATCAATGAAAACATATCCTTGGGTGAGGATTTTTAAAAATCTTATTAGAAGTACACCTCTTAATAAGCTGGATATAGGGGTAGTTTATGATATCTTAAATAAAAGAAATTTCCCCTAATATGAATATTTCTGATGATGTGGCCACCTTATACGTTTTTTTCAGCTTGAAGCAATTTATACAGTAAAATTCTGGGTAAATGAGAGATTATGCCTTTCTTTTGCAAAGTGAGAAAAGGGCAACCATGAAAGGAGAAGTAGCATTTTCTCAAACAGATTGATTTTAGGAAAGAATACACTAGAAAATTAAAGATCTGGAAATCAATTGCCTTAAAATTTTCCTTGGAAAGTCTTCAGGGACTCACAGAAGCATCTGTTCTCCAATTGGAAGGATGCTGTTTGAGAATCTCTGGACCACTGCAGACCTGTGCTTTTCCCACTATGGTCTGGTCAGGGTAGCTAATAAATCATTGAGTTATATACACATATCTCCTCAGTGTCCACATCTCCATGAAGCAGGAAAAGGCTGATGTTCACTACATGAATTATCCTGGATATTGCTATCTTCTCCTTATTATCTTCCAACAGGGGACAGTCAACAGCTTGGTTCAGCAAGTAGCAAAGCCCATGAACCAGCCTTTGCCAGGGCAGTTGTGACAGCTCAGAAATGACACTTCCCCTCACTGGAGGACAGTGGTCAATGACAGGTACAGCCACAACACCAGGCACATTTTCCCACACATCCGAGAGCAATCTCATCCCACATCCTGCAACATATTTCAATGTCTTCTTGAATAGTCTCCCCCCCCCCCACTGCATTGTGTATTTTTAATAATCTGGGCCATCTGTCCTTCTCAACTTGAAACCCTAGAATAGAAAGTGGCCATTGATCCTATAGGACCCTACCTGTGGCTGTGGCTCAACTCCCAGCTGCAGCCCAAATTCTCTACTGATGACATCAAAAAATATCACCATGGCAACCATCACTGACACAGCATAAGACTGAGGATAAAGCATGAATTCTTCTCTGAATCGCTTCCACAATGTTAAACTTGTGTCATCTATCACCCTCTGGGCTTACTGGCCGATCTCAGACCCAAGAAAGCAGCACATTTTAAATTGAACTTGTTCCTTCACTCTCCTTAGCACATCCTAACAAAACAAAAAACAAAAAAAACCACCATGGCAAAAATTGCCATAGTTCCACTTATACCCTGGAAACATGGCATTTATTCATTAAAAAGCCAACAATCAGTTGAATATAGAAAAATAAAAGTGGTATTAGGAGAGGAGATGAAACTCAAAACCAGCACATGGGCAAATATCACACAAAATGCCAAATTGTTGTTGAACGGAGACAAAAAATAAGTTTCTGTGGCAAATATAGCCACATTGCCTCATATCCAAAGCCGAAAGAAAGTCTCTGCCGGCGGGCGGGGGGACCTTTGGGAAAATGCCCTCTTTACATAAGGATCAATCTAACCCTGCCCTACATGTCCAAATGCTAAATTCAAAAATGTACTGTGATGAAAGAGCTCAAACCTTTGCTAGCCCTCGGTGGGTGGGGACTAAAGATGTGAAATGTGTGCCTTGCTGAGTCAACACTATAAACAGCAAAGAAGTCCTACCTTTCTTTGTTCACAAAGCACAGTCCTACGAATTTGGGATATATATATATATATATATATATATATATATATATATATATATTCTCAAATTTGTTTTTGCCAGAGTCATCTGGTTCTGCTCTGATGCCAAAGATTGTAACACAGTTGGTGGTAAAATAGCCAACACTGGTGAATTAACAAAGGCTATTCATTCAAAAGCCACATCTCCGAAAGGAAGAGGTCAAATTTAGACTTAAGAGACCTGGATTCTGTGAGGAGCAACTGTACCTCAAGCTATGAAATTTTAAATGCCTCTTAATGTAAGTTACATCAATCCCATCAGCATACCAATGACACTGCATCTTGACACAAGAAAGACTCAGGAGGTGAGGTTCTCAGACATCCTAAATTTAAGACAGGCAATCAGGGACAAATGGAATTTTGTGGACAGATAGACCACTTGGAATCACTGGCATTTTGGTCCCTCTAAACTAATAGGCAGGTACCCAGGAAACTCAAGGACTACCAAACTCACCAGACCACTTTTTCTTTGAAGGAACTAAGTGCCTAGGAAAGGAGCATCAGGTCCAATGTAGTAGGACCTGATAGCTCCCTGAGGTCCTACTATGTTGCCTATGTTTCAGGTTCCCAGTGGGGCAAGGCATTATTCCTTGCAGCAGATGATGGTAGACATCTGAATGGTTGGGAGATCCTTGATTCAACCCCAAAGTACTCAGGGATACAAGTCAGGCCTGAGCCCCTGGCTAAAGAATCCAGAGCTCCTGGAGAGAAATCAGATACTGAGCTGCATTTCACCCTGGATTGCAAGCAAGTCCCAGTTAAGTGAGTTCTCAGAGACATCTCAGCTCCTGGATGATATGGAGAAATCTCAAAGTAAGAGTTCCCAACTGCCCTAACTCCAAGGCTCTCCCACAACCTCCAGACCCGCTGGGTCAATAGCAGGAACCTTTCCTCTCCCTTTTCCTGCTTTTTTTTCCCAAAGCTGCAAAAGTTTCCAAGACCCGCCCCCCAGTTGAACACTTAACCAGAGGAACACCAGAACTTCCTAAATTCTGTAGGGGCATTCTACAATCAGCTCAAAGCTACTAACCAGGGGTGTTTCCGCTGTGAGGAGCTCTATGGTCTTATGATCACACCTCGTATGACATCTGTCCTTGTCCTCTATACCAGAGAGAGGCATCCCATAATGAATACAGCATGATAAACAAATTCTTTTACTCATGTACATGTACTGGTATTATTAAGATCATAAGCCACAACATCAAGAATTTACATGCAGTATAGTGCATATTGATGGGCATTAAAGCAAATGAAAGAGGGATATTCCTCAAAGGAAATTGGCAAAACAATACCCACCTGTACTTGTAGCACAGCAGCCTGCAAAGAGCAGGCCAGTCAAATCCATGTGCATTATGCACTTACTACACATAATTGAGGAGGAATTCAAAAGAGAGCACAAAGAGTACTAAACATTAGGAAATAGGCACTTGAATTATCTCTGATCATGATGCTGATTATAGAACCTCAGAGGACAGACTGAGAGATGGCGGGAGGAGAAAGAGAAGTTGCCACTTTATATAGAAGATGATCAGGTTGCTCTTTCCACTGAAGCTGAGGAACGGTTTTATGCTGCAGAAGAAAATCATTATATTAATAGATGGAAGAACAGCCTTTCAAAATGGGACATCACACCCTAGGACAGTTATTTGAGAGGTTGGAAAGGATCCTTTTTTGTTAGAAATTTTTAAGACAAAGTAGACTAATCAAATCACAAGTGTTTACTGAGATCCCGCAGCCCAAGTCCACCCCTGTGCAGTGTAGCATTGTGGTAGAAAGTGGAAGCTTTATCATCAGACTGACTTGGGCTCAAATCCCAGTTTAGCCACCTACTGGCTAGATAACCTTAGGCAAACTATTTAACCTCTTCAAGCCTGTTTCTTCTTTTGAAAAATGAGAGTGGTGAGAGTACTTACCTCCTTAAAGTATTGTGAGAATTAAGTGATATCATGTGTGGGAAGCATTTAACATGGTGTCCGTCAGATATGGCATGCTCGATAAATTGTTATTGTTGTTCTTATATCTGACACCTTGTGTGTCTGGAACTTGCTCTTGTTGTTCTTATATCTGACACCTTGTGTATCTGGAACTTGCTCACCCAGGGATCTAGTTTACACAGTCCACAAGGAAGAACCAAATGAAATGTATTTCTGACCTGTCCTGCTGCTGGTGACAGTGAATGCCCTTTGTTCCCTGAGCCCACCTACAGTCCTGCCTCTGACTCAGACTTTAGGCACAATTCTTTATAAAGAGTTTCCACTCCAAAATAAGTCTTAGGTACAATATCACTTTGTTAGAAGCAGGCCAGATTTTTAACACCACCAGAGCCCATGTCAGAATAAGCTGAGCACAGTGGCTCTGACTGACAGGCCTAGCCATGTGTAACATGGGGAAAAGTTAAGCTTAACCAGGAGAGAGGAAGACGAAGGACAAAATCTCCACTCCAGAGTGGTGCTTCTAGAGATAAAAGTAACGGACACTCCCCACTCCCTTGCGAAAATTCCAAGACTGAGGTCAAAGGAGAGTGTTGACCTGGCTTCCAGACCAAATACCGAACACCCAGTTAAATTTAAATGTCTTTTTCTTTTCTAAACACACACACACACACACACACACACACACACACGAAATTCCTTTATTTTTATTTTTAATTATTTTATTTTATTTATTTCAGAGAGGAAAGGAGAAGGAGCAAGAGACAGAAACATCAATGATGAGAGAAAATCATTGATCAGCTGCCTCCTGCACACCCTCCAGTGGGGACCAAGCCAGCAACCTGGATTGTGCCCTGACCTGAAATCAAATCCTGACCTCCTGGTTCATAGTTGATGGTCAACCACTGAGCCATGCCAGTGAGCAAAATAGCTTTATTTTTCATGGTTCTTTATTGTGCCAGGTGGAATTTCCCTTTCTTGCACTTTTTTTTTTAACTTTATTTTTTCCCATCGCCATTTGTCCCTGCTATTCTTTCTTCTACTCTACTCAACCCCCTTCTCCTCCCACAATCACTACATGGCCATAGCCATGAGTTCACTCTCTTTTTTTCTCTTTTGCTCAATCCCTCCACCACCCCCCAATAAACAACAAATATTTTCAGTATAAGTATGCAAATATTGCAATAGTTGAAATCTATTTACATTAAAAAGTTATTGTTTATCAGAAATTCAAATCTGAGCATTCCATGCTTTAATTTGCTAAATATGACAACCCTGGACACAGAACAGGGGACCTCCTGCATGTAGACCAGCCAAAGTCAGAAATGAATTAGGCCCACTGCAAACCATAGTGAGAGCCCCACCTCTCTAGTAGGCAGGCTAGAGAGAATTCATTCCAGGGGAGGACAGGAATGGTGTGGCTGGGATAAGAAAACCCAATGTGAAAAGCATTTATCCTAAATGTAAGGGGTGAAGAGGTCCCCTTGGGCAAATTAGCTTGTCTCATTAACAGGATATTCAAGTCAAATAATCCTTTGCAGAAAGCTCACCACATCCAAAGCTAAGCACACGCAATTTGGTTGGGAGAGCTGTGTAATTGCCCCCATTTGTCAAAACTCTGGGAAGACTTCATGGAAACTAAGTGTCCACTCCACATGCTCCCAAGCTCACAACGGCTACTTCCCTCACAGCACCCACCACACAGAACATAATTACCCACTCAACTGTCCATCTCTCCCTAAGACTGTGAGCTCCCCAAGGGCAGGGACAGAATCTGATTGATCGATGAAGCCACGCCACACACACATACACACACACACACACACATACACATATACATACATAATTCTGCTTCATGACTCAACAAAGGGAAGTGGCCTGGCCAGCCAGTAGAACCAGGCCTATGGCAATAACCAGTCCCTGATGTTGCTCTGAGGGTGAGATAGGGAGGGTGGAGTGTTCGTAAGTGGACCTTTAAAAGGGAAGCCTGGCCATCTGTGGACTGTGCCCATCCACCTTCAGGGGAACGACTTGGGGACATTTAAACCATTTGAAAAAACAACTTTTTCTTCTTTGAAGGAAAAAAATCTTATGAAATAAAAGACACAGAGTTTGTTGCAATAACGGAGAAAAATTGTAACTGAGCCAGCGAAGTACCCCATCACAGGGAAAGGCTTCCATTTTACAGAAATTCCTCCATGACAGAGCTGATAGAGGAGGGCCAGCATTAGAATGGTGTCCTTTTTTTTCTTGCAGGTGCATGTGAATGATTCTTCCTCCCAACTTACCTATCCCCTGGTCTTTTCCCCATCCCAGAAGAAGAGGGTTTAACAAAAATGATTATAGATTTTAAAAAACATCTTTAGGCCGAAACCGGTTTGGCTCAGTGGATAGAGCATCGGCCTGCGGACTCAAGGGTCCCGGGTTCGATTCTGGTCAAGGGCATGTACCTTGGTTGCGGACACATCCCTGGTGGGGGGTTTGCAAGAGGAGGCTGATTGATGATTCTCTCTCATCAATGTTTCTGACTTTCTATCCCTCTCCCTTCCTCTCTGTAAAAGATCAATAAAAACATATTTTAAAAAAACACATTTTTAAGATATTTTAAGGAAATAAAGTACTGCAATAAACTGTAAATGATTTGGCCATAAATTTTAAATACAAAGATTCTTTCAATTGAAAGGTGTTTGCAAAAAAAAAAAAAAAGAGCTAGATGTTTAAACTGAACATTCTTTGGTAGTAGAGAGATTTTCATTTTCAAGCTACTTCTTCTAACAGGATTTGACCTGGAAATAAATCTAAATACTATTCAGGAACATGAGTGAGGAAAATGCACATTCAAAACCAATACCCAGAAGTAACATTGAAAATGCTGAAGGCTAACAACAAAAACTGAAGTCTCGCCACATGTCTTCGGCCAGCTTAGAACTGGCCCGAATCACTACCCTGGTTCTGTCGGAACACAGTAGAACCTGTGAGACATTTGAGCCTGAAAGTTTACTTTGATGATTTGAAAGACTGAGAAACAAGTTGAACCAGTTCAAACTAAAGCAAAATGGATTTATTCTTCTTAGGTAAAATTTCCTTTTGCATCCGAATAATTTTGAGAAGAACTAGGCAAAATCTATCCTGTACACAAAGGGCAGTTTTCTCCTGGGCCTTTACAGATTATACAATATTTCAAAAGGATGAACCATGTATAAAAAGCAAATAAAGAGCCTGGCCAGATGGCTCAGTCAGTCAGAGCATCTCCTGTTCCAAAAAGTCACATTTCTAGGGTGGGTTCCATCCTGGTCCAGGCATGTTTCTCTTTCACATCAATGTTTCTTTCTCTCTCTAAAAATCAGTAAAAACATATCCTCAGGTGAGGGTTTAAAAGGAAAAAAAAATCAAATGAAGAGATAAAGGTAGAGAGCAGTTCCAGTTAAGAAATAAAGAACAATTCTATTCAACATGCCTATTGTATGCAATGCACTTCTCTAGATTCCATGCAGAATATGAAAATAAATAAGATGCGGCCTGGACTTCCAGGGCCCCACCACCTGGTGGGGGGGGGGGGGGGAGTCAGACATATACATTAATTCCTGAAGCAAGATTTGGCCCAACAAGCACAGCAGAGAATACAGAGTGATGCATAAAAATGCAAGGAGAGCGTGCCAGCTGTTTGAAGGATATGGGAAGGCATCCTGGAGGAGGTGTGATTGCAAAGGGACAATGAAAAGGGCTAGAATTCTGACAAAGCCAGGGGCAGCACAGAGGATGCACCAGACTGGAGAACGGAGGAATGGTTTGAGCAAAGCCAAGAAAGTCTGTGAGGGGCGAGTGCTGAGTCCACAGAGGACAAGAGCAGAGAGTGGAGAACGTGGTGAGGCGGGTGGGCAGAGGCCACACAGGCCCGAGGGAGCCAAACCTCGATGCCCATGACTGTGAGCGGAGGATAGCAGGGACTCCATTTTGCATGCAATCATGAGCCATTAAGGGTTTTGGAGAAGGCAGATATGATTAGATCTCTGATTTAAAAGACAACTCCTGGCAATTTGAGTTATGTTCTTAAAAATCCATATTCCTCAGAGAAAATTTTGTCAAAATCTCTTATCAGCCCAATAAGTCTTTCTCCCTGTCACAGCTGCTCTGAGTGCTCCTACCCTCACTCTGTTTTAAAACAAGTGCCTCTGTCTGAAAACAAGTGCCTTGGTCTCCAAGTCACTGTCTCCAACTGTTCCTTCCGTATGGACCCTATGTGCCCTGGGTGGTGTCATATCTGTCTGCCCAACAAGGAGCTGTGACGTCATGAGCAAAATCTGAAGAGTTTCCTGAGGGTCCACCAGCAAGCCCATGAGCTGCAAAAGAGCAGACTTCTATGTCCCTATGAAACGTGCGTGGCAATAAAGAGCCAAAGAATAAACTATTACGTGTCTCTTAACATCTGTGTCCCTTACCCAGTTAATGTTAAGGTTATCCAGTTCCACAACTTCTCTGGACTCAAAGAATCACATCTCACCATCCTCCCTCTGCTCCTTTAATTAAAGACTCACTTTCTAAGGAAAGTTCTTTCCTCCTCTATCCTTCATTTCCATGTGGAAACATACTCAATTTATCTTGAATGAGAGCTCCCAGGGCCTTATATCCCAGAGGTTAGAGAGTTCGGGATTTTTTTTTGTCTTGTAGGCATCAATAATATATTAGATTAAAATTCAAGTTGAACAGAATATGTGAACAAGAAAGGGGGAAGGAACAGGCAAAGAAAAGGTCAAGCCATACCATCAACCTACCCCTTTCATTAGCTGTGTACTCTGGGGTTTTGTCATTTTCTGATGCAAGCACTGGACTCAGCAGTAACGTACATCACTGGGAGCCTGTCCTGGGGGCAGCCTCAGTAAAGATGGTAACTAGTGCTTTATTTTTTAAATTTATTTCAGAGAGCTAAGGAGATGGAGTGGGAGAGGGAGAAGGGGAGATGGAAAGATCAGTGATGAGAGAGAATCATTAATCGGCTGCCTCCTGCACACCCTTACTAGGGATGGAGCCTGCAACGTAGGCATGTGCCTAATCAGAATCAAACTGTGACTTCCTGATTCATGGGTCCACACTCAACCACTGAGCAACACCAGCCACAGTAACAGCACTTTTGAAGCAATGCATGATACGGTAAGAAAAAGGTGTATGTACCCATACTGTTACATAAAAATACACACAAAAAAAAAAAAAACGGAGAAGGGGAGAGAGCTTCAAAGAGAAGCTTCTGCCACACCATACTTCTGAGATGTTTCTCGATGGAAATCAAAAACAGAAGCACCAAATGAACTCACATTTCCTTGACACCCTCCCCCTGGACCACATGGTGAAAATGCCACCTCAGAGCCCCGTCCACACCAACCTGGGAAGCAGTTTGGCCTCTTCCTCAGCCTTTCTCCTGTGGGAAGAGGCTGAAACCACACAGATTGAGTGTTGGACTCTCATGAGACTGCTGGGAGGGAAGAGACCCAGGAATTAATTGTTTGTCTTCCACAAATGCTTCCCACTCAGCTTTCTCATCTCCTTTCTCTGTCTTGCAGATGCTCCAGACTCTGATGATGCCAGTCTCCAGTGAGCTCCCACATCCGGTTCCTCTAGGTTTACTATTACCTTCCAGTAAGAAGGGAAGGTAGATGAGGGGAAAACCCAGATTAGGCAAACTACTCCTTCTGACAAGTAAAAGTAAACAGAAGTCTAGAGCTGTGGTGTCCAAGGTGGAGACCACCAGCAATACTGACTATTTAAATTCTCCAGGTACATAACCACATGTGGCTGGTGGCTATTGCATTGGAAAGCAGAGATGTAGAACATGTCCACCTAGGCAGAGGGTTCTACTGGACAGCACTGGTCTTGAGGTTGTTGTGAAAAGGTCTATTTGCACCTTGGATTACAAATGAAATGTACTGTTGGCAATAAAGAAAAAGAACACTATTTGGGAGTTGATTCAAGGCCCAGCTTTATGTGTCATGGGCTTTAATGCCATCAGGAAATCACTTAGCAGTCCAATCTGTAAAACAAGGATATTGAATGGGATAGGTACCCCTTAAAACCTTACCGAGTCAGCTGGAGGAAGCAGGGGGCAATGAGGAGATGCCTGAATTCAATAGTCATGAGTTCCAGGAGTAAATACCCTAACTTACCTCCTGACCTTAGTTTCCTAAGTTACAGAATGAAATATCACCATCCACCTCATAAATCAAGTGAGATTAGATTTAAGATCGCCCCGTTTGCTGCAAAGTGCTAACCAATAGCTGGATGTTACCCTCATAAATGAAAACACCCAGCATGCACAGAGTTTTAAGAGTCCTAGTTCTCTCCTTTAACCCCATGAAGGATCTCCATTAGCAAGTGGCCAGGCCGTTGCCCTAGAGTCTTCTCACACCATATCCTTGCTCCTGCTGCAGCCTCTTGAGCAAAGCCACTTTGTTACCTGTGTAAGGCAAATCAAATCTACCTCCTCCTCCTCCAGCCATCGCCAACACACCACAAAGAGAAGAGCGGGTCATGCATGAACCATGCCTTTGGGTTCCTCCTGGGCTTTAAGGGGTGGAGATGGGGAACAGTTACAGAGACATCATCTATTGAAATCCTGCTCTAACCAGAGCACTTTATTTGGGCTGTGGGTTAGCTTTTTTCTTTTTTTAAAATATATTTTATTATTGATTTCAGAGAGGAAGAAGAGAAAGATAGAAATATCAATGAGGAGAGAGAATCACTGATCAGCTGCCTCCTGCATGCCCCCTACTGGGGATCGAGCCTGCAACCTGGGCTTGTGCCCTGAAGGGATTTAAACCATGACCTCCTTGTTCATTGGTCAACGCTCAACCACTGACCCACACTGGCCGGGCAGCTTTTTCTTTTTTAAAGAGGTACAAACAAAAGAAAAGGTAGGGGAGTGAAATATATATATATTGGAAAAACTTTTAAAATACTTAGGTATTCTGTATACACATCAGCAGGTGTAAATTCATGCGGGGCAGGTCTAATAAGTATTTAAGACCAAAATGAGATATTGAGTAATAGGGCCAGGAGAATCTGGTGTGTTTATTCAGGAAGGTTTCCTGGGGGAGTTCAAAACTGAGCCAGCTTTTGAAAGAGGTGACAGACATAGTTTGGCAAAAAGGAAAGAAGGCTTTCCAGGGAAGGAAATTATAACACCCCAAGGTGTAGAGACAAGGACAAGAGGAGCTCAGACAGGTGAGCACCCAGAGACCTGGAGGGAATAATTCAGAGGCTGGTGGCTGTGGGGCGGGGGGGACACACGGGGGCGAGGTAGGGGGGTCAGGCCATAAAGGGCTTCATGGGGAATTTCCTTTTGCTAATAAGTGCTAATGGAGAGCCACTGTGGATTCTTGAGCAGAGGAAAACAGTGTTTAATGAAGACAATTCCAGCAGCTGTGTGGAGGACGGAGGCGAGGAGGAGAGCGGGGAAGCCAGCCAGAGTCCTGCACGAAGCAGCAGCCATGGAGATGGAAATGAGGAGGAAAGGGAACAATGCGGAGTGAGAACTGGCAGCAACTGGTGGAGACTGGAGGTGCAGCTTGGAATCAGAGCCAGGGAACAAGCGCCAGAACAGTGTGCCATGAGGAACAATGGAAATGCTGGGAAAGGGTGGCCATTTGAATGGAGAAATGAGAGAAACACTGCTTCTTCTCTCCCCCCACCCCCCCTTAACAGTTTCTAATTTCAAAAGAATGTGCCTGGGGGAAACCACTGGAGACAAAATCAGGAGGCTGGAAATGTAGATTTGAGAACCATTGACATCCTTGAGTAACTGAAACCATGTGATAAAAAGAGCCCTCCAGAGTAGAGGACTGAGGACAATAGAAATGGGCACTAGATTACACCTTGAGAGAGTGCTGGCAGTTTCTGGGACCAAGAGGTAGAGCAGTGATTCTCAAACGCAACACCACTGACTTGGGTTAGGTCAGTGGTCAGCAAACTCATTCATCAACAGAGCCAAATATCAACAGTATAACGACTGACATTACTTTTGAGAGCCGAAAACCGACTTCTGTGCATGGGCCATGAAGTTTCAATTGCACCATACGTGCGTTCCTGAATGTGGTATTTTGTGGAAGAGCCACACTCATGGGGCCAAAGAGCTTAACTGTGGCTCGTGAGTCGCAGTTTCCTGACTATTGGGCTAGGTAACTGTGTCCAGGGGCTGTCCTGTGTACCATCAATTGGCTGTTCAGCAGAATCCCTGGCCTCCACCCACCACATGATAGCAGCCTTCCCTCCCCCTAGTCCTGAAATTCAGAAATGCCTCCAGACATTGTCAAATGTCCTCTGAGAGGCAAAATATCCCAGTTGAGAACCACTCACGTATCGGCAATAATAACATCTAACACTCACCAGGTGCCAGGCACTGTTCTAAGGATCTTGTTGGCATTCATTCATTAAGCCTCGGAAGAACATTTTGAACCAGCTGTACTATTATTATCCCCATTATACAAAGAAGGAAACCAAGACTCTGAGTGGTCTGTAGTTTTTCAAAGGTCCCCTCTAGGAACTGACACCTTCAGGCAGTCTGGCTATAGGGCCGTGATTTTTACCAGGAGGCAGTGCTGACATTTTGTGGGAAGGTAGAATCCTCCAAGGGCTGGGAGAGAGGATGGGGAAGATGTACAAGATCCCTAAATGGCAGGTCTGGTGCACTGGGAGAATGCTGGCACCAGCCAGAAAATAGGCAGAAAGAAGGGTGGGCTGGGTTAGGACCACCTAAAGCAGCAGAAAAGAAGGGGTGGGAAGACAGAGCTCATGGTGTCAGGAAAGGCAAGGGAGAGTGACCGCACAGCGCCTCATGAAAAGATAACTGGGTCTGAAACAAAGGCTGTCAGAGTCATGAAAAATGAAACAAAGGCCCCTCTGAAGTTTCCAGCAAACAATGAATGTTTATATAGAAAAGAGAATGATTATGGACATTGACATCAGAGAGTGTTGATTTTCTCAGGCAAGTGTAATGAGACCATCAGCCGTGAGTGGGAGTGCGGAGGAGAGAAGGCATTGGCTCTGGGAGGCAGTGTCTAAGAAATGGGCGAGCATGGGGTTCTGAGGATCCTTAGCAAAGGCTAGTCACCCGGTCCTTTGGCGATGATGCCGTTCTGGGAGGAGGGAAGCTGAAGCAAGCCACCTGAGCACCCTATTGGGACTTACTTCATCTGTCCTAGGAGCAGGAGTGACAGAACAGAAAAGCAGATGTGACCGTAAATTGATAGGCCAGTGATGGAGAAATTAAATTAGAATGTGATGAAACATAAAGCGGCAGAGCAGGGAGGGGGAGGGACGCAACAAGGGATTCCATGTCGACAGGTCAAGGGTCCTTGATCTAAAGGAAGCAGAGCAAGCAAAGCCTGGAGGTCACAGGAGGGCGAGTCAGGTCTTCAGGGGAGAGGCTGAGAAAGACATCGATCATTTGGGGAAGGAATGTTGCTGGTGATCTGAATGGAAGTGAGTGCAGATGCAGTGAAGGGTGTATTTTCTCTGGGAAGTGGTTGATACACAATGGAAATTCACAAGAACTCACGATCCCAGCATACTAAAAAGTTTCTTTAGTGCATATTTTAAAATATCGTAGAAAATGGAATAAAGGGTGAAAATGTTGACTATTTTAACTGAATAGCTAAATAAACACTTGTTATATTAAAATTAGAGAAAGTTCTTTTCCTCTGGGCAATCTGAATAATCCACTCACAATGAAAAACCTAAGAACTGTTATTTCCACAGCATGAGGAGCTGTGTGGTTAAAATTACAGGGTTAAGAGCATTTATTTAATCAATCCACCATATCTTCTAGAAACACGGGTCCATTGGTAGGCAGACAAGAATGGCCAGGAGTCTCAAGAAACCGGGGGCTGCATTCCTCTCTTCTAGCGGTTATTGAACAGCACGGCCAGTGGTGAAGCATACTCCGCGCGTGAGACAAAGGAGCAGGTGTGGGAGGGCCGGCAGGGCAGAGGGTCTGGAATAGCAGCCCTGGAGGCTGGCGGTACGTGAGAACCACCTGGCAGCATTTCAAATCCGCTGGTGCCGAGCAGTGAAGCACGATCGGTGCCCTTTGAACATTCTCCCTGGTTCCCTGCTCCCTGCAAAGGCATGGTTTCTCATTCACATTCTCATGTTCTCTGTCGCTTTCTCTCTTACGCACACACTAAACACATGCAGGCGCGCGCGCGCGCACACACACACACACACACACACACACACACACACACACGTGCGCAGAGCTGGCTCTACCTCGCAGCGAGCAGCAGGGAGCACGGCTTTTCTTGGCAGCGGCTTCATCCTCCAGCTGCATCTGGGCTGGAGCCCAAATGCACCGAGGAACCCGAGGAGCCGCGGGAGACTCTTCTTGCCTCCACACCCACCTTGTTCCCACCCCTGGTTTCCACAGCAAAGGGAGATCAGGACCCGGTGCCCTAAGTATAGCCCATCCCTTCTTCGACAGAAATGGAAGCCTTCCCACAAAAACCACATATCCCACCACCCTGCAGTTCTTAAACTCGCATGTTAGCAAGCTGCATTCATTCTGTACAAAATTAACCCCAAATTGCTGCCCGTAGGCACCATGGTACGAATCGCATAAAATCCAGGTGAATTCAAAATTAATTTCTATTTGCCATGTCCATGCTTGACATTCTGTGAACTCATAATGCTTAATTCCTTCCCAAAATGTCTGTTTGCCACCATTTAATGGCAGGAATCAGACAAAGAGATGTGCACGGAGCAAGTTAGCAACAGCACATGTCTGCTGGGCGGTGGACAGGGTTATCACAGGGACTGTGACGCCCACGTGAGCCGGGAGGGGCTGGCTGGCCAGCAGGCAGGCTGCCTTCCACAGAGAGGTTGCAAACACTTCCCGGAGTCCAGACAGAAGTTCCCAGGGTGGCAGAGCAACTGTGGCTCTCGGAAGTGTGTCAAAACTACTGATGACTCTGTGTCAGGCAGGCGGGGAAGCTGGATGGGGCACCCCCCTCTCGGGACCACGTCAGACAGGCTCCGTTTGCACTATCCACTCCCCATTGTCCAGGAGGTTAAACCTCCTGACAGCCCGCTCTCCCCTTACCCTTTCCTTCCCACCCTCCCTCTGCCTTTTTATCCCCACCCCGGCTATTTTCCTTCACCGTACAAAGTGGAGAAAAAGCCAAGGAACCTGACAAGTTGAGTCCTGGGTAAGGCATCGACTGTCTTCATCAATTTCTCTTTTTCTCTCCCTCTTACTTTGCTACTGCCCTTGTCTCTAATAATGCAAGGCTCTTAGCCCCAAAACATACTTCATTTGGAGACTTTCTAGTATTTTGAAACACTCCAAATCCCCTGAAGTCATCCTGGGCCACTGAGTTTCATACCCTTCATTTTGTCTCCACATAGGCAGACGCAAACATATGAAGAGCCTATATTTCTTCTCCCCTTCACACTACAGCCATGGTGAAGGATTGCTGAGGAATGGGGTGGGGTGAGCATTTATGCAAAAGCAACAGAAGATGGAGACAGCCAGCAGGGACCATCACTTTTTCTTTTTCCTGACCTTCCAAAAACTCACCAGCACTGTTCCCAGGATGTGGATAGATAGGAGAGGTAAGGGAGCTACGTTCCAGGCATTTTATATACTTTACCTCATCTGACTTGCACACAACGTGCATTTTCCAGAAGAGGAAAGCTGAGGACCAAAACATAAGATGCCTTACCCAAGGTCATTCGATGGCAAGCAGCAAACTTGGGATTCTGAACTAGTCTCTTTGACACCCATGACGTGGCTGCTTCTGTGAACAGTGGCAATGGGCTTCCATCTATATTTCTAGACTGACACCACTCAAAATCTGGATTTGCCCTGGTTTAAAAGCCACAGCAGTTCCAGCCTAGAAATCCGAGGATGCTGGGACCTGGGCACCTGGAAAGGCTCGGCCTGACACCTAGCAGAAAGTAGAGACCCAGCTTCCATTGTGAGAAGGATAAGGAGGGGACCCAAAACCATCCTCTCTGCCAACTGCCCACTCTTTGGGAAGAAGAGGGGCATCCTAATGGGAATCTAAGGAATTCTCACTCTGAGGTCCCACGGGAAAATTCATCTCAGCTAGAATCTGTTCTCAGAGCCTTAGTCAAGAGTCCGGAGTCAGCTGGGTAGATTGGGAGACGATGGGCATTGCAGAGAAAGTAATAAAATGAATGTTCTTCTTTTATGCCAGTTTCATCTGAATTACATCCACCCCTTTAAAGCCCTTGAGTCTCCTGGCTCCCAAATGGCTGAGCTGGCTGGCTCCAGCTCACATCCGGGCCAGATGGCCAGTGTGCCTCCAGCACTGGGTGTAGACCACCTTAAGGCCACTCCCAGTCTGCCTCCTTCTCCAGCCTTTTATGCCCAGGTTTCAGCTCCTGGTCTGTTGGCTCTTGGAGGGCAAACATTATTCCTGATTCCACAGCAAAGAGGTCCCAGAGCCCTGCACTTGATAGCAAGCCTTCACACACATTCTGTAAGTGAAACCAGAGGCCTGGTTAATGCTGGAAGAACAAAGGTGTTTGGACACCAAGAACAATTCCTCCCCGTGGTCCTCACCTTTCAGAAACAAATAACGGGAGGAAGATGGCCAGGGTGTGCCCTAGACACATGGCCTAGTGTAAGGGTTCTTAACCTAACATCCATGGATGGGCTTCAGAGATCCTCAGCCTTGTAATGCTTTGGGTGGGGTTTTGGGAGTTTGCATAAATGTGAGCGCACATTTTTGGAAGGGCTGATCACATGCATTTATGGCCTGGGAGTGGGAGGGCTGGCAGCATGGCCTGTGGGTTCTGCAAACTGGGCTGTTCCCCTGTCCCACAGCTGCAAAGCCAACTCTGGCTGAGGAGCTCCTCCCCCCTCTGCCAGGAGCCAGCCCTTCTCCCCTTAGATGAGGCAGGCATAGTCCCTCACTGTGCCTACTTTGTGAGGAATGTTGGTGGAGGCTGAGTTCAAGCCCCCCTCCTCAGCCTCCCCCAAAGAACCAATCACATTTCAATGGCATCATCGTCTCGGGCAGCCACTGCCCACCATTCTCTTTTGAGCATCTGCTATTTAACCCACCCATTTTTCCATGGAAAAGGTAGAATCTCAGAAGAAGCCAGATCTAAAACTTACATCACTTTTTTCTTAATTACATATATTGGTTTTCTACAGCCTGCCAAGCCTCTCTTCCTCCTAAAACCACAGATCTAATAGGGTTTGTTCTCCTAAAAGCCATTTTGACAGATTCTGTGCCCTGGTCTCTTTGAGGGGTCGGTAACTGACTATTAGGCTCAATATTTTTTTCCAACTTAACACTTATGCTTATGAGTTTGTAATTTCCAGCCATCATCTCTTTTTATAAAAGGTTATAAGCTGGCCCTCAGATTTCTTTCCAGTCCTCTGTGATTCCCTCAAATGGCAGCCTTTGGCCCAGCAGCTCCCACTTCTGTGTTGAAGGCATTTTAGAATCTGTCATTAAGACTGAGGTTATGTATTCCACTCTTCCTAATGAATGTTTCAAAAACCTCTTCGATGTTAACTTGGTTTTGTGTTCCCTAACCTATGCTAGATGCAGATTATACACACACATAGATACATAGGCACACATACCCACAAACACACATACATGTAACTGCATGTTAATAACCGGTTCTCGGTTATATTTCTAAGAAAGTAAGGAGACACCTTGAGCTCCTTACAGAGATAACTCTAACCCTTTCACCTTTATCTAATTCCTGATATAATTAAAGTTCTTTTTTTATTTCTTCCTCGCATTTTCTGAATATGAAAATAAGGCACCTTATTGTGAAAATGTAGGAATGTAAAAAGAAATATGAAGAAGTAAAATAATAATAATCCTATTGCCCAAAACCTTTATATCTTTTACATAATAAGTTGACCTTGCCTCTTCAGGTTTTACAACCTTTATTATTCCTAAATATGCTCACCTGCCCACCAAATGCATTTTTGTAGTAAATTCTTTATTTATCAATTAAGGCTTCCTCTAAGCTTTTTCAAGCAATATAAACTGCTCTTCTAAGCTCTCTCAAAGCAGAAGCAAAGAAAAAAGAGTCTGGAATTGAGATTCAGAAAAGCTGTGATTGAGTTCCATCTCTTTCTTCTTCTTGACTATACAATTTTTGGCAATCATTAGAGTTATCTGTACCTCAATTTCTTCATCTGTTAAAAAAAAAAAAAAGGATAGTTCCTGTCCAAAATTCCCTCTGGTGGGGCTTTAGGTAATTAGAATACATGTTGAGAAGAAAACAGGAGATAGTCCTTGATAAACTATACAGTACTCCAAAAATGTAAGTAACTATTATTACATCATCATTATTATTGCCTCAGTATCCTCATCCATAAAATAGGTGATAATTTTACACACCTCCAAGGGTGAATGGGATGTTCGATTCATTAATGCACACAAATCCTGGACCACAGGGCTCGCAGGTGCACAGACCATGTCAGCAGCTGTTTATTACATGTTCACCACATGCCAGCACTCTGTTAGGCATCCACGGCCCAGGACAGAGGCTGTTTCTGCCCTTGAAAATTTCACATCATGGGGTGGGCAGCACAGAGATACAACAAGAGTCACTTCAAACCAGGGAAATGGGAGCAGGAAGAGGGGAGCGTCTCCAGTCTGGTGGGACTAAGAGGACTTGGGCAGAGGATCCCTGAGCTGAATCGTGAAGGCAGCATAGGAATGAAGCAAGAGAAGTAAGATGAGGAAGGCCCTCCAACAGAGCAAAGGCCTGGGGTGCAAAACAGCCTTTCACATTATTTGTTCCTTGGTTTGGTCACCATGCCATCTCCATCTCTATTCTTCTTGGATCATGTAAAGATATGAGATAAGCCTGGAAAAAAAACAGTTCTATTCATAAAGCTAGAAAGATTGGTCTCGCTCTCCTTTCTCCTGGAAAACTAGATAAATACTGTACAAGAGAACCTGAGAAGGAGACACAGACAACAGATTAAAAATCGCACGTCACAGTGCCTGGCTGCTGCTCTGCATTCCGAACTCTGGATGACTTCGCTACCCATCATTCCTTCAATTATTTTCTACTAGGGATGGGGTCGCTCGGCCTGGCTGGTGATCAGAGCTGATCAGGGCAACTGGCCCAGTCCTGATCTGGATCAACTGAGGTTGGCAGGGGAGAGGGGGTGCTGGAGGAAGGGGCCACAGGAGGTTGGCCAGTTGAGGGGAGGGCCTGCAGGAGGTTGGCCAGCCAGTGGGGGTGGGAGGGGCCATAGGAGGTTCTGATCAGGGCAATTGGGGCCGGCCAGGGGAAGAAGCCCTAGGAGGTTTCCTGGCCATGGGAGGTTAGCTTTGGGAGCACAATGACCACCGGGGGGAGGTGGGGGAAGCTCCTGCATTGAGTGTCTACTCCATCATAGTGACTGAGCAACCAGTTGTTCTGGTCATTCTGTCATTCAGGCGTAACAGTCACTTAGGCTTTTATATATATATTAGAGGCCCAGTTCATGAAATTGTGCATGGCTTGGGTCCCTTAGCCTGGCCAGAAATCAGGGCCTATTGGGGCTGGACCGGCTATGGCCTGCTGGCTGCTGGCTGTGGCCTACTGGCTACCACTGGGGCCTACCAGCTGCCATACAGGGCCTGCCGGATAGGGGGATGAATCGCAGGAGGTTTATCAGCCGAGGAGAAGGACCAGGGGAGGTTGGCTGTGGGAGCACACTGACACCAGGGGACAGCTCCTGCATTCAGCATCTGCCCCACCATGGTCAGTGCACATCATAGCAACTGGTTAACTGGTTGTTCCAATCATAATGGTCAATTAGGCTTTTATATATATAGATATATTCTCTTGCCTACTGGGAGTAGATGTCTTGACCTGATGGCCATTGAAAAGCTGTTATTTTGAGCAGGATTGAGTTATTAATAACAATGCTGTCTGTGTGTATAGTAAACATATGTTTTCTGGGGGACTCTTTAAGTTTCCTCATTTGGTCTACAACACAATTATCTCTGCTAAACACCTGATTGTACAGATGAGGCAGTAAGTGCCAAAAGGTTTCGGACCTTGCCTGGATCACACAGAGCAGAGGCAGCACTGAGACTGGAGCTGGTTTCCTGGCACCTTGGCCAGCTCCTTTCTCTTTGCTTCTAATTACTGAAAAGTAGTTTTAAAATATGCACATGGTAAACAGCTAAGGCACCTGAACTCTATGAGGCACCAAGAAATGGCCTCTTTTCTTAGATAACTAAAGACAGAAATTTGACCTTTGTTTATATGTTTATTTATGAGACAATAGTTGATGCAGATATTTGAAATAAAACTAGCTCTCTCAAGGGGAGGGAGGATGGAAAGAGATCAACCAATGAACTTGTATGTATGAACTTGTATGTATATATGCATAACCCAAGGACACAGACAATGAGGTGGTGAAGGCCTTGGGGGGTGTGGGCAGGAGCAGGCTGGAAGAGGTTAATGGGTGGAAAAGGAGGACTATGTAATACTTTCAAGGATAAAGATTTTTTAAGAAATTAGCTCCCTCATATCTTTCTTGGAATGAGTTGAGTAAAACTCCTAAAGCAATAACAATAATTCCTGTTAGTAATAAAACTCAACACCAAAGCAGTATTCCTAACTACCTACTCCAACCATTAGTCTCCACTCAAAGTAGTAGTTTATGCAAGAGTATGAAAAAGAAAGAGGTACAAGAAAATGAATAATCTTCAAAATGGCCAAGATTAGATGAGCAGAGAAGAGGACTGTCTCCTCCTATATGAAGGGGAGTCTTCAGTTTGGAGAGGAAGTCTATTTACAGAATGGTAGGAATAGGCTAAAAAAGAGGGTGCCCACACCTTAACCATCATGTGAAATGGAAGAGATGCTGATTGCCAGTGCCATGAATTTCTCACCTTTCGTCTCACTGAATTAAATTAAGGTCCCCAAATTTGCTATTTTGTAGGCATGCATTTTTCCACTTGAAAAGAAGTTTATCTTTTGCCAAGAGCAAAGCCCAAAGAAAAGGAATCTAGAGGAAAGTTGCTTTCTCTGAAGTTTTAAAGTACATGCTGTTTATGGATTCCTCTACGTAACACAGAAACCCTTATCTTCCTTTACATGGAGACAGCTCTGTATAATGTAAAGAGTCAGGGGTTAGAATCAGAGGACATGAGTTGAAATCCTGGCTCACTGCTTACAGCAGTGTGACCTTGAGCTCTCTAATTCTTACTCTGAGAAACAAAATAATAATGCTAGCCTTGTGGTAAAGATTAAATGAGATAGCATATATTAACATAACCCAAAATACAATCGGCATACCATAAATATATATTGCCACTTCAAGGCCCAATTTCAATAAGCAAAAGCAAGGCAATTCCTATTTGATAACTATTATATTTGGATTGACAGCAATAATTCTTAGTATTTTATGGCACAATTCATTTCTAAAGCGATCTATAAATTCTGGCTACCTAACTGCAAGGCTTTCTCACTCCCTTCCCTAACCCCTGTCTCAGGTGTATAAATGCAGATTTATCAACAAACTAGATAGTGACCATTCATACATTTAGAGTCAACCTTGAGTTTTATGTTGAAATCAAAGCATCATTATAAATAGGTACAGAATAAAAATGAGAGGTTGAGAAGGTGAGTAATCATCCTATTTATTTCAGAAAGCCCAGCCCATTGAAGATGATTGGGGAATACAGATAGAGGCCCTCAAAGAATCTGTCCCAAAGTGCTACAAAACAAAGGGGAAAAAATATAGTAGATGGATGAAAACTTGAGGGGGCTTATTTCTGCTTGAGAAGATCAAACAAGACTTTGTGAGTGAGATAGTCTTTGAGATTAATGGACCTTGAGGAATAACCAGTATTTACATGGAATTTGAAGAGAATGGGAAAAGCATAATTAGCGATGAATGAGGACTTTTGAAGAAATACCCTTATTCAACACAGTATAAAATGAAGCCCTAAGAAGTAAGACACTAAGAAATGGGTATATTTTAATTCTGCCAGCCTATAGCTAGAACTAAAGATATTCTCACCACCTCAACTCTAGTAAAATTCAGCCAAAGCATCAGGAGGTGTTTGGTCCTGGCCAGTTTTTCTCAGTGGTTAGAGAATGGACCGTGAACCGAAGGATTCCGGATTCAATTCCAGTCAATGGACATATACCTCAGTTGTGCCGGAGGCAACCAATCATCATGTCTCTCTCACACAGAGGTTTCTCTTGATGTGTTTCTCACCCTTTCACTCTCTCTAAAAATCAATGGAAAAAATATCCTCGGTAAAGATTAACAGTATCAAAAAAGAGGTATTTAGATGGCAAGGAAGTGGAAATATAAAAGGCATAAATATGTCCAGTTTATCCTCAATGCACATTCATTTCCATTATCATCTTTATCAAACAACCCAGCATTTTCCAAGCACTGCCCATATGCAGAGAGCATTCTGCTAAGCACTGAGGATATAAAGTGACATAACGATGAATTTTGTTCACATGGAAAAATGACAAATTAATCAACAAACAAATTACTTCTCTTAGATATGCAGGCTCTAAGGAAATTCATCCAGTATTTTTTCTTCAAAAAACCACGGGGTCAACATTCTCCCACCCAATGAAACCTGTTAAATCTGATTGCTGATATTTGGTCAGGGTAAGATTTCTTATGCAATTCTTCCTCCTCTGGGGCCAAGCGAGAGATATTTAGAAATTCAAATCAACGAATACACTTCCTATGTTTCTCCTAAATATTTAGTGCCTCACACCTCTGCATATCCCACCAAACACCAGTGAGAACCCAAACCACACTCATAACCTTTCTCTCCTTTTTCCAACTGCTATTAGCAGATGTCAAAAAAAGAGCTAGTATTTTTACTTTCTTATAATTTGTCTTCTTAAAAAAACACAGATCCATAAGTCTTATTTTTTTCTCACCTCTGTACATTTAGATTCACATTTATTTTAAAATGGGGAAGGGAGGGAGCCAAAAAGGAAGGATGTGAGAAAACAACTAACCCTACAGGCCTAATAATCAGTGATTCAAGTTACAGTCAGGAAAAAAAAAAAACAGAGCTAAATGCCTCCTACCCTCTTCCTCCTCTTCAAGCCTTTAATATTCCACTTCAGGCACTGAGAGGGAGGGTAACATGGTTAGTGAATCCCAACCAGCACTAAGATAATTGCACCATCCAACCCCTCACCAATCAATCAGGGTCTGCTTACCAGCCCGATATATTAATAGCCTTCCTACATTTTCAGTATTACAAAGGGGTGAAATGAGGCTTCCTTCCTCTCCAAACCAAGAAATGGGTGCCCTCAGAAAAGACTAAGTAGATCAGAGTATGTTTGCAGAACCGAGGGCTACTCACCCCGTTTCATAGCCACATCTGTCTCCAGGCTGTCAAGGAAAGGAGTCCCTAATTTTCCTAACCTTCAGCACTAGGCCTATGTGAGTGTTGATGGAGCTCAGGAACAGGGCAAACTCGGCTCAGCTCTTCATTCAACACCAGTTCTAACCCTGTGTGCATTCCATCCACTAAATCCTCTCATATTCCAGCTCCTTCTGACCTCCAGCTCAGGGACCCTGTTAGTCATGTAACAGTTTAACAGTGAGAGGGTCTTGCTCTACATGTTTAAATGTTAGGACTGCATGATGTTTAGGGCTAATGGACGCCTGTCAATCATCTTGTCCAGCAGTTCTCGAATATGGCCGCACATTAGAATCCTCTGGGGAATTTCTTTCTTTTTTTTAAATGAACTCTTTTTAAAAAATATATATTTTATTGATTTTTTTTACAGAGAAGAAGGGAGAGGGATAGAGAGTTAGAAACATTGATGAGAGAGAATCATCTATCAGCTGCCTCTTGCACACCCCCTACTGGGGATGTGCCCTTGACTGGAATCAAACCTGGGACCTTTCAGTCCGCAGGCCGATGCTCTATCCACTGAGCCAAACTGGTTTCGGCTCTGGAAAATTTCTAAATGACCACTGCCTGGATCCCTCCCTGAGAGGTTTTAATTTAACTGTCTCAGAAATGAGAAAATCAAGGTGCACCATCCGTGCATGCACATGGTCACAAAATAAAATAATACAAGCAGAAACAAAGAAGCTTCTGACTACCAAGACCAGACCACCACCTTCTCCATTATCAGGGAGGCAGCTCCTGGCTACTCTGGAAAACTGAACACTGTTAAAGACACATTCCATGTCAAGGGAGTAGCCTGGGCTCTGAAGACATGTGGAGGAGCACACACCCATCCTGGCTGATGTCAGGGACATACATTCCACGGGCACTCGTGGGGCAGGGCAGTGGCTGGGAGATTCAGTGGACATGGCTGTGACACAAGTATGTGGATTTAGACCATGTGGCTAAGCTCAGAACTGTTTCTTCAGCTTTCAAATTATGTTTGTGAAAGAGAATAATCTTCAAGGTACCTGTCAGCATTGATATTCTTATTGTCCTCTCTCTTTTTCACACACACACACACACCATGTATTACTGTACCTAAATTATACAAACATATTTAATGCATTTAAGATTACTTCTAGCTAATGTACTTGGTAGGTAAGTCACTGCACAACATCTACATCCATATTGTGTGGGGTGCATGTGTTGTGTATTTGGACGCACACAGAATACACTGATCTCTAACCCAAAGACACCAGTTAGCATGGTAGCTGAGTGACCAATCTAAGGCCCCCAGAAGGTGGGAGCTTTGCTTCAGAACTTCTCGGCATTTTCAGAATACAATTAGCTTTGGGGAAAGAACTGTGGCATCACCTAAGTTTCAGGTTTCTTCTCAGAGTCTCCTCCCCTCCTTGAACAAGATTTTGCTTTCATCTAGCCACTGTTTTTAGGTTCAAACTCGCCTCAAAAAAATAATAATAAGATCCAATTTCCTAAGAAATTATAACTAGTTGAAGCCCTGAGATGGGCTTTATACAGTCTTAAATAAAGATTAATGAGAAATTTAAACTCAAATTTCTTTCTGAAGAAGGAAGTGTGTGCTCTGAGTGAGGCAACGAGGAAAGTTGTGGAGGATGGCACGTGAAGAGCACAGTTTGACTTTTAAGAATCAGGTGAGTTAATAGGTCTAAACCTTAAATTGTCCTCATTTAGGAAGCTGTCTACTGCAGATGTCCTCCTGCTTACAAAGAGGGGTTCCAAGCAGAGTTAAAGCCTGTATGTAGCCTCTCTCCTTCCAGGTCCTCCACTCCCTCAGATCTGGCTTTGCTCCTCCTTCTCTCCCCTCTCCTCATCCCTCTAGGCATATCCCGGTCCCTATGCCTCTGCCACCCTGCCCCTAACATCACCTTGGAATAAATGTCCTTCAAGTCAGCCAGTGGTGGCATTTGCTAATCCACATTCCTTAATACCCAAGATACTCTCTTCATATGCAGTGGATCTTTAAAAAGTCTTCAGGACAAACTTAGGTTCCTTTTGCTTATAAAATGACTATAAACCACAGTGTGCAGAGAAATAGTGAAAATATGGGGTGGGGGTGGGGAAGAGGAAGGATGGAGAGCAGAAAATGATACAAATAACATTTAAAGGAACATGGATTTCAAACCCTTCTTCCCTTAGGCACCAAGGCTACCATTTAATCAAACAGCGGTTACACTTTCTTTTCATCATCTCTACACTTGGGCGTCCCCATGAAGAATACTTCTGAAACATCAGGCCATCTTTAAAAAAAAAAAAAAAAAAAAAAAAGCAGCTACCAGAAAGGATTCTGTGAATTCCCTGAGAATAATTGAGCCCCTCTTCTTCCATCACTCCCCTTTCTATTAAAAAAAAAAAAAGCAGCGAGGGTCAGAGTGGCTCGCCACTCTAGAAACACATGGGGCTAAGCTGGTCCTTCATTCTGAGTAGCTTGGCTTGGGCTAGGATCCAGCTCTCTCCTTGGCTACATACCCAGTAGCAGCTGTTCCTTTCTTTCTAATACCCATCAACAAAGTCAGTAGCAATCCAGTGGTCTAAAATGAAAACTGTGTCATTTGTTCATTCTAGAGGCAAGCCTAATAAACCGGGCGAGGAGTCATTAAGGGTTGCATCACTAGAGCTAAGGCAGAAATCAGAGCCTCTTCCCTCTCCTTTCAAGAAGACCCTGACTTTATTCTATGCCTCAGCATCTGGAATCTGAAATTCCTATTAAAGAAACCTACGCTTTCCTGTATTGCTCTTCTCCCCAGTTAAGAGAAGCAAGGGAGATCAGCCCGCCTCTCCCCCTGCTCTCCATCCTCCTGAAATGACCATTCGCTCTCGCTCTCTCTCTCTCTCTGCAAAATTCACATTTATTCTTAAAACACATTTTAACTGTCAACCCCTCCGTGAAGCCCACCTCATTCTCTCCGGCTTCCACACCTCCCTCATTAAATCACGAGCTGCTGCAAAGTACTGGCCAGAGCTAATTCTTTTTCATAACACAGTCTTTGACAAATATTGGTTCTTAATAAATGTTTGTTAAATAATTGAACAGAAAAAAGGTATAAAATAAAGTTTAAAAAAACAGAGAGAGATAATGTGAAAGTAAAGAGACTAAGAGAAGCAAGAGAAAATAATCAATTATGAAAAGAACCAGAATAAGAATGAGTAAAGGATGGAAGGGAAAGAGGCAAAAGATCTACATGGTGGGAGGGTGATTACAGAGAGGAGATGGATGAACATAAATACATAGGTTCCTTTCTGATTTTTCTCTTTTTACTTTTAAGAACAAAGCAAAAATGCTGGAAGTCCCAAAAGTAGAATATGTATGTGGAACTGCCAATGTTAACCATGACATGGGATTTGGTACAGGAATGATATAGGCCTGTGATGCATGGTCCAGCCACCTGGGAGATTGCCAGAAATGTGGAACCTCGGGTACCATGTCAGACCACCTGAATCAGAATGTACAGTTTAAAAAGGCCCTGAGGTGACTCCTATAGACAATCAAATTTGAGAAGTGCTAACGGAGGTATTTGAAATCCATGGAGAATCTCCTCGCGTCACTATAGTCAATAATGTAGTGCACATAGTGCTGACACTAAGCAGCTACACAACCATAAGCAGAAAACTCAATGTCCCTGGATCTCGGCTTCTTCATCTATTAAATGAGAAGGTTAGAGTAAACGCTTCTAACGTGTCACAGAGCTCTGATGTTGTTGATCTCATCTAGCATCATAACTTCAAACTGTTCCTATACTGATGAGAACAAACAACAAATAGCATCATCTGCTAATTTAATATTTATCTATTCGTTTAATATCTTGAACTATCTTTTATGTGCCAGTCAATGTGCTAAGTACAATGATTCCAACTGATAACACATCCCTCCCTGCCCTTGAGGGGCTCATAAACTTCTTTAAAAAAACAAACAGGGCATGTAAACAAAATTAGGATAAAGTGCACTATTAACAGCAAACAGGTGCTGGCAGTGCACAGAAGGCAGAGCAATTATTCTGCTTGGGGCAGTCAGGGAGGATTTCAACAAGGGTCAGCATATGCTCTATCTAGGTCCCTTCTCCGACAACCTCGGCTGAAAGTACTAGAAAGTGTAAAGACAGAAATAAGGTAGTTGGATAGCATCAAGGAACCAACCAAAGGTTTCTGAACACACTCCTCTTGGGTTCACTGGACCACAAGAACACATCCACCCAATGAATCTTGTGTAATGGCCACAGACATACCATGGACAGCCACAGGTAAAGCCCAGAAACCTGCCCCCTTTGAGTGATTCCTGCTCCCTCATCGGTTCTTCTATGTTCTGCGTTCTTCCAAAAGACAATATCAAATTCATGCGCTAATCTACTCTCCCTGGAGACTTCTTCTTGCGGTTGCTAAGAGGGGATGCACTTTAATAAATGCAAACAATTCATTAGACCAGTAACTCTTTTGATCTATACTTATCTACAGAGATCCTATTGTATGCACAGTGCCAGAGACTGGAAATGTAATTTACTGAAAGGATGAAATTTCTAGAATGTTTTAAGGATGGTGTAGGGTAGCAGTGAGGGAAAGGAGCTTGTTCACTCCTGACCCCAGTAAGTTACAGGAGATGAGGTGTCTGTCAGCCCCAGGCTTCACTGTTAAGGAAATAAGACTATCATTCAGAACAATAGTTTTCCAACCTTTAGATCACATCTCACCCTGGCTCCCTTCTGGTCCCTGGATTCTATAGGCAGATTTGTTTGCTATGGTTCCTTTCTCCTGATTCCTTCTGTATTTCATAGTCCACAAATATTAATGAAATAATTGCTTTAACCTATTAGTAGCAGTGGACATGTCACCTTAGTTTTTATGTTCTTAAACAAGAAAATAGTGGGTGGGTTGGGGAATCCTGCATCCTGAGTTCACCTTATCCATGGAGGAGATGGGAGAATGTTTTACAAGTTAACGGTGATGAGGCCAAGGGCTGGATCAGTTGGGTCTTTTCTCCCTATCAAGAACCACTCATCCCACCAACCAATTCCAGTCCATGTTTCCATGTCCCAGGTGCCCAGTCTCTCTCCACACACAAGGCTGGATGCGTGTACGTGAAGGTCAAGGAAGATGGTCAGTCTGAAGCCATCTTTTTGGAGGTGAAGCAAGAATACAAAAATCAAGATGCCTGCTCTTCCTCCCTGCACCAGATGAAGTCGCTCTTCTCGCTCAGCCTAAAAAAAGGCACTGGGTGTGCAAAGTAGTGACTAGAGAAAATTTTTTTCATCCTTTTCCTTTTCTGTCATTTTGTCTCCTTATTTATTATTCTTCTTGCCTGCATTCACCTCTGTCATAAATTACACACATATAGTGGCAAAGCAAGACTTTTCAGACAGGCAGATTTCTTAGGGATAGAACCAAAGGAGGGAAGAAATTACACAATGCAGGGTTACACATCCTGCCCTTTCTTTCCATGCTAGCATCTACCTGTCAGAGACCATACTGTTCTGTGTTTACAGGTCCATCCTGCTTTGCTATACCTGAAACACAGAGAGAGAAGACAACCGTGCTGTTCTGATTTCCTTGAAATCACCAACCTAACCTCCTCAACCGTGCTTTCCTGGGAAATCTTTATTTCCCATTATTTTTTTTTAATTGTACACCTTGAAGGCTCCTCAGTTAATATTAAATGTTCTCTCTCTCCCTCCCACCAGCAACCACATCTCTTGCCCATGTAGCCCATGTTGCAGGGGAGGGGCATGTGAAGGAGAGAAGACAAAATAGAACCCAATCAACTCTTCATGCTATGAGGAAAAAAGAGAGAACAATGGCTCCGAGACAGCCCAGAACACCACTGAGTCACACAAAATCTGCTCGGGAGGACAGGAACACCATCCTCCTCTCCAGGGTCTCCAAAATGGCTTTGGGTGTGGAAAAGGTACAGACCACCTGTGGGGATTTCTCCTAGGATTCTCAGAAGCCCTTTCCAGTAGGAATTCCATTCTTTTCTCTGTAGCTTTCCCATCGCTTGGTCCTCGTCTTCCTCAGCGCCCTCTGCTTTTCACCTCTTGTCCTTTGCTTAGGGTTGGGGCTGACTAATATTGACTCAGAACCTGGATTCATCTCATTAAAAACCAAGGCAAATGTGGCTGAGACCCTGTCAAAAGGACTTCTGTCAACCTCATCAGCAACTAATGTGAAAAAAGACCTACTCAGTTCAGAGCACTGTCATCGGCACCAGGAATGCAGAAGATGGCATGTGTCCTTTGATACCCACCTGGCCTTGCCCACCTGCACATATGACATCATCACACCTGGAGCTGCATTTCTAGCCCATACCTCTATTCTATTTTGAAGTAATTTTAAGAGTTCATCCTCCCACTTGAAGGAGTAGAAACAGATGTAGAACCAGCTCAGGTGTCTATAAGGTGAGCGCACATCAGATAACCTCAGCTATTTGTGGACATGACAAGGACATGGTTCAAAGTGAGATCCCACCCTCTCACTCTCATGGTAACACTATGGCTACAGATTAGTGGCTAAGCAATAAGGTTCAAAGGAATAAAACCATGGGCAGGAGAGTAGCGAATTTGGATCACATCCATCCTTTTTGGACAATGAAGAACTATCTTCTGTGATGCTGAGAAATAAGGACCTTCCGCTACTTCCCCCACATCCCTTCAGTAGTTCAGATTCATTCTAGGTAATGTTATTTTTAAAATACCCAAAAAAAAGATTTTTGGGGGGTGTGGGCAAAAATACTTTAAGAGAGATTATTGATGCTAATGATTCTACTATATTATTTTGAGGACCGTTATGTCGACCTGAGAGCTGCATTTGGGTGCCTTCAGAGTTTGGGGGGTATATTGCCAGTGGACCAAGGAGAGGGGCAGCCAGCTCACCATCAAGGCCTTCTGGCACATGGATATTCTGATTTCCTCAGGAGTTGTCTTGGATTATATGAGTGACTAGCTAAAAGTCACTAGCTAAGTCTTTTCCATTTCTCCTGCTATTTCTCTTTTCAAGTGCATGCAAATACTGCCAAACCCCACTTCACATATCATAAAAAATTATGAGAGGGGGGAAAATTGAAGTATGAACTCTGTTCTGAGGGTACAAGACTCACACATGCAAACGGCACATCTCTTTGTTTAACACAAAGGCTCACGTGTCGAATCCTGCACCCCTTCCACATGCACAGCATTTTAGAACTCTGCAAGATAGCCATTTTGCAAGAGTGTGGAAGTAACAGTTTGCTTGGAGGATGTGTGGGTATAAATAGATGTGTAGACAGAAGGAGAAATTTATAGCTCAAATATAATAGCACACGGGAAAAAATACAAATTAAAAGCAGAATATTGACAGAATTCCTTCTTTCTGAGCTTCAGATTTGAGTCCTCTTAACCTGCAGCTTTCTTCAATTCCAGGTGATCTTAGACCAGCTGGATTCCCCCCCTAGACCTGCCCCTCTGCAGTAGGCCTCCTGGGATCTCTGGGCCCAATGTCAACCCCTTAGACAGCAAGTGGACTTCGAGGCAATAACCACAGTGATCTCAGTCATTATCTTCATGTTTTAAAGGGCACAGAAAGGGTGCCCAGAACGATGGGGCAGGAGATAGAGAGAGAAGCATGGAAGTGGCAAGGGGGAAAGCCAGCCTGGCGTGGGGGGGAGATTTCTAGATTCCCATAAAAATCAGAGCTTTAGCACTGGATGAATAAAATGACATTTAACTTGAAAATCACACAGGTTTCCCAGTCGTGACTGAAAAAGAGAAAAAAAAAAGAAAAAAACCTTATGCCATTCAACATCCTATGTTCTTATAGACATCCACCCCCACTGCCTCTAAAAAAACCCAAAACCTGTTTGATGGGGAAGGAACAGAAATAACATGGGATATTGCCCCCTTTGTAATAAGCCTGTCTCCCCAGACCAGCATTATTTTAACATCATGTTACCTTTTCTTCCAAAAAAAATCCACCTGAGGGACTTGAAGAGAGATAAACAAAGAATCCCTTACCCAGGTGAGAAGAAAATACAATAGAAGGTGCCTTACCTTGGTTTGTAGAAGCCAAACCTCTAGACGATGGGATTAAGGGAGTGAGCATGTTGGGAATGTCCAAGCTCCTCTTCTCGCTTGCATATCCACATAAGAAAGATGAAGGATAAATGAAAGGAAGGTAATTTAAAATCCAATTTATCGTGAATTTTGTTTGAATCTTGTGTCTTGAAGGGATGCAATTCAAAGGAAAAAAAAGATTGAATTCAAAGGTAAGTCAGTGGATGGAGAGCAGCTCACGATGCAGAATCCAGAGTGATTATTCCCTTTGCATGTGAGGTTGGTGGCTGGACTATTTTTTTTTTTTATGATTCCTCTGGCAATTACGGGTTTTTGATTTTTGGAGCGTTAGTGGAGGAGGCTGTGTGTAGAGAAGCTGGGAGCCAGCTCTGTCCCTCCTCGGAGCATGGTCATTCCCAAAGCGTCCCCTTCCTAAGGGGGAAAAAGAGGCTGTTAGAGGGTTTTATTCCAGTATCTCCCGGAGGGTGAGAAAAATGCATTCTGAAAAAGATATCAATTCGTTTTCAGGAAAACGGGGTTGGAAACCCCGCATTTCCCACAGAGTGCACACGAGAGGAATTGAAAACAGCTGGCACCGGTCTATAAATAATTCAGAAAAGGTCTGGCTATACCATTCCTGGGACAGGCATGGATGAGAGGTGGGAAAGCCAGGCTGAATGGAAGCGGAGAGAGGGCGGGAGGGAGGAAGCGAAGGAGGGAAGTGGGAAGGAAGAAGGCAGCGAGGGAGAAGCGGTGCCACATAGCAACGCACACGCACACACATGCAGGAACACCATCCCCACTTAACTCGCCAGCGAGTGCGGCCCCCAGCCCCATCTGCATTGCTGCTGACACGTCTGTCTCGCTCTGCCCATCGCTTCCAGCAGCAGTGTCTCCTCCCACCCCGGGCTGGTGCTGAATGGGTTCTGCTTGTGCATGGGGTGCACACTGGGCATTTCTTGGAAGGGGCACACTGACACGCGCGCGCACACACACACACACACACACACACACACACACACACGCCCCCGGCCGCGCACGCGCCCCCGCGCGCTCGCACACTCACCCCCGCGCACACTCACGCCGATGTGCAGCACGCGGGGCTTCACCTGCAACGTGTCGATTGTACGGATGGTCGCGGCGCGTGGCCCGGGGCTCCGGCCCGGGGCACCGATGCCCAGTCTCTCTGCTCGGTGAAAGGTTTGCCCCCTCCCCCCACCCCCCAAAGAAAGAGCAGAGAGAGCCCTACCCTTTCATCCTAAAAAAGACATTTTTTTTTAAGCCACGTCCAAATTAGCTGGATGATAGAGCTTTACCTAATACCAGGTTGGTTATCGGTTCCACTGCTTTGACCCTTTATCTTCCCGACCCTCCAAACCCCCAAATTGAGACAAGAGACTCCACCGCGAAGGCTGCTTACATACCGGCTCTGGGCGCCTCGGCGATTGCAGAGTCTCCGGAGAGGGGCGGCCGCTGGCGGGGGGCGGAGGGTTTTCCTTGCCTACCAGGCGGGATTAAAAATCCCTCCTGAGGGTTTTGAAGTTCATGACTCTTCTTTGCACCGCCGACGAAAATGCATTCGGACGCCAGCACTTCGGGTTGGGGTGATCAGAAATCACCCTGGCGAGCACTTGCGATAGAGCAAAGCCTTGAGATTTCCTAGAGGTGAAGAGACAGAAGGAAGCGGTTTCGAAAGGGGGTGGGGGACCTTCCTTTCCAAAAAAAAAAAAAAGGGGGGGGGGAGGTGGGTAGGAGAGGCAGGATCAGAGATCCCAGTTGGTGAGGATTGGAGCCGGGGGAGGGGAAGCGGGCGGGGGCAGGCTGTGCAAGTCAAGCGCGCGCGCGGCAGCGGGAGAGGAAAGGGAGGAAGGAGGAGGGGAGAGTAAGAAAAATGGGTATTAATCACCGGGATGGTGGGGAGGGCGCGGGATCACAGGTCTCCTGGTCTGGGTTTGGGTCTCGAACTCAAAAACGTGTCTCCTTTCATCCCCCACCCCCATCACCACACACACACACACACACACACACACACACACACACACACCCCTACCTACCTCTCACACACTGGCCCTGGTGGGAAGAGAAACCCACGAAGTCATGGGAGATGTTTCTGCTCCCAAGGTGTGTGTGTGCGCACCCGTGTCCTCATTCTCCACACCCCCCACCCCACCCCACCCCCAAGCCCCTGCACCCCCTCCCTCCTATTGCTAAGACTCTGGCAGTAGCAGCTTCCCCACCTCAGGTGCTGGGGGAAATGGGGTAGGAAGGGGGAAGAAGGCTTAACTCGAGGCCGTGGCGCCTCCTGCTGGCCGCAGTGGGAACAGCAATGAGGAAGGGCTGCTAAGGGGTGGCGGGGACAAGCCAGTGCCCCGGGAGGGCTGCCACTGGACTGCCCAGAGCATCGCAAAGGCGGAGCTGCAGTTTAAAATTTAAGACTCGCTTTATGTTCCATAAATCTGTCTACACACATTCAGTGTGCTGGGCGCAGTTTAAAGCCAGGTTCTTGCCTTCAAGGAGCTTAAGACCTATTTTGAGTACATGAGGCTGAAGCTTAAAACAAGAGAAACAAAGCAAGGCAGATGTAATTAAGAGTTACATTGTATGGTACAGATCATAAGTGTGATTTGCCCCCTGCTAGTGAAGGTTTGAGGAGCTAGGAATTTTTTATTAAAGTAGATTCTGTTATTTAAAGAACCTGAAAAGATGAAACAGATGAATAATCCCCAAATAAAACTAGATTTCATGACATTTACAACCCCACCCTCTTACGAAAGGCAAACATCCATTCATTTCTCTCCCTCTTGAGCTATTTTCTATTTTAATAGCTCTTACCACCACCTGTAGTATTGTTTATTTTATACATTAATATCATTTTGCATATATCATTTTTATGTTGCTGTATTGTCTCTTCAAAGATCCAGAAAATTACAGGGATGGAGTCTTTTCGGATGGGTTACATCATGAGCTTCTCATCAACATACCTGAGAAGCAGCCATTTAGACACACAGGTAACAATCCTGTGTGAAGTTGTTACACCCAGTACCTTGGCACTTTGGTCACCTGGGATATATAGATGTGTATTGGAGTCTTGACAGCAATCCCAATACATCTGAACTAATGCTTTCATGTTTTCTAGTTTTTGTTAGTCTTACTCTTTGAATTTTTAAGACACACACAGATACACTAGCATTACATAAACACACAAATATAGCTCTGGCTGGGTAGCTCAGTTGATTGGAGTCTGAATATGCTACGGTTGTGGGTTTGATCCCCCATCCTGATCCCACATACAAAAAGCAACCAATGGATGTATAAATAAGTGGAACAACAAATTGATGTTTCTCTCACCACCACCACTCTCTTTTTTTCTCTCTCTCCCCTTTCTCTCCCTCTCTAAAACCAATAAAAATTAAAATTTAGCCCAGTAGGCATGGCTCAATGGTTGAGCGTCACCTGGAACCAGGAGGTCACCATTAGAGTCAACATAAGAACCAGGAGGGCACTGTTAGATTCCTGGTATGGGCACATGCCAGGGCTGAGAATTTCCAGTGTGGGACACACAGAAGGCAGCCGATCAATGATTCTCTCTCATCATTAATGTTTCTATCTCTCTCTCCCTCTCCCTTCCTCTCTGAAATCAATAAAAATATATTTAATAATAAACATATAATCAATAAAAACACAAATACATATTCATCTGCAAATTATTCTATCTCAGTAATGGTACTGTCATTGCTGTTCTTCCACCTCTTTGGAGAACTGCAGAATTACCACAGAGTTGCTGTGCCCTTGGTATACAACAGTCAAGCTAAGGTCCCATCTGTACAGATTTCTAGTAATTCCAGGAATATAGGATGCAGAGAGCAAGGGCCCCAACACTTTTTCCTGAGTCTTCCAGGAATTCCCATTATTGTGGGAATAAAATCCAAATTCCCTCAAGGGTTGACCTTTAATCCACTTTTTAAATTAAGCTCCTAGCTCACACTCCCCTTCCTATTCCCAGTTACCTTCACCAAAACTGGACCCTTCTTTGCTGTTTTCTTTTGCTTCCCTTCCTGGATCCAACAATCCCGTCCCAGCCTATTCACTTTTGTAGAGGGAAGAATGAACTCTCAGACCCCTCTCCCTAATTAAGTCCACACTCTTCTTTAGTTTCTAGCTCAGTCCTACATCCTTGAGGAGATATTTTTAATCAACCATGCCTGAATTGATTTCTCTGACAATTTCAATGATTTTTAAAAGAGGTATGGCACTCACCACCACCTCCTACCCGCTGTGTTTTGGAAATCGTGATCAGTTATCAAATGACTGGATGATGCTTGGCTAGTGGCATGTATGATCCAGGCACCAAAGATGCTATACATACACACCTGCATTATGAAGAGCTGGCCCAAAAGGAAAACAACACTTCTATAAGCAGTTTACGTTGACCCATATGAAACTACTGGTAGTCAATCATATGAAATTGACAATCTTATAAAGTAGCCATATTGGCCTATAATATAAAGGAATTTTTATAAAATTAAACTTAAAATTGTATTCTTATGAATTTAAGATATATAAATAGACCTGCTACATTATCTATGTATATATTTCTAGCAACTCAGACGTTCCCAGGTTGAAATTTGAAATTGGCCCTAACACACAAAGGGCAAGTAGAGACCCAAGAAAGAAGGCAGGCCACTCTACATTTGTAGGTGGCAGTGTGAATAAGCAAGGGAGCTTATTAGACAAGGCTTGTCTTGAGTGGTTGCAAGACAATTAGATCTCTGCACCACCCACGAGAATCTCAGGAGTTTGTACAGAGGCCTTAACAGGGGTCAGTCATACACACAGTCAGATAGTCTCAACAATATTCTCTCAGGGCTGCATCCTTGAATCTGCTCCTAGAGTAGAAACACTGGGCACAAGGTACACTCCAATGACAGGGAAGGGGTCCAGCTCCCTGGTCAACAGGTGGCCACGTCTTTTCAATGACCTCCTCCAAAGCGGGCACAATTCCAGACACTCTGTGAAGGCTCAGTAAATCCTAAGGGGGTTTGTTTGTTTGGTTGGTTGGTTTGGTTTTTTGTTTGTTTTTGTTTTTTAAGGTTTTAAAATGACTATTAGACACCACTTTCCCAAACAGTCTTGCTGATTCTGGAAGAGCTCATTCTCGGGACCATGCAGCTTATAAGCAGAAGGTGGTAACTTTTCTTCATGGGATCCATTGCCTGCTGTTCATTCTCGCCTTGCTTCTCAGGCTTCTGAAACTCACTTGCACTTCTCATGAACAACCTTTGCCTCCAAGGACTACAAACGTGAAAATAAAACTATTTTTAAGGATCACTCAGATTCATGAAATCACTAACACCATTTCTCAATATTGCAAATGTTTTCTAACTCCTAATCTGTCGGCACAGGAAGCAACATTCTAACAAGATTGATGATGGATTGTATTTTTCACCATTATTTATTAGCAGCTCTGCTTACCCAGGCTGTTGATGACACTATGGAAGTATTCAGTTATCTCATTGACCAAAGAGAGGCTCCCAGTAGAAACAAACGCTCCTGACAATGGCTCAATCTGCAGTTGCAAAGTCCATGTCTTGACCTGCAAGAAAATAATAAAATTATATATATATATATATATATATATCCCCTATCTAATAAAGAGGGAATATGCTAATTGACCATCACATAATCGCAGTACCCATAGCCAATAAGGAGGAACTATGCTAATTAACTGTCATGCCTCAAAGACGGCAGTGCCCACAGCCAAAAAATGGTGGCACCCAGTCCCCTCAGCCCCCTAGCTGTCTAGGGCCAGCCCAAAGTACAGGCAAGCTTCAGATGGTGGCTACCCAGTTGTCTAGGGCTGCCCAAGGCTTGGGTAACCAGGGCCAGCCGAGGTTTGTGCTACTAGCAGTAGCAGCAACAGAGGTATGATGGGGACATCGCTTTCCCCTGATTTCTGGGTCGCCTTCCTGAGGGCTACTGGACTATGAGAGGGGGCAGGCTGGGCTGAGGGACCCCCCCCCTCCAGTGCATGAGTTTTCATGCACTGGGCCTCTAGTGTGTGTGTGTGTGTGTGTGTGTGTGTGTGTGTGTGTTCACAATATCTTTTAGATCAAACACTGGTACCAAAGAGTCTGAAATTTACAGTTTGGGCCTCTCTTTAAGGAAAAAAGTAGAAAATTTGATGTGAACATGAATATTTACTCAAAGCTAGAAATAAATCACAACAATTTTAAGTCTTTGATACTTATAAATACTACAAACTTTTAAAATTAAATCATAAGCCCAGGTGGCATGGCTCAGTGGTTGAGCATGAACATATAAACCAGAAAGTCAGAGTTCAATTCCCAGTCTGGGCATATGCCTGAGGTTATAGGCTCAATCGGTGTGGGGCATGCAGGAGGCAGATGATCAATGATCCTCTCTCATTTCATCTCTCTCTCCCCTTGCCTTCCTCTTTGATATCAATAAAAATATATATTCTAAATTAAATAATATAAATTTTTGTTACTGGCTCTTCTGTAATACTTGTTTCCTATATTTTTTTACTGCATACTTTTTGAGCAACTCTTCATATTAAAATTAAAAATATAATTGTCGAGAACATCCAAGATGGCGGCCTAGGCAGTCTCCTAAGCTGCCGCCTCATCAACAATTTAATTAATAAAACAACTAAAATCAAAAAGGACTTCACCAAAACGTCAGGAAAGCTGGCGGAGTGGAATAGCTACAACTAGAAAGAAAGAGAGAGGCTCACGGATCTGACTGGGAGCCGAAAAGCACTGAGGTAGGGAGACGCTCGCGCACGCGGCCGCGGAATACCTGCCTGGCGGTGGGAGGGGAGGAATCCCCGATTGCACGGAACCCTTTCGGACTGTACTGAACCCAACCCCGGCTGAAATTCCGTGGTCCCAGGCTCATACGGGTGGTCTGGACTGTAGAGAAAGGCACCCAGAGACTCAGAGACTCAGAGACTGGGAGACCGGGGACCGGGAGCCGCAGTCGCAGCCGGCAGGGTCTACAGACGTGCGCGTGAGCAAGTACGCGCTGAGGTCTGACCGCCGCCCCTCCCTCCGGAGCGGAAGGAGTCAGAAGCTCCAGGTCTGACCGCGGAGGCTACCGCTGCCTCTCTGTACAAGGTGGCAGCCTCTCCGTAGCGGAAGGAGTCAGAAGCTCCAGGTCTGACCGCGGAGGCTACCGCTGCCTCTCTGTACAAGGTGGCAGCCTCTCCGTAGCGGAAGGAGTCAGAAGCTCCAGTCTGACCACGGAGGCTACCGCTGCCTCTCTGTACAAGGTGGCAGCCTCTCCGTAGCGGAAGGAGTCAGAAGCTCCAGTCTGACCACGGAGGCTGCCGCTGCCTCTATGTACAAGATGGCGGCCTCTCTGTAGCGGAAGGAGTCAGAAGCTCCAGACTACAGAGACCAGCCCTGGGGCACCCACACTCTTGCTTGGGGAAACTGGGCCGGTCAGGCGGAAACTCAGGCGAGTGCACAAGGGCAGGGCCGAAGCCAAGACTGTCAGTTCAGCCCTGAGACTCCGCCCCATCCAAGCTGAGCAGAGGCTTCTGCAGTTTTTCAAGTCTGATCCTATAAGACTGTCTCCAATACAGAAGTTATCCCAGAGTAGACACAGCTGATACCCACATCCAATTGGCCTGAAGGTCAATTCACAACAATAGAGACTTAGCTACAACAAAGCTGGGCACGCAGTCCACAAAGGGGATCACAAAGAGTGTCTACCTCAGGTAACTGAGGAGATTGATCCACTGTGCTATATAGGACACCAAACACACAAAGCCATCCTACCAACTCTGAAAAATAGTGATAATGCCGAGACAAGGAAATAGATCTCAAACAAAAGAGATGGAGGATATAGAGTTCAGAACTACGGTTCTAAGGTTATGCAACAATATTCTAGAAAAGCTCGATAAACTTCATGAGACCCAACTAAAAAGTATAGATAAACTGACTAAATTGGAAAATATTATGCAGAGATCCAACAGCAGAATGGAAGAACACAAGAATCAGGTCAAAGAGCCAAAAGACACTCCGCTGGAGAAGGAAGAAGAAAAGAGGATCCAGAAAGTTGAAGATAGTGTAAGGAGCCTCTGGGACAACTGCAAGCGCACCAACATCAGAATTATGGGGGTGCCAGAAGAAGAGGGAGTGCAAAATACTGAAAACATATTTGAAGAAATAATATCAGAAAACTTCCCTCACCTGGTGAAAGAAATAGACTTACAAGTACAGGAAGCCTACAGAACCCCAAACAAGAGGAATCCAAAGAAAAATTCTTCTCGACACATCATCATCAATATGCCAAGGGTAAAAGACAAAAAGAGGATCTTACAAGCAGCAAGAGAAAAGCAGTTGGTTACCTATAAGGGAGCACCCATAAGACTATCAGCTGATTTCTCAACAGAAACCATGCAGGCCAGAAGGGAGTGGCAAGAAATATTCAAAGTGATGAATAGGGAGAACCTACAACCAAGATTACTGTATCCAGCAAAGTTATCATTCAGAATTGAAGGGCAGATAAAGAGCTTCACAGATAAGAAAAAGCTAAAGGAGTTCATCACCACCAAACCAGTATTATATGAAATGCTGAAAGGTATTACTTAAGAAGAGGAAGAAGGTCAAGTGAATTAAAAATCTCAGGAATAGAATAAACTGGTGAATATAATAGAATTAGGGGCAAAGAAAGGGAGTGGATAGATAATTATCAGGGTGAAGGGGTGTGGGGTGCAGAAAGAGACTGGATTAAAATTGTATAACCTATGGATGAGGACAATAGTGGGGGGAGGGGGTAAGGGCAGAGGGTGGGGTGGGAATAAGGTGGAAGGGAGCTATGGGGGAGAAAAAGGAGAAACAATTGTAATTATCTGAGCAATAAAGATTTATTAAAAAAAAATAAAATAAAATAAAATAAAAAAAAAAAAAAAAAAAAAAAAAATAAAAATAAAAATATAATTGTCTATGGAAATAACAGAAAGAATCCAGTCTGTTTCTTACCATTGTTGTTTGAAATTGTTTTTCATTTTTGATCATTTAGAAAAATGTCTCATTTATTAGAAGTAATGCAATGTTCATTTTTTCAGAATTATCAAATTAGGGAAAACCATTATCAAATTTCTCCTATATATAAGCAGTATAGTTTCAAGTAATTCATGTTTTCTTATATAGTGACTAATCTTAAACATCCCTTTTATTGAGGACAGTCATTGACCAGTTGCAATGTATTTATAAGTCTTACTTCATCAATGTCAGTATTTTGTCTCAAGCCAGAAATTTAAATATTTTCCCAATGTGTTCATATGATTTATTCCTCTTCATTAACTGGATTATCAAACAATCCAGAAGTCTATTCATTACTTCCATTCAAAATGTCTCTTTTCTTCTTAAAGAATAATAGTTTTGGTATAATTTGTAAATAATAATAATAATAATAATAAATAAAAAAACACACAATGTTGTTACTTGCCCCTGGATGTCAGATTAATTTCTGTTGATGTTAGTGTTACTCTTTTTCTCTTTTTGTTTCATATCCCATTAACTATTATATGAATCTCCTCTTGGTTCTTTAATACATAAATGTAGATAATAAAAGAAGGGACTCTTCAAACACGTTTCAAGCAACAGTCTGTAATGTCTCATTTTTTATGAAAAAATCCCAAAATTTTTTTCCCCAAATTGCTCATAATGTGGCACAATCAAGCATTATCAACTCTTTGAACAAACTTGTTTACACCTCTATGTTTGGGTATCTCTTTCCAGCCTATGAAAAATTTCAGAACCTTAATAATTTTTTTGTTTTTGTATCATATTATTCTTTTTCTTTATTTTTTCCATCACCATTTATCCCCCCTATACGCTCCACCTACCTACCTCCTCCACCCTTCAATCACCACACTGTTGTCAGTGTCCATGAGTTCTTTCTTTTTTCCTTTCGTTTGGCACAATCCCTCCACACATCCCCCAACACTCCCCTCCTACCACCACCGGAGCTGTCTGCCTGCTCTCTATGAATCTGTTTCTATTTGGCTTGTTAGTTTAGTTTGTTCAAAACCTGGATGTTACAAAGCCAAAGCAGCTCCCCAGTGGGAAACGTTACACTTTGATTCTTTAAAGAACATTCTAAATTGTCATGTATTCTACCTATGAGACAAGTCTGAAGGGGGAGAAAAGGAATTACAAAACACAAAAGTGGTCAACAGGCTCAGGTAAATTGGAGGCAGCTTGTACTCCAACTAGAATCAGGGGATGACCCACAGAGCACATGTCCTGGGATACCTTGTGTCACAGCACTGGGTGAGCAGGCACAAGGGGCAGGTGAAGTTTATTGGGAGCTTTCCCTTCCTTGGGTCAGCTGGGGATAACTCCCCTGTACAGGAAGTTGATTGAAATACAGAAATACGTCTCACTAAACCCAAGTTAAATTATTCCCAACCCAACTTCCATCTAGCTTCATCTCAAAAATGTTCACCACCACTCCCACAATGCCTAGTGTGAGGGGAAATCAGATAGAGAAAGTTGGAGTGGAAAGAGACAGCAATCTTAAATGATGGAAATTAAAATATGCTACTTTTGCAGATTTTACTAAAACATTTGGACACATTATTAGGGCCTCTTTCACAGCCTTAGAAAGGGCCCCCAAGTGAAGGGCTAGGAATCTGAAGCTGCATTAGTGTCAAAATCATTCTTTCTCTGCTTTTCTTCATGTAAAACAGGCTTCCTGGTTTCCAGAGAAAATATTTGAATGTTTTTATCTTTGAAAAAAATAGTTCATTAAAGACTCAGTTGACAACATGCATATTAATGCCTTTTGCTGTATCCAATCCATCTTCTTTTGCTTGCAATTCCTGGAGTGTACAGGAAACACAGGCAGAGCATTCAATTTTAATAACTTTCACGAGCATGCTAAGACTCTACCATCATTACTCTTTTAAAAGAATCTCTATTTTGTTCTTATCATAATGACATTAATTATTCAACTTGGACAGCCTTTTTTCAAAGTTAAACCACCTCCAACCCCTTGTCTGAAGACCTGCCTATCCAACAATGAAAAAGTCATCATTCCCCACTTCATCTTATTGGGCCTGTTTGTGTGCATTGTAACAATGCCCTTCTAGACATTTACATAGTGTACTCAGAGAATCATTTCTTTAAGACTTCCCTAGATGTCCCCACCCCTTTCATTTTTCAAAATTATACAGTGGGAATAGAAGGAAGGAGAGAGAGATGAGAGGAGTAAGAGTTTCAGAGGGAAGAATTATTGAATCTAGAAAGTTAAGAGATGTAAGATGTGAGGTAATAGTAAGTGTTCTCTGTAACAGAGAAAGGGATGAATTCTCATGATGTTATTTCTAGCATCACTCAACTCCTCTAAGAACACTCCCTGAATAGAAATGACCCCCTATGATGCATAGATAGAGTTGGCGCTTCTTTATTGGCTTGTTTTTTTCCTCCTCCAACATTGCAAAGATAGACAACACTGTACCTGACCCAACTGTTTTGTTTTAAAAGTAAATATTTAGTTTTAATAGTGTCTCCAGAGTCCATTAATGCATCTCATATTAGAACAATATTGAATCATATAGTAAAGTTTTTACTGTTACTTTAGAATAGCCCATATTTTTTTGTCTGTTTTGTTTTGTTTTGTTTTGTTGTTTTTATCATTTTTTAATTGATTAAACTATCATTATGTAAAGACTATAATAATTGCTATTTTCCTGGTTGTTAAAGTTTTTTTTTAAAAAAAAAAAGAAAGAAAAATACTTGAGATGATAAAAAACTTGTAAAAAAATAATAATTTAAAAAATAAATAAAAGGAAATCCTTAGAATCTTAGTTTTTATCTACCTGAATAAGTCTTCTTTTTCTTGCCACCTCCCCCCACATCTAAACACTTGGGGGGGACTATCTCTAGTCTCACCATTGTTATGTAGCGAAAATGCACTCTTCCTGTGCATATAGGAGTGTCAAGCTTCTTGACAAATGTGCCCTAATTTTTTGACTACGGACAACATGGATGAGAGAATCTGGCTCAATTTGAAAGCATTTTGAAACCTCTTATTACTAGAGGCAGATGGATAATGATTCAGATGACAAAACAGAATGGAGATCAATTTTATATCTCTTCTTTCACTAGTTCCCTTCTCTCTCATCACTTCATGCCCAGCTCTGAGACTTTTTTAAGGTATTTCTTTGTGAGCCACATATCTGTTCCCCCAATATTATTCTTCCACTTTAGTATCTATCTTCTTCCATGTGGGCCTTTGCTCTGAAACAGTTACTGCCACCATCCTCCAGGAAGATACCCTCTTTTTTACTTTTTAAAAATATATTTTTACTAGAGGCCCAGTGCTCGGGTTCATGCACCAGTGGGTCCCTTGGCCTGGCCTGCAGGAGGGGCAAAACCAGCTCTCCAACATCCCCTGAGGGGTCTCGAACTGCGAAAGGACGGTTCTTGGGTAGCACACCCCAGAATCCGGCTCCCTCCTCTCTGGTTCTGGTGAGTCACTGGAGAACCGCAGATGCCAAATCACCACAGCTTGGCAGCTCCTGTGTTGAGCGTCTGCCCCCTGGTGGTCACTGCATGTCATAGCTACCAGTCCAATGGTTGGACGATCACTTAGGCTTTTATATATAGAGACTGATTTCAGAAAAGCAGGAAGAGGGAGAGAGATAGAAACATCAATGATGAGAGAGAATCATTGATCAGCTGCCTCCTGCATACCTCACACTAGGGGTGGAGCCTGGATCAGGAATCGAACTATGACCTCCTGGTTCATAAGTTGATGCTCAACCACTGAGCCATGCTGGCCAGGCAAATACCGCCCTTGTTCATACTTCCTTCAGAGAGCCCCTTTGCCTTCCAGAGTTAACTGTTATTGATAGTGACTTCCGCCCACTGTACAGGGCCCCTCTGCTCCCAACACCCTATAATCTCCTCATTGACAGTCAAGAGACCTTATGTGGACCCAGTTAAAGGAATAAGAACAAAGCAGTTAAGGGATTCCCTGCTTAAGTTGAGGAAAAGTAAGAGTGAGCAGATACCTGGGCAAGCTGCTGAAGAAGTTGGAGTCACAGGGATGTGTCACAGTCATGCGTGGAGATAGTGGTTCCACAAAATAAATGTGAAACTGTATGAATTAATCTATATTTCTTTAGGGCAGCAGTTTTCAACCAGTATGCTGCAAGAATTTTTTAAAATAGGCAATACCTGACTATTTAGTCAGGGGCACTGACCTCTTCTCTTTGATTACCAAATTTAAAAAAATGACAGTCAACACAACTGCCATGCGGTCTGAATGAATCAAAATTACACCTTTTTTTGGTCAGAGTTTTAGAAATTAGTTTGTATGTGCCATGAGATAAAGAGGTTGAAAATCACTATATTAGGATTCGCATGCACGCACGCACGCACGCACGCACGCACACGAGCTTTGCGAGAATTTTAAGATGCCCGTCTGAGACAAGGCGTGGTTATTCCTCACATGTCACAATCCACACAATTGCCCTGGGAGGGATGTAATGTAAACTCCCTGAGGGCAACAGCTGGTCTGCTTTGTTCACCGCTACACCCAAAGCAGTGCCTGAATGAATAAATGAATGAATGACTTCTAAGAGGACCTAAAGAACATGGTCAGTAGGTGTTTAAAGAAGGGTGTTCCCTGGCTCTAGAGCTGCCTTATGAAGACCCTGCTTGAACTCAACAGGATCCCCACTAACGGGGTTCAGTTCCCTCTCCCCAATATGCTGCTGCCTTCAGTCTGGCCCCAACTTTCCTCACCTCTGTATCTTTTCATTGCCTGCACACATTTTTTTTTCATTTTGTTTTTAAATTGAGATTTTTTTAATCAATATGTTAGCTTTATCAAAGTTATACAGTAAGCAAAGAGTTTAAAAGAGTCAAACAGTTCAACAGCAGTCCCCTGGCCTCCCACCACCATTTCTGACCCCCAAGGCCCACCTTTATCAGCTCTTTATATTGAAGTGGCTGGCACTCACCTCACAGCTCAAAATGACACATGTTGCTACTTTTCAATTTTCCAGCTCATTCATTATCTTTTGACATCCTGCTACCGAAGATAAGGGTTTGCTTCTCTTTTACACACACACAAACACACACACACACACACACACACACACCAAACTAACAAGTCAAAAAACTAGTGTACCACATAGGCACATTTCTACCCTCATATCCTTTAATAGTCATCATCATAATTATGTTTAAATCAATATTCAGAGCTTACATTTGTACCATGAGTGTCCTTTATCAGGCATTTGGTTATTTTTGTCTCTTTAGTCTCCTTTAAAGAGACTGACTTTGTCTTTCATGACATTGACATTTTTTTAAGAGCCTGGGCTAGTTATCTTATAGTATATTTCACAATCTGGATTTATATGATTTTTTTTCCCTCACGAACAGATTAAATATAAATATGTTTGACAAGGTGATTGATACCTTGAACTTCTCCCGGGCATTCTGTCAGGAGGCACATATTGCCAGTTTGTCCCATTATTAATAATGCCCAATGTAATCATTGATTTGGGGGTTACCTGCCAAGTTTCTTAAGTGTAAAGGTATAGCCCTTGCTGGCTTGCCTCAGTGGATAAAAGCATCAGTCTGTGGACTGAAGGGTCCCAGGTTCGATTTCGGTCAAGGGCACATGCCTAGACAGCATGCTTGATCCCCAGTAGGGGCATGCAGGAGGCAGCTGATCAATGATTCACTGTTGATGTTTCTATCTCTCTCTCCCTCTCCCTTCCTCTCTGAAATCAATAAAAATATATTAAAGGTATATTTTCTAATTACTAAATAATCTGTTGGGTGATAATTTGAAACTATGTGACCATCTTCCTGTTTTCAGATAACATAAGGACAAAGAGTATTTTAAAAATCTGAAATTTCTACTAGAGTGCTTGTTGTTCATAGGTGTCAGTACAGTAATTAAGGACAGAAAATTTAAATTATGTATTATATATATATATATATATATACTCTATATTATATATAAATTCATAGTTATATAACATAGTTATATGCTTTATCCACTAAACGGGTTTAACAGCCATGATATCTGAGTAACAATGAGCACATCTAACACCCAGATCCTAGTTTCTAAATATCAGTCTCTACTTAAAAAAAACAGGAGTTCTTCAAGAAATGGCTGATTCCAGGGCTGAGTCAGGGAAAATGCAAGGTGAGCTAGTTCCACAGGTAGGTCTCAAGAAGCCTGAATATTTCTGCTTGCACTCTCAAACCTCTGTCATCGCCACAAGAAGAGCAGGTCTAGACTAATGTGCTGCCCTCCAAGTAGAAAGAAACATGCAAAGCAAGGTAGAGCTGCCCCAACTGAGCCCATCCTACTTCAAACAACCTTTGTTCAATTTGTAGATCCATGAGAATAAACGTTTTATGTTCTAAGCCACTGAGATTTAGGGTGATATATTGGGCAGCAACTTTATGCAGTAGCTAAATTTTATACAAAGGAAGGGAGGAAATCTTGTACCTCAGATGACGTGGTACTAATTCTGAACTTAGTAGTAAACATTTTAATTGAGATATGACATATAAAATAATATTACTTTCAGGTGTACAACATAATTCTATATAATAAAAGGCTAATATGCAAATTGACCTGAACAGCGAAATTGCCCCCTGGTGATCAGTGTACTTCTACAAGGGGGAGCACCACTCAGTCAGAAGCCAGGCTCATGTCTGGCGAGTGTAGCAGTGGTGGCGGGAGACTCTCCCGCCTCCATGGCAGCGATAAGAATGTCTAACTGACTTCTGAGGCCCACTCCCCATGGACTCCCAGCCTGTAAGAGGGCACAGGCCAGGCTGAGCGAACCCCCGCCCCCATGTGCACAAATTTTGTACACTGGGCCTTTAGTGATTCTATATTTGTATATATTGCAAAATGATCATCCCAATAAGTCTAGTTTATATACAATACCACCCGTAGTCACAATTATTTTTCTTATGATGAAAAATCTTTTTAAAGATCTACTATCTTAACAACTTTCAAATAAACTACCGGTACTATTAACTATAGTCACCATAGAGTTACACCTTTTTAAGCTAAAGGAAAAGCATAGGTGGAATCTCAGAGAAACAGTCAAACACTGATATACAGAGTCCAGGGAGGAATGTGATACAAGTACTGAAGCAGGTTCTGGAGGGATCTGTTTTTTTTTATTTGACACTCTAAGGTTCTGGAGAAGAGGCATTTGGTCTGGCCTTTACTTCTGGAAAATAATGCTGGCAACAATTTGGGCCAAATGCAATGGAGAAAAAGAGTCAAATTATGAATGGTTGATTCCTGACTATGTACCAAGTGCTTTATTATCTTTTATATATCTTTCATTAATTCTATGAAGTAAATGTTTGTGTCCCCTTTAAGAAAAAACATGGTGAGATTAAGTAACTTCCCCAAAATCCCACACTGGCAAGAAGTAGAGCTAGGGTTCAAGGTCAAGTGGCATGACAAAAATACAGGATGTCCCAAAAAAATGTACACATAACTTTTTTCTGATAGCCCAATTGCTGTTTCTTTCTTTTCAGATTTAACCTATTAGAATTAATGATTATTCAAAGTGTGTATACATATTGGGGATACTCTATATGTGCTACTTCTATTATAGCCATTCTGCCTCCAAAATACTGAGTACAGGCAAACAAATTAGAAAACTATTGCTATATCCTAGGCCAGTGTTTCCCAAACTTTTGACATATGTGTACCCCTTCTATAATTTTCGTAATGCAGAGTACCCCTCGTCAAAAAAAATGGATGTATTTTAATAACAATCAAAATATATTTTTGGTACATACACAAAATAATAATAAACAAAAAATAAAATTATTCATAATAAAATATAAATAAAAGTTATATTATAAATAACATTTATTTGCACACAGGACCATCTCACACTTCACAAGACTATCTTGACTTGACTCATGAGAGCGTAGAATTAGGCGCAGCTAAGCACAGTGGACTGTATATCCCCACCAAACTCTGGTGCAATGCGTATCCCCACCAAACTCTTCCTATACCCCTGGGGGTACGCATACCACACTTTGGGAAACACTGCTAGGCAGTGCTAATGAATTAGAAAAGTGGCAGTGAGAAAAGAGATGAAGGAATATATTTTATTTTTTATTTTTTTAAATATATTCTGATTTTTTACAGAGAGGAAAAGAGAAGGATAGAGAGTTAGAAACATAAATGAGAGAGAATCATCGATCAGCTGCCTCTTGCACACCCCATACTGGGGATGTGCCTGCAACCAAGGTACATGCCCTTGACTGGAATTGAACCAGGACCTTTCAATCCACAGGCCGACGCTCTATCCACTGAGCCAAACCAGTTTGGCAAGCAGGAATATATTTTAGAAAAAGCATATAATTGTATTTATTTATTTATATTACCAAAGTAAAACTGCTAGGATACGGCAACTGGCTGAATATGTGTGGGGAGAGAGCATGATAAGAAGATTCCACATTTGTGAGAATGACTAACCAAATTGTTGGAATCCCTCTAACATCGGGACACAGGAAAAGCAGGTTTGGTAGTAAAAATATAGAAACACTCATTTTTGTCATAGCCTTGAAAATTTTCCTTATTACTACTACTAATAATAATAACTCTCACTGGGCACTGTTCTAAGGCACTATCCTTAGTGCTCTACATTAATTAATTCACTCATCCACACAATAACCTTATGATGTGGGTACTATTATTATCCCACATCATTGATAAGGAAACTGAGGAGCAGAGAGGTTAAGGAACTTGTAATGGTGCTTGAATAGGGACACAGGCAATTAGGTTCTAGGACTACACTCTTGACAACCACACTCTTGAATCAGTCAATAAAGATTCTTCTAACGTGTCAGGCCCTCATCCCAATAATTGAGTTAGTCAGAATAATCAAGATTACAATGAAGAGCCCTCAAACTGCAAAAATTTAACACAGCCAAATATCATTTCTTTCCCTCTCAAATCCATTATAGATCCAAGCAACTCATCAAGACATAGTTCTCCTTCATGTTAATAAAACAGTCTTTATTGCCTCAGTCTCACATCATTCCCACAGTAACATGTGCTACCAAGATGGCAGCCAGAAAGGGAGTATAGGGATGATATTTCTTGAGCTGACACTTAAATGTTTTGTCTAAAAAAGATACAACTCATTCCTGCTCACAATGTACCTCTCAGAGCTAGTGAACAAGCCCAACTTCATGGGAGCAGGGAAGTGCAATCCTATCTAGAAGGGGACCCGTAAATATTGTGGAGAAGCAGTGACATCTAATTCCTCAACTAGATGGCTGCTCATAGCATACCAGTAATTAAAATATTTTGGCCTTGAAGCTCAAAGTCAATGCACTTATTTAAAATGCTTTAGGATCACCGAAACCGGTTTGGCTCAGTGGTAGAGCCTCGGTCTGCGGACTGAAGGGTCCCGGGTTCAATTCCGGTCAAGGGCATGTACATTGGTTGTGGGCACATCCCCAGTGGGGGGTGTGCAAGAGGCAGCTGGTCGATGTTTCTCTCTCATTGACGTTTCTAGCTCTCTGTCTCTCTCCCTTTCTCTCTGTGAAATATCAATAAAATATATTTTAAAAAATAAATAAAATAAAATGCTTTAGGATAAGCATATGTATAGTTATATATCCTAATCTCTCCTTTTCAGGATCCAGGGCGTTTCTATTCTGTATCTTGTCACCACTCATATTCTTGTCCAGCGGGATTGAAAAGATCAAATGAGATAATCCTTATGATTTTCGAACTTCAAGGCAAACCTGATCATTCTATTTGATATGAGGATCTTTCTTTAACCTCAGTTATATATTATCTGGTTATTCAATAACACTGCAGAAAATACAAAATTATTTAATACCTCTCCCTGAGCTCAAGAAGGTGCAGTTTAATTAAGAAACCAGCTGTGTCAGTGAAATGTTAATAAACATAAGCAAAGCAGCAGAACACATGTGACAACAAGCACTTCTAATAGAAAACACTATTCCAGAGATCACTGAAGAAAAAAGTGATCGGTTTTTTGAAATGGTTTTATGAGAGTATTTTAATAGTTAAAGAATTGGTGAACTCAAATATATAAAGTAGCCAGACATAAGAACAGTGGGTCCTGTGGTGAACTTATATGTACATACCCTATTTGTCCTGGTTGGTGTTGCTCAGTGGTTAGGGTGTCAGCCCACGTACCAAAATGTCACATGTTCGATTCCTGGTCAAGAACACTACCTGGGTTTCAGGTTTAATCCCCAGCCCTGGTCAGGGTGTGTGCAAAAGGCAACCAATCAATGTGAGTCTCTCTCACATTGATGTCTCTCTCTCTCTCACCCTCCCTTCCACTCTAAAAATCAATGGAAAAAATATTTTCAGGTGAGAATTAACAACAAAAAAAGTATATGCTCTATCAAAAGGCTTTCAAATTCAAGGGGGGAAACACAAACATTGTATGGCTCAAACTAAACACAACTTCTTGGCGGTATCTAGACTGTGACCTGTGGTTTAGTTAGAGTGCTTCTCTCATATATATCTTTGCATTAATTGATAGCAAAGTCTTAAATAAAAAGGTAAATTTCAGACAATGACAGTTTGTGTGGATAACAAGGCATAGGAAGATTGGAGAGGTCTTTAGAATCTGCCTCCTGTTCTGAGAAACCTTGCCGTGGGAGAGTTTGCCTGATCTAGTAAAACGGGTGAGTACAATGCTGATGTGCAGAGAACTGAACACATCTTGTCTAAATTATCACAAACTTCAACTTAAGTCAAAATTAATGAGGTCTTCCTGTACTTTGAAATCATATTTGATGGCATGATAAATGTTAAAACTAAAAACGTAACAACTATCTGATAATGTCATCCTCTACAGGAAGAACACAGAAGAACAATTAATGAACATGATTGCAGAAAGAACAATAAAGCTTGGCTTAATTAAGACCTTCCAAAGAAACATGTTATCACACTATAGATTTTCTTGGTTTTTAAAAGAGTGTACATTTACCCTTGACATCGAGATTCTTAGAATTTGCTTAAGTGGAACATTACTTTTATGCCTTATCTTGCCCTCTGATTCCTAAAAATACTGGCTATCCCATTTAATTGGAAAGAAACTTTCATTTAATAGAGATTCAAAAATATTTTCTTCTGATTAGTATGTTTAATTACTTTTACATTTAATAAATAATTTTCTAGCCGAATCTTGATTTTAAAACACTAGCCATTTATCATTTTATTTTTTATAACTATGTATATATTTAAATTTTATGTAGCTATAATATATATGATTGTGTACCTTGTATCCATTTTTTTTCATTTAAATCTACCTTTCATATAATTTTCTAGGTATCTACATAGGTCATATACTTATCAAGATAAAGGCTGTAATTTGCAACAACAACAACAACAAAAAATGAAACTCCCATTTGACCCAGTAATCCCACTCCTAGGAATATATCCCAAGAAACTAGAAACACCAATCAGAAAGGATATATGCACCCCTCTGTTCATAGCAGCACAATTTACAATAGCTAAGATTTGGAAACAGCCTATGTGCCAGTCAGCAGATAAGTGGATCAGAAAACTATAGTACATCTATACAATCGAATACTATGCTGCCATAAAAAAGGAGGAATTCTTGCCATTTGCAGCAACCTGGATGGAACTGGAAAACATTGTGCTAACTGAAATAAGCCAGTCAATGAAAGAAAAATACCACATGATCTCACTCATTTATGGATAATAAAGAATATTATAAACTGATGAACAAAAAGATAGATTCAGAGACAGTAAAGCATCAAACAGACTGTCAAATTACAGCAGAAAGGTTAGGGAAAGGGGGAGGAGATAAGAGATCAACCAAAGGACTTGTATACATACATGTAAGCATAACCAATGGACGCAAAACACTGGGGGGTGAGGGCATGTATGGGAATGGGGTGGGGCCAATGGTAAGCTATGTAAACATATAATACCTTAATAAAGAAATGAAAAGCCGAAACCGGTTTGGCTCAGTGGTAGAGCGTCAGTCTGCGGACTGAAGGGTCCCAAGTTCGATTCCGATCAAGGGCATGTACATTGGTTACGGGCACATCCTCGGTGGGAGGTGTGCAGGAGGCAGCTGGTTGATGTTTCTCTCTCATCGATGTTTCTAGCTCTATATCTCTCTCCCTTCCTCTCTGTAAAAAAATCAATAAAACATATATTTTTTAAAAAAAGAAATGAAAAAAATGTTGTAATTTGCTCATCTATCCCTTAAATTTTTTTCCAATTTTTCAAGATGATGAATTATTTGATACTAATACATTTTATTAGCAATATTTACTTGGGATGCATTTCCTAAAGTGGGATTATTGATCATTACTGATTATTGGTCATATTTATTGCTTTAATTTCCAATGTTCTTTTCTAGGATAATTTCATGAGTTTGCAAAATCTTACTTTCACCTCTTTCTCTATTGCAAATTTGGTTTTTACTTTTATATTTATATTTTATTTATATAGCATGTCAGTAGGAGTACCTCTTGGGGTCTTTAATGTGTTTTTATAGCTATCATCAACCTTGATTTACTTGTTCATTCGTTCTTGGGTGCAGATAGTTTGCTCCTCTTCTTTGACCAACCATTCTGTGGTAAAGAAATATAATTATTCTCTTTATATTTGTACCAGTAGCCCTGTGCATGAATCTATGCACCAGTAGCTCTCTGCGGGGCCTGGCCACTCCATACCCACTGTCCAGAAGCTTTCTATGGGCCAAAGGCCCATCTGTGACCAAGTGCAGAACGCTTGCCTCATCACTGCGGCAATGAAGCAAGCATTCTTCCAGACTGCTCATGCTGTCCGCTCTCAGTGGCCACCCCCCAAAACTGGGGGACTCTGGCAGGGCTGAGACTGACTGGGCACTGCCATCTTGTGGCTATGGGTGCCACCATCTTTGTGACAGAGTGATGGTTAACTTGCATATTATCCTTTTATTAGATAAAATATTCAAATTATATGCATTACATTTATTTTACAGATTTCTCCTAGTATGAAATCTTAATTTTGAAGATATTTCTATTAAAAATATTTTAAAATTTTTATCACAGAAGCACTCACAGAAACTCCTAACTACCATACTCTAAACTCCCAGGAACTTGATTCATATTGGCCTAAGTTAGTCTTAATTTAGTGATGAAAGTTAGAACAGTTCCAACTTTTCTTGCAATGTGATTTTTAGCATTTAACTTCATGAATTACCTAGGCAGATGAGTATTATAAATGGTGAGTAAAGTTGGGCCTGATACATAGCCAGGGTTTATGTTTCTATAACATTGGCAAATATAGTATAGAAAAGGTATGCTTATGGTAGCTTTCCAAGGAGCAGAGATCATAGGATTTATGATACCACAAAATAACCAAAATTCACACAGTTATTCCAGGAATACATTATTGGGCAATACTTTCAGGAACCATTATATATATATTTCAGAGAGGAAAGGAGAGGGAGAGAGAGAAACATCAATGATGAGAGAGAATCATGGATCTGCTGTCTCCTACATACCCCTACTGAGGAACGAGCCCACAACCCAGGCATATGCCCTTGACCAGAATCAAACTGGGATCCTTCAGTCCACAGGCCGATGCTCTATCCACTGAGCCAAACTAGCTAGGGCTCAGATGCCATTTTAGAAGCAACCTGTCCAAGATCTCACTAGAAGTAGAAATAAAAATTCACAATGATTGAGCACTGTTGAGGAAAGGGTCACATTTTTCCTTGCAATGTTAACTATCTCGCTTTATTTTCTCACAGCAATAGTCATCTACCTCTTCAAAGTTAAAAGAACAATGGCCTTATCTTGATAAATTCCCTGTGCTATCTGAAGCTTCATCCTTATTAGGGAAAGAAATACTGCATTAGGAAATTCACTGAAACCACCTTTGCAGAATTCACTTATTCATCTCATCTACGCCCATGGCTGCAAACACCAACTCCACAAAAATTATTTCCAAACCTATATCCTAGGCCAAACCTTTCTTCAAGATTTGAGATCCACATTTTCAAATGCACTGAAGATCGCTGCCTGGATTGTATCTATGTCTTTTAGACACTGCACACTAAACATGACCCAAACTTATCCATATTCTCCTCTTCCAAATCTGTTGCCTCTACTATAGTCCCTACACTTTGAATAATATCAACAATTACCCACTTGCCCAACCCAAAATTTTGAGGATGAATCTGATTTGTTTCTCTCTCACACTTATCAAACTAATTCACTCTTCCTTGTAAATATCTCTTGAATCCATCTCATCCTTTGCTTTCCTCCCCTCACTATTATATTCCAAATTCTCCATAGATTTTCCCTGAGATATTGCAACATACTCTTGTTCTTCCAACTCCCAGACTCAAGTCCCTCCCATCCAACCAGCACACTACATCAGAGGGATCTTTTGAAGATATTTCCATTAAGAATATTTAAAAGTTTTTTATCACAGAAGCACTCACAGAAACTCCTAACTACCATACTCTAAACTCCCAGGAACTTGATTCATAAGAATACACATAGGTCAAGACAATTCTCACTTTAAAATCCTTTAAATATTTCTCACATATATGATAAAGTCTAAGCTGCTTAGGATGGCATCAATTTATGTAGGATGTTTCTTATTTGAAAAATCCCTCTTCTGCCAAAACCGGTTTGGCTCAGTGGATAGAGCGTTGGCCTGCGGACTGAAAGGTCCCAGGTTCGATTCTGGTTAAGGGCATGTACCTTGATTGCGGGCACATTCCCAGTGGGGGATGTGCAAGAGGCAGCTGATTGATGTTTCTCTCTCATCGATGTTTCTGACTCTCTATTTCTCTCTCTCCCTCTCTGTAAAAAATCAGTAAAATACATTTTAAAAAATAAAAAAATAAAAATCCCTCTTCATTTTATCACTGAGGGCCCACCCTCCTTCTCCTTCCCTTCATGGAATTCTGTTTCCTGAGAAGTCTAAGAATTTTCAGCAAAATCATTCTGCAACATTTTCTTTAACTCATATTTTACTCTCTAAATGGTGACTTGAGGCTCAACTTTTTAAATAAAGCTATAATACAAAATTGTATACAAAGCTGGAGGCATCTTTGAGGCCAAATTTCATATTTCCATTTAAAGGTGTATAAATGTGCACTTAGAGTATTAGAATTACCTGTTGGTCCTGAACTCTCTGCAACTTCAAAAAAAGTATTATCTCTGGTCTGAGGATATCATCTTCCTGATAATTTATACCACTACACAGATGTGAAGAATAACTAATGTGAAATGTTATAACATATTTTACAAGCACACATACTTTACATGTGCTTAATAATAATAACATAATTACTGAGTGAGTTTATAATGAGAAATGAAGCACACATGCTTTTATCCAATCCTAATTTAAAACCCAAATTATTACTTAAATCTAATCAAAGCCAACAGAAATATTAATTTACTCAATAAATTTTATAAGCCTCCTTATACGAGTTCTCTTTTTCATTTATATGTTTAATAGTAAATGTTGATTTTGTATTTAATTTTTAAAATGAAAAGCATGCAAGTGACAAAAATGAAACAATTGACAAAAAGGACAGCTCTGAGCTTGTAAACTAGCATGGAAAGGCCACAAATTTAGGGCTGTTACTCACGTTCAATTATTAAGGCAAAGCTTGAAAAATAAACATAAACAATTTTTAGCAATAGAACAGTGTATGCAATTTTTCCAAAGGAGTCCATATAAAGTCTGGTTCTGCCGAGGTCGGTTTGGCTCAGTGGTAGAGCGTCGGTCTGCGGACTGAAAGGTCCCGGGTTTGATTCCGGCCAAAGGCATGTACATTGGTTGCGGGCACAACCAATGTACCGGGGGGTAGGGGGTGTGCAAGAGGCAGCTGGTCGATGTTTCTCTCTCATCGACGTTTCTGGCTCTCTCTCTCTCTCTCCCTTCCTCTCTGTAAAATATCAATAAAAATATTTATTAAAAAAAAAAGAAAGTCTGGTTCTGTCACTGTTCTAGTTAATGGCTTGGGAAAGCCATTTTGCCTACTTTTACTTTTAGGATGTTTTAAAAAGAATTGGACAGAACTACGTGGGTCCCTGTCCTCCTTTAAAAAAGTAGAGCAGCAGAAAAATTCTTTATTCTGTCTTCTGAGCCCCATAGTTATTCAGACTTGTGGGAAGGAAAAGAAGACAAGACTATTTTCATGTCAGTTTAAAGGTCTTCGTCCCTTCATGAACTAATTTCATTTCCATTCACCCTTCTAAACCTTCTCATACACTTTTATTTTTCCCCCTCCCCCCCAGGCCTTAGAAAAAGTCCTAGAGGCAAGAACACCATACAGAGACTAAGAGAAACACCAGAAAGAAAAAAATCAACAACCCCAGGTCATTGTTTTATCTAGTGGTCATTGTTTTATCTAGAAACAATAGGTATTTGTTGTGCTCCTTACTCTGTTGAGAGAAGTATAAAAACAATTTCCAGGTTATCAATGCCAGCTTTGAACTGAGAGCTTCAAGTTCCCGCCCAATGGTAGATGTCCCTCACTGACCCATTAACTCTATTGGCATTCCTAATTGGAGACCTAAGTAGATTGGACCAGCTGTGTTCAGAGCCTTAGTCAGTTACAGATGAACAGATAAATTACTTTCAGCCTAATGAATGGTTCCATGGTTCTGTGTGCTTCAGCCTAAGGTAGTGGTCGGCAAACTCATTAGTAAACAGAGCCAAATATCAACAGTACAACGATTGAAATTTCTTTTGAGAGCCAAATTTTTTAAACATAAACTTCTTCTAACACCACTTCTTCAAAATAGACTCGCCCAGGCTGTGGTATTTTGTGGAAGAGGCACACTCAAGAGGCCAAAGAGCTGCATGTGGCTCGCAAGCCGCAGTTTGCAGACCATGGGCATAAGGCATTCATATGACCTAGAAAACATATCCATGGATTGCTTCCTCTTTATTAGAGAAGTGGAATTAATAACAATGTTTTTAAGAACTCTCAGGTTAAAAACAATATTATCTACCTTAAAATAGTCTTTTCTAACATCTTATGTCTCCATTTAGCCTTAAGAGGAGGCCAAGGCAGGCCAGAGCTGCAAAAACTTGGCTTCCTTCATCGCCAAGGGAAACTCAAGCCTAATGCTCTCTCCAACTCCGTGGCTGCTACCATTTTTGTTGGGATTTATTTATCTTCTATAATTGAAACTGTGTAGCTGTGAGTGTAGGCCTGGGCCGACCAGGACAGCAGCAAAGCTTGGCTTCCTCCATTGCTGGGGAAACACAAGCCTCCTGCTTGCTGCAGCTCTGTGGCCACAGCCATCTTGGTTGGGTTAATTTGCATGCTCACTCCTGATTGGCTGGTGGATGTGGCTTTGTGGGTGTAGTGGGTGTATGGTCAATTTGCATATTGCTCTTTTATTAGATAGGCTGTGTCCTTACATTACCTCTTCTGTACACATCCCTTCTCTTTAGCAAAGTTTCATGCAATAGGTGTCAGGCCAACGTTTTGCAGACAGCTACCAAGTTAGCAGAACTGGTTGATCCCAAAATGTGAAAATACACAATTATTCCTTCCTCTCTTGCTCCCTCTCTGCTCCTCAGCTCTGCTCAGGAACATCTCAGCCTTTTGTTGGGCATGAATAAGGAAAAACAATTCCTTCTTCTTTTTCCAGTTGGGATCTGGGATCCAAAATATGTGGCCTATATAACATGAAGTTATTTCTCTTTCAAACCACTTTGCCCTTGTTACACATGCCCAGAGAAAATTTCAAATGCATAAACCACGAACTAATTCTCAACCATTCCCACCAATGCAGCTGATCCTTCTTTCCACTATCTGGTACACAATAATTGTGCCGAACTGAAATCTCAGTCTTCATTCCCATAGAGACTTAAGGGGCCTTGTCACTTGGAATATATGCTCATTTTTAAGAAAGCCCTACTGGAACTAAAGTCTTTCAGGAAAGTAAAGTATTCCTAACATTAAAACTAGTCGAAGACACAAAATCACACACATACATTTGAATAATGGAAAATGTGCTCAAACAGTAACTAGAATGTAATCTTACAGGATAATAGGTCCTTCTCTCTGGTTCTCTTATCAGTGAAAGTCACATCCCATACATGGTTGAAACCAGGGGCCACTTTGTACTTCAAAAGAAAATGCCAAAAGATTAAGAATCTTTAGGTTGTCAGTTTTCTGAAGTGCAAAGCAACCAAATTCCATTGTTCTATTTTTAAAATTTTTTATTTAACTTTTTTACTTTTTTATTAAATTTATTGGGATGAATTAATTAATAGAATTATATAGGTTTCAGGTATACAATTCTATAATACATCATCTGTATATTGTTCACCACCCCAAGCCTGTTAAAATATTTTAAAGTGTTTTTAAAATCCTCAAATGACACCTGACATGTAAATTGATATTATTGCTGTAATCATTTACTATTTGGACAAATACAATTAATTCCCAGCAATTCCTGAGGAATAATAAGCCTCTTTCTCTATTCTACATTTTAGTCCTATTTCCTGAAATAGAGAACCCCAGTTTTGTCCCCCTAAAGCTCACCATGAATTTGACAGCATTCTGAAAAATGGGATTATTTCACTTTGGGGAAATAGCAGAAAAACAAATGAAAAGAACTAAATCATTTTTGTCCTGTAACAGGCTAAGAGATGGCCAAGTAACAGTATTCAAGTATGTACACACACACACACACACACACACACACACACACTGAGTGGCCAGATTATTATGACCACCTGACGTTCGTAGGCAAATTAGCCATACACTGCATCATATGGGATGTGGAAGCCGAAGGTCTGTTCAAACACCTTTGCTGTCTGTAGTTACCAAAATAAAATGTCTCCAATTCACACAGGAACACAAGGACTGGACAGTCGAGCATTGGAAAAATGTCATGTGGTTCAATGAATCACATTTCCAGTTGCATCATGCAGATGGCAGAGTGAGAATTTCACAGAAAAAGCATGAAAACACACACCCCACATGCATGAGTACAATCCTTCAAGGTGGTAGGGGCAGTGATATGGTTTGGGGCATGTTTTCCTGGCATGATTTTGGCCCTTTAATTCATGTGGAACAACATCTGAATAGCACAACATACCTAAGTATCATTGCTGATCAAGTTCATCCTATCATGTTGATGGCGTATCCCAATGAAGATGGCTTCTTCCAGCAAAATAATGTGCCATGCCACGGTGCTCGTATTGCGCAGGAGTGGTTTCAAGAACATGAGGGAGACTTTACCTTGCTTAGATGATCTCAATCCAATTTAGCATTTGTGGGATGAAGCTAAAAGAGCCACCAGGCAGCTGGTTCCACAACCATCAAATCTCACGGAATAGGACAGTGCTTTTCATCAGGCATGGTGTCTGATTCCTTGCATCACCTTTCAAAGAAGAATCACTGTAGTATTGAAGGCAAAAGGTGGCTCAAAGAAGTACTGATGGGGTGGTCATAACAATCTGGCCACTTCATTCCACTCAGGACATGGTAAAAGAATATGGATTTTAAATTGTTCCAGAAAGCCCAGCTGGTGTTGCTCAGTGGTTGAGAGACAACCCATGAACCAGGAGGTCAGGGTACAATTCCTGGTCAGGGCACATGCCCCACTTGCTGGCTCCATCTCCAGTAGGGAGCACGCAGGAGGCAGCTGCTCAATGATTCTCTTTTATCATTGATGATTCTCTCTCTCTCTCTCTCCTTCTCCCTTCCTTTCTAAAATTAACAAAAAAGCATATTTTTAAAAGAAAAATAAATAGCACCAGAAAAATTTGTTGCATATGCACCCATACATATTGGACGTGCACATATTTATACATAAATATATGCAGACTCTTCATAAAACCCTTGTATATTCTATTTTCTTTCCTCTATACATCTTCAAGTTCAATAACTTAGTTTGGAGTTATGAATAAAGTCCAAAAGTAAATTTATTAAACTCTAGGACAACCATATTACACAGTTATAATAATATACACTCATTGCAGGACTGAGACAAATAACACAAGTGGCTTCCATAATTAAGAAGATAATGGATAACCTTAGCTATGGAATTAAAGTCAGTATCACTTTTCAGAAGAAAACTCCTTTTGAATTTAGATACCATATATACAGTGCTTCTGTCCTACAAACCAACTTATTAAGCTTTAAAAAGTTGTACTGCGCCGAAACCGGTTTGGCTCAGTGGTAGAGAGTCGGCCTGCGGACTGTAAGGTCCCAGGTTCGATTCCGGTCAAGGGCATGTACATTGGTTGCGGGCACATCCCAGGTGGGGGGTGTGCAAGAGGCAGCTGGTCGATGTTTCTCTCTCATTGACGTTTCTAGCTCTCTATCCCTCTCCCTTCCTCTCTGTAAAATATCAATAAAATATTTTTTTTAAAGTTGTACTGGGACGTTACAAAGTACCTGTGTACCTTTATGTTTGGGATAATTCTAATATAAAGGTAGACTACAAGAAAATAAAAGTTTTCCATCTTCTTAGAGTCCCAAGGAAATATTTTGTTTTGATGTTTTATAATCTCAATCTTTTTTTAGTAACTATGTTATTTCCTCAAACTATTCAGGATACAATACTTTTTATATCTCTTCTTAGGTATAATTCTTCCTCAATCTTCTTTGAAGACTTTTTTTCCCTCCATATCCTTTACATATTGAGTCTTAAAGGATAACAGGTGTGATGTAGCAGTGTGAAGCAGTGGACATTCACAGCATATGGAAAGGACAGAGCAAACGTACAGGGATGTGGAACAACATGATATGTTCAGAGAAATGCAAGTACTTGGGTGGTACTTGGGTTTGGAGTTTCTCCTCTAGCCAATGGGTAGCTAATGATGGTTTCTTTTTTTAACGTTTTTATTGATTTCAGAGAGGAAGGGAAAGGGAGATAGAAACATCAATGATGAGAGAGAAACACTGACCAGCTGCTTCCTGCACTCCCCACCCTGGGGATCGAGCCCACAACCTAGGTATGTGCCCTGACAGGGAATCCAACCATAACCTCCTGTTTCATAAGTTGACATTCAACCACTGAGCCACACCAGCTGGGCTAATGATGAGTTTTAAGCAGAGTAGTTGGGTCATCAGATGAGGTTTTTGGAAAAATCATTCTTGTGCCCAGTTCAGTGGTTGAAAGTAGACCTAGTAACAGGAGGTCACAGTTTGATTCCCAGTCAGGGAATATGCCCAGGTTGCAGGTTTGATCCCCAGTGTGGGAAATGCAGGAGGCAGTGTTTCTCTCTCTCTCCCTCTCTCTCTTCCTCTCTGAAATCAATAAAATTAATAAAAATAAGTTTTTTTAAAAAAAGAAAAGAAAAATCACTGTTACAATGGTGTTTAATGGTGTCATGCATTGAGGTAGAGACTAGAACAGAAGCAAAGCTAAAAAGAAAAAGGAGGCAGAGTTTATAAGGGAGAAATAAGTTCTGTTTTAATATTTTTAATGTGAGTTGGTTATAGGACACTTAACAAGTTGTAGTTCAGAAAAAGAAAAAAGATGAATTTTAAGATACCCCTAGAAAAATCTCATGTCAACAAAATGAAAGCCCTAATGTTACACCTCCACATCACTCTTGGGAATGAGAAAGAGAGTGCTCCTCTTTGATAATCCTCTTTGAGTTCCACACAAGGTGCTCCAAAGCCTGGTGGAGTTTACTATTATGCCTCTTTTATTTCACACACATATCCACTTCCTTTCAGAGTATACCCACCTTTCAGAAAACCTAGATGTGATTGTTAATATGTCAATTTAGCTAGGCTACAGACAACAATTATTCAATTAAACATTAATCTAGATATTGCTGTGAAAGTATTTTATAGACATAGTTAATATCTACAATCAGTTGAATTTTAAGTAAAGATGATTATTCTCAATAATTGAGGGCTGGGGGCTCCTCCAATTAGTTGGAAGTCCATATAAGCAAAACTAAGCTATAGCTAATATCATACATAGTGGAAAAAGATAAGATACTTCCCCTTAAGTTCAGGAACAAGATAGAATGTCTACTCTCATCACTTCCATTCAACATATTATGTGAGCTTCTAGGTATGAGAATAAAGGGGGGGAAAGGAAATAACTAGTATCCTAATTGTAAAGAAAGAAAACCATCTCTCTTCATAAACAACATTATTTATATATAAAAAAGTCTTAAATAATTCATTAAGTAAAATCTGTTAGAACTAATAAATTAGTTAAGAAAAACTGTAAAATACAAAAGCAATACACAAAAAATAAATTTCATTACTATACACCTGTAATGATAAATCTGAATATGAAGTTAAAAAAAATAATTCCACTCACAATACATCAAAAAGAACATAATACTAAGAAATAAGTTTTACAAAAGAAGCACAAATTTATACTCTGAAAACTACAAAACATTATAGAGATAAATTAAAGATTTAAATAATATAACATCCCATGTTTATGAATTGGAAGATTTATCATTGTTAAAATGGCAGTATCCACCCCCAAACTAAACTACAGATTCAATGCAATCTCTATCAGAATCCCAGCTGACTTGATACAAACTGACAAGCTGATTTTAAAATTGATAAGTAATTGCAAAGGATTCAGAATGCCAAACCAATATTGAAAAAGAATAATAAAGGAGAACTAACACCTCCCAATTTCAAAATGAATTTATAAAACAATGACATATAGTACAGTATGGACAAAAATAAACATACAGGTCAATGGGATAGAAGTGAGAGCCCCAAAATAAACTTACACACCCATGATAAACTGATTTTTGACAAGGGAGCTAACACCATTCAATGGGAAATAATTGTTTTCTCAAGAAATGAATAGTCACATGAAAAAGAATTAAGTTGACCCCTAACTGGTTTGGCTCAGTGGATAGAGTGTCGGCCTGCAGATTGAAGGTTCTCAGGTTCAATTCCTGTCACGGGTATGTACTTTGGTTGTGGCACATCTCCAGTACGGGGTGTGCAGGAGGCAGCTGATAGATGTTTCTCTCTCATCGATGTTTCTAACTCTCTAGCCCTTTCCTCTCTGTAAAAAATCAATAAAATATATTTTAAAAGAATTAAGTTGAACCTCATCTCACACAATATACAAAAATTAACTCAAAATAAATCCAAGACCTAACTGTAAGAGCAAAAAACTATACTTCTTAGAAGAACATGTAGGAAAAAATATTCATGACCTTGCATTTATCAAAGGATTGTTAGCTACCAGTATAACATCAAAAGCACATAAAACAAAATAAAAAATAAATTAGACTTCATCAAATTTTAAAACTTTTGTGTTTCAAAGGACACTATCAGGAAAGTGAAAAACTCCACATAATGGAAGAAAATATTTACAAATCACATTGCTGATAAGATACTTTATATGATTCATAAAGAATCCTTATGACTCAATAATAAGACAAATAATCAAAAACAAATGGACAAGATTTCCAAGCAATTGTTTCTCTGAAGAAGATATACAGTGGCCAATAAGCACGTGGAAAAAAAATGCTCAACATCATAGGGAAATTAAAACCACAATAAAATACTATTTCACATATACTAAGATGGTTAGAATTAAAAAGTCAGAAAACCAGCAAGTGATGAGAAGGTGGAGAAATTGGAACCCTCACACTGTGCTGATGAGGATGTAAAATGGCCCTGGCCACTTTGGAAGAAGGACTGGCAGTTCTTCAAATGATTAAAAATGAGTTATCATATGATCCAGCAATTCCACTCTGAGGCATATACCCAAGAGAAATGAAAACATATGTCTACACAGAACACTGAACACAAATGTTATAGCAGCATGATTTATAATAGCCAAAATATAGAACCAACCCAAATGACCATCAACAGATGAATGGATAATTCATATCACAATTTGACAATCCATTTAATGAAATATTATTCAGCCATAAAAAGGGGTGAAGTATTGATACATGCCACAGCAGAGGTAAACCTTAAAAATATGTGCTAAATGAAAGAATCCAGTCACAAAAGACCACATACTATGTGAGTCTAAGTATGTACTAATAAATATTTAAAATAGATAAGTTCATAGAGACAGAAAGTAGATTAATGGTTCCTTCAAGCTGCGTGTCAGAGAAAGTAAATTCAAGGAATAGGGGAATGGGAAGTGATAAAGAATATGGCGTATCACCCTAGTCAGTTTGGCTCAGTGGATAGAGTGTCTGTCTGTGGACTGGAGAGTCCCAGGTTCAATTCTGGTCAAGAGTACATGCCTTGCCGAGGTCGGTTTGGCTCAGTGGTAGAGCATCGGTCTGCGGACTGAAAGGTCCCGGGTTCGATTCCGGCCAAGGGCATGTACATTGGTTGCGGGCACATCCCCGGTAGGGGGTGTGCAAGAGGCAGCTGGTCGATGTTTCTCTCTCATCGACGTTTCTGGCTCTCTATCTCTCTCCCTTCCTCTCTGTAAAATATCAATAAAATATATTTAAAAAAAAAAAAAGAGTACATGCCTGGGTTTAGGGCTCAATCCCCAATAGGGGATGTGCAGGAGGCAGCCAATCAATAATTCTATCTCATCATTGATGTTCCTATCTCCCTCTCTCCTTCTCCCTTCCTCTCTGAAATCAATAAAAATATATTTTTAAAAGGAATATGGGGTTTCTTTTAGAGGTTTGAAAATATTGTAAAATTGTGCTAATAGGTGCACATATGTATGAAAATACTTAAACTACACTTTACACATGTGAATTGTATGGCATGTGAATTATCTCTCAATATAGCTGTTTCTTTTTTTAAAAAAAAAAAAAGAGTACAAATGGTATTTCCCTGAGAAAGAAGAAAATCTGTCTATGGTCTGCAGCTTCAGTTCCTGTCTGAGGGTTTCTAGCCAGCTGACATGCCCTGTGATTGGGACTTGCCAGTCAAAATAATCACATAAGTCAATTCCCTGAAATAGATCATTGATAGATAGATAGGTGATAGATAGATGATAGATAGATTAGATAGATAGATAGATAGATAGATAGATAGATAGATAGAATAAGATTTCTCTATTTCCTACTGCTCTGTTTCTCTGGTAGAACTCTGACTAATACAGATTTGGGCATTGGGAAGTAGGTTGCTGCTACCTAAAAATGTGGCGGTTACTTTGGAGGTTGAAAGAATTTTGAAGTGCTCAACAGAAAAATCCTACCTGGCTCTGAGGGGATTATTGGTGGAAATGTGGATGTCAAGGATTACTTCTGGAGAGATGTCAGAAGGAAAGAGAAGCATATTATTGGAAACTGGAAGAAAGGTAGTCCTTGTTAAAAAGTGGCAAAATTTGGATGAACTATTTTCTGATTTGGGACAGCAGAATTTATGAGATGAACTTGAGTATTTATCTGAGAACATTTCCAAGCAAAGTGTTAAAGGTACTGTTGTTAAAGGTCCTTGTTGCTTGTAGTAAAATTAGAGGCCTGGTACATGGACGGGGTTCCGCTTCCTGGCCTGCAGGGATTGGCTGAAACCAGCAGTCCTATATCCCTAAGGGATGTAGAAACTGGCAGACCTACATCCACCAAGGGATGTAGTAGTGCATGGAGCAGCAGGCAGCCAGGGAGGAGCCTGAGCCCAGGCCAGTTGCTGTGCTACTCCACTCCTGCTCATCCCAGCCCCACTGCACCTGCTGCTGTCATGGTCCTGGTCCAGATGGGAGAGGGACGCACACGGGAGGTGAGGCCAGCTGAGCTCACCAGCCATAAGCCAGGCATCTGGAGTCTGTCAGTCAGCTGACCACCAGGGGGCAGCTCCTCCGTTAAGTGTCTGCCCCCTGGTGGTCAGTGTATGTCATAGCTACCATAGGCTTTTATATAGAGAGATGTTAGAGGAAAATGATAAGTTGAGGGAGGGAAATTGTTAAACACAAAGGACCCAGTACTTGATGATTTGACAGGGTCTCTGCCTATCCACATTGCAAAGGTGCTAAAATTAAGAAATTTATTGTTGTGAAAGCTTGCGCTGGAGAAAAAGCCAATAGTGTGGCTGAGCAACCTTTTATTGAAAATACTAGTGGTCACTCTGCTCCCACTCATCCCAGCCCCACTGCACCTGCCACTGCCATGGTCCTGATCCAGATGGGGGAGGATAGAACAGGGGGAGTGTCCATGAGAGAGGTTGAAAGAATTTTGAGGTTGAAATTCATGCAATGGTGATAGGGGATGTTCCTCAGCCTGGCCTGCAACCTCTCTAATCTGGGACCCCTCAAAGGATGTCCTACTGATGGTTTACAAGAATCAGGCCTAAACTGGCAGTTGGACATCCCTCTCACAATCTGGGACTACTGGCTCCTAATCACTCACCTGCCTGTCTGATTGCTCCTAACCACTCTGCCTGCCAGCCTACTTGCCCCCAAATGCCCCCCACCAACCTGGTCACACCCAACTGTCCCCCATGACAGTGTGCTCACCCTCAACCCTGCCTGCCTGTTCACCCCTACCTTCCCTCCTCACTGGCCTGCTTGCCCCTACTGCCTCCCTGCTGGCCTGCTCACTCCAAACTGTCCCCCTTGCTGTTCACCTCCAATTGATCCCCACTGATGGCCTGCTCACCCCCAACTTGTCCCCCGGCTTATCTGCTTACCCCCAAAGCTCCTCTCCAGCCTAATCACCCACAACTGCCCTCTCCTCTTCACCTCTAACCACCTCTACCTCATCCCTGCCACCATGGCTTTGTCCAGAAGGTCTCTCAGTCTAATTAACATATTACCCTTTTATTAGTATAGCTAGAGACCTGGTACATGGGTGGTTTGCCCTGAAGCGTGTCCTGGATCAGAGTGAGGGTCCCTACTGCGGTACCTGGCCAGCTTAGGTGAGGAACTGATGGCTATTTGCAGGCTGGCCAAGCCCCCAGTGGGGACCCTCACCCCATGGGGGTGTGGCCAGCCTGGGTGAGGGGCTGATGGCTGTTAGAAGGTTGGCCACGGCCCCTGGCAACCCAAGCTTCCAGCCCCTCCTTTTTTGCTTTTATTTTTCCTTTCAGCACCTCCTTGAACAGATGCCAGGGCCAGCTGGAAGCAGGTATCTGGGATTTATTTATCTTCTATAATTAAAACTCTATAGCCTTGAGCAGAGGCCAGGGCAGGCAGGAAGCTTGGATTCCTCCATCACCAGGGTTAACCCAAGCCTCCAGCTCCATAACTGCTGCCATCTTTGTTGGGTTAATTTGCGTACTCACTCCTGATTGGCTGGTGGATGTGGCTTGTGGGCATAGGGGAGTTATGGTCAATTTGCATGTTTCTCTTTTATTAGATAGGATTAGATGTGTCACTCAGTTCCTAATCAACCAGCTCAGCAGAAGCCAAATACAGAGATAAGGTTATCCAGGAAGAATCTGAGGAGAATCCTCTTGTGATACGGGCACACAAGAGGCCCATGAGGTTTTTTAATAATATTATACAGGCACAAACATTACCAGTTTGGACTTACAGGGACAGAGACAGGATAAAATGAAAAAGATTGTATGTTTCTAAAAGCAGTAAATAGACTTATTGAGCTACTCAGCTGCAAATATGTGCTCCCTTCAAGAAAAAGGAAGAAGGACTCAGAAGATGGGGCTACTGTGGGCCCAAAGGCCAAGAACAATGGAGCCACAGCCAATAGTACAGAGCACAGTAAATATGAAGAAGATGAAGAAGCAATGGGCACAGAGGGAGGAATCTCAAGCTTCAAAAGATTATTCTCAAACCTTGACACCTAATGGAAGTGGCCTTGCCAGATTTCAGGGTTACTTGGTACTGGTGGCCTCTTTATTTCCTTCAATTTCTCCCTTTAGTAATACAGATGTCTGTATTATTCCTGTTCTACCATTGTACTCTGGAAGCAAATAATTTATTTTCTAGGTTCACAGATGAAGAGAAAATCTGCCACAGGATAGATGTTACCAGAGTCTCACCCATATATGATTTACATGATGAGACTTTGGAGCCTCTGAGCAGATGATATTTACAATAAATTTTTAGACTAAGAGTTGATGCTGTAATGGGTTAAGACTTTGGAAATTGCTGTAATAGAATAAATGTATTTTGCATGTGGAGTGGACATGAATTTGGGGGAGCCAGAGGGTGGGCTTTATTCAGGTGAATAGTGGCCATCTACCCCAGATAAACCACCAGAGTTTGTATATGTGACCTTATTTGGAAAAAGGTCTTCGCTGATGTACTTAGGTTAAGGGTCTTGAGATAAGATCATCCTGGATTTGGTTGGCCCTAAATCCAATAAGTAGTTCTTATAAGAATATAGAAGGAAAAATAGATACACAAGAATGAAGACTATGTTAAGACAGAGGTGGAGATTGGAATTACACTGCCAACAGATGCAAGAGGAAGCGAGAAAGAAATCTCTTCTATAGCCTTCTCAAGAAACAGGGCCCTGCCTGTTCAGAATCTTGGCTTCCAGATCTGTGAAAGGATATATTTCTGTTATTTCAAGCCACTAAATTTGTGACAATTTGTTATGGCAGCCCTAGGAAACCAATACACTGAGCAAGGATGAATTCCATGCCAGTCCACACTCTACCCAGAACCATCACTCTCTTCTTACAACCTATATCTATCTAGATACTAAGCTCAGTTTCATGGCAGGCCCACTTTGTAGTTGTGAAAAACTTACCTTTAAGAGTTCCATTTTCCTATCTGCAACCAGCCTCAGAGTGACCTCCATACAACAGAAAAGATTATATATATTTGAACCTCAGTTAGAAATGGAGTGGTCAGGGTACCAATTGATCTTCTCCTAAGAGAATCCTCCACTCATATAAATTATGGATTCAATAGACCTGAATAGAGCACATTTCAGATGCCAGAGCACCTAAACCCAAATAACTGGATGCATTACTCCAGTCCTCACAATATCTGAATCCCAGATGTCCTGCAATATTGTGAGGGCCTAAATTTAATTGTATTTTAACCTGTCTTTGACATATTATGATTATGACTCTTATAGGCCAATGGCTTGGGCCAGAAACTTAAGACATAGCTCCTGTCTTCTGGGAATTAATCTAGTTGAAATATTTGACTTAACATAATATATATATATATATATATATATATATATATATATATATATATGAAAGCCTAAGCAACCAAACAACTGAATGTCCAGTCAACCGGTTGCTATAATGCACACTGACCACTAGGGGGAAGATGCTCAATGCACAGGATTAGTCTCCCTCCTATCTGGATCAGGCCAAAACTGGCATTTCTGACATCCCCTGAGGGATCCCGGATTGTGAGAGGATACAGGTTAGGCCAAGGGACCTCACCAGTGTACAAATCTGTGCACCAGGCCTCTAGTTTTTAAATAAATAAAAAAACTAAAATATATGAGGCACTGCAGTAGGCACAAAAAATGTGTTTGAATAAGTTCTGAAAAACTAATGTGTAACATGGTAACTATTGCTGATAATACTGTGTTATATAATTGAAATTTGCTAACAGAGTAGAACTTAAATGCTCTCACCAAAAGGGGAAAAAAAAAGGTAAACAGATAAGATTATGCATGTGTTAATTAACTCCATGGAGGAATCCTCTCACAATGTATATGTATATCAAGTCATCATGTTTTATACTTCACTGTATTACAGTTTTGTCTATTACACCTCTACACCTGAAAAAATCTTAGTCAAGATTTATAAAATAGAATAGATGGTGGTTTTAGTGATGTAAAGGATACCTCTAGCCTAGCCAGTGTGACTCAGCTGTTGAGCTCGACCCAACCTCCAGTAGGGGGTGTGCAAGAGGCAACAGATTGATGATGTTCCTATCACATCAATGTGTCCATCTCTCTCCCTTCCTCTCTCTCTCTCTCTCTCTCTCTCTCTCTCTCTCTCTCTCTCTCTCAAAACCAATTTTAAAAGGTATTTAAAAAAAAAAAAAAGGATACCTTCTATCCTACTACTATTTGAATTTCTTATTATATGGCTTACATTTTAACAAGTAGCCATTCCTTAGGGGCAGAAGAATTAAGACAATTGACACATGGCAATACAGGATCCATTTTGTGGACTAGAATTGTTGTTTAGTTAGCATTGTTCTTAACGAAGGCCCCAGGAGACACAGCCTGGGAAACAGGATTGTGCTCTCTGACTTCAATCTGAGAGGTTTGTTATTTATTCCAGCTTCATTTCAGAGCCATTTATGACTGTGATTCATAAACATAAACATTTATTTTTAACTAATACTTGAAACGCTGCAAATAAACTAGATGCTGTAACAGCTGCTCTTTTGAAATGTTTATAATGGGAACCATTCCTGCTTCAACAGAAAATAATCAGGTTCTTTATTCTTCTGCCACAAGGAATATTTCATCTTCTTCTTGTGCTTATTTAATTTTTATTTTTTAGAAATAACAGTTAGCTATGTATTCCAGGAAAAACAATAAGTGTGTTAAACTATATAGAATTTTCTTTCTTAATCTAAAAAGAAAGAGCACTATGGGACCCCTCAAGGTCCTTAGAGACCCACACTCACTGCATCTTTCCTCTCAACTCTCCTAATGCACGGCTTCCATTCTTAAGGCTTATTTTGTAATTCCAATACATGGGTTAATTCCTGCAATCACATCCTCATGAAAAAGGAAGGGGAGAAAAGAATGCTCATCCTCTCACTTTTAAGGAGTCTTCTTAAGGTCTTCCACTTAGTTATCATTGGTCACATCAATGTGCAAGGGAAGCTGGGAAATGAAGTTCACCACTGAGTCCATTGCAAGGAGTTGGTTACTAAGAAACCAAGGGATAATAGACTTGGGAAAGCCAATAACAGCCTGTGACAGCAGAGTTTCTACACATGTCATCAGTCAGTTTCTGACTATCAGACTTAGAGTCACAATGACTATGCAAAAGATATTTCTCATTGTGTCTCAAATTATGTTCTGTTCATCATTTTGCTTTTGAGGCCACAATCCAAAAAAAAGAGGAGTTCTTCTACTATCCAAATTGTAAATAGTATTTTACAAAATAATTTTAGTTTTGATACTTAAATAAAAATAATTCGAACAAGGTAAAATAAAAAAATAGACCCAAGAGTTTTTTTAAAAAGTCCATTGTCCAGGAAGCTGTATTCAAAAGCCTTCTCAATAACTATGGTCAGATCCCAAATATAGTAAAGGTCACTACTGAGCATTATCCACTGCTGCATGCTCAGGCATGTCTGAATGTGCCTGTCAAACTGAGGAGGTTACCTGATGAAAGTCTGTTTTCAAGAGGTGCTGGCTTAGTGTCAAGGAAGGATGCAGGCATGATAAGACTTACCTCTCGAGTCAGAGGAGAATTATGCAAATCTGTCCCAAACACAGCTCCTTCCATGCAGGTCTGGAGCCTAAAAAAGAAGAAGAAGAAGAAGAAGAAGAAGAAGAAGAAGAAGAAGAAGAAGAAGAAGAAGAAGAAGAAGAAGAAGAAGAAGAAGAAAGTTCTGAGTAAAATTAAAAATCTCTCTCAACTCTCCACCCCTTTGGGATCCAAGCAGCCTTGGGGACACATCTAACACAATGCCACCCTAAAAGTAGAAAGGCATCTTTTCCATTTCCACAGTAGGGAAGCTCAGAGCTTTTATGTGTAGAGACCTCTCCCCAGACACCACTGCAGGACTGGTATGGCCACCTCCCATGGTGGAGAGCACAGACTACACAGAACTTCCTTATGGCCACTCTGCCCCGCCCAGCTGTTTGATGACATAGATTTGTGGCCCTTGCTGATAGCATGACAGAGGGCCATATGAGAAAAAACACCATCCTCCATACCTGGAAGAGTGAGAATAGTCACAGGCTTTTGAATGACTGTCCATAAGGGAGATGAGGAGATTAGGGGGACAAACAGTGATTGAGCACATGGGCTGCTGGGACTTGACAGAGGATGAGAGACTGCAGGACTCCATAAGGGTCTATTCTAGATGCTTACATGGTTAGTGGTCCACAGCTAGGATAATCAGAATTATATAGAAGTAATTTTCCTGGCAAGAATACACAAACATCAAAACTGAAAGGTAAAATTTAAGAGAATATTGGGGGGGGGGGCAGTGATTAAGAAAGAAAAAGAGCTCATGGACAACTGTGTGAGGATTGCCTGGAGAAGTGGAGTGGGTGGAGGTGGAAGAAAGCATATAGGGAATAAATGGTGATGGAAAAACTAAAATAATGAATTTTTTAATAATAAAATAAAATTAAAGATAATATTTTTAAATTGCAATGCAACTTTAGATAATACTGAAATTGTAATGTGGCTTCTACTGCATAATAGATACCAAAATATAGAGTTTCAAGATACCCTTACTTCATGTATTTGTATAGTTTTATATTGTACCCTCCCTACATGTATAATAAAATTTACTAGTGAGGTCTTCTGGGCCTGGGCTTTTCCTTGTAGGCAGACATTTCATTACTAATTCAATCTCTTTAGGCCTTTAGGTATATTCAGGTTTCTATTTTCTTCTTAAGACAGTTTTGTAATTTTATTTTTCCAAAATATTAACCACTTCATCTAAGTTGTCTAATTAGTTGGCATAAAGTGATCATGCTATTCCCTTAGAATCCTTAAATTTTTGGAAAGTCTGTGGTGATATTCTCCCTTCCATTCCTGATTTTGATAATTTATCTATTCTCCCTCTTTTTATCCTTCTTTGTTAGTCTAGCTAAATGTTTATTGATTTTGTTGATAATTAAGGAACCAATTTTTAGTTTTCATGGATTTTCTCTATTGTTTCTCTTGTTTTCCCTTATTTCATGTCTGTTTATTATTCGGTCCCTCTATCTATTTAATTGCAGTTTGATATATTTGGTGTACCAGGTAATAATGTGGACTTTTTTCAATAGATGGAGTTACACATAGTGATTTGATACGTATGCTATTTTGTTGTACTTATAGCAAGCTTCAAAGTTCGTATGTCAAATTTGGTGAAGGTGTTAACATCATAGATATTTTTATGCTTAAAATATCAAATTTTGTGCCCAAAAAAGAGCATTTGTGAGAAGTTTTAATTCATTACTTTACTTGAAGAAAAGTGCTGCTGAATACTTCAGGAAGCTTTTGGTGAACATGCTCCATTTCAAGATACTTGTGAACACTGGTTTAAATGCTTTAAGATTGATAATTTTGATGTGAAAAACAAACAATGTCCAGGTCAACCGAAAAAGTTTGAAGACCAACAATTATAAGCATTATTGGATGAAGATGCATGTCAAACTCAAAAACAACTTGCAGAAAGATTAAACATTGCTCAGCAAACAATTTCCTATCATTTACAAGCAATAGAAAAGATTTTTATTTTTTTTTTATTTTTTTATCTGTGTACATATCTTACCATTGCCCCCCCACCAAAAAAAAAAAATCATGCCCTCCCTCCCCAAAGTTTTGTGTCCTTTGGTTATACTTATATGCATGTATACAAGTCCTTTGGTTGATCTCTTATCTTCCCAGATCTCCCTACCCTCCCCGCTGTCATTTAACAGTCTGCTTGTTGCTTTACTGTCACTATATCTATCTTTTGGTACATCAGTTTATAATGTTCTTTAATATCCATAAATGAGTGAGGTCATGTGGTGTTTCTCTTTCATTGACTGGCTTATTTCACTCAGCATGATGTTCTCCAATTCCATCCAGGTTGCTGCAAATGATAAGAATTCCTTCTTTTTTATGGCAGCATAGTATTCCATTGTGCAGATGCACCATAGTTTTTTGGTTCCAATCATCTGCTGATGGACACCTAGGCTGTTTCCAAATCCTAGCTATTGTAAATTGTGCTGCTATGAGCATAGGGGTCCATATATCCTTTCTGATTGGTGTTCCTATTTTCTTGGAATATATTCCTAGGAGTGGGATTACTGGGTCAAATAGGAATTCCATTTTCAGTTTTTTGAGGAAATTCCATACTGTTCTCCACAATGGTTGTACCAGTCTGCATTCCCACCAGCAGTGCACGAGGGTTCCTTTTTCTCCACAACCTCGCCAATACTCGTCGTTTGTTGATTTGTTAATGTTGGGCATTCTGACAGGTGTGAGATGGTACCATATTGTTGTTTTGATTTGCATCCCTCAAATAATTAGTGACTTTGAGCATGTTTTCATGTGCCTCTTGGCTTTCCTTCTGTCTTCTTTTGAGAAGATTCTATTTAGTTCCATTGCCCATTTTTTAATTGGCTCATTTATCTTCCTTTTATTAAGTTGTATAAGCTGTCTGTAGATGTTGGAGATTAAACCTTTATCAGTGATAACATTTGCAAATATGTTCTCCCATACAGTGGGCTTTCTTGTTGTTTTGTTGATGGTTTCTTTTGCTGTAATAAAGCTTTATATTATGATGTAGTCCCATTTGTTTATTTTCTTTTTAGCTTCCATTGCCCTAGGGGAAGTATCAGTGAAGAAGTTCTTTTGGCTTACGTCTGATATTTTGCTGCCTATGGATGCCTCTAGTATTTTTATGGTTTCCCGTCTTGTGTTTAAGTCCTGTATCCATTTCGAATTTATTTTTGTGTATATTGTAAGTTGGTGATCTAGTTTCATTCTTTTGCATGTATCTGTCCAATTTTCCCAACACCATTTATTGAAGAGACTGTTTTGACTCCATTGTATGTTCATGCCTCCTTTGTCAAATATTAATTGAGTATAGTGATTTGGATTGATATCTGGATTCTCTAATAGGAAAGACTTTTAAAGGAAGGAAAATGGGTGCCACATCATGGAAAACTGAAAAGTCATCAGTAAAATGTTGTTTCAATGGCACAAAAGTCTTTTTTGCATCGAATTGTGACTGGTGATGAAAAGTGGATTTATTTTGAGAATCCCAAATGCACAAAATGATAGGTTGATCCAGGTCAACCAACATCAACTGCAAGGCCAAATCACTTTGGAAAGAAGACAATGTTCTGAGTTTAGTGGGATCAGGAAAGTGTGGTGTATTATGAGCTTCTAAAACCAGATGAAACTGTTAATACTGATGGCTACCAACAACAAATTAACAATTTGAACCATGCTTTGATCATGAAACAACCAGAATGTTCCAGAAGACACAGCAAAGTAATTTTGCTTCATGATGATGCACCATTACATACTTCAAAACCATTTAAAGACACATTAAAAGATTTTGCCTGGGAGGTATTAACCCACCCACCATATTCACCAGACCTTGCTCCTTAAGATTACCACTTGTTCCTATTGACGGCACACACACTTTCTGAGTAGCACTTCAAAACATACGAAGAAGTGGAGAATTGGGTCTTCGAATGGTTTGCCTCAAAACAAGAAAAGTTCTATTGGGACCATATCCACAAATTACCTGAAAGATGGGGGAAATGTGTAGCTAGTGATGGAGATTACTTTGAATAAATCACTTTTGATGTTCCTCTTTAAATTATCCAGTTTTCTTTTATTACAAAATCTGCCAGTATTAATCAGTCTACCTAGTTCTCTTCTCTCTTCTTATTTTTAAATTTATCTTTATTGCTGAAAACATTACAGATATCCCCCTTTTTTTCCCTATTGACCTCCTTCATCCCACCTCCCTCCAGGCCTAAACCACACTATTGGCTGTGTCCATGGGTTATACATATCTCTATACCAGATATATAAAAGCCTAAGCGACCAGTCAGCCAGACGACCAGACAACTGGCTAGTAGCTATGACACGCACTGACCACCAGAGGTAGATGCTCAACACAGGAGCTGCCCAATGGTGGTCAGTGTGCTCCACAGTGGGAGCGCTGCTCAGCTGACTGACGGGCACCAGACGCTGAGCTGTGCAAGTGCAGCTGCGGCAGTGCAAGCCTCACCCATTTCCACAGCAGCATCACCAAGCAGCAGCAGCAGGCACAGTGGGGCCAGGATGAGTGGGAGCAGGGCCCCTAGCACCTGTCGCTTTGCACATTACTACATCCCTCAGGGGATGTCAGACTGCTGGCATCCCCCAAGGGGTCACAGATTTCGAGAGGGCACAGGCCAGGCTGAGAGGCCCCATTGGTGCACAGATTGGGCCTCTAGTCTCATATAATAAAAGGTTAATATGCAAATCAACCGAACGGCTGAATAACCAGTTGCTATGGTGCACACTGACCACCAGGGGGCAGATGCTCAATGCAGGAGCTATTCCCTGGTGGTCAGTGCACCAGAAGTTGGGCTCAGGGTTGGCAAGTGCAGCAGCAGTGGTAGCAGCAATAAAGATGTCCGACTGCTGGCTTAGGCCCATTCCACATGGGGAGCAGGTCTAAGCTGTCAGTTGGAAATCCCCTGAGGGCTCCCAAACTGCAAGAGAGTGCAGGCAAGGCTAAGGGATGCCCCAACTCCATCCCTAGTGCATGAATTTTATGCACCAGCCCTCTAGTATGCCTATAAGTTCTTTGGTTAATCTCTTCCTACCACCCCCATTTTTGTCCCCTACCTTTCCTCTGAGATTCATCAGTCTGTTTCATGCTTCTATGTCTCTGGATCTATTTTGTTCATCAGTTTATTTTGTTTATTAGATTCCACATATGAGTGATATCATATGATACTTGTCTTTCTCTGACTTGCTTATTTTGTTTAGCATAATACTATCCAGGGTCCTTCCATACTGTTTCAAAGGGTAAAATATCCTTTTTCACAGCTGCCTAAGTTTTCCGTTGTTGAAATGCACCACAGCTTTTTTATCCACTCATCTCCTGATGTGTACTTGGGCTGTTTTATCTTAGCTATTATAAATTTTGCTGTTATGAACATAGGGGTACATACATTGTTTATCATTGGTGTTTCAGGTTCCTTAGGATATATTCCTAGAAGTGGGATCACTGGGTCAAATGATATGCTCTTTATCTACCTCCTTGAATTGGAAGCTTATTATTGGTTTTAGATCTCGTCTGATATAAGCACTTTAAATAAGTTCCCCTCTAAGACTGCTTTAGCTATATTTCATAAATTTTCATGTTAGGGTCTCATTTTCATTCAATTCAGAATTTATGTAATGTAACCTGTGATTTCACCTTTGATTCATTGTTTTTACAAAACTATATTTTTAAATTCAAAATATTGCAAAGTCTCAAATTACTTTCCATTTTTGAGTTCTTATTTAATTTTTTATAAGTCAGAAAACATTCTTTAAGACTCATTTCATGAAGAGTTCCATGTGCACTTGAAAAAATGTATATTCAGCAGTTGTTGGATGGAATGTTTTGTGTTATGTTAAAATGGTTGCATGTTCAAGTGTATTCAAGCCTAGATTATCCTTATTGATATTCTATCTAGTTCTGTCAACTACTGATAGGGAATATTGACATTTTCAACTACTATAATATTGAATTGTCTATTTTCCTATAATTCTGGCTATCTTTGCTGTCTGTATTTTAGGCTCTGCTGTTAGGTACTTATACATTGACTAGAGGCCTGGTGCACAAATTCATGCACAGATGAGGTCCCTCTGTCTGGCCAGTGATCATGGCCAATTGGGGGCAGAAGGGAAGCCAGACAGGGGGAGGGACTGTAGGAGGTTGTCTGGCCCATGGGGAGGGACTACCGGAGGTTGGTTAGCCACAGGAGGTTGGCTGTGGGAGCGCACTGACCACTAGGGGAAAGCTCCTGCCATTGAGTGTCTGTCCCATGGTGGTCACTGTGTGTCACAGTAACTGGTTGTTCAGTCATTCAGTCTTTTGGGCGCTTAGGCTTTTATATAGAGAGATTAGGGGCCCAGTACACAAATTCATGCACCTTGAAAGGAACTGTGGGCTGTGAGGCTGTGGTGGGAGGTAACTGAGGAGGCTGACCCACTGGGCCTTTAGGACATCAAACACAAAAAGCCATCCTACCAACTCTGAAAAACAGCGAAAATGCCAAGACAAAGAAATAGATCTCAAATGAAAGAGATGGAGGATATAGAGTTCAGAACTATGGTTGTAAGATTATGCAAGAATATCCTAGAAAAGGTTGATAAACTTCATGAAGCCCAACTAAAAAGTATACATAAACTGACTAAATTGGAAAATATTATGCAGAGATCCAACAGTAGAATGGAGGAACACAAGAATCAGGTCAAAGAGCCAAAAGTCACTCCGCTAGAGAAATAAGAAGAAGTTAAAGATAGTGTAAGGAGTCTCTGGGACAACTTCAAGAGTACCAACATCAGAATTATGGGGGTGCCAGAAGAAGAGAGAGTGCAAAATACTAAAAACATATTTGAAGAAATAATATCAGAAAACTTCCCCCATCTGGTGAAAGAAATGCCATTGTGTCTTTTATGAGTCTGCTAGACCAAGTGCAGAGCTAATTCAGCATTACTCTTTTATTCTAGCACTTCAAAATAAGGTCCATAGCAAGAATACATTCTAAATTTCTATTTTTCGGAAAGCTCTGCATCTTTTGCACACACCACACAGAGCTTTTTAAACAGTTTCATCATGATGTTCAGTCAACATCTACAACAAAATGCCTACATTACATCGGCAGCACAGGACATCCTAAAATCCCTCACTCAAATGATAGAACTTACCAATAAAAATATTTTATAAGGCAATACTCCATCTATTATACTGCATCATCATAGATGCCTATGTGAAAGGAACAATAACACCTCCCAGATATAAGAATGTTAACTTAAAAATCAGATTCTCACCAGCATCATAGGAATATTGTCAGTGTTTGGCATTGAAATCGTCCTCCTATGGATGTTCCCCAGGAATGTGTGTTTGCAGAGAATGGAATACAGCAGGACACTCAAGGAGCTATTGTATAAGAAAGCCGATGTCAGAAAAGTCACAAGCAAGGAGAGCAGGATAAATGCTATAAGAACACATAAAAGCACAGCTTCAAGCAATGCCATAGAGCTATGGACTGCTGGGAAATAGCAGCAGTACACAAGCTACCTCTCACTGCAACTGTGAGGACAGTGAAGAAAACCATCAGGGGAATTGCTAAACAACAATTGGCTATCCCTGCTAACCCAGGTTCACATTGCACATGTACATAGTTCATTCCACATTTGCCTGCTTAGCCTGAACATAGCAGTTGTGGCTTAGATCCATAGCATTGTCTTTAAAAAATGAAATCAACAGAATAATTTTAGCTATTGCCTATTAATTCCTTATGTACTTTAATGTGATTTTTCTCAGCAATTGTATATATGAATTCTAATGTCATTGAAAATGCCACACACTGGCAGCCACAGATATCTCATTCATGACCACTAATCCAGAAGCATAAAAGGTATCTGCCTTGCAAGAAAACCAGCTATAATAAGGCCCATGGATTTTATTCACAGAAGAAGAAGAGCCTGCCATGGGCTCAAAGACTTACAGTTCGGGGTGGGGGAGGGGAGGCTTACAGAACTCATAAGTGCTTGTTTGCTTTATCTAGAAAATTGTTAGGTTTTCTAAAATTATAAAGGACATACAGGTTGCATTCATTGGAAAGGACACAAAAGTATGCTTAAGAAGAAATAAAAAACATTGAGAGAGCTCTAGTTGGTTTGCCTCAGTGGGTAGAAAGTCAGCCAGGGGACTAAAGGATCCTGGGTTTGATTCCGGCCAAGGCTGCAGGCTCAATCCCTGGCCCTGGTTGCAACCAACTGATGTGTATCTCACATCAATATTTCTCTCTCCCACCAAAACCGGTTTGGCTCAGTGGTAGAGCATCGGTCTGCGGACTGAAAGGTCCCGGGTTCAATTCCGGTCAGTGGCATGTACATTGGTTGCGGGCACATCCCTGGTAAGGGGTGTGCAAGAGGCAGCTGGTCGATGTTTCTCTCTCATTGGCGTTTCTAGCTCTCTATCTCTCTCCCTTCCTCTCTGTAAAATATCAATAAAATATATTTTTTAATATATTTCTCTCTGTCTCTCTCTATCTGTGTGTGTGTGTGTGTGTGTGTGTGTGTGCGCGCGCGCGCGCGCGCGCGCGTGCCATGTGTCTCCCTTACACTCTCTCTAAAAATCAATGGAAAAAATATATTCAGTTGAGGATTAAAAAAAAAAATGTTGGGGAAAATATAATCAAACTCCCAATATAATTACACACTACTCAGGGGCCATTTTATATGACAGCAGTAACCCTATAAGCTTTTAACTCATGAGAACATAAAAGAAAAAACACAATGTTTTAAAAATTGAGCTTCATACCAATGACATTGACCTACCAAGAAAATGCTACATTGAGTTACTCTCTCTGATTAAGAGGATGCAGAAGTATAGAAAATTTAACAAGACTTTCACAAAAATAATAGACACAATGAACATTTTAGTGTTTAAATGTATATGGAAAATATAAATATGCAAAATGCCTAATTGCGCAATAGCTCTAGATCACCACTGTTAAGTAGAAACATAAATGTGAGCAACAAATGGAAGCATATATGTAATTTCAAATGTTCCAGCAGACACTTTAAAACAGTTTTTGAGCCAAAACTGGTTTGGCTCAGTGGATAGAGCCTTGGCCTGTGGACTGAAAGGTCCCAGGTTCGATTGGGTCAAGGGCTTATACCTTGGTTGCAGGCATATCCCCAGTAGGGGGTGTGCAAGAGGCATCTGATTGATGATTCTCTCTCATCAATGTTTCTAACTCTCTATCCCTCTCTCTTCCTCTCTGTAAGAATTCAATAAAAAGATATTTTAAAATAAATAAATAAATAAATATAAAAATAAAAGTTTTTGAAAGAGCAAAGTTAATTCCAATAATAAATGTTTTAATGCAATATAATAAAAAATCTTATTTCAATATGTAATCAACACATTAATTGCTAATGGGATTATTACAGTTTAGCTGTACTAAGTCTATGGAAGCTGGGATGATTTACACTATGGCATATCTCAGTTCACACTAACCACATATCAAGTGCTCAATAGACACAGTTGGCTGATGACTATCATATTGGACAGCACAGCTGTCAATAAAGGAAGCTTAATTGATGTTTCTCTCATATCCATGTTTCTGTCTTTCCCACTGTCTTCCACTCTCCCTAAAAACCAGTGGGAAAATATCCCCTGGCAAGGATTAACAGAAACTAAAAATTAGGAAGGGAGGGGGGACAGAAGGAGGAAGGGAGGGAGAGAGAGAGAGGGAGAGAGGGAAGAAGGAAGGTTTACTAAAGAGCTGAAATTAATGTAATATGTGACCACAGCATTCCAGCCCAATGTTCAGAACTACCAGAAGAAATGCAGATATCAAGCCACATATATTTCCTGAGTTTCTCTGAAAGCTTGGTAAACAAGGATAAAAACTTAATATACACTGAGTGGCCAGATTATTATGATCTCTGAACGCACAATAATCTGACCACTCAGTGTATATTATATATCCTATATAATAAAAGGCTAGTGTGCAAATTGTCCCTCGACCAGGAGTTTGACCAGCAGGCAGACCGGCCAACTGCCCATGGCCCTCCCCCTGGACAGGCTGGCGGGACCCCACCCATGCACGAATTCATGCACCAGGCCTCTAATAAACACACACACACACACACACACACACACACACACACACTGAGTGGTCAGATTATTATGCGTTCAGAGATCATAATAATCTTGCTACTCAGTGTATATGTCTGATAACCATAACCAAGGCAATAAGGTTAGTACTAATTCCCAGTGAGGGAAAGGGGAGAATTGTAAGATTTTCAGAAATTTAGATTTAAGAAGAAATTTTCTCTGTAAAATTTTCTTGAGCACTAAGAAATGAAGGATAGCCACTGATACCATTATTCTTTTCTTATTTGCAGAACAAAAAGAAGAGTGAGCACTTAAAATAAAACCATATATATGGTCACTTTTGAGATTAATAAGAAGTTTAATTTTCAAAACTATAATTCTAAAATTACCAAACATTCAAGAATTAAGCTTCAATCTATGTCTAGATCACAGTAAGAAAAACTCTAATAAATAAAATAAAGCTTTTTTAATATTTTACATCTAACATCTATTGTTTAGTATCATTTGACCGTATGATTTTGAAATGTTGTAAAAACTTAATGTTAATATTTAATAATTATAATTTGGAGTTATTAAAATTACATGTGGATTGCCTTCTGTTTAACTGCACTCTTTCAAAAATAATAATAAGATAAATCTTATTAATGCAACATTAAAATTAAACATTTTATGCACAAAGGGCAGAAAATGTAAATAAAATGTTTCTTAGGGAAGTATGCTTTCTCTTTGAGATGAGTGGATCTCTCTAATTCAGGTCTTATTTTTCCCAAGTTTTTTGAAGTATAATATTCCAAGTTTTTTCTGCGAGTCCTGGTCTTACTGAGGACTGTGTCTATGGAATTCATTGCTCGGCCTCCTCTCCTCTCCAAAACCCTCCAAAAAGGGTGGGGAAAGCCCTTCTTTCTCACTGCATGAGAACCAGGATGAAGTTTAATAAGAACAAGACAAAAAACAACTGTGGGCCTAGGCCAAGATAGACTATAGGAAGAAAAATTCTTAAATGTCAGGTCCTAAGAAGCAGATGGAGAACAAATCTGGAATCTTACTCTGTGGAGTGGTAATTAAGAACCATTGGAAAACAAAGAGGTTCTGGGAGGTAGAAACTGGAGACAGAGCACTTTATAGAGAAAAACTTTATGAGTAAATTGATGACTCAAAGAAGTCTACAGGGCTATTACAAAGTTTATTTACCATGTCTAAATGTATTCATGTTTAATTAATTATGGAAGTTTATTCAATATTTCTATGATAATAATTATATTTTATATTTTCTTAAGGCTAAGTGATTGTATGTCTTTTCATTTTTCTCCATGACGTTCATAGTATAATATCCAATTACTCTTATTTGAACTTTCTTTTTGGAGTTGTTGAGGATTTTAGTGCAAATCACATATATATTAAAGTCTAGCACTAGCTGAGTATAAGAAGAGGAAAATCCAATGGTTCTAACATTAACTTGCTCTTTCAAAAGATCTTTGTGTTATAGGTTGATTTTTAACATAAAACTGGTACCTGCTACTTTAGATCTGTTTGGGGGCCTCCTTCAACCCATGTTTTCTGTAAGCTTTGGAGAACCCTTCTATGATCACTAGTGTGAATACACTTCATGGTAACATTGTAATAGATTGATGCTATTGTCCATCAGTTAGTTAATAGGGAAAAAATCCTAAATGATTGCCTGCCACACTAGATACACAGAAATATGTGGTAATCTTCGGTCTTCATTTTGATGTTTAGCTTCAAGATCCACTTATCTCTCAAGTAGTCCAAGCTACCCCCATTATTATCAGGACACTAGGACAAGTATTGGGAGTCCAGAACTCATCATTATTTTCCACCTGTCACTCAATAAAAAGTTCTGGCTGCCCTTCCTTTTGGAGGTATTAGTAAGTAGACAGCCATTTGAAAGTAAATGGAAGTTGGATGATAAATAGATCAACTCCATTAACTAAAAGGCATATGAAACAAAAGCAAACATCAAAAGGCTGGTGTGTTAATTTGCAGTGAGAAATATAACACCATACATACAAGAAATATCATATTGGCCTGATCAAAGCTCTTATTTTTCTCTTATGGTCCAAATAAGTGGAAATCAAAAATTCATTTTGTGAGCATGACTCAAAACAATGGGAGGTAGATAAATCAAATCTTTAAGGTATCATTCCCAAAAATGTGTTATGTGTTATGAGACATTTCAACAGATTGTTCAACAACAACAAAAGGTTCAGTAATCAAAAAAATTAGGGAAATGCTGGATTAAACTGAGTTAAATAGCTTTCATAACTACATATTTCCTTTGGTCCGAAAATGCATGTCATGAATCCCAAAGGGCTTGAGTCTTCTCTGTAGAGAATGCCTAACAATATGTCATGAAACAATATTATTCTCATATATAGTTTAGGATTCACTATCCAAATTTCTTAGCCCTGTGGTCAGCAAACTCGAGAGCCACATGTGGCTCTTTGGCCATTTTAATGTCGCTCTTCCACAAAATACCACGGCCTGGGCAAGTCTATTTTAATAAGTGGCATTAGAAAAAGTTCAAGTTTAAAAATTTTGGCTCTCAAAGAAAAATTTTGGCTCTCAAAAGAAATTTCAATCGTTGTACTGTTGATATTTGGCTCTGTTGACTAATCAGTTTGCCAACCACTGCCTTAGCCTGATATACAATCTTACCATCAGGATGGACTTGCCAAGGGGCCTAACCTACTTCAAATGCAAGGACTAAAATTCGGCATCATTTACTCAAAAGGGGCTTGTTTACCGTGAGAACTGAAATGGTCAAAGTTCAGTATCTGAGTATCCTTTCCCTTCTAGTGTTTCAGTGAACACTGCTACCATATACCTATCCTATTCCCCCTTTTCTTTTATTTGAATTAATTCTACCAGTGATACAGTGAATGCTAGCTTAGCTAAAAGTAATATCATCTTCTTCAGGTGATTTTGTGTCCCTTTATTGTAAATTAGGTGTTTATTTTCAAATGTGACTTTAATGATTTTTCCCCAATTTTTAGAGTCCTGCAACACTAGATACTAATTAAAAGTAAGTAATTGTGGTGGATAGAATACTACCTCCACTCAAAAGTCTACATCCTGATATCCAGAACCTGTAAATATGTTACATTAAATGACAAAAGGTAACTTGCAGGTTAGATTAAGTTAAGGATTTTTAAATGGGGAAATTATTCTGGGTTATCTGGAGGAGCCAATGTAATTATAAGGGTCCTCACAAGTAATAGAGGAATGCAGGAGCATCAGAATGGGAGAAGGAGATGGGGCAATGGGAGCAGAGTTCAGAGGGATGCAATCACTAGCCGGAGGGGGCTAGGAGCCAAAAATGGAGGCAGCCTCTAGAAGCTGGAAATAGCAAGCAAAGGTATTCTCCCCTAGAGTCTCCAGAAGGAATACGACCCTGCTGATACCTTGTGACTTTAGACCCATGAGACCCATTTCAGACTTCTGACCTTCAGAACTGAAAGATAATAAATTTGTGTTGTTCTAATCCACTAACCATGGTAATTTGTTAAAGCAATAATGGGAGAGGAATACAATAACCACAAATTCAGGAGACACCTGTTCCCTATTGACCTGGTCTGTTGCTACACATCTCTAACATATACTCCTTGGGGTCCAACCTTAATTAACACCCTGAGCTACAGTATTTCTCTGTCCTTTAAGATCTATCTAGAGATTCATGTGACTCTCACTTTACAGAGCTATGGAAACTTAAATCTAAGAACCTGAAGAAGTTTCAATAAGCATTAAATAAATTATTGAATGTCTCAGAAAGAGATTAATGTAGTTACAGATGAAAACTGTTAACTGAAGATGACGGCTACTTAAGAAATGTGCATTTTCAGAGCCTTTAAGAGTAGAATAAACTCAGGAGAACTGACTCCTGCTAAATACTCTTAAGAGAGACTTCACATAAACTGTATTAATCAAGATTATTCAGGAAAACAGAACCATTAGGATGCATGTAAGTCAGTAGAGAAAGACAATTATCATCTTATGTCACTTGTAGCTAGAATCTAATGAACAAAATAAACTAACAAACAAAAAAGATCCAGAGGTATTGAAGCATACAACAGACCTATGTATTCTAGACTGGAGGGGGGAGAGAGATTAACCAATGAATTTATGTGCACATATGCATAGCCCATGGACAGACACTAAAAGACCTGGGGAGGGGGTGGGAGCAGAGTGGAAGGAGTCAATGGGGGGAAAGGGAGATATCTGAAATACTTTCAACAATAAAGATAAATTTTAAAAAAGAAAAGAAATTGTCTCATGTGATTGTGAAGGCAATCTGCAGAGTGGGCTCTCAGGCTGGATACCCAGGGAAGAACCAGTATTGGGATCCAAATCTGAAATCTGTGTGCTGACAGAACTCCTTGCTTGGGGAAAGGTCAGGCATTTGTTCTATCAGGGTCTTCAACTGATTAGATGAGGCCAACCCACATTTTGAGGACAATCTGCTTCATTCAACCAATTTAAATATAAATATCATCCAAAAACACCCTCATAGAAACATCCAGAAAATTTTTCAACCAAGGTCCAGACAAGCTTACATATAAAATTAACCACCACATTAACCAAAATGTCAATTTTTTAATTTGTGTTTAGAACATTTCTTTCTCCAGTGAGTAAAGTATCTATGAAACTAGCCAGGAAACTTTAGTAATCAGAGCACCTGTTAGATTGACTTAATAGGCCTTAAACTATTGATGAGTATTAATCAGATCAGACTTGTGGGCAATAATTCACTGTACTGGTCTGATTCTACTAGGTGCTACAAATTTTACCACCCACCAGAGAAGCCTCTAAGCCTTACTTTTTAAAATTTCCTTTAAAGGTAGATGTGCATCCTTCATTTCACTTGATCCTACAGAGAGAGGCCACTAGCTAAAGATCTAGGACTTGTCCCTGTATTAGAGGGTAACTAATCTTTGAGATTTTGAATATAAAACATATGGAGATAGAGAATAAGTAAAAGCCTTATGACCTACCAAAAAATATTGTAGTAGAAGCAACAATACAGAAAAAAAATTGAGACAAGTTAGGTTGGCCATGAAGAACAAGAAGCAAAGATACAAAAAGAAGCAGAGCCAGAGCACTGAATGCATCTGGTGGATTGAGAAGCCTCCAGCCCTGAGAGTCATTCTGGTGGCCTGAGCATAAACCACCTACCAGTTTGCCCATGTATCTGACAACAAATTCCATTGGTTGAGATAAACTGTGATGATCTCCTCTATACCTTGTACTCAAAAAGTCAAACACATTCACCTAGGGTCTAGGAAACCCAGATAAACTTTTGCTATCCCACTAGAAAATGCACCTCTCCCAATAACTGAAATGTTCCTATGCCCAATATCCAGTGTCTACATCCCAGATTCTTTGAACATTATTGCATATTTCAACTCCTTCTGTGAGGTTTTATCTCCCTCTCATCACCATATGGTTACAACATACAAAATATTTTTCCCAAACAGGGCAGGAGGCAATTGGTCAAGTCAGTGGCCTGACCTTGTTATTTCTGTAAAATAGGATCAGTTTTTCATCTGTTTCCTGGAATGGTTAGGGTTACACTTTCAAAAATGGTGGGGCATTTCATCTTCTTAAGACTATACCCTTGTCTTTATATATATACAGTGTTGTCCTCTAGACTCCAATTTCTTGATTAATCCAAGGTGTGTACACTTTAATGATGGCTGATCTCATCCACTACATGTGAATTTTGTTTGTTTTATTGTCATAAGTTAGCCTTATTTTCCAGTTCCCATGCCATACCCCTCATTTTCCCTTTTCATGCTGACAACAGTATCATGTGAATTCAAATCTATCACTGAAAAATTAAGAGCTTTAAGATTAATTACACAGCAAATGTTAGGGTCAAATTATAATGTAAAAATCCAGGCTTATTTAATCAATTTTAGTGTGTTCACATCGAGGGAGAAACAAGAAATCTAAAAACTGGTATCAAGGAATTCTCTGACCTTTTTCATAGTCTCTTGCTTTGCAAGTTGGTGAGCAACAACAGAATACAGAGGCTGGGTGAGCCAGAATTGGTGTCTCTGAGTTGAAGGGCTCTGACTGCTGCTTCTGGCCAAGGCCAGCTCACACTCCGGACCTACTGTCGAGTCACACAGGAAGGACTCAGCACTTGCTGTAGGCTCAGGCAGCGAAGAGGAATCCTGCCTGAGAAGAGAATGAGAGCCACGTGTCAGGATAACATTATAGCCTGGCCAGTGGGGCTCAGTGGTTGAGAATCAACCCAAGAGCCAAGAGGTAACTGGTTAGATTACTGGTCAGGGCACATGGCTCAATCCCAGTAGGGGGTATGCAGGAGGCAGCCGGTGGATGATATTTATCTCTCATCAGTGTTTCTACCTCTCTATCCCTCTCCTTTCCTCTCAGTCTAAAAATCAATAAAAACACATTTTTTAAAAAAAAAGAATAAGATTATAGGGGAGCTCTGGTCTAGCACTGGGGCCCTCTGTCCCCTGCCCTGCCTTAGGGCTGGTTTATAGAGTGTGGGAGACACTGAACTTCTGGGGTTTCTCACTGGGAAGAAAGTGTTGGTCTGCAGTGAGCGCTGTTCCTGGGGACACCTGGGAGTTCAGCGTGCCCCACTTTCTTGTCACAGGAAGCAGCTGCCACAAAAATTCTTTAGAACAGGATTCTTTTTCTAATGCTTAGTAAAAGAACCTTTTTCAAGTGATTTTTTTTTAATGTCAAATATATAAAAATAGTTGAAAGCCTATCAGCCCTGAACAGCCCAAAGCCCAAGCCCAAGGCCTCCCACTGTGCCCGCCCCCATTGGCAGCCTGGCCCCTCCATGGAGCTCTGGGATTGGTGGGATACCTGTGAAAGCCACTGCTTTGGAATGCCAGGCAGTGTGCCTGTGAAAGCCTGAACACATCAAGTCAGGGAAACGTGACAAATATAAACCATGCAGCACGCCAACAACTTAAAACATCTATGGAAGTTGAACCAACTGGCCCCTGGGAAACGCTATAGCCAAAGGCATCCTTGGATCCTACCACATTAGCAATGGACTGCTAGGGAAGCTCTAATTGGAAGGACACCTGAAAGCCACGCGCGGCCTTACAACATGTCATTTCCAATCCTAAGCCCTGAATTTGAATGATGACTCTGTTACTTACCAGCTGGGTGAACCTGAGAAAACATCTTACACCATCTGAGCCCTGACCTTCACAAAGGAAGTTAAGGATAATGGGTTTCTTACTCACTTTACATGGTTGTGAGGATCCAATGAAAGAATGCACTAAAGAGGCATATAAACTGTAAAGCTCTGTATTTATGAAAGGTGTTGACATTATTTTAAAAACCAGCTGTCTTGCCGAAACCGGTTTGGCTCAGTGGTAGAGCGTCGGTCTGCGGACTGAAAGGTCCCGGGTTCGATTCCGGTCAAGGGCATGTACATTGGTTGCGGGCACATCCCTGGTGGGGGGTGTGCAAGAGGCAGCTGGTCGATGTTTCTCTCTCATCGACATTTCTAGCTCTCTATCTCTCTCCCTTCCTCTCTGTAAAATACCAATAAAATATATTTTAAAAAATAAATAAAAATAAATAAATAAATAAATAAATAAATAAATAAATAAAAACCAGCTGTCTGCAATGTCTTTCATTTACTCTGTGAAGTTTTAGTAAATAATACTCCATCTACTGTAACATTAATAAATTGAGTTGATTTGGATGTGACTGATCTGTATCCCACTGAACAAGGCAACAACAGAGGGTAGCAGCCCACTCCTACTTCCTGCCTAAGCTCCCCAACCTGCTACTGCAGCTTCTTCATGGCAGGGGCTACTCCTCTCAGTCACTGCCACACTCTGTCATCTCCCTCAAAGCTGGGGCCCAAAGATTCCCTGGTCCCCACATCTATGCATAAATTTCAGAGCCAGCTGACCTGCTCATTCATTACATGATGGATAAATCTAACTTTCCCCACCACCAAGATTCTGGCAGCACTGCCCAGCAGAACTCCCTGCAATGATAGAAATGTCCCATCTGTACATGCTTTGTTCATAGCCAATAGCCACCATGGCTACTGACCCCTTAAAATGTGACTAATATATCTGAGGGATTAATGTAGTTGATTTAATTTCAATAGTCACGTGGGGCTGATGGACAGCACAGCTCTAGAGGAATTGAAAAGAGCTCAAGACAAACATTATCAGTGAAATTTGGGAAAACATATTATAGGAACATTTGTAGCGTTTTCAAAAAAAAACAAAAAACAATGTTAAATAAAAAAAGATGGTTACACATTCAAATGTCTTGTTAAGAGTAAGTTGAGCCGAAACCGGTTTGGCTCAGTGGTAGAGCGTCGGCCTGCGAACTGAAAGGTCCCGGGTTCGATTCCAATCAAAGGCATGTAAATTGGCTGTGGGCACATCCCCGATAGGGAGTGTGCAGAAGGCGGCTAGTCGATGTTTCTCTCTCATCGATGTTTCTAGCTCTCTGTCTCTCTCCCTTCCTCTCTGTGAAATATCAATAAAATATATATTTTTTTAAAAAAAGAGTAAGTTGAGACCTAGTCGGTATGGCTCAGTTGATTGGGTGCTGTCCTGTGTAATGAAAGGTTGTAAGTTTGATTCCCTCCTATCAGGACACATGCCTGGATTGCACACTTGGTCCCCTGTAGGGAGTGAGTAGGAGGCAGCTGATGGATATTTCTCTCTCACACACTCTCGCTTCCCCTCTCTCTCCCTCTCTCTAGAAAAGAAATGAGTAGATTGAGTTCTATGTCCTAATTCAGTCTCCAATCATGCTTCTGATTACTGAGAGCTGTGAGCCGAAGCCATTATCAAACAAGAAGACAGAACATGCAACTAAGGATTTTTACATTGTGATCAAATAATATTTACAATAACATTAATCTGACACCTATTAATGATATGCATAATCACTAGAGTGCATGTTATAATTAATCATAAAGGGTAAATCATGAAACAACAGAGAGAGAGAGAACCAAGATGGTGGCCTAGGTAGTCTCCTAAGCTGCCGCCTCATCAACAATTTAAAAAAAAAACACACAACTAAAATCAAAAAGGACTTCATCAAAACCACAGGAAAACTGGCAGAGTGGGATATCTACAACTAGAAAGAAGGAGAGAGGCTCACAGATCGGACTGGGAATCGCAAAGTGCTGAGGTAGGGAGGCTCTTGCGCGGAGAGGAAGTGCGGCCGAATGCCTGCCTGTCGGGAGGGGTGGAATTCCCGATTGTACAGAACCCTTTCCAACTGTACTGAACCCCAACTCTGGCCAAATCCCTGTGGACCCAGGCTCATACGGGTGGAGTCTGGACTGTAGAGAAAGGCACCCAGAGACAATGAGATTGGGAGACTGGGGGAGCCAGGAGCCGCAGCCGGCATTCGCGTGCTAGTGAGTATGCACAGAGGTCTGACCACGGAGGCTGTTGCCGCCTCTCTGTAGTGGAAGGAGTCATGACCAAGGAGGCGGCCTCTCCATAGTGGAAGGAGTCAGAAGCTCCAGAATACAGAGACCAGCCCAAGTCCGGGGGAGCCCCTGGGGCACCCACGCTCTTGCACAGGGAACCTGGGATGGTCAGGTGGAAACTCAGGGAAGCGGCCGAAGGCAGAGGTCAGGCAGAAACTCAGGTGAGTGCACAAGGGCAGGGCAGGCAGGAAGCAAAGACTGTCAGCTCAGTCCTGAGACTCCGCCCCATCCAAGCTGAGCAGAGGCTTCTGCAGTTTTTCAAGTCTGATCCTATAAGACTGTCTCCAATACAGAAGTTATCCCAGAGTAGACACAGCTGATACCCACAGCCAATTGGCCTGAAGGTCAATTCACAAAAATAAAGACTTAGTTACAACAAGGTTGTGCATGCAGTCCACAAAGGGGAGCACCAAGAGTGTCTACATCAGATGACTGAGGAGGCTGACCCACTGGGCCATATAGAACACAAATCCATCCTACCAACTCTGAAAAACAGTGAAAATGCTGAGACAAGGAAATAGATCTCAAATGAAAGAGATGGAGGATATAGAGTTCAGAACTACAGTTCTAAGGTTATGTAAGAATATCCTAGAAAAGGTAGATAAACTTCATGAGACCCAACTAAAAAGTATAGATAAACTGACTAAATTGGAAAATATCATGCAGAGATCCAACAGCAGAATGGAGAAACACAAGAATCAAGTCAAAGAGCCAAAAGACACTCCTCTGGAGAAGCAAGAAGAAAAGAGAATCCAGAAAGTTGAAGATAGTGTAAGGAGCCTCTGGGACAACTTCAAGCACACCAGCATCAAAATTATGGGGGTGCCAGAAGAAGAGGGAGTGCAAAATACTGAAAACATATTTGAAGAAATAATATCAGAAAACTTCCCTCACCTGGTGAAATAGACTTACAAGTACAGGAAGCATACAGAACCCCAAACAAGAGGAATCCAAAGAAAAATACTCCAAGACACATCATCATCAATATGCTAAGGGCAAAAGACAAAAAGAAGATCGTACAAGCAGCAAGAGAAAAGCAGTTGGTTGCTCTAAGGGAGCACCCATATGACTATCAGCTGATTTCTCAACAGAAACCATGCAGGGCAGAAGAGAGTGGCAAGAAATATTCAAAGTGATGAATAGCAAGAACCTACAACCAAGATTACTGTATCCAGCAAAGTTATCATTCAGAATTGAAGGACAGATAAAGAGCTTCACAGATAAGAAAAAGTTAAAGGAGTTCATAACCACCAAACCAGTATTATATGAAATGCTTAAAGGTATTACTTAAGAAGAAGAAGAAGATCAAGTGAATTAAAAATCTGAGGAATAGAATAAACTGGTGAATATAATAGAATCAGGGGCAAAGAAAGGGAGTGGATTGATAATTATCAGGGTGAAAGAGGTGTGGGGGTGCAGAAAGAAACTGGATTAAAATCGTATAACCTATGGATGAGGACAATGGGGGGGTAAGGGGGTAAGGACAGAGGGTGGGGTGGGAACTGGGTGGAAGGGAGCTATGGGGGAGAAAAAGGAGAAACAATTGTAATAATCTGAGCAATAAAGATTTATTTAAAATAAATAAATAAATAAAGGATAAGTCATTCTCATACATTTACAATTAACATAATTTTTATAATGTTTGTTCTTTGGTATTAACAAATTACACCCATAATCCTAGCTCTTTTAAACTATTTGTAAACATTCATAGCCATACCATGTCCAGCATCATTAAAAAATCAGAATCCTGGCTCCTGAGCTATTGCTCCATGTTCTGCCTCAGCCTTCATTCCCTACCTAATACAGCCCACAGTTGAGGAGTTTGGTGCTCCTGGCCATATTGCCAAGTTCTCCCTGTCCCACCCTTGAGATGTCACTGAGCAGGGCAATTTTTATTCCTCCTTTCTAGACATTTCTGCCTTTGGGCCAATGTCATAAACTTTGAGGCAAATTATGAATAGACAGCTCTGCCTGATCACCATACAGCAAAGAAAATGGAGGAAAGGGAAGAAGGGAAAAGGGCAGGAAGGAGGTTAGATGCTAGGTAAAGGTAGCCATTTAAAGTTGCCACAGGAAGTGCTGAAGACGGATTCTGAAGAATGGACAGAAGGCATTTTGGGGGCAAAGGGGTACAGGAGTAAAAGAAGACTGAGGGAGAGAGATGGAGGACCTGCACTCTTAAAAATGGGGTCCTGGTCCTGGAGCCAGCTGACAAGACTTGGGACACATGGGCTAAACTGGCCTCTGGGCACATCTGTTGTTCTGAGCCGTTCCTGGTAATATGCTTCTAGTGGCTCTCACTCTGACATAGCGTTCACAGTGAAAAACAAAAACCAAGTAACATCACTGCAGTCTTGGTCTATGGGAAGACTAGAGAAAGCACAGGGCATAAGTCCCTGAAAATAAATACATGATAGGACGGGGAAAGGGGGGCGGGGAAGAGAGCTGGAAAGCCTAGGAAAAAGAAAGTTCATGGTTCCCTTGACTTGAAAAACTGCAGATACCCAGCCGCATTTTTAGAAAATATTAATTCCCTGGCAAGTGTGGGAATAAAGATACCTCAGGTCGAACCTGAGCAACCCTACAAGCAAGATGGCATGCTTTCCAAGTTAAGGAGGTTAGAGCTTTGAGGTTAACTAAATGGTACAGCTCACTCATTGAATTTTCTACACAAAGGGTACAGACAAGTCCTGCTCAGGATATGCTTTTGCTAAGGTAGAAGCTGTGAAGTTTTGGTTTATTATTTTTCCAAGGTCCGAAAAAATAAAATAGCAAGGTTATACTAACCACAACCTTTTCTCTTCAAGGACCCTATCTATCGCCACAGTTTTCGAAATAACAGTAACAACAAAACCCACCCATTGAGGAATTTATATAAGCTGTACTAAATATTCCCACCTCTCCTCAGCCTGTCTCTCTCTCTCTCTCTCTCTCTCTCTCTCTCTCTATCTCTCTCTCTCATTCTCCTATCCCTCTGTCCTTCTCCTCTTCTCTCCCCCTCCCTCTTCTCCATATGACTTCCTCCCAGCCTCTCCATGACTGCTGTACAACTCTTGACATCTCCATTTGCAGAACCAGCTCAGACAGAAATGATCATTTCTTTGTCTCATCTTAAACTCACTGGGAGGGAAAGTTAGCCAACCCAACTTGAATTATAAATCAACCATGTTTAATTCAATGGATACCAGAAGTTCAGGTAGTTTTAGAAGAAGTATAAATAGTGGGACCCATGTGAGGGAGAAGAAGAATGCCAGCCCTCAGAGAAGAGAGATGTGAGCTGAAATGTGTTCACTGCAGTGCAATACTCTGGTGTTGTCAGCATGGACTCTCCTTGACCTTGGGGAAGAGTGGTTATCCCTGGAGGGGAGGAGAATGCTAAAACAGGGACTGGGCAAGGTTGAACTTCTGCGTGGTTTCACGTAAGCCTGTCTCAGTTTCCTCCCACCGAACCTAACAAATAAAGACCATGTGCAGAGGAATTTGGCTCTGTCTGATCACATGCGCACAGCGCCATAGAGTCACAGTCTCTTTTTGATAAAGTGCTATTTTTAATTCCTCAGAAGCTAAGAGATCCGCTAGGAGCTCCTGATATCAAAGTCCTTGAGCTAAGAGATTATTGTGCTCCCTTCCTTTTAGAGAATCAGAAAATTTCGTGGTAAGAAATGGCCCAGAAGGCAGCATGTGGAGCAACATTTTTAGAGATTATATAGAGGGCCCATGAGCTTATGTTCTCCCAGTGGGTGTACTGTTAGGTTACTGTCCTAATGATAGGTGATTAAATAACTAAATTGTCTACTGCAATTAGTTTTATTAGTTACCTTTATTAGGCTCCAGCACAGGCAGGAAGGACCAAAGACCAGATGATTGGGCCACCCCAGGCAACTGTGGATGAAAGGCAATTTTGCGCTGCTTCTCTGATGGTGAACTCCTTATGACTAAGAAGAAAACAGCAGTACAGAAATCTTTCTGTGGAAAAACTTTCAAAAACGGAGCCTTATCTCCTAGGAAACCAATTTACTCCTCCTCATTCTCTGTTCGGAAAGATGGCCAGCTTTCCTTTTCCCATCCCTAGCCCCATTACCATTTGCTTCTTCGCAAGCTCACAGCCTAACAAAGCAAGCAGGCATTCTGGATGAGTATGCCTTTTTTAAAGCTGAATTATGTCTAGCCAAGATCCAATGCCATTTCCAAAATCAGAATCCATTTGAAAAGACATTGGGGATGTGGAAATACAGGCAGCTGCTGAATAATCCCTTGATATGACAAGGAATACAGGTTGAACCGAAATACAGCTGGAACCTACCTACATAACCCGGTTTCCCATAGTGTAGAGTTAAGCAAATAGCATCTCTGTTATAAGATGTCTGATTCCTCATATCTTTTGTAAGCAGTTTCACTGGTACTAGGGCCTCAAGGCACAGTATCTTTTTTTAAATATATTTTATTGATATTTTACAGAGAGGAAGAGAGAGAGATAGAGAGCTAGAAATGTCGATGAGAAAGAAACATCGACCAGCTGCCTCTTGCACACCCCCTACCGGGGATGTGCCCGCAACCAAAGTACATGCCTTTAACCGGAATCAAACCCGGGACCTTTCAGTCCTCAGACCGACGCTCTACCACTGAGCCAAACCGGTTTCGGCAAGGCACAGTATCTTATAGAAGCTTTCATCTATTCAGTTATTCCACGTGAACTGAGCACCCATGATAAGCCAAACACTAGGCAGGGCACTAGGGGGATAAAGGGAAAGAAGAAACAATTAAGGAGCTCAAAGCATAGCAGAAGAGGCAGGCAAATAAATGAATATTGTAGCTACTAAATAAAAAGTGGGTGCAAGGCACAGTGCTGGTACAAGAGAGGGTCAATTCTACTAAGGAATAAGAAATTTCACAAAAGAGGAAAACTTTGCATTGGAATCTTAAGAATAAATAGAAGTCTGTAGAGATGCTTCTGTGGGAAGGTAGGAGGACTTTCAGACCTAGGAAACAGTAATAGGCCAAGGTACTGAGGCATGAAACTGTTAAATGCAATCACAAAATGGCAAGAAAGGAATTCAGTAAAGATGGCACAAAGGAAGAAATGGGAGCAGAAAGAGTGGATTAGAGAAGTAGGAAGTCCCTGGCTCATGAAGCATGTGGTTTGTCATGAGTTGAGCAGTTTGGATTTTATCCCACCAGTTATCAACAGAGGAAGTAACAGATTACCTGAGGTTCTCAGAGCCATTCCCACTCCTCTGTATCCTCTCCATTTCTCAGATCCCTTGTCACAGTATTCCAGTTTAAAGTCCATGAATTTAGAATCCTGACAGATTGAGAAGGTACAAGAAGGAAATCAAAGGCCACCATTACTCCACCAATAGTGGTGGGCAAATGTGTGAGCTTCAGCATACATTAGGTTGTTCTCAGAGCTCTATTGTGGGTGAAACACCCACTTTGGTGCTACCAACAGCTATAGACTTCAGCAGTGTTCATGAAGTCCTTAACCAGAGAAACAATAGCCACTTTCTCATTCCTGGAAAGCTTACTATCCCATTGTAGACCTACTGGCAAACTTCAGAGCCATTAATAACCTTCTCTGACCTAGAGTCCTACAACTTTTCCAGTGTTTCTTAAGTACCATTTAGCAGTACTAACTCCATCCCTCCTTAAAAGACTCCATGTGGTTTCTGTTTCCCTGATCCAAACCTGGACTGAGATTTTAGAAAATGACCCTAGTGGCTTTGTAAAGAAAGAACTGAATGATGGGAGACTAGGGGCAGGGAGACAAACAGATGAATTATATCAATAATACAAAGGAGAGATAATGAAACTCAAAATTAGGACAATGTCACCATAAATAGAAGAGAAGACTGACTTTTAAAATGTTTAGGGCACATGACCATTTAGATGGAGGAGGAAAATACAAGGAGGTTAGAAATGTTCCCACATCTGGTCTGGTTGATTATAATGATGGTGAAAAAGAATACAACACAGAGAAGGGGAGAAAGGAACCTGGTGGACCTTACAGATGATGAGTTCAATTTGGAAAGTATTAAATTTATGGTCTAGATATTAAGTAGGCACTTATGTAAGTAAATCTAGGGGCAAAAAAAATTTAGTGCGAAAAGATTAATTCATTTTGTAGACCCAGAGCATAGAAATGTTGGTTAAACCATGAGAGTGGGTAAAATTGAAAGGAAAGTGTGTATGTAGCATGGGAGGAGGGGTAATAAAGAACTAAGGAACGATCCCTGAAAAAACATAACAGTTAAGAGCAAATACTGGAAGGGAATACAGCAAAAGAGACTAAGAGTAACCAGAGAGATCGAAGAATCCAGAGTATAGTGCTGAGCAGGGGACAGTCATCTAAAACCTTGGGTAAACACATGAAGACAACATAAATTGTTACTGATGGAGGACATCAAATTTTTGTTGCCTTTACACATGGGTGCAGTTTTATGCAACGTGAAATAGAGGGATGTTCTATAGTTCTCGGCATCTTCATCTTCTCAGTGTGTTTTATCTCTTCTCTGTCTCCTTCCTTCATCATAAAGGCAACCTCCCCTTTCCTCATTGTTTCACCCCCTCATCTCATTCCCTTGTTCTTCTCCAAATGGATCCAATGTATTTCTGCCTTTATAAATATGTGTTCCTGCTCACATCTCCCAGATACTTAATCTGCCTCTCTTTAGCCAGGCAATCTGGATCAAACCATGTGGACTGTATGCCCATGCATTTGGCTTATGGCCACACACAGACCCATGGGTTCAGAAACTGGCAAACACACCTCTAGGGCTGTGATAAAATCCATTCAATAGGTTATAACCAGACTATTTTTAAATGAAATATAAGAGGGTAAAAAGGGATAGAAAATATAAGTAATAGGTTATATGTGTGTTCCTGTGTTATGCATGGTATGAGTGATAGTCACACGGTAAAATAATGGAGCAAAGTCTCATACATGTAACATGAAAAAGAAATACCAAGAAGGACTGAGTTCTATCTTAGTTTGTACTTGGAAAGTGATCCTAGGAAACAAAGGTGATGGAGGAGGAAATGACAGAGAAGAAAGAGTAAAAGCCAATAGAGTGTGCATTAATGTGCTGTTTACCACTGTGGGTAACTGGCTCTCAAAATTGTTGGGGACCCTCTGAGGAACCACATAGAGTGTGCCTCATAATTGTCCCACTAGAATGGAGGTGGGTAAATATTTTCTGTAAAGGGCCAGATAATAAATATTTTTCTCTTTGCAGGCCATGCAGTCTATGTCATAGCTACTCAACTCTGCCATTGTAACACAGACATTATGTAAACAAATATGCAATGGCTATGTTCCAATAAAACTTTATTTACAAAAACAGGTGGGCTGAATTTTTCCAATGGGCCAACAATTATCTGCCTTGCACCATAGCACAGGGAGGCTGGCATTTCTTTTCCACCAGTTCCCATGCCCAATGCTTGGGGATTGCTAGGGAATTATACCATTCCCCTCACTTCTGAGTGGGCATAGACACTAAGAAAGCAGCACAAATGTACATCCAGTGAGTGTTTGATGAAGGATATAGAAGTGTACAGGAGTCAGATGGACTAAGGGAGTGTGATAAAATGTATCACAGATATCTGCTATCAGGGACCAACTAAGGTTACAGAATTCTGGAAAATATATTCACACTCATATTTGCTTGCTAAAATGACCTCACAACGCTCTTTTAAATCCTCAGTAACCCTGTCCATACCATCTTTTTTCTCTTGGAACACTAAAATCTGGTGTTTTATATTCATCACAATCCTTTTCCTAAAGAAATCAGTTTTTGTATTTTAGAGAATTTTTTATTTTACTTCTTCAAAGTTAACTGTATATTCAGCTCTCATTTCCAACTTGGCACACACTCTACCATTTTAAATCATTTTCTCTTAAAACTGTCCACACAGAGGATCTCATCTAATTATTCTTACACAGTCTAAAAGACACAGTCTCTGTTATGCTTTTAAGCTCATTTTCTTTGCCACATACTTTCCTTTTTTCCCCAAATGGATGCATCCAATTACTCTCCTCTTGGGTGTTTTAATTTTGCACATTTTAGTACATTTAGAAAAACCATGGATTATGCTACATTCACTGGAAAATCATTCAAAAGCATTTAGATAAAAGAAAATTTTTGTAAAAACACATCTTATGTAGCCACATATGCCTGAGACTGTTCCTTGTTTTGAATCACATCACTAGAGGAGAGAAAGAAAACAAGGTATCACAATTTTAATTCTTTTTAATGACTTGCCATCTGTACCAAATTTTTATATCTCACAGAGCTCTTTCTAATGAAAGTTATGTGATTTATACATTTTCTTATTTGATCCATAAGAAAACTGAGGCTCAGAGGTTAAGTGCCTTATAAAATTTACAGAGAAAATTGGTAACAAAACTGAGTCTGTAATCCAATCCCCCTTCTCTCAATTCAGCATGTTTTTGGATGTGCAATGTCACAACTATCCTGTGAATTACAAAACTTTTAAGAGTCCCCCCTTTTTTTGGCTACTAACTTCTCACATAGCTTTATAATACCATGTATCATGTCATTCATCTTTTTCCATGACTGGATACTGGCTCTAAATGCTTGAGTGTTATTATTGTTTTGGTTTTGGTTTTAATGCCATAGTTTCCAACATGGTACATTATTTACAAAAATAATCATAATAATTTCATATCCCTATATACTCATGACTTTGATATTCTTCTTATCAAGACATAGAATCTATTTTCCTCACCCTTGTGTCTGGGCTGGCCTTGTAAATTACTTTGAATAGAAGAATATAACAGATATGACACAATGGAACTTCCAAGTCCAAACCTCAAGATGCCTCTTTAAACATGATGATGTCATGTGAGGAAGCCTGGCCCTCCTGCTTGAGGATGAAGGATCTTGGGAAAGGGGGCCCAGTCAAAGGCAAATGCCAAATGGCAGGTAAGTGAAGCCACCTTGGACTAACCAGCCCCATTCAAGACTCCATGTATTTGAGCCACATGAGTGATTAAATGACACCAGGAAAAGAACTTCCCAGGTAAGCTCATCCCAAATGGCTGACCCATGGAAACTTCTCACAGAACTACTCAAGCTCTCCAAAGAGGGATTTCTGGTAGCCATCTTTCTGTTTCTTTTCTTTCTTTCTTTTATATCAGAGAGGAAGGGAATATTGGGAGAGAGAAAGAGAAACATCAATGATGAGGGAGAATCACTGATCAGCTGCTGCCTCCTGCAAGACCCCCACTGGGGATTGAGCCCATGACCCAAGCATGTGCCCTGACCAGAAATCAAACTATGCCCTCTTGGTTCATAATAGGTTGACACTCAACCACTGAGCCACACCAGCTGGGCCATCTTTTTGTTTCTTGATTTTGCCCCAATGGCCATATTATAACTAATTAGAGCTAGTTATAATACTAGTAGATACCTAGTACAAGTTGAGCAATGAGAGTCTCTCTGTGGTGAATATAAAATAGTGAGTGGAGATTTAGATCCCGGAAATCTTTGAGAGCTGAATCTGTTTAACAGTCAGACTCTGGAAGGAAGCTCTATCAAGACTCTGAGGCTGGTCCCAGAACTGTGCTGGTCCTCACCCTTGCTGAAGAGTGGGTGTTCAGTCCTTCACTAAACCCTGTGACATATCCTAGTATTCATCCAAATAAATCCCCATTCCCACATAAGCTACCTGAAGTAGGTTTTTGTTCCTGGTTGGAAAAAAAAAACTGTATCAATGCAAGTCCTGTTCCCACCTTTGGCTGAATGAAAGCCCACAGCTGGCTCCTCAGGGTTCCTCAAAGGTCACTTGCCCCTCCCTGCTCTCCTGCTGTCTGGGGCCAGAAGGAAGCTGCTACCCAGGAAGATAATCTCATTTTACAATGAGATCAGGGAATCTGGTGCCCTAAATTTCTTCATGGTTTCACCTACTGCACAGATCAGTACTGACATCAGATATATAAGCAAGTCTCTGTCAATACTGAATTCACTGATGAAAGCTCTCCCTGTCCCTACCTCCCTATGCTCTTATCACATAGACATCCACTCTGTGCTGTCAGGATCAGCTGCTGATGGCAGTAGGAGGAAAAGAAAGTGTAGACGACAATGCCTGTAATTGACTCCTCAGGAAACTGGGGATATGGTGCTCTATGGCACCAGGTATAAGTTTTTTTTTCCCACTTTCCACCTGGGCATCTTTCACTATTATATAATCTTGTTCCCTGTGTCATCAAAAATCTATAATCCTCTACAAATTATACTATACTATCCTGATTTTATATGAGAAATCTTAGAAGAGGTGAAATATTGTATAATTACCACAATGAAGGACCCCAGAAAAACATTGCCGGTAATAAAGTCATTTCTGTTATATGTGCACAGGGAAAGGTAACGCTGCAGAACAACTCCTGAGAATACCTCGTTGTGAGTGAGAGCTCACACAGTCACATGGCTGAATTCCACCTATTTCATTCAGGACAAGTCTGGGAATTGATTCTGTTTTGTTATTGAAGAGGAAAAATGATATTTGAAAATGTCCAGCAAATAAGGGTCCTAGAACTTTGCAATGTCATGAGATTTTTTACCGGCAGATGTAATTGTGCCTGGGTCTCTTTTTGGTTCTCTAAAAAAATATGAACAAGGCCTCTGAGTGAATTCAAATCTAAGGCAGTTGGCATATTTTAGTAAACAATTTTGAGTTATAACTTGCAGATAGATAGTGAATATTCAGCTTTGGATAAAAGCAAAATCCCTAGTTCTGAATATATTAGAATTTCTTCCTCCATTTTCAGAAACCAAAAAGTTGAGTTTTTCACAAAAGTTACTGATCTAAAAAAAACAAATACTTTTATTCTGATTTCTTGTGAAATGAAAAAAAGGAACAGAATTATACAAATGTAAAAATATAAATGGTCTCTTAATTCTACCCTGTAAGTCTTGAAATTTACAAGAAATTTTTGAAATTGAATAAGAACTTGCATAGATATTAGTTTTAATAATCCTAAAGAAATACTGTATATGTAAAAATCTCTATTCCAGTTTTAAAACAAAATCAAACAAAAATCCCTAAACTAAAACTATTTCTTTAGCTACAATTATTAAACTTAGTACCATTTCTTTAAAAAGGAGCAATTACAAACTGATATAAAAACAGAGAAACATACCCAATGTGAACAACAATTGGAGAAAAAAATTAGAAAGTAGGAGAGTCTAAGGGAGTTTGGGGACAACATTAAAGAAAGTAACATAAGTATAAATGTCTGTGCTTAAGTGTCACGAACAAAGAATACACAGATATCAAAATATTCCAAAAAAGGAGAAATTTGATCAGTGGCAATGGCCATTCTTTCGACAACCTATACCTATAGCCTAGGAGCCTTTTTCTTTCATTCACTTATTTATTCATTTATTCATTAACTCACTCCTGTATTCACTCATTCATTCAAAACATTTACTGGTGGCTGCAATATACCAGGCAATGTGCCTAAGAGAATTAAAATACAGCTCCTGTCCTCAAGAAGCTTACACCCTGATGTTAGAACTTTCCAGTCTTTTATCCCCTACATCCAATCATGAAAATTGACATAAATGTCTTTTCTTTCCATCTCTTCTTTGCCTCTGTCATGATCAAGGTCATTACTTGACAGCTAAATGAATAAAGTTGTTTCCTAGTTAGAATTCCTACACCTAGCCTCTTCTCTCTCCACAACTTCTTTATGCCATTCATCTTCCAAAAAGATTGCTTTGGTGTGTGACATCCTGCTGAAGATGTCTTCAATAGCTTCTCATTTTCCCTAGAAAAAAGATTAAATTCCACAACTCAACTGTTACTATTAGGATTATTAGTAATTACTACCACTCACTATGACCTTACTATACAACAGGCACTGTGTCACCTGCTTATCTCATTTACTCCTCATGGCATCACTTCCAGGTAAAACTAGTACCTTCATTTTATAAAAGAGAAAAAAAAGACACTAAGAGGTAATCACTTACTTTCCCAAGGTCACACAGGAAGTAGCAGACTGATTCCAAAGCCCACATTCTGAACCACTGTGCTGAGTCACTGTTTGGCTCTTGAGGTACCTCCAACCTACCCAATCTGCCTCTGTGCCTTATCTCCTGTTGGATCCTCCATGCCTTCAGATCCTACTCATATTCATTCAAAGCCAAATTTAAATCTCCTCTCCCCTGTGATCTCTTCTTAGATTGTGCTAGTTTGTATGGATCTCCTTGTCCTCTGAGCTCTTATATTACTTATTGAGAGATATACTGTATCATATTTTTATGGAAATACCTATATGTCTCAGGCACAAAAGTTAAAAGCGCTTTAGAGCATGTAGCCCTCATAAATACTTAATAAATATTTGTTGGTTTTGTGGGGCTATGCATATAATAGGCACTCTGTAAATTAATGTTGTGTGAGTGACTGAGAGCTTCAACATTAAACAATAAGGGATGTATGTCACTAACTACTCAGTCATTATGATGCACAAACATTCTCCTGCCATGACTGGTGGAAAAGGCACATGTCAGGGGTGCTATATCTCCCTCACAGCATGCCCGAGGGAGCTGAAACCCACAGAAAGTTACAGGGGTTCCCCAAATCTTGCCTAGAGTAGACAGACTAAGGAGCATTATGAAAAGCACACTGATCCTCAATATGAATAAGATATGTGTGGAACTTTACCCCAGAGCCTTAACAAGCTTCAGGGCAAAAAAGGTAGACCTCCCAAACACTGGGCAGCAACACAGACTGACTAAGTCTAAGCAGATTCCTGTAAAAAAAATGGTTTTAATTATAGCTACAATCAAGACCTTGAGAGACTACAGAGATCTATAGCACACTAGCCAAGTCCTTCCATACTGACTCCCACCCCACCCAATACATGGCAGAAAGGGTTGACCACCCTACATGTCATGCATGGGGTTGGCCAGAGAGAGATGGTTAACTGGACAGCAGTCTCCAATGAAAAGCCTGGCTGGAGGCAAGTTGTGATCACTTACTTGATTCTGTCTTTATCTTTGGGAATTAGTGGCAGAGCAGGATCCTTCTTGGCTAAGCACTCAATGACATATGATTGAGAATGGAACATTCAGAGCAGAACTTCGGATGCCTTAACATAAGCACTGTATCTTTTTAATAATAATTTTTATTTCTTTTTCTTTTTATTGACCTTACTGGGGTAACATTGGAAGTAAGCACGATACTTTCAGAGGAAGGGGGAAAAATAAAGGCATATTGGATACCCATTTCTCTGGAAAAGAACTGACAACATATCATGTTTGGAATTAGCCATTTTCGCTGTTAAAGTGTTTTCATATAACTTCAGCCTCTCACCAGCCCTATCAGAAGGTTGCTTCACTGAAAACCTCCCAGCTTCACAAAAACACAGATTACCGAGCTGTGTCCTGGAGCTCCCTGCTACTGCTTCTTGGGGTTGGAAGAATAATTTTTAGAGGGGGTGAGGTGTTTTAGGAGAGGGGGGTGGTTGAATAATTACAGAAAGAACAGTGATTGCTCACCTAGTAATCTCATTAAGATCCCAAATGATCACAGTCCAGCTCTCCAGGTTTGTGATAGATAATTTAGAGATACATTAGGAGTAAATATCCCAGGAATAAATGCTTGCAGTGTTACAGCATTTTGATCTCCCTGACAGTCAATATCTTGGCATCTAATAATCGAAAAGATTATACACGGAGCTCTCAAGTGGCTCCCTCGTGTACTGCCACGATGTGAGTGATGGACATCGGACAAAGGGCGAGGTGTCTGGGGGCTGGGAGTCCATGCGGCCTCTCTGCCCAGCACTGAGTTCACGATTGCACACAAAGCACAGATGAGTGGCGAAAAGGAAAAGAGGGGAAAGCTGAAAGCTAAATTGTCATTCTGCTCAGAGAAAAAAGAATTCTGAGATTGTCGAAGTGCAGGTCCAACCCGGTCCTCCCTTTTCTCCACAGCAACATTGTTCAGGCAGCTCTTGTCATGACACATTTCCACTGAACCTCTCCAGGGTAAGGATTTTCACCAGCTGCATGACTGTTGCTGAGGAATCCAACTATTGCTGTCAGGCTAATAAGAGAAAAGGTTCACTGTTGTGAATCAAGTAAATAAACATGCCTGGGAAACACTGCAGCAGCAGATAACACTGAGAAAAATGAAACATGGTGCTATTTTTAGTGCTCGCTTTCTGATTATAATTGTACTTGAAGAGCAACTAGCATGAACAATGTAAAGGCAAAGTTAATTTCAGATCCTGAGCTTGCTGCACAGTTTTTAGGTTATTCGAAATGCAATGTGATCTACAGTCATTTTTCCAACCACGTGAAGAGGAAACTTAAGGATACCTAAGTAGCTGCCAGGGAGCCTCAGGGGCAAATGGAAGTTGAGGAACATTGATTACAGGGGGATTTTTTTTTTCTTTTTAAAATCTTACATAGTGCACCCCATTTTCCCTATCAAGCTAACATTTATTGAAGACTCACAATGCACCAGGAAACGTGTTTATAGTTCTAATGGGAATAATCTCATTTAATTGTCACAACAACCTGTGGGAAGCTACTATTAGTGTTTTCATCATATGGAAGCCATACAACTTGGAAAGATAGAGCTAGAATTGGAATCCAGTCTCTCTGATGCGAGAGCCAAATCATTGTGATATTGTAGATGAAGAGCGAAAATAAGTCACAGCTGAGACCCTCTTGTGACTTTGCTGCAAACCTCCCAGCTTCACAGTCAACAGTTGGAATTCAAGCTATGTCCCTTAACCAAAGTTCATAATGCCTATCAAGGAAGTCCTTTCTCCATGACTTTCCCTCTGAAAGTTCCAGCAATTGTTCCCTTCTCTTGCCCCTTCAGGTCTGGGGCTACTAAGGGAGCCTTTGGCCATTGTGACTTCCCTATGCCTTCTCACACCTTTGCAAATAGTCCTTTTATTAAACTCTCCTCCAGTGTTCCTAATTTGAAGGTGTCATCTATTTTTTACAGGAACCTTGATTAATACATTCTGTAAAATTTTGATGGAGATGGGAAACAGAAAGAAATAGAAATGGTGGCCCTAACCGGTTTGGCTCAGTGGATAGAGCGTCAGCCTGCAGACTGAAGGGTCCCAGGTTTGATTCTGGGAATGTACCTTGGTTGTGGGTACATCCCCAGTAGGAGAGAGCTGATTGATATTTTTCCCTAATCGATGTTTCTATCTCTCTATCCCTCTCCCTTCCTCTCTGTAAAAAAATCAATAAAATATATATTTTTTAAAAAAAGAAATAGAAATGGTGACCAGGGACTATAGATCAAGTAGACTTAATTAATTATCTGACAAACAACAAAATACTATAAGTGGCTCCAACCAATTTCATGTTTGGATTAATTTATTTGTCATTTCAACAAATCATTTAAATCCCCCACATTAGAGATAGAAACCACAAGACTAATATCAATAGTCATTGAAAGTTCCCCACCTCTAGGAGTTTTAGCACATACCTATTCACAAATCTCTTAGCTACTTTTTTGGTGAACTGAGAGGTGAAAGGAATGAGATAACAATTCAGGAAAATACTAGGGAAAACGAGATTTTGTTTTTGAATTCTTCCTTTCTGCTGGCTTCTTTCACAACAAGTACTATTCACAGCTCCCACTCTCATTCCCAACTCTGAGGAACCAGCTGTTTCTATCAGAATAATTAACATTTTTCAGAGTGTTTTTTCCCATTATTAATGTTCAGGCATGATTGTGATTGCAAGGAAAGGGGCAGTAAGAGAAAGTTCTAGAGCAGTGGTTCTCAACCTTTCTAATGCCTCGACCCTTTAATACAATCCCTCATGCTGTGGTGATCCACAACCATAAAATTATTTTCGTTGCTACTTCATAACTCTAATTTTGCTACTGTTATGAATTGTAATGTAAATATCTGTGTTTTCTGATGGTCTTAGGCTCTACAGCAGCAGTTCTCCTAAGACCATCGGAAAACACAGATATTTACATTACGACTCATAACAGCAACAAAATTACAATTATGAAGTAGCAATGAAAATAATTTTATGGTTGGGGGTCACCACAGCATGAGTATTAAAGGGTCACGGCATTCGAAGGGTTGAGAACCACTGTTCTAGAGGAATAGAAGAGGGGTGAGATGAAGTTAGGAATGAGAAGATGGGGGGCATGAAACCACACATGAGAGGTGGGCACTGAGAGAACCTGATGGCAGATGGAAGTGAGACTCTAAGATGATGGAATAGACAAGAGAGAGAAGCAAAGAGACCAGATGCTTAAATAAATGAATATTATGCAAGGAGATTAATTTGAAAGGGAGAGGATTGGCAAAGAGTTTGTGGTTGTTCAGTAGCCCGAGAATAATAACCTAGAAGCGATTTAGCCTGCATTTCATTGAAAACCAGGGCCATGGTACAGTATGTGTCTGTGAATGCACTCTTAGAAGGGCTGACTTATTCATACTGGTCTGCTTTATGCCAGATCAAAAGACATTTTCTGTTTCTAAACAGAGGGAGTAGCACTGTTGTTTTATGATCTAATGAACAACAAAAATGGGGTGAAGGGGGGAAATAAAGAGTTTAGCTTTAACACCCCCCACACATGCCTTTAACTTGCATCAATTTTCCTGTCCCTTTGCCTTAGGCAAGAGAATTAACTAGAAAGTGGAATCCATTATGCTTACCCTAGTCTGCAAATCTCTGCTGCTGCTGACATTTGTTGTTTATTTCTTTTTTTTTCAGTTATTTTTTAAAGATATTGGGTAAGAGAACCATGGAGTGAGAGAACATATTCACTTCTTATCATTTCTTGGCCTTTCTTTTTTTTTAATACATTTTATTAATGTATTTTACACAGAGAAAGAACATGGATAGAGAGTTAAAAAACATCAATTAGCTGCCTCCTGCACACCCCCTACTGGGGAGGTGTCCTTGACTGGAATCAAACCTGGGACCCTTCAATCTGCAGGCTGACACCAGCTTGTTGGCCTTTCTTAAATCTATTATTTTATTTTTTTCTTTTCCCATCAATGGTGGCTGCTTTTAGTTGCCCAATTGAGTCTGCATTTTTATCCTCTTCCTTTTTAGTTTAAGGTAATTGTTGCCCAGGTAAATCATTATAATTAAATTTCATTTAAAAGTGAGAACCCACCTGCAACCCATATATTAATAGTGCCTTTGATAAGAAAGTTTGTATTTTCATTTTGTACTAAATGCTAAGTTGTGTAGTGATAAGAAATTTTCAGTGAAGATGGTTAAAGAGACGTGCCTTCTTTTTAAGATGATTAATTATAATTCATATGTATGGAAAGGAAATTACCTGACTCTTAGGGAAACATTTTCATTAAACACAACTATCACTGAGCTGAGTTCTATCAAGCACATTTGGAATTGATGCAAAGAAATAAAGTAACTGAAATGAGAAAAAATAATAAGGTGCTTTCAGAAGTTATATGAAATGAAACTGAAACATAAAAGTTCCTCTAGAGAAAATTTGACATAGTTTGCCTCCTCGATATCCTTCCACATTCTTGAAAGTGTTCTGAATTTCCTCTGAAAATCTATTTTCTCATTCTCACCCAGAGTGTGAAAGAATTACACTCTTCCACACCAGATGCTGGTGTGACTTAAGCCAATCAACATATCCCATTCCCCTGGCCATAGTGATTTGATTAGGAATCAGTCGATGAGATGTTTGCTAGAACTTCTGGGAAGAAGAAAAGTCTCTTCTTCAGGAACTACAGAGACATTCTTTTCCTGAGATGTATTAATATAATTTGAAGATGCAAGGTCTATAACTGCTGTAGCCATTTTGCAATCTGGAAGGGAAATCTAGAGTGGCAGGGAGCCCTGGGCATGAAGCTTTACCTAAAAGGGCAGAGCAGTGTGATCACCTTGGTGACATCATCTGAGTCATTAGCTCAAACTAGCACTAACCCTGGATTTCTTAGCCATGTATACCCACCTTTATGGCTGGAGCTATTTTGACTTTCTGTTACCTGCAACCAGGAGAATCCTGGAGGAGTGAGTTCCCTACTTGTCTTGAGGCCAAGTCAGATGACTCCCAGTCTGTGATGCAGCAGGAGAAATACCTGCAACACTGGGACATTGTATTAGATCTTAGGTTCCTACGATAAGGTTTGGCTTATCGTCTGAATTACTGGAAAACTTGGAAAAAATTCTTGTAAAAACTTGAAGATCAATAAGTTTAGGAAATTCCTTTTAAGAAATAGGTTAAAGGGAATTAAGATAAACATAATGAGTTATGTCTAACAGAAGAGGGAGAAAATGTTAGAAGATATAGGCAAATTTCATTTTCTTATTCAACTGTTATTCAGAGTCACTTAAAAATAAAGTACTATGACAGAACTTATAGAGATCATTACAAAACTGTATAAGAAAAAAATCCAACTACTTAAAGAATTTTTTAACTTGATAGGAGGGTAAACACGTATGCTTACAAGCCCATTGCAACTCAGTACAGGCAAGTGCTGAGAAATACTTGCTTTAGTCTTTAGCAGCTTACTAAGCATATTCACACTCATTATATCATTTGATTCTCACAACAACCCTTTGAGATAGGCAGTTGCACTTCCCTATTTGGCATACATAAAGAAACTGAGACTTGAGGTGTGCAAAGATAAATGCAAATGAATGTCACTGTGGCATTATTTGAAAGAGGAGGAAACTGGAAACTGCCTAAATATCCATCAATAATGGAGTAGCTAATCATATTATATTCCTGCAAGGGAATGGTAGGCAGCTGTTACAAATAATGAGGAAAAGTTCCTGTTCTGGGTAAGATGGAGTAAGTACATTCTACCCTGTCTCCTACCAAATTAGGATTATTTCATTTAGCAAATAAAAATACAGAATGTCCATTTCTATTTGATTTTCAGATAAGCAATACATTTTTAAAAGTATATACTAAATAAAATTTGTGATAAACTTATACTAAAAAATTACAGTATCCCTTGTATTTAATATAAGCCTAGACTGATTCAAGTAAAAACCTAGACAAAATGCATGTAGAGAAGTTATATAAAGGCTGAAAAGTGGATGGTAGCAGGCAGATTGAGGAAAGAGAATTCAATTATGAATGATGAATTTCCTAGTTTGGTTTGCTGTTTTCCTCCCTTACCTCTCACCCTGAACTAAAAAGTGACCTAAATCCAGAGCTGTGGACCCAGCACAGAGAGCAACAGCCCCAAGAGAATCTCTCTTTCTGGTCTGAAGAGAGAGGTGGGGCACTAGGACAGAATGGAAAAGATCCTCTGGTTTCCTTCCTTCTTCCCTCGCTCCCTTCTTTCCTTTTTTCTCTTTCTTTGTTTCCTTTTACTTTTACTTTTTCCCATTGAAGACCTCAAGTCAAGCCACAGTCCCCAAGCAACTGAGTGGTAATTGGCCAGTGGCAGCAGCAGTAGCCAGGCAGGAACCTAAAACTTTGAGAAGAATTCCTCCTCTCTGGCAAGAGACACTATGATCTGAAGAATGTAAGGGAAACGCCCATTGTTTTTTCCTTTGTATATGTAGCTTTCCGCTCTTAGTATATGGAGGCAGACATACTCTTCAGGAACCAGGGTGGCTGAGTGGAATGATCAAAAGCTCTGCTTTCTAGCCAAGGACCAGAAAGAGGCACTCAGGGAGGATTTTTTTTTTTTAAGCTTCCTCTATTCAATCTCAAAGAGTGTCGGGAGATTGAGTAGAAGAAACTCAAAAAAACATCCCCTGTAACACTGGTGAAATCCTGGGCTCATCCTTGAAATGTGAAATGATCCTAAACCGTATACCAAAGCTTAAGAATTGAACTATGGTAGACCACTCCCCCAGATTGCTCACTGGGTGATACTCTGTAGGATGGGTTCAAATAGTAGTATAAAGACTTGGAAATTTGAACTAAATTGGAAACACAGCCCATGGAAAGCATAAACATAACTGTACTGAATGCCTACTAAGATAGGTAGCCAGCTTCTAAGATGGCCCCTAATTACCCACATCATGGTATTCACTGTGTTGTTCCCACTCTCACTGTACCAAGGTTGGTCTATGTGACCAATAAATATGGCAGGAGTGATTATTTGCCTCTTTTAAGGTTATAAGGACTGTCGTTTCAGTCTTGGATTCCCTCTTTCTTGAATCATTCTATCTGAGGGAAGCTATGTCATGAGCAATCCCAAGAAGTAGCAAGAAACTGAAGTCTCCTATGTGAGTTGAAGTCTTCTATGTGAGTTGGCAGTGGATCATCAAAACCCAATCAAGCATCCAATGACTGCAGCCCAGGCTAATACTTTGATTGTAGCACCATGAAAGGTCCTAAACCAGAACCGTGCAACTAAATCACTCCCAGATTTCTAACACCCAAAAATTGTGAGTTTGATGTTTTAAACTACTGGCTTTGGCTCTGCCCAGTTTGGCTCAGGGGGTAGAGTATCGACCCTCAGACTGAAGTGCCCCAGGTTCAATTCCAGTCAGGGCGCATGTGGGAAGCATCTTGCATCAATATTTCTCTTTCTCTGTCTCTCCCCCTCTCTTCCACTCTCTAAAAAAATCAATGGAAAAATATCCTTGGGTGAGGAGTTACCAAAAAACTACTGGGTTTGTGGTAATTTGTTATATAGCAGTATATGACTAATATGTCTACCAAAACAAGCCCACAAAAAAGGGCAAAATTTTCCATAGAATTCAAACAAGATAGAAATTCTCATAACAGGAAAAATGTCAATGATGTAATCTAAATTACTTGACATACGAAGGATTGAGAAAAGAACTTATATACATACTGGAGGGGGGGGGGCCCACAGCCAGCCTGCCCTCTCTCACAATCTGGGAGACCTCAGGGGCAAGAGGTGACCCAGCGATCAGGGGAAGGCAACACCCCCATCACACCTCTGCTGCTGCTGCCAGCAGTACAAGCTTGGCCTGGCCCTGGTTACCTGTGACTCGGAATGGTCCTGGGATGCTGGGAAGCCACCATCTGAGGCTTGCCTGCACCTCAGGCCAACCCTGGGCAGCTGGGTAGGCGATATCCAATGCTTGCCTGCATCTTGGGCCAGCCCTGGGTGGCAGGGCAGCTGCCATCTGAGGCTTGCCTGCACTTCAGGCTGGTACTGGGCAGCTGGGGGGCTGAGGACTGCACACCACCATCTTGTGGCTGTGGGCACCACCATCTTTGAGGCATAGCAGTCAATTAGCATTTTTCCTCCTTATTGGCTATGGGCGCCATCATCTTTGTGAGGGTGTGGCATTCAATTAGTATATTTCTTCTTTATCAGATAGGATATGCATAACCAATGGACACGGACAATAGTGTGGTGAAGGCCTGGAATGGGACAGGGGCGAAGGCAGGGGAAGGGGATTAGGGGACATCTTAATACTGTCAACAATTTTTTTAAAGGAAAAAAAATAATTTGCAAGGGAAAATATAATTAACAATAAGAAACAAACAACACAATTTTAAAATACTAGTAAGTATTCTAGATTTATATCTATGTATTTCATTTTCTTATGGAACTATTATAAATTATATTTTTCATTTCATTTTCCAATTGCTCATTGCTATAACATAAATATATGATTGGGTTTTTTTAATATATTTTACTGATTTTTTACAGAGAGGAAGGGAGAGGGATAGAGAGTCAGAAACATCAATGAGAGAGAAACATCGATCAGCTGCCTTCTGCACACCCCCTACTGGGGATGTGCCCACAACCAAGGTACATGCCCCTGTCCTGAATCAAACCTGGGACCCTTCACTCTGCAGGCCGACGCTCTATCCACTGAGCCAAACTGGTATGGGCTCTTTTTCTTGATATTGTTGTATTGCATCCTTTACCTATAATAAAACTGTTCCATGACTACATATGATTTGAGTCCTGTGAGTCTTTTCAGGAATCAGTATTATAACTTCTAAAGTAATTAATGAACAGAGCAAGGACAATTGGAAGGAAAGAAGATCTCTGAGGGAAAAACTCATTTATATTCAGCTTTTATTGAATGTTTACGGTTCCAAAACTCTCACTAGGCAATTGGCAGACAACAATGACTCAAGCATGACCTTTGATCATAAGATGCTCATATTGTGAAGAAAAATATAGTTTTTCAAACAAAAGATAATAGCCATTTATAATAACTACATAAATATGGGTATGTAAAATTAAAAAGGGAAAAGGTAATGTTTGTGAGAGTTTATTAGAACTTTATATTTAAGTTTAGTCATAAAAAATGGGCATGAGTTATCAAGAAGTTTAAAAAAAGAAAGGCAAAGAAGAAATATATTCAAAATAGAGGCAAAACATTGTTTATAATTTTTCATCAATAGAGAACTATTTCAATAAATTACAGCAATACTTATACTATTAAAATAGTAAGAAAATTCTCTACACACTAATAAAGAAAAATATCCACCACAATGTAGTATACATCTTTATACTCATAGTCCTACAAGAAGACTATGTCCAAGACATAATCAAGATCATGTCTTTATGATCAAAACAATGAGGCAGAAGAAATCATTGAAGAAACATTGATGGTAATTATCCAAAACGAATTGAAGATATAAAGCCACAAATTTAAAAGTCTTATAAATGCCAATCAGAATAAATATAAATAAAACCACACTTAAGAACATGGCAATAAAATTATTGAAAAAAAATTTTAAACAATCTTAAAGTAAAATATATGGGGAATAAATGGTGATGAGACTTGACTTGGGGCGATGAATACACAATATAGAGTACAGATAAAGTGTAGTAGAATTGTGTACCTGAAACCTGTATAATTATGTTAACCAGTATCACCCCAATATTCAATTTTCTAAAAATCTTAAAAGCAGCCAAAGAAATAAGTCTATCTTCAAAGGAGTAATTATTTGACTTTTGCATGACTTCCCACAATAGATAATAAAAGCCAGAAGATGATACAGTTCCATTTTCAAAGTGTTGAAAGAAATAAACAGTAACCAGTAATTATATAGCCAGGAAAATTATCCTTCAAGAATTCAGATGCAATAAACTCATTAATAAGTACTCAGAAATAATAAAATGTAACCAAGCTAAATAGAGGAGAGGAGGCAGAAAAATAATAAGTATTCAATATAAAAGAAGTCAAGAAAGAAAAGATAAAGAAATATAGGATAAGTGAAATAAATAGAAAAGTAATAACATTGAATAATAAAACACAATATATACGTAACCGTAATTAGATTAAATGAGAATGGCTTCCATGTTTTGATTTTTTTAAAGAACAGTTTTTTTAGGATTGATTTAAAATTAGCAACTATATGTTACTTACAATTACCACATGTAAAATATAAGGTTATGTGTTAACTAGCCACCAAAAATATTCCCCTCCCCCCCCCTTCGTGATTCCCACCTCCCAGTATATGGCCTTTTGTAGTCCCCTTCCCTTGAATTCAGGACAAATTTGTGGCTGTCTTTGGACCAAGAAAATAAGTGATGCTTTGTGGCTTTCAAGGGTAGATCAAAACAAGTCTTGTACTATGCACCTTAATTTCTTGGAAAATGTGTTCTGGGGGGAAACAGTCACCATATTAGAAGAACAAATACACTAACATTACCATGCTTTCAGAAATATTGATTTTAAAATATTTTAACCAAGTAAAGTACCCTACCAGCCTCATCTGTACACAGACATAATACAGATGGTGAAATCCTAGACCTTAGGACAGAACCTAGTTCCACAAAGGAATAAGACACTGTTAGAGGGGGATAACAACAATTACAGGCCAGAGAACAAATTTCATGCCTAGGTTTTCAGAAATAGCCTTCTCTAGTGAAACATACCTCCCAGTATTTATACTCTTAGTCCCTTCCTCCTTGAATCTGAGCCAACACTCTCACTTTGGACTAATTGAATATGACAAAGTAGTACTACATGACTTCCACTGCCACATCACAAGAAGGCTGTAGCTTCGGTGTTACTCTTTTGGAGTATGCACCTGGGGGATATATTCTGAGCTTGACATGCTGTGAAGAACCCTGAGATACCCATGTAGAGAGCTCCTATGGAGAAATAGAGGTGACTGATCATCCCTCAGCTACTTCAACCATTTGAATTGAATGCCAAAAAGGTGAAGAAAAAAGATATTTTTAACAAGCAGCCAAATCAAGCTCACACATGATTCCAGCATCAGCTACCACATGACTGTAACTGTATAAAGAATTCCCCTGCCAAAATTAGAGTATAGAAAGTGCCTATAATGTCAATCCTCAGACTAACCTATGGCAGAGCCACATAAAAGTCCCAGTTTGGAGGGTAGAGCCCTCCTAGCACAATTAAGCTTGACATTATAGTCCTCCGTTGTTCCTAGGTAGCTAATGGGCTATGGGAGGTGCAGCAAGTGCTGCCAAAACAAGGCTTGAGTAACAAAATAGGTTTGAAACTCACAAGAACATTGGTAAACATATTGACCACTCCCCTTGCTTTGCTTTGTGTGATCTGACTATAAAATAAAGCTTTGGCTTACAGGCTGTGTCACTGTTTCCTCATCCAGGCACAGTGAACCTACCTGGTCCCAACTGTATTCTCTTGTCTGTCTTATTTAATTCTGCCCCTCCTCAGGTTCACCCTTGGCCATGCTGGACATGCTTCATGAGACCTCTGAGCTAAGCCAAAGAAACCCACAGGATCATGAGAGATGATAACACGTTCTTTTAAGCCACTAAGTTTGGGAGTGGTTTATTATGCATCAGTACATAACTGAAACAGAATTAAAAGGTTTAAAATTAAAGGATTTAAAATAAACATGCTATATGAACACTATCCAGAAGAAAGTTGTTTTAACTATATTAATACCAAATTAGACAAAGGGTAAAAAGTATTATTATAAGTTAAAGAGGCAACTTTCACAATGATAAAATATTTAATTCACTAAGAAAATAAAAAATTTAAATGTGTAGATATCTGATAACAGATCCTCAAAATATATAAAGCTAAAAGTAATATAACTCTAAGGAGAAATAAAGAACTCCATAATCACTTTGTGTGACTTGAGCAAATCGCTCTCATTAACTGATAGATTAAGCAGAGGAAAATAATATTAAGGATAGAAGATTTGAACAATACAATGAACAAATCTGACACACTATATATATAGAACACTGTACTCAGCAACTATAAAATACATATTTCTTACAACTGCATAAAACATTTGTAAAAAAAATAGATTATAAACTGAGACACAAAAATAACAGATTTCAAAAGAATAATATGGTATAAAGTAGGTCCAGTATCACAGTGCAATTAAGCTAGAAATCAACAAGAATAGATAACTAAAGATCTTTGGAAAGCATAGCTTCAAAAATTAAGAAATATACTACAAGTAAGATATGTGTTAAAATGTCATAATAGAAGAACTGGAGCTAAAAAACAAAATATTATATTTTAAATTTTTAAGATGCAGTTAAATCAGGGGTGGGCAAACTTTTTGACTCGAGGGCCACAATGGGTTCTTAAACTGGACTGGAGGGCCGAAACAAAAGCAACCTGACCATGCTGGCACTCTCATCTTGGGCTGCTGGTGATGGAGCGGTGGGGAGAGCAAGAGAACCCTCTGCTCTTTCGGCTCCAAGGGCCAGATAGAACAGCCAAATGGGCCAGATCTGGCCTGTGGGCTGTAGTTTGCCAATGGCTGAGCTAAATCATGCTTTAATAGATATTCATAGGTTTAAATGTAAGAAAGGGAATATGCTAAAAATCAATTATCTAAGTATTCATTTCAGGAATTAGAAAAAGCTATAATTTATTCCTGAAAAGAGCTGAAGAGAAGAAATAGTGCAGTACAAAAATTAATTAAACAAATTTAAAATGTATAATAATGAATCTACAAAGCCAAAAATTTGTTTTCAGAAGAGGCTAAAAAAAAAGGTCAAAAGTTTTGCAAGGAGAAACCAAGATGGCGGCATAGGTAAACACCTAAACTGCTACCTCACACAACACTTTCAAAACTACAACTAAATGACAAAACATCTACCACCCAGAACCATGGGAAAGCTGGCTGCGTGGAAGTTCTACAACTAGAAGGAAAGAGAAAAGAGCATTGAGATGTGCACAAGCACTGAAAAGCTGAGGTACAGAGGTGCCGCGAATCAGGCTGGTGGCGGTTGATTGGGTGTGCTGTTTTTTTGTTTTGTTTTTCAATCCAAAGGGAGACAAACTCCCAATTTCTCCGAAATCCAATTTCTCAGAAGACACTGGGGACCCAAACTCCTACAGGTAGAAGCTGGACTGTCAGCCAACACGTCAGAAAGTGAGAGTGATTTTCTTGTAGAGGTGCACCCAGAAATCATTCTTTACTGCTCTGGGGTGCAGGACACAGGGACTTGGAAATGCAGAAAGGCAGAGAAAGCTGACTGGCAGCCATCACTGTTTTCCACACCCTTGCCTAGTGATGCTCTAAGACTCCACCCTACACAATCTACAAACCCACCCAAGCTCCACACAACAGCTTTTGCATATAAACAGCCTGCCCTATTTCAGCTTAACCAAACAAACTACAGCTCCGGTCAGACAGCTCCAAAACCTCCAAACCCTAAGCAAAGAGGATAAAACTGTAGTTCTTGCTGTAGTTCAAACAGTAGCTGACTTGCACCCATTAGAGATCCAGAAGCTAGTGTATCTAGTGGTCTGTGTGAGACAACATCAGATTTAAATTACTCTCATAAGTGATACATTCAAGAGGCAGATTCAGTGAGCACCAAAGCCCCACTGAAACAAGTCCTGCCTCATAAGCCTGTCTCCAGCACAGTAATTCTTCCATTATAGACACAGCGGGTCCTCACTGCCAATTGGCCTGAAGGTCAATTCCTCCCAGTGACACCAACAACAATCAAGACTTAACTACAACAAGGCTGTACACAGAGTTCACAAAGGGATGCACCAAGAGAGTCCACCACACATATAATGGAATTATATAAAGTTGTGGGTGATAAATAATTCCATTTTTCAGGAACAGATGGCAATCTAAGCTTTCCTCTCCCCTAGTTTGTGCACTCCTTTTATTTTGTATTTCCCAAGTGCCAACACTATCTACATATTAACAATTTTGAGTTCCTAATGAGAGATTAATACTATATATAGATATGCCTAAACTTATAAATTAGCTGATTTAAGGTGCTGTTTAAAGTCTGTGGTTTTAATCTCAGAACGCATTTTTCCTATGGAAGCATACTATAATTGATAATATTTCCTAGGTTAGACTCTCCCCCATTATCCATACACATATGCAACCCATCAGTGTAGTTACAGCATATCCTTGCATTGGACAAGGAGCACCATGAAAAGTACCCACTTGAGAACCGACGTGTGAATCTTTGTGCTGGTATTTGGATCAGATGCCACCCTCCCACTTTCCTCCCCCCAGTTCCACCTACTAAGAAGTACAGATGCACAACTCTGCTAAATCCAAGCTACTCTTAGCAGGTTCCAGGGTATAGACAAGGGGGTAACATGAGGCCTAGGCCTTATTCATTTGTTAATTTATTTACTGGAATGGGAATAGAGTAATGCATTTATTTACTGAACAAATATTCTTGAGAACATATGTGATTCACTCTTATGGCTGGAGATAAAACGATAAATGAAACAGACATGGTTCTTGCTTGCCTCATAGAAAAGGTTTTTTAAGTAAATATAAAATTGCAGCCCTGGCCAACTTGGCTCAGTAGTAGAGCATTAGCCTGTGTACTGGAGGATCTCAGGTTCGATTTCCAGTCAAGGGAGCATGCCTGGGTTATAGGTCTCATCCTCACCCCCTATCAGCATGCTTGTGGGAGACAATCAATCCATGTGTTTCTCTCACATGGATGTTTCTTTTCTCTCTCTCTCTCTCTCTCTCTCTCTCTCTCTCTCTCTTCTCTCTCTCTCTCTCTCTCTCTCTCTCTCTCTCTCTCTCTCTCTCCCCTCCCTTCCATGCTCTAAAAAAATTCAATCATAAAAATATCCTCATTCCTCAGTTGAGGATTAAAAACAAACAAAAATTGAAAGTTGTGGAAAGAGCTATAAAAGAAGCTAGTAAGGGACCTGAGGCTAAAAGTGGGGACTTGCCCGAGGCCCATTGCTCAGTCTCTCTAAGAAGGTGTCATTAAAAATGAGTCTGCAAAAGTATCTCCCAGGTGAGGGTCACCTGCATGGGAAACATGTGGGATCTAAGGGATACACTATAAGCCCCAACTCTGATCACATTAGCAGGGCCTAGTTCTTCCTGTCCCATGGGCAAGCCTAGGACATACCCATAACCTTTCCAATCTCCTCCAAAAGGTTAAACTTCCTTCAGTTTCTTAGGTCACTTCAAGTTATACTCTATTCCCATTTCAGTAATTAATGCAACTATTGCTAACACTTACTGCATACTTTTTGTGCCAAGCCCTGGGCAGGATGCTAAAGAATAAGAAATGGTCATGTCACCCCAAATATACCTATTCTCATTGACAAACAACTGACAGGCAATTGTAATTATGTCATTATTTACCAGATCTATATTCTTGGCTAAGCTAATCTTTCTGTGCCTTATTTTCCTCATCTATAATATGGGGATACTAAGAATGCCTACTGCACAGGCTTGTGAAGATTTAAAAAGAAAATATTTAAAAGGTCCTAGAATATATGAAGTGCTCATTAAACAATTTTTAAAAATTTGCCCTAGCCAGTGTGGCTCAGTTCATTGGAGGGTCATCTCATACTCAAAAGGTGGCCAGTTAAATTCTAGGTTAGGGCACAGACCCAGGAGGCATGTGAATGGCAACCAATCTGATATTTCTCTCTTTCTTTCTCTTTCTCTCTCCCTCTCTCTCTTCCTCTCTTTAAGGTCAATTTAAAAAAAAACTAGTCCTGTGTGATTGTAAAAATTTATGTTTCAAGAATATATACAAGAAGAAAGAAAAATTCAATGACTACTTTATATCCATTGCCTAGATTTTAAAGAATTCAACAACCAGTATGATTACACTAGTGGGGCTCAAGCTGAATGTCAGTGGGTCCTATGTCCAGGTTGAAGGGTGAGGAGTGGGAGGAAAACAGTGAGGCAGAGGTTATTCTCATTAAATATCCCATGTGCTCCTCCAGCCTATTTATAAGTAGGTTTGACCCCTATGACTTATTCTAGCCAGTGAAGTGTCAACAGAAATGACACGCCACTTGTGGGTCAAGGCAGTTGAGAGTCTGTGCCTCTCCCTCCCTACGTGCCCTGCCACGGGATGCAGGAGGGCTGCATAGATTTTGTGTAAATAAAAATAAAACCATACTGCTTAAGCCATTGAGATGTAGGGGTTAATCTGTTAGCAGAGCTGGCCTGGCCAGCTGCACCACAGACAGGGAAGGTCTGATGGGACTGGCAGTGCTGTAAGTTGGCAGCACTTGCATTCTGGGACTGGCAGGTGTTTGAGACATTTCCTCTCCTGGCATTTTCACGCACTTGTCAGAAATGCTCCCACACACTACTGGGAATGGCTTATCTGCAATTCCTTTGAGGCAATAACTGCATCTCTTCAGATGGGTCACTAACGTTTCCTACTTCAGCAGCTGGACACCTGATGTCACACTTTCCACTGTGGGTTCCTTCCCTTTGTAAGGAGCCCGTTCAGGCAGTGTAAAAGAGCAACCCCCACCAGCCTCCTCGTTCAGCAAGGCCCACCTCTGTATACATATGAGCCACAGAGACTCTGCTTCCCTCTCCCACCAAGTTCCTTATGAGCCACCTCTCCTTCCTCAACCAGCCCAGCAAGCACCCACAAGCTCAGCCACTTGCCTTTATGTTTCACAGGCAGGAGGCAGACAAATCCATAGTGTTTCCATTGAAGCCCCCTACCAGGGTTTTGAGTGAAGAGGAAATACCCTTACTCCTCCCCACTGACTAGGTGTGTAATCGGCTATTAAGGTGCAGAACACCAGTTTTTCAACCCCTACTTAGGTTACTCAACACTTCTGCTAGAATGTGGAGATACTTTTGACCTATTCTATTTTCAAGGCTGTTATTGACCTACTTTTTTAGGCCTTGGGTAAAAAAATACATTAAGATTGGCTCAGTGGTAGAGCATCGATCTGCGGACTGAAAAGTCCTGGGTTCAATTCCAGTCAAGGGTATGTACATTGGTTTCGGGCATATCCCCGGTGGGGGTGTGCAAGAGGCGGCAGGTTGATGTTTCTCTCTCATCGACGTTTCTAGCTCTCTATCTCTCTCCCTTCCTCTCTGTAAAATATCAATAAAATATATATTTTTTTTAAAGACATTAACAGCCGAAACCGGTTTGGCTCAGCGGTAGAGCGTCGATCTGCGGACTGAAAGGTCCCAGGTTCGATTCCGGTCAAGGGCATGTACATTGGTTGCGGGCACATCCCCGGTAGGGGGTGTGCAAGAGGCAGCTGGTCGATGTTTCTCTCTCATTGACGTTTCTGGCTCTCTATCTCTCTCCCTTCCTCTCTGTAAAATATCAATAAAATATATTTTTTTAAAAAAAAGACATTAAGAGAGTCCCATTTTTACATCCTGTCCTACCAGGATGGTCAAGAATACATCTCTCTAGGTTGGTACTAGATCAAGACTGGAAAAAAGAGACCAGGTCTTGTGGTGAAGAAGGCAAGGCAACAGTCATGAGACAGATGGTAGGTACAGAAGGATGAATAAAGCAGACAAGGTACCACTGCTTTCACATTCCTTTAAGGAAATGGGAGATAAATAATAATTTTTTTAAAAAAAATTACCAAGAGAGATTTTCAGAGAGATGAGTGACACAAAGAAAACAAAAGCAAGGCTATACACCAAAGAGTGACTTGGAGAAGAGCTAATAGAGAGCAGCAAGTCAGATGAGCTGTCACTGAGTGTGTAGGTCAGGGTTCTCCAAGGAAACAGCAGAGAAACAGACCAGAGAGAGGTGCCACACACACACACACACACACACACACACACACACACACACACACAGATTTATTTATCTATTTCAAGGAATTGTCTTATGTGTTTGTGGGGACTGACAAGTTCAAAACCTGTAAGGCAAGGCTAGAGCTCTCAGGCAGGGGCTGATGCTGCAATCTTGAGGCAAAATTTCTTCTCCCTCAGAAAAACCTGTTTCCTTTTTAAGGTCTTTCAACTGATTAGATGAGGCCCACTCACATTATTAAGGGAAATCTCCTTTAATTAAAGTCAGTTATTGTAAATGTTAACTCTTCCTACAAAATACCTTCACAGAAACACCTGTATTGGTGTTTGATTGACTAACTGGGTACCATCGCCTAGCCAAGTTGGCACATAAGCTAACCATCACACTGAAGATGTACAAATTAAACTGAGATTTGGTTGACAAGATAGTGACACCCATGTAAAGAACTAGGGAGGTTTATTTCAAGAAGTGGGAAGAGCAAATGTTAAGGCCTTACAGCTGATATGATCTTAACACATTGTTATGGACTAAATGTTTATATCTCTGCAAAGTTCCTATGTTGAAATCTGATCCCTAATGTAATGGTATTTGGAGGTGATTAGGTCATGTGGGTGAAGACCTTGTGAATGGGATTAGTGCTCTTCTAAAAAGAGGCCAGAGAGCCAGGCTGGGTGGAGCTCAGTGGATGAACATTGGTCCATGAACCATACAGGTCACAGTTTGATTCCTGATCAAGGCACATGCCTCGATTGTGGGTTCAATCCCCAGTAGGGGTGTGCAGGAGGCAGCCAATAGATGTTTCTCTCTTAGCGATGCTTCTGTCTCTACCCCTCTCCCTTCTTTGCCTAAAATCAATAAAAATATATTTTATGAAGCGGCCAAAGAGCATCCAAGAGAAATTATCTAACCTGCTGGAGTTTTATCAGTGTCTAACCAATCTGAAAGAAGGAAACTATCCAACTCTATAACAATGTAGCCATCCTGTTCCACTTTGGAAGGGAGGCGGGAGGTTGAGTGGGGTGAGAGCTGAGAAGTGCTGCTGAAAAGTTCACAGTTCAGGAGCATAAACTCCCTAAAAGACTGAGACATGATCATAGGATGAGAGAACACTTCCCACCCACCCCCTACCTTAGCCTGTTTACTGCAGTTCTTTTTACTCAGAACATCATATCCAGCTATCAAGAATAAACTTCAAAGCATACTAAAATGTAAAAGCACAATTTGAACAGACAGAGCAAATAGCAGAACCAGACCAATATGGTAGCAATGTTGGAATTATCAGACATGGAATTTAAAACAGCTATGATTAATATGCTAAGGGCTATAGTGGATAAAACAGACAGCATGCAAGAGCAGATTGGCAGAGAGATTTTGAAGAAGTTGGCATAGGTAAACACCAGTACTCACCACTTCCCACAACCACATCAAAATTACAACTAAAATACAGAACAACCATCATCCAGAACCACTGGAAAGCTGGCTGAATGGAAGTCCTACTTCTAGAGAAGAAAGAAAGCACAGTGAGACTGGTAGGAGGTGCAGAGACCCAGAATGGGCTGATGCTTTTTTAATCAGCCTCTCTGCAGAGGCTGCCTGGAGGAGCAAGGGGTCCCAGACCACACCAAACCCCCAACCAAAGGTCCCAGAGCTGGTAAAAGAAGTCCCTACAGGCAGTAAGAACTAAGGGCTGTAAAAACCAGTGCAGATTGGGGCTCAGTGACAGAGAGGCTGCCAGATACCCAGCTATTCCTCTTAAAAGACCATCACCATAAACTGAATTTAGAAAGTCCTGCTTCCTCTGAGCCTCAACATTAGGGCGAGGCTCTGGGGACACAGACACATATGAGAAAGAACTAGATTGTCTGACATCAGGGAAAGAACTCAGGGGCACCTTTCTCCAAGATGAAAGTGCTTGTAGGAATCATTGTTCCTATGCTGGGACCTCCCAGTCACAGGACTGACTGAGAGCCATTTCTGTTTGCTCTACCCTGCTGATTCCCTAAGATCCCACCTCATCCAATTTATAGCCCTACCCAAGTTGTGAGCAGCAGCTCTTAAATATGAATAATCTGTTCTTTCTCAGGCTAAAATTTCTCAAACAAGCTGCAGCTGGGTCAGGGAGCCCAAAACCTATCAATAAAAGGCTCAAGACCTGGCACCAGCATCAGCGTGCCTTGCTTCACAGCTGGGCTTCATCTGGGTATTTCCAAACCCAATACACAGAGAAGGAATCCACAGATCTCTCTGTAGCTCCTGATGAATGGTCTCAGGCAGTAGCTGACTTTTCACCTTCCTGGAGACCCAAAAGCAAGGGTACCCAGTGCTCAGTGTCAGGTCATACCAGATTACAATTCTTCACATCTGTAAGCAACACACTCAAGGGGAAGACTCATTGAACACCAAAGCCCCACTAAAGCAAGACCTGCTCCATGGAGGTGTCTCCTGCACAGTAACTCTGCCACTTGCAGCTGGTCCTCACAGCCAATTGGCCTGGCATTCAATTACTCCCAGTGACATCAAAAGCAATCAAGTCTCAACTACAACAAGACTGTGCACACAGCCCACAAAGGGGTTCACAGGGCTCTTTAAAACAGTGGTCATCAACTGGAGGTCTGTGAACCACTGGTGGTCTGGGAAGTCTGAAAGATTGACGACCATTGCTTTAGAACACCTACTATACAAAACCACTCTACCAACTCAAGGAGACATAGAAGCTCTCCCCAGTACATAGAAACAAACACACGGAAGCAGCCAAAATGTAGAGACAAAGAAACATGTCACAATGAAAGAAATGGAAGAGAGCAAACTACTGAATATAGAGTTCAAAACCACGGTTATAACATTACTCAAAAATCTTCTAGAAACCTCCAAAAAATAAAAAAGGACCAGTCATAAATTAAGCATACACTGGCTGAAATAAAGAATAATATAAAGAGATTCAACAGTAGACTAGAAGATTCCAAGAATCAAATGAAAGGTTTGAAATATAAGGAAACAAAAACACCCAACCAGAAGAGAAAAAAGAAAAACTAATTAAAAAATAAAGATAGTGTAAGAAGCCTCTGGAACAACTTCAAGCGTACCAACATTCACATTATGGGGGTGCCAGGAGAAGGAAGACAGCAAGATATTCAAAACCTATTTGAAGAAATAATGACAGAAAACTTCCCCTACCTGGTGAAAGAAACAGACTTACAAGTCCAGGAAGTACAGAGAGTCCCAAACAAGAGAAACCCAAAGACACCAAGACACATCATAATTAAAATGCCTAGGGCAAAAGACAAAGACATAATCTTATAAGTAGAAAGAGAAAAGCAGTTAGTTATCTATAAGGGCGGACCCATACAACTGTCAGCTGATTTCTCAACAGAAACTATGCAGGCCATAAGGGAGTAGCAAAAAATATTTAAAATGATGAAAAACAAGGACCTATAACCAAGATAACTCTACCCAGCAACGATATCATTTAGAATTGAAGGTCAGATAAAGAGCTTCACAGACAAGAAAAAGTTAAAGGAGTTCATCACCACCAAACCAGTATTATATAAAATGTTGAAGCATATTCTTTAAGAGGAAGAAGGAGAAAAAGAAAAAGATCAAAAATGTGAACAACAAAATAGCAACAACATACCTATCAACAATTGAATCTAAAAATCAAAATAGCTGAAACCAGTTTGGCTCAGTGGATAGAGCGTCGGTGCAAGGGAGAAAAGATAGCTTTAAAAAAAAATGGTGCTGGGAGGCAGAGGAGGATGGGGAGAGATCAACCAAAGGACTTGTATGCATGCATATAACATAACCAATGGACACAAACAGCAGGGGGATAAGGACACATATGTAATACCTTAATGAATAAAGAAAAGAAATGGTGATGGAACAAATAGACATCCACAGGTAAAATTACAATAATAAAGTTTGACCCAAGTTTCCTTATACAAAATTAACTCAGAATGAATCACAGATTGCCCAGCCATTGTGGCTCAGTGGTTGAGCATCAACCCATGAAACAGGAGATCACAATTAGATTCCTGGGGGGGGGGGGGGGGGGGTAGTCCCCAGCAAGGGACATGCAGAAGGTAGTCAATCAGTGATTCTCTCTCATAAATGATGTTTCTATTTTCTCTCTCCCTTCCTCTCTCTGAAATCAAAAACATTTTTAAAAATGAATCACAGACTAAGTTAAAACATAGAACTATAAAATTTTAGGAAAAACTATAAGGGAAAATCTTCAGAATCTAGGGATAGGCAAAGAGTTCTTACACTTGCTCTAACTGGTTTGGCTCAATGGATGAAGCATTGGCCTGTGGACTGGGGGGTCCCAGGTTCGATTCTAGTCAACGGCATGTACCTTGGTTGCCGGCACATCCCCAGTGGGGGGTGTGCAGGAGGCAGCTGATAGATGTTTCTCTCTCATCAATGTTTCTAACTCTCTATACCTCTCCCTTTCTCTCTGTAAAAAAAAAAAAAAAAAAAAAAAAATCAATAAAATATTAGAGTTCTTACACTTGACAACAACAGTATAATTTGTAACAGGAAAAATTTATAAATTTGGCTTTATCAGAATCAAAACTTTAGTCTGTGAAAGACTCTGCTAATAAGACAAGAAAAAATGATATTAAACTGGAAGAAAATATGCGCAAACTACATATTCAACACAGGACTAGTAGCTGTAACAAAGAACTCTCAAAACTTAAACATACAAGTACCCTATGATCCAAGCAATTTTAGTCTGAGTATTTATATTTTTAAAAATATTTTATATTCACACAAAATTTGTACATGAATGTTTATTGAAGCTTCATTCATAACAAGAGGCCCACTGCATGAAATGATTCATGCAATAGGCCTTCCTTCCCTTGGCTTCCAACACGAGTTTTCCTCCAGCACCCAGGACCCAGGCCTTTGCTCCAGCTGGAGTCTGCCACCTTTGCTGCAAACTCCAACTGGAGTCTGCCATTTCATCTTCACTATTTTCCTGCAGACTCCAGCTGGAGTTTGCCATCTTCCTCTTCACTGCAGATTCTGGAGTCTGCAGTCTTAGTCTTTGCTGTGGCTGGAGTGCTACTCCTGTAGATCCCTTTGCTCCCCCTTCCCTCTCATAGCAGGCAAACTGCCCCACCCAGCCACTTCGGCCTAGAGCAGTTGGACGGCTGCCATCTTTGTCCCTCTAATTTGCATATTTCCTCCTGATTGGCTGGTGGGCATAGTGGAGTGATGGTCAGTTTGCATGTTTCTCTTTTATTAGTGTAGATAGTCCCAAAATAAAAACAAACAAGATGTCCTTTAATCGATAACTGGTAACATACCTCAGAATATTATTCAGCAATAAACAGGACAAACTAACTGTTGGAACACATAATTCTTTAGAGAATTATGATGCATAAAACGGACAACCCCAAAAAGTTACATACTGTATGATTCCATCTATATAACATTCTTAAAATGGAAAAATTACAAATATGAAGAATAGGTTAATAATTTCCAGGAATTACAGAGTAGGTGGAACAGAGGAAAGGAAGCATGGCTATAACAGGACAACATGAACAGTTTTGTGGTTATGAAAATAGTCGGTGTCTTGGTGTCAATAACCTGATGGTCATAGTCTAGAATTGTTTTTGCAAGATGTTACCATTAAGGGAAATTCAATGAAGGGTACACAGGATTTTTCAGAATTATTTCTTGCAACTGCAGGTGAATCTACAATTTTCTTCAATTTAAAAGTTTAATTTAAAAAGAGTGTTTGGACATTTCTAAAGGTCCTTCTGAATCTGACATTCTAATTGTTGCCATGATTTGTTTCTATGAGAATATTTTCAAAAATATAATCTATGGCCGAAACTGGTTTGGCTCAGTGGATGGAGCGTCTGCCTGCAGATTGAAAGGTCCCAGGTTCGAATCTGGTCAAGGGCATGTGCATTGGTTGAGGGCGCATTCCCCACAACAAATTGATGATTCTCTCTCATAGATGTTTCTAGCTCTCTATCCCTCTCTCTTCCTCTCTGTAAAAAATCAATTAAAAAAAATATATATATATAAAATATATGGAACATGGGTCCATCTCAAAATGCTAGTAAGCAGTCTGTGGTTAAGAAGGCTGGTTCTGTGGTCAAACGAGAGTAGACTGAACATGAACATAATAAAGAAAACAATTTTAATCATGTCCTTCTGGTGGCTGCCCATCACAGACTATCACTTCCCTAACCTGAGGCACAACATGGTCAGTGACAGTATCCCATTCTCATGGCCAAAGTGATTGATCCAGTGTGAGCATAAGACCCAACCTGAGCTAACCAAAAGCTTTCTGCCCCTGAAACTCTCCAATTTAGAGTTGGAAGAGTCATGGAAGTTGGGAAGATGTACATCTGAAACCATGTCATCAATTTTCTGTCTGTGGTAAGCGAAAATAACGCCACTCAGAGACAATCAGAGCTAAGGAACAGAGAGAGTTCTGATGCTAGCCACTGAGCCTCCAGAATCCCTGTGGAAAATCCACTCCTGACTTTCCCTTTACCTTAGCTCATGTATTCTTTCTTGCTTAGGTGAATTCAGGTTGGATTTTGATCACTGTGACTAAAAAATGATTTCTAATACACTCCCAGTCAGTTTCTCATTCATACCTGATCATCCTAATAAGCAGCCAAAATTGGAGCTTTTCATGTATTCTTTTAACCCATGTGGATACACTGAACACATTTTTACATTTTCATTTAAACTGATTAGCTCTGCAGGCACCTATTGGGCTCTTTATGAATGGAAGAGATGAGAGATGTGTTGTGATGAGAAGGAGTCGTGAAAGGTCTGAAGCATGGAGGGGTGCCGTGTGAGGACACAGGCCGCCTCGTGGAGAATGAGGACTGTGGGGAGTTGAGGAGAATATGGATGAGAATTGGGCAGAAAAAGATCGTGGAAACTGGATATGCATCCACGTCAGAGTGTAAAGAGCACTGGCTTGGGAGGCTAATAGATCTGGGCTTGAATCCTGAACCCACCACCTTGGGCTAATAATTACCTGACATTTCTGAGCTGGCTGTAAGAGATAGCATACCTAAAGCAGCCAGCACAGTGCCTGGCAGGGAACAGGCACTGAATCAATAAATATTCACCCTTCGCACTTTTTTCCTGAATTTGCCTGTCCATCCATGCCTCCTCCTGCCCCTGCCCTGCCCTGCCCGTGCCATTGCAGGCTCACTCTCACATAGCATTTTTAAAGAGCTACTATATATTTAAGGGGTTTCCCTCTCCTGTATCTTTTTTAAGGTCACAGCAGCAGAACCAGGTCATCTTCATAATGACTTATCAGACTCCACCTGCACAAGGGCTGCCTTTCTCTTTTCTGGAACACAGGGAAGCCCAGTGGTCTCCTGAGCTGGGGGAGCAGGCTGCATGATTCTGGCGCATTGGGAGACCTGCCTGAATTGAGGGTTGGGGGGTAATATTTCTATGAAACCGGGGTGTCAATATTAGGGAAGTGTTCTCCTAGCGGGTGTAGTTCAGTTGGATGGAGTGTCATCCCATGCATGGAAGGATCTTGGGTTCGATTCCCCATCAGGGCACATACTCAGGTTCTAGATTTCATCCCCAGTGGGGCGTTTATGGGAGGCAACTGATCCATCTCCCCCCCCCCCCCCCCCCCGCCCCATTCTTCCCTCACTTCCTCTTCCTCTTTCTCTCTCAAATCAATTTTTTTTTTAAATCCTCAGGCAAGTGTTTTTAAAGATTTTGGGAAAGTGTTCAAGAAAGGCAGAACTGTACATGGAGATGGGTGTAATCATAATCTTTTCTCAAGGTCCCCAGCAAAGCCAATGACCCTAAGCTGTTCGCAGGAAGGAGAAAGCAGGATTAAAAGGGAAGGGCGATTTCATACAGAATGGTTGACTCCGGAAGTAAGGAGTGTGGTTCCATATTATATAATCTAAAAATGCCCCCACCACCTACCCCCACCCCCACGCACAAGAGAAGGAAAGGGGGGGAAAACCTCCCAGATATCACACAGTCAAGGCAAATGCAGCGAAATGGCTCATTGGTTACTGTGGCAACCGACTCTTCCCTGCTCCGGCTGCTTATCCCACGATCCCTCTGTCACCCTATTTTTAGACTGAAGGCAACGAATGAAAAATGGCTTTAAAATATATTTTTTTCCTTTCTGTATGTTTAAGACATGCTTAACCTTTGAAAAGGGCTCTAATGCCCACGCTCCAGTGTAGGGGCCAGACTCCTAGTCCTGATATGAACTGACACTTCTCTGAGACCCGGACTCCTGAGCAAGGAGGTTGCAGGTTTCTTATTAGTTAAGAGGCAACAAATAAAGATGAGAAACCTGGAGATCCAGGCATAGAGAGCATGGCTACACATGCAAAGTAAGGTGAAGACCAAAGTCGTTAAAAATAAATAAAATAACCATTTTTTGAAAAAGAACTGTTTTGAATTCTTTGGCTAAGAGTGACTATATACCTCATCTCACCTTCAGATTTAATTTTTCTCATCTTTAAAATAAAGGGGATGATGGCCTTTCAGAATTTTGAGGACCCCCAAGATTCTTTCAATTTTAAATGTTGGTTTTACCAATCTTACAGAGGAACCAAATTGGAAGAATCTACTAGGTTTTTTCTGAGAAACTGCCCCAAATCTTGTTACAGGTTTGTTTTTTGTTTTTTCAATTATGATACTTAGAAAATGTTATTATGGACCATCTCTGTCTTTATTCTGAAGGCAAAATACTTTACAAAAATGCCTTTTTGTGCTGATGAAGATGAGAAATAAAAAAAAAATAGCCACCTTTTCTTTATACAACACAATAAATGAGTGTAACATGCATTGAAGATGTTTTCAACTCACAAAGAAAAGCAGCAAGAAAGTAACTACAGTACTACCAAACAGGCAGGAAATAATAAAAAGGCATTAGTACGTCCTTACCTATTTTTTTTTATTTAAAAAAAGATGTTTTCAGCCGTGCCCCGGGGGAGCAGTGGGATCCGGGGGAGGAGTGGATTCTATTCGTGTGGTCCTGAGACATTTGGACAGTCTGCAGCCATTTGCTACAGAACACTTTGTTGTATTTCCCTACAAAAACAAATGGGAGAGAGTGTCCCACTTGAAATTCATATGCGGGAAAAAATGAAAAGAGAAGAAAAAAAATCTGAGGAACAGAATAAACTGGTGAATATAGTAGAATCAGGGGCAAAGAAAGGGAGTGGACTGATAATTATCAGGGGGATAAGGGGGTGGGGGAGCAGTGAGAGACTGGATTGAAATCGTATAACCAATGGACGAAGACAATGGGGGGAGGGGGTAAGGGCAGAGGGTGAGATGGAAACTGGGTGGTAGGGAGCCTTGGGGGAGAAAAAGGAGAAACAATTGTAATAATCTGAGTAATAAAGATTTATTTTTTTTTAAAAAAAAGATGTTTTCAAGAGAAAAATAGCCTTCCACAATTCAATGGCAAACAAATTATCCACTAGCATGCAAAAAGCAATAGGCTTGCTATGTGGCAGAAAATAGAGTAGGGTTGGGGAAAGGAAAAGTGGGAGAATGCTCACTGAAGGAGGAGGAAAATCTTAATCTGATATACGCAACATGTTTTATTTAGGTGCTTGCACACAGCAGTGGAAAGGGGGTCTATGTGTCCAAGTGGGAGGCTCAGTCCTAAAGGGGATCCAGTTCACAGGGCTGAGTGGAAGAACAGGAGAGAGGTCTTCCCCACAGGTGGTTGATAAGGGAGACTGGGGTCCATTTAGGGCTCAGCGAAGGCCCCAGAGCAATGATTCTCAAAGTCTATCATGCATGAGCAACACCAAAGCACTTGTTAAAATGCAAATTCTCACATACAGCACTAGGCGGTATAACCTAGTCTTTTTACTCTGCACCTGGCTAGTTTCTATTTGCTGTCTGATTTTAGCTTAGATGTTGCTTCCACATGCCTTTTTAATTACCCTCCAAACACCTCACATGGTTCAGGTCTCTTCTCATGCAATATCATTGCCTTCAGAGTTTCCCCTTTCATAATTTTTATTGTATAAATAACCCTCTGTCTAGTATTTGTCTGGGCTATAAGGACTATAAACTTTATATAGGAGATGAGCCATATCTGTCATATTCATCACTCTATCCCTAATAACTAACACAGGGTCCTAGCACAGGCACTCAATAGGTAGTTGTTGAATGAATGAATGAATGAACACTATGAACCATAGTGGCACCATGTTGAATAATGTCCCCCCAAAAAATTCATATCTACCCAGAACTTCAGAATGTGACTTTACTGAATTGGCAGGTCCTAAATCCAATGGCTGGTGTCACAGGAAGGCCATGTAAAGAAACACAGGGAAGACGGCCATATGGAGACAGAGGCAGAGATGGAAGTGATACATTTATAAGCTAAGGAACACCAAGCATTGCTGGCAACCATCAGGCATGGAACAGATTCTCGCTCAGAGCTCGAAAAGGAATTAACCCTGCTGACATCTGGCCTCCAGAACTGTGAGAGTATAAGTTTCTGTTGCTTTAAGTCACCTGGTTTGTGGTAATTTATTATGGCAATCACAGGAAATTAAGAAATATTCTAATAAAAAAGTGAGGCTCGAGGAGGATGCTGCACGGACATGCTCCCAGGAACAAGATGTAATTACAACTGAAATACGGAAAGGCTTCCTGAATAATCAATGGGAAACTCACAGAAGAAAACCCTGATACCCAAGGACCAAAGGTGGAGACCACACAGAGACTTGTAGAAGGGACGGAGTTGTGAAAGAGCTGGCTGGACACCCACAGATGGCACTGAAGTTCTGGAGAGATATCTTAGCTATGTGTGTGGAGGGTTGGGGGACAGGGCAGTGAGGAGGCTACTGAGAACTCTGAGATCTAACCCCGAGCTGGGCTCCCCAGCAGAGAGCACCAAATTGAGGAGGGTACCCACATAACATCTAGCTGTGAAAAGTAGTGGGGTGTTGTCTGCCAGGGAAAAGCAGCTGAAAGTTCAGGCATCCTCTTAAAGGGCCAATGCACAAAAATTCCCTGTGGAGCCATCCACCTTATGCTCTGGCAGAGAGAGGGTGAAGTGGACTAGAGCTGTGAGAACAGAACCCAGGGGACTTGGGGGATAGAGCTCACAAAGCAGACACCCCAAGTTTCCTGGGTTGCCATTCCCTCACACAGAAGAGGACATCTTTCCCACATAGACATCTGTCATGACTTGGGGGGGGGGGGGGGGGGAGGGACAGTTGACACACCCTATTGAAAAACACCTTGCCCTGAGGCCACTTAAGAGATTAAAAGTAACAATTATCCTCCAAACAGAATCAACTGCCCACCAAGTTGAAAAAAACTCTCAACACACCTGAGGTTGATTGCCTGGGGGCAATTCAAGTAGGAATCCTATTACAGTAGGTCCTACAGGACAACAACATAAATTTTCGCCATAAGTCAGAACCCACCTACATAAGCACCTATGTCACTCACATGAAGCACATACACAGCAGTAATGAAGGGAAACGGTAAAAAAAAAAAAAAAAAAAAAAATTAAAAGAAAGATATGTACATACAGCAAAATGACAGAACTTTTTTTTATAAATAAATGGGAGATGGTGATGTAACCATGTGGAAGTAAAGGCAGAGGTACGGAGGCACACAGGAGGAGAGGGCAACTGAGTACCTGGCTGGCTTTTTCAAGCTAGAGGGAGACACAAACTTCCTACTGCTCTGACTATAGTTTTGAGAGAACTGGCAGTGGGCAGAACTTGAGGTCGGCTCTCTCAGAGGTGCTTGCAGCAATTACTGAGGGACACTGAGCAGGGGCCTCTTAGGGCAGGGCTGACAGAAAGCCATTGCTATTTGCTCCACCCTGAGACTCCGCCCCATCCAATCTGTGCACAAAGGCTTTTGCAAATGAATGGCCTGGTCCTTTGAAATCTAAACTTACGTACCTATCAAACTTCAGCTGAGCCAGAGAGACCCAGAACATCCAAAAGAAGGCCCAAGGCCCCACTGAAGCTTGCATTGCTTCACAGCTGGGCCTCATGTGGGCACCTTCAAAATCCAAACAAAGAAGAGGAATCTGCAGATCTCTCTGTAGCTCCTGCTGGATGGCCTCAGGCAGAGGTAAATTAGCACCTCCTTGGAGATCCGAGAGCCAGTGTACCCAGGGGTCAGAGTAGGACCTTCCAGATTACAACTCCTCAGATCCATAAGAGACACATTCGGGCAGATTCAGTGAGCACCAAAGCCCCACTGAAACAAGTCTTGCCTCATAAGGGTACCTCCAGCACAGAAATTATCCCATGGTATACAAAGCTGATCCTCACAGCCAATTGGCCTGAAAGTCAATTCCTCCCAGTGATTCCAACAACAATCAAAGCTTAACTACAAGACTGTGCACACAGTCCACAAAGGGTTGAAACAAGAGTGTCCACCTCAGGTAACTGGAATGCTGAGCAACTGGGCCCTATAGGACACCTAGCACAAAAAGCCACTCTATCAACTCAGGGAAGCAGCCAAAATGTGAAGACAAAGAAACAGATCACAAATGAATGAAATGGAGGAAAGCTAATGACTGGATATAGAGTTCAAAACCACAGTTATAAGGTTTTTCAATAATTTTCTAGAAAAGGCCAATAAATTTAGTGATATCCTTGAGGATATGAAAAAGGACCAACTAGGAATTAAGCATACACTGACTGAAATAAAAAATAATATACAGAGACCCAACAACAGACTAGAAGATCACAAGAATCAAGTCAAAGATTTGAAATACAAAAAAGCAAAAAACACTCAACCAGAAAAGCATAAAGAACAAAGTGTAAAGAGCCTCTGGGACAACTTTAAGCATACCAAATCAGAATTTTTGGGGGTGCCAAAAGAAGAGAGAGAGCAAAATACTGAAAACTTATTTGAAGAAATAATGACTGAAAACTTCCCCACCTGGTGAAAGAAATAGACTTACAAGTCCAGGAAGCACACAGAACCCCATACAAGAGGAATCCAAAGAGGACCACACCAAGACACATCATAATTAAAATGCCAAGAGCAAAAGACAAAGAGAAAATATTAAAAGCAGCAAGAGAAAAACAGTTATACCTACAAGGGAGCACCCATACAATTGTCAGCTGATTTCTCAACAGAAACTATGCAGGCCAGATGGGAGTGGCAAAAAAAATATTCAAAGTGATGAGTAGTAAGAACCTACAACCAAGATTACTCTACCAGCAAAGCTATCATTCAGAATAAAGGGCAGATAAAGAGCTTCACAGATAAGAAAAAGCTAAAAGAGTTCATCACCACCAAACCAGTATTATATGAAATGCTGAAAGGTATTCTTTAAGAGGAAGAAGAAAAAAGTAAATATAAAAAATTATGAACAACAAATACATATCTATCAACAAGTGAATCTAAAAATCAAGTGAATAAAAAAATCTTATGAACAGAATAATCTGGTGAATATAATAGAATCAGGGGCATAGAAAGGGAGTGGATTGACAATCTTCAGGGGGGAGTGGGAGGAGGAGTGTGGGAGGAGTGGGAAGAGACTGGATGAAGACAGTGGGGATGGGTAAGGGCATGGGGTGGGGTGGGAATCGGGAGGATGGGAGCTAAGGGGGGGAGAAAGAGGAACAACTGTAATAATCTGGACAATAAAGATTTTAAAATAATAATAATAAATGTACCTAAATATCTGATTTTTCAATATAATGTTAGTATTGTTTTATTATTTTTTAATTAGGATCTAATGAAGTCCAAACATTGCATTTTGGTTGATGTCTTTACGGTCTCATTTAAACCTGTACATTTTTCCTTTAAACCTTTTTTCCTTATAATTTATTTGTTGAAGAAACAAACTCATTAATCATGTAGAATTTCTCACAGTTTGGATTTTACTGAATGCATTCCCATGGTGTCATTTACCATATTCCTCTGTCTCCTATATTCTCTATCAACTGACAATTAGATCTACAGGATTCATCAAACTCCGGCTTTATTTTTCTCTTGCTGAATATACTTTATAGAGAATGCTGTGTGTGGCAATATGCAGTTTAACAAATTCATATTTAACAAATATGCCCTTTTTCAAGTAAGTTATTTGTTATCAATATTAATATTAGATACTTATATGGAGAGGAAAAAGCTTCAGACTTTGATTATAAAAGTCTTAACATTGATCAGAATCAACTGGGAAGACTTATTTAAACTGATCACTGGAACCTACTCCAAATTTTTTATTCAGTAGATATGAGATAAGGCTTGAAATCTATATTAGTGACAAGCTCCTAGGTGATGAATCACACGTTGTGAACCTCTGATTTAAAACATAGTGGAACCTGGATGAGTGGATCAGTTGGTTGGAGTGTTGTCCTGTACAAAGGTTTCTCGCATTTGATTCCCAGTCTGGGGACATTCATAGGTTACAGGTTCAAATCCCCATAGGAGAGTCTATGAGAGGCAACCAATCAATGTTTCTCTCTCCCTTTCTCCCTTCTTTTTGCTAAAATAAATAAATAAAATAAAATAAAAAACATATCCTCGGGTTAGAATTCTTTTTTAAAAACATTTTTAATGGTTTAGAGAGGAGACTCTGACCACCTGAGATGGAATTTTGGTTCTACCATGTACCAGCTGAACAGTATTAGAAAACCACTTAACTTTTCTGAGCCTCAATTCCCTCATCTGTAAAATGGGGTTAATAACAATAGATAGATTATTATTAAGATTAAGTGAGATAATGCATGTAAACCTTAGATTGGGTCTTTTGATTCATTAATATTCAATAAATCGTGTTTGTGGTAGAATAATAATTATTATCAATATTATTATTACTTTGCTAGTTTTCAGCTGCAGTCAGGTATAAGAAATAAATTATTGCATTATAGTAGTAATGAGGAATCAGCCTGAAGCCCTGGAGACAAAAATCTTTGGTCAAATTTGGCCGTGAATTATTTCAAAGCAGAGAATAGGAAGGACAATGGACGAACATTCTGTTTCTATATAGCATCAGAGATGTTCTCCCAAGTGAAGCAGTCCTGCCTGTCACAAACATCAGGCCCACCATGTAGATGGTTTGGTAACTTTTCCCAGTACCACAGATAAAGGGACTCATCGCTCAAACATGAGCAAAATAGTTTTAACATTGTGCAAGGTGTACAGACACAAAGGCAAGTAAACTGAAAAAAATCAAAGGTATTTAAGAAATTAATAAGAAAATCACAATGAGTATCTTGGAGTTAGGATTAAGCATGTTTTGTTAGCTTCACCAGCCATTATGAATAATGCTAAGGATTCCCTGGGTCACTGTCACCTCCTTAGTTCTATCCATCACTTGATTAAACTGCCAACCCAAAGCAGACTATATGGGACTCAGGCCAATTTGGTGAGGAAAGCACTGAAGAAGGAAGATGATACAGGAACAGTTATGAGACTTGAATTGAGATTAAAAAGAGGTCCTGTGTGGCTCAGTTGGTTGTGTGTGGTCCTATGCACTGAAAGGTTGTTGGTTTGATTCCCAGTCAGGACACATGCCCAGATTTTGGGCCTCATCCCTGGTTGGGGGTGTATAGGAGGCAGCCAATCCATGTTTCACTTTCACATCCATGTTTCTCTTTCTGTGTCTCTCCCCCTTCCTCTCTCTTTAAAAGAAAAAAATATCAATAAAAATATTTTTAACTTAAGTAATATTTTCAAAATAAAGATTTATTTAAAAATATATTTTTAAAAGAGGTTTCTGATCCCTAGCAAGAAGGTATAAGAGGTCAAAATAAGAAGTATATATATGAATGAAACTTAATTGGGAACTCCTGTTGGGAAAGTAATATGAAATGATGGCTAAGAATCAACAAGCCTAGGTTTCAATTATGTCCCTGATGCTCCGGGGCTGTGTGACCTTGGAAAAGTGGCTCAGTCTCTCTGTATCTATCTCAATGTCTTCATATATGAGGATGAAATGACTAATTGTTATTAGTACTATTAGTATTACAAGAGGCCCATTGCACAAATAGATTCATGCAATAGGCCTTCCTTCCCCTGGCTGCTGGCACTGGTTTTCCTCAGGCACTGGGGACCCAAGTGGGCAGAGCACTGTTCCTGTAGCTCCCTCCACCCCCTGCCCTCCCCCTCATAGCAGGCTTCCTGTCCCACCCATCCATTCCATGCCTGCATTCATGCTGCCCAGAGGCCCAGAGCAACTGGGGGGCAGGGACCAAGACCATCTTAATTTGCATACTCATTCCTGATTGGCTGGTGGGCATAGCAAAGTGACAGTCAGTTTGCATGTTTCCCTTTTATTAGTGTAGATCATGTTTGACAAGAATATTTGTGGACTATATATCCTGTCCAGGCTCTCCTATACTATCGCAATTCTCACTCAAGGTGAAAAATAGAACTCTCAGTCATTGTGGCTGTGAATAAAATAAAGGGAAAGTAAGCTTGCCAGTTGGAGGAAACACTCTTAGAGGTAATGAGGATAATCAATCTTCCTCTAAGGAGCAGTCTACAGAAAAAAGGAAGATTAAGGCATGATGACAGGGAAAAGCTGTCAAAAGCTGTCAAGAGTCTGAGATTTTCCCCAACCGGTGAGCTACACAGGTAGTCTACCAACCACAGTTTCACAGACAGAAGATAAAAGATTTCTGGGTCAGAGTCAAAGGGCTTTATCACCACAGCACAGTGGGCAACATGAGCATCAGCTCACCTTGCCCTCAAATTCAGCAGGGGTGACATGATGGACCAAAAGGTAATTGCACACACAGTGGGTTGCTTTACAGGAGAGGAACCCAAAGCCTAAGGCCCAGAATTTTTTGATCAGACAGCAAACATTGCAGCAAGCAGAAAAATAAAGATATTTAAAATAATAGGATCAGCAATGTATACACTAATCTCCTTCCATCTGGAGAGCAAGCAGTCACAGAGTAGTCACATTGTAGTCACCTAGAGCTACCTAGTTGCCTGTGTGACTAATCATAAAATTGTTAAGTAGCAAGAGATGGAGATGGAGAAGCCTTGCAATGTGGCACACTTGGCACGAAGGTATAGCAATCCTGGAGGCCCAGGGCAGCTTACTTCTACTGACTGAGCACTTATGCTTACTGACTGCTTTTTAAGTCCCGATCAGTCTACTAGGTACCTTATTAATATTTTTGCAGGTATTTTTTTCATTTATTCAGAGTTGCAGTGGTTCACCATCAGGATAGGAAGACAAGTTGAGTCTTTAAAATATATGATAAAACACCAACTCACCATACTGGAAAGGACACAAACATTATTTCAAACAACACAGGACACCTGAAGTTCACATTCCCACCAGTACCTCAATTCTTTTTTTTTTTTAAATATATTTTATTGATATTTTACAGAGAGGAAGGGAGAGAGATAGAGAGCTAGAAATGTTGATGAGAAACATCAACTAGCTGCCGCTTGCACACCCCCTACTGGGGATGTGCCCGCAACCAAGGTACATGCCCTTGACCGGAATTGAACCTGGGACCTTCCAGTGCGCAGACCGACGCTCTACCACTGAGCCAAACCGGTTTCAGCCCAGTACCTCAATTCTGAAATGCCTTTTATAAGTTCCTGACCAAAACCCATTGAAGACTGATGCTCAAGAGAAATGGCGATGTTTACTTTTCATTCTCCTTGTATTTCTTTCAGATTTCTAAGCTATATTACATCATCTCAGAAAAAGAGCAATTTTTATTTTTCATTCTCCTTGCATTTCTTTCAGACTTCTGAGCTATATTACAGCATCTCAGCAGAAAGTTATGTACTGAATACTGCTCTAGTTTTTTTTAGTTTCACAAACTAGGATTTAATACCATGTCCTCATTTTCTAAAATAAATTCAGAAGGTTTCTTAAAATTTTTTATTGATTTGAGAGAGAAAAACAAACATTGATTTGTTATTCTACTTATTTATGCCTTCACTAGTTGATTCTTTTATGCGCCCTGACCAGAGATCAAACCCTCACTCTTGGCTTACGGGGTGGCACTAACTAACTGAGATACCTGGCCTGCCATGCCCTCATTTTTAGGTTAAAAGTTGGCATTATTGTAAGGTATATAAATAATGAATTACTATGTTATATACCTAAAACTAATATAATATTGTATGCCAACCATACTAAAATATTTTTTAAGTTTCTATAGTTAATTCTAAATAAAGAGCATCTTATTTAGTTGATGTTCCCAACATCTTGATCAGCATCCCCAAAGATGCACAACATAAATAATTTTTTTTTTTTTAGAAATTAGCTCCAGGAAGACATTTGTCCAATATGCTTATTCCTGTTAGTTATGAGAGCTTTGTAACCCATTGTGCTTCTCTTTCTGCTGTGGCTTTGGAAAAACCTGGAATTAAGTCTTGGACTTTAAAGTAGACATTTCCCTCAGTCCAAGTTTTCTAGAATAATTATTCACTGCCCTTCATTGCCTTGACTTCATCCTTGCATTTTTATTTCAGTGCTTTTAAAGAATTATGATACATTGTCAAACCATTTTTTGAAAGTAGCCAAAGTAATGAATAAGTGAACAAAACAACCCACGTTTTGGGTCTTTTAAAAATATGTTATTGTTAATATTTTGCCAAAGTACCCATAAAGCTTTTAAGTTTAAGGCGTAATCCTCGAATTAGTTTAAGACTTACAAAATGTAAATTGAGCTTCCACGAGTTAGTTAGCATGCCTTATACTATGAATTTTCCTGACTGTGCTTTTATTGTGGTTTAATGAGACCATTGTAAGAAATTCTAATCTGGGTTCTAAGCATTTGACATTGTTAAACAGCTGAATGAAAGAGAACATAAGTGTTGCAAAGTAGAAAATACATTTATTTTTAAATTGAATAACATTATGAGTGTAACAACATTGAAATGCTAAGAAGCATTAGGCAGCTCCACCAGTTCCTGCTTCATACGGTCTAAATGAATTGGAGAGCAATTTCTGAGAAGCCAAGGGGGTAAGGATCTGGCATCCATCCTGGGTCACTTCCCAGGAATAACAGGGCGGAAGTTGCAATGTCCAAGTAACAGACAGTCTGAGGTTATGCTGCTGGCTGCTGGGTTTGCCCCAGGCACACCAGGGCTAAATGGTTGGTCAGGACCAGGCATTGCACAGACACTCATCACGTTGGCAAGGCCGAGTGTGCCTGGAACTACTGAGGTGGGTCATTAAGGCCCCGTATAGGACCACACCTGGCCCAGTACATCTGAATGAGGTTCTTCATGAAGCCCAGAGGAATGGATTATCATGAGCTTAGCCAGAGAACCCCCAAATCCTTAAAGACATACACCTTCTACCTGGAACCCCAACTCCACCCCATCTCTGTGGATGGCCTAAAAGAGGGTGAAGATTCAGCAGTCTGTCTAAAGGACAACAAACACATCTAGTTGCTACAAGGAGAGCAGTCAACTTCCAATCCTATTTTGTGAGTCTTTAACTCCACCTGTGGATTTGGGGGCCAAAAATTAATTTCTTAATCCTATTTTAATAAATTTAACCTTTAATTTATAAAATAAACATTTGTCATCCAGTAGTATATGGCACTGTGTGACAAACCAGAAAAAATAATTTATTTTTTACCAACAGTTAACTTGAGAATGGTTGAAAATGACCAACCTGCCGAAACCGGTTTGGCTACGTGGATAGAGCGTCAGCCTGCAGACTGAAAGGTCCCGGGTTCAATTCCGGTCAAGGGCATGTACCTTGGTTGCGGGCACATCCCCAGTGGGGGGTGTGCAAGAGGCAGCTGATCGATGATTCTCTCTCATCGATGTTTCTAACTCTCTATCCCTCTCTCTTCCTCTCTTTAAAAATTCAATAAAATATATCTTTTTTAAAAAGAAAAAGAAACTTGTGAATCCTTTAAAAAAAAAAAAAAAAGAAAGAAAGAAAGAAAACAACCAACCTCTACAGTGAGGCAGGCGCCCAGCACCCTCTCCTCTGTTGAACAAAAGGGGTCCCTACAACCCTTTCAGCACCGCCAGCACTGTGTGCAGGAGAGTGAGCCTCCAGGCTGCTTTGGTCACCCAAGCAGCTTAGCCAGTGGCAACCTCATGGCTAATTTCCCAGCTTTTGGTATAAATTCAACTAATACACATGAGAAAAAAAGAATACCAGGAAGCCAGAGCCATTTCAAGAGGAGAAACGCATTATTCTGCTTCTCTCTCCTGTTTGTACCAACTACTACGGCTCTAAGTGCAAGACGAGTGAGGAGGGCAGACCTGCAGTTTGTATTTGCTCTTCTCATCTCCCCTTCCATCGCCCTCTTTCCTGCCTCCACTCCACACTGAGGGCTTCATCCTAACAGGAATCTGCTTGCTCCTCTGGCTCTTCCTACTGAAATGTTAATCTGGTTAAGGTGCCAGCAGATGAGAGACAAGTTACAGTCTCTCCTTGAGACATCTGAATTCAAAGCTGTTAGGTCTGATCAAATAATTGAATTCATACCCCTTCCCCTGAGAACTGACCTTTAGGCCACTTCAAAATGGACATTCCACTTGCTTAGATCATATTCCACTTGCTAAGACCATTATCTCTCCCCTCTGGAGTATCCCAGAATCCAGGCCTGCACAGAGAATTCTCCACCCAGAAAAAGCCTGCCTTCAGTCCTTTAAAAACCTCTGATTCACCCTAGCTGGTTTGGCTCGGTGGATAGAATGTTGGCCTGCAGACTGGGGGGTCCCAGGTTTGATTCTGGCCAAGGGCATATGCCTGGTTTTAGGCTCAATCCCCAGTGAGGGGCATGCAGGAAGCAGCCAATCAATGATTCTCTCTTATCATAGAAGTTTCTCTCTCTCTCTCCCTTTCCCTTCCACTCTGAAATCAATAAAAATATAATTAAAAATAATAATAGAATAAAATAAAATAAAAACACCTCTGATTCTCTATCTTTGGGTGCTGGTGCCATTTAGGGGCTCAGCCCATCTGGTCATCCAGATGACTTAATAAATTCATAATTTTTTACTTCTGTTGGCCTCATGGGTTCCTCCTTTGGCGACCCTAACAAAAGCTAAGTCCAAAATCTCTAATGAGAAAGGGTTTGGATCTCTGAAAAGGACCATGCCTGTGAGGGAGAGGCTGTCCAGGCACACTTCAAATTACAGTGCTCGTCGCAGGAGGGCTTTCAGATGGCTCTGTTCCAGTCAGACTTAGGGATACAGAATCCTCCAGGGATAGCATACGATAGCCTAAACAAATGAGAGTCCCTATATCTAACTCACAAAAGTACAAGAAGATCTTATGTAAGAATGATCACTTTTGGGAAGAGGATACTTTCATCTAACATTCCAAATGACACAAAGAGTTTGTCGATTCAATTTGACAAATATGTCTGGATCTCCTCTTAGGAGCCTTACTAAGACACTGAAGTACAAAAGAGTAAGATGCAAGGCCCACTCTCAAGGTGCTCAGTCTAATCAGGGAGATAGACATATAACAAATGCAATGTGGTGTGTGCCATAATAGCTTTGTGTGCAAAGTGCCCTCATCAGAGAGGGAAGTGTGGAGAAGGCTGCTTCAAATATTAGCAACTGTGTGTGAAAGAGACATCTTCATTCTAGAAATGCTGAGATCTCAAATAATTTTTTTAATGAGTCTAGTACCAAATAAGGCAAAGAAATGGAGAGATGAAGCAAAAATAAGATTTGTTGTTTAAAGAGGACCTATTGCAAAAGGGCTTTTACTTATACTTTTTAAACTAGAAATCATTTTAGACACATGTTACCCAAATAGAAAATAAACAGAGCATGGAAGATGATAGTGCAAGTTTGTATTAGAACTTAATATCCATGAAACCTTGCCCATCAGTACACTTAGGGCTAGGGTCAGGAAACCAGAAGGGGAACAGAAAGAAAAAAAAAAACTACAATACAGAAGGAAAACTAGATGAAAGCATTACTGAATATTTCAATAGAAGTGGAACTCAGGCAATGACACAAAAAGCAGAGCTGCAGAGATAGATGATTTATTAACAGAGCTACTAAATTCTGTGTCAAGGATAATTCTAAGTTACAAAGACTGAAGTTAAGAGAGAAAATGGAAAGTACAGAGAATGGGGAGTTTAGATGCCAGAATCTAGTCTTAGCTCCACTGCTAACAAATCAGGAGTCCTTTATATGTAAAGAGTTTCCATATACCAGATGCTCTCTAAGTTTCCTACCATCTCTTAGGGCTGATACATAAATAAAGAATAGTTATCATCCATTCGTTTCATTTCAACAAATGTTGAGCACATGGCACATGCCAGGCACATGGGGATGTAGAAGAGAATAAGGATCTCACACTCTGGCATGGAAGGCAATCAAAAGGGTAGGAAGAATACTTGAGAATACTCTTACTTCTTCTGTTGAGCACTATGGTATCCAACCTCCAAAATGGTCTCCAATGATACCTGTTTTGGATATTCACACCCTTGTATAATTTGTTCTCACACTGTGTCAGGGTTGGCCTATGAGACTGCAGCTTCGGTCTTGGGCTCCCACTTCTTCCTCATCAATCTGTATGTCTAGCTCCAGGTCTTGGATCTCTTGCTCTGGGGGAAAACCAGATGCCAGGTTGTGAGCAACCCTGGTGAAGAACTGAAGCCTCCAGCCACAAGTCACTGAGGAATTGAAGCCTGTGATAATCACATGAATGAACTTAGAAGCTCAAGCTTTTCCAGCCCCCCTGGAACCTTGAGAGGACTGTAGTCCTTGCTGGCTCAACAACTTAATCACAACCTTGTGAGAGATTCTGAATCAGAAACTGCATGAGATCATAAACCTTTGTTCTTTTAAGCTGCTAAATTTTAGGGTAATTTGTTACACAGCAATATATAACTAATCCAAGTACTGCCCCCCATCCATAAACACTTGCACATATAACATACACGGTTTGGGTTTGAATTATTTAAGAGTTAATACTGGTACACATAGAATTGTACAGCTGAGGCTTTAAGAGGTCAAGATGACACTGCTAACTGACAATAGAGCAGGGACTGGAACCAATGCCCTGATTTATGTTCAATGCTCCTTTCACTATATTGTGCTGACTCTCCATAATAGATTAATTTCATAAAGAAATAATGTCTAAGTTGATTAAGGAATTTGCTCAAAATTCTATGAGCAAGTAGCTGAGCCTCTGCACTAACCTATTGAACATGATTCCATTCTTTATAATAATCTTTCCTACTCTCAAGTTTTGCTGACCTTGATTAAGATAATTAGCTGAGTGAAGATTTTTAAAAATTAGAACTGTCCTTAAATGGTAGTCTAGGGTGTTTGTCTCAAGCCTTTCCATTCAAGGAGAATTTTATATTGGTGATTTGTACTTAGCAAAATATTCATCCATTTGCTCAATAAGTATATTTTTAATATGTCTTTATTGAATTTTTAGAGAAAGAGAAGGGAGACAGACAGACAGACAGAGACATCAATGTAAGAGAGAAAGATCAATCCCGTACAAACCCCAACTGGGGATCAAACCTGAAACCTGGGTATATGCCCTGATTGGGAATAGAATTAGCAATCTTTTGGTGCATGAGACAATGCTCAGCCAACTGAGCCACACGGGCCAGGGCTCAACAAGTTGTTTTCTTTTTTGACACCTGCTTCAAGCATAGCATAATCTATGGGTTATTAGGAATACAAAATTCTAGGACTTAAAAATCTAATTAGGAAGAAAAGACAAATATGAAAAAACTCATTGTAAAATCAGTATTTGTTGGACTGCTGAATGAACAGGAGGAACAATATATGCAATCGCATTTTAAATCATAGACTAAAATAATAGAATAAAGGAAAGTCATTGCCGTGGTAAAATCTATCCTACCCTCAGGCAATGTAATCTAGACCCAGAAGTGCCTACTTTTATTCCTTAAAAGTCCCCGTCTCCACTGGGAATAGTCCACTAATTACCATTATAAACACCAGCAGGCCTCTGAAGATACTGCTTCCTTCTTCAGGGTTTTGAGTGTGACTTGGTTGTCAGGCTAAGAAATTTGAACTCAATTTCTAGAAGTGTTGAAGGTTTTTGAACTAAGGGTACATCAAGGATGAGAACTGAAGGGGTGTGAGAGGCAGGGGATTAATGTCAACGCCCACAGTTTTATAAGGGGTCAGTTAGGGAGGACTGCCACCTTGTGACAGGTAGGGGCAGCATGCCCTCTGAAATGGAGGCTGGAAACTAGAAGGGGTTGTGGGAGCTTATCAGTGCTTGACTGGCGGGCAGCTAAAAGCTTTTTCGAGCCTGGTTTAAAGGGACCTTGTTTTCACATGATAAAGAGAGAATAGAGACAGATGTGTGCCTTTTAAGAAGATCAATATGGCCCTGGGTTCTGGGTATTTTTAATTATCTGGCTCTCTTGGCACAAAGTCACAGTAAAAATATCAGAAACTATATATTCCCCACCTAGGCATACATTTATTTTCCAAGAGGACTGTGAGAGAAGGACAGGAAGAAGTAAAGAGTGCAACTTCTGCGCAGCCAGGAACTTTGAGCTATGCATGTTCTTCAGGTCAGCAGATGAACGAGAGCCCCTCTCTACTCCCTAAGGCCCCACAGGCACCTTGAAAGATATCAAAAGTATATAAATATATAAAAAATATACCAATTTTTAATATTCTCCTTAGTACATGTTCTTCCTTCTTTATTCTGTAATTTGGTGAATGATACCTGGGCCCAAAGCCAAGGAGCCAAGCTAGATGCTGTCTTCTTCCCCTTGGCCCTATCAGTCACTCTGCACTCCAGTTCTCTTTCCTGAGCACCTCTCCCGTCGGTGTCCTCTTTATATTTACTATGCCAGCCTTGGTTCAAGCTCATTCTCACTGCCTCAGATTGAAAACAGTCCTTGAAACAGACAGACATTTCTCAATGTGAAAGCTTCACAATTGTATTAGCCAGGGTCCCAGCAGGAAACAACCACACTCCAAAGTGGTAACTGGAGATACTCAAATGAAGATACTATAAAAGTGTGAGCAGGCTAAGGGAACTAGCAAGGATGGTGACTCTCCTCCCCTAACTCAGCAATAGAAGGAAGTCATTGCCACTGCTGGGTCTGAAGGAACAAGGGGGGAGGGAGGACTGTAGCTTCAGAACCCAGAGTGAGCTGTGACTATAGGGACCTTCAAACTGAAACTGTAACCTCAGGTAGAGCCACTGGCCAACTGAAGCCCAGTGGAGGGGGCTAAAAGTTTCCTGCCCTGTCTCTTTGCCACCCTGTAATCTCCTGCTGGTTCCTTCCATTGGCTGAACCCAAGAAGCCAATGTGCAGGGGACATTTTCAGATGGTCAGCTTCCACCAGTCAGGGTAGAAAGTGAATCTAGAGGGGCAAAGGGAGAGTACCCATAACAAGGGTACTCACAGTACTCATTTAACATGAAAATATTTTAAAAGAGCCCTAGAAAAGAAATATCATCAAAGTTGTTTTTATTCAGTCCTTTCCTATCTTTCTGCATCTAATCTTGCCCAGCTATATATACTTCTAATTGCCACCAGATGTGACTTCTTAAAGCACAAATCTTAGCAGGTTACTCTCTTATACATCTGTCAGGGGTTCCATCATCCATAGAATGAACATCCCTCCTAACCTTATACCATAACTCCACCTCCACCATAAACAGAAAGCATACCATCTCTGACTCCTACCTGTCTCTCCAACTTCATCTCCCCCCCAAAATCCATACTCCAGGCTTACTGAATTGCTGTGTTTCCATGATCCCATGCTGTCATTCTAATTGGAAGGCACCCAATGATCCTGAGGCCTGCATTAATATGATCAAGTGAGTCCTCTTCCAAAAAACCTTTTGTGATGCACCAGACTGGGTGGCATCTATTTTTGTGTTCCTGCTGAACTTAAAGTCTACATCTGTTATAACACTCTTTCATCACATAGTATTAACTATTTGTATGATCTCTATCCCCTCAATTAGGTTTAAGAATTTCTTGAGGTCAGGGGTAATATAGCTCTGTACTGCTGGTACTCTGTACAATGACCAGCACACAACTGGTTCTCAGTGAATATTAGTTGAATTAAATTCCTCCTCTCTGTAAGAATCACATGAGTCACCGAAACCAGTTTGGCTCAGTGGTAGAGCGTTGGTCTGCGGACAGAAAGGTCCCAGGTTCGATTCCAGTCAAGGGCATGTACATTGGTTGCAGGCACATCCCCAGTAGGGGGTGTACAAGAGGCAGCTGGTCGATGTTTCTCCCTCATCAACGTTTCTAGCTTTCTATCTCTTTCCCTTCCTCTCTGTAAAATATCAATAAGATATATATATTTTTTAAAGAAACACATGAGTGGCCAGCAATCAAAGTGGGACCTTTCCATGACACCCCCACCCCAAAATCCTAAGCAGAGGTAAGCCTTCTGAAGAAAAAAATGCCTGCAACTTGGGTTCCTTGCATTTGGTTCTTTTCTTCTTGCTTATAGACACTGAGGCAACTACTAATAAAAGGCAAAAGATTGAAGTAAATTCTCAATTCACAGGAAACTTATTTCTTGAGTAACTTGTTTTCAATCATCAAACCAGAAATTATGGTAGAAACTCTCCACAAATAGGTCAGAACACAAGTGCCCTGAAGAGAAATTGGGTTTTCACAATCTCGGTCTTTCTTCTGAGTGTCTTGCACTAGACTACTCATAAACTCAGATTTTCTCAGGTAACTCTACCATGAAACAATCAGTCGACAGGGTCAGAACATGGGTATGTATCTTTTCATACATGTTCTGGAAGTATGACTAGCTTGTTACAGATACAATTCCAGACATGTTCTGAAGGGGAAAGAGTTATTGCTCCATCAGTTACAGGCATACTGCAGTGCAGAATGATGAGAAACGCACCATCAGACAGAAATAAGCTGAAGGGAATGTTTCATTCCTAAATCTGCCCCTTATTGGCTGGGTGACTTTGGCCAACTTACTCTGTGCTTCTATGTATGTTTCCCCATTTACAAAAATAGGAGTAAGACCTACCCCACATTAAATGAGATAACACCAGAAAAAGATTATTAGTAAGAACTCAATAATTTTTTATTTCCCTTTTTACTATCTTAATTATCTCCTCCTTTAGGGGCTGCCTTTCTCATTTTAAAAGAGGCAGGTGACAAATCACTATGCTCAATTAATATTTCACAAAGGAGGCACAAACATACAATGGAGTCAAGACAGTCTCTTCAATAAATGGTGTTGGGAAAATTGGACAGATACATGCAAAAGAATGAAACTAGATCATCAACTTACACCATACACAAAAATAAACTCAAAGTGGATAAAAGACTTAAATATAAGACGGGAAATCATAAAAATACTAAAGGCATCAACAGGCAGCAAAATCTCTGACATATGCCAAAAGAACTTCTTCACTGATACTGCCCCTAGGGCAATGGAAGCTAAAGAGAAAATAAACAAATGAGACCACATCAAAATAGAAAGCTTTTTTACAGCAAAAGAAACCATCAACAAAACAACAAGAAAGCCCACTATGTGGGAGAACATATTTGCAAATGTTATCACTGATAAAGGCTTAATCTCCAACATCTACAGACAGCTTATACAACTTAATAAAAGAAAGATAAATGATCCAATTAAAAAATGGGCAATGGACCTAAATAGAATCTTTTCAAAAGAAGACAGAAGGAAGGCCAAGAGGCACATGAAAACCTGCTCAAAGTCACTAATTATCCGAGAGATGCAAATCAAAATGACAATGCAGAATGGCTATCATCAACAAATCAGCAAACAACAAGTGCTGGCGAGGATGTGGAGAAAAAGGAACCCTCGTGCACTGCTGGTGGGAATGCATACTGGTGCAACCACTATGGAGAACAGTATGGAGTTTCCTCAAAAAAATGAAAATGGAACTCCCATTTGACCAGTAATCCCACTCCTAGGAATATATCCTAAGAAACTAGAACAGGGGTGGGCAAACTTTTTGACTCTAGGGCCACAATGGGTTCTTAAAGTGGACCGGAGGGCCGGAACAAAAGCAGGGATGGAGTGTTTGTGTGAACTAATATAAATTCAAAGTAAACATCATCACATAAAAGGGTACAGTTTTTTTGTTTTTTTAATTCAATAGTTTTATTCACCGGATCCAGCCCGCGGGCCGTAGTTTGCCCAGCCCTGAACTAGAAACACCAATCAAAAAGAATATATACCAAAAAAAAAAAAAAAGGATATATACACCCCTATGTTCATAGCAGCACAATTTACAATAGCTAGGATTTGGAAACAGCCTAGGTGCCCATCAGATGATTGGATCAAAAAACTATGGTACATCTACACAATGGAATACTATGCTGCCATAAAAAAGAAGGAATTCTCGTCATTTGCAGCAACCCGGATGGAATTGGAAAACATTATGCTGAGTGAAATAAGCCAGTCAATGAAAGAAAAACACCACATGATCTCATTTATGGATAATAAAGAACATTATAAACTGATGAACAAAAGGATAGATAGAGAGACAATAAAAGAAACAGACCGTCAAATTACAGCGGGGAGGGGAGGGAGATATGGGGGAGATAAGAGATCAACCGAAGGACTTGTATGCATGCATATAAGCATAACCAATGGACAAAAAACTCTGGGGAGGGAGGGCATGTATGGGAGTGGGGGTGGGTTGGGGGTTGTTAAGGTATGTACACATATAATACCTTAATTTAAAAAATGAGAAAAAAAAGAGGCAGGCGACTTGGATAGGTACTGTAAGGTATGCTACCTTATTTGTTTAAAAATTTTTAAATGCTTAATTGCTGATGGGCACACCATGCAACATACAGATCATGTATCATAGAAATATATTTTTGAAACCTATATGATCTTATTATTAATCAATGTCACCCCAATAAATTTAATAAAAAAATAAAATAAAATAATTTCAAAGCTTCCTTATGGCAATACTGTGACAGAAATAAAACTAGGCAGTTGTTGCTATGCAACGTCAGTAGTTTGCCGAGGGACTAGATATATCTTTGCTGTTACTTATCTTTAGTTGAATTTTGAGCAACATTTTTCTGACAACCCAGTGTTATCCTGTTCTTATTATGTAAGGGGGAGTTGAGGTAATGGGTGGTCTGCAGCCACCTTGATACTGGACATTTGTATCTTCTTAATTTTTTTGTTCTTTTTCCTTAATCTGTTTTGTTTCCCATTTCCTTCACTTTCATAAGGACAGATAATGTTTCTTTTAGCCATTCTCTTAACAGCAGTTTGAGTTGGGTTTTGGACTTTGCCCCTTTGAAGCAATAAATATTAGAAAAAAATGTATTCATAAGCAGTTTATCTAATAAATGTCTCTACTTTTCACTTGATAAAAGACATATCAGAATTAATACAATGGCTTTTAAAAAAACATTTATCTTTATGCTCTTGAATAGCTCTGATCCTCAGCCTGTGTGCTAACGAGCAATCCTTATACTTTATTTTGTCAGAAAGCGCCTTTCTTTAAAAAAAAAAAAAAAAAGTCTGCACTACAGCAAATCTGCATTGAATTCCTAAATGCATCAGGTTCCCAAGCCCTCCTTCCCGTTGCTGGCTTTCTGTTTTCCACATCCTCCTCTGACTCCCGAGCTCTCACTCTCACTCAAGTACATGCCTGGGTCCATCTGACCCTGCTGCTCTTCCCCATTCTGACCTCACTGCCAGTAATGTTGGGGGAGGTGCAGGAAGAGCGCTCAAGAATACAAAGGGGGGATGTTCCGTGACCAGGCTTAAGGAAAAACCTGGGGTTAGAAAGCATTATGGGGAAGGGGTAAGCATTCTGAAGAAGACGTGTTTTGAGTTAGGAGGGCTGACTCTGTGCTGAGAGAAATGATTAAAGAACAACATGGCTCTCTGATTTGAAAGGAATTCCAGGGCTTTCGTGCTGATGCCTATCCTAACCCACTCCCACCCCCTCTCCTACCAGAGTGTCTATGTATATCTTTCTGCCCCGGCTAAAATAGATTTGCCTTTCATTTGCCTCACTCGGTTTTCGCAGGATCAACTAATTAGATGTTACATGGTCAGGACTGAAAGGAACCTCTGAGAATTAGTCTAACTCCCTGATTCCAAAACCAGGAGCCCAGAGACTAGGAGAGACTGGCTAACGTCATATGGCTTATTAGTATTTATAAGGAGAGAGGGACCTGGTATCCCCGGCCCTAGCTCTCCAGCTAATGGACTAATTGACTAAAAGAGAGGCCTGAAGGCTAGAATTTTCAAGCAAGGCCTTATTTTATTGCCTAATTTATGTCTCATTAACAACTAGAGGATGGTGAAATCTTTATAGTTTCAGGCAGAGGAAATGGAAGACCCAAAGCAATAAAGGGCAGAATTCTACAGTTATAGGGATTGATGGTGAGCTTTCAATCAGACCATTCAAACAAATTCCTGTTTCTCCTATCAGTATATCTTGCCCTACAGCCTTCAACAAACATTCACGTAGCAAACAGATAAGCATTTGCTGTTCCCACATATGGCATTGGGCACTGGGGTACAGAGCTGCAAAATGCTTATGCACCAATGGTGAGGCAAAATCTCAAATGAAATAGAACAAAGCAGAAGACAAAGAAAGCAGGAAACACCTTCTTTCCTATAAAGAAGGAATATTTCATCGCCGCAGTGAGGAAGAAGGGGTCAGAGATGGTTTCACAGAGGAGGTGGCCTTTGAGCCAGGTGCTAAAGGAAAACCAGGAAAGCGGTAAGTAGGCAGAAGGAGAGAAGGGCCCTCCACGCAGCTGAGGCCACAACAAGCAGGTGTCTGTGGATCCCAGTGACGGGCTGAGGCGCACGGGTGTGTGGGAAAAGGAGGCAGGAGAATACAGGTAGGAGCTGGACCTTCGTGGGCCTGCATGCTCATGATAGGATTTTGATTAATAAATGCATGACATATTTATAGTCCACTTGGATAGGAAAAAGATTTGCAGTGGTGGCATTTGGACTTTATCCTGTGAGCCACAGGGAGTAAAAAGGTTTTAATAACAGGAGCATCGTGACTGGATTTGTGTGTTGGAAAGATTTTCATATTTTCACAAACGACCCTTCAAATGCTAGGTGAAATAAGCAAATGTTGCATCTTTCCACGGGTGAAAGAACTGTAAATGCTACATTTACAAAGCAGGGAATATTTCAAGAAGACTTAGCTTGTTGTGTCTGTGGAATTCTAAATAATAATGCTTCTGGGTTAGAAGAAGACGGAGGATGACATCAGCTTTTACACTGCAGGAGCCCTTTGAAGCTCGCTTAAGCTTCTAATGCCATTAAACCTTATAAAGTCTTATTTATAATATACAAAGGAATGACCCCCTGCCTAGAAAGCTAGATAATAGTAATCACAAACAAGAGTATATAACTCTCTATATTCACAAAAGACTGCTATTCCATTTTCTGTTTTGTCCCACAATTGGGTAAGAGCAGCATTCTTTTTGTCTCCATTTTACAGATGAGGAGACTGAGACTCAGGAAGATAAAAGGACTTGCCTAAGATAACATCAGCCAGAGGCACAGCTGGGAAGTGAGCAATTGAACGTGGGTCCTTCTCACTCCACAGTCTGATGTTCTTTCCACTGCAGCTTGCTGGTAATCAGCAATCAGACAGTTTGCCCTCACAGAGATGAGAGACCGTGACCTGCATCCAAAGCTGCCATCAGTTTATGCTGATCCTGGCCATATCCTCAACCAATAGGAATAGTAACACCTGCTCACTGATGGTCAGGATGTTGTAAGAATATGATACCACTTTGTGAAGTGTAGGGTGCTAGACAAGCATAATGCTCATCTATATTCACTTAGTATCAGAGCCTGATCCAAAAAGCCGAGAAACCATCCGTTTTTAGAGTCGATGATGAAATATTTTCCCCTTGAATCTACCTCTATCACATGGAGAAATAGGTCAGATCGCTAATGTGTTCCTCTTCTAGATCACTTTTGCAACTATAGTGACACATAAACAGGCACTTAAAAATTTTGTTTCAAAGCAGCAAAATAGGGAGCAGAGTGACTTCACGTTTCAGAAGCTGCAGCGCTTTATCTGTGCAATGGAGTTTGATCCCATAAACTCTAGGCTCATTTCCTGGCCTCAGATGAATTGTTCTATGCATAAATAAAACAGGCGTGTACAAGATCTGATCAAGATCTTGTTGAGCCTCTAGAGGTGATTACCGGGAACCTAGTTTTTAAAGCCTGCTTCTTACTGTGAGCCTCACTTTACTGCACCCCCTCCCCCCCAACTTCGAGGACAAGAGAACCTGAACTGATTCACCAACAAACAGCCATAAAAGGAAGACCAGAAGCATAAGAAGTTGATCTCTTGGATAATACAGCAGCAGGAGAGGTCTCTTCCTTCTCCCCTTGTGGCAGCTACAAGAAAGAAAGGAAGAGCGCCATCCCCCACCCAAAAAAAGATAAACAACCTAGGGTTGTTTTTTTTATATGTATATAGTTTTGATTTCAGAGAGAAAGGGAGAAGGATAGAGAGGTAGAAACATCAATGATGAGAGAGAATCACTGATTGGCTGCCTCCTGCAGACCCCCACTGAGTATTAAGCCCACAATCTAAGCATGTGCCCTTTACCAGAATCAAACTTGGGACCCTTCAGTCTGCAGGCCAACACTCTATCTACTGAGCCAAACTGGCTAGAGCCAAACAACCTAGTATCTGCAGAGCCATGATAGAAATCCAGTCTGTCTTACTCCAGAGCCATGCTCTTAACCAGTTTATATTACACTGGCCTAAAAATTACTCTGGCAAAAATCTATTTTTGTAGAGATCTGAGATACGATTGAACTGCAATAAAATTTCTTAATATTTTCCAAATGTGTAAAAAAGGAATTTGTTGACATTTAGTATAGATAATATTTGGTCATTAATAAAATAACAAAAAGTTATAGGATTTGTTATCTTGGCCACTGTAACTCATTATTATAGTTCTACAATACTTACAATTCTGTCCAAATAAAGAACAGAGTTGCTATTTGTGATAAATCCAATAATGCAGATTATCTGAGCTTATTGTATTGTTATTGTAGAAAGTAGAATTGCTCTGAGAATACACTCAAGAAAAGGTTTTTCAATTTAAATGCCTTTGATAAATAGGCTAAAACAAGCATTAAAATAAGACAGTTACCTTTCATGACCAATTAGTTTACATACACTGATTAAATATGTTTGAGAGGGTAGTGACTATAATTCACTTTGCTTCAGAAAATGGTATTTAGGAATATTCATCAGAGAACTAATAATAATCCCTTATACTGAGTCCATGCACACAAATTGATATATTGTAGATATTTAATAAGTATTTGCTAAATGAAAGAATAGATGCATTAAAGTAGATAGATGTATCAGGGTTGAATGGATGAATAGATGGAAGCTGAATAAATTAATATGAATAGTGATTTACCAGTTTCAAAAAATTTTTCTCATTTGATCCTATAAAGCATCTTGTGAGCAAGATGGCTGAAAAAGACATCACTCACTTGTATCTCCCGCTCCACAACAATCTGGCATATATCCATGGACAATGCCTTTGTGGGAGCTGGGGGATCCAGCACCATATGCCATGGGCCTCTGGACAAGTCTCACCCACCCATGCATCAGGTAATAGGAATACATACCTTGGCTGTGGACCCTACAGTAGCCCATATACTGGCTCCAGACCTTCTCAACCATAGTCCAGGTGTCCCTGGAGAACAGTCTTAGACAATCACTCACAGATAAGCAAGCCCTTGTAGAAATTGAAATATGAATCACAGTTTTAAAACCTATCCTCCTCAGACTATTCCAAAAAATTCAAGAGGAAGGAACACTTCCAAACTCCTTCTATGAAGCCAGCATCACCCTAATACCAAAACCAGATAAAGACAACACAATGAAAGAGAATTACAGGTCAATATCCCTCATGAACATAGATGCCAAAATCCTCAACAAAATTCTAGCAAATTGGCTCCAGCAGCACATTAGAAACATCATACACCATGACCAAGTAGGATTTATTCTGGGAATGCAAGGATGGTACAATATCTGCAAATCAGTAAACGTGATACGTCACATAAACAAATTGAGAGATAAAAATCATATAGTCATATCAATCAACACAGAAAAAGCATTTGATAAAATCCAACACCCTTTCCGAATAAAAACTCTCAACAAGGTGGGAATAGAAGGATCACACCTCAACATAATAAAAGCTATATATGCCAAAGCCGGTTTGGCTCAGTGGTAGAGCGTAGGTCTGCAGACTGAAGGGTCCCGGGTTAGATTCTGGTCGGGGGCATGTACATTGGTTACGGGAACATCCATGGTAGGGGGTGTGCAGGAGGCAGCTGGTCGATGTTTCTCTCTCATTGACGTTTCTAGCTCTCTATCTCTCTCCCTTCCTCTCTGTAAAATATCAATAAAATATATTAAAAATAATATAAATAAATAAATAAAAAAGCTATATATGATAAACCCACAGCAAACATCATACTCAATGGGCAAAAACTAAAACCATTCCCTCTAAGAACAGGAACAAGACAGGGATGCCCACTCTCACCACTCCTGTTTGACATAGTACTGGAAGTACTAGCCATTGCAATTAGACAGGAAGAAGAAATAAAAGACATCCAAATTGGAAAAGAAGAAGTAAACTGTCCTTATTTGCATATGACATGATATTGTACATAAAAAACCCAAAAGACTCCATCACAAAACTAATAGACTTAATAAATGAATTCAGCAATGTAGCAGGATACAAAATTAAAGCCAAGAAATCTATGGCATTTCTACGCACCAATAGTGAACTTACAGAAACAGAGACTGTAAAAAAGCAATCCCATTTACCATCACACCAAAAAAATTAAGATACCTACTGTATTTGCTGGCGTATAAGACGATTTTTTGGCCCTGAAAAATATGCCTCCAAGTGGGGGGTAGTCTTATACGGCTAGTATATAACAAACTCTGTATTTTGAGTGGAAATGTTAGGGGGTCGTCTTATACACCCAGTCTCTTATACGCCGGCAAATATGGTATTTTTCAGGGCCAAAAAATCGTCTTATATGCCGGCAAATACGGTAAGAATAAACTTAACTAAGGAGCTATACGCAGAAAACTACATGGAACTGAAAAGAGAGATAGAGGAAGATGTAAACAGATGGAAGAATATACTATGTTCATGGATTGGTAGAATCAACATCATCAAAATGGGGAGAAGAACCAAGATGGCGGCCTAGATAGTCTCCTAAGCTGCCACCTGATCAACAATTTAATAAAAAATAAAAAATAAACTAAAATCAAAAAGGACTCCACCAAAACTCAGGAAAGCTGGTGGAGTATAATATCTACAAATAGAAAGAAAGACAGAGTCTCACGAATCCGACTGGGAGCCGCAAAGCACTGAAGTAGGGAGACACTCGTGCGGAGAGGAAGTGCGGCTGCCAAATGCATGGCAGTGGGAAGTGAGGAATTCCCAATTGCATGGAACCCTTTCCAACTGTACTGAACCCCAACTCTGGCCGAAACCCCATGGTCCCAGGCTCATACGGGTGGAGTCTGGACTGTAGAGAAAGGCACCCAGAGACATTGAGACTGGGACACCAGGAACGCGGGAGCCAAAGACGGCAGGGTCTACAGTCGCACGCGAGTGAGTACGCGCAGATGTCTGACCACGGAGGCTGTTGCCGCCTCTCTGTAGCGGAAGGAGTCCTGATTGAGGAGGCGGCCTCTCCTTAGCGGAAGGAGTCAGAAGCTCCAGACTACCAGCCCAAGTCTGGGCAAGCCCTTGGGGCACCCACGCTCTTGCACGGGGAACCTGGGATGATCAGGCGGAAACTCAGGCGAGTGCACAAGGGCAGGGCAGAAGCCAAGACTGTCAGTTCAGCCCTGAGACTCCACCCCATCCCAGCTGAGCAGAGGCTTCTGCAGTTTTTCAAGTCTAATCCTATAAGACTGTCTCCAATACAGAAGTTATCCCAGAGAAGACACAGCTGATACCCACATCCAATTGGCCTGAAGGTCAATTCACAAAAATAAAGACTCAGCTACAACAAGGTTGTGCATGCAGTCCACAAAGGGGAGCACCAAGAGTGTCTACCTCAGGTGACTGGGGAGGCTGACCCACTGGGCCATATAGGACACCAAACACACAAAGCCATCCTACCAACTCTGAAAAACAGCAAAAATGGCGAGACAAGGAAATAGATCTCAAATGAAAGAGATGGAAGATATAGAGTTCAGAACTACGGTTCTAAGGTTATGCAAGAATATCCTAGAAAAGGTCGATAAACTTCATGAGACTCAACTAAAAAGTATAGATAAACTGACTAAATTGGAAAATATCATGCAGAGATCCAACAGCAGAATGGAAGAACACAAGAATCAGGTCAAAGAGCCAAAAGACACTCCTCTGGAGAAGCAAGAAGAAAAGAGAATCCAGAAAGTTGAAGATAGTGTAAGGAGCCTCTGGGACAACTTCAAGCGCACCAACATCAGAATTATGGGGAGTGCAAAATACTGAAAATATATTTGAAGAAATAATATCAGAAAACTTCCCTCACCTGGTGAAAGAAATAGACTTACAAGTACAGGAAGCGTACAGAACCCCAAACAAAAGGAATCCAAAGAAAAATACTCCAAGACACATCATCATCAATATGCCAAGGGTAAAAGGACAAAAAGAAGATCTTACAAGCAGCAAGAGAAAAGCAGTTGGTTACCTATAAGGGAGCACCCATATGACTATCAGCTGATTTCTCAACAGAAACCATGCAGGCCAGAAGGGAGTGGCAAGAAATATTCAAAGTGATGAATAGCAAGAACCTACATCCAAGATTACTGTATCCAGCAAAGTTATCATTCATAATTGAAGGGCAGATAAAAAGCTTCACAGATAAGAAAAAGTTAAAGGAGTTCATCACCACCAAACCAGTATTATATGAAATGCTGAAAGGTATTACTTAAGAAGAGGAAGAAGATCAAGTGAATTAAAATCTGAGGAATAGAATAAACTGGTGAATATAATAGAATCAGGGGCAAAGAAAGGGAGTGGATTGATAATTATCAGGGTGAAAGAGGTGTGGGGTGCAGAAAGAAACTGGATTAAAATCATATAACCTATGGATGAGGACAATGGTGGGGGGGAGGGTGTAAGGGCAGAGGGTGGGGTGGTAATCGGGTGGAGGGGAGTTATGGGGAAGAAAAAGGAGAAACAATTATAATAATCTGATCAATAAAGATTTATTTTTTAAAAATCATCAAAATTTCCATACTCCCCAAAGCAATTTATAGGTTCAATGCACTCCCCATTAAAATACCAATGGCATATTTCACAGACCTAGAAAGAACTCTCCAAAAAATTCAACTGGAACAAAACAAGATCCCAAATAGCCACAGCAATCCTGAGAAAGAAGAATAAAGTAGGAGGTATCTCAATACCAGATTTCAAGCTGTATTACAAAACCACTGTTCTCAAAACAGCCTGGTATTGGCACGTGAACAGAAATACAGATCGGTGGAATAGAATAGAGAATCCAGATATCAACCCAAATCATTATGCTCAATTAATATTTGACAAAGGAGGCACAAACATACAATGGAGTCAAGACAGTCTCTTCAATAAATGGTGTTGGGAAAATTGGACAGATACATACAAAAGAATGAAACTAGATCATCAACTTACACCATACACAAAAATAAATTTGAAATGGATACAGGACTTAAACATAAGACAGGAAATCATAAAAATACTAGAGGCATCAACAGGCAGCAAAATCTCTGACATATGCCAAAAGAACTTCTTCACTGGAACTTCCCCTAGGGCAATGGAAGCTAAAGAGAAAATAAACAAATAAGCATGGTTCAAATTGTTAATTTGTTGTTGGTAGCAATAAGTATTAACAGTTTCATCTGGCTTTAGAAGCTCATAATACACCACACTTTCCTGATCCCACCAAACTCAGAACATTGTCTTCTTTCCAAAGTGATTTGGCCTTGCAGTTGATGTTGGTTGACCTGGATCAACCCATCATTTTGTGCATTTGGGATTCTCAAAATAAATCCACTTTTCATCACTAGCCACAATTTGAAAAAAAGACTTTCGTGCCATTGAAGCAACATTTTACAGATGACTTTTCAGTTTTCCATTTCTCTTTGATTCAGTTGATGTGGCACCCATTTTCCTTCCTTTAAAAATCTTTCCTATTAGAGAATCCAGGTATCAATCCAAATCACTATGCTCAATTAATATTTGACAAAGGAGGCACAAATATACAATGGAGTCAAGACAGTCTCTTCAATAAATGATGTTGGGAAAATTGGACAGATACATGCAAAAGAATGAAACTAGATCACCAACTTACACCATACACAAAAATAAATTCGAAATGGATACAGGACTTAAACATAAGACGGGAAATCATAAAAATACTAAAGGCATCCACAGGCAGCAAAATCTCTGACATATGCCAAAAGAACTTCTTCAATGATACTGCCCCTAGGGCAATGGAAGCTAAAGAGAAAATAAACAAATGGGACTACATCAAAATAAAAAGCTTTTTTACAGCAAAAGAAACCATCAACAAAACAACAAGAAAGCCCACTATGTGGGAGAACATATTTGCAAATGTTATCATTGATAAAAGTTTAATCTCCAACATCTACATACAGCTTATACAACTCAATAAAAGGAAAATAAATGATCCAATTAAAAAATGGGCAATGGAACTAAATAGAATCTTTTCAAAAGAAGACAGAAGGTAGGCCAAGAGGCACATGAAAACCTGCTCAAAGTCACTAATTATCCGAGAGATGCAAATCAAAATGACAATGTGGTACCATCTCACAACTGTCAGAATGGCTATCATCAACAAATCAGCAAACGACAAGTGCTGGCTAGGATGCGGAGAAAAAGGAACCCTCGTGCACCGCTGGTGGAAATGCATACTGGTGCAACTACTGTGAAGAACAGTATGGAGTTTCCTCAAAAAACTGAAAATGGAACTCCCATTTGACCCAGTAATCCCACTCCTAGAAATTTATCCTAAGAAACTAGAAACACCAATCCAAAAAGGATATATGCACCCCTATGTTCATAGCAGCACAATTTACAATAGCTAGGATTTGGAAACAGCCTAGGTGCCCATCAGCAGATGATTGGATCAAAAAACTATGGTACATCTACACAATGGAATGCTATGCTGCCATAAAAAAAGAAGGAATTCACTGAAATCAGTTTGGCTCAGTGGATAGAGCGTCGGCCTGTGGACTGAAAGGTCCCAGGTTGATTTCGGTCAAGGGCATGTACCTTGGTTGCGGGCACATCCCCAGTAGGGGGTGTACAAGAGGCAGCTGATGGATGGTTCTTTCTCATCGACATTTCTAACTCTCTATCCCTCTCTCTTTCTCTCTGTAAAAAACCAATAAAATATTTTTTTTTAAAAAAAAGAGAAGGAATTCTTATTATTTGCAGCGACCTGGATGGAATTGGAGAACATTATACTGAGTGAAATAAGCCAGTCAATGAAAGAAAAACACCACATGATCTCACTCATTTATGGATAATAAAGAACACTATAAACTGATGAACAAAAGGATAGATACAGAGACAGTAAAAGAAACAGACTGTCAAATTACAGCGGGGAGGGTAGGATGATATGGGGAAGATAAGAGATCAACCGAAGGACTTGTATGCATGCATATAAGCATAACCAATGGACAAAAAACTCTGGGGAGGGAGGGCATGTATGGGAGTGGGGGTGGGGTGGGGTGGGGATTGGTAAGGTATGTACACATAAAATATCTTAATTAAAAAAAAAGAAATATGCATCACAGAAATTTCAGCATACTATTAGAGAAAAAAATACAAGTTTGGATGCATTGGAGAGGGTAAGAGGACATTTTTACTTTACCCACATCTGCTGTCTCCACAGCTCCCTTCCTTATTGTGGGGAAAGAGTGTATGAATGAGCTCCTGACTTCCGGAGAAGTGCAAGAGTAGCAAAGAGGCCCATCTCTCTCTTGCCACCCTAAAGAGTACTTGAGTTGTGATCTTCATGACTGGGAAGGAGAGAGGAGGTTTGGAGAGTGGCAAATAGGAAACTAGCAGGGCATTCAAGAAATGTGAATCCTACTAACTGTGCCTGCCCAAGAGCCACAGGAGTATCTTGCCCATAGGATCACCCTAATTGGCCAAGAGACACCCCCAAGGCTACACACACACTTCCTGTGGCTGGTTCCCTGTGCACACTCCTGACTGCAGCAAACATAAGCTTTGGAAGATATTTAGTAAGTATACACTGACAGCAAACCTCAAAATGTGGGCCAGAGAGAAAGACCACAAACTTTAGTTTTAATATTGTCCTTGGTAAACCAAAAGGATTGCTGTTATATAAACAACCTAACTTTATAACTCAAGGAACTAAAAAAGAAGAACTAAGCCCAAAGTTAGCAAAAGGAATAAAACAATAAGGATCAGAGTATAAATAAATTATGTAGAGTACAGAAAAACAATGACAATGATCAATGAAACATAGAGCTGATTTTCTTTGAAAGGATTTTTTTCTTTATAACAAACTCTCCCTGGCCGGGCAGCTCAGATGGTTAGAGCAGTGGTCGGTAAACTCATTAGTTAACAGAGCCAAATATCAACAGTACAACGATTGAAATTTCTTTTTTTAAAATAAATCTTTATTGTTCAGATTATTACAAATGTGTTTCTCTTCCCCCTCCCCCTCAACTGCTCCCCTCCACTAGGTTCCCACCCCACCCTCTGCCCTTTCCCCATCCCTCAATGTCCTCTTCCATAGGTGCACAGTTTTTGTTCAGACTCTTCCTGAACCTCCCACTCCACTTTTCCCCGAGAATCGTCAGTCCACTCCCCTTCCATACCTCTGATTCTATTATATTCACCAGTTAATATTGTTCATCAGGTTTTTTAATTCCCTTGGTTTTTAGTTTCATTTGTTGATAGTTACATATTTGTTGTTCATAATTCTTATCTTTATTTTCTTCCTCTTCCTAAATAGCCCCCTTCAGTAATTCATATAATTCTGGCTTGGCAGTGATGAACTCCTTTAGCTTATTTTTATTTGTGAAGCTCTTTATCTGGCCTTCGATTCTGAGTGATAGCTTTGCTGGGTAGAGTATTTTTGGCTGTAGGTTCTTGCAAGTCATCACCTTGAATATTTCTTGCCATTCCCGTCTGGCCTGCATGGTTTCTGTTGAGAAATCAGCTAACAGTCGTATGGGTGCTCCTTTATAGGTAACTACCTGCTTTTCTCTTACTACTTTTAATATTTTCTCTTTGTCTTTTGCTCTTGGAATTTTAATTATGATGTGTCTTGGTGTAGACCTCTTTGGGTTCCTTTTGTTTGGGGTTCTGTGTGCTTCCTAGACTTGTAAGTCTATTTCTTTCACAAGGTGGGGGAAGTTTTCTGTCACTATTTCTTTCAATATGTTTTCAGTATCTTGCTCTCTGTCATTTTCTGAGACGCCCATAATTCTGATGTTGATTCGCTTGAAATTGTCCCAGAGGTTTCTTACACTATCTTCATCTTTCTGGATTCTCTTATCTTCTTGCTTCTGCAGAGGAGTGATCTCTGGCTCTTAGTGTTCTAAATCTTTGTCTTGATTCTTGCGATTTTCCAGTCTGTTTTTAGGCCTCTATGTAATATTTTTTATTTCAGACAAGGTTTTATTTCTAGTTGATCCCTTCTTATTTCTAGTTGATCCCTTTTTGTATCCTCATAGGTCTCATTTATTTTATCGGTCTTTTTTAGGATATTCTTGAAAAGCCTTATAACTGTAATTTTGAACTCAATGTCCATTCTTTTCTTTTCCTCCATCTCCTTCCTTTGTCTCCTGCCTCTTGTCTGCATTTTAGTTGTTTTCCTGAATTTGATGCATTAGTTTTGTGTGCTAGGTGTTCTAGTAGAGCCTAGTAGCACAACCTTCCCAGTGGACAGTCTTGGTGTAGCCCTTTGTGAGCTGTGTGTACAGTCTTGTTGTTAAGCCTTGCTTATTGTCGGTATCACTAGGAAGCGTTGATCTTCAAGCCAATTGACTGTGAGGGTCAGCAGTTTCTCAGCTAGGAGATCTTCTGTGCTCAGCTTGGATGCGGCGGAGTCTCGGGTTGGTGCAGCCAAGCTTTGTTTTCCCGTTGGCTCTTCCCCCCAAGTCCTGCAGTAATGGCTTCTGGCTTTACACACCTCTGAGAGATCTCTGCCTGCTGCCTGACAGTTTGGCCTCTCCCTGACTGGGGCCGTCTATCAGAGCAATAGGGTGATTCTGTTTTCCTCTAGAACAAGAAAGCCAGCGCTGCGTTAGCTGTTCACCCTCTCTGCGCTCCAGGAGTAAGCCAGCAGCGAATTCAGCCCGGTCCGCCCTCTTCGCTCACAGGAAGTCTGCCAGCAGCAATCTTGGCTGGCCCTCCCACTCGGAGTGCTGGGATTAAGCCAGTGCCTTTTCTCGCGCACAGTTCTCCATACCTTCACAGTTTCTGAGGGTCAGTGCGCCTTCTCTCTCCTTCCCAAATGGCAGAGCCTCCTCTCAGCTAGCCATTCAGTGCTTCAGGGCAATGCCTCCCATTTTCCAGTTCTAAATTCAAATTTGTTGTGGTAGGCTGCTTTTGGGTGTCAACCCTATGCCACCATCTTGGTTCCCTCTGAAATTTCTTTTGAGAGCCAAATTTTTTAAACTTAATCATCTTCTAACGCCACTTCTCAAAATAGATTCACCCAGGACATGGTATTTTGTGGAAGAGCCACACTCAAAAAGCCAAAGAGCCGCATGTGGCTCGAGAGCCACAGTTTGCTGACCATGAGGTTAGAGCATCATCCAAATACATCAAGGCTGCAGGTTTGATCTCTCTCTCTCTCCTACTCTCTTTCTCTCTCCCTCTTTTTCTTCCCCCCCCTCTCTTTCTCTCTCTCTGTCTCTCTCTCTCTCTCTCTCTCTCTCTCTCTCTCTCTCTACCTCTACCTCTACCTCTACCTCTATCTCTTAAAAAAAAAAAAAAAAGACAAGCTCTTTAAAAAAGACAAGCTTAAGAAAATAAAAGAGAAGACAAAAATAAGGGGAAAGATTTTACAACTTATACTATAGAACTACAAAGGGTCATTAGAGATTGCCATGAGCAATTATATAGCAATAAATTAGATAATCTAAAAAGAAACTGATAAATTCCTAAAAAAATACAACCTACCAAGCCTAATTTTGAAAAATAAAAAATTGGAACATACTAATAATGACTAAGGAGACTGAATCAGTACTCAAAAACTTTCCAACAACAACAAAAAAAAGCCTAGGGTGAGATGGTGAATCCTACCAAATGTTTATAGAAGAATTAATGCTAATCCTTCTCCAACTTCTTCCAAAAAATGAAGAGAAGGGAAAACTCCAGACTCATTTTACAAAGCCAGCATCACCCTGGTGCCAAAGCCAGATATGAACACTACAGAAAAAGAAAACCACAGGCCCAAATCCAGCTGGATATACAAAAAAAATCCTCAACAAAATATTATCTAACTGAATTTTAATAGCTTATTAAAAGGATTACACACTATAATCGAGTTGGATTTATCACTGTGATGCAAGGATGGTTCAACATATGCAAATCAATTAATGTGATAAACCACAGTAATAAAATAAAAGAGAAAAATCATATGATCACCTTTGTAGATGCAGAAATAGAATTTGACAAAATAGAACATCCCTTCATGATAAAAATGTTCAGTAATTTGGGTATAGAAAGAATATACTTCAACCTAATAAAGGCAATATATGACAACTGACATATATTCAATGGTGAAAGTTGAAAGCTTTTTCTCTACGATCAGGAATAAAACAAGGGTGATTGATTACTCTCACCACTCCTATTCAACACTATAAGCCCGGTGCACAAAATTTGTGCACATGGAGGGTGTGTCCCACAGCCCATCCTGCACCCTCTCCAATCTGGGACTGCTGAGGGATGTTCAACTAAATGAGGAGTCAGACATCTCTCTCAAAATCCAGGACTGCTGGCTTCCAATGGCTTGCCTGCCTGCCTGATTGCCCCCTAACCACTACCCTGCCAGTCTGATGGATGCCTAACTTCTCTCCTGCCGGCCCAATTGCCCCTAACCATCCTCCCCTACATGCCTGGTCTCCCTCAACTGCCCTCCCTTGCCAGCCTGATCCCCTCCAGCTGCCCTCCCCTGCAAGCCTTATCCCTCCTAACTGCCCCCTACTGCAGGCCTAATTCCCCTCAATTGCCCTCCTCTGCTGGCCCAGTCACCCCCAACTGGCTTCCCTTGCAGGCCTGGTCCCCCCCCAACTGCCCTCCCCTACATGCCTGGCCCTCCCCCAACTGCCCTCCCCGGCCTTCCTGATTGCCCCCAACTGCCCTCCCCTGCTAGTCATCTCGTGTCCCCATGGGGTGGCCATCTTGTGTGTTGGAGTGATGGTCAATTTGCATATTATGTCTATTAGATAGGCTAGTATACTAGAAGTCCTAACCAGATAAATCAGTAAGAAAAAGAAATAAAAGGCATTCAAATTAGATAGGAAAAAAGTAAAATTAACTCTGTTGCAGATTATATATATATATATATATATATATATATATATATATCCTAATGACTCCTCCAAAAATCTATTAGAACTAATCAACAAATTCAGCTATTAGATACTGTTAATCACTCCTTTAATTACACATCTCTTCTGACTTTTGGGCTGTCATGTATATCTGGTTTTCCCCTTCTCTATTTCTGGTACTTATTCTCTTTATCTGATTTCTACTTATTGAAGTTAACACTCCCTAGGATTTTTTTTTTCTTGGATTTTTTTTTCTCACCCACATTCTCTAACTACACAATCATCACTCTCAAAATTTCAAATTTCACATATATCATATATTTGGAGCAGATAACACAAATTTGCAGTATTAATAAACACAGTACAGTACATTAAATATAATTCATCTTATAATTATATAAACATTTTCTTTTCTCTAGCTTACTTTATTATATAGTGTATAATACAATATAATATAAAATGTGTGTCAATTGACTGTTTATGTTATTGGGAAAGTTTACAGTCAACTGTAGGCTGTTAATAGTTAAGTGTTGCAGAAGTCAAAAGTCACATGTGGATTTTTTAACTGCATGGGAGGTTGCTTACTTATCTGTAAAATGAGAAAGACCAAAGATTATATTTAGGGACCTTTCAGAAATATTATTTGATGCTTCTATACTTGACTTGGAAAGAAATCTATTTATTTCATCATTTTTCTAGGTACTTGTACCAACCTCAAAACCACATTTTAAATATAACATGGAATAAGGTTTGAAGCCATGCTTTACAGATCTCTTGATTTATTATAGATTTATTTAAAAATATTTTCTGTAATTGTCCAGAATATCTTTGCCTATTCATCAAGATTTCAGGGGCAGAAGAGAAGATGAATAGATTGCTTTTACTAAAGTTGAAATGAACAGCTCTGAATTTCAGCAAATACAGCAGAAGAAACACCATTTTCCCTTCAAGTCCAGCAGAGAATTATTTGCTTCTTTGTGATGGTTAATTTTATGTGTCAACTTAGCTAGGGCACAGTGCCCAAATACTTGGCCAAACATGTCTAGATGTTGACAAATTGACATTTAAGCTTTGGGGGGAAAAAAGCAGATTATTCTCTATAACGTGGGTGGGTCTCACCAATCAGTTGAAGACCTTAAGAAAAAGACCGAGGAAGAGGAAATTCTGCCTTTGGACTTGAGCTGAAATATCAACATCAACTCCTCCCTGTGTCTCCACACTTGCCTACCCTGCAAATCTTGGACTTGCCTGTCGCCATTGCTGGCCTTAAAGATGGAAGGAAGAAGATCATGAGCCAATGAACAAATGTGTGCAGCCTCTAGAAGCTGGAAAAAGACTATGACCCTCAGCTAAAAGACTGGTCTTAAGGGAAAAGACAGTTGTGTGACCTTTGGTGTGATTTTCAGGAATATATTGTGAACACAAACAAGGACTGCCTGTACTGTTATATAAAATGGAAACAGCAAACTAGCATTTGAGTGAACTCTGAGATGTACCCTGCAACCATCCACTGGAACTGGTACAAGACAAATAATGATCCCAATGGAACTTGGGAAAGAGCACTAAGTGGAATTTAATATTGTTCCCTGACTTATCTTTGTTTATAGAGGGTTGTTTTCCTCAATCTTGTGACAAAAAGAACTGGAGGAGACAAGAAAAGCAAGAGCAATTTAGTTCTCAGTGAATTCTCAATAAGTGACTGTTGAACTGCAATATATACCCATCCTTTTGGTTCTGCTTCTCTCAAGAACCCAACTATAATAACTTCTTAGACACAGAAGAAAAGAGCAGCCCCATACCATCCTGCTCTTACCCCCTTGTCCTGTGATCCAAGAAGGGCTAGCCTTGGCCAGAGGGCTCATCCACTAAATGAGTGAAAATAAATGGGATTTGCAAACTATACAGCAGCATGTGCATGCATGCTAACATAACAATTAGTGTCATCATTATCATAATTTTAGAAATTCCATTTGAAACACCAGATACAAGTATATATGCTCAGTATTATATAATGTGAAAGGCTGGAATCTCTAAGAGAAGGCAGACCACACAGGCAGGGTGATATTGTGCTCTGCTTCCACAACCCACCAGCCCAGCCACACATCAGATTATTAAAATCATTCCTAGGAAAGAACAGAATTCGTTGATTATGCATTCATCCCACAGAGCTCTTGGCTCTAGCAAGTCTCTACACCTCCAGAGACTTCTCATCTTCCTCTTCATCTACATTATGCAGAAAAGAAAAAAGTCAGTTGTCATAGAGAGTGATCTTTTTAGCACTTTCCAATCAAAACCAGCCTTTGCTGACTTCCTAGAATAAATTCTGTCCTGGTCTCCAAAAGCCTCTGGTTCCTTTTTAGTGCACTAGCTCCCCCTAGTGACTGATGAAGAGGATGCACCCAAATTTTGGATCAAGTTTACAAAATTGACAGCTAGATCTCAGACAATGTATTCAATGGCCAGACTGCCAGAGACTTTCAGGGAACACTGTTCATTGCTCATTTAGGAGTACCTAGCATAAGGGTGATAATATTAACACTAAGTTTGGACACCTCTGAGTTCAAATACCTGCTCTATTTCTTACCACTTTTTCCTGTGTGACTTTAGACAAGTCATTTACCTTACTTAAGCTTTTTTTAAAATAATAATAATAATAATAATAAGTAATTATTGACCATGTCTGGCTGAGAAGGTGGCAAGGAAAAAACCCCTGAAGCAGTCCAAGAAGCAGGCCAACAAAATGGACAAGGAAGACAAGGCATTCAAGCAGAGGCAGAAAGAGGAGAAGAAACTCCAGGAGCTAAAAGCAAAAGCTGCGGGGAAGGGCCCCCTGGCCACAGGTGAATTAAGAAATCTGGCAAAAAGTGAACTGTTCCTTGTGCCTGGGGCAATGGTGATCCTTAATTCCATTCCTGTTTTAACATCAGGATTCCATGTCATCACATCTCCTGCCACCTAAAGCTAAAATGAAGTGTTGTCTTGGAGGCTGTGGTACATTTAAGAATAAACTTTTGTAAAAAAAAAATAATGATGATGATGATGATGATGATGATAACCATGCATTGACTCATCTCTTAAGCTTTTCTCATTCTGCCATTTCAACCTTAGCTGTGTGGTCTGAGTAAACCCAGCTCAGAATCCTGTCAAAGTGTGTTCTTCGGGATATTCTGTACCACCTGGAATTAAGACAATTTGCTTGAAAAAAAATAAGTAATTCTTATTTAAGCTTTGTTTTAATTTGTTGTTATTAATACCCACCCGTGGATATTTTTTCCATTGATTTTTAGAGAAAGTGGAAAGAAGAGAGAAACATCTATGTGTGCCAAGAACCAATTCCAGCATATAATTACAAGAGTTCCATCAAAAGATTGATGGGGCCAAAACTGGTTTGGCTCAGTGGATATAGCGTCGGCCTGCGGACTGAAAGGTCCCAGGTTCGATTCCAGTCAAGGGCACGTACCTTGGTTTCTGGCACATCCCCAGTGGGGGGGGGGGGCTGTAGGCAGCTAGTCGATAATTCTCTCTCATTGATGTTTCTAACTCTCTATCTCTCTCCCTTCCTCTCTGTAAAAAATCAAGAAAATATATATTTTTTAAAAGATTGATGGGACTTGGAGGGCTCAACAGGGTTGAGTCATATGTAGTTTACCTATTGGAAATGGCTAAAAGGCACTTCCCCCAAACCTGAATAGGATGGTTGTCTGCTGCCAGACAGCTCAGGGCATTTTTTTGCCCTGTTGGCCAAACACCTAAACAGCTGAAGGTTATTCCCCAAACTGACAATAACCTTTGATATCTTACCCTTTGAAGTGTATATTTCCACCTTGCCTTGGGACAAATTGTGTTTAATAAAAGCAGGGGGTCCTGAGACAAGGAGAGTCTTCAGTTCCCTTTAGCTGAAGCTCCTCTGACTCCCAAAGCCTTCCAAAAATATCTTTCGTCCTTAAACTCTTTAATCATCTATGCACAGCCCCTTTCTCCAGAATGCTGAACCCTTTGTAAGGCTAGGAAAAGAACCCTAACGAGGGACACCAACAATTGGTTGCCTCCCACATGTGCCCCAAATGGGTCAGGAATCAAACCTGCAACCCAGGTAGGTGCCCTTGACTGGGAATCGAACCCTAGACCTTTCGGTGCATGGGCTGACACTTTAGCCACTGAGCCATGCTGGCCAGGGCAAGCTTTATTTTTTAATTAGGTTCATCTGTAATACCTAATAACAATTTTCCAATAATCAATATAGGTAGATAGTAGCTAGAGTGCTTAGTTGACTACTTAGCCCTTCAAAAACAATAACAAATCAAAAATACCAATGGCATTTTTCATAGGACTACTACAAATAATCTTAAATTTTAAATAAAAGTACAAAAGACACTGAATTGCCAAAGCAATCTTGAAAAAGAAAAACAAAGTTGGAGGCATTACACTCCCTGTTGTAAAAATATACTGCAAAACTATAATAATCAAAACAGTAAGATATTGGCACAAAAACAGACACAGAGACCTGTGGAACAAAATAGAAAGCCCAGAAGGAAAAAAACAAACAAACAACATTTTGTATAGGCAATTGTACAGCAAAGAAGATAAAATATACAATGGGAAAAATACAGTCTCTTCAATAAATGGTGTTTGAGATACTAGACAGATAATAGAAAAATTATATTGAACCACTTTTATACACCATATACAAAAATAAATTCAAAATGGATTAAGACTTAAATGCAAGACCTGAAACCATAAAACTCCTAGAAGAAAATAGGCAGTAAATACTGGTCTTAGCAATATTTTTTCAGATAAATCTCCTTGAGCAAGAGCACCAAAAACAAAAATAGATAATTGGTACTGCACCAGAGTAAAAATAGACAATGGGAGTACATCAAAGTAAAGGAAACCATCAAAAAGACTGAATTGGAAAAGATATTTGCAAATTAAACATCTGATAAGGAGTTAATATCCAAAATATATAAAGAACTAATAAAACTCAACATCAACTGACACCAACAATCCAATTTTTAAAACGAGCAGAGGATCTGACTAGACATTCCTCTACAAAGACATATAGAGCCTGGACAGTGTGGCTTAGTGGTTGAACATCAACCTATGAACATGGAGGTCACGGTTCAATTCCCAGGCAGGGCACATGCCCAAGTTACAGGCTTGAACCACAGTGTGGGGCATGCAGGAGGAAGCCAATCAATGATTCTCTCTTATCATTGATGGTTTTATCTCTCTCCCTCTCCCTTCCTCTTTGAAATAAAAATATATTTTTAAAAGACATATAGATGTCGAACAGACACATGAAAAGATTCTCAACATTGCTAATCATCAGGAGATAGATATCAAAACTACAATGAGATAACACCTCACACCTGTCAGAATGGATGATATCAATACAAATGACAAGTGTTGGTCAGGATGTGAGTAAATGGAATTCTTATACACTGAGTTGGTGGGATGGTGAACTGGTGCAGACACTATGGAAAATAGTATGGAGGTTCAAAAAAAAAGAACACAGAACAGCCATGGGGGGAAATAGGGGACATCTGTAATACTTCCAACAATAAAGATACATTTTTTAAAAAAATAGAAATGCCATACAATCCAGCAATCCCACTTCTGGATATTAATCCAAAGAAAATAAAAACACTAATTCAAAAAGATATATGTATCCCTATGTTCATCACTGCATTACTTATAATAGCCAAGTTGTGGAAGCAACCTAAGTGTTCATTGACAAATGAATGGCTAAAGATGTATTACAGCCTGGCTGGCATAGCTCAGTGATGGAGTGTCAACCTATGAACCAGGAGATCACAGTTCCATTCCTTGTCAAGGCACACGCCCAGATTACGGGCTCAGTCTCCAGTGGGGGCCATGCAGGAGGCAGCCGATCAATGAATCTCTCTCATCACTGATTTTATATCTCTCTCTCCCTCTCCCTTCCTCTCTGAAATCAATAAAAATATTTTTAAAATAAAAATAAGAAAGATGTGTTACATGTATACAATGGAACATTACTTAGTCATAAAAAGAAGTGAAATAAAAAAAATACAGTGATCACTTCATAAGGTACATAAATAATTATGTTGTATACTTGAAACTAATATAACATTGTATGTAAACTACACTCTAATAATAAGAAGAAGTCATAGTCATTTCTTTTATTAGCTACATGGAGGACTTCCACAGAATATCAATTTTTCTATGGGTTGTTACTTCCTACTCTTCTAACTGAACTAAACAAGAGATCACAATCAATTTTTAAATACTTACATTAGCACAGTTTGGGTCTGAAAGATGCAGATTTCCCTGCAGGAATCATACATTCTATATGATGATGATGATGATGCCTAGAATAAATATTCTAATGATTCAAAATGACACTAATTTTTTTTAATTAAATGTGTCACATCTGTTCCCTTCTTTGCTACTAAAATGGATGTTTGAAGTTCATTCTTTGATCAACAAACTTTTCAATTATCTCTATCCGTTCTCAAAATAAATCTTCAACACTATAATTTTGGACCTGTCTCAAAGAAAAATAAAAAAAAAACTTCTTAATAAATGGGGAGGATTTTTTAAAGCACAACTATTTGTGGTTAATTGGCCATAACGTACCTTTGGTCAATTTCATAACCAAGGCTTACTTCCAGAATCCCTTACTTTGCAATAGCACTGTTAAACAGAAGGACCAGCCTTGCTCCCTGCTCAGTTCCTGCTTTTCTTTGGTTCCTTATAAGTGCATAGTATACTATATCTGCTCTCGTCTTTATCTTCGGTGCTAGGTATTTTTTCCAACAGAGATTTCTTTGTGACTCAGACAAGCAAGCCATGGAATTTACAAACTCATTTCAACTGAATCCATTAAACTTACGAGACCACATACAACTCACAGCCTCAGCCTCAGTTTCTACATCTGAAAAACGGGGATCTGTAACCATCTAACCTTGCTGAGTTATAGTAAGTAAAAGGTCTTTATACATTATAAGGTAAAAATACAAAATTAGTGCTTCTGGCCCAGGCTGTAATCACCATTTCCTTCAGATGCATTCCCAATCTTTCAAGTATGGAACTTTGTATAGATCAGTTATTGTATATTTTAAAATATATTTGTATTGATTTCAGAGAGGAAGGGAAAGGGTGAGAGAGATAAAAAACATCAATGATGGGAAAGAATCACTGATCAGCTATCTCCTGCATGCCCCACTCTAGGGATCAAGCCCACAACCCAGGTATGTACCCTTGACTAGGAATCGAACTGTGACTCCTGGTTCAAAGGTCGATATTCAACCACTGAACTGCACCAGCTGGGCAGTTATAGTATTTTTATTATCTATTAGTTAAGAAAATACAAATTTTCATTTGGATTTCAAGTCCTTTACAGTAATTTCAAGGCCTCCTAGGGGGACATTATCAGATGTCCACCTAGAGAAATAGGTGAACCAAAGGTGACTGAAACACATTGGGCTGCTTAATTCCTGTTTTCAGATTCCTGTAAACCAACTACTTTCCTTTCCTAAATGTCCCCTACTACTTGCTCTTACTCATTGTCACCTTTATTCTCTGCTAAGCCCATCTGGCATTACTTTCATCGCTAGTAACTATAAAGTCTTAACAATTACTCATAGGTAAGCTTATATAGGCACATACCTCAATAGAACAAAATAAAATTGTTACCACACACAAGAATGGAAAGATTTGAGTCCAAAGTATCGGTAAATGTATATATATTTCTCTCCCCCAACCCTTGAGTTATTAATCATCTTGAAGCTTCAGTACTAAGACATCTGTTGGATGGAAGAACAGATTAGAGGGAGGCAAGGAAATTTGCCAAGACCTGAGGCAGATGCTTCCTCTTAGATTTGGACCTAGTAGCAATGCTACATGTTCTGACTCTTTCCCACAGATTTAAGTTTTAACATCACATTCTCTAATGCATGAAAACTCCAATAGGAGTAGAACTTGAGCATAGAAGTCCCAGGCATTACAGGACCACTTCACTCATTCATTCAGATAAATTAGTTGAGAACCTATGTTATTCTAGGGCTGGAGTGTTTGCTGTCACCTAGAGAGTCAGTTTACAGTATGACTTCAATTCAATAGTGCAAGGAACCTGAAGTGTCCTGGAGATTTAAAATATAAACAAGCTCATCAGGTGAAAAATGAATAACTTGTTCCAGGTTAACAACAAGGCTCTGAGACTTGAAAAGAACTAGGACATAAGATGCAAATTGGGGGAACCAAGAAATAGGAGAAAGAGTAGCTGAAGGCCTTTTAGTGATGGGCTTTCTGTTCCTGGCTGATGATTTTATATCATGTCTGAAGGCTACTAAAGGATTTTAAGTGGGAGGAGCAGTATCATGAGACTTGCTCAATCATTCTGAGATCCATATTCCCCTTACACCTCTTTACTCCCATCAGGAAGTTATTATAGTCTCCTCCTTCTTATCCTAGCCTTTGCCAGCCCTCAGCCTCCCACTCATCCAGTCTATCCTCCATACTTCCCAGATTGGTCTTTCCAAAATACATTCAGTCAAGTTATTCTCCTGTTTTAAGCCCTAAAATAGAATCTGGGGATAATTTTTCACACTCATTTTGCCACTAGTCACACTCTTCATATCTTAACCTCTGGCTAACCTGACTGCTACTACTTTCCCAGCATGCCATGCTATTTCATGCCTCTACTTTAATCATGCTTCTATTCTTAATGCCTCTGACACTCCACCTCCACTATCTTGCTGATGAATTTTTGCTTATCTTTTGAAACCCAGATCATCTGCCCCCATCTGCCTAGGCACCCCTCTTTAGTGTCGACCTCATACCTTCACAAGCTTCTATTAGAACATTTATATTGAGACTTTCTTGTTCAATCTTACTCTCCACTTTTGTCCCATAAGCTCCTTGGGAGAGAGATGGCACCTTTTTACCTTTATATCCCCAGTGTTTGGGACTTAGTTAAGCACTCAGTACAAAATCAGCAAAGAGATAAATCAATGAATGAATGTTCCTTCTTAGAGATAGAAGAAAGATGACCCCAACCTATTATGGAAAAAAAATATCCTGAATTCCAAGAAGGTAGCTATACTTGAAAAAGTCGAAAGCTATGTTTGTTACTATGGCAGAACAATGGAGTCAATTTCTCTAGTGTTCTACCTCCCAATTTCTTTTATGAAGATAGTTCAGTCTTTAAAATGCATAGATGAACATAGATTGCATAGTAATATTCTCATACACTGAGAAATGTTCCCAGTACATAGATATGTGCATACCTAGAGAATACTTATAATAACTTATCTTCTTTTTATATAATTCTATCTAAATTTTTGCAACAGTTAAACTACCTAACATGCTCCATTGAAGTAATGAAAAAAGGAGCTCAAGTATATAGAAATATTTCCTTTTCTGTAAAATATGTCTAAAAAGATACAGCTTTTGGTAATCTACATCTAAGTAATATCAAGGCATTTGTGGAAAGAATGACTGTTATTGAAAACTGAACTTGAAATATAGGGTCCAAGCCATGCTAAAGAGTCCTGTGACATGAAAATAATAGCGTCACAGGTCCTAAAAGATCATGTCCTCTGGACTCTGCCTCCACCTTAACCAGCAGCGATCTATAATAGAGAATCAGATGAGTTTCTCCGATATTTGACTTGTACATAATCCTGCTGCCAGCGCACTGCACTCAGGCTAGGCTAAGTCTAAATGATGGTGAGTGAATTCCCATGATCTTGATGGAATAGGGGTTTGGAGTTGGAATTAATTTAAAGTATATTAAGAAGCAAAAGGTTAAAAAAAATCAAATAGTCAACAATAGAGAGCTGATTTAAAAAAAGAAGAAGAAGAATTTATGGTAGATTGAATTGTTGGTCCCAATTCTACTCCTTATAGTAATATTATACATCCAGGACTTTGCCATTACCTCAAGGTAGATGAGGTATACTTTATAACTTCTTGACTATGGGTTTGACTAGGTAGATTGCTTTGACCAATGAGATGTTAGTAGATATCATGTTAGCAGAGGCTTGATGTCAGCTTAAATTATTAACCTTGTTTACTTGCACATCTGTCATCACCACAATACCAGTCTATTTATCCATGGCCCCTCCATGAGCAGCAATTTGGCCACATCTGATCTGCAGGCCTGTGGTGTAACGCAGAGTCATCCAAGACCACCCATGCATTGACTGAAATAAATACATGCTGAGGTACAAGAGAGAAAAATGAATGCTCATTGTTAGATGCTGCTGATATTTGGGGATTGTTTGTTATCTAGAAAAAGTTGTCTAATGCATTACTTATCTACATAATAGAATATTCTCTAGTTATTAAGTGAGGTATCTGTAGTCTGGCCAGTGTGGCTCAGTTGGTTGAGCATCATCCTGAGAGGCAACTGATCGATGTTTCTCACATCAATGTTTCTCTCTCTCTCTCTCTCTCTCTCTCTCTCTCTCTCTCTCTCTCTCTCTCTCTCTCTCTCTCTCTCCCCCCTCCCCTTACTCTTTCTCTAAAATCAATAAAAACATATTTTTTAATAAACAAGGCAGTTCTTGGTGAATTAATATAGGTAAAACTCTATAATATACTTTTAAATAAATACAACAAGAAGCAGAGCAGTATGTATAAAATGCTATTATTTGTGGAGAAGTAAAAGAGTTCATATTCCTATATTTGTTTGAATAATTGTAGAATACCTGTAGAAGAATGCACAAGAAGTTAACTGTAATCATTCCCAAAGAAGAAAACTGGAAGGGCTAAGAGTCATAAGTGAGAGTTACCAACCAGTGGGGAAGTATTTTGGTGTTTAATAACCAGTATAGTTGCACTGACACACTCCAGCTGAGTATCCACCCTGAATAGACACATTCTAGAAATAGCTTAGATCCACCTTTAACAGTTGTCAGTATGGTCTATCTAGATTGAAGTGATTTCAAGATTTAACAAGAGTTGGATTTAGTTGAGTTATGAGAATCAGAGTGGGAAAATGCAGAAGAATAAAAGGAAGTATGTGTTGAAATGAGTTTGCCATCTATATATTTTTAACAGCCCATCTCTATTCTCTGCTTTTCTCCCTCACCATGACTAATACCATTCCTAAATTTGACCTCATAGCAGGCCACAGTATATAGTAGATCACTAATTTAACTACTTAGAATAAACACTTGTAATAAGATGAGGAGGATAGAAATGCTGTAATATGAAAAAATTTTCTTGCAATGTGGGAAAAAGTACATATTTTTTTCCATATTTCACATAGTCCAAGAAACACTGTAAGAATAAGTGCATGTTACCATGGGAACTAGATGTCATCATTAGCATCATCAACACTCACTAAATGTTAAATATTGTTTTTAGTTACTTGCTGCTTGCACTAGAAAAGAAAGATATGATTTGCTATAACGAAATTTCTAATTCAAAGGACTTTTGGAACAACACACGTAAGAACAGGATACACCTTTTATCATTCATCATTGCTAGGGGCTAGGTAGAGATACAGAGATTAATAATTCTCAGTTCCTATCTGTCAGAAGTTCAATCTGGTGTAAGGGGACAGATGCACAAATGATTATTAGACAATGTGGAAATGCAGTGGCAGCGATGTTTGCGAGATATTTTACATAATCCCCAAAGCAATCAAATGCTGACACAAGAAGAACACATGCTTACTCAAGAAAAAACAAACTATTAGTATACCTATTTCTTGCCCAATTGTTTATCCAGAATACGATGCTTTAAGTTTTGAAATGCATAGGTGAGAAAACTCCCTGTGTCCTCTCCCTAAATTCCTCTCACTGTTCCTAGTTTTAACTTTAATCAGTGATATCTCCCCTTCACATGCAGAGCTCCTATGAAAACTGTAAAGACGAGAATTGTGGTTTCTACAGGTTGCTAAGTCAAAGGCTGAATGAATAATATAGACTTCACCAACCGCCAATGATCCTGTGTTCCAAAACTCAGGATCCAAGGAGCCAATAGCAGGCAGGGCACCTGGGATAGACAACCCAGTGCTCAGGAGAGTGATTAATCTTTATTTCCCCTGTGTTGTCAACATGCCCTGATGCAAAGGGACGATTGCCTGTCTGGATCTGCAGCACTCTTGGATTGCTCTCAGAGGCCCCATTTGCTCCACCTGTTAGTTCTTGTTGGGCCTCCACGGCATGGTCAACTGCCTAACTTTCTACACCCAATCTGTACCATCCACCAGACTATTGTGCCTGTCAGTCTTTTTCCTCTCTTCTGCATTAGAATCTGCCTTCACATTTCTACTCTACCAGTAGGATATAGAGTTCTCATATTCCAGTATAAGTGCAGGATGCTCCAGAGAAGTCAAAGCGAAAGAAATCAAGCTTACCACATGCAGTGGCCAAGGACATTGAGTGTAGCATCTTAATCAATTCCCAGGGGTCCAAAGTCTTAAAGAGCTTTACTCCTAAGTGGATCACGGTCTTCTGAAGCCCCAACATGTGTCTCCCTCCTAGGCAATAGCACGGTGGTGTTTAAGGGGCCTCTAACAGTTACTCTCGGTTTCATGGAGAAAAAGAATGATGAAAGGAGTTCATAAATTGCATATAGTGAATTTAGGGACAAAAATGTTATTGGGCTGGCTGACATTGCTTGCATGTCAGCCTGTGCAGTCACTATTGTGCTCAATACATGTTCATTTTCCTTCTTCAATCCAACATCTAATAATTTTCCTCTTTCTCTAAGGCTTTAATACATGATCCAGTCTCCCCCACCCAACCCACCCCCACCAAAATAACAATTCCTCAACCTTGCAACCCCCTCAATCCACTGTCATCTCTCTCCCTGATGCCCCACCCATTCCTCTGCCAGGCAATTCTCCCAATTTTATTTGCATGTGAACATTGCTATATGTACACCATGAAAGTTCAGTTTCTAGAATGCATGTAGAGACCAGAAACCCAAGCACACTTGGGTCCTTTATATGTGCTAGGACCAGGAATATGATGATAAATAAGATTCCTGCATTCAAAATGTCAAATATTTCCTGACTTCATATCTCCTAAAAGATAACATGCCAGATCTCCTTCTCTACTCCCAATCCATCTGGACTGGCTCAGTGGTTGAGCATCAACCTATGAACCAAAAGGTCATGGTTTGATTCCTGGTCAGGGCACATGCCTAGGCTGTGGGCTTGATCCCCAGTGTGGGGGTGCAGGAGGCAGCCAATTAATGAATGTCTCTCAACATTAATGTTTATATTTCTCTATCCCTCTCCCCTCCTCTCTGAAATCAATAAAAATAATTTTTAAGTCTACTCCCATAATCTGTTATGTGTCATTTGTTCTCTTGACCTCAGCTAATTGGTCCAAAGCTTCTAATTGGATCCATCTGCACCAATCTGATTTAGAACTGGCACATATGGACCCAAATCAGCCTTTTACATTTGTTTAGCTAGAAACCCCATATAAAGCCAAGGCTGCAGCAGAAATAACTGGCTTCTGTGCCCTGAGAAATGGAGGAAACAAATGAAAAAAATAGCATAAGATAGACTTGCAGAAAGGAGCTGTGGGAAGATCATGAATATCCTGTGCCAAGATCATTCTGGCTGCAAGTAATTGAAAATCCCAACTCATCAATTCTTAAACAGTAAGAGAATGTATGACCTTATGTGTTAGTCTGACAGGATCACCATGACAAAATACCACAAACTGGATGGTTAAAACAACAGAAATTTACTTTCCAAGTTCTAGAGGCTGGGAGGCCAAGATCACATGTGAGCAGGCTGATTCCTCCTGAGGCTCACTCCAGTGTGCAGAAGGCCTTCTTCTCTCTGTGTCCTCATGAAGCCATTCCTCTGTGTGCATGTGTCTCCCCCTTTTCGAAGAACATAGGTCATATTGGATTAGGATCTACCTTTATGACCTCATTTAACCTTAATTACCTCTTTAAAGGCCTATATCCAAATAAAGTCACATTCTAAGATACTAGGGGTTAGGATTTCAATGTCTGAATTTGGGGGGAACATAACACCTTATATAACAGAAATTTCTCTTGATTTAGGTTCCAAATACAGCTCCATGACATGATCAAGATCTCAGATGTCTGCTCCTCTTGGCATCAGGTTCATACTAAGGCTGGTTTCCCTTTCAGTTGAGAGATGACTGCCAATGGCAATAGGCATTATAGACTCTCTTTTAAAGCTTGGCAATGGAGAAAGATAACTTCTCCAAGTGTGGAATGTAAATCCCATCCTTCAATCTGCTTGAGTAAACCTAAGTCACCATGCTTATCACAGGAACAGTAGTAGCCAGAGGAAAGTCACATATTGATTGGCTAACACTAATGAAGACTTACTGCTACCACCACCCTCACCCCAGAATTAAAAGGGAAAGGATGGTTATCCTATATAATAAAAAGCTAATATGCAAATTGTCTCCTCGGGAGTTTGACCAAAGGGGAGTTCAACCACCGCTATGACATGCACTGATCACCAGGGGGTGGCGCAGAATGAAGGAAGACCCCAGCCTGCAGCCAGGGGAAGGAAGGACTTAATCAGCCCTGATCACCAGCCAGGCCTAGGGACCTAGCCATGCACGAATTTCATGTACCAGGCCTCTAGTCTGAATATAATCAAGAATCTGTTAGGAAGAAAGGCAGGGGGAGTAAGATTTTTTGGTAGCTTTGGGGACAAGAAAGACAGAATCCTGTGTTACCGTTACCTGCCAGCATTATTTTTCTTCCCCTTATCTCTTTCCATCTATGCATCTCACAATAAATCAACATGAAAGGGAAAACAAATTAAATTATACTTTCCATACCCATGTCTTCCCTCTCTCCTTCCAGGACTCTCCATCCAGTAACTTGTCAATGCTCTACAGAGCACCTCCAAGGAAATACAAAGTAATCTTCTCTCCCCATCCACGATGGAATTCAGTTTCAACTTGTGTTATAGAAAACATTAGAAAATAGCCCTAGCCAGTTTTGCTCAATGGGTAGAGCATTGGCAAGCAGACCCAAAGGTCCTGGATTTGATTCCAGTCAAAAACGTGTACCTCAGTTGCAGGCTCCTCACGAGCCCAGGCCCTGGTTGGGGCACATGCAGGAGGCAACCAATTGATGTGTTTCTCTCACATCAATATGTCTCTATTTTTTCCTCTTTCACTCTCTCTGAAAATCAATGGAAAAATATCCTCAAATGAAGATTTAAAAAAATAAATAAATAAAATGTTAGAAAACAAACTTGATGTTTCAGAACATGTGTTCTTCAGGACTTTTCAAAGCTCTTGCCCAAACATATAATAAATATCAGAGAAAGCCAGGTTTTGGATCACTGGCCCTCAGTTCTTCTGATACTGGGGTCAGTTCTCTTTCCCCCTAACTGCACTCCTCACTTTGGTTATATGGAAACCAGACTGTTGATTCAGGAACCTTGCTTTTCCTCTCCCTTAAAGAAGCAACTGTTCAGCAACTATCAGTATGCTTACACTGAAAATATTAACATATGTAATTCAGTTCCCGAGATCACATATTATTATAAGATTTAGAAATTTTTCTCTTTTTGGGTGAAAATATCAATAATCCCTGAATTTGTGTATATGTGAAGTCATTCCCACATTGTTTCGGTTATTGGCTAAAGATTAATTTTTCAGATGACTTTTGAGTCAAGGCAGACTAAAGGACTTTGTCTTTTGTGAGCATTTGCGGCAATAAATGTGTACTTTGTATATCTAATTGGGAATGAATGGAAGGGGAGCTCTACTGCAGGTGTGCATTTGCAAATCTCTGAGATCACATTGCTTTGTGCTGGAAGCATGGGTGTGGGTCTGTGGGGAATTAACATAGATAATAAGTGTGGACGTGAATGGAAAAATCAAGGTAGGCGGCTTTAAACTGAGTCAGTACAAGTCTTCACTCTTGAGTAGTATGCAGGTTGCTTTTCAGCTTCCCAGTGACCTCAGTACAGCCTGTTGAAAAGGAAAGGAAGCTATTTGGCTTCTCATATTGCCTATGGTTTCTATCCTGGGAACTCCTTTCTTTCAGCTTCACTTGCCTGAGAATTCCCTATTTCTTTTACTTCCACCTCAGTGATGCCAAAACCCAGCTCTGCCTCCTACATGGCTCCAGAGCAGGCTTCACTTTTAGAAACTGGTAGAAACAGTAAGAAAAGGGAGGGAGGAGGGCTATGTGACTCATACTTTCCTCCCTAAGCCTGACCCACATCCACCACAAACCAAGTCCCCATTACATTTTCTAACCACAGTATACTCTGTGGTAGCCAACATGTGGACATGAACTGCCCAGGGGAATCCAAGGTCTGGCTCTCCTCTAAATGCAAATGAATATCATCGCAGTCCTTATTTACCCAGAGTCACTCCTAAAATCTCCACTACTCACCTGGCTTGTGTGGCTCCATTGGCTGGGCTTCGTACCATGCACTGAAAGGTCAGGGCAATGCCTAGGTTGTGAGTTTGTTCCCGGGCATACAGGACTCTCACATTGATGCTCCTCTCTTTCTCTTCCTTTTCTTTTCTCTCTGTAAAATCAATTTAATAGTTTTTAAATCTCCACTACTCAACCTAAGTAAAAAGAAGGAAATGAGAATACAAGAGAAAATTGGGGGCAGGGAGCAGAGAAGTATATGGGGAAGGACTTACCATTTGTTTTTCATTGTTATTAGCATTAAAATAAAAATCATTGTAAAAATTAAAATGAAAAAATCCCAAACATGCTTTAGGATCAGGTAAGCAGGGGAAAGGTTTTAGATTTTCTATTTGGGTTCTGTAAGCTTCTGGGCAATAGTGAGCAAGGAAAGGTGCAATACCAGTGGAAGAGGAAAGCAAAGGCCAGACCTGAGGCCTCCCCTTTCCTACAGTTCCTACCAGTTTCTAAAAAGCGAGGCCTGCTTTGGGGCTGTGTATGAAGCAAAGCAAGGTTCTGGCCTCCCTGAGGTGAAAGTAAGCAATAGGGAATTACAGATTGAAAATTATCACCAGTAACAACAACTGGGCCTAAAATAGGCAGTAAGATTGGGTCCCCAGCAGTCTTCATCTACCAGATTATAATATAAATCATGGTAATGCCATCCTCTTTGCTACTGCTCATTTTGGAAACGGACTAATGAACAAATTCTGGCCAGTGAGACATGAAGAGAAGTTTGCTGTGGGAATTCTGGGAAACTTTTCTTTTGTCTTGCTACTACTGGCTTGGAAATAAAGTCAATACCTGGAACAGCAGGGCATAAAAATTGGGCATCTGGGTCCTTGTTAAAATAATTAAACCACTGGGATAGTACTTCCCTGGACTTATTGTTATGTGAGATAATAACATTTCTTATTATGAAAGACCTCTGAAGGCATCCTGACAGATAGATATGCTCCTTTCTCATATTACCTGGGAACTCTCACCACATCTACCTCCTGCCCTGCTATAGACTCGAGAGCTGTCACCAATGAGTTAGAACCAGAGTGTCTCTTCCTGTGCCCCAGAGAAGAAGCAGGGTACAAAAGGGAGTCCTAGAGCTAGGGAACACAGTGTTGTACTTAAAGGCAAGTTCAGCTGTAGTAATAATAATGTCAGACTGTGTCAAGTACAGCATTAACAAAACAAACCATTTTTATAAGTAGTATATGACGTGGTTTCCATGGAAAATAGATTTTCAGTTTGAAATAACTTATTTAAAGAATACAACACATGGCAAATTGAGATTGCATGTTGTGTTCTAATTTTAACTGAAATCTCTAAATGAAGAATAATCTGGCCTTACCTAGATATTTAGAGATTGTTATCCTAATATCAGGGATTTTTAAAAACATTTTATTTGGCCCTGGCCAGTGTTCTCAGTGGTTAGAGCTTCAGTCTCCACAGGAAGAGTGCAGGTTCAATTCCAGTCAAGGCACATGCCTGGGCTGCATGTCTCTTCCCCGGCCCTGGTTGGAGCACAAGCATGAGGCAATCAATGATATATGTCTCTGTCTCTCTCTCTCTCTCTCTCTCTCTCTCTCTCTCTCTCTCTCCCCCTTCTGCCGCCCCAAGCTCCTCCCTCTCTGGCCCTCCTTCTCTGCTTTCAACTCTCTCTAAAAAACCTATGGAGCCCTAGCTGGTTTTGCTCAGTGGATAGAACATTGACTGCAGGCTGAAGAGTCCCAGGTTCAATTCCAGTCAAGGGCACATGTCCATGGGCTTGGTCCCCAGTAGGGGGTATGCAAGAGGCAGCAGATTCATGGTTCTCTCTCATCATTAATGTTTCTTTCTCTTTCTCCTTCTCCCTTCCTCTCTGAAATCAATAAAAATATATTTTAAAAATAAATAAATGAAATAAATAAAAAACTATAAAAAAAAATATCCTGGGGCCGAAACCGGTTTGGCTCAGTGGATAGAGCGTCAGCCTGCGGACTGAAAGGTCCCAGGTTCGATTCCCGTCAAGGGCACGTACCTTGGTTGCAGGCACATCCCCAGTGGGGGGTGTGCAAGAGGCAGCTGATCGATGATTCTCTTTCATCAATGTTTCTAACTCTCTATCCCTCTCTCTCCCTCTCTGTAAAAAATCAATAAAATATATTTTTTTTAAATATCCTGGGGTGAGGTTAAATAAACAAACACCTATTTGACTCCATGCCACTCCCTGGGCTAGGCTTCACGTGGCACAGTGTGTGTATGTTCATACATGTAAGGGAGGGGCTGGAAAGAAGGGGAAGCAGAGGCCAATCTCATGGCATGGTGTCCCTCTATACGCCAGTGTTGTTATCCAGAAAAAAATACAGTTAAAGGGAACATTTAGTTTTCTATGCCACATATGAGTGAAATCATATGGTTCTTGACTTTTTCTGTCTGCTTTATTTTGCTTAGCATGATGTTCTGAAGAACCATCTATGTTGTCGCAAATAGCAGTATTTCAACTTCTCTTATGGCTGAATAGTCCTCCAACTACTATGTATGCAAGGTAGGAAAGGAAAAGGGGGTCAAATATATGGTGACAGAGGAAACCTGACTTCGGGTAGTAAACACACAATGTAATATACAGACGATGTATCATGGAATTGAAACCTATATAATTTTATTAACTAATGTCACCCCAATAAATTTAATAAAAACCTAAAAAATGAACATTTAGGAATGTCTTTAAATTAAAGAGTCATAAAAGACTAATTGTTCCTTCTTGAAGGCCTATTTCTTAGTACCGATGTGATAAAAGAGATGTACATAGGCTAATTGCATGTGTATGAATCATAGATATATCTTTAGAACCGGCTAGAAATATCCTTTCCCTGTTTGCCTGTCCTCTTCCTACCCAGGGTGCAGTGCCTATGAATAGGAGAGAGAGTGTGTGTGGCTGACTCAATCAATTATCATCTACAAAGAGTAAATCAAGTGGGAAATTACCTGATTTTCCCATAGTCCTCATGACCAGGATTTCCCCTTTGACTAAATTACTAGCCTATGGAAAATAGTCTAAATAATCTTTGTATTTCTACACCTTTTGTCCCAATATGATAATAATCTAAACACATGCAAGGCACATTACTTACATTATCTCATTTAACCCTCATACCAACACTGTAACATAGATGTTAATGTTCTTGTTTTAATTATGCAGAAACAGAGGAATGATTTGGTTCACTAACTTAATCAAGATCACACAGCAAGCCTGGCTAGCGTGGCTCAGTGGTCAACCTATAAACCAGAAGATCACAGTTTGATTCTGGATCAGGGCGCATGCCTGGGATTGTGGACTCTGTCCCCAGTGTGACAGAAAAAAAGTCTCAATGGTAAAATGCACTAAATGCATCCTGGCCCACCTACTTGGCCTGGACCAATCCCCTTTCTGAAACTATTAGCATTGGTGCTAGAAATAAGGACTCTGCTGAAGATTCACTTAGATAGGATCTCAAAAATGCTCTTTCCAGTCAAAACACTCCTAAGGCGTAATTTCTTAAATCTTATTCTATAGAGGCTATGCCACCAATTATAGCCATTAAAGGCATATTAAAATGAAAGGAGCCTGGGTAATTAAGTTAAGAAAAACCTGGACTTTATATTCAGAGTTGGCCACTTGCTGAGGCAAATTACACACTGCATGTGCTGTGAAATTGCCATAATCAGACCTACATCACATCTTAAGTGTATTAAATAAAACATTTAATGATAAATGTAGGAGCTCAACAGATATTTGTTTCCTTTATTCCTCATATCCCAATCAAGCCTACAATACAGGAAGATTGGGGGTATGACTAGAATCCCCACAGACCAGTCATTACAGAGTGATCAATTATACAGGTTATGTTTGTACATGCCCTGCTCCTGCCAGCCACTGGATACTGGGAATACAAAGTTGAATAAGACAAGGACCTGATCTCACACAGCTTACAGTTTGATGAACAGGCAGGGATGGCAAGGTGTGTGTGCCACCCAAATTATCAGTAATTAGAATACAGCATGGCTATACCTGAAACCTAAATAATTTTATTAACCAATGTGACCCCAATAAATTCCATTTAAAACATGTGTTTTTTTTTCACTTATTTGTATCTTTTTAATTTCTTTTTTTTCCTTTCCCCCGACTTTATTTTTATTTATTTATTTTGTTGGTTTTTTTTCATTTTTTAAAATTTTTATTAAGGTATTATATGTGTACATAGCTTACCATTGCCCCCCCCCCCCACCTCCCATAGATGTCCTTCCTCCCCAGAGTCTTGTATTCGTTGGTTGTACTTATATGCATGCATACCAGTCCTTTGGTTGATCTCTTATCTCCCCCAGATCTCCCTCCCCTCCCCGCTGTCATTTGACAGTCTGCTTGTTTTATGGTGACTATCTCAATACCACACGAATAGAATCCACTCCTCCTCCAGTTCACACCGCCCCCCCCCCAGGTCCCACTGCTTCCTGGGGGGGGCACAGGGCTCTCCCGGGGCACATGGCTCTCCTGGGGTACACGGCCCCCTGGGGCACACGCCCCCCCCCCCCGGGTGCTGGGGGTGCGAACAGAAGGCTCCGCGCCTGCTCCTCACTAGCACGGCGGGCGGGCTGGGGCAGCTGTGGGCGCGGAGGCCGGACTGAGATGGCTGCGGGAGGGGAGATCACGATCCAAGGCTTCTGGTTCCGGACGGGAGCGGACGTGGAGGCCAAGCTCCGAAGCAGCCCACTCCCTGGGCCCAGAGCGGAGTGAGCTCTGCTCTCGGTGGGCTTCCCTCCCTGGGGGCTCTGCAGAGGCTCCGGCCTGGCCCTGCAGCAGCGGGACTGATGGGCAAAGGGCTCACCGAGGCCACGATCAGAAGGCGCCACGCCAGCTCCTCCCCAGCACGGTGGGTGGGCTGGGGCGGCTTCGGGCGCAGAGGCTGGGCTGAGATGGCTGCGGGCGGGGAGACCGAGCTCCAAGGCGTCTCATTCCGGGCGGGAGCAGAAGGTGCGGCTGAGGTCCGGCATCGGTTCCCTCACTCCCACGGAGGGCAGGCTGGGAAGGCTGCGTACACAGAGGCCAGGCTCCGAAGCAGCCCACTCCCTGGGCCCGGGGCGGAGCGAGCTCTGCTCTTGGTGGTCTTCCCTCACTCACTGTGGTGGCGGCGGCAGCTCCGGCAGCTCCGGCGGGTTCAGTTCCACCACAGTTTTAAACTCCACATGGCGGCAGCGGCGTTTTTCTTTGTCTCTAGTTGTAGCCATCCCATTCCGCCACCTTTCCTGTGGGTCTGATATGATCCCTTTCGATTTTACCTATTGTTTTCCAAATTGTGGATGAGGTGGCAGCTTAGGAGACTACCTAGGCCGCCATCTTGTTTCGGTCTTCTTAAAACGATTTTTAGAAAAGGAATATAGCGTGGTTAGTGTCAAGGTAAACCAAGTAGGAATTCAGAAGAGGGGTGTCAGAAAATAGAGGTGCTAAAAGGCCCTAGAGAGCATGACCTTCATCACATCATTTGAACATAGAGAAGCTGATACAAAAAAAAAAGCTAAGTGACAGCTCAAGGGTACACATCTACTTACTACTAAAGTTTGACTAAAACCAAGAATACCTAAACCCAATACTTTCTCACTCAAAACTAAGGGGTTGTGGAAGGGTTTCCTCCCTTCAGATAACTTGTCTAAGTATCTAAGGCCCTGTCATCTTCAGGTGGTCAAAATCTTTCCCTGAACTTACCTTCTCTGACAATACCTCACTTTCATTCCCACTATATATCCAGCCAACATACCCAAGTGAGAAAAGCCTGGGGAGGCACTTTTTTTTTTTTAAGAGAAAGAGAGATATTAGTTACATCCTGAACATTCCCTAACTCCGACCAGAAACTGAACCCACAACCAGGGCATGTTTCCTGACCTGAATTAAACCTGCAACCCTTCAGTGCACTGGATGACACTCAACCAATTGAGCCACACCGGCCAGGGCCAGAAAGGCATTTTTGAAGAAAGCACATATTGATAATCTTTATACTTTTGGCTCTATGTTCATTGTACTAACCAGCAATAAAACCACTGGGAATAAGCTACAATTTCCATGACAGAACTTTAAAGTCTTAGAAGTAAAGGAAAACTTAAGGAAATTTCAAAGAAGAAAAATAAATATTCATGCTCTTTTTTTCCTTTCTCCAATTAACTCTAAATAGCGGTAGCACGAAGAGGGGTGTCTGCAGCGGTGACTGAGTATTTGCACAAACTATGCTTCACCACAGAAAGACAGCAATAAACCATCTGCATTTACAGCACAGTGACTGAATATAGCTTTACTGAACTGTCTAGTTAACTTAGTGTCATGTATTTCATTTGAGAGGCATTTAAAAGTAGGTTTCATTATATTTTTAAATTTCTATGTCAGGACTTATAGACTGCTCTTTGCAAATATGTGACAATAAGAGTGGCCCTAGTTAGCTTGGCTCAGTGGATGGAGCATTCGCCTGTGGGCTGAAGGGTCACAGGTTTGATTTCAGTCAAGGGCATATGCCTGGGTTGTGAGCTTGATCCCCAGTAAGGGGCATGATCAATGATTTTCATCATCAATGTTTCTATCTCTCTCTCCCTCTCCCTTCCTCTCTGAAATCAATAAAATATATATTTTTAAAAAGAGTGGATGTGTGTTCATATATTTAATTAGATAATTAAATAAGAATAATACACTAATTGAAGTTATGAAATTGTTACAGTGACTTATGACTCAAATATTTATATCTGCTGAGGTTAGCACTTGTATACTCTTCTCAGGATCTAGATAAATTTAGTATTCTGACTTTAACAGCGATCCATACAGAAACAAATTAGATTGTTTTTCCTGACTGTAAAGAAATATACTTTCTCACCGAAACTGGTTTGGCTCAGTGGATAGAGCATCAACCTGTGGAGTGAAGGGTCCCAGGTTCGATTCCGGTTAAGGACATGTACCTTGGTTGTGGGGGGGGGGGGGGGTGCAGGAGGCAGATGGTCAATGTTCCTCTCTCATCAATGTTTCTAGCTCTCTATACCTCTCTTTTCCTCTCTGTAAAAAATAAAGAAAATATATTTTTAAAGAAATATACTTTCTCTGCAAGTTAATAGAAATATTAAAAAGTAAAAAGTAAAAAATATATATATCATACCAAGTAATAATCATTTCAACAGAATAATAAACATATATATGCATCTTACATAAACATACATATATTTAAATGATTATTATATTATACATAATCATTTCTAACTAATTGCTTTTTATTATATTTTGAAATTCACTGGAGGGAATATCAGAAATTAGTGCTATCATCAAAAACTGGGAAGGTTCTAGGTTAATGATTCCTCTTATGTTACCATTTAACTTGCCTACATGACTTTTTTTTTTAATATATATTTTATTGATATTTTACAGACAGGAAGAGAGAGAGATAGAGAGCTAGAAACGTCGATGTGAGAGAAACATCGACCAGCTGCCTCTTGCACACCCCCTACCGGGGATGTGCCCGCAACCAATGTACATGCCCTTGAACAGAATCGAACCTGGGACCTTTCAGTCCGCAGACCGACGCTCTACCACTGAGCCAAACCGGTTTCGGCCTACATGACATTTTAAACCACAGAAATATCTTGGAGAATGACCATGGATTATCATAAAATTAATTAGGTGATAACTTCAATTTCAGCTACTGTTTTAGTTTTGGCTTTTTTTTTTTTTTGCAAGAGGAAGGAGAGAAACATCAATTGGTTGCCTCCCATATGTGCCTCAACCAGAGATGGAACCCACAACCTAGGTATGTGTCCTGACTAGGAATCGAACCCAGAGCCTTCTGGTGGATGGGACGACATTCCAGCCAACACAGCCACCTTGTCATGGAACATTTGGCTTCTTTAATGGAGTGAATCAATATAGCCCCTGCCATCTAGTACACAGCTATTAACATGTCATATACCTATTTCTGTATAACAATGTATAAGGTAAACCAGAAACAGTGTACTTTCATCTGATAGGGTCAGAAATATACTTTTCACTGTTTTACTTCCATTGTTAATGTTAGTTAGTGGCCATCAAAAAAATTTAATCCAAAAAATAAATAAATAAAATTTTAATCCACAGGCCAAATCTAGCTGCCACTTCTGTTGTTGTTGTTGTTGTTGTTGTTGTTGTTGTTGTTGTTAATCCTCACTTGAGGATATTTTTCTTCCATTGCTTTTTAGAGATAATAGAAAGGAGGGAGGAGCTAAGCGAGGGGGAGGGGTAACATCGATTGGTTGCTTCCTACATACACCCTGACCAGGAGGAGTAAGGATGGAGCCTGCAACCCAGATAGGTGCCCTTGGCAAGGAATCGAATGTGTAACTCCTCGGTGTGGGTGTATTGGCCGATGCTCCAACCCCTGAGCCACACCAGCCAGAGAAAGCCTGCCAATCAGTTACAGGAAAAGTCTTGTGACCTCACAGGAAGGGGACTGGGCAAATAAACACCCCACCTCTACTCTCTTCTCGTCCTTTGATTTCCTCTCAATGCTTCCTATTTCCCAAATCCAATTAGAAGTTAAAAAAAAAATCCAGGAAGCTTATTGATAGTCTATATAAGTCAGCCTTTGGCCCCTAGGACACAAATCAGAGTAGCAAGAGTGGATAATAAGTCTAGAGAAGCAAAAGAAGGTATTTAGCATATCCATTTTACAACCTAGTACCATTATAGTCTTGTGCCACATAATGACATCTCAGTGATGGACTGCAAATATGACGATGGTCCCCCAAGACTATAACGAAACTAAAATATGCCTATTTGCCTAGTGGCATTGTCATTACTCGTGTGTTTGTGGTGATGCATGTGTAAACAAACCTACTGTACTACCAGTTATATAAAAGTATTGCACATACAATTATGTACAGTGCCTAATAACACTTGATAATAATAATAAACTATGTTACTATCTTATGTATTTATTATACTATACTTTTTATCATTATTTTAGAGTGTACTGTAACTACTTACAAAAACAATGTTTGCTATAACACAGTATGCTGTCCTTGGCAGCAGCCTCATACATCTTGTGTTTATTGCATCTCTTGGTTGCATCATTTTGGTGCTTGCTTTAATCTTGTGTTTTATAAATTTACTGTAGCCTAAGTGTACAGTGCTTAAAAGTTTACAGTAGGGGACAATAATGTCCTATTCCTTCACATTCACTTGCCAGTCACTCACTGCCTCATCCAGAGCAACTTCCAGTCCTATAAGCTCCATTCATGGTAGAAGCCCTATAGTTGTATCTTTTTTTATCTTGAATACTGTATTTTTACTGTTCCTTTTCTAAGCTTAGAAATGGTTATATACCCAAATACTTACCAATATGTTACAATTGCCTACAGTATTCAATACAGTAGCATGCCATACAGGTTTATAGCCTAGAAGCAATAGGCTATACCATCTACTAGTAGGTCTCTGTAAATACATTTTATGATGTTTATACAATGCACAGCATCCACTGATACATTTCTCAGAATGTATCCCTGACGTTAAGTGACGCCTGACTATATAACTTTCTGTCTCCTGCAGTAGGTTGTTAAGAAGTAGGTAGTCAAGTATTTCATGGGGTAAATAGAATGTATATATTCTTTTTCAAACTAAACCCCCAAAAATAAGAAAATCAAAGAAAAATACGAAGGTCTGTTTGTTTTTTTATAAACACATGCCACCTTATTTTTGGAAACAACTATGAACTTCCTATAAGCTTCTTCGAGTATTACAATGCTTAACAGCCTCCAGGAGATGGCAGCATTGGTAAAGTATAGCACTATTTTTAACAGTTCAAATGATTTTTCACAATTATCACTGATTGGTAACAAACTTCCTAAATGGAAATAAGTTTTTAAAACATGGTTAGTCCTAATAACAAAATGCAAAAATTCTGAATTATTATCTCTAGAAAGATGGTTATTCAAGATACATAAAATCCTCAAATCCAAGAGACACATATCTATAAATATATATGGTATTAAGTAGTCCCCTCTTATCAATGGAGAATACATTCCAAAATCCCCAGTGTTTGCCTAAAATGGAGTACCAAACTATATATGTGTGTGTGTGTGTATAAACTTTATCATAGGTATTTGTGTATAGTATACACACACTATGTTTTTTCCTAAACACAACTACCTATGGTAAAGTTTAATTTATAAGTTAGGCCCAGTAATAAATTAATAAAAATAACTAATAAAATAGAACAATTATAACAATACTAGAGGCCTGTTGCATGAATTCGTGCACAGTGGGTCCCTCAAGTTGGCCTGCAGGGATCAGGCCCCAGCTCACGCCCCCAGCTTTGCAACCCCGCAGCCCCGCAGCTCCTCCTGGCACCTCACCTGCTTCACCAATCAATCAGGGCCCACCCCCCACCCCGGCCCCCGCCCCGGCCAGCTCCCTCAGCACAACCCCCACCGCCACCACTGGTCACCATCCGTGGGTTGGTCAGTGGGTAATCAGGCCCCCGCTCACACCCTTCTTGGCCTGGCACTAACCATTCACCTGCTCTACCATCCCGCCACAGTCCAACTCTCATCAGGGCCCACTGAGGCCAGCAGTGCCTCTACTGCTGCCCACTGCCAGCACCATGTCACCAATGCCTGCCATGTTCCATGCCACCCCTCATGGTCAGCACACATGATAGCAAGCAGTGAAATTCACGGTCAAACTCCCGAGTGCACAATTTGCTTATTAGGATTTAATTATATAGGATACTGTAATAAAAGTTATATAAATGTGGCATTATTAAGTAAAATAAAGGTCACTTGAACACAAACACAGCAACACTTTGACAACTGATCTGATAACCCAAACAGCTAATAAGTGACTAATGTCCAGAATGGATATGCTGGACAAAGGGATGATTCAGGTCTTAGGCTGGATGGGAAAGGATGGCAGATTTCATTATGCTATTCAGAACAGCACACAAATAAAAAGTTATGAACTGCTTATTTCTGGAATTTTCCATTTAATTTTTTTGGATTGAAGTTGACCATGGATAACTGAAACTGCAAAAAGCGAAACTGCGCATAAGAGGTTATTACTGTATATAGTTTCTTTTTTTAAATATATTTTATTGATATTTTACAGAGAGGAAGGGAGAGAGATAGAGAGATAGAGAGTTAGAAACATCGATGAGAGAGAAACATCGACCAGCTACTTCTTGCACACCTCCCACCGGGGATGTGCCCGCAACCAATGTACATGCCTTTGACCAGAATTGAACGTGGGACCCTTCAGACCGCAGACCAACGCTCAACCACTGAGCCAAACTGGTTTCGGCGTTTCTTTATAAGATTTACATAAACTGCCCTAGCCAGTTTGGCTCAGTGGATAAAGCATCACCCTGCAGACTGAAGGGTCCCAGGTTCGATTCCAGCTGAGGGCATATGCCTAGGCTGTGAGCTCGATTTCCAGTAGGGAGTGTACAGGACGCAATCAATCAATGATTCTCTCTCATCATTGATGATTCTATCTCTCCCTCTCCCTTCCTCTCTGAAATCAATAAAGATATATTTTTTAAAGATTTATATAAATTATTAAATTGAAAGAATATGAATTGTATATATGTGACATAATCTATAAATTGTATTCAAGAGCAAGTTTAATAACTAGAGGTAACTAGTCACAAAATATATACACAGTATCATATTCAGATGTGACAAATTAAAACCCGGATATTATAGATATCATATCGACTATAAGGAAAAATTTTGTCATTAAATGTCATTTCTAAACTGCTTTCGTCATATCAAATGAGAGGGCAGGGCAGGGCGGGGCTAACTGTTGACTCCATTTTGTACTGTGGGGTAGGGCAGAGCTATCCTCCATTTTGTAACTGGACCCTAGCCCTCATCCAACCAATCAGGGTCAGCCAAAGCAGTGACATCACCACCCCTATAAAACCTCTTGATCTGTTAAAGCAAGCACTCTTCCGCCATGCCGCTGTAAGTGGGACAGAGCCCGTGCTAGCATGGAATACAGGCTTTCTGCTACTGCATCGAACTTGGCTCCCTGGTGGTCCTTGGGGATTACGAAATCTGGGCATAACACAAACATCTTAAACTTGTGATGCACTTAGATATTGTCAGTATTTTGGGCCAGGTACTTAGCTAGGTATAGAGGAGAAAATGTTAAAAAGCTGTCTGACCCACTAAACCACTGGTGTGATAGGGGGATAGACAAACCCAACAAATTAGAATACAATTGGGTCTTACTCTGATAAAGCAATGCACTATTATAACTGGAAGGGCCAGCTCACCTAACTCTACTTTGAGAGTTATGGAGGACTTCGCCAAAAAAAGAGGACTGGCCGAAACCAGTTTGGCTCAGTGGTAGAGCGTCGGTCTGCGGACTGAAGGGTCCCAGGTTTGATTCTGGTCAAGGGCATGTACATTGGTTGCAGGCACATCCCCGGTAGGGGGTGTGCAAGAGGCAGCTGGTCAACGTTTCACTCTCATTGATGTTTCTAGCTCTCTATCTCTCTCTCTTCCTCTCTGTAAAATATCAATAAAATATATATTTTTATTAAAAAAAAAAAAAGGAGGAGGACTGAGCAGCAGAGAGGCCTAGAGATGAGCAGGTGTTTGCCAGGACTATCACCAGGTGACTGCATGCAGGAAGAACAGCAGACATGCTATCCCAGTGTTTAACCAAAAGTGACTTTGTCCCTCAGGGACATTTGGCGATGTTGGAAATAGTTTTGGTTGCCATACTGGGTAGACTTACTGCAGTAGAAGCCAGTAGTGAGTAGAGGTCAGGTATGCACAAGACAGCCTCCCACAACAATTAAATTATCTGATTCAAATAGTGCCACTGTAGAGACACTATGTTCTAATTACAAATTACATCTCTTTGAATGGCCAGGTTACAGGAAGGGATAGGAAAGAAGCTAGAGATGAAGCCAAAATGACAAAAAGGACACAAAATTAAGAAAGCCTCATTGGGAAGAAAAAAAATAGATTTTATTCTCAGTGTGAGTGAAAAATAGATTTTATCCTCAATGAGCATAATCAGATTTACATAGTAGAGAAATTGCTGTGGCTACAAGAGAATAAATAAGTTGAGAAATTACAAAATGGAATTTAAACAACTTCAGTTGCATTTTCTTTATCAATGGGAATATCTTCAGCATAAAAAAAGTGAAAGACTGAAAGAAGCTAATTGAAATCCAGGACTGATGACAAGACTGTGAGAAAACAAGTAGCTGTAATTTCAAGGTTTCTGGTGCAAATAAATTAAAGTGACATCTGCACCTCATTTCCTGAATCCCTCCCTCCCCGGGCCAGCACGGCTGCCCTTCCTCCCTCTGGCTGAGTCTGGTGCCTCAAAGGCCTTCCCTTGGTCCCTTATCTTTAGCAGCCTTTTTTTCTTTTTTCATTTGTCCGGCTAGACTAGCCACCCCCATCTGACTTGTTCTTCCAGTTCTGATTGGAAACTATGTGTCTTTTGTGCGACTAAGGAAGGTTAAGGAAACTCCACCCCTTAGCCTCAAGCACAGTGAGACTGACTCATAAGAGTGGTAGAGAGAGGGAAGGAGAGGTTTGACAAATTACCTCCCAAGTGGTTAGAGGATTTGCAGACTGATTTTGTCAGTACAGAGTAAAAGCCAAAATCCTTTCAATTTCTCTTGGTATCCCACTTCACCCACCCTGCCCTGACTCTCACCCTCCACTTCTACTACCCTGTCCCTCAGTCACTCAGCTCCAACCCCACTGTCCTCCTTTAGCTCCAAAGAGTTTACATTAGCTGTTCCATCTACAAGAGGCCCTGGCCAGGTAGCTGAGTTGCTTAGAGTATCCTCCTGATACACCAAGGTTGAGGGTTCAACCCCTGGTCAGGGCACTTATAAGAAGCAACCAGCGAATGAATGCATAAATAAGTGGAGCAACAAATCTCTCTCTCTCTCTCTCTCTCTCTCTCTATCTATCTATCTATCTATCTATCTCTCAAAATCAATCAATTTTTTTTTAATGAAACCACAGGCCCAAAATGGAATAACTTGCAGTAAGCCCTACTAAGACTTACCACATAACCTAATTGCAGTTTCAGCCTCTCCCAAGAGTGGAATTTAAACTAATCAGTCTAGATTCTCCAGGTCAGCACTAGTGACGTAATCCACATGATAAACCCCCATTGCCTTTCCCCAAGGGAAATAATCCACTCTTAATTTTCTTGCCCCGTCCCCGCCCCAACCCTGTGTCTGCCTATAAAAGCCTTCCATTTTGAACAGCTCCCTGGAATTCTCTTTTGTCTGCTGGATGGTGTGGTAGGCAGTTAGACATGAGCAGAGCAAAGATGATGGACAAGGTACAGAAGGTCATCAGGGCCGAAAGTCCTGGGTGCCTAGCAAGGACAATTGTAGGACGGGACCCCCAGCGTGACCTTTCCTCCTGTAGCATATCACTGGTCAAGCAGTTTGGACCCCCTGATATTTCTTTCCCAAAGATAACATTTAGACCTCAGCTGTACTTCAGCACCCAGCCCTGAAAAGCAGCAAAACTCCATGGCTGACCTTAGGACCAGCTGCATTGAATAATGATCCCTGCCCTGATGTGCACCAATCAATCAGTGGAGACCACAACTCTGGAAAAGACTCACATGGAAAGCTGCTGAATATTCTATTAAGATCTTCCTCAGAAGATCCACCCTTGAAACCCTTAGGCTGAGGATCCACTGAGCTCTCCCTCCCAGAAGCACTCAGTGCCTTTCCCTTTCCTTTCCCTCTCCCCATCCCCCCAGGTACCTTATCATCACCTTCCTCACTCCCACGCTTCAAGGGCCCTTCCTATACCTCTATAACTTGTTTCCTAAGCCCATTTCTTCTATGATTTACTTCTACCTCTGTGGTTTTCCAAATAAATATTCTCTTATAGTTTCAGTCTTGACTCTAAATGCTTTCCTAGCCAGAACTCAAGTACTGAGGCTGCTGAACCCAGGTTTGGTCTGACCCCACCTGGTACCTTTCCCAACACCTACAATGGGATGCTGTCAAGTTCACAAATCATTCTATAAAGCCAATCAGTTCTTCAAATTTACTTTGTTGAATTTTTGTTCTTTAACAAGAGCTTTAACAAAATACCCAGATCCAAACTTTAGAACTTTTTTCAAAGGGCAGATATATTTATCTTTCCAAGTTTGGCTCCCCTTCCTTCTATCCTCTTTCACCTTCTAGCCTCTTTCACCTCTATCAGTACCTCCACTCCATCTCACCTCCACCACAACCCATGTCAATAGCCTAGTCTTATTTACATGGGTAAGTAAATAAGAAAACACTAAGCAAAATATAAACAGTCTGACATCTGAGCTTCATTCTTCTCCTGCCCTCTGATCTCCTTTGAATGTTCCCCATCAGCAGGACCCAAATAGAAGTCAGAGAGCAAGGAAGCTCATTAATACTGTTCATGTGGGTCAGCCTCTTACTTCTTAATGCACACAGCGAGCCAGAGAAGCTAACCTTGAATCAAGAGATGAAAATAAAAGCATTAAGCAAGACCTTTTCCAGATCACTATACCTGTACTCCACCACACAACTTAAGAAATAAAGCATTACTTATGGAAACCAAGATGGTGGCATAGTAAGCACCTAAACTGCTGCCTCACACAATTTCAAAACTATAACTAAAAGACAGACAGACAGACAGCATCCAGAACCACAGGAAAGCTGGCTGAGTGGAAATTCTACAACTAGAAGGAAAGAGAAAAACTCAAACTATTCCAACTGCAATGGACCCCAGTTCCGGGAGAACCCCTGGGGACCCACGTGTTTTTTTCTGTGTGTGTGTTTGTTTTTTTTTTGGTGGTTTTTTTTTTTTTAATATATGTTTTATTGATATTTTACAGAGAGGAAGGGAGAGAGATAGAGAGCTAGAAACGTCGTCGATGAGAGAGAAACATCGACCAGCTGCCTCCCGCACACCCCCTACTGGGGATGTGCCCGCAACCAATGTACATGCCCTTGACAGGAATCGAACCCAGGACCTTTCAATCCGCAGACCGACGCTCTACCACTGAGCCAAACCGGTTTCCGTGGGACCCACGTTTTTATGGGGGAAATCTGGACTGTCAGGCAGAAATTCAGGGGAGTCACAGAAAGCAGAGGTCTGGAGGCACGCGTGCAAGGGCAGGGCTGACAGGAAGCCAAGACTGTCTTGCTCAGCCCTGAGACTCCACCCCATCCAAGCTGAGCACAGAGATTCTTGCAATTTTGCAAGTCTGGTCCTATAAGGCTGTCTCCAGCACAGAAGGTCTTCTGGCATAGACACAACTGATACTCACAGCCAATTGGCCTCCCAGTGATACCAACAACAATCAAGACTTAACTACAACAAGGATATATACACAGGATGCCAGAAGAAAAGAGAGGCACAAGATACTGAAAACCTATTTGAAGAAATAATGACTGAGAACTTCCCCCATCTAGTGAAAGAAATACACTTACAAGTCCAAGAAGCACACTGAACCCCAAACAAATGGAATCCAAAGAGGACCACACCAAGACAAATCATAATAAAAATGCCAAGAGCAAAAGACAAAGAGAGAATATTAAAAGCAGCAAGAGAAAAATAGTTAATTACCTACAAGAGAGCACCCATACAATTGTCAGCTGATTCCTCAACAGAAACTATGCAGGCCAGATGGGAGTGGTTAGAAATATTCAAAGTGATGAATAGCAAGAACCTACAACCAAAATTACTCTATCCAGAAAAACTATCCTTCAGAATTGAAGGTCAGATAAAGAGCTTCACAGATAAGAAAAAGCTAAAGGTGTTCATTAACACCAAATCAGTATTATATGAAATACTGAAAGGTATTCTTTAAAAAGAGGAAGAAGAAAAAAAAGTAAAGATAAAAATTATAAACAACAAATACATACCTATCAATAAGTGAACCTAAAATTCAAGTGAATTAAAAATCTGAGGAACAGAATAAACTGGTGAATATAATAGAATCAGGAGCATAGAAAGGGAGTGGACTTATAATTCTCAGAGAGAAAAGGGTATAGGGGTGCAGGAAGAGACTGGACAAAAATCATACACCTATGGATGAGCACAGTGGGGAGGAGGTAAGGGCAGAGGGTGGGGCGGGAACTGGGTGGAGGGGAGGAATGAGGGGGAAAAGGAGAAACAATTGTAATGCTCTGAACAATATTTATTAAATTTTAAGAAAATAAATAAAGCCTTACATGTATAATTGAAGTTCCCAGGCCTCCACTCATGTCCTTTCCTTTCCTCTCTCTCCAAAGGTAACAACTATTTTGAAGAATTTGCTTCTTATTCTCAACAATATTTTATATTTCTATTACAAATACATGTATCTAGGAATTTACATGATGTCATTTTTCTGTTTGTAAATGCCATATAAATGGTTGTGTATGAATTACTCTGCTACTTATTTTTTGTTCCACTGTATGTTTTGATAACAAGCCATGTTATACATGCATCTTCAGTTTCTTTACTTTCAGTGGGATATATTATCCCTCTGTACAAGTCACCACAGTAATATCTAATTGTTCATAAGTTTTTACTATTACAAACAATGTTATGGTTAATATTATTATAAATCACTAGAGGCCCAATGCACAAATTTGTGTACCCACCTGGCCTGAGGATCCAGCCAAAACTGGCTCTGCGACATCTCCTGTATTGCAAGAGGGCACAGGCCAGGCCAAGGGACTCCACCAGTGCACGATTGGTGCCCAGAAGGGAGCGCAGGAGGGCTCCAGGGCATGTCCGGCCCATCTCTCTCAGTCCCAATTGGCTGGATCCCAGCAGCAAGCTAACCTACAGGTCGAAGTGTCTGCCTCTTGGTGGTCAGTACACAGCATAGCCAGTGGTTGGGTGACCTTAGCATATCATTAGCATATTATACTTTGATTGGTTGAATAGACAACTGGACAACTGGACACTTAGCATATTAGGCTTTTATTATATAGGATATCTCTCTTTGGTTTGGAACTAGGGTAGAACTGTTAAGTATCTTAGCCTGTGTCATTTACAAAACAGAGCCTGAGGCAAGGATTAAGGTACTGCCGCTTTATTTAGAAGGTACAAGCCCAGAGCAATGAGAAAAGGGAAAAATAAAGTGAAGAAAATAAATAAAACAGTATAAGGCAATTCATTATCATACTCACCCCTGCATCACAACAAGCTACAAAGAGATAGTTTATCACTTGGCAGATATGTTCACACAACATGTGAGTCTTTTTCCAGAATGTTTGAAGGACAAAGCACATCACAGCATAATTTATAGAATGAAAAAGGCAGCAGAGAAACAAAAAAGAAAAAGAGACAGAAGGTTTATCTGCCCATCTCTCTCCCCTTCTCCCTCTTCCCTTGGATCAAGGTTTACCCCACAAGGGGCTATTTTTCCTACCCCTGAATTTCAGGGTTGCCACATCTGGTTTCTCAGAAGTGACTCAGAGGCCAAATCCTATAACTCACATGTAATATTATACCCAAGACTGGAAGTGAAAAGACACTTATTGTGAAGTGGGCTTAGCACAACCAGTTATCTGGGCTTTTGACTCTGACTCCAGCCAACTTGGGGAGTCTGGCTAGGTCACCAGCAAAAGCAGCAGTATCAGTGAAATTAGAAGATGGCAGCGCCTTTTTTTTTTTTTCTTTTAATCCTCACCTGAGGATATTTTCCATTGGTTTTTTTTAAAGACAGTGGAGGAGACAGGGAAAGACAGAGAGAAACATTGATGTGAGAGAAACACATTGATTGGTTGCCTCCTGCACGAGCCACGACCAGGGCCCAGACCAGGAAGAAGCCTGCTACCAAAGTATGTGTCCTTGTCTGGAATCAAACCCAGGAGGACCCTTTGATCCACAGACCAATGCTCTATCCACTGAGCCAAATCAGCTAGGGCTAACATTTTTATTAATATTATTTTTAGAGTGAGAGAAAAGAAGAGAGAGATAGAAACATCAGTTGGCTGCTTCCTGCACATCCCCTATTGGTGACCAAGCATGCAAGCTGGGCATGTGCTCTGACTGGGAATTGAACCAAGGACCTCTTGGTGCATGGGATGATGTTTAACCAAGAAACCCCGGCCAGGGCGGTAGCAGTGCCTTTAGAAAGAAGGATGTGGTCCCAGGAATCTGAGGGACTGCACAAGGTTTATATCCAATATAGTATGCATATTTTCAGCTTCAACTGATGCTGTCAAATTGCTCTCCAAAGTGATAATACCAACTTATACTCTACAAGTATTCCACTTCTACATTCTTGTCAACACTCAGAATTACCATGCTTCAGACATTTATCTAATCTAATGGATATGTTATGATATTTCATCTTGTTTTAATTTGCATTTAACTTATTCACAGTGACACAGAATATCTTGTATTCACTGAATTATCTGTTCAAATCTGTTTTTAGTTTTTCTTTCAAGTTCTTTACCTTTTACAGACTTATTTGTAGAAGTTCTTTTAATCTTTTAAATAAGAATCCTTTCTTATATTGCAAACTTTTTCTTCCAATCTGTAGATTATATTTTCACTTTCTACGTGATATCCTTTTGTTAGTGTGGAAGGGCACATAAAAATAATAGAGCTACAGTTGTTTAATAATTATTCACCTTACTAACTTTAGATAAGATGTTTTCTTACAGATGCTGGGAAATTGGAGGATGAAACAAGGCTGTGAAAAGATAAGATGCCTGAATGAATCCATTACTCAGAAAAAGAAAAAAAATTGAGAACAGACCAGGAACAGGACATGCTTTGATTTGGTTGCTATGATCTCTCTGGAAGTTGGCCTCAGGAAGGCTGACCATTCTCGAGTCCCTGAAACAGGCTGAGCTATTTATAACATCATAGAATATTAGCCAGATACCTTGTTATTGGACTTTAAGCTCCTGAAGGTTGAACTGCAGACCCTCCCCTCCTGCTTTCACGTTACACTTGCAACTTGCAGCTGCACATAGATATTTTCTCCCTTATGTGCAAAAAATCAACCAACTTGTGAGGGGGTCGGTGCAGAATTCCCAGGGTGACCAAATGCTCTCCCCATACTTCTGGCATTATTGGGATAAATGCTCATATATGATTCAACCTTGCCTCTACTTAATTTGGCTCAAGTACTGATAGGAGGCCTTGGACCCATTGTGTCTGGTTTCACTTTGATGAAGAAAAATTTTAATTTCATTATAATCAAATATATCAACTCAGAGTTTTATTAGAAATGACTATTGCAATTTATCAATTGTCTCTTCAAAATCTATTGATAAGATATGATTTCTTAAAACTTAATATAATCCTATATAATAAAAGCCTAATATGCTAAGTGTCCAGTCACCCAGCTGTCCATTCAACCAATCAAAATTTAATATGCTGCCAAAACCAGTTTGGCTCAGTGGATAGAGCATTGGCCTGCAGACAAAGGTCCCAGGTTCGATTCCAGTCAAGGGCATGTACCTTGGTTGCAGGCACATCCCCAGTAGGAAGTGTGCAGGACACAGTTGATCAATGTTTCTCTCTCATCAATGTTTCTAACTCTCTATCCCTCTCCCTTCCTCTGTATAAAAAAATTAATAAGATATGTTTTTTAAAAAATTTAATATGCTACTGATATGCTAAGGCCCCTCAATCACTCACTATGATGTGCACTGACCACTAGAGGGCAGAGGCTCCAACCTGTAGGTTAGCTTGCTGCTGGGGTCCAGTTGATCAGGACTGAGCAAGACAAGCCAGGTCCCTCCCCAGCTGGCCAATCTCCAGCATCTCTCCTCAGCCCTGATCGTGCATCAGTAAGGTCCCTCGGCCTGGCCTGCACCCTCTCAAAATCCGAGACTCCTTGGGAAATGTTGGAGAGTCAGTTTCAGCCTGATCCCACAGGCCAGACTGGGGGACCCCACTAGTGCACATGATATTGATAGTGTCACTGATGTTTAACTATCCTTGCATTCCTATAATAAACCCTAATTGGGTATTCTTTATTATTAATAGAATATATTTCTTGATTACTTTTATTGATATTTTTGCATCTGTACTACTGAGAATAGTCTCTAATTTTGTTATTTGTAGTATCTGTGTCAGATATTGGTATTAAAATCAGCCGGATTCATAAAAATAATTAGAGAGATTTCCAACTTTTCTAGCAGCCTGATGCCAAAGGCCTTAAATTAAATATAACTATATAAACCTACCTTCCTAGAATTTTGTCTGTTTCTTGCAAATATCCTTCCTCTTTCTTCAAATTCCTCAGCTCTAAAAATAGTCTGTTCAAAATACACTTTGAAAACATCTCTTCTTGGGGGGGGGGGTCTAGCAAAACATACCTTTCACTGTAGTAAAGAAGACATCCTTTCAACAGTAATATAAGCAGTGATATATACCTATATGTTTAATTTTGTCTCAATAACAAGAAAAACAAAACAAAAACATGATCTGATAAGCCACCATGGCAAATTTCAAGCTATCAATAAAACCACTGAACATGGAGCTGGGAAGAAACACCCACCAACTGGCTTTTGGGAACCAGTCATAACTGGCTCCAGTATACACTGAATCAAGGTCCTTCTTCCACACCTGTTAAAAAACTATGCCAGACTGTAGAGTAATTAAAACATTAAACAAAGAGGGTTGGACTTTACCCTGTACATAATAGTAAAACCAGTATCACCCTTTAACCCAGGCAGGTAGAGCTCCTTTCCTACATCCTAAGCATCAGGGCCTCCCTTCTCTGCCACCCATGCTTGAAATGCCTTCTCAAAGTTTTCCAAGTCCCATCCAATGCTTAGGACCATCCAAGGTAACAGTGTTCCCATGCCAATTTCTTCTCTTCAGGACACTTTCCAACACCCTACCTGGCATGCCCCCCCCTTTTCCCACCCCTAAGTTGGGTTGCCCAGATATCTAAAGGAGTTCCTGGATTTATGCCAGTGGGATTGTACAGGGGTCCCATAGCTCTGCCCATAGCCACTTCAGTTCTGGAAAGGTGCCTGGTGCCAGCAGTGTTATTTTGTGAGATTCCATAAGATTGAGCTGTCAGAATAAGGTGAACATGCTGATTTTTGGTAACTAAAACTGTTTATATGAATAGGGACTCACATAAAAAAAATGTTTTCCTTTCACAATTAAGCCAAATAATAAAGACTCAGTGTTAGTGCTAAATTAGTGTAAAAGAAAGAAAAGAAGCCCTAGCCAGTGTGGCTCAGTGAGTTTGGAGTTGTCCCACACACCCACTGGTTGCCTATTGGATTCCCAGCCAGGGCACATGCCCGGTTTCAGGCTCAATCCCCAGTAGGGGGCATGCAGAAAGCAGCCAATCAATGTAGCACTGATGCTTCTTTCTCTTTTTCCCCTCTCCCTTCCTTTCTCTAAAAAAATCAATTAAAAACATTTTTCTTTTTTAAAGGGAAAAAAAAGATGAGGACTGAAATGAAATGTAGGTCTTTTTTTAACAATAGTTTTTTTTCTTATTATTATTTAAAATGTATTTTATTGATTTTTTTATAGAGAGGAAGGGAGAGGGAATAGAAAGCTAAAACATCGATGAGAGAGACATGAACCAGCTGCCTCCTGCACTCCCCCTACTGGGGATGTGCCCGCAACCAAGGTACATGCCCTTGACCAGAATCGAACCTGGGACCTTTCAGTCTGCAGGCTGACACTCTATCCACTTAGCCAAACCGGTTTCGGCAAAATGTAGGTCTTAAAGGTTGGCTAATAATGAGTGCTAACATGGAATAGGGAAAAGACAGAGATTTAAATAGTCTATATAGAAGAGAAATGAGAAGCCCTTATAGCAAATCATTCTATAAAGAAGCTAGTGTAGAAAAGGAAAAGCAACAGAGGTTAAGGTTTGACCTTAAACTTTAAACCACATTTGAAAGAAAAAGAGAAACTGGAAAAGTGTATGAAGAATGGGTAGCTAAAAGGTTAAGAATTGTAAAGGATACACAATTCTCATCAATTATTGTTTGTTTTATTTTGTTTTGTCTTAACTAAGTCATGTTTTCAGTTAAAAATGAATTAATATAAAAATTTATAAAATAAGATTATGAGAAACTGTTCCTAGGAGCACTGTTTATAAAAACTAAAGACCTGAAACAATAAAAATATAAATTGTGGATACAATACAAAACTATACACCAAGGAGTACATGAATGCTTGTAACAAAAATACATCTATTCTCACAAAAAATAACACACTGCTGAAGCCGGTTTGGCTCAGTGGTAGAGCATCGGTCTGCGGACTGAAGGGTCCCGGGTTTGATTCCGGTCAGGGGCATGTACATTGGTTGCGGACACATCCCCGGTTGGGCGTGTGCAGGAGGCAGCTGGTCGATGTTTCTCTCTCATCGATGTTTCTGGCTCTCTATCTCTCTCCCTTCCTCTCTGTAAAATATCAATAAAATATTTTTTTTTAAATAACACACCAGAAAAAAAATCCACATAAAGTTCCCAAACAGGCAAATTACTCTATACCTGTTAATAGTCAGAATAGTTGTTTGCCTTTGGGGAGAGGCAGTAGTGATTAGAAGGGGTACAAGAGGAGCTTAGGGCACCGTTGTCATTTTTCCTGAGTTGGGGTGGTAAAGGAGTATGTTCTCCTTATAAAAATTCATAAAATTATTGTTCAGTATACTTAAATTTGTATGCATATGTAAATATAAATTACTAGAGGCCCGATGCACGAATAGGGGCCAGGGAAGGACACGGGTTCCCCACAACTGCCCTTCCCTGCAGGCCCAGTAGCCCCCATCTTCCCTCCTCTGCCAGCCTGGTCACTCCTAACTGCCCTTCCCTTTAGTCTTGATTGCCTCCAACTGCCCTCCCTTGCAAGCCTGGTCCCTCCCAACTGCCCTTCCCTGCTGGCCTAATTGCCCACAACTGCCCTCCCTTGCAGGCCTGATCCCTCCCAACTGCCATCCCCTGTTGGCCATCTTGTGTCCACATGGGGGCAGCCACTTTTGACCACATGGAGGCAGCCATCTTGTGTGTTGGATTGACAGTTTCCATATTATTCTTTTATTAAATAGGATGATTAAATCATATGGTCTTGACCTTTTTCTGTCTGACTTATTTCACTTAGCATATTCTCAACTTCCATTCACACTGTCACAAATGGCAGTATTTTGTCTTTTCTTATGATTAATATTCCATTGTACACATGTACCACATCTTCTTTATCCAGTCATCAATCAAAGAACATTTACACTGTTTCCATGTCTTGGCCACTGTGAATAATGCTGCAATGAACACAGGGGTGCATATGTCTTTGTGAATAAATGTTTTCCAATTTTTCAGGTAAATACCAAGAAGAGTGGTGATAGGTCATATGATAACTCTATTCTTAATTTATTGAGGAACCTCCATACTGGTTCCCATAGTGGCTATACCAATTTAAATTCCTACCAACAGTGAATGAAGGTTCCTTTTTCTCCACAACCTCTCCACCACTTGTCTTCTTGATAATAGCCACTCTAACAGGTGTGAGGTGATATCTGATTATAGTTTTGCTTTATATTTCTCTAATAGCTATGAAGTTAAGCATCTTTTCATATGCTCCACTGGCCATTGTATGTCTTCTTAGGAGAAATTTCTGTTCCGTTTCTTTGCCCATTTTTAAATTGAATTGATTTTTTTGTTGTTGTTTAGTTGTACAAATTCTTGATATATTTTGGATATTAACCCCTTGTTAGAGGTGTTGTTTCCAAATACCTTCTCCCATTCAGTTGGTTGCCTTTTTGTTTTGCTGATGGTTTCTTTTGCTGTACAGAAACTTTTTAGTTTGATATAGTCCCATCTATTTATTTTTACTTCCCTTATCTTTAAGGTCAAATTCATAAAATTCTCTCCAAGACTAAAGTCCATAAGTTCAGTACTTATGCTTTCTTGTATGCAATTTGTTTCAGGTCTAATATTTTGGTCTTTGATGCATTTTGAGTTAATTTTTGCATATGGTGACAAACAGCAGTCTAGTTTCATTCTTTTGCATGTGGCTTTCCAATTTTCCCAACACTATACTATTTATTGAAGAGGCTTTCTTTTCTTCAGTTTTTTATTTTGTTTTGTTTGGCTCCTTCATCAAAAAGTATTTACCCAGGGGGGAGGGAGAGGAGGAGGCAGAAGAACCAAGATGGAGGCACAGGCAAACTAGGGGAATACTCACTGCCTCCCACAACCACATCAAAATTACAACTAAACTACAGAACAACCATCATCCAGAACCGCTGAAAAGCTGGCTGAATAGAAGTACTACAATTAGAGAAATAAAGAAGAAAGCATACAAGACTGGTAGGAGGTGCAGAGGCGCAGAATGGGCTGGTCCAGCACACACATGGGCCACTTTTTTAATCGGGAGGGAGATCTCCTCTGTGGAGGCTGCATGAAGGAGCAAGGGGTCCCAGCCCCACACCATAAGCCCAGCCAAGGGTCCCAGAGCTGGAAAAATAAGTCTCTATGGGCAATAAGAACTATGGGGTGTAAAATCCAGTGCAGATTGGGGCTGAGTAACACAGGCTGCTGGAGCCCAGCTGCTCCTCTTAAAAGGCTGGCACCATGAAATGAATTTACAAGCTCCCACTTCCTTTGAGCTCCAGTGCCAGGTGAGGCTCTGGGGGACCCAGACACATATAGGAGAAACTGGTCTGTCTGGAATCAGGGAAGAAACCTGAGGGTAACTTTCTTCCAGATGGAGGTGCTCACCACAATTATTGTTCCCTGTTCTGGGACCTCCCCTGTTGCAGCGCTGACTGGCAGCCATTTCTGTTTGCTCTGCCCTGATGATTCCCCAGACCCTTCCCCACCCAATTTACAACCCCACCAAGCTGGGGCAACAGCTTTTACATATAAATGGCCTGTCCTTTCTCAAGCTAAAAATCTGTCAAACAAGTTGCAATTAGGTCAAAGAGACCTAAACCTATCAATAAGAGGCCCAAAACCTGGCACCAGCACCAGCCTGCCTTGCTTCACAGTTGGGCCTAGAGTGGGCACTTCCAAACCCCATACAAGGAGAAGGAATCTGCAGATATCTCCATAGCTCCAAATAGTGGAGTGGTGGGTGGCCCCAAACAGTGGCTGATTTTGCACCTCCCTGAGACCCAATAGCCAGTGTACCAGTGGTCAGTGTCAGACCATACCAGATTACAACTCCTCACATCCGTAAGCAACACACTCAAAGGGCAGACTCAGTGAGCGCCAAAGCCCCACTGAAGCAAGTCCTGCTCCATAAGGGTGTCTCCTGCACAGCAGCTCTCCCACTGTAGTCACAGCTGGTCCCCACAGCCAATTGGCCTGGAGGTTAATTCCTCCCAGCGACACCAAGAGCAATCAAGACTTAACTACAACAGGACTGTGTACACAAAGGGGTGCACCTAGAGTGTCCACCACAGGTGATTGGGGAGGCTGAGGCACTAAGCCCTATAGGGCACCTACTATACAAGGCCACTCTACCAACTCAAGGAGACATAGCAGCTCTGCCCAATACATAGAAACAAAGGGAAGCAGCCAAAATCCAGAGACAAAGAAAAATGTCACAAATGAAAGAAATGAAAAAAAGCAAACTATTAGATATAGAGTTCAAAACCAGTTATGAAGTTACTCAAGAATCTTCTAGAAACCTCTAAGGGACTTAATGAGACTTTCAAGGATCTTAGTGAGAATTCAAAAAAAAAAAAAAAAAAGTAAATAAAATGGAAAAGGACCAGTCGGAAATTAAGCATACACTGACTGAAATAAAAAATATTATGCAGAGATCCAACAGCAGACTAGAGGAACGCAAGAATCAAGTCAAATATTTGAAATACAAAGAAGCAAAAAACACCCAACCAAAAGAGCAAAGAGAAAAGGATTCCAAAAATATGAAGATAATATAAGGAGCCTCTGGGACAACTTCAAGCATACTAACATGAGAATTATGGGGGTGCCAGAAGAAGAGAGAGTACAAGACACTGAAAACCTATTTCAAAAAATAATGACAGAAAGCTTCCCCTACCTGGTTAAAGAAATAGACATACAAGTCTAGGAAGCAAAGAGAATCCCAAACAAGAGTAACCCATGCCGAAACCGGTTTGGCTCAGTGGTAGAGCGTCGGTCTGCGGACTGAAAGGTCCCAGGTTCGATTCTGGTCAAGGGCATGTACCGTGGCTGCAGGCACATCCCCGGTAGGGGGTGTGCAAGAGGCAGCTGGTCAATGTTTCTCTCTCATTGACGTTTCTAGCTCTCTATCTCTCTCCCTTCCTCTCTGTAAAATATCAATAAAAAATATTTAAAAAAAAAAAAAAGAGTAACCCAAAGAGGACCACACCAAGACACATCATAATTAAAATGCCAAGGGCAAAAGACAAAGAGAGAATCTTGAAAGCAGCAAGAGAAAAGCAGTTAGTTACCTAAAAGGGAGTGCCCATATGACTGTCAGCTGATTTCTCAACATAAGCTATGCAAGCAAGAAGGGAGTGGCAAGAAATATTCAAAGTGATGAATAGCAAGAACCTAAAACCAAGATTTGCTCTACCCAGCAAAGCTATCATTTAGAATTTAAGGTCATATAAAGATCTTCACAGATAAGAAAAAGCTAAAGGAGATTATCACCACCAAACCAGTATATAAAATATTGAAGGGTATTCTTTAAGGAAGAAGAAAAAGGTAAAGATAAAAAATATAAACAATGACTCCCTACTCGGTTTGGCTCAGTGAATAGAGCATTGGCCTGCAGACTGAAGGGTCCCAGGTTGGCTTCCGGCCAAGGGTACATGCCCAGGTTGCAGGCTTGCTCCCCAGTGGAGGTCATACAGGAGTAAGCCAATCGATTATTCTCTTTCATCATTGATGTTTCCATCTCTTTCTCCCTCTCCCTACCACTCTGAAATCAATAAAAGAAATATATTTTTTAAATATATAAACAACAAAGGGGTCACAATTCGATTCCCGGGGACATGCCCAGGTTTTGGGCTCTATCTATAGTGTGGGGCATGCAGGAGACAGCAGATCAGTGTCTCTCAACATTGATGTTTCTATCTCTCTCTTTCTCTCCCTTCCTTTCTGAAATCAATAAAATCAATAAAAGTATATATTAAAATATATTTTTTACTTTTTAATTTAATTCATTAGAGTGACATTGGTTAATAAAATTATATAGGTTACAGGTATACAATTCTGTAATACATCATCTATATATTGTATTGTGTGTTCACTACCCCAAGTAAAGTCTCCTTCCATCATTTATCCCCTTTATACCTTCCTCTACTATCCCTAAACCCCTTTGAAAAAAGATTTTGTAAAAACATGAGAAGTTGCTGCCAGCTGCTCTATTTCCGCAGTCAGTGTAATCTGCTTATAACTAGATTTAGCAGTAAGGACAATGTTGTAAACTAATTAGGGGGAAAGCTGTAAAGATGTGATTTATGGATTCAGCCTCATTAAAAATCTAATTATAGGAATGAAGTAGGCATGTGAAGAGAAGATGATAAAAAGAAGAAAAGTTTGATGGTCTTAATAGCTTTCATTCTACCAAATCTTAAGGCCACCTCCATGCCTATACTTTCTACAGATGGTTATATAAAATGATAAAAATCCATTTTTCTCTTAAGCTACTTTAATCTGTATTTCTGTTCCTTTTAACCATGGCATTCTAAACTATTACAACTGGCTTTCCATTACTCCTGGAATAAATTCCAGAACCCTTCACTAAGGACAGAGCTTTTTTTCTCCAGTCTTATAGGTCACTCTCTCACTTGCTAGACTCCAATCAGTCAGGCCTCTTGCAGTTCCTTGAACACCTGAGACTCTTTTCTACCTTAGGGCAAATACTTGCTATTCCTTTGTCCTAAAATTATCTTCTTAAATCATACTTGTACTTCAGATTTCAGCTTAAACATCGCCTCACAGAAAATGCTCTCCTCGGGAGAATTTGAGATCTTGCTCTCTGACATATGTCATCAGCTTAGCTTAAATAAACTTGTAAAAATGAAAAAGAGAAAAAGAAAAGGAAATGCTTTCCTGATCTCCCAATCTAAACAATGTATGCCTCTGTGTTGAATTTACAGTCTTGTCATTTTTTTTTTTTGGGGGGGGGGGGGTCTTGGCTTGGTTTTCTTGCCTTAAGAGCATTCATAAAATTTTTAACATATATTTGATTACTTTTTAATTCTCTACCTCCCTCTCAAGATTATAGTCTTCTATACATATAAGTGCTGTTTATCAGTTTGTTCCCTAAATTAAGCCTGGGTGCGAAACAGGGGCTCAGTAGATATTTATTGTACAACTACCATACTTTTCCAGAAAGTAATTTACACTTGCTGGCTCCTTTTTACATCTCTCACTGTATCAGCAGTCACAGTTCAACCAAAGAAGTACAATCACTACTGGATTAAATAGATCGATGCCAACATACATAGTTGGATACATAGACACATAGATACAGATAGGGGTTAAGACATAGAGATACATACATACACACACAAAATGTGGATCTTATATGATTGTGAGATCTAGATCTAACAGTCTCTGTAAGGCTGCTGGCTTTGTGTCTGATGCTGGTATGTGACAATTGCAGGTCAAGCAATTAGAACCAGAAGATGGATGCAAAGTAAGGGAGAGTGAGGGAGAGCAAGGACGAGCTGGAACCCACAGCACAAACTGGAATCTTTGTCAGTTCTTACTGTCTTCAATCTTGGTGATGTGTGTGTTCTGTGGAAAAGCTGGTATTTTTCATTACAGAGTTATATACAGTGGTGCATGACTGAGAAGCTGAAGAAGGATTTAGGGGAAGGTGGAACTGTAGGAAGGAAAAAAGATTTCTTTCTGCCCTTCTAAATTGTTCTGGCTGGCTGAAACCGGTTTGGCTCAGTGGATAGAGCTTCGGCCTGCAGACTGAAAGGTCCCAGGTTTGATTCCAGTCAAGGGCATCTACCTTGGTTTCGGGCACATCCCCAGTGGGGGTGTGCAAGAGGCAGCTGATTGTTGATTCTCTCATCGATGTTTCTAACTCTCTATCCCTTTCTCTTCTTCTCTGTAAAAAAATCAATAAAATATATATTTTTAAAAATTGTTCTGGCTGGACTAATAATCAAATTAACATGAGACAGATTAACAGGAAAAAATGATCAAATTTATTATATATGTACATATAGCAGTTTCCTAAGAATATGGGCTCCAGGACAAATCAGGCAGTTGAGGTTTATAAATCACCTTGAGCTGAAAGAAGGGGGGAGGGGCACAGGCGGGCAGGCGGGAACACAAGTCAGTGGGCAGAAAGGCAATTTACAAGGAGATAGTAATGCAAATGTTTAGTAAACAAATGTTTGCTGGGCCATCTTTAACACAGAGGTGATTTTGATCAAAGGGCTTTACTAGGTTCCTTGGTGTCTATCACACACTATTTAACTATTAAACTTAGTTACCTATGATGATAGCTCCCTTCCTGGAACAGGTCCTCTATCTAAGTTCTTTTAGGCAGTTAGGAAAGAGGTCAAAGATTCTTTCTGAGTCTTTTGTTTCTTGAAAATAACCAGCTTAAAATAATCAATATCCCACAGACATATTTTGAGGTGGCAAACACTACGTTGCCTCAAGCAATTGCTAGCCTGGCAGCTGTCCCATGTCAGTGAGTGAGCCAGCGGTTAATAGACAATTTATGTTGCTAGATCCTCCCTTCCTCCAATTGATGGACAGACATAAACTCCACCTGAAACCAGACATTCCTGAGCACTGAACCACCAATCAGCACCTGCCAAATACCCTAAGCCCCTGATTCCTAAGTTCCTAGGTCCCTAATCATAGGCTTTACATGAAACTACCAATCAGCATGTGCTGAGTTCCCCAGGCCCCGTCCCCTCTTTCCTCACCTTAAAAGGTGCATGAACCCCGGTCCTCACCCTCTTCCTCTCTTTCTCTGGAAGCAGCCGGCAGTGGTACTCTTCTCTTCAATAAAACCTGTGTCCTGGCATCCTGGTCTCCAGCCCCCCTTCATTTAATCTTTCATTGTGAGCCACAAAAGTACTTGCCAGCCCTAGCCAGATTGCTCAGTGGTTAGAGTTTCTACCCAAAGACTGAAGGATCTCAGGTTCAATTCTGGTCAAGGGCATGTACCTGCCTGGTTGTAGGTTCAATCCTTTGCATCGGTCAGGGTGTGTTGGGAGAAAACCAATTGATGTGTCTCTCACATGGATGCTTCTAATTCTACCTCTCTCTTCTACTCTTTCTAAAAATCAATGGAAAAAATATCCTCGAATGAGGATTAACAACAACAAAAAAGTACCTGCCTCCATCTTCTGAAATAAAAAAACAAAATGGCTGCTGTTTCACTTCAGCTGTCAAAATCTTCCAGACTGCCGAAACCGGTTTGGCTCAGTGGATAGAGCGTCGGCCTGCAGACTGAAGGGTCCCAGGTTCGATTCCAGTCAAGGGCATGTACCTTGGTTGCGGGCACATCCCCAGTGGGGGGTGTGCAGGGGGAAGCTGATTGATGATTCTCTCTCATAGATATTTCTAACTCTCTATCCCTCTCTCTAAAAAATCAATAAAATATGTTTTTTAGCCGAAACCGGTTTGGCTCAGTGGATAGAGCGTTGGCCTGCGGACTGAAAGGTCCCAGGTTCGTTCCAGTCAAGGGCATGTACATTGGTTGCGGGCATATCTCCAGTAGGGGGTGTGCAAGAGGCAGCTGGTTGATGTTTCTCTCTCATAGATGTTTCTGACTCTCTATCCTTCTGTCTTCCTCTCTGTAAAAAAATCAATAAAATATATATTAAAAAAAAAAAAGATCTCAAATGCTCCCTCCTGTGGCCCACGCTAAAAGGGAAAGAAAGTGAGAGAAATATCGTTCAACCTCACCAACTTGACAACATTGTGAAGTTCTCACTCTCAGTCCAAAGTGGCTTCTGCCTGAAACAGTTCATTAACAAGCTCCTGATACCAACTCTAGTGATCTTTCCAGTCCCCACTGTCCTCAGCTTCTATTGTATTTGACACCCGGCACATCCTTTCCTTCATGAAATCACCTTCCCTATTTGTTTTGATCAAACCATATTCTCCTGGCTTCTCTCTCTCTCTTTACATCATATGCGATATGCCTCCTTTTTCTCTTCCCAACCCTAATGTAGATATTCAGCATTATTTTGTGTTTTCCACCCTCTTCTTCCCTTACATTTTCTTTTTTATCCTCACCTGAGGACATTTTTCATTGATTTTAGAGAAAGTAAGGGGGAGAGAGAGAAACATGAATCAGTTGCCTCCTGTATGTACTCTTACCAGGGGTCAAATCCACAACCTAGGTATGTGCCCCAACTGGGATCTAACCCGCAACCTTTGATGTACAGGACGACACTCCAACCAAATGAGCTATGCGACCAGGGTTTCTTCCTCTACATTTTCATTCATCCTATCATTTTTACAGTTTTAAGTAGGTCTCTCCCTGCCTCCAGCAACCTCCCCTTTGAAAAAATGAGTAGAGCTTGGGGCATTGACTTAAAACAGCCCTAGATATAAAGCCCAGTACTGCCACCTATGGCTGTATGACTTTGCACAAATTAAACTTTCCGATGCTTCAATTTCTGTTAGTACACGATGCCTAGCAACAATACCAGGAGGGCATGGAACACTTCTCTGGGCCATAATATTATCCAGTGTTAGGTCCCTTGCCCTTCTTCCCCTTACTTCCCATTCCACCCTCCAAACTGCTACTAGAGTCATTTGGATGCTAGATGTTACATTCCTGCCTAAAACTACAGTGGCATCTAGGTTTTAAAACTGAAAGTCCCTCATGCAGGGACTCAGTCCTGGGCAAACCTAGAACTCTTCAGACTCCACTTTGCCTACTATAGTTAAAACACTATATTAATCAAACCTCTAGGGTACTGTGAGGAGGCTTCAGTTGCTTCTGTAAGTGAATGTATTGGAATTCTATTAAATGTCTGTACTTCTAATACAGACATTTAATAGAATTAAATGTTTTAGGAGTGCTCTGCTGAAAACCCAGGCCTAGAGAAATTGCATGGCATCCAAGACCCTTGGTGAACTAGCCTGAATGCCTCTTTGATTCTGGGAAAGGGCACATAATAAGAATAGAACCACAGTTCACCTTACTAACTATAGATGAGAAGTTTTCTTACAGCCCCTGGGAAACTGGAGGTTGAAATAAGACTGTAAAAAGATAAAATAACTCAATGGGTCCATTATTCAGAAAAGAAATACATTTTGAGAACAGACCAAGGACAAGACACACTTTCATTTGGTGGCAATGCCCAGACCCTGACCCCTTCTGGGAGTTGGCCTCAGAATTCTCCGGTCCCAGGAATAGGATGAGCTGTTTGTAACATCATAGATTAGCCACCTTGTTATCAGACTTTGAGCTCCTGAAGGTGGGACTGCAGACCCTCCCCTCCCCTTTCCCTGTTACACTTGTAGCTCGAAGCTTCACAGAGTTATCTTCTCCCATGCCCATCTATAATCAGCCAACTGATGGCGGGGGGGGGGGGGGGGGCGGGGGTGCGCAGAGTAGAATTTCCAAGGTGACCAACTGCTCTCCCTATACTGCCAGCATATTGGAATAATCACTAATATATGATTCAGTCATGCCTCTGCTTAATTTGGCTCAAGTAGTGGCAGGCATCCTTGGGCCCATTGTGTCCAGTTTCATCTTCAGGCTCACTTTCCACTGCCTTCCCCTATTACTCTATACACCACTCATATGGCTTTTTATATTCCCCAGGTACAACATTCTATTTTAAATGTCTCTACTTCTAATATTCCATTTCCTCTGACCAACTGACATGTGCCCACCTACCTTGTCATTAGTACAAACCCCCAATTCTCCTTTAATACCCTGCTCCAGCAACACTTCTATTAAATCTTCCTAAAGATTGCCTTTCCCGTTCTATTTCTCAGAAAATCATCTGAAATCTTCATTCCCTGCATTGTGACATACTTAGTTTGAACCTGTATATATTATGTGTCAACAAAAAAGGGGCCCTGTGGAAAGTAACCTCACAGGGTGACCTGGCTATAAATACCTAACTGGTGCCCTGGCCTGTGAGGCTCAGTTGGTTGAGCATTATTTTATTCACCAAGAGGGCGCCTGTTAGATTTCTGGTCAGGAATTGTGGGCTCAATCCCCAGTATGGAGCATACAGGCAACATTCAATTGATGTTTCTCTCTCCCTCTCTGTCTCTCTAAAATCAATAAACACATTTCAAAAAAAAATTTTTTCTAATTCCTAACTGGGTAGATCATTGTGGGTATTCATGTTCCAGGCATATAACTTTGAATAGTATTGTTAAAATTAACTTAAAGGTAAATGCTAATAAAGATTGGCTATTCTAAAATTCTGATAAATATAGAAACTAACCCAAATGTTTTTTAAGTTCACATAATCAAAAATTAATCTTTAGTAAATAAAAGCTAGCTTACACTTGTTGATTGAAGTAAAACAGACATGACTTTATTGTGTCTGGGTTTTATAAAAATAAGTCTGGGTTTTATAAAAATAACATGGAAGCCATGCTAACAACTGACTCTGATGTCTATAAAACCTATTTCTAGAAGTTATAAAGTTTCTTCATAAATTTGCAAGCCAAAATAAAAAATGTTAATTGCTTACTTTTTAGTTTTCATTACAAATTGAGGTTAAAAGTTTTTAAATTTTGGCGAAACAAGATGGCAGCCTAGGTAGTCTCCTAAGCTGCCGCCTCATCAACAGTTTGGAAAAAACAACAGCTAAAATTGAAAGGATCACATCAGATCCACAGGAGAGCTGGCAGAAGGGGATGGCTACAACTAGAGGGAAGAAAAAGCACCGCTGCCACCATGTGGAGTTTAAAGCCGCAATGGAACCAGAGCCACAGCCACTGCCGCCGCAGCCACCGCCAGTGAGGGAGGCCCACCAGGAGCAGAGCTTGGCCCACCCCAGGCCCAGGGAGTGGGATGCCTTGGAGCCTGGCCTCCGTGCAAGCAGCTTTCCCGGCCTGCTTGCCTTGGGAGCACCTTCGGCTCCCCCCCCCAACCCCTCCCCCCCCCCCCCCCCCCCCCAGCCAGCCGCCTGGGAGCATGGGAGCGAGGGAACTGGCACCAAGACGTGGCCGCACCTTCCGCTCCTGCCCGGAGCCTGGCCTCCACGCCCACAGCCTTCTCAGCCCGCCTGGCGTACTAGCAAGGGAGCCAGACGCAGGGCCATGGCCGCGCCTTCGCTCTCAGCCCCAGCAAGCCCTCTGCCGAGCCAGCCCACTTGCTTGTGGAGTGTAACGGAGGACCAAGAGGTTGTGCCCAGAGCACTCTTTGCGGCCTGGGACTCTGGACACCTAAACCCGGGGGACTCTGAAAATCAGAACGTGTGAAGTGTGGGTGGCAGAGGATACTGTGGCAGAGGCGGCCGGAGCCTCCCCATTCTTCCCCCTCGTCATCCTCTTGCTCGCCCGACAGCAGACAGCAGCGGGCCAGGGCCCCGGGGGAGAATCGAAAAGGATCCTATCTGAATCACGGGAGAGCTGGCGGAGGGGGAAATCTACAACTGAAAGGAGAGGTGCTGCTGCTGCCCTGTGGAGTTTAAAGCCGCAGCGGGGCTGCCGCCGCCAGTGAGGGGGGCCCACCGAGAGCGGAGCCCGCCCCTCTCCAGGCCCAGGGAGCAGGCCGCCTCGGCCCGGCCTCCACGCCCGCAGACTTCCCAGCCTGCCCACCTTGCTGGTGAGGGAGCCAGCGCAGGGCCTCGCCCGTGCCTTCCGCTCGCGGCCTGAGTGAGGCCTTTGCCCATCTGTCCCCCCCCCCCCGACTGCAGGCCTGGCCGGAGCCTCTGCGGAGCCCCCGAGAGCCAGCGCCAAGGCAGAGCATACTCATGGAGCAGGACGGAGGACAAGAGGTAATACCCAAAACACTCTTTGTGGCCTGGGACTCTAAACACCTAAACCTGGGGGACTGAAAGCCTGAACGTGTGAAATCAGAGCTGCTGAGGTTGCTATGGTGGAGTCGGCCAGAGCCTCCCCGTTCTTTCCCCTCGTCGTCCTCCTGCTCGCCTGCATCTCGGGCCCCAGAGGATCCATGATAGGAGGGCATCAATCAATGGTCCCAGAGGTCCCGTGTGGCCCAGGAGAGCCTTGTTCCCTGGGGGAGTGGTGGGACCAGGGGAAACCATGAGACCTGAGGGGGAGGTGGGATCCGGGAGAGCAGTGTGCCCTAGGGGAGCGGTGGGACCCGGGAGAGCCATGTGCCCTGAGAGAGCCTTGTGCCCCGGGGGAGCAGTGGGACCTGGGGGGGGCGGTGGGACCCGGGGAAGCCATGTTCCCCGGGGGAGCTGGGGGACCTGGGGGACCCGTGTGACCTGGGGGAGTGGTGGAACCCGGGGAAGCTGTGTGCCCCGGGAGAGCTGTGTGCCCCTTGGGAGCCGTGTGCCCCAGAAGAGCCGTGTGCCCCGGGGGAGCGGTGAGACCCGGGGAAGCTGTGTGACCTGGGTGGGAAGGGGCGGTGGGACCCAGGGTAGCCCCTATGTTCATAGCAGCACAATTTACAATAGCTAGGATTAGGAAACAGGCTAGGTGCCCATCAGCAGATGATTGGAGCAGAAAACTATGGTACATCAACACAATGGAATACTATACTGCCATAAAAAAGAAGGAATTCTCATCATTAGCAGCAACCTGGATGGAATTGGAGAACATCATGCTGAATGAAATAAACTAGTCAATGAAAGAGAAACACCACATGTCCTCACTCATTTATGGATAATAAAGAATATTATAAACTAATGAATAGAAAGATAGATATAGTGACAGTAAAGCAACAAGCAGACTGTCAAATGACAGCGGGGAGGGTAGGATGAGCTAGGGGAGATAAGAGGTCAACCGAAGGACTGGTATGCATATCAGTACAACCAATGGACACAAAACTCTGGGGAAGGAGGGCATGTATGGGAGATGGGGGAGGGGGGACAATGGTAAGCAATGTACGCATATAATACCTTAATTTTAAAAATCAATAAAACATATATATTTTTTAAAGTTTTTAAATTTCAATATATGTAGGATTTACTTTTCAGTGTTCCAGAAGGGGCCCTGGAACACCTCAAAAGATTTGAAATTGCATAGCAAGCATTGTAAAATAAGTAATGAAAAACTTTTAGGGTATACTGTATGAGTAAATACTTGTAAAAACAAATAAACACACACACACACACACACACCACATAAGTTGACGCTTTGAGAAACCCAAGGTAGCCAATTTGGTTCTTCCATGCTCTCTGGCTCTCTGTTTTTTAGTTTTTGTATTCCTTCATACATCATAGTGCTATCGGAAAATTGCACAAGTGGAATTTCTCCAATGCTTGTGGCAGTGAGTTTCTTATGATATCTTGAGAAAAATAATTTTCTAAAACTAGACTTAGATGAAGAAACTCATGAGCTGACATTATTGAAAGGAGGCATTTTACACTATTGCCAAGGTTTAAGAGAGTCACTTCAAGAAAAAGTCAAGTTGGTAACCTTCCTTTCACAGTGAACTCCCAGAAAACAGTGACTAAAAATAATTGATTTTCACCTGGAGATTTTTGTGTATTGGAAAGCACATCAAATAAAAGATACTCTTCACCCTCATTGGAAAAGACCCTATCAGGTGCTTAACAGCAAATGGACATCTACTCTTGCCTCTGGCACTCAACGAAGAACATTAAAGACTCCTTCACAATGATAAGCCACTAACATCACAGGTAGACAGCTTTCCCAAGACATCAACAAGACCCGTATACCTATATAAATTCATATGGAACTCAGAATCCATTTTGTTTGATTGTCTTTACCTGCCTGCTAATAATATTTATATACTAGAGGTTCAGTGCACGAAATTCGTGCAGGGGCGAGGGGGAGGGGGGTGGCGTGTCCCTCAGCCCAGCCTGCACCCTCTCCAATCTGGGACCCCTCGAGGGATGTCCAACAGGCAGACATCCCTCTCACAATCCAGGACTGCTGGCTCCTAACCACTCGTCTGTCTGCCTGCCTGACTGCCCCTAACCACTTCTTCCTGCCAGCCTGATCGCTCCCTAAGCACTCCCCTGATTGATGCCTAACTGCTCCCCTAATGACCTAATTGTCCCCAACTTCCCTCCCCTGCCAGCCTGGTTGCCCCCATGCTGGCTTGGTCGCCCCCAACTGCCCCCCTACTGGCCTGGTCACTCCTCACAGCTCCCTTGCTGGCCTGCTCACCCCATGCAGCCTGCTGATCAGTCGTTTGGTCATCCCTCACTAATACCCCTGCCAGCCTGGTCATATGCAGCCATCTTGTGAGGGCATGAGGGTTAATTTGCATATTACCTCTTTATTATATAGGTTGACCAGAATTACTAAAATGATTGGTCACTACGACGTGCATTGACCACCAGGGGGCAGATATTCAATATAGGAGCTGCCCATAAGTCCAGATCGATGATGGGGCTTGCCAGCCAACCTCTCAGTCCCTCCCTGCAGTGGCAGGCCCCGATCACCTGACTGGGGACAGGTCCCTGGGCTGGGAAAGGAACCAGGAGTAGGTAGTGGCAGATGCAGCACCTTTCCGAGGGTGGCCAAAGGCCAGCTCCTCCTCTGGGCCAGTGGCCAACCTCCTGGTCCCTCCCTCCTGACCAGCAGGTCCTGATTGCCTGATCAGGGCCAGGCCCCAGGTTGTGATGGGAACTGGGGATGGGTGGCATCAGATGTGGGCAGCAAGGAAAGGAGGAGGCAGGGAGGTGGGGAACCTGATCTACTCTGATTTCTGGCCAGACCTAGAGACCCCACCACGCATGAATTTTGTGCACCAGGCCGCTAGTTCATAATAATAGTCATACTTGTTCTTTGGGTTTTTTTATATAGTTCAATTACTGAATATGTATGAGATAACTGTGAATGCTCTTTTCATGGCATATGTAAATATTATACTAGATGCCAAGTATAGAAAAATGAAACAGATAGTGAGAGGGCAGGGCGGGGCAAGGCTAACTGCTGACTCCATTTTGTACTGTGGGGCAGGGCGGAGCTATCCTCCATTTTGTAACTGGACCCTAGCCCTCACCCAACCAATCAGGGTCAGCCAAAGCAGTGACATCACCACCCCTATAAAACCCCTTGACCTGTCAAAGTTTGGTCTCTCTTCCACCATGCTTTCAGCACGAGTGGGACAGAGCCCATGCTAGCATGGAAAGGGCTCTTTATTGCATCGGACTCGGCTCCCTGGTGGTCCTTGGGATCATGAAGTCTGGGCATAACAATAGCAAAACTCAGATCATTAATAGTTCAAAGGGTTTTTAGAATGATCCAGAGTGTTTTTTCACAATGAAGGCTATAAGACCTGACTGCCATCATCAGTATTTACCTGCCCTTCCTTTTTTTTTTTTTTTTAATATATTTTATTGACCTTTCTACAGAGAGGAAGGGAGAGGGATAAAGAGCTAGAAACATCGATGAGAGAGAAACATCGACCAGCTGCCTCCAGCACACCTCCCACCAGGGATGTGCCCACAACCAATGTACCGTATTTGCCGGTGTATAAGACGATTTTTTGGCCCTGAAAAATACCGTATTTGCCAGCGTATAAGAGACTGAGCGTATAAGACGACCCCCTAACATTTCCACTAAAAATACAGAGTTTGTTATATACTCGCCGTATAAGACTACCCCCCACTTGGAGGCATATTTTTCAGGGCCAAAAAATCGTCTTATACGACGGCAAAAACGGTAATCTTATCCTGTAGCCTGATCTCCACCTTACTTTTGCTCACTTTCAAAAAATCTTTCTTGATTTAAAATGCTTAAAAGAAACTGCAAAACATTTTTCTCCAGAGCATTTGAAATCCTATACCCTGGTATAGGTTGTCAATTTGGCTCAAATAAACTCATAAAAATTCTCTACAGGTTTAGACATTTCTAACATTGATAATTATAGCACTTAAGATGAGATAAAATTTGGGCCTATACTATCATATACTTTGTATACTATAAATTCATACAAAAGAACTGTGCTTTCTCTGTGAAGGCTCAAGCAAGTTGCTCAACTGTTTCCCCATCCTTCAGGTTGTGTGTGATGATTACGTTATACAGCATTAGGACTTACAAGGAGCAACATTATCCTTAATGGGCATTTTGTTTTGTCTTATTTTTATTGATCTCAGAGAGGAATGGAGAGGGAGATAGATAGAAACATCAGTGATGAGGGAGAGTGACTGATTAGCTGCCTCCTGCACACCCCACACTGGGGACTGATTCCGCAACCCGGACATGTGCCCTGATGGGGAATTGAACCCTGACCTCCTTGTTCATAGGTCAATGCTCAGCCACTAAGTCATGCTAATTGGGCTTTAATGACCATTTTGTAAGCTTCTCACCCAAGGAGAACAAAACTGTCAGACAGGAAATGCCAGACAACAGGAATCAAACCATATAAGGAACTAAAACTGCCCAGAAATCAGTATTTATTTATTTATTTATTTATTTATGAAATGAGTTAAAAGGAAAATAGCGCCCTTTCCATTTTTGGCAAGCAAGCCACCATTCCTTAAATTCTTTTTTTTTTATATATATATTTTATTGATTTTTTACGGAGAGGAAGAGAGAGGGATAGAGTTAGAAACATCAATGGGAGAGAATCATTGATCAGCTGCCTCTTGCACACCCCCTACTGGTGATGTGCCCACAACCAACGTACATGCCCTTGACCAGAATCGAAGCTGGGACCTTTCAGTCTGCAGGCCAACGCTCTATCCACTGAGCCAAACCGGTTTCGGCCAGAAATTTTTATTGACTTCAGAGAGGAAGGGAGAGAAAGAGAGGCAGAAACATCAACAGTGAGAGAAAATCATTGATTGACTTCCTCCTGCACACCCCACACTGGGGATGGAGCCCACAATGGGGCATGTGCCCTGACTGGGAATCCAACTTTGACTCCTGGTTCACAGATCAACGCTCAACCACGGAGCCATGCCAGCCAGGCCAAACTTACCTATCACTATTCCTCATCATGCATTAAGCTGTCCAGCTGAAGCTCCCTGTACTGCTCCCTTCACATCTCCAAGGTCCACCTCATAGAAAACCGCTAAGGAAACGAGGAAGAAAAAGAAAAAAACCTCATTTCCTCTTCTGTGATAGTAAAAGCATGAATTTCCTTTGACATTTATACTGTCTGTGTTTATAACATAACACTACATATTGTGGTCTTTTAGAACAGTGCTGTTCAAAGATTGTGAAACTAGGTTGCATTTCTTAGAATTTTTATTTTAAAATGAGCAAAACAACTACCGTCTATTAAGCTTTATCACAGTACTTCATGGCCAACGGCAAATTCCTTGTGAGAAAACAAGAAAGATAATATTTCAGGCCCTCGAGGGCTGCTGACCCCCACCGGAAATAAACGATGATAGCGCACCCTTAAAAAAAAAGAAAAGAAAGATAATATTTCAGCCCTGGCCAGATAGGGTTCTGTTGGTTGGAGCATTGTTCCATATACCAAAAGGTTCTGGGTTAGATGCCCAGTCAGGATGTGCATGGGAGGCTACCAATCAATGTTTCTTCCTCACATCAATGTTTCTCTTTCTCTTTTTCTCTCTCAGTTGTTTCTCTCTCCTTCCTTCCATCTCTCTCTCTCTCTCTCTCTCTCTCTCTCTCTCTCTTTCTCTCTTCCTCTCTTTTTCTAAAAATAAAACAACAAAAACATATCCTTGGGTGAGGATAATAAAAACAATAAGCCATAGCTGGTTTGGCTCAGTGGATAGAGTCCTGCAGTTGATCAATGACTCTCATCATTGATGTTTCTTCTCTCTCCCTCTCCCTTTCTGAAATCAGTAAAAAAATAAAATACAATAAATAAGTAAATAAAAACTATAATATTTCATACGAAGGTAAAAAAAAAAATTATGGCTATCACAGGTTACCTAAATTATACAAAGGCATATACTGAGATAATGGCACAATGAAAACGGGTATTTAGGACTTTATTATTTTCATGGGGGAGATGGGAACTAAGCAGCTACTGATAACCAAGCTTACTACGCCTCCCTTTAGGACTGGATTTTTATTAGGGTTGCTGATACTCCTAATCCAGGAAAGGGAATAGTGAGCTAGATACAGAAACCAGTCCGGAAGCGAAGCGGGTGAAGGAGAACAAAGGAGTGCTGACTAATTTTCCCCTCTCCTGGCTTTCCCCGGGGCAAACTCTCGCTTGCTCCCTCTGTGTGCTCTGGCAGAGAAGCAGCACATGCCATCTAGATAAGTCTCTGCTAGTGCTGCATGTTATTTAATTGCAGAAAACAAGCAGGGGTAGGAGTAAGATTCACAAAAGGAATTCTTTTCCTTTCTTTTCGCAAATGATAAAGAGAATAAATTAATATAAAGAACCATTATTCCCTCACAGGCTAATCAGCAGAACTAATAACTAGTCCCATCCAACTGCATGGTACAAATGATTCAAGCTCTTTGGACTTGTATTTATTTCCTCATCTGAAAAAGAGGGGATTGCGTTGATTCTGTGTTGACATATCTCGAGGAAATAATCACCATTTTCATGGAAATAAGAAAGGAATATTTAGCAACATATATCTTGTGCCAGGTAAATCGAACTAAGGTTTTAAAAGCATAAACTTGTAATCCAAACAACTTTGGTTTCTGTATGTGCTCTGCCACCTACTTACAAGCTGTGCAACTTTGGCGAAATTACATAACTTCTCTATGCTTCCATGTCCTCAGCAGTAAAATGGGGACAATGGTACCTCCCCAAAGGATGGCTGGAACCTATGAACAAGGAGGCTGGGTGGGGTATATATGAATATCCTATATAATAAACCCCAATATGTAAATTGACCAAATAGCTGAATAATTAATGGAACAACCAGTCACTATGATGCACACTGACCACCAGGGGGCAGACGCTCAATGCAGGAGCTGCCCCCTGGTGGTCAGTGCGCTCCCACAGGGAGAGTGCCACTCAGCCAGAAACCAAGCTCATGGTTGGTGAGTATAGTAGTGGTGGCAGGTGGTAAAGAGTGAGAGGTCCTGAACTGTGAGAGGGATGTCTGACTGCCAGCTTAGGTCAGATCCCTGATGGGATTGGGCCTAAACTGGCAGATGGATATTCCCCAAGGGAGCTCAGACTACAAGAGGGAGCAGGAGGGGCTGAGGGACACCCCCGCTCCCATACCAGTGCACAGATTTTGTGCACCAGGCCTCTAGTATATGCATAGTCAGATATTTTATATGTATAAGATGCCTCAACTTACAATTGGCCTACTTCCTGATAAACTCACCATAAGTTTAAAATAGTAAGTCAAAAACAAATTTAATATACCTAACCTACCAAACATCATAGCTTAGCCTAACCCAGTGGTCGGCAAACTCATTAGTCAACAGAGCCAAATATCAACAGTATAATGATTGAAATTTCTTTTGCAAGCCAAATTTTTTAAACTTAAACTTCTTTTAACGCCACTTCTTCAAAAGAGACTTGCCCAGACCGTGGTATTTTGTGGAAGAGCCACACTCAAGGGGGCAAAGAGCCACAATTTGCCAGCCATGGGCCTAATCATTTTGCATATCACTTTCACATTATCATAAGGTCCATCTATGTATATATTATAACAGTAATATTATTTATATATATATATATATATATATATATATATATATATATATATACAGTAACTGGCATAGAGTAATTGCTCTATAAATGCTATTATAATGATTATTACATCTCTGTTAAGTAGACATCCCCTTTTTATAGTTGAAAAAAATGAGAAAACCAAGACTTCAGAACTTTGAGTTTTTCTGACTTCCATGTTTAGTTTCTTAACTATTACCCTACACCAGCTCAAAGAAGTGAAAAGTCACAGCATTTGGTAGGCAGCTAGAAAAATTCTACTAGTTATACAACCATCGGTCAATGAAAACAGAATAAAGCTACGTATCACAAAAGTCCTCCAACCTCTAGCACAGCTCTCTGGAACAGTGCAATAATAGCTAATTTGCATAGGTTAAGAAATCCCCAAAGGGATTACTCTTGTGTTGGGCTGAAATCCAAACTAGCACTGACATCTAAGCTAAAGGTTCTCAGAGATGCAAAGAGACTACTTGAGATTCCAGGGAACTTACTGAATTACTTATTTTTATTTTTAATTAAATTTGAGATTCCAAGGAATTTAAATCCATAGGAGTGAGTCCTGGCTGGGTAGTTCATTCAACACTGTCACTATAGCCAAGGTTTTGGGTTCCATCCCTGATCAGGGTACATACAAGAATCAGCCAATGAGTGCATAAATAAGTGGAAACAACAAATCGATGTTTCTCTCTCTCTCTTTCTCAAAGTAATTTTTATAAAGGACCTGCATGAATGAGTCTTTCTCTGGACAGCAGCAAGAGACTTTTTTTAAGAAGAAATTGGTAGACCCTTCTTTCCCCCTGATAGGGAAGGTTTTGTGGGAGAGTAGAGGAACATCGAGCCATGTGGACAAATCCAGATTTAGAAATCAAAACCTGGGAGAACTCTATCTCAGAGTAAAATCAAGCACTACATATGAGAAAACAGAGTTTGTAAGAATTATATATATAATAATATAATAATATAATAATATTATTAGGCTATATATAGCCTAATAATATTTATATATATATATAGCCTAAGGTACCGTCACAACTGAAACTGAACAGAACAGGCTGTGTGGGGTGACCAGGCCAGCAGGGGGAGCAGTTAGAGATGACCAGGCCTTCGGCAGCGGCGGGGAGGGGGGGAGCGTAGGGCAGTGAGGGGTGACTGGGGGGGGAGGGGGAAGTGCGGGGACCCAGGAGAGGCAGGAGTTACAGGCAACCAGGCCATGGTGGGTGATCAGGCAGGCAGGTGAGCAGTTAGGAGCCAGTAGCCCCAGATTGTCTCTGTAACATAATTTCTCTGTTTAGGATTGTGAGAGGGATGTCCTGGATTGGAGAGGGTGCAGGCTGGGCTGAGGGGAACCGCCTGCCGCCCCCCACACACCCCCAACATGCACTAATTTAATGGACCAGGCCTCTAGTAAGATTAATATTTATCTTTTTTTAGAGGGATACAATTTGAGGAACCATGAAGATTCCATTATACTAAATAGCTTTCACATTACCCAAAAAGAAGCCCTAAAATAAATCAGTAGTTACTGCAAGTTCATAAGAGAAAAAGAACACAGGCTAAGTCTTGAAAAAGCTACAATGTATTAAGAAGAATCCAGAAATTACAGGACTACAGATATTATATTTGAATTTAACTTATCTGTTCAACAAATATGTAGTCCTTGTTATTTTCTTGCCACATACCATTCCAAAAGCTGGCTATATCATTCTGATCAGATCTTAGGAGCTTTAGAAAGCCAGTCAGGGTGAAAGAGAATATATAAGAAAACAAATGTATATATCTCTGTAAATTTAGAGGTCTTATAATAAGGGGGGCGGGGGAAGATGCCACTTGAGAAGATAAGGGTGTAAGGAATCTACTCTTTTTTTTATTAATTTTAGAGACAAAGAGAGAGAGAGAGAGAGAGAGAGAGAGAGAGAGAGAGAGACATTGTTGTGAGAGAGAGACATTGATGGTTGCCTTATGGAGGGAGAAGGAGGATCAAATTCACAATCTGGGTATGTGCCCTGACCAGAATCAAACCCTCCACCTTTTGGTGAATGAGAGGACACTCCAACCAACTGAGCCACACCAGCCAGGGCAGTAAGGAAGGTGCTTCCCACCACGTGTTCAAGGTTCTCTGAGGAGATGAAACACAAGACAAGACTGACAATAAAGCATTTCACAAGTAGGAGGAGCAAGCATTTCAAGCCTGTGAAACAAAAGGTGTGAGGATCCTAAAGAAAGATTTACTCTAACAGTGAGAGGGGCTGACCTGGATTACTTGACTTCCAATAGAGTATATACTGTTTTTCTTTCCACAACAATAACTTAAAATTTCCAAATCTCATTAAAAAAAAAAAGTCATTTGATGGATCCTTTTTTTTTTTTTTTAACATCCATCTGTAAGGTTACCTTGGCCCCAACCTGAGTCTTTCTTAGAGTCCTGACTCACAAGACAAAGCCAGCCCTCCCCTCTTGCGGCTAAAAATAGCTTTTTCCAGATCTGCTGTCATAGTTGGCTTTTTTCCAGGGTTTTATGCTTTACTGAAACTAAACACTTAAATGAGCCATTTAACTGTAGTGCTTAGCCTGGGAGAAATGACATTTTTAGTTTTGCTTTGAGATTTTAGACGTGAATCTCAAGTCGTTCACTTATAATTAGGCCTTTGTAACACCTTGGAAGCAAAACCTCTGTGACCCGCATTCAGTAAAATAGCCCTAGCCCGTGCACCTGAGTGAGACTAATCAAATGAGCTTCTTAGGAAACCTCCCTCCTGCTCCCGCCCCAACCGGTCAAGGCACCGGCGGCACCGCTGACTGCGGCCAGCAGAGGGCGCCCGGCGAGCCGGCCTGCACCCGACGGAGCCACACCCAGATCATGGCTGCTTGGTGTGCTTTCTTTCTCTGATTTTTTTTTTCTTCTTCTTCAAGAAACACCAAAAGGAAATGAAAAATTCTTGTCGAGAAATGCTTAAGAACTGAGGTGAAATCCACGTCCCATAAAAAGGCAGCATTTTAAAGTGTGCAATTCAGTGGCATTTAGCCCATCTGCCACGGGGTGTAAACCGCCCCCTGTGTGTTTGTGGTTCCAAAACACACAACTTTATGCTTCAGTTCTCTGGAAAGAGAATTTACAGAGAGCCCACCCCTCGTTCGATGCGTATTCCGGCAGGTTCCCGGCCCGGCCTCCGCCCGCACCAGGCGAGGGCGGTTCCCGCGCACCCTCCTCACGGAGCCCCGCTCGGGGCCTGGCCCTGGTTCCCGGCACCCCGGTTCCCGGCGCCCCAGTTCCCGGCAGCCCGGTTCCCGGCAGCCCTTGGGGCCGAGCCGTCTCCGTCCTCCGGCCCCTCCACACACCGCATGGCGGTGCCAGGAAAACGGGCGGGGTGACTGTTTAAAAATCAACCCTACACCTCCCTCCCATGTCCTCGCATGTCTCTCGGGAGAGGCACGAACACACTGTTTCCATTAAGGATAGCCACAACCCAGGGATGGGCCGGGGTCGGCACCAACTCCCATCAGCCTCTGGTGTGAAACGCGTGTTGGTCCGTCCGTCCGAGGTGAACGCGCGAGGGCCAGAGCCAACCTGTAAAGGGGGCAAAGTCAACTGGGCAGGCGACGCCTATGGGACGAGCAGAACGAAACAGCTCATGTCATAAAAGCCGAAGGTTTGCCACCACCTAAGCACAGTATTCTGTTCAAGAATTTAACCTAGTCCATGGGGCCTTGGCCCAGGGAAGGTTAAAAAAAAAAACTGGAGAGGCGGGGGAGGGGTGAGCTGGGAAACCGGGGAGGCAGGGACCTGAGGAGCAGACGAGGCCGGGCCCGCCCTAACAAAGAGGCAGAAACTCTGTCTCCACAGCCACCAGATCCGGTTCAGGGCGGTTTGAGCCGGTTTCGGAGCTGGATGGAGAACAACAGCCTCAGCTGAGAGAGTAGGCCGGGGTGAGACGGAAAAGGCGGCATGGACTTCGCGGGGAGACGTGGATTCAGCCCCTGCACCCGGCTGGAGCCTCAAGCTGTTTCCCGGAGTGGCGGAGTCCGAGGAAATACCAGGCCTGGATCCGCACCCCGGCCTGCGACCGGAGGAGAGGGGGCCGAGCCCTGCCTCGGGGCCGGAGTCCAGCCCGCATTTTCCCTCTCGCTGCCCCTGATCGCGGCTGGTGAGGGGGACGGGGCCTCCGGGTATCAGTTTTCAGAGGCGCTGGCTGCGGCGGCGGCGTGGGGGAGGGGCGGGCGGCGTGTGTGGGGCGGTTTCGTGTGTGCGCGCCCGCCCGGGGACGGGCCGTGTCCTCGGAGGGTCTGAAGGGGAGGGAGCCGCACTTCACACCCTGCAGTTCACACCAGCTCTCCGCACCTCGGCCGCAGGGCTGCACGGCCGCAGACAGCACCGCCCTTGGGGGCTGTGGGAGCGCCCCACCTACCCCTGGCACTTCGTACACACCATTGCCAGGCTTCTTCGGCCCTGGGGTGGCCTGACTGACACAGTCAGTCCCAAATGGGCCTGCTCTTTTCATGTCGTGTGCTAAAATACACACCTAGAACACACACCAGCTGTACATACCTCCTTAACCAGGCTCACAGCAGCGCTGGGGAGCCCTGGAACGGGGCCCTCCCGGCCGGGCCTCCCCTCCCCTCCCCCCAGGGGCCACGACCTCTTGACCTCGGGCCACGCCCACCCGCCGCGGCCTCGCGAGAATCGGCCTCAGTGGCCAAGGGGGAGCGCGGCCTGCGGCCAGTCCCACAGCCTCACCCGCCCCCCTTCCCCCAGGCTCCCCCATCCCCCTGGGCCTGCCTTGGGAAGGGGAGGGGAGCAAACGTGGGGGCGAGGGCTGCTGAAGTCCCTCTTCCCCCGCCCCCCCGGAGTGCCCCAGGGAAGCGCCCCCAGACCCCAGGCCTTGGACGCGTTCGAAGGCGGCCCCCGTGTGGTGGGGCGGCGGGCGGGGGAGGGGGAGGCCCTGTGGAGTGTAAACACCTCCAGGTTTGTAGGTTTTCAGAAATCCCCTGAGAGCTGGGGGGAGGGGAGGGGAGGGGAGAGGGGGAAAGCCGAGCTGAAAGACGTCGCCGTGTTATTTCCATCTTTGCCCCCCGTGGACGTGTGTGGGTGGGACACCGGGACACACCCGTTTTGCATGGTTTACGGGCGGCGGCAGTTCCACCATGAAGTAACCTTGTCGCAGTCACGTGCTCTCCACTGAGGACACAGGCTGGCCCAGCGCTTGTACGTTCACTTCACTGTTAACTCTCGGGCTTGGCTGCTTCAAGACGGTGCTCGGAGGCTGTTCTGTGGGTTGTCTGGGTTGGTTTGTCTCCAGTAAGGGGCAAGGCAGGAGGCCCCAGAAGAGAAAAATGACAGTAATGATCGTAATCATCGTCATGCATAACAAGCCAGGCAGAGCCAAGTCTTTCATACATTATTCCGATACACGCACTCCGCATTTCTTGAGGTACAACTGTCCCCATTTTAGGGATGAGGACAGTGGAGCTTGGAGAGATCAGGTGTTTTATCTACAGAGTGGCAGGCGAGGAGTCTGGCTGCTCCAGGGACCTGGCTTTTAAGCAGCCGTGGACCTGCCCCCTCGCTGACAAGTGACGACGAACGTTTGTCCAGACCCTTCTCTGCGCTGGCCTCTGGGGAGGGGGTGGGTCGGCCCGGGAACCGTCTGAGAACACGGGGATTGATTTCGGTGATGAGAAAGGACTGTATTCCCCTACCTTCAACAAGCTTTCCATCTAATGGTCATTTTTTTTTTTTTCGAGGACAATTCAGGACTGCCTGACAAGGGATTTTGTTTTTCTTTTTTCTTCTCCCGCCGCTGGGCCTCGGAGGCCATCTGGGTAACATAGTTTGGAATTTCTCTCCCATTTCCGTGCGGCGCGGGAGGAGCACTCGGAAGGCAGGGCTGCCCCGGCCCTAGCAGTCGGCGCTGGCAGGGGCGTGGGAAGGGGCGGGGCGAGGCCTCCGGGGAGCCGTAGCCATGGCAACGCAGCCTGCCCTCCAGAACAATGTCTCTATAACCAGGAAAACAGCTCCAGAGAGCTTTCTCTTCATAATCCCCGGGGCCAGCGGGGCCGGGGAATGCACAAAGGGGATTCTTTCTTTGTGGAGAAAATGACTCTTTACAAGGCCCGGGACAAAGGAAGACATTGGTTGTTGTATAGGGTCTGTCTATGAATTCGGCTGGCATCCAATCAACCAAGTGCAGTTACTTAGTTCCTCTCCGCTGTTCACAGGAAATGAAGGCAACTGTGATGCAAGCTTCCTTTTTTTGGATAATATGTGTTTCATTTTTATCCCCATTTTACAGATGAGAGATTAGTTAGCAGGAAGGGACTTGCTTCTCCGTAAGACTATATAATTAAGACACCGGGGGTCCTTTCGGGAAGCTTTGTGAAGCTGTCCCCGGCCCTGCCTTTTTAAGGATAATCCCACCGATAAAGTGAAGCTCCTTCAGGTCCACGTGCTCAGGGGCCTGAGAGCTCCCAAGGCTCCCAGAGCTTGGATCCTCCCCCTCTCAGCTTCTAGCCACTCGCCCCTCCCCGCCCCAGCAACCGCAGCCCGGACGAGGAAAGGAGGAGGAGAGGGGGCAGGGAGGAGAAGGAAGGGGGTGTGGGGGAGGGAGGAGGAGGAAAGGGGGGGAGGGAGGGAGGAGGAGGATAGAGGGGGAGGAAGGGAGGAGGAGGAAGAGGTGAGGGCAGTGGGAGGAGAGAGAGGGGGAGGCGAGGAGGAGCCGAAAGAGGAGGAAGGGAAGGGGGAGGGAAGTGGGGGGAGGAGGAGGAATGCGGAAGACACTACAGCCCCACCCCCACTCTTCAGAGAATTTGGAAACTCCCCAGAGGGCTAAAAGAAGACAGTGCTCCTGAGAGTGACTGTACTCCTCCAAGCATTCAAGTGAACTACAGCCGGACTACTTAACACCCTGTGCGTAGAAGAAGGTGTCTAGTTTTTCCGTGTCAGCGATGATCTCCAAGACGACAGTTACTACAAGCTTAATAACAAACCCTCTTCCCTAAGTGCCCACATCTATAATGTAATTTTGACAATTATATAAACCAGAAAGAATAAGAGTTCAGCAACCTCATGGTAATGAGATAGCCCCGGCTGCCCGGTCTAACATAAAATCTCCAACACCAAAACCAAGTAGTTGTACACCTCAACGTCCGTCTCCGCGCACCGGTGAGGCAGCAGGAAAAATGGGTTTGTTCTCCAGAGGTGATTTATAGGAATTGCCTGAGGGCTTGTTCAAACAATACTTTCTACACCATTCCTGGAAATTCTGCTCCAGGAATCACCCATTCCTGAGCACAATTTCTGGCCATGGCAAGCAGGTTTTGCAGACACTGATTTTCTTTTGTCGGTAACTCATCAGTGTTGTTCACCAAATATCTCTGCATCTCCCATTTCTGGTATAACCTAGATCTCTTTGAAATAGAGATAATAGTACTTACTTTGGTCAATAGATAGGAGAGAAGGTGATGTGTGTCACTTTCAAGCAAGAGCTATAGGACCCAGTAAACAATTTTCTATTTTCCCATCCTCCCTCTAGGGAGATTATAGTAGCAAGTCTTAAGCTGAAACTTCTTTCAGCCAGGGTCTCCTTGCCAAACCACACTGGAGAGGTGGTATGAGAAATGAACTTTTAGTGTGTTACACCATTGAGAATTGGTGGATTATCTTGATTACATAATCTCAATATCAACTTCTCTACCCTACTTCGTCTTTAACAAAAGTCACTATCCATACACAGTGTTCTGTTTCAGGGAAGCTAGCTCCAGCTCCAGCTCCAGCTCCAACTCCAGCTCCAGCTCCAGCTCCAGGGCCTGCTCTTGTTCAGCATAAACCAATCACGCTAATCTTCTCTACCAGTCATTAAGACATTGGATATGACCCAAGTCTGCCCAGTGAGATGCTTGAAGAAGTCTGCTGGGAGGTCTCAAAAGTTTCTCCAAAAAAAAAAAGAGTTAGTTGCTCCCCTTTTTCTCTAGCTGTTGTTAAATAGGAATATTACACTAGTTATCTAGTGCTATGTCATGATTTACATTTATTAGCTCAACAAATATTTTTATGTGTGAGGAATTCAGGAACAGCTTAGCTGGTTGGCTCTGCCTCAGGGTCTCTCGTGAGATTGTAGTTGATAATTTCCTAAGGCTGCAGTCATTTGAAATCTTAACTGGAGTAGAATTTACTTCCATGATGGTTCCTTCGTATGGCTTTCATATTGGCAGAAAATCTCTCTTCATGCAGCCCTTGGCAGGAGGCTTCAGTTACTTGCCAATGTGAACCTCTCCATGGTGTTAACCGAGTGCCCTGGTGACGCTCTCCCCAGAGTGAGGGATCCAGAAGAAAGTGTAAAGAAGACAGCATAACACCTTTGTGTCCTAACTTCAGGAGTAGTAACACTCTGTTATTTCAACCACATTTTATTTATTAAAAGTGAATACTTTCTATATACTTTTGAACAGTGAGAACTACTCTGGCCATATTGAGACTATGAGGGACGCCAGTCTACAGGAACTAGGAACTCCTTAAGTTAGCACTTCTTAGTTGGGATTCAGGAATCTGTATTTTAACAACTCCAGGTGATTCTCATCATGAGAGAAGTTTGGGAAACACCGGTCTAGCGGATTATGTTCCCAAATTTTCCTGGGTTTGCAGTGGCCCCACCGCCTCTGGTTGGCTCTGCCTCCAGATTTCTGTTCCCAGGTTCAGTGGCAGGCATCTTCCCTATGTGATCCTGACTTTCCATACACCTGTCTCCCTTTGTTGGACCCCTTCCTCCAGTGATCTGTGAGGAAAGGGCCACTGGTTCCCTGGGGAGGGTAAAATTGCAGCTTCCTGGTGAAACTGCCCAAATGACACGCCTAAAATATTTCCTCCTTTGCTGCTTTCCTCTTATCAATAACTAGCTATTTACAATAGTATCATAAAAAGAGAGCCGTAGAATAAATGGGCTCAGGAAACAAGTTACAGAAGCAAAGAAGGGCCCTCAGAGCTTAGGAAAGAGATGTGCACCTTGAGAGACACAAGAGGGAGGAAATGCATGCGTATGCTCTGGATAAAGAGAGAGAGCTTTTATCTGGAGTTTCAGCTTTCCCGGTGTGTCTTCTCAGGGTTGTGGTCTCTGCTGATTGGAATATTCCTACTCTAGAATTTGCCCTTGTGATTTATTAATAGTCATTGCAAATGATGGCATCATGGGAAACTCTTAGAATTAATTTAAATGGGAGTCCAGTGTGAGGGGACAAATATTGTGCATGTGCGAGTCAATGTTTATTTTTACATTATCAGTGCACGTCATATGTACCAGCCAGTCAGTCAGTTGGACAGTTAGATGGCGGTTAGTCACTTAGCCTTATATAGATAGATAGATAGATAGATAGATAGATAGATAGATAGATAATATGTGTATAAAACTGTTTATTCAATTACATGTGTTCATATGTAGGTATGCATGCATATAGAACTGCTTAGCATATATAATAAAAGGCTAATATGCAAATAGACTGAACAGCACAATAACTGGTCGCTATGATGTGTGCTGACTACCAAGGATCATGCACGAAACATAGTGGGCATCAGCAGCAGGTGGCAGAGCGTGGATATGGTGGGTAGCAGCCATGGTGGGATAGTGGAGCAGATGAGCAAGGACATCAGATCAAGTCAGGGTTTGAGTCACTATCATCGGGGTGAGCCTCTGGTGGTTACTGAAAATTCTTTGCTCCTGCACGCTACAGTCCTGCCAGGTGCTTGCAACTGCTGCCAGTGCTGGAGCTGCCGTTTGTACCCACTGCTGGCCCCAGTTGCCCCTTAGGAGTAGGGGGAGGTAGAGAAGCCCTCAGGGGCAATTGGAGCTGGCAGCTGCTGCTCGCACCCATTGATGGCCTGGAGCAATTGGGGCTGGTACCATCAGTGGGTGCAAGTGGGACCTAAGTGGTCAGCACATAGGAGTGGTGGCAGTGGGAATGGGGCTGCCAGGAGACAGGGGACCAGAGCTGTGGCAGGGGGGGCTGGGCAGGGGCATGGAGGATGGGCTGAGACCCACCCCTATGCCCACTGCAGCTTCTCAGCCCACAGTTTCTTGTAAGGTGCACAAATTTGTGCACTGGGCCTCTAGTCATATGATAAAAGCTTGGTGTGAATTGTTTTCTAAATTATTCTAATAACCAGAGGCCCAGTGCATGAAAATTCATGCACTGGTGGGGGAGGGGCGCCCTCTGCCCAGCCTTTGACCTCTCACAGTCCGGGAACCCTCGGGGGCAGGAGGCGACCCAGTGATCAGGGGAAGGCGATGCCCCCATCACACCTCTGCTGCTGCCACTGCTGGCAGCACAAGCCTCGGCCAGCCCTGGTTACCTGAGCCTCAGGCATCCATGGGTGGCTGGGGGCCTGAGGAAACTGGAGGACTCCAGAGGCAGTCTCACGGAGAGGCTGGACCTGCCTGGGGGCAGGCCCGACCATGCCACACACCTGTTACCCCAGTGGGGCTGAGAGGATTGGGTACTGCCATCTTTGAGGGCATGGTAGTCAATTAGCATATTCCCTCCTTATTGGCTGTGGGTGCCTTCATCTCTGGGAGGGCATGATGGTCAATTAGCATTGTCCCTCTTTTTATATATTATTGATTTTCCACAGAGAGGAAGGGAGAAGGATAGAGAGCTAGAAACGATGAGAGAGAAACATCGATCAGCTGCCTCCTGCACACCCCCTACCAGGACACCAGGGATGTGCCCACAACCAATGTACATGCCCTTGACCGGAATCGAACCTGGGACCTTTCAGTCCACAGGCTGACGCTCTATCTATTGAGCCAAACTGGTTTCAGCTCCACATAATTTTTTAAAACTATTTTATGTTATCTTGCAATGCAGCTCTCACTAGCTAAATGATGCTGCAGTAGGAGCCATGATTTTATGGAAAGAATTGCACAAAACTGCACAAAGCAACATTTCAATTGAATTGATAGTCATTAAGTGGCTTAGAATCTAAATAAGTTTTCAATTTGTTTTATACCAGCAGTGTTATTCATGGTACTGGTTTCTCAGTTTACACTGAACTAAAAGAGATTCTATTCAAAATATTTCTACTAAAATGTTTTTTGTAATACTTAGATTTTTATATTCTCAATATAGATATTGTTAACAAACAAATTAAAAATATTTAAAAATGAAACAAAGAGAGAAAAAACCAAGATGGCAGCATAGGTTAACCCCTGAAGTTGCTGCTGAGCACAACCATTTTAAAACTACAACTAAAAGACAAAACGGACATCATCCAAAACCACAGGAAGGCTGGCTAAGTGGAAATTCTTCAACTAGAAGGGAAGAGAAAAGCACACTGAGACTCAGAGGAGCTATGGAAGTAAAGTCCAGAGGTATGGAAGTGCACGCATAGAGAGGGCTGGCAACTGAGTACGTGGCTGGCTTTTTCAATCTGCAGGGAGACACAAGCTCCTGACTGCTCTGAATTCCAGTTCCAGGTGAGATTCTGGAGACCCAGACTCATATGGGGAGAAACTGGACTGTCTGGCAGTGGGTAGAACTCAAGGGTGGCTTTCTCTCAGAGGTGCTTGCAGTGACTACCAAGGGACACTGAGACCCAGAGGCCTCTTAGGACAGAGTTGACAGAAAGCCATTGCTATTTGCTCCACCCTGAGACTCCACACCATCCAAGCTGTGCACAGAGAATTTTGCATATGAATGGCCTGTTCCTTTGAAATCTAAACTTACTATCAAACTCAGCTGAGAAAGACCCGGAACATCCAAAAGAAGGCCCAAAGCCCCACAACAGCTTGCATTGCTTCACAGCTGGGCCTCATCTGGGCACCTCCAAAACCCAAACAAAGAAGAGGAATCTGCAGATCTCTCCATAGCTCCTGCTGGGTGGACTCGGGCAGAGGCTAAATTAGCACCTCCTTGGAGATCCAAGAGCCAGTGTACCCAGGGGTCAGAGTAGGACCATCCAGATTACAACTCCTCAGATCCATAAGGGACACACTCAGGGGGAAGATTAAGTGAGCACCAAAGCCCCACTGAAGCAAGTCTTGCCCCATAAGGGTGTCTCCAGCACAGAAGTTATCCCATTGTAGACACAGCTGATCCTCATAACCAATTGGCCTGAAGGTCAATTCCTTCCAGTGAGACCAACAACAATCAAGGCTTAACTACAACAAAACTGTGCATACAGCCCACAAAGGAGTGCACCAGGAGTTTCCACCTCAGATAACTGGGAAGGCTGAGCCACTGGGCCAGGGGTGGGCAAACTTTTTGACTCGAGGGCCACAATGGGTTCTTAAACTGGACCAGAGGGCCAGAACAAAAGCAACCTGACCATGCTGGCACTCTCATCTTGGGCTGCTGGTGAAGGAGCGGAGGGGAGAGTAAGAGAACCCTCTGCTCTTTTGGCTCTGCAGGCCAGATAGAACAGCTGAACAGGCCAGATCCGGCCCGCAGGCTGTAGTTTGCCCACAGCTGCACTGGGCCCTATAGGACACCTAGTACACAAAGCCACTCTATCAACTCAGGGAAGCAGCTAAAATGTGGAGACAAAGAAATAGGTCACAAATGAAAGAAATGGAAGAAAACAAATGACTGGATATAGAGTTCAAAACCATGGTTATAAGGTTTTTCAAGAATTTTCTAGAAAGGGCCGATAAATTTAGTGAGACCCTCAAGGATATGAACAAGGACCAACTAAAAATTAAGCATACACTGACTGAAATAAAAAATAATATACAGAATCCAACAGCAGACTAGAGGATCCTAAGAATCAAGTCAAATATTTGAAATACAAAGAAGCAAAAAACACCCAACCAAAGAGCAAAAAGAAAAAAGAATCCAAAAATATGAAGATAGTGTAAGGAGCCTCTGGGACAACTTCAAGTGTACCAACATCAGAATTATGTGGGTACCAGAAGAAGAGAGAAATCAAGATATTGAAAACCTATTTGAAGAAATAATGACAGAAAAATTCCCCCACTTGGTGAAATAAATAGACTTACAAGTCCAGGAAGCACACAGAACCACAAACAAAAGGAATCCAAAGAAGACCACACCAAGACATATCATAATTAAAATGCCAAGAGCAAAAGACAAAGAGAGAATATTAAAAACAGCAAGAGAAAAACAGTTACCTACAAGGGAGCACCCATATGATTGTCAGCTGATTTCTCAACAGAAACTGTGCAGGCCAGAAGGGAGTGGCAAGAAATATTCAAAGTGATGATTAGCAAGACCCTATAACCAAGATTACTCTACCCAGCAAAGCTATCCTTCAGAATTGAAGGTCAGATAAGAAAAAGCTGAAGATAAGAAAAAGCTGAAAGAGTTCATCATTGCCAAACCAGTGTTATATGAAATGCTGAAGGGTATTCTTTAAGAAGAGGAAGAAGAAGAAAAAGGTAAAGATAAAAATTATGAGCAACAAATACATATCTATCAATAAGTGAATCTAAAAACCAAGGGAATAAAAAATCTGATTAACAGAACTAACTGGTGAATATAATAGAATCAAGGGCATAAAAAGGGAGTGGGCTGAGAATCCTTTGAGGGGAAAGGAGTGTGGGGTATGGGGGAAGAGATTGAACAAAAATCATATACCTATGGATGAGGACAGTGCGGGGAGCAGGGTTAAGGGCATGGGGTGGGTGGGAACTGGGTGGAGGGAGCTATGGGGGGAAAAAGAGGAACAACTGTAATAATCTGAACAATAAAGTGTTTTTTTTTATTGTTCAGATTATTACAGCTGTTTCTGGTGCTATATATAAATAGAGGCACCAGGTTGCAAATTATAACCACAATGTCATGCAGATAGTTTTTGAAGGCCTTGGGCAGAAACTCAAAAAAAGCCAATATTGGACAAAAAGTTGATTCTCTGCCATTATTATGTACCTTCTAAAAGATAATAAAAAATAAAAAATATAAATGAAACAAAGATAATACTAAAGGCCAGATGAAAGGCCAGATGAAAGGTGGCAATTAAAGTGTGTTCAATGTGCCAGGTTACCTGGGTTCAAATACTGGCTTGCCATATAAATTGTATTTTATTTATTCTTCAGTATATTTTTATTGATTTTAGAGAGGAAGGGATAGGGAGAGAGAGAGATGGAAACATCAGTAACGAGAGAGAATCATTGATTGGCTGCCTCCTGCACGTCCCAACTGGAAATGGAGCCTACAACCTGGGCATGTGCCCTTGACTAAAATCAAACCCAGGACCCTTCAGTCCGCAGGTCGACACTCTATTCACTGAGCCAAACCAGCTAGGGCCCCATAAATTTTAAATAATGTTCTGCACTTCAATTTTCTCATCTGTAAAATATGGTTTATGAATTTCTGTTTTTTAAATATGTTTTAAAATAAACTTTTAAAACTGATTTTCTTTGATTTTATTGTTTTAGAGAGAGAAAGGGAAAGGAGAGAGAGAAAAAAATCAACCTTGACCTTGGATCAAACCCACCACCTAGGCATGTGCCCTGATCAGGAATCCAACCACCTACTTTTTGGTGCTCGGGATGATGCTCAACCAAGCGAGCCACACCAGCCAGGGCTGGTTGATGAATTTCTTAAATGAGCTAATATACTTTTAGAATATAACCTGACACTTAGGAAATACCATGTAAGTATTAGTAACAATTTTGTTAATGAAGTTAAGCTAATATCCTTGATCAATGAGCATTCAGTGAATTTTAATGAAGTCATCACATTAAATGGAGGTGATATTGAAGTGATTCCCATACTTCAGGACATCCTTGGCTCTTAAATGCTCCCAAGAACATTTTCTTTTCCTTCGTCCTTTCCTCCCTTTTCTTTTGGGCGTATCTGAACCGCCAACAGAGAATACAGAGCTTCATCTATCTGGAGCTGCATTTACCAACATTATGATCTGCCTATCTGAAGTTTCTCATTTTGCTCAGAGTCAAAATTCTACAGAAGCCACAGCTCCCATAACCAGTCATGTGAGAGTCATTAAGCGGGTCCCTACAAGGACTCTAGGTTTTTGACACTGGAATGCCAGCATTGCATCTGGGGCTCTATGTTTCCCACTGGGCTTAACATAACTTTGCATTTTCATTGCTGGAAATGTGGGCTAGACAATGGGTGCCAGAGCCCAGCCCAGTAGTGATTGGCATGGACATTAACCAATCAGAAAGAACACAGTTCTTTCTGAAGCAGGGTCATTAACCCTTTAGTTGCTTGACCTTAGGAAGTAACTTGACCAGAGAAGGAGCTGGGATATCAGGGCCCTAAGGGAGAGAAGAGACTCTTGAGCTTAGGTCAGCGGTTCTTTGCTTATAGGCAAAACGGTTTTTTGTTGTTGTTTATTGTAAACAACCAGTGCTTCCACATTAGTGCATAACAGGGCTTCATACAGAGGGAAACTGTTTGAGGATGACAGATACTAATTTACCTTCACAATCCTTCAGCATACCTCAGACTGTTGAGAAAAACCTGTATAATGGGAGATATTTTTAAAAATTGACTTGAGAGAAAGAGGGAGGAAGGGAGAGTGAGAAACATTGATTTGTTCTTCCACTTACTTATGCATTCATTGGTTGATTCCTCTATATACCCTAACGGGGTATCAAATCTGCAAATTTGGCATATTGTGACAATGTTTTAATCAACTGAGCTATGTGGCCAGGACCTATGGGAGATATCTTAGAACATCTCCACATGGGGCTTATCCCTGACCATATAATCAATAGTTTTATATATCTGCTATTTTATTATTTACAGTTTTAAAATTTATAAACAAAGAGTACAAAGTCTGGCAGTTATTCTTTTAAAAAATATATTTTTATTGATTTCAGAGAGAAAAGGATAGAAACATCAATGATGAGTAGAAAAGAAAAAAAAAAGAAAGAAACATCAATGATGAGAGAGAATCATTATCGGCTGTCTCTCGCATGCCCCACATTGGGGATCAAGCTCAAAACACAGGTATGTGCCCTAGCTTGGAATCAACCATTGAACCAGACTTCACTTGTCTTTTAATTCCCCTGCATTGACAGAATCTGACCACAAACCAGTTGGTAAGTGCAGATTGCAGAAACTTATCACCTTACGACACACAGCAGAGCAAATAAGTGTGAGAACGAGGGTTGAGAACAAATAATAACCAACCTGAGAGTCCTAAGGCAGCTATACCACATGAACTCTAAGAGGGTGGAGACATTACTTCACCTCCCAAGTTCTTTAAAGATATTCAGCAGTAAAGCTCAAGAGTCTTTATTCCTCAGACACCGAGGGGACACTTAGGGGGCCAGGAAGCTTTGGACACATGAAGATTCCCACCTTGATAAGGGATAAAAGCAGTACTGGTAATGTTACTGGAAAGGGATCTGCCTTGGGTGTCCTGTAGTGTGTGGGTTCTTGACTTCAGGCAGGAAAGATTTCACAAGTCCAGTGATTTTGAGAGTATGTTTATTATGGGACAGAAGTGAGCCGAGGTGGGGCTGCTGTCTGCTCACTGGAGAGTGAGAGAAAGGGGCTTGGGGACAGGTTCGAGGGATTGGCCTGAGATGAGCTGCTGCAGCCCATTGGTCCCCTGCTTGCAAGTCTCATAGGGTCCCTTAGAGTTAGGAGATGAATGCCTGTGGGGAAAGAAGTGGGGGAGGGGAAAAGCAGGGGCTTACTTCCAGAGGGGATATTTCCTCTTGAGGGTTTTAAAGGCTAGGCGTTTAGGGGCAGTCTTAGGGAAGGATCTCAAGAGATTATTTATCAGCTTTTCCAATCTTGTCCTTTCAGGGTTGTGGTCTTCACTGATTGGTCAGCACCGGGGAGGGTGTCATTAGTTATCGCTGCTGGTCCTGGTGATTTTGTTGCTTTTCTGGGCCTGGAGCTGAAATACAACAGGTCTGATGTTATCACTAGGTAGGGTCTAAACTGCATAACCTCTGATATGCCAGGGATGGTAAGCCACCATCCAGGCATGGTCTGGCACTGGTTTTGGCTCATTGCTGAACACCTGGGGTCTTTTGCCCTGGTGACTTCTATATCTGGTTGTAAATTGTTTGGCCAGTTTGTTCAGCTATCTGTATGAGTTTCCCCATTCTACTTGCTAAGGAGTTTTCCTAGCTTCTTATTATCCTGTCTCAGTAAGATCTAAATATTATTTTTGTGAGGGAATTTGATAGAGGGGAAAGGACATGTGAAAAACCTATGGCCTTTTCTCTTGGTGTTTTAAAATTTCTGTCTTGCCAAGGTTTTTAAAAATGCAGACTTTATTAAAATCGAAGTGCACTAGATTTCTTGTGATCATTTTGCAGGGTATACAAGTATCAAATCATTATGTCATATTCCTAAAAATGATATGTTATATGTCAGTTATACACAAATTAGAAACACTATGCACACAAAAATAAACAAATACATGCAATCTTATCCAGTTATGAAAAGCATCATTATATTTGAAACTCTAAAACATCATGCCATTCATAATACCACAGTGTAGATGGAGAGAACAAGGTATATCAAATACTAGCCCCAAATGGAAAGTTGCATGAGTAGACACTCTGTGGAAATAAACAAAGACCAACCAAATGAGAACAAGCAAAGGTTATTTATTCAGAGCTTGCTAGAGCAAGAGAGTCAGCCATCATTACTTACGTTTTGGCAGAAACTCAAAGGCTTGTGGAGGAGTGAAAAAGCTTCATAGTGGAAAAAAGAGAAGGCTTCAAATGTGGCCTGAATAAAGGCTGTTGGCATAAGTAAACTCTAGGTGAACCATCTATAAGTGGGGCATTCTGTGTGATTGGTTAAAGGTGCATATGGCCTTTTCTAATTGGTTTTAAGTTGGAAGAGGGGACAACTTAGGAAGCTGTTGGTTATTAATCAAGACTTAGTCATTTGGGGTTAGTTGTCACCAGGGGTATTGCTTGGCATCCTGGACTATCACTAGAGATAGCAATCTGACTTCCTACAAGTCTGACTAATAGCTAGCTTTCTGAGCTGCTTATCTATACTAATAAAAGGGTATTATGCTAATTAGACCAGGTCTACTGGCCATCTTCCTGATGTCTGACTTCCTTCCAAAGTCATGGTGGTGGGCCTGAGGCAGAGAGGGCAGTTGAGGGTGAAACCAGGCCAGCAGGGGAGGGCAGTTAGGGCCGATCATGCAGGCAGAGGCAGTTGGGGGCAACCAGGGCAACAGGGGAGGGCAGTTGGGGGTGAGATCCGGCCAGCAGGAGAGGGCCATTGGGGGCAAGATCAGGCTGGCAGGGGAGGGAAGTTAGAGGCAATCAGGCAGGCAGAGGCAGTTAGGGGCAAACAGGCTGGCAGAGGAAAGCAGTTAGGGGTGATATCAGGCCAGCAGGGGAGGGTTATTGGAGGTGAGATCCAGCTAGCAGAGGAAGACAGTTGGGGGCAAGCAAGGCAGTCGGGGAGGGCAGTTGGGGGCAACCAGACTGGCAGAGGAGGGCAATTGAGGGCTAGATTAGGCTGGCAGGGGAGGGCAGTTGAGGGTGAGATCTGGCCAGCAGGGGAGGGCATTTGGGGGCAACCAGGCGAGCAGGGGAGGGCAAGATCTGGCCAGCAGGGGAGAGTTGTTAGGGATGAACAGGCAGACAGACAGAAGCAGTTAGAGGCAATCAGGCAGGCAGTTAGGTGAGCAGTTAGGAGCCTGCGGTCCTAGATTTCAAGAGGAATGTTTGACTGCTGGTTTCGACTGATCCCTTGGATCAAGCCTAAACTGTCAGTCAGACATCCCCCAAGGAGTCCCCAATTGGAGAGGGTGCAGGCTGGGCTGAGAGACCCCCCCCCTCCCCATGCACAAATTTCATGCACCAGGCCACTAGTTGTAACTAATAGATTGGTTTCCTGAGGAAGCCACTTTGTGGGTGTGGGGAAGGAAAACTTTTCTTTACCATGTTAGGTTTAGTAACTGAGCCCTGAGAATTAAGCTGACGACAAATTAAGGGAGAAAAGCATACAAATTGCATTTCAAGTTCTGTTTTTATTTGGGATGGGGGCTTTGTAGAGAAGTGAAAAACCCAAAGAAGTGGCTGACATACCATTTTAAACAAGGGCTCTAAGTTATGGAACGACTAGATAAAGGAAAGGGGTTTGGTTGGGCTTCTATGGGCAGTAAATTTTGGGAAAGTGACTATGCAATAAATGGGGAAACTAATGGAAGATAAGGATTATTTTAGTAAGGTTTGTTCATGCAGACTCATGTTGATGTTGATTCTCTGTCTCCAATAAGAAGAATGTTTTCCCTTCTTTCTTGTACCAAGAAGACCCCTCTCTCATGGAAATTTAGGCCTGCTTTTAGGTAGTAAGGGGGAAGAAAGTTTCTCAATTATCAACATGCCCAAATGGCATATTTTAGGTGGCATGTTATAATCCCCTTCATGGATCAGAGTTATTACACACACACACACACACACACACACACACACACACACATGATCTTCCCATTGTTCACTTGTGTATTCTTGTATATTGGAGTCTCTCAACTCCAAATTTCAAGTGTAGAGTTCAAATTATACTCCTCCTGACATAGACAGTTCAATTAAGCTTGCCCCAGAATGAGGCAGTAGAAATTTACTCCACGATAGTTAATGATTCTTCTGAGAAATACTTAGGACAGCTTGAATATTAATAAGAGGCAAGCAATGTAACCAATTAATTTTCCCTAAGATATGAAAGAAGTGATAGCCATATTTTAATCATGCAAAGGGTATTTTAATTTCCCAAATTAATATCTGACACTCTATATGCATCTCTAATGGGTAGAATTTCAAGCATGACAAAATGGAGAATTTTAGGCAATTATTTTGGGGCATAATTAAGTTGTCTTAGAATAGATTCTTCTTTTTTTAAAAAAAATATTTATTGTTAGTATAGATTCTTTAGATTCCTAAGCAAAATATTTCAGTGCAAGCAGTTTGGGACATAATCCTAGAAAGCGTTGATAAAGGATAAGGGAAATAACACAGGGAAAGGAGGAAATCTAGACCAGTTACATTAATTAGCAAGTTACCACTGGGGCAACTGAAGATCAATGATGCTAGGAGCCTTAGGAAGTTGTCTTACCAGAAGAAGAAGCTGAGTTATTCTATAATTCTTACCAGTTATTAGCTGAGGATTGCTCCCAGAGGTGTTAACTCCCCAGCACTTAGAAGCTAGTCTATACCTGGGCTGGGAAAAGCCATCAGGCTGAGCCATGTGTTAGCAGGAGAAAACTGTCTGCATATACATATATAAATAGAAACAGTATTATTGTTAATGGAGAGGCATGTGCCTCATCTCCCCAGTTACTGCTGTAGGTGGAGTTCTTACGATATCCTGAGAAAAGGAATTTTCTGAAACTTGTATGGGAGAATTCGATATAGTAGAAAGCTTTTTTTCCCTGTGGAATTGTTAACAGACAACCAAGGGGACCTGTCACTATTTGAGCCAATTAAGCGGAGACAGGGTTGAGTCATATATGAATATTTATTCCAATAATGACAGCAGTATGAGAGAGCATGAAGTCATCCACAAAAATTTGCTTTGCAACCCCCCATAAGCCAGCTGCTTATATTGGGTACAGAAAAGATTATATGGGGAAGTAGGGGTTACAAGTATGGGAATTAAAGATGATTTAATAAACATTATGAGAATTAGTGCCTCTTTGGTGTACACATACACACACACACACACACACACACACACACACACAAAATGTTGGGGAGCACACAAGACTTGGTTGGAAAGTTTGTATGGAGGACATTCTGAGAAAAGGGAAGTATGCAGAAGGCCACCCACCCTGTTTATCAGAGTTCTAATTTAGGGGAGTGCCGAAGGTGGTGCCCCTAATTATTCCTTGGCCTTTCCAAACAATTCGGAGCACAAGTAGACCCCTGAGTGTTTACTGGAATCCTTATGCTTAATCTTTTGGGTGTCCTTGCTTAAAGGACATTACAAACACATGTGTCCTCCTAATATTACTTATCCTGCTGATTGTATGGTATCTAGAAGATAAACTCAAACTACTGCTATAATAAAAGCCTAACAAGGCAGGCAGTTGAGGCTGCCTGGTTCCTTTATCCAGGCAGTCCCTTAGCCCTCTCTTTCACAGCAAACGTTGTGTTGGAATAATCCATTCATCCATTGCACAGGGTCTGCTGGTCAGCTCCGACAAGGTGGTGTCCCATGTTAGAACCAAGGAATGCAACGAGATGCAGTGGAAATCTCAAAAATGAAGAGGAAGGAAATGAAGAGTAACTGTGCAGGAAGACATGTACTTGGGACTTCCAAGTTTGAGGGTATGTTTTTCAGCTAAGGTTTCACAATAGGAGAGCAGCTGTCCACCGAGTAACGGATCTCTTTGTTACTTAAAAAGTTATTAAAAGCAAATGGTGCCTTGGTTATAGAAGAACAATTAAAGAGTCTGTAGCACTGTTATAATTTATAATCCTTTATTCCCTTGGGATTTCCAAATTCAAGGGAATTGTTTTTCAGCTAAGGTTTCATATGGGACAGAAGAAGTCCATAAAACAACAACAATATATAACAGTGCTTAAACAGTTGTTAAAAGTAAATGGTGCCTCAGTTATAAGAAAACAACTAAAGGGCCTTTCGTAGATTATTATAATGTATAACCTTTGGTTCCCTGATACTAGAATATTAGACCGTGATCTCTGAGAACAAGTAGGTAGGAATTTAAAGAGAAATCAGGCTCAGGGAAAATGAGTGGCTTTGTCATCTTTAACTATGTGGGCTCTTGTTCAAGTTGCATTATGCCCTCTTCATTTGGAGGATCAAAAGCCTACAGATTGCCAGGAGGATTTACCACCCCCCTCCTCCTGAAGTAGAGCCTGTAAAGCCTATAATACTTAAGGCCCCTTATCCTCCACCTCCTGTGTGGGAAGACTCATCAACTAGATAGATCCTCAGTTATGGTATCATGTCTGGAAACCTATGTGAGAAGGAGAGCTTTTGGCTTGCCCAGTTATGCAAAGATCAGCAAGGGAATCAGATACATGAACCACTTTCCTTTAATACCTTTAAAGAAATAAAGAAAAGTGTTAGAGAGAATGGGGCTAACATTCTGTTTATAAAAGGACTCCTTAACACTTTGAAAATTACCACTTGATGCTTTGGGATTGGCAGGTTTTAGCTAAAACAACTTTAGATGCTAGTCAATATTTGCTATGGAGAGCAGAATATGATGAGCTCTGTGAACAGCAGGTTGTTTGTGGGTGCTCACTGGCAACCCCACCTGGGAGCCCTCTGGGCCACATCTGGCTGCAAGTCCTGGGCAATGTAAAACATCTTCTGAAAGATCCATGAAAAGAGCTCTGATTTATTTAGTATTGCCTCTGTGTTATGCATGCCAATAAATATCATATATGAGTGTCTGTTTATTGTTGTTTTATGTGTCTTTGTTGTTTGGTTTAATTTGTTTAAAGATGAGGCATATTTCACTTTGCTAAGGGCCCCAGCTACTTGTAGCGGGCTGAACTCATAGACACTGCCAAGAATTCTTAATCTTGGGGATTTTTCACGCTCTACCTCTCAAGTTATCAGGCACAGGAAACTCTTAGTTGGTTAAGTTCTTGTTTGTTTGTAATCTAACTTAGTTATTGATGTTCTTTGCTTGCTTTCTTACTTTGGGGGACTTTAGTTTATGCTTCAGCATTCTATGAACATAAGGAATCCTCTATCTCTGCTGTTTGGGCTTTATGCCACTCAGAACCCTTTTGCTGGGTTGGGTAAGGGTGAGATAAGATGCTAAGGCTAATGTCCCAGTCCACTCTTTTATGAGTGCTCATTTATTTACAATAGGTTTTTTTTTCTGTTTCTGTTTTTAAGATCTCTTTTTATATGCAAGATTTGTTATTCTACTCATAAAGAAATAATTTTGGAAAATAATCATTTAAAAACACCCAAGTCTTTTTCCTAGAAGGATCAGACTTTGGAAGTGCCCTTCAGTAGGCTGCAGAAATAGCAGCGTGGGGGGCCACTCCCATTTTTTTTTAACAAAAAAGAAAAAAAAAGAGTACTTTAACATTAAAGCCACTGAAGGCCAGTGAATTATCCCTGTTATAAAAATTTCCAAGGAAATACCTTGGCTAATAATAATTGGCTTTAAAAATCTCAAAGTTATCAAGGCAAAATAAATATAACTAAAATGAAGGAAACTTTTGAGAAAACTTTTTCAGTGGTAATTATATATGCCTAATATAGTTTTTCAAAGTCTTTGGTAACTTAAAACTTTGGAGTTTGCTGAATTAAATAGTAAAAATTATTAAATATCTAGGTATTTTGAAATAACAGGCTACTGAAATATTAATCTGAGTTTGCCTCCTATGAAGAATTTAAAGGAAGGATTTGAATCTGTTAATGAATAAGTCTTATATTTTATTTGAAATAGCTCTTAAAATGTGAATGTATTGCTAATCTGAGGAGTGTTAATTACTTACATGTCACCTAGAAATTAAGGATTCTAAGGATTAAGAATTCTAACTAATTAGAAAGAAATTACGACTTTAGTGTAATAAAGCATGTGGCATGGAGATGCATTTTGAAGGAAAAAGAAAGTAAATTCTAAAGTTGATTATTTCTGAAAGTTGTAGGGTTCTGAAGAAAGGTTTGTGAAAATTGTAGAATGCTAGTAAAGAGAAATGTTGAAAGGAAGTTATATAAATGACACAGACCAGTTAACTAGGACAAGTAGAATGGTTAAACAGCAATTTGAAGCTATCTAGTAAATCCTATTTTTCCTAAACCCAGGACATTTAAGAGTAAATGATTTGTATTTTACCTCCCTAACTGGAGGGTAAGTAGCTTATATCAAAGTACTCAGGGAGGGTAAGTAGCTTATATCAAAGTACTCAGGGAGAAATTTTATAGCAGAAATAAAATTAGTGTCATTTGCTGACTATAACCAAGGACAAATGAAGTTAGAGAATAAACCTTAATTTAGTTAGTTCTTTCCTAGACCTATAAATTATTAAAATGATTATAAGTTATATTAATCAGGTATTTTTTAAAGCCATTTTAAATAATGGAAACTGAAGTTTGGCCAAAACTGGTTTGGCTCAGTGGATAGAGCGTTGGCCTGCGGACTGAAAGGCCCCAGGTTCGATTCCAGTCAAGGGCACGTACTGAGGCAGCTGATCAATGATTCTCTCTCATTGATTTTTCTAACTCTCTATCCCTCTCTCTTCCTCTCTGTAAAAAAAATCAATAAAAAATATTTTTTTTTAAAAAAAAGAAAGAAACTGAAGTTTGCTAGCCTATGTTTGTGTATAACACACTTTGATATATGATTTTTTGGCAAAATAAATTTGACAATTTTTCCAGGGTTTGAATTTTAAGAAACATTTTCTTGACCTAGAATTGGCTTTAGAGCACTCTAATAGTCTCTGAAATGCTTCAAGTATTTGTTTTCTCTCATGAAGGAAAATTTTCTACTTAAAGTACATAAGAAACTTTGTCAAATATATATTTTTAAAAAGCATAATAGTCATATTATGCTTTCATTTATAGCACTGATTGTTATCATGGAATATTGTATATTGCAGAAAAGACAAGATTCCATGTCAAGTATTGCAAGTATTGCTGATTCTTAAAACTTTTGTTTTTCAGATATAAGGAAGCATTTTTAAAGCAATTTGGTAAATTACATATGTTTCTCCCTACCTGTCCCTCCAGTATTTGGCAATTCTTAATCAGTGTCAATACGTTTGTTTGCATGAATTCAATAAGACTTGTCTCCAATTGTAGCTATATTAACCAAGATAAAAACTGATAATGCAGTCATGGCTTCACTGCCTTTTGCAGAACTTGGTACATTCATCATTCCATAGGAATCCCTTATGATACACAAGGTCAGGCCATCATTGAACGTGCCCATGCTACCCTGAAGGGTATGCTAGTGAAACAAAAAAGGGGGAATATGGGACTCAAGGGAAAATGCTATCCTAGTATCTGAAACATTCTTTATCCTTAATTTTTAAAATTGGAATGATCATTTTCAATTCTCAATAACTCCACCTCAGAAACTACAAGTCTTGTGGTGAGATGTGGATACTAATAACTGGATGGGACCCAAAGAATTATTAACATGGGGGAGAGGATATTCGTGTGTTTCTACCCCCACAGGGCCATGTGGATTCCAGCTCACCAGATTAAACTCTATCATGGCATGACTGGACCAATCCTCTTCCAGAAATGAAGAATTTGGGCCTGGGGACTCCACAGCACTGAAAGTTGCACCATCCTTGAAACTTGATGGCCCCAGGAATAACCTGAGGAATGATGAAGCTGATGGCAGGGGCTGATCAATTATTAGATTGTAATCACACTCCACGAATTCCAGATAACTAACCATTGCTCTTTTTGTTTTTTTTATAGTCTGTAAATTCAGAAGCAGAGGAGTAAATATGCTTCATGGACCCTACATTCCAAAGCAGAAAGTTCACCACCTCCCTCTGTCTTCTACATTCAGCAAAACAAAAAAGGGGGAGATGTTGGTGAACACATGAGACTTGATTGGAAAGTTTATAAGGAAGACATTCTGAGAAAAGGGAAGTATGCAGAAGGCCCCCCACCCTATTTATCGGAATCCTGACTTAGGGGAGTGCTGAAGGTTGTGCCCCTAATTATTCCTTGGCCTTTCAAAGCAAGCCTGTGCACAAGCAGACCCCTAGGTGTTTACTGGAATCCTTGTGTTTAATCTTTTGGGTGTCCTTGCTTAAAGAACATTACAAGCACATGTGTCCTCCTCATATTACTTATCCTTCTGATTGTATCTTCTAGTAAAAGATAAACTTTATCTCAAACTGCTGCAATAAAAGCCTAATAATAAAAGCGGGCATCTGGGGCTGCCTGGTTCCTTTATTCAGGCAGTCCCTTAGCCCTCTCTTTCATAGCAAATGTTGTGTTGGAGTAATTCATTCATCCATTGCTCAGGGTCTGCTGGTCAGCCCTGGCAACATTAGATTGATTGTGGCAACTTAGCCCCAAGTCTCTGCTTCAGTAGGCAATATACTAAGGGCATGTCATTAATCTTTCCTCAGCTTTTAAATATTAAACTCATAAGTGGACCATAATCCTTGTCTGGACTGGAGCTCTCCCTAATCAGGGGTTCCACTTTGGGGGAGCTGAAATGGAAACAGACTTTCAATAAAACTGATTCTTTCCCAAGCTAGTGTTAGTTGTACACTGGTGACATATTTGCAATTTTTATTGATCATTGTTCATATAATATGGTTGTCTAATCAGGTAGCATGATCAACTTTCAACATAAAAATTATTTAAGAAAGCATGAGAATCACAGTACAATTCTGGCACAGCAAGTGTATATATTATTAAGCTCACAGATTCTATCAGGTAAACTGGATTATAAATGTGGTTTCACCACTTATTTGTTGCACGTGAGGGAAAATGTTACTTCTCTAAACCTGTTTTCATATCTATAAAATGGAGGAAATAATAGTGTCATTTCCTATTGTTCTTAGGAAGATTAAAGGGATAATGCATGTGACTCCATTGGGGAAAAAATTATCCACAGATGTCTTAAAAAACCTAATATATTAGTGAAGGTTCAGTAATGACATAGAGCTACTACATATTTTATTGGACAAGGGACTTATTACAGGAATTAAAGCTCACACAACTGTGGGAGGAGCTGAGGAAGTATAGATCAGGAAGGAGAAATTAGAGGAATAGTCACTAAGCACTCCTCCTGAAGTCTTATAGTGGGTGGACAAGCTGAAGCTTGCAAGAAAATCTGAGAAACCAAGCATGTCCATTAGCCAAAGTGGGCCTGTGAATGGGGAACTTGCTGGACACGCTATGGGAAGCAATGCCTCTTCATAGCTACAACCTCTGTGTACTCTCCATTCTACTACTAAGTGTCTGGTGGTGGGCTTATGGCTGTTGTTGATCAGTAGGACTAGTGGTTGGGAAGAAGAACCTAGTATAAAACAGCTGAGAGAGGACAAGCTAAACACACTCATGAGCAAATTCCTGTGGACAACTCTAACCCTTGGATCATACATGGAAGGGGATTATGGGAAACACATTTCCCAGATTAGCTAAATTGACATCAGAACAACTCAGCATATCACAAATAATGCTGGTTTTAAAAGTATAATTTATTTCTGTTAAAGCAGTCTAGAGGTAGTCATTTAAGAGTGATAGGGATCTGTCTTTTTAGATCTTTGTTTACTGCCACAGCAGTCAGCTTTACTTCATAGCTTAAGACAGGCAATGAAAGTCCAAAATTAATGTTTTCATTCTAGACAGCAGGAAAGAGAAAAAAGTAGGTAAAATAAGCTTTGTCCATTCTTTACTTCCTGGAAAAGTCACACAGCTGCAAGAGATGCTGGGAATAATAATCTTTACTTCAGGAAATCTTATATTCAGCTAAAACTTAAAAGAAGGAGAAAGTAGATAGGGAATAGCTGTTTTTTCCATAACTCACTCATCTCTATATTTTTTAAATATAGAGATGGTGTCCCTTTGAGACATAACTCCAAAGTGCCATCTGGTTATTGCATTAAGCTCAAAGTCCAGAAACACTAAGTGATATTCAGTCATCATCATGGCAGTATTTGGCCACTCATAGTCCAGAAACCCATAAAAGTTATTTGCCCAATCAGCTCACTCATACTGAATATTTAATGTTGAAACAAGAATATGATACCCTTAATTAAAATTCTAATTTGATAAGGGAAAAAAAAACACAAAACTTTTAAACAACACTCACTGGCACTGGTCCATGGAAATTATCAAACATTACAAAGACTCTCTAGCTTAGGAAGGGAGTTTCTTTCTTTCTTTTTAAAAAAATATATTTTATTGATTATTTATAGAGGGAAAGAGAGAGGGACAGAAAGTTAGAAACATTGATGAGAGAGAAACATTGATCAGCTGCCTCCTGCACACCCCGCACTGGGATGTGCCCGCAACCAAGGTACATGCCCTTGACTGGAATCAAACCTGGGACCCTTCAGTCTGCAGGCTGACACTCTATTCACTGAGCCAAACCAGTTTCGGCGGAATGGAGTTTTTTGATTGACCTATCAAACAGCCCTTGGTTCTGCTCTCTGTGATGAATTCTCTTACTTATTATTGTTGTTACTAGAGGCCCAATGCATGAAGATTCATGCAAGAATGGGCCTTCTTTCCCTTGGCTGCCGGCACCGCCTTTGCTCCAGCCAGAGCCACCTTTCTGCCTTCCCACACTGCCCAGAGGTCCAGAACTCCTGGAGCAGTGCAGAATAACTGCATCATCACATGGCAATGACGCAACCATCCCAACCCACTCCTGGCCACTTGGCACCTATGTATGCAAATTAACCTGCCATCTTTGTTGGATTAATTTGCATAGTCACTCCTGATTGGCTGGTGAAAGTACGGTCAATTTGCATCTTATTCTTTTATTAGTGTAGATAGGCTAAATTGCATCTCCCCCACCCGATACCTAAATTTACATGTTGAGGCCTTAACCCACAATGTGACTGTATTTGGAAATAGAGACTTTAAGGACAGGACTAAAGTTAAATGAGATCATATGTTTAGTCCCTTAATCCATTATGGCTGGTGTTCCTAAGAAAAGAGAAAAACACCAGAGGAAAGGCCATGTGAGGACACAGTGAGAAGATAGCTATCTATACTCCAAAGAGAGATGTCTCAGGAGAAGCCAAATCTACAAATACCTTGTCCCTGAGCCTCCAAAACTGTGAAAAAATAAATTTCTGTTGTTTAAGCCATCCAGTCAGTGGTATTTTATTATGGGAGCCCTAAAAGACTAATATAATACTCATGGTCCCTACCTTTGCTATCTCAGAAATTCCTCCAATATAATTCTTTCAAATAGGAATTCCTTTTTATTTATCTTCAGTCAATTCCTTGTCCTTAACTCGCAGCCAAAGATTTTGGCTAGACATCTTTTCCTTAAGCCAAAACACTGGTATTTTGCTTATTAGTTATAGTATTCTACCCATCTTATTTCTCTCTCAATTTAATGAAGCTATTTAGAAATCATTTAAAACAGGCCTTGGTGAGAAGAACCTTTAATCTACTCTTTGCAGCCAGTTGATGCTTTTGTATGAACAGGCACTAGTTTTATCTCCTGATAAAGCTTGAGGATTTTAGCCACTGTTTATAACTGCTTCAGGGCAGTTGACCTTGTCATTCCACAAAAGCCCAAATTATCAACTTATATTACAGGCTTCATACAGGTTGCAGCTCTCTTAGCAAAGCTGTAGCCCCTTCCCTCTCTGCTTCTATACTGTCTGTCTCTAGTCTGCAAGGATTTGCTAGAAATGTTAAGCAGTAGCCAATACACACCAAAATTATTAATCTTTCCTATCATTTCCCCTAAAGCTGTAGCATCAGTCAGCGCATGGTCTGCTTTTAGCTAAGTATGTGAATATAGCTGAATTGCCAAGCTATTAGGAAGAAGAGACCAAAAAGTGGCATTCTTCCCTCTCCCCCCCTCCCCTCCCCTCCCTTTTCCTTCCCTTCCCTTTCCTTCCCTTCCCTTCCCCTCCCTTCTCCTCCCCCCCTCTCCTCCCTTCTCTTCCCCTCCACTTCCCTTTCCTTCCCTTCTCTTCTCTCTCTCATTACATTGTCCAGAAACAATACTCACCAATTGCAGTTGTGCTATATGGGTAGAAACATAGTTACTTGCCATAACTACTTGCAAGGGCAGCTAGAAAATAAAGCTTTTATTCCAGGGAGCCAAATGCCCAGCTAAAAATTGAAAGATTGAGAGTTTTATTAATAAGGGGAAGCCAAGAATAGATATCTTGTAACAAAGGGCAGTCTTGGCTATGGCATGTGAATCATATAGCACAGTGTCTATTATATGGGTGAAAATTCAATAAATGTGAATTATTATTTGTGTCGGAAAGTGGCCCAGGGAAGACCCTACACAAGGTGCCTTGTTTCACTCCTCCTCAGATAATTTTTTCTCATTTTTTTTAATTTCAAGAAAAATGATCTTAAATATAATGTTACATGTAATAAACATTAATCTCAAGAAAAACTATTTTAAATATGATGTTACATGCAATAAACATCAATTATTCAAGAAAAATAATCTTACATTTGATATTACATGCAATATACATTAATATTTCAAGAATAAAAATATTTTAAGAATAATAATATTACCAAAACTGCATTAACATATTATGATATCACAAAAGTTGTAGGAAATATTAAAAATCTGCAAATAACAGGATTAGTTCTATTATATTCTAGAATATTTTCCTCCCTCTGGCTCTATTTTTGTTCATCGGGTTATGTTGTTCATTATATTCCAAAAAGAGTGAGATCATATGATATTTATCTTTCTCTCACTTGCTTATTTCACTTAGCATGATGCTTTTTAAAAAAATTTGTGAAGCTCTTTATTTTTAAAAAATTTATTAAGGTATTATATGTGTACATAGCTTACCATTGCCCCCCTGATGCTTTTAAAGTCTATTTTGTCAGATATGAGTATTGCTACTCCAGTTTTTTTTTTTCCATTTGCATGGAAAATACTTTCACATCCCTTCACTTTCATCCTGTGTGTGTCTTTTGTTTTGAGGTGGGTCTCTTGTAGACAGCATATAGTTGGGTCATGTTTGTATATCCATTCAGCTTCCCTACAGAGTTTTATTAGAGCATTCAATTTATTTACATGTAGAGTTATTATTGAGAGGTAGTTATTTATACCATTTTAATTCTGTATGGTGAGATTTCTCTCTCTGTTTCTTCTCAGCAATCCCTTTAGCATTTCTTGTAATGCTGGCTTGATGGTGATGAACTCTTTTAGCTTTGTCTGGGAAATTCTTTATTTGACCATCTATGTTAAATGATAGCCTTGCTGGATATAGTAATCTTGATCTCAGAGCCTTGCTTTCCATTATCTTGAGTACTTCATGCCTTTCTCTTCTGGCCTGTAGAGTTTCTGATGAGAAATCAGGTGGAAGCTCCTTTGTAGGTAACAGTTTTCTTTTCTCTTGCTGCCTTTAAGATTCTCTCTTTGTGAAAAATGTCTAAAATTTTTCACATTTTAATTATAATGTATCTGGGGGCGGGTGTGTTTGGGTTCTTCTTGTTTTGAGTTCTCTGTGCCACCTGAACTTGTGTGATTTTTTCCTTTACCAGGTCAGGGAAGTTTTCTACCATTATTTATTCAAACACCTTCTTTATTCCTTTGCTTCCTTTCTGCCTCTTCTGGCACACCTACTATTCTAATATTGTTAGATTTCACATTGTCCCACAGCTCTCTTAAGCTGTACTGTTTTTAAAAATTTTTTTTCTTTTTAGTTCTCTAATTGAGTGATATTTTCAACTCTTTCTTCTAATTCACTAATTCGATCCTCAGCTTTTCCCCCAATCTACTCTATATTCTTTCCAATGTGTTCTTTATTTGTGTTATGCCATTATTTATGTCAGACTGTTCTTTTTACATAGTTACTATATCCTTTTCATACTGTTGAGCATTTTTAACATCATTACTCTGTTTCAGATACATTTCTTAACTCTGGTTCATTTATCTCTTCTTCTGGAGAATTTACTAGTTCTTTCATTTGGGGGTTGTTTCTTTGTTTCCTCATTTTGGTTATCTGTTTGAGTTCATGACTATATTTTAAGTAGATCCTCTATACCCCTCAATCTCTAGTGCAGGACAGTGTGAACAGCTGTTTCTGACTAATTGGATCAGGCAAAGACTCAAAGCCTCCAGAAACAGCCTCTGTGTCTGACTTGAATTGCCCCCAGGCAATTGTCCTCAGGTGTGGTGAGAGTTTATTCAACAGGGTGGGGCAGTTGCTTCTGACTAAAGGCTAATTGTTACTTTTAATCTCTTAAGTGGCCTCAGGGTAAGGTTTTTTTTTTTAAATATATATATTTTATTGATATATTACAGAGAGGAAGGGAGAGAGATGGAGAGCTAGAAACGTCGATGAGAGAGAAACATCGACCAGCCGCCTCTTGCACACTCCCTATCGGGGATGTGCCTGCAACCAATGTACATGCCCTTGACCGGAATCAAACCAGGGACCTTTCAGTCCTCTACCACTGAGCCAAACCAGTTTCGGCTAAGGTGTTTTTTTAATAGGTTGTGTCAACTGTCTTTCCCCTAGGCAAGGCAGATGTCTATGTGGGGGAAAGATGTCCTCTGCTATTGACTCAGCCCAGGAAACTTTGTATGTCTGCCTTCTGAGCTCTATACTCCAAGTCCCCAGTCCTCGGTTCTGCTCTCAGCTCCAGTCCACTTCACCCTCCCTCTGCCAGAGCACAAGGTGGGCAGCTTCACAGGGAATTTTTGTGCATTGGCCCTTTAAGAGGGTATCCAAACTTTCATCTGCCACTCCCTGGCAGATAGCACCCCACTGCTTTTCACAGCTAGATGTTATGTGGGTACCCTCCTCAGTTTGGTGCTCTCTGCTGTGGAGTCCAGCTTTGGGATTAGATTCCAGAGTTCTCAGTGGCACCCCTCCATGGCTGGGATATATCTCTGGGACTTCAGTTACCATCTGTGGGTATCCAGCCAGTCCTTTTGGGCCTCTGCCCCTCCTACCAGTCTCTATGGAAATCTGCCTTCAGTCCTTGGTTATCAGGGTTCTCTTCTATGAGTTTTCCATTGATTATTCAGGAAGCCTTTCTATACTTCAGTTGTAATTCCAGCTTGTTCCTGGGAGCATGTCTGTGCAGCATCTCCCTACTCTGCTGTCATTTTTAATCTGGGATAATTTTTTAACAGATTTTTTAAAGAGTTGTTTTAAGTTTACAGCAAACTTGAGCAGAAAGTATAGAGAGTTCCCATGTACCTCCTGCCCCCACACATCATAGCTTCTCCCACCTTTAATGAATAATCTTTTTTTGTTCACTATATAGAGTTGAAACCTAACATTCCATTTCTTAATATTCTTCTATTCTCACCAGCACAAAAAAACCCCAGCTGATATTTTGAGCATCAAACTACTTGAAGAAATATTAGGTTACAAACTATATACATAAAGAAAACTGGTCCAGCCAACATTTCTCAGTGATTGAGTGTTGATCTATGAACCAAGTGGTCAGAGTTCAATTCCCCATCAAGGCACATAACCAGGTTGAAGGCTCAGTCCCCAGTGTGGGGTGTGCAGGAGGCAGCTGATCAATGACTCTCATCATTGATGTTATATCTATTCCTCTCCATTCCTCTCTGAAATCAATAAAAATATAATTAAAAAAACAAAGAAAACTGAAATGCAATTCTAAGAAATAAAACCCATGTTCTCTTAAATATATACTTTAAGTTTATATTATTAGCATATCTTATGAATGTGAAATAATAAAAGTAAAGTACAGATGAGTAATATATTTTTGTATATATTTCTCTGAGGATATGTACAATGTAAATAAATATATTCTATATAATACTATTCTACTTGGAGAACAAATAAAAGTTGATATTGATTTAATAACACAAAAAATAGTATGGCAAAATTGGCCAAATCTTTGCTAATGGTTAAAAAAGAAAATATTAACTGGTTGCAATCACAGAATAACATTTCAGGGGCAATGCGAAGTGTTAGCCTACTCACTACTGCCCTCCTAAAATACTGTTCTTTCTGTTCCTTGACACAAGAAATTCCTTCAAAAAGAGGTAAAGACTTTTATTTCACACAAGTTTCAAAGAAAAAAATAAATATTCTTAGAGACCAAAGATAGAGACCTTAGAGCAGGGGTGGGGAACTTCTGCTCTTGGGACATATGAGGCCCTTGAAATCATTTGTTTTGTTCCTAACAAGGCATTAGGAGTGAGTACTTAAATATTTGAACAAATATAGCAGGCAAGTTTTTAAATTGATAATTTTGTATGTCCCGAGAATGATGTTATAGATATTTGAATGGCCCTTGGCAGAAAAAAGGTTCCCCACCCTTGCCTTAGTGAAAAAGTGACTACAATGCAAGGACCCATTTGGGAACTCTAAGTAGGCTTTTGAAAATGAGGCTTGAGGGAGGAAAAAGTAGGTAGTTTTTGAAGTCAAAAGATCTTAAATATAATAATAAAAAGAAGAGTAAAAGAAAAAAACAAGCAAGCAAACAAAACACAACAACAAAAATCATAAATTATATCTGCCCATATTAGGAAAGCAAATTCCCTAACTGATATAATTGACTACTAGTCTCTGGGTTTACCAGATGTGTAAGCACTGAGCTAGTTGGAAGTGACCTACTGTGCATTTAGTGCCCATCTCAGAATTATGGCATCCAACTGCCTCTGCTGAGTATCTGAGGCTCCCATTTGGGATCAGAGTTTTTAGCTTTCATTTTACATGAATCAATATTTTAGTCAAGTCTGCATCAGGGTCACAAGCTGGGTTTCCAGATCTATTAGGTGAAAGTTTTTCAAAAGTAAAAGATAAATGCAATTAAAGTTTGGGGGTGGCTGGATTCCAAGTCCTGGTTGAGGCATGTTCAGGAGGCAACCAATTGATGTATATCTCTCATATTGATGTTTATCTCCCCATCCCTTCCACTCTCTCTAAAAATTAATGGGAAAAATATCTTCAGGTGAGGATTTAAAAAAAAATTTATATTGGTCTCTAAAAGGATTCTCCATAGGCAAGGAAAAGTTCCAGGGTGTTCTAAAAGGATTTTTACTCCACATTTGTGGAGTAAAAGGTTAGGGCAACTCTACCCTTCCTCCCCATCCTATATAATAAAGAGGGAGTATGCTAATTGACTGCCACACCCTCAAAGATGGCAACACCCTCATCCCCACTGCGGTGGCAGATGTGTGGCAAGGCAAGGTCTGTCCCAAGGTGAGCCAGGCTGCTTCACTCACCTGCCTTCAGAGTCCCCAGTTCCCTTGCTTTCCAGACACCCAAGGCCAGCCCAAGGTGCAGGCAAGCCTCAAATGGTGGCTGCTCAGCCACCCAGGGCTGGCCCAAGGCTTAGGTAACCAGAGCTGGCTGAGTCTTGCACTGCCGGCAGTGGCAGCAGCAGAGGTGTGATGGGGCGTTGCCTTCCCTGATCGCTGGGTTGCCTCCTGCCTCTGTGGGATTCTAGACTGTGAGAGGGTGCAGGCCAGGCTGAGGGACCCTCCCTCCAGTGTATGAATTTTCATGCACTGGGCCTCTAGTTGGAGAAATAAAAGTAGAGGGTGAAAAATAGTTTTCCACTGGTTACTTACTATGTGGGAAACTAACTACTCTAAGAACATTGTAGCTTCCCTTTTTTCTGTCATGGTTTTTCACACTAATTTAGTTCCTGGTTCTGACTAACAACAAAACTCCTGCAGAAAAGAAACCCTTGGTCATAGGTTTGTCTCTAGAGCCTGACAGAAAAATGAGGCATGGCAGCATTCAAAGGCAAGAAAGGAAGAAAAAAGAGACCATTAGTTGGCACTGAGACAAGGCCCTGTGGCTGGTCAGTCTCCTAAGGTCCATGTGAGGGTTCCCAACCAGCTGCCATAACATTCTGAATTTACTTCCTATGATCATTAGTCTAACATTTAGCTCCCAGAGGATGCCTAAGCATTCATGCCGTTATTGGAGATGGAGATTCCTGGTCAGTGATTGGCCTCCTCATTCAAACGGAGCCAGCTAATCTCTATGGAGGGCTTGCTTTCTAACCCCAACAGTATGCTCCCATTAGGGACGCCCTCCCCCCAGTTTTCAAGGTATCATTGCTAGCTGTATTTAGGTGGGTGCTTAGCAACCTCCACTGTTAAATCTCTTTTATCCTTTATCTTTTCACATTAACAGTGGCTTCCTGGGGTTAGGGGAAGGGATGCGGGGTGGGGGGAGGGGAGGACCCCTAAATAATTAGCCTATTTCCCCTAGTATTTCGTACAGGCACACCTCCCACCCCACAGCCCCTTTTTTTACAGGCATCTATCATTTATATATACAAACTATAAGCTAAGTGATTTTTATTGTATATTTATTCATACACTTTATAATTGTTCTTAGAATAGAATAATAGCAAAGCATCTAGGGTTTGATAATGAATTCAATGGCACTCCTTTATTACATCACAAGAATCTACACAGTTTCTGACCATAATAGCAGGCTAAGAAGAGTGCTTTTTAGTTTATGTTGTTTTGTCAGTGCTATTTAAAATCTTGAAGCACAATTACCAACTTCTTATTTCAATTTGCTAACTTCAAGCAATCAATTAGCAAATATTTCTGTAACCTACTTCTTATCACCTACTTTGTGAAGGTAAACAACATAAGGCAAGTATCCTGTTTAAAACCTGGTTGAAGAGATTGGGTAATAGTGGTTCTATTATCCTTTGATCACTAGGGTTGATTCACCTTCTGAGGTCACAAGGGTTCCCTTCCCACATAGAGATATGAGAAAAACTCTGTACAGGAATCATTTGTTTACTAGTATTACCAGAAAAGGGATCTGGCCCCTAGTGGGTCTGCTTAGGGCCGGCCCATAGTGTGTGGGTTCTTGACTTTGTTCAGGAAAAATTTCACAACACAAGTCCAGGTGAATTTTAGAGTATGCTCATGATAGATGGAACAGTGAAAAAGAAAGGACCTAGGATAACAGGAGAGGGACTAGTTGAGGAAATGAGTCTAGGCGGGGCTGCTTTGGCTCACTAAGAAGTCAGAGAAAAGTGGACTTTGGGGACAGGTTCAGGGGGTTTGCCCAGGAAAAACTGCTACTGGCCATTGATGCTCTGGTTGCAAACCTCGTGGGGTCCCTTATAATTTAGGAGATGCATGCTTGTGGGGGAAGAAGAGGGGAAAGAAAAAGGTGTGGGGGTGGGGATGGAGGGAAAAAAACACACACTGGAGCCTTCACTTTAAGGGCTTGGGAGATTAGGGGAGGATCTCAATAGAATATTCATCAGTTTTTTGTTGATGAGCCAAAATAAGATTTTCTTAACTTTATCTGTCCTTGGATGTGGTTGGCAAATGGCACTAATTGGATATATCCGCTATCTATCTCACTGAGTTCAGTGATTTAAGCTATTTATCCTCTGGTTGGGGAGGAGAAATGCAAACTATTTACTCTTAAGTATCCTCGGTTTAGGGAAGGTAGGATTTACTAGATGGCTGCATACTTCTTGTTTAACTATCTGTCTCAGTTTCCCTATTCCACTTGCCAAGAAATTTTCCCAGCTTCTCATTATCCTGCCTCACCAGTATGAAGAAACACTCAAGACATTGGAATAAACAAAAAAGATTATTGAATATACTTTTAATGAAATGTTATAATGTTGAGATTATTCGACATTATAAACATAAACATATTGCTAAAGGAAATGTCTGAGATTTTGCTGCCTATGGTCTCTTCTAGGATTTTTATGGTTTTACAACTTACATTTAAGGTTTTTTTTTTCTTTTCCATTTGAATGGAAAATATTTTTCTACCCCTTAATTCTCATTCTCTGTGTGTTTTTTGTTCTGAGGTGGCTCTCTTATAGACAGCATATAGTTGGGTCATTTTTTTGTATCCATTCAGCTACCCTATGCCTTTTGATTGATTGGAACTTTTAATCCATTCACATTTAGTGTTATTATTGACTAGAAGCCTGGTGCATGAAAATTCATGCACTGGAGGGGAGGGGAGTCCCTCAGCCCCACCTACCCTCTCACAATCCAGGAGCCTTCAGGGGTGGGAGGTGACTGGGAGATCAGGGGAAGGCGATGCCCCATCACACCTCTGCTGTTGCCACTGCTGGCAGCACAAGACTTGGCCGGCCCTGGTTACCTGAGCCTCAGGTGGTCCTGGGTAGCTGGGCAACCAACATCTGAGGCTTGGCTGTGCCTCAGGCAGGACCTGGGTGACTGGGCAGTCACCATTCAAAGCTAGCTGGGCAGCTGCCATCAGAGGCTTGCCTGTGCCTCAGGCTGGCCCTGGACGGCTGGGGGAATAAGGGGACTGGGGGTTCCAGAGGCAAGCATTTTTGTAATTTTAATTATGATGAGTCTAGATGAGGGTCTGTTTTGGTTCTTCTTTTCTGGGGTTCTCTGTGCCTCCTGAACTTGTGTGAGTTTTTCTTTACTAAGTTAGGAAAGTTTTCTGCCATTATTTTTTCAAACATACTCTATCTCTTTTTCCCCTTCTTTCTCTTCTGGCACACTTACTATTCTGGCCTGCATAGTTTCTGTTGAGAAATCAGCTGATAGTTGTGTGGGTGCTCCCTTATAGGTAACCAACTGCTTTTCTCTTGCTGCTTGTAAGATCCTCTTTTTGTCTTTTGCCCTTGGCATTTTAACTATGATGTGTCTTGATGTGTTCCTCTTTGGATTCCTCTTGTTTGGGGTTCTGTACACTTCCTATACTGGTAAGTCTATTTCTTTCACCAGGTGGGGGATGTTTTCTGATATTATTTCTTCAAATATGTTTTCAGTATTTTTCACTCTCTCTTCTTCTGGCACCGCCGTAATTCTGATGTTGGTATTCTTGAAGTTGTCCCAGAGACTCCTTACACTATCTTTAACTTTCTGGATTCTCTTTTCTTCTTCTCTAGTGGAGTGACTTTTGGCTCTTTGACCTGATTCTTGTGTTCCTCCATTCTGCTGTTGGATCTCTGCATAATATTTTTCATTTCAGTCAGTTTATGTATAATTTTTAGTTGGGTCTCATGAAATTTATCAGCCTTTTCTAGGAAATTCTTTCATAACCTTATAACTGTGGTTTTGAACTCTATATCCTTCATCTCTTTCGTTTGAGACTATTTCCTTGTCTCGGCATTTTCGCTGCTTCCCAGAGTTGGTAGGATGGCTTTGTGTGTTTGGTGTCCTATATGGCCCAGTGGGTCAACCACTTCAGTTACCTGAGGTAGACATTTGTTGCTCCCCTTTATGGACTGCGTGTACAACCTTGTTGTAGCTATGTCTTTTTTAAAAAATATATATATTTTATTGATATTTTACAGAGAGGAAGGGAGAGAGATAGAGAGCCAGAAACATCAATGAGAGAGAAACATCGACCATCTGCCTCCTGCACACGCCCCCACCGGGGATGTGCCGGCAACCAATGTACATGCCCTTTGCCGGAATCGAACCCGGGACCCTTCAGTCCGCAGACCGATGCTCTACCACTGAGCCGAACCAACCTTGGCTGTAGCTAAGTCTTTATGTTGTTGGTATCCCTGGGAGGAATTGACCTTCAGGCCAATTGGATGTAAGTATCTGCTGTATGGAGACAGTCTTATAGGTTCAGACTTGCAAGATTGCAGAAGCCTCTGTGCTCAGCTTGGATGGGGCAGAGTCTCAGGGCTGAGCTGACAGTCTTGGCTTCCGTCTGCCCTGCCCTTGAGCACCTACCTGAGTTTCTGCCTGACTTCTGCCTTCTGCAGCTCCCCTGAGTTTCTGCCTCACTGACCCAGATTCCCCGTGCAAGAGTGTGGGTGCCCCAGGGGCTTGCCCAGAATTGGGTTGGGTCTCTGTAGTCTGGAGCTTCTGAGCCCTTCCACTACGGTCAGACCTCTCTGCATGCACTCACTCGCACTCAACTGTAGACCCTGCCTGCTGCGGCTCCTGGCTCCATTGGTCTCCCATTCTCTGAGTCTCTGGGTGCCTTTCACTACAGTCCAGACTACACCCGTATGAGGCTGGGTCCATAGGATTTGGGCCAGGGTTGGGGTTCAGTACAGTCGGAAAGGGTTCAGTGCAATCGGGAATTCCTTTCCCCTCCCACCACAGTTCCTCTCTGCTCGCGAGCATCTCCCTACCTCAGCGCTTTGTGGCTCCCAATCCGATCTGTGAGCCTCTCTCCTTCTTTATAGTTGTAGATTTCCCACTCTGCCAGCTTTCCTGTGTGTTTGGATGAATTCCGTTCTGATTTTAGTTGTTTTTTAAATTATTGTGTGAGGTGGCAGCTTAGGTGCTTACCTACGTCGCCAACTTGGTCTATTTGTCATATATATATATATATATATATATATATATATATATATATATATATTTAATTTATTTTTTTACAGAGAGGAAGAGAGAGGGATAGAGAGTTAGAAACATTGATGAGAGAGAATCATCGATCAGGTGCCTCTTGAACACCCCCTACTGGGGATGTGCCCGGAACCAAGGTACATGCCCTTGACTGGAACCTTTCAGTCCGCAGTCCCACACTCTATCCACTGAGCCAAACCAGTTTCAGCTCAGTCTTTTTTCTGTTTTCCTAATTACTATATCTTCTCTCATGCTTTTGAGCATCTTTACCTTCATTACTCTGAACTCTGCTTCAGATACATTTGTTATCTCTGCTTCATTTATCTCTTCTGGAGAATTCTCTTATTCTTTCATTTGGGGATTGTTTCTTTGTTTCCTCATTTTGTCTGCCTGTTTTGGTTTGTGATTATGTTTTAGCTAGATCCTCTATTGCTCTCAATCTCTAGTGCAAGATAGTGTCAAATGCTGTTTCTGACTAATTAGAAAAGGCAAAGACTCAAAACCTCCAGAGATCACCTCTTCTTACAGATTGATAGGATTCTTCTTGAATTACCTCCAGGCAATTATCCTCAGGTGTGGTGAGAGGTTTTTTTGTTTGTTTGTTTTGTTTTGTTTTGTTTTTTAACAGGGTGGGGCAGTTGCTTTTGCCAGGAGGCTGTTATTTTTAGTCTCTTAAGTGGCCTCTGGTAAAAGTGTTTTCCAGCCTTAGCTGGTTTGGCTCACTGGATAGAGCGTCAGCCTGCAGACTGAAGTGTCCCAGGTTCAATTCTGGCCAAGGGAACATGCCTGGTTTGCAGGCTTGTTCCCTAATAAGGGGTGTGCAGGCGGCAGCCAATCAGTGATTCTCTCCTATCATTGATGTTTCTATCTATCTCTCCCTCTCCTTTCCTCTCTGAAATCAATAAAGAAATATATATATATATATATATATATATATATATATATATATATATATATTTAAAACTGTTTTTCAATAGGGTGAGTCAACTGTCTTCCCCGCAGGCAAGGCAAATGTCTGTGTGGGAGAGATGTCCTCTGTTATGTGAGAGAATGACTCAGCACAAGAAACCAGAGGTGTTTGCCTTCTGAGCTCTAACCCTTGAGTTCCCAATCCTGACTTCTGCTCTTACAGCTTTAGTGCACTCTGCCCTCTCTCTGCTGGAACACAAGGTGGGTGGCTCTACAAGGAATTTTGTATGTTGGTCCTGTAAGAGAAAATTTTCAACCACTTCTCCCTGGCAGACAGCAAATTCCATGCTTTACACAGCCAGATATTATGTGGGTACGTTTCTCAGTTGTGATGCTCTCTGCAGGGGGCCCATATTGGGAATTAGAACCCAGAGTTCTCAGTGACAACTCCCTACAGCTGAGATACCTCTCTGGAACTTCAGCTGTTGTGTGTGGGTGCCCAGCCAGCCCCTCCACACCTCCTACCAGTCTCTATGTGGTCTCCACTTTTGGTCCTTGGGTATCAGGGTTTTCTCCAGTGTGTCTTCTGTCAATTATTCAGAAAGTTTTTTTTTTTTATGTGTTTTAGTTGTAAATCCACTTTGTTCCTGGGAGCGTGTCCATGTAGCATCCACTTGCTCTGCAGCCATTTTTAATCTCCCTTGCCTTTTTTTAGATTACATTTTAAAATTTTTTTATTGTTTAAAGTTTTACATATGTCCCCATTTCTTCCCCATTAACCCCCTTCAGCCTGCCTATTATCCCCCTGCACCCACACTGCCATAAACTTTTAGGATTTTTCCTCTACTTCCAAGATCTTGAAATTTCAAAGTGAATCACCTAGCTAACATGTCTTATATTTTGTACTGAATTTTAATGAACCCTTTGAATTGAACCCTGTATCCTTTAGTTCTGTAAAATTTTCTTTTCATATATATCTTGAAAATTTTCTCTCCTCTCTTAGATCATTTGTCCTTTTTTGAACTACTAGATGGATGTTGAACTCTTGGATTGATCCTCTTGTTTAGAATTTTTTCCTCATATTTTCCACTCTTTGTCTGGTATTGAGTTATATAAGTTCTTTATAAATTTTGAATATTAACCCCTTATCATATGTATCATTTGCAACTATATTCTCCCATGCATTGGGTTGTCTTTTCATATTGTTGATGATTTCTTTTGCTGTGAAAAAATGTTTTAGTTTGATGTAGTCCTCTTTGTTTTTTTCTTTTGTTTCCCTTGCCTGAGGAGACATACTAGAAAAACTATTGCCCTGAAAGATGTCTGTGATTTTATTGCCTATGTTTTCTTCTAGAATTTTTATGGTTTTGAGTATTCCATTTAAGCTTTTAATCCATTTACAGTTTATTCTTGCCTGTGGTGGAAGAAGGTAATCTAGTTTCATTTTTTTGCACATATGTGTCCACGTTTTCAACATACTTTATTAAATAGATTATATTTAGTTAATTATATGTTTTTGCACTGAAATAAACACATGAGTTTATAATCAATTGATTATTGGGTTTATTTTTGTGCTCTCTATTCTGTTCCATTGATCTACAAGTCTGTTTTAATGCCAGTACCAAACTGTTTTGATTACAATGGCCTTGTAAATACAGTTTGATATTAGATAGCATGATTCCTCCAACTTTTTTCTTTTTTTAAAAAATCACTGTTGCTATTTGGGGGTCTTTTGTGATTCCATAAAAATTTTTGGAATATTTGTTCTAATTCTGTGAAAGATGACATTGGTATTTTGATTGGTATTGTGTTGTATCTGTAGACTGATTTGAATAATGGGTAGTATGGACAGCATAATATTTTCAAGGTTCATCCATGTTGTCGCCTCACAGATCGGCCCTGATTACAGGCCAAGCCTAGGGACCCTACCCATGCACTAATTTTATGTAACAGGCCTCTAGTGCTATCATAAACATTTGTGTATAAGTATCTTTTTGAGTCTCTGCTTTCAGTTCTACTAGGAATGTAACTGGGAATGGAAGTGCTTGATTTGTGGTAATTTTATGTTTAACATTTTGAAAGAATGCTAAATTGTTTTTCATTGAGACTGTCTCATCACCATTGCATGAAAGTTTCAATTTCATTACATTATTGTTAACATTTCTTATTTTTTTTTGATTTTGGTGATAGTTCCTAACTTGTGAGATGTGGTACTATATCATTGTGGTTTTGATTTACATTTTCCTAATGACTAATGGTATTGAGCATCTTTTCATGTGCTTATAGGCCGTTGGAATATAATTAAAAAATATATTTTATTGATTTTTACAGAGAGGAAGAGCGAGGGATAGAGAGTTAGAAACATCGATGAGGGAGAATCATCGATCAGCTGCCTCCTGCACACCCTCCATTGGGGATGTACCCGCAACCAAGGTACATGCCCTTGACCGGAATCGAACCCAGAACCTTTCAGTTCACAGGCTGACGCTCTATCCACTGAGCCAAATGGGTTTCGGCGGTATATAATTTTTTGAGATATGTCAATTCAAATCCTTTGCCCATTTTTGAATTAAGTTTTGTTGTTCTTGGTAAGTTGTAGGAATTCTTTATAATTCTCAATTTTACTTCAGATTTACAAAGACTTTGTCCCATTAGGTGTCTTGTCTTTCTACTTTCTTGGTAGTGTCCTCTGATGAACATAAGTTTTTAATATTTAAAAATTGAGATAAATGGACATATCAATTTATGTTAGTTTCAGCTGTACAACATAATACCTCTCTCTACAGCTGAAGAACCCCCCTAGACCTCTCCACAATCCTCCAACCAGGAGATTAACATCTGACTAAGTAGGGAGGGGGGGTGTCTTTAAGTCTGCTTCCATTCTAATTGGTCTGCCTGATGCCATAGGGATTCACAGTTATTTTTAATATCATCCTACTGGAAATTGAAGCCATTCCTTCTTAATTCTTCAATGTCTTTGCATTTCTGTCATATCTAACTTGAATTTCATACCTATTCTGACAGTACTTTTAGTTCTGCATTATGGGTCAGTTCAAATATTACCTCTTCTGTGAAGTTTTCCTGTATACTAAGAGGATGATTTAGGTCCTCCTGTTTTATATTTCTTTTATACTTAGTATATATCTCCATGATAGTAATGATCTCATATGGTTTATCTGTATATATGACTCCTCATTAGAGGCAGTGTCATTTCCCCTGGGAATCTCCGGTGCTTAGAATAGTGTGAATACATACATATATTTGCTGAATGAAACAATAAATTCATTGGTGAGATAAACTATTAGGTAGACTGGCTGAAGAGACTATAAATGGTTAAGGATATTTAAGGATATTTGAATATAATAAAATGTTCTAGTTTGAGTCTGAGGGAGGCAAATCTAGATTATGAGCACACCTAAGAAAATTAATGAATTGTTGAGCTAATGCTGAATTATTTTATTTTTATTTTTTTGCCATTAGCCTAGACCAGTGATCAGCAAATTGTGCTCTTTGCCCCTTGAGTGTGGCTCTTCCACAAAATACAACATGCGATTGAAACTTCGTGGCCCATGCGCAGAAGTCAGTTTTCAGCTCTCAAAAGAAATTTCAGTCATTGTACTGTTGATATTTGGCTCTGTTGGCTAATGAGTTTGCCAACCACTGGCCTATATAATTGATAGTGAACTATTATAAAAATGATTTATTTATTTATTTATTTATAGAGTACATACAAAAAGAAACATAATGGGTCCTATTATTCCAATCCCATTTCTCTTATTACTGGGTGGCACTTTTCATATCAATATTAATATTTATAATTTACTGAACATTTATTTTATAATTGAGCACCTATGCACTAAATAAATTATAATACATGTTATAATTGAGCCTCTATTTGAAATTTGTTGAACACCTATATACTATGTTCTTTGCTAAGTACTTTACAAAGTTTATCAATTAAGCAATGAAAATTTAATTGTGTTATACCTAAAACACCAATTTAAAAGAATATATGCACTCCTGTGTTCATTGCAGTGTTATTTATAATAGCCAAGATTTGGAAGCAGTCCAAGTGCTCAATAGTAGATAAGAGGATTAAAAAGCTGTAGCATATTTATACAGTGGACTACTACTCAGCCAGAAAAAAAGAAGGGAAAGAAGGAATGATTACTTTTTGTGATAGCATGGAAGAACCTGGAAATTATTAGGCTAAATGAAATAAGCCAGTCAGAGAAAGACAAGTTCCATATCATTTCAATTATATGTGGAACCTAATGAACATAATAAACTAACAGTGAAGACAGACTCATGGATACAGAGAACAGACTGACAGCTGTCAGGGGGGCAGAAGTAGGGGCTACGTGAGATGGGTGAAGGGATTTTAAAAAAAAGAAAGACTCATGGACACAGATAATAGTATGGTGATTGCCAGAGGAAAAGGGACTGGGGAAAAGTAGAAGAGGGTAAAGAGGGGATAAATAGTGAATGAAGGAGACTCGGGTGGTAAACACACAATACAGTATACAGGGTATGTATTACAGAATTGTATTCCTGAAATCTATATAATTTTATTAAACAATGTCACCCCAATAAATTCAATTAAAAAGTCTAATTGTGTTTTCCTGACTTAAGTCTTTTAAGTGATTCCTCATTGCTCTCACAATAAAGTCCAGCTTTTAGGCAAGAAATCTCTTAAATCAGTTCTCACATTAGAGATGACCTCTTCTGGGAAGGCAATACTGACTCTCCAAGTCTGACTTAGGCGATTCTCCTATATTAACTAAATCGAGAGGCCCAAATTATAAAAACAAAAAGTACTATTTTGCACTAATTTCTTATTACTTACAAACATTTTCTATTTCCTTTTCTGTATCCATTGTAGTACAGATTTCCTGAGGACAGGCGCCTAATATAGGCCTGAAACATAGTGATTATTAACTAAATATTAAAGGAATAGATTAAGGGAGAAATTACATTAAAAATCAACAACCAAACTCTATGATCAATTTTGTCAGGCTCTTTTTGCTTCACAAAGCACGTTTACTTTTATCCTATCATTCAGTCCTCCCAGTGGATTTTAACTGTAGGCCTTTGTCACCATTTTAGAGAGGAGAAACCTGAGTGACACTTATTCCGAGCTAACAGGCAAGCACCTCCAGGTACTTGGATTTGAATCCCGAAGTCCCCACCGCGTAGCACCTTCCCCACTACATCCCGTTGGTTTTCGTTGAGGGTCTCCCAGTGCACAACTGAATAAGAGGGATTCTTCTGGTGGAAGGGTATGATCAGAAGTGCTTGCTCTGGCGCAGAAAAACTGAGAGGAAAAGATGTGCCTTCCTCAGCCCCCTCATTACTTATTACAGTTTCAAGCACACTTTGTGTGAATTTTTAAGAGAAACAATGACCAAGTCAACATACTCTAGCCTTTTTTTTTTTTTTTTTTTGAAAACCTTTCCCTCAGCTCTTCAAACTTTCACCTATTTCCGTACTTCCTTCGTTCCGAGACTCATAGAGGGCGCTCACAAAGTGCTCCTCACCGCGTGAGGGAGGCTCTGAAAACGGCACCTCACCCTGCAACCCGAAGGCACAGCGCCACCACCTCAGACCTCCGCTTTTCTACGGCAGGAGGCGGGGCCAATGGTCCTCATTCAAATAAAAAACCAGGCAATTTGCATGGGGATCAGCCAGTCTGTGAGCCGATTGGCCGGCCGCACAGAAGGCGTGGCCAAGGAGACGTCCGCCGAGCCCCGCCCACATCGATTTGCATAACGGCCTCGCGTGCAAGGGAGAAGCGGGTTTGTTTTTGAATCTGCGGCACAGCGGCGGCGGCGGCGGCGGCGGCAGCTTCCGCGGCGGCGACTGAGGCGCGCGAGCCGGAGGCGGCTGCGTTGGGGACGGCTGCGCGGAACGGCGCTGTGGGGAGGAACTTGGTTCCCCTTCCCTCATCTTCCGCCCGGAAAGGTATACGTGCACCCTAGGGGCTGTTACAACCCGGTTTCCTTGAATTACTATTGTATTTCTGAAGAGTCAAGACCGCATTATGGCGGCCGCGGGAGCTGTGTTTGCGCGTGCGCGGCTGCGGGCGCGCGCGCTGCATGGGAGCACGTGATCCTGCGGGGTCGGCCTGTAGCTGCAGTTGTGCAGCTGGCGGGGCGGTGGCTGCGCAAGCGCAATATGCATTTTCAAGATCTAATGTTCTTGGACGCCATTCGGGTTCTAGATTTAATTTTCCTCATTCTTGAGGTGGTTGCATTTTGTTGCCCTCACATTCCCACACTTTTTTTTTTTTCCTCAAGAAAAACGCTTCACTTACGTTGTAGTTCTATACCGACCTTAAACTATTTTCTTCTGATTCTCTGATTCTCTGAGAGGCCGTGGACTTTTATTTTCTGTGAAAGTGATCGTCACCTATGGTTCTGGATTATAATTTCACTTTCAGAGTTTTGCTGGATTCCAGTTCATGTTTGGGAAGGTGAAGATCAGCACCTAGTGGTGGCCACACAGGAAATGCATTTATTTGAGCTGCATCTTTGCAAATGCATTTTTAACCCTGTTTTGACCAGGGCTGTTCTGAGTGTTACAAAATAGAAACAATTTGAGTTTGGGAAATATGAGGGGGAGGGCCCCACTGGAAAGGCAAGGCGATGTTGTTTAAAGAGAAATCTCAATCTCCTTGGGTATATTTATTTTTAGAAAATATTTCATCCTGTGTCAGTGAAGATTTAATTTTAGTTTGTGTGCTTCTGATCATACGTGCATTCGAGTTTTAGGTTTTTTTCGATCTCTGATCACTTGTCCATTATTACTTCAGTTAGGTCATTTTTGGTACTGTTTTAAAATGAAGTCATTTTTTTTTTAGCATTTTGTTTATGATGTGTAAAATATGAAACTTACTTGGTGAATTTTTCTGATAAAGAATGCTGTAAAGAACTTCCAACTACACTGAGGCCTTTATGAGGGAATTAAGTGAACCATCAATTAAAAAAAAATCAGTTGACTTACAAAATACACTGACCATTGACATATGTAGAAGATAACATTGTGTTTGATTTTTTAAATTGTAAATATGTTCCTGGTTGTGCTTTCCTAAAGAAGGTAGTTGTAAGTATGCTATTAATTAGTTTAGTTTAAAATGGTAGTGCCATTATATTTTAATCTTACGTAACACTCCTGGGAGAAGTTTTATATGATTTGGTGTAATTCTACCATTGTGCATTTTATTTCTTACTGGGTTAAAAACTTGTAAATGGTTTTCCTAAGTTTCATCTATACATAATAATTCCTTTCTTGGTAAGTTTAAATGAGTCCCCTGTCAAATGAAGAAGTGGCTATTGTTTTGTAATGTTGGTTGCTTTAGGATTGTTTTTATTGCCTTCCTAAAACAAGTACCATTAGTAGTCTAACAAGGTGTAGCTGAAAGGGATACTTGTGGTTGGTGGAATTTAAAAAAAAATCACATATGAGATAGAATGGAGTGATAGGAAATATTCTTTTTTCTTCACAGAAAATTTGTTGCTGATATAATTCCTGGGCTTCTGGAGTCTTCTTCACAGAAATATATTTAGAGGGCACTTGTGCAATTTTCCCTTTTATGCTTCTGGAGTGGTTTACCCAGCAGACCCCTCTCTCCTTTGACAGCGTTTCTGATGTTTTATTAGAGTTAAACATATGTTGTACTCTCTGTATTGGTGTATATATGTGTGCTATGTGTAGACACATACATATTTAGGTAAAGAAAAGAACTTTAATCTTAAGGTCTGGTACACTTTGCGTTTCCAGAAAAGTGAAATGTTTTGGTTTATATATTTAAGCTGATGCTTTCATTTGAATATATAAACGATTGCCTATTAGGTTAATGCTGAAGATCATAAGAGGTACTTGAAAATACTGAAGAACATAATGAACAATGTAAATATTTATTGGTGGGACAGTTTTGCTGTCATGTTTGTTAGAAAGGCAGATACAGTTTTATAAACTTAAAACTAAGATTAATGAATTGTCTAAAACTCCACTCTGTTCATCCGTGCTCTGTCAATACAAGCTTGTTTTGGAATTTTACTTACCGGTAGTTACGATGCCGCAAAATTTTGATACGTATGTAGCATGTATAAATATTAAAAGTGGGTTACTCCAGGAATGCATAAAAGTTACTAGGGTTATTTTGTGAATTTTAAGCACTGTAGAATTTAGTTCAGATAATGTTTGATTAAACCATAAACCATTAAAATTGGCTTTTTAATAATTTAAATGTATGATAAACATTTTTAAAATTATAGCACATTAAGAACATACTGAAATTAATTAACATTTAGAAATAAATGCTCTAAATGTTTTGGTGATTTTTGTGACCTTTGTGATAATTGATGGACCTGTTTTTAATTTAGTATTGTGGATATTTTCTCATTTTATGCTAATTTTTTTTTTTTTTAATAGCAAAGGTGGAAATTTATTGAAGAACAAGTGCAGGCTCCCACATAGGGAGGGGGAAAGAGTCCCCTTATTATTCTATTTTTAAAATGTTCATATTATTTATTTTTAGATAGAGGAAGGGAGAGGGATATAGAGTAAAATCGATGAGAGAGGAAACATCAGTTGGCTACATCCTGCTTGTGCACACGCATCTCCCCCCCACCCCCCCTTACTTGGGATTGAGCCTGGACCTGGGCATATGCCCTGAACAGGAGTAGAAACATGATGCTCAATCACTTAGCCACATTAGCAAGGCTTATTATTTTTTTAGAATGTTTTTTTTTTAATGGTTATATGATATATTGTAAAAATATCCCAAATTATTAAATATTCAACAAATGTTTTCAAATGGTCACATGATATTATCACTACTAGAGGCCTGGTGCACAAAATTATTGCATTGGTGAGCGGGGTCCCTCAGCCCAGCTGCACCCTCTCACTGTGCAGGACCCCTTGCTCCTTACTGCCACCTGCTCACTGCTCCTTAGTGCTGCCACGGAGGCAGGGGAGGCTATCACCGTTGCTGCTGCACCGCCAGCTGTGAGTCTGGCTGGGGGGGTGCACTGACCACCAGGGGGCAGCATTGAGCGTGTGCCCCTTGTGGTCAGGGTGCATCATAGCGACTGGTTCTGGTCATTTCGCTGTAAAGGTTGCTTAGGCTTTTATTATATAGATTTAGAATGTGCTGTGACTTACAAACCTGTTTTGTTGTTATTAGTCCTCACCTTAGGATATTTTCCCACTGATTTTTAGGGAGTGGAAGGGAAGGAAGGAGGGAGGAGGAAATGGAGGGAGGGGGGAGAGACAGAGAGAGAGAGAGAAAGACATTGAGGTGAGAGACATTAATTGGTTGCCTCCCGCACATGGGATTGAACCTGCAACCCAAGTATGTGCCCTTGACCCTTCAGAGTGATGGTTGAAGCTCTAACCACTGAGCTATGGAGGCTTTTTTTGTTCACCATTTTGCTTATTTCCCATTTTCTATTACAATTGATATTATAATTGAAGTGAACATCCTTGTACATGAGTCATTATCTACATTTTATAATTTATTTGAAATTACTGTTTCAAAGGGCTTTTAAAGTAATTTACAAAATTGATAAAAAGATTATTTGAATAGCATTTCCCATACCACTATCAGTTTGGTGGTTGAAAATAGTATCTCATTAGCTTCTTTTTTTTCTATAATTAGTGAATTTGAGCTTTTTTTTACCTGTGCTCAACATGTGAGTCTGTTTCGATTGCTTGGTAGTTTAGTTTCTTCATTAAATTGCACATGTGAGTGAAATCATAATGATACTTGTCTTTCTCTGACTGGCTTACTTCACTTAGCATAATATTCTCCAGGTCCATTCATGCTATTGCAAAGGCTAAAATTTCCTTCCTTTTAATGGCAGAATAGTATTCCATTGTATAAATGTACCACAGCTTTTAATCCAGTTATCTAATGATGGGCACTTGGCTATTGTAAATGATGCTGCAGTGAACATTGATCTGTTGCCTCCCCTTGTTCCTGCATGAGACTCACAAGCTGGGTATGTGCTGGGACCAGAAATTGAATCTGAGACCTTTCAGGTGTGTGTAATAGGACTACATTTCTATTTTTAGTCTGCTTTAGGACATGGTGACATGAAAATAGCGCAAATTATGAAGTTATAAGTAGGAAAAATATGATAAAATGTTCTACAATACTAGAAACCAAAAAATTTTCTTCTTTGTTTAACACAGACCTTTTTTTTAATGGAGGAATTTTGAAAAGTTACCGTATTTGCCGGGGTATAAGACTACCCTTTGGCCCTGAAAAATATGCCTCCAAGTGGGGGGTAGTCTTATACGGCGAGTATATAACAAACTCTGTATTTTTAGTGGAAAGTTAGGGGGTCGTCTTATACGCCCAGTCGTCTTATACGCCGGCAAATACGTATTTTTCAGGGCCAAAAAATCATCTTATACGCCTGCAAATACCGTATATTGTTTATTTTCTGGTTAGGTTGGGACTTTATCCTATATAATAAAAGCCCAGCTACTGTAATGGCCTAACAACCAGAATGACCCCTTTACCACTTGCTATTAGTGCATTGACCACCTCTTGATCCCTCCCCCCTGGCCCGCATGCTCCGATCACTGGATGGCAAAAGGGGAACCAGGGTGGGTGGAGGAGGCGGGATGAGACTGGAGACTGGTGAGTGGGCAGAACAGCAGACCTCTTGGTCCCTCCCCCTGACCCTCAGGCTCCAATCACCAGATGGAAAATGGGGAACCAGGGTGGGTGGCAGTGGTGGGGCAGAACTGGGGACTGGTGAATGCGGAAGATGGCCCTGATCACAGGCTAGGCCTAGGGACCCTACCCATGCATAATTTCGTGCGCTGGGTCTCTAGTACTGTAATAAAAGTAAAAATTTTTGGTTTTGGTCTTTTTGGTAACATCCTTGTACATGAGTCATAAAGATGTTTCCATGATTATTTTAACTCATTCTCCATTAAATCTACTGTTTGTACTGATTGTACTGAAAAGTATAATCTTGCTGAAACTGGTTTGGCTCAGTGGATAGAGCGTCGGCCTGCGGACTCAAGGGTCCCAGGTTCGATTCTGGTCAAGGGCATGTACAATGGTTGCGTGCACATCCCTGGTAGAGGGTGTGCAAGAGGCAGCTGGTCAATGTTTCTCTCTCATCGATGTTTCTAGCTCTCTGTCCTCCCTTTCTCTCTGTAAAAAATCAATAAAATATATTTAAAAGAAAAGAAAAGTATAATCTTGATTAATAGTGATCTATTTCAGTTATAATTCTACTTTATCACTTACATAATGAGTATAGGAAAGAAAGTTTATTTCCAAAACATTTTTATTGAACTCTTTAAACTTGAAATTAGTGAAAAAAGAAAACAAGGAAGTAAAGATAGAACTCAAAATAGGTAGAAATGTTAAGATTTTATTGGTTTCTCTTAAGCATTTTCTCTTTTTTTTAATGAAAAATTCCCATTTTGGGTCTTTTTTCAAGGAAAACTAAGAGTTTCTATCTAAAAGTATTTTTATTGCTTTCAAAGAGACAAGGAGAGGGAAAGAAGTAGAGATCAGTATATACAATTTTTACCTAACAATTTAACAATTGTATACTTAACTAGTGCTCTAAACCTGTATGTTCCCAAATATTCTGGTTTAGCACTTCTTAGTTGGAATTCAGGAATCTGTATTTTAACAACTCCACCAGGTGATTCTCATCATGAGAGAAGTTTGGGAAATACTGCTGTAGATGATAAATAAAACAATAGATGCTTGTTCAAGGCACAGAATGTGGAGCTCTGTTGTAGAGAGATCAAGGAAATGTTATGTTAGGAGAACTCAAATACTCCCTAATATAAATCCTTGACTTTTATAAATAAGAGTCATTGCTGCCATAGTACTTACATAATAAGCCTAATGAAGGATCTGTTAATTATTCTCAGCTGGAAGTCCTCTAATTTCTCTTTTTATGTTGTCTTACTTTCTATATCTTTTAAAGGCATTTCTTTCTACTTTTATGCCTAGAGTTATTTGTGTAGTACTTTATAAGTTCCCTGCAGTTAATAACTTCTTATTGATATATCTGAAATAGTATATGCAAGGAATGAAAAACATATATTAAGAACACAATAGCTCTAGCAAGTATGGCTCAGTGGTCAGAGCATTGTCCCTTGTACTAAAAGGTTTCCAGTTTGATTCTCAGTCAAGGGCACATACCTAGGTTCAGTTCCCAGCCCAGGTTGGGGCACATGTGGGAGGCAACCAATCAGTGTGTCTCTCACATCAATGTTTCCCTCTGTGTTCCCCATTCCTCTTTCCCTTCCACAATCTCTAAAGATCAATGAAAAAAAAAATCCTTGGGTAAGGATTATCAACACAAAACAAAAAAGAACATGATAGGAAAAAAAAATCTCAATAGAAAAACTGAATGATAAAGCTGAACAAATCTGAGCAAAGATAAAGTTGTAAATAAGACAATTTGAGTACCCAACCAAAAATTCACACTGTAATGACAGAATGGCAGAAGAAAGATATCACCAATGAAACTATTTAAGAAAAATTTTCAGGTAAGAATTACCAAACTGAAAGGACCTAATGATAAATGCTAGCCAATAATAAACTTTCAGAATACTGGAGACTAATAAAGATTCTACAAGCTTATTTCTACCTTACTTATTAAGGGGCAAATCAGAAATAAGAATGGTTTCATATTTCTCAGTAATAGAAGCAAGATAATGAAACACTGCCCTTAAAATTTCTGGAAAAAAATTTCTAAACTAGATTTCTATACCTAGCCAAACTATCATACATAAAAATACAGGACACTTTTCAGACATATAGTCTCAAAAAATATACCTCCCACATTGTTTCTCAAAAAGTTACTAGCCAATATAATATCCTTCCCTCTAATGATAAAAGTCAATAAAAAGATATAACATAAAAAACAAGGGTTCTGCCCTAACCGGTTTGGCTCAGTGGTCAGAGCATCTGCCCCTGGGTTGGAGTTCAATCAAGGGCACATACCTCAGAATTGCAGGTTTGATCCCTGGCCCTGATCAGGGCTCTTGTGAGCCAACTAATTGATGTATTGCTCTCACATCAATGTTTCTGTCTTTTTTTTCCCTCCCTCTTAAGACTTTTATTTGTTTCATTCTTTTAAAAAATTTTTTTAAATTAAAAAAATTTTTTTTATTAAGCTATATGTGTACATATCTTTCCATTGGCACACCCTCACACACACACACACACTCCCATACATGCCCTCCCTTCCCAGAGTTTTTCGTCCATTGGTTTTGCTTATATGCATGCATACAAGTCCTTCGGTTGTACTCTTATCTCCCCCATATCTCCCTATCCTCCCCGCTGTAATTTGACAGTCTGTTTGTTGCTTTACTGTCTCTATCTTTTTGTTCAACAGTTTATAATGTTCTTTATTATCCATAAATGAGTGAGGTAATGTGGTGTTTCTCTTTCATTGACTGGCTTATTTTGCTCAGCATGATGTTCTCCAATTCCATCCAGGTTGCTGCAAATGATAAGAATTCCTTCTTTTTTATGGCAGCATAGTATTCCATTGTGTAGATGTACCATAGTTTTTTGATCCAATCATCTGCTGATGGGCATCTAGGCTGTTTCCTAACCCTAGCTATTGTAAATTGTGCTGCTATAATATGTACATAGGGGTACATATTTCTTTTCTTTTTCTCCCCCAATATATTTTATTGTTTTTTTTACAGCGAGGAAGAGAGAGGGATAGAGAGAAACATCGATGAGAGAGAAACATCGATCAGCCACCTCTTGCACCCTCCCCCAACGGGGATGTGCCCGTAACCAAGGTACATGCCCTTGACCAGAATTGAACCCGGGACCCTTGAGTCCGCAGACCAACGCTCTATCCACTGAGCCAAACCAGTTTCAGCACATATTTCCTTTCTGATTGGTATTTCTGGTTTCTTAGGATATATCTCTAGGCGTGGGATTACTGGGTCAAATGGGAGTTCCATTTTCAGTTTTTTGAGGAAACTCCATACTGTTCTCCACAATGGTTGCCCCAGTCTGCATTCCCACCAGCAGTGCACAAGGGTTCCTTTTTCTCCACAACCTCGCCAACATTTGTCATTCGTTGATTTGTTGATGTTAGCCATTCTGACAGGTGTGAGATGGTACCGCATTGTCGGTTTGATTTGCATCTATCGGATAATTAGTGACTTAAGCATGTTTTCATGTGCCTCTTGGCCTTCCTTCTGTCTTCTTTTGAAAAGATTCTATTTAGGTCCATTGCCCATTTTTTAATTGGATCATTTATCTTCCTTTTATTTAGTTGTATAAGCTGTCTGTAGATGTTGAAGATTAAACCTTTATCAGTGATAACATTTGCAAATATGTTCTCCTATACAGTGGGCTTTCTTGTTTTGTTGATGGTTTCTTTTGCTGTAAAAAAGCTTTTTATTTTGATGTGGTCCCATTTGTTAATTTTCTTTCTCTCTCTTTTTTTAATATATATTTTATTGATATTTTACAGAGAGGAAGGGAGAGAGATAGAGAGCTATAAACGTCGATGAGAGAGAAACATCGACCAGCCGCCTCCTGCGCACCCCCAACAGGGGATGTGCCTGCAACCAGTGTACATGCCCTTGACCGGAATTGAACCCGGGACCTTTCAGTCCACAGACTGACGCTCTACCACTGAGCCAAACCGGTTTCGGCCAATTGTTCATTTTCTCTAGCTTTCATTGCTCTAGGGGCAGTATCAGTGAAGAAGTTCAATGTTTCTATCTTCCCCTTTCCTTCCACTCTCTCTAAAACTCAATGGAAATATATCCTCAGGTGAGGATTAACAAACAATAAAACAAACAAACAAACAAAAAAACACACAAGGCTTCTGCACAGAAAGGAGTGAAGGAAATCCCCACAATGATGAATAAAATTCTAAGATGACAGTCATATGCCAAATGTAGAGAACTAGGCTAGACTGAAGCAATGCGACTCAAGACACAAAAATACCATGGACACAGACAGTAATGTGGTGAAGGCCTGGGATGGATGGGTGCAGGGTGAAGGTAGTCAATGGGGATAAAAACAAAGGACACATCGGTAAACTTTGAACAATAAAGATAAATTAAAAAAATAAAGAGAAACAAAAATAAAACCAAGATTCTTGCTGCTACTCTACCTAAAAGCGAAAATGTGTCTTCTACTTAAACATCAAAAGATCCTTAATAAAGGACTTTACCAAATCATCTTAACTATTACTATATGCAGGAGACGCATAGATATACAGACCTCCTGGTATAAAGTTGACATTACCTCTATGAATCGACATATGTCAAAACTGTATCAAGATTCCCATGATTCTGTTAAACCTTGTGCAGACAATTTTGTGTTAAGTAGATTAACTTTAGAGCAGTAAAACAAGAATTACCTATCTCCCAAAGTTTATTGTTTCTTTTACTTTTCTACCCGTTCTTGAGGATTTCTACTTCATATATATACCTCTATATAGTTTAAATGGGATTTGAGGAAGTGAGATTAGGTGGTTTTCAGTTTACCCTCTTAAAACCCTCCTGATGTTTCTTTTCTCTTCTAATATGTATAATATTGATAGTAACTTGTGTAATTAAAATATATTAACTAAATAAATGAAAAGTGTGTTAACTTCCTACCAAACACAGTGAAACCTTTTATTTAGGGTCTATGGAATTTTCAACATATAGAAGTTTTCTAATAGTGTGATGTATGATATATAAAATGTATAGTAATTGACTAGAAAAAAATAGTATAGTAATCTTCCAGTTTTCTTTCATTGCTATTTGTGTGACCCCTGGCAAAGGATTACATTCTCTGGTCATAAAAATTTGAGTTTATAGGACTGTTATTTTACATGGTCATTTTAAGAGTCAAATGAAACTGTGAAAAGTGCTAGTTTTTTTTTTAGGAAGAGCTTAAACATTGGGCAATTATGGAAATGTTTAACTTATATTAGAACTAGCTTCCAAATATTTTTGCTTTTACTAATAAACAATGATTAGGTTTATTATGACTCACTTTATCTAAAACATATTTCTTACAATATATGACATTATACAATCAGGCTATATTCTTTCTTAGTAATATTAAAATTTAAAGGTAAATAATATACTTATGTTTTAAAATTTTCTATAGACTTTCTCTAGAGTCAACTCTTCTAAGCACATAGTAGCTCCTATGTAATGACTAAAAACTAAAAACTGAAAAATGTTCTACAAAGAATATATATTTTTTCCATCTTGGGTTTTGAAGTGCAGAAGTTTTTAGGCTAAGACTAAAAAGTTAGTTGACTTACCAATTGATTTATTCTTCTTATTAGAATGTAAGAGTTGAGATCTTAAAAATGAAGGTTCTTAAAGATGTAGAATTTTCTGAGATTTTTGTGGTTGAAATGAAACACTGGGAATATTTCAACTCATCTATTAAGCAAATAAATACTAATGAAGTGAATGGGAAACTAGATGTGATTTCTGTCCTTTAGAAACTCATATGTAAAGATATACATAATGCAATATAATAAGTAAAATTATGGTATCTATAAAAGATCTTGAGAGAGCAATTTACACCTTGTTTGGGGGCTAGGCATATGAGGAGAAAGGAGAGTAAGGAAAGAATTGTTAATGAACAATGTTATTGGTGAATGTGGGGTCCTTGGGTTATCGCTGGAATTAGAGATCCCCACGGAAGGATGAGATATGGTAGAAAGCTTTATTTTCGTGGAATTATATTTCTTTAGTAAAGCTAAAGTCAGAGCTAGTGTCCAGAGTTTTCTTTCCATGTTGGAGCTGAGTCCACTTTAGTATCAGGCCAGTTGTAGTCCATTTAGTCACTTGGGTGTGAGGTTTGAATGGCTGTGGACCATGTGAGCAAACGCAGAAGAGCCCGCAAGCCCAGAGTCACACAGTCCCATGAGTCCCTAGAGTAGCAAGAACATAAGAGGAACCAAGAACAAGAGAGTGAATTCCTTTGTTCAGAGGATTAAATATTTCAATTTTTGTGCCCTTGCAGTGGCCATGCCCATTCTGGCCAATGACCTTTGTTCTCGTGTGACTTAACAGTAAGCATCTTCCCGCTGTCACCCCAACGTTACTGGCATGTGTCTGTTTTCCCTTTTTGGACCCCTGGGGAGTGTAAAGTAGCTTCCTGGTGAAGCTGCCCAAATGACATGCCCATAATGTCTGGCCTTCCCTTTGCTCCTTTCCTGTTACTAATAACTAGCTTAATTATAACGGTACCAATAAAATAATTTAGGTTGGATCATGACTAGAATATTTGCGGGTGTGTTACATAATTTAAATATTTGTGGAACAGACTTCCAAAAGAATGTGCTTCCTGAATATCAGAAACTGTTCACTAGGGACCTTTAAATGTTTTGGCTGTTTGTCTCCCTGTTAACTCTAGTTACATTCCAATACTATCATAATGTCTATTCCTTAGAATCTTTTCCAGTTTACCAACCTCTTGCTTTTGATGAGTAGATTTGAGCCACCTCAGAGAATTGAATATAATTAAAAAATATATTTTTATTGATTTTTTACAGAGAGGAAGAGAGAGGGATAGAGAGTTAGAAACATCGATGAAAGAGAATCATTAGTCAGCTGACTCCTGCACACCCCCTACTGGGGATGTGCCGCAACCAAGGTACATGACCTTGACCAGAATCGAACCCGGGACCCTTCAGTCCGCAGGCCGATGCTCTATCCACTGAGCCAAACTGGTTTTGGCTGGATATAATTTTTGAAGGATAATATGGCTTGAATAAAAAAAAATTTTCTGATAAAACACTTAAAGCAGTTTTTACATACTTTAAAACAATATATATTTTATTGATTTTTTTCAGAGAGGAATAGAGAGGGATAGAGAGTTAGAAACAACGATGAAAGAGAATCATTAGTCAGCTGACTCTTGCACACCCCCTACTGGGGATGTGCCACAACCAAGGTACATGACCTTGACTGGAATCGAACCCGGGACCCTTCAGTCCGCAGGCCGATGCTCTATTCACTGAGCCAAACCGGTTTCGGCAGTTTTTACATACTTTATCCAGTTTGCCTCCTGGAGAATAAATAAGGACCTTTTAAAACGCTGAGTGTTTTGTTCTTTTTTAACTTTTATTATTGGAAAATGTTGAATGTATGAATAAATAGAATGAGAAATAATGAACTTCATCTACCCATTACTCAGCTTAAACAATCATCAATTTATAGGGCCAGTCTCCTTTTAGCTATACCCCCTAATACTTCTGCCCCCTTTTATTTTTATTTTTAAAAAATATATTTTATTGATATTTTACAGAGAGGAAGGGAGAGAGATAGAGAGCTAGAAAAGTCAATGAGAGAGAAACATCGACCAGCTGCCTCTTGCACACCCCTTACCGGGGATGTGCCCGCAACCAGTGTACATGCCCTTGACCGGAATCGAACCCGGGACCTTTCAGTCTGCAGACCGATGCTCTACCACTGAGCCAAACCGGTTTCGGCGTTCTGCCCCCTTTTAAACAAGTTTTTATAAATACCTACATCAAATGGTGAATAGAGACAAGATAGCATTGGGCAGCTAAATTTTAGGGATGTAAACAAAGGAAGAGAGAAGGAAAAGGTGCATTTCCTATCTGATGTGAGCTATCAAGAACACAGGTTCTTTCTTTTTGTCCTTCACTCTTCTTGATGGGTAGGTTACTGCTAAGACACATTTGTTGGGATCACTCTCAAATCTGTCTCATTAATATACCTACTTTCAGACTGAATTTTACCCTTTTCATCTCCCTATTTGTTTTTTCCCCCAAAGGTGTCTACTTTATTTTTATTTGCTTTTCACTTATATTAAAATGTTGGGAGGTCTGTGGCAGAGCATCAAATTTTATTTGCCCTGGGACCAAACGCTTACCTGGAGATGTGTTTTTGACCACCTGGATTACAGAAGAGAAGGTTTTATCTTTATGGCAGATTAACCAAAATAAGCTTTTCTGCCATTATATCTTTAATGAGTCTATCCCCTCCCAGCAGTTATTTAAAATTATTGTCAAGATTCAAATACTTGATTGCAGCCTTTAACCATTCTGCTAGATTTGAGCACATTGGGGCTTAGATTCTGAGGGGAAAAGTCTTTAATTAGTATTCTAAAAATGGATATTGACTATCAGGAATTAAATAATGTAATTTTCCAGAAATTATAAAAATTGACATTCTTTTTGTAATAAAAGTACTATAAACGATTTTTAAAAAAGGGCCTTGAGCAGAGTTTGACTTTTTTTTTTTTTCTGGACTGAAATGGAGGCTTTCTTTCAAGCGAATTCCCTGATGTTTGCTGTGGGTGATTTGGCTCCATCTCTGTAGCTGCTAATATGTGGCATGGATTTCCAGCTGTCTGGGATCTGGATGTGCCCAAAGTCTGTATTGCAGGTCCGGATTCACAGGCAGTATGTTACAAAACTGGCTTGCTGCCTTTTCTGTTTTCTGTGTCCTGAATAGCTGCATTGTTTGTTGCAGTATATGCATTAGCTGCTGCCTGTGTTCAGTTTCCTGCAGGCTGACAAAGTGGGAGGGGCTTTGTTTGATACATAACCGTGTTTTCACTCTGTGAGTTCTTGAGTGCACATTGCAGCCATCTTAATTATACTTTAGAGCAACTGAGACAGTGCAGCTCTCAAAATGGCTGCTAACCTGATCTTTGTAGCTGCTTAGGCAGCAACTATGCCAGTGTGGAGGACTGTCACATGCTTCAGAACTAGAGGTAAGAACAATTACTCTTTATTTTTTGAAGATTTTAATTAAAAACATTTGAATTTTACTGAGTTTATACAGGAAGGTGAACTTAGAGCTTGGTTGCTAGGAAGTTGAAGTATTTGCTGATAGAACCTTTAAGAAACTGCGTAGGATGGTGAGGTCAAAGGTTAAATTCATGTAATTTTTCATCATTTTATGTTCTGTCATTGCCAGAACAGTTGATCACTCAGTAGTGTGTATCTGGCTCTAATTAACTTAATATTCCTTTTGCGTTGAATATTTTAGTTTGCTTGATATTTATTGGTAGAAATTAAAAACTATATTAACCTGAATAGATTTTTTTGAAAAGCCATAATTAAACCTTGTTTTGCAATTTTTCTTGGGGGGTGTGTGTGTTCTGGAGGTATTGTTTGGTAGATTTCTGGGAAGAATGTTAGTTCTTGGATATAAATCATAGATACAGACAACTTTTTTTTTTTAAGCACTGCTAGACTATTTTTACTATTGATTCCAATCTTTCTCACTATGCCACCTCCTCTCAGCCATCCAATTCTTTCACATTTTTAACAGTTACAACTTTGTATCCTAATTAATTTTTGCTTAAATTGGCATTCAAATGTAGATTTTGAACTTAGAAATTAAGTTCACATCTTCTAGGTCTGGCTATTGCTTTTCTTTATAGCTAATGTATTCTAATGCAACAGCGCTGAAGTAAATACTCAGTTGTTTTAATTCATTGATTAATTGTTGATGTTTACTTTAGTCTTAGTTTAAAGTTATGATATACTTAAAAAATAACTCAAAAGTTTTGTAAGGTTAGTTTTGAAATTTTCAAAAAGCTTTCTTAGTATTGTTCTGAAGTAGAAATATTTATTGAGATATTAGATATTCGCAATGATCTAGCAAGGTAGAATGAAATTCTTAGTCACGTAATATTTCAGATAGCAGAACAGCTATATTAGCACTAATGTTTAAATTGCAGTACTTAAAAAATTTTTTTTTTCTAAGTGGTATAGTACATTTCTTTAGGTTTCTCAATACAGAATGAATATATCCCTGACTAATATGTCATAGAACAGTAAGTTTTAAACTTTCTAAATATAGCAACTTTTAAAAAACGGCAACTTTTGCACATTAAATTCTTATGAAGACTCCTATTATATAAAAGGGACACATGTTATTTTATTTTTGTGCACTTATTTTATAATGTAAACTTATGATAGTTCTTATAAGCCTATTAGTAAAATGAGAACAGTAGGCTGTTATGATGAAAATAAAAGTTTGAAACCAGATCATATATGACAGTTATGGTCTTATAATATTGTTAGGATCTAAGTTATTATTTGTAAAGCTCCAGGTGCTAAGGAACTGGAATTTAATTTTGAGAGTATTCTAGAATATATATTATTTGTTCTTTTGTGATTTTTATGAAGGTAGAGTATTATATCTATGTATCTCTATCTCTATATCTATCTATCTATCTATCTATCTATCTATCTACTATTTAACAGTTTAAAGTTGCTGCCTTACCATAAAACTGTGTTTATACCTATTCTTAGTTTTTCAATATATTTTTTTCTAACAATGTTGAGTGACTTAAAATGTTTGGGATCCCTTGCTCAGTTTCATCAACATTTTAAGCATGTTTATTTCACATTCAGTAATTTGTGAAGTTTTGGGAATTCTTTAAAAAAAAATTTTTTTTATTGATTTTTTACAGAGAGGAAGGGGGAGAGAGAGAGAGTTAGAAACATCGATGAGAGAGAATCATCGATCAGCTGCCTCTTGCACACCCCCTACTGGGGATGTACCTGCAACCAAGGTACATGCCCTTGACCAGAATCGAACCCGGGACCTTTCAGTCCGCAGGCCGATGCTCTATCCATTGAGCCAAACCAGTTTCGGCAAGTTTTGGGAATTCTTATGTAACATGATAGATTCTCATAATCTGAACATTACTTTACGAACAAAAAGAAGAAATTCAATAGGTGTGAGAGATTCTAGCCATCATGCCTTTCATTAAGGTTGTGCCCTTGAGTATAAGAAAGTCAATGTGCTGTGATCTTAATCTTTATTGTCATGCCTCTCGTAGTATGAATAACTCACTGTATTTCAGAAATTTCAAAAATACAAGTCATGTACTTGATGTGATATTCTTACTGCTGGAGAAAAACTGGCTAGGTTGAAATTACTGATCACTTTATGTTGATCTTTAGAGTAGGACCTCAGGGAAATTTTAATGACCCACTCTTTTTGCCTTCTATTGTGGAATATAAAATTTACCTTCACCCTCCACAAGGTGACTCTACTGATTATTACGTGTACATGGGGAAACAGGTTACTCAGGATATTGTTAATTCTTTCAGTGCCATGTTTCGTTTTTTGCAACTGTGAGCATAAACTAGACCCCACTGGGATTATTACTTTGGGATTGGTGACAGTTTCAGATTTTCTATGCTGAATTCTAAGTTATTTATTATGTTGAATAACTGAGGACATAGTAAATCTGGGAGCTGGATAATTGAGGTTTATGTTATTATTATTATTACTTGTTTTCCTTCCTATTTGTTTACCCTTTGTCATAAGCCATTTCATTAACATAGGCCTTCAAGAGGAATGTTGAGATAGTGGGAAGAACATTGATCAAGAGTTCAAATCTAACTGTAAATTCTGTTTTTGCTACCTTTTTCTTATATTGGCCAACATATTCCATTTTTTGACTCTTGTTTTTTTACCTATGAAATAGGGGGAAATTCCTATTCATTTGGCAAGGATATGCTGAGGATCAATTTATATAAAGTTTCTAAATAATACCACGAAGGACTCCACGAATACCTGGCATGCTAATTTTCCAGTAATGAATAATTTTCAGGTTGTTTCTCAGATGTCATATGCTTTATCAAATTGTGATTGGATCAGGGAATGTAGTATTTAAAAAAAAAATTTGGAGAATTTCTTATATAATGTGCTCAGAAGCAGGAAGTGTTAACTAACATAAGTATATAGATTTAGTAATATGATATATTCACTACGGGGCTCTACTTTTGTGAATAACTTAGCGAGTATAGAATGCATTACACAGAGGAGTAGAAGAAATGTTTCACTTCTGGTCTGGCTGAATGTTCCAAGTATATAGTGACAAAAATATTTCTGTAAAGAGATAACTTGAGCCCTAACTGGTTTGGCTCATGGATGGGGTATAGATAGGCCTTTGGACTGAAGGGTCCTAGGTTCGATTCAGGTCAAGAGTACATGCTGGGGTTACAGGCTTGATCCCTAGTGGGGTGTGCAGGAGGCAGCTGATCAATGATTCTCTCTCATCATTGATGTTTCTATCTCCCCCTCTCCCTCTCTAAAATCAATAAAAATATGTTTTAAAAAAAGAGAGAGATGACTTGAATTCAGAGCCTAGAGTTTTCTGTGTTTCGGTACAAAAGAATTGTAACAGTGCAGTTCTCTTTCAGTGGCCACAAACTGACAGCCAGCTGACTTGTTTTATCCCTTAGACCCGTGGTCGTGGTCAGCAAACTGCGGCTCGCGAGCTACATGAGGCTCTTTGGCCCCTTGAGTATGGCTCTTCTACAAAATACTATGGCCTGGGAGAGTCTATTTTGAAGAAGTGGCATTAGAAGAAGTTGAAGTTTAAAAAATTTGGCTCTCAAAAGAAATTTCAATCATTGTACTGTTGATATTTGGCTCTGTTGACTAATGAGTTTGCCGACCACTGCCTTAGCCATTACCTCATTTCTCTAGTTGTTAACAAATAAAGCTGTCAGATTTTACACAGAAATGTGGTTGTCTCATCTCTTGAAAAATAGAAGCTAAGCAGTACTAGGAGTGTGTTTCTGATTGAGAAAATAATTTACAGTTGAGTAGCTACTGTCTCCTTCAAATAGGGCCTAGTCTTCACATCTGGTCCTCTTCTCTTCATTAATTCACATTACCTGCTGGGCTCTGTAAGGGATCCTTTTACTTAGTTGACAGATTGTTGGCAGCCTTTAATATTTAAAATACAGTTTCTAGAACAGAAGAAAGTAAGCATAAGTAAAATCTGGTGTATTTCACTTGGTAGGAGAGATGATAGTATATATTGCAAAATCACTTTACTGTTTAGAAGATATGGCACATTTGCTTTTAGCCTTGTCCTAACTTTTATATTGGAGTACTAGGTTGACTGCTTGGAAGAGATACAGTGACAAGAAGAGATTAAAGAAATACTAATTAGAAACAAATACTTTGTGAGTCTTTTAATATAATAAAAAGTTACTTTTAAAAAATATTATCACTGTTAAAGTGATAATCACTTGCTTATCAACTTGATGTTCTTGATGATAGTAAAAAATAAATTATATTCATGATATACAGTTTACTAAACAGATAAATGAAATATAGACAAAAATCTTGAGCTGTCAGATTTTAGCATTTAAAATGAGTACGATCATAATAGAAGTTTTCTTAACTGCCTTAACGTGGATTATGTCAGGGGCTATTATAAACTTATTTGTGTTAAAAGTTTGGGTTTCATTCACTGAATCAGCTATGTGAATGAAGACTACCTTGATCCTATTAAAAATGGAAATTTATAATCATGATCTGATGTGAATTTGAATTTCACATTTTCCATAGTGAAAGCCAGCTTCTTAGCATTCATGTAATACCATGACAGTGGTAACTCTAGGAAAGTGCTAAAAGAATGTTATTTTTTTGGAAAATGCTTTTCAAGTTAGAAAACTTTAGTGAAAACTGAAAAAGCAGTTAACTTGCACAGGAAACATTGACTTCCCTGTTTTCCTACTCCTCATACTCCCAAAAGAAAAAGTGATTTGGGAGAAAGCTTTAAGTTTATTCAAATAAGGATTTTTTTAAAAATGGCTCAGGTTAGAACTTTCACAAAATGTTCTCTATTAATAATTTGTTGTAACAGTCTATTATTAGTCATCAATGTGTGAATATGGAAATGATGAAATAGTACTATTGACTTAGTGAATCTTTGAGTTTAATGAAAGAGGGAGTTGAATTAACACCAAGAGAGAAATCTGAGTTGCTTCAGCATTTGCCTAAGGGCTTTAACCTTTCTGCTGAAGTAAACCAGACCCAACTGCCCAGAGGAGCCATCTGACCTGGTGCTTTCTTTTTGGAGACATAGAAGTATCATGGTATGCAAAGTGGAAAGAAAGTATTAGTATAGAAGTCAGGAAACAATTATTTTTAGTTCTGGTACTGTTAAGTAATCTGTTTGGGATAAATTATATATGCTTTTAATGCCATTCCTTGACCATTAAATGTGGGAAGTGGATGGACTAGATAAGGAGTAGGAAAGAACACATATTTTGGTGTTAAACAGAGTCCAGGTGAATTCCTGTTCTTTCACTCACTAGTTAAAGGTTTATATGAGAAGTGTATATATAGTGCTCTAAGTATAATGACTATTTATATGAGTGCTCAATAAGTTTTATGCATTATTATTATTATTTTTTTATGGAATGAAGCTAGTATTTTCAGAACCTGTTTTCGTATCTTTAAATAGGGATAAGTCTACCACAGAGTTGCTATTGGAATTTAAATGAACAGAACAAATATAAAGCACCTAGTGCAGTGTATAGCGCAAATTAACTTGTGAGAAAATACTGATTGGTTTTTCCTCACAAGGTTCTCTCCAGCACAATTTATTTTCTTTTTTCTGTTTTATTTCCCCTTTCCCCCAATCATTATAGAATTGGGGGAGATATGGACTACTGGATACTTAGAAAAGGCTCTTCAGGGAGAGGAGGTTGTTAGGGACCTGGCTGATTTATATTAAAAATAACAGAGAGCGAGGTGTTTGTATGTCAATGCAAATACTTTAAAGAGCCCAAAGGAGACAGAACAAGAATTCTTATTTATGCTAAGGTAACATGATAGAGTGGAAACAAAAATGGACTGTGAATTAATCAATTGATTCAACAAATTTAACAAATACTTATTATGCACCTATTATTTGCTGGGCACTATTTTCATGGTTGGTGTACAAGAACCCTGCCCTCAACGAGTTTACATTGGGTTAGGGCAGTGATCGGCAAACTCATTAGTCAACAGAGCCAAATATCAACAGTACGACGATTGAAATTTCTTCTGAGAGCCAAAAATTTTAAACCTAAACTACTTCTAATGCCACTTTTTAAAGTAGACTCGCCAGGGCGTGGTATTTTGTGGAAGAGCCACATTTAAGGGCCCAAAGAGCCGCATATAGCTCGCAAGCCCCAGTTTGCCCACCACGGGGTTAGGGGACATGTGAAGACAGTAAATATAAGGAGGTTAAAATACTGAAGGATTGAGAATGCCCCGGGTTGAGGGAAACAGGCGGCCAATAGTCACATGAGTACTAGTCATATTTGTCCTTGTCCTTTCATCTGCTGTTTGTGGAGCACAGATCCTGACAAGACAAAATAGTAGTTATTACTGCTTATCAAAGATCGCCCAACTAACATTTAGGATTATCCAGTCATTAGAAGTCTACCAGTCCTGTTGATATGTAACTTTATCATTCCCCCTTTTAGAACTGGTTTCATTTTCTTCATTGTGTAAGAAGGATAATTTAAAGACTATGCGTTAAGTGGACTGAGAGTATGATTAACAATAAGGAACACATTTTGGGTAATCCTTAGCATACTAAGTACTTTTCATTTTATCATTTTAGATGTGACTCTAAATTAGTGACTTGGATTATTATTTGAAAATGAAATTTAATATATTTATATTCAATAAAATAAGTGAAAAAATAGAAGTAGAGTTAAAGTGGAATTATTTATTAGTAGGCCATAAGGTAATAAAATTTTTTTAAAGGACTTTATAGATAATGATTCAACTCTTGCTCAGTCATGCTAGGCCAATTAAGACAATACACAAAATTTAACATTGCTTAAGTTTACTATTGAGCACATGCTTTAGTAATATTAATGAGTGACAAATATGAATTATTTGACTATCATAGTAGTGATACCTGAAGATGCATTGTCTCATTATTCGGTGAAACTTAACGCACTGTGGTTCTAGAAGCAAATCTATTTAATGATTACTAAGTGATTAGTTAAAATTTGAAAGGTAGTTATGGAATAAAATTAGGACAGCTTTTAGCTAATGTAAATTATTTATATTTTTAATGATTATTAAAAATAGGAATCATTGGATTTATGTAATCAATATTGGTCCATGCCACAAATAAACTAAGGGTTTTGAATATTTATGAGGGTTAAACATTTTTGGTATAGTGGGGGTAGAATTTCATGTTATATAAGAATTATAAATTGATATTCTTATATTACCTGGGTTTGAATCATATTAATAACTAGATAACTAGATACATTCTAGAGCCAGTCAGTGCCTGAGGGTAACGAATGGGGGAGGTTTTACTCAGCAGTATTCTCCTTTAGTTTGGTCATGAAATGAGGTCTGCTTTATGTAAATCAGTCTTACTGGCGCCAGCTAGCTGTAACTGCAGTCTGCCTGAGCTAGGGCAGCAAATAATATGTGGTGTGGATTTTTGGTTTGGAGTGTATAAGAATTCAGCCTTTTGGACTGAAAAAACAGAGTTGATACATTAGAATAGGAGTACTGAGACCTTCACAGTTGACACATAAATATGTGGAATGATGAAAAGGTATAATAAGCCTTTTAAAATATAGTTTTTCTTTTATATAGATTTATGCCTATTGATACTATTGGGTAATATGTGGGAGGTACTTCACTGCACACAGTTGCTGCAAACCTAATAGTTGGTAGCATAGAAAGCAGTACAAAAGAATTCTGATTCTAGACATCTTCATTTAACAACAGTCCTTTGGAAAAATGTACTTGGTGTGTTCTGTGAGCTTCATTGACATACTGTCTGACGGGTGCTTTTTTTTTTTTTTTTTTTTTTTTTTGCTTTTGTGGTTAATGGGATGTTTGCTGCACAAACTACACAACAGATGTGAACCACTGTTTGAAAATGAATTTTAATATGTAGCCAATCTACTGTATTCCTGTTTTTCTTATGAATATGAACCAAACAAGGAATTTAGGTTCAAGAAGACTGATCTAGAAGTCTGCATTAGCTTTTAATTTTTATATAAATGAAGTAAGTAGCAGTGGTTTGCAGAAGAGGAAATCCTTTTCACAATATCAAGCTGCCCACAGGTAAGAGATTCAGGTCCTTTTTCTGTAATCTCCTCCTCCCCCAACCCCAGCCTTTTTCCCTATTCCCTCAGGCCTTACATCTCTATCTCACCACTGGGAAGTTTTTTGTTTTATTAGTTTTAGTAATAATAGGATTGGTAGACTGTTGAATATTAATTTCCAGGAATTTTGAATGCCATATTTGAATTTGATCTTAAAAAATTATTTTTATCTTCTATTTTCCCTCCGGTTTAAATTGAAGTGAACTAACAGTGGATTTCATATATGAATATTACTTATACATACAATATGTTTATATTACATAGAAATCAGTTTTAGATCTCTTTTCATTATAGTCCTGTTGCTGTGTTCTCAGTTGTAGTGACACCAACTGGTACATATAGAGAGATGACAGTTTTGTGACCTTAAACTGTAAAGTTTTAGTGTAAATGTACCACTTTGAATTCATCACCAAAACCAGTGCTTATGTTTTCACAAGTGGCTCATTGACATTCATTAGATAATGTATATATTTATACATATAACATGGCCAGGTTTTCTAATACCACCCTTATCATTTCTATTTCCACATATTTAAATTTATCACCATTTTAAGAAAGTGAACTTAAGAGTCTAAAACTAAAGTGAATGTATTAAAAATTCCATTGAATCTAATATTTTGTTCCTTAAGCTAGGTGAAGGTTGCATAGGCATTTATTATATTATTCTTTATCTTGTATCATGAAAAATTGCATACAAAAATCTAATTGCAATAAAAATAAAGAGCTATATAAAAAAGAATATATGATCATTACTGTAAATATATGAACTTTTATGTTTACCGTACTAGTATAAAAAATGCAGGTGTATATATGACCAATGATAAAATATGTTACTGATTGGTATCATTTTGGAGCTGAGTGTGGAGACATGAATAGGTAGGGTGAAGTGAAGAGTGGTAGTGAGGGTAGCTTAGAGGAGTGGAGGAGGAAAGTAATTATAGTAGGCTGTTCTCTGCTCTTTGCACCCCTTCTATGTAAGTTAAGCAATTGGCTCTTTCTGCAACATAAAAGTGTTAGTTTTAGGTGGGATTTCCATTTCTTTTGATTCTGAAAGGCAATTGGTCATTTATTACTACACCAAAGGCCTGGTACATGAAATTCATGCACTCGAGGTAGGGGGAGGAAGGGTGTCCCTCGGCCCGGATTTCGAGAGTGTGCAGGCCAGGCCAAGGGCCCCACTGGTGCATAATTTAATTGGGACCAGGGAGGGATGCAGGAAGTTGGCCAGCTGGAGGACTGTGGGAGGGCTCCAGGGCATGTCTGCCCATCTCGCTCAGTCCTGATTGGCTGGACCCCAGCAGCAAGCTATACCCCCCTGGTGGTCAGGGCACATCATAGTGGCTGGTCAACCAATTAACTGTCTGTCCTCTGGTGTTCAGTGCACCGCATAGTGAGCAGTTGAGCGGCCTTAGCATATCATTAGCATATTACGCTCTGATTGGTTGAACAGATGACTGGACGACCAGACACTTATGCCATTAATAATGATGTGGTTAGTCATAATATCTTCTGTTTTCTAGGAGAATAGCTTCACAGTTTTAATGCGAACATTAGAAAGATGATAAATTTAATAGAGAAATATAATAAATACCTGTAAATACAAAATAAGGTTCCTCATCTCAATTTGTGAACCTATGCAAAGAGCTTGGTGACTTACTGTATTTCTTTCATATCCTCCCTTCTATTCTTTTCTTTTTTTAAAAAAAATTCTGGAGGCGCTAGACTCAGTTAAATATTTTTATGTGGCAGAAAGCCAGATTTCCAATAGCCCTGAACTCAGCATGTTGCTGTTGCTTAGCAACTACTTGTGAAGTCTTGTAGATATAACTGAATTATAAATAGAGTTATGAACAGAAGTGCAATTGAAATTGAGATTGGAAAGAAAGGCATACTCTTATTTTTTCCATCTATTTGAATTTGAGTGATTCTTCATGCACACTTAGTTTTCTGAACTCTGGCTCATAAAAATTGGGAGTAAGTACTAACCCAATCAGGAAGACAGTAAGGAATCTGTAGAGGTCTTGTTTGTAATTACACATGTGTTTTTTTTTTTATTAGGATTAAACAGTCTATATTGGAGAGATGTCAGTTAAAAGGAAAAAGAGAACTTCTGATTTTCATGGTCATTCATGTAGAAAGATATCCATACATTGTATTACCGTTTATATATCTCTTCCATATTTATATAAATGTCTACATTTATATGAATGAAGGTCACATGAACCCTGACCAGGGTTCCGACTGTGGAAGAGCCAGCAACCAAGGTATATGTCCTTGACTGGAATTGAACCTGGGACCTTTTGGTCCATAGGCCAACACTCTGTCCACTGAGCTAAACCAGCTAAGGCTGCAGAAATACTTTAATGTTAGTCTGTGCTTTTTTGTACTTTTGATCATGTTTTTTAGAGTGTCTTAAAAATTATGCTATAATTGTGACCTACATGGCATTTGATAAATATGAAATACATGAACACAACAACATGTCTTTACCATTCCTCAGTAGAGCAATGGAATTAATTAAAATTTTATATAAGGTTTAAAGTTTAAAGGATCCTTTTAGGTCTATTAATAAAATTTCCTTTTATTCCAAATGGAAAACTTTAGTCCTCAAGATGTTAAATGATGTGTCTAAACCAAATCCTCTAAGCTGTGTTTTTTCCCCCTGCAGTAATCTCTTATTGATGCCTATCTAGCAGTTCTTTATTTTTTGCACTTATATTTCATCAGTTTACACAAGATTTAATTATATGATCCTATCTAATAATGAGGTAATATGCAAATTGACCCTTATGACATTGCACAGGATGGCCGCCCCCAGTGATCAAAGATGGCTGCCACAAGATGGCAGGGGAGGGCAGTTTGGGGCAACTGGGCCTGCAAGGGAGGGCGGGAGGGCAGTTGAGGGGGTGGGTACCAGGTCTGCAGGGGAGGGCAGTTAGAGGTGACCGGGCTGACAGGGGAGGGCAGTTGGGGTCATCAGGCCTGCAGGGGAGGGTAGTTGGGGGCAGCCAAGCTTGTAGGGGAGGGCAGTTAGAGGTGACCAGGCTGGCAGGGGAGGGCAGTTGGGGGCAATTGGGCTAGCAGGGGAGCAGTTAGGCGTCGATCAGGCTGGCAGGGGAGTAGTTAGGGGCAATCAGGCTGGCAGGCAGGTGAGTGATTGGGAGCCAGCAGAGGAATGTCCGACTACCAGTTTCGGCCCAATCACTGTGGGATTTGGCCAAAACTGGCAGTTGGACATTCCCCAAAGGGTTCCAGATGGTAGAGGGTGCAGGTTGGGCTGAGGGATACCTGCGTCCTCTCCCCCCTCCCTCCCCGCCCGCACGAATTTTGTGCAATGGCCTCTAATTTATAATAAAAATGTACAGCTGAATTCAATAACAGTTATAATTAATATGAATAAGTTTAGATGAGGGCAGAGGAACATGAGATCTCAGTATATTTGTGATTATTAGTCAATATGTTTATAGAATGGATAGAGAATATTGGCTCATTGTGGCAGCAACCGAGAGTTTCCTCTTGCTCAGATCTCTGCAAATTTTTTAGTTTCTAAAAAGATGAAACAGTGATAAATCTTCATTTTGAATATTGGAACTCTGTATTTTCTTAAAATACATCACCAACCTATGAAGCTAAAATCTTCTTGGTTTCATAGGTTTGCCAGAAACAAGTAGACTGTATGCTCATGCATTGTTTGCCCTAAAAGTTTTTGAATGGGAATGTAATTTTTCTCCTTTTGCTCAGTGGGGAAATACTGGTCCATAAGTTCCAACTGAAGAAAGATACAGATTTATAAATAGGACTAGAGGCCCGGTGCACGAAATTTGTGCACGGGGGTGGGGGGAGGGGCGGCGGGGCAGCGGGGAGGGTGTTCCTCAGCCTGCCCTGCACCCTCTCCAATCTGGGACCCCTCTTGGGATAACTGGCAGTTGGACATCCCTCTCACAATCCAGAACTGCTGGCTCCTAACTGCTCGCCTGCCTGCCTGATTGCCCCTAATTGCTTCCGCCTGCCACCTGATCCTCTCTAATTGCTCCCCTATTGTCTTGATTGCCCCTAACCACCTCTGCCTGGCCCCACACCCAGGACCCAGGATTCCCTCCTCCAGCCAACCACAGGCACCGGGTATCCAGGCTTCCCTCCCTCTGGTCAGCCATTGGCACCCAGGCTGGCTGCAGCCTCAGGGGATGGTGGGCAGGTGCCTTCGCCTGTGCTGCAGCCACAAGAGCTTGTGCCCGGGACCGCAGGGTGGGCAGCTTCTGTCTCCCAGGCCACAGCCAGCCTCAGGTGCTGGTGCCCCGGACTGTGGGATGGGTGGCTTCTCTACCAGGTTGTAGCCAGCTGCAGGTGCTGGCGCCTGGACCACAGGCTGGCGGCTTCTCCATCTTCCCTCGATGCAGTGGGGGCGACTCCTCCAGTTGGCTACGGCCTGGGAGCACTGGGCAGGTAGCTTCTTCATCTCCAGGGATGCAGCCACCTCAGGCGCTGGGGCCCTGTTTCTCCATCTCCCCCAGGACGTGGGGCGAGTGGACATAGGGTGGGCAGCTCCTCCAGCTGGCTCTAGCCTGGGATCATGGGGCAGGAGGCTTCTTCGTCCCCCGGCACACCCAGCCTCAGGCGCGGGAGCCGGGCTTCTCAGTCTCCCCCAGGATGTGGGGCAGGCGGACATGAGGCTTTTGCTGCTGGCTGCGGCCTGGGATCAAGGGGCAGGCGCCTTCCTCCGTGGCTGCAGCCAGCCTCAGGCCTGTCCCCTGACTTCTCCGACTCACAGGCCCTGAGTGGCTGGGGGGTGGGGCTGCTGCCATGTTTTTGGTTTTTTTTTGTTCAATTTGCATACTCACTCTGGCTGTTGGGTGTAGCAGAGTGGTGGCAATTTGCATGTTTCTCTTTTATTAGTGTAGATTAGCTCAAAAAGTTGTGGCAAGTATAATTTTAATTAGATCTACAAGGAGGGATAACATATCATCAATATTTCTTTGCTACAGAAGAGGAAAATAATAGGTACAAAGAGAAATTTGAGTTTCTTCCAGGGTATGAAAGAAGATTAGGGTTCTTGCTTTAGTTATGTTTGTTATTAAAATTAGACTTCAGTACACATAGGCTAGGCCTTGGAACATCTGGCTCTCAACTGACATTTTGAACTCTGGGTTCTAATGGGGAGGGGTTGAAGAAAGGGAAGAGAATGGAGTGTGAAGTTTCTGGAACTACTGAAACTTTTACAAGGTATTTTATCCGCTGTACTAATTGTTAATACGAAGGTGTCATTAATTATTTAGTCTACCCAAAATTCCGATAAGATGTGTGACTACTTGAAATAACGTTTTGCAGATACTGCGCTTTTTTTGTTTTCTTAAAACTGGGCAATATAAGTAAAAATTAAAAATTATATAGCTGCTTTAAATAATACCCAAGAAAGTATAAAATGCTGAGCTTTATATTTAAAATGATATTTGATCTATACATCTGGAATTAAAAAATAATTTTTCTTATATTGCCTTGTTAATAAAATTTGACCTATTTGCTGTGTTCTTCCCCACTAATTGTAACGTGGGATAGTTCGTATTAGTTTCCTATCTGATAAATCATAGTTTATTTGTTGTGATAAGTAAAGATCTATGTGTATAAGATTTTAATTACCTTAAAGATGCAAATACAATTGTAATTAGAATCCAAGTCACATATGAACACAACATTAATAAACTAAGACAATAAGCAAAGTTACTTTTTATCCACACCAGTGTTTAAAGTAACAGTATATTTCAAAAAGCTTGGTTAAACTTAATTTTAGAATCTAGCTATCCTTAAATGTTGATTAAAAGTATTGTTACTTGATGGATAGCTCACCTGATTTTTCTCCATCCTTCACTGAAACTCTTTGTTACTTAAAACTCTGCATTTCTATGTGTTTCAAAGGCATTGTTTATAAGCTTTTTTCATGATTAAATAAGCCCTTTTATATCATTTTCATAATTAAATTTTTAAACTTTCCCAGTATTGAATACATGAATTCATTTTGCATTTTAGATAACAGTGGCCAAAAAATATCTTAAAATTAATTTGCAGTTTCATTAAAACACATTGATGGAAGCTGATATGAAATGCATAGACCATGTACTTTCATAAATAACTTTGTTTTAACATGACTTGACTATCTAACCAGCCTTTTATTTATTTTAGAAGCTATTATTTAAATTCTTAAAATAAAATTTTTTTTTAATCCTCACCCACGGATATTTTTCCATTGAATTTTAAAGAAAATGAAAGAGAGAGGGAAAGACAGAGAGAAACATTGATGTGAAAGAAACACAATTGGTTGCTTCCTGCAGGTGCCCTGACCAGGTCCTGAGCCAGGAAGGATCCTGCAACCAAGGTACTTGCCCTTGACTGGAATCGAACCTCGGGCTCTTTGGTCTGCAGGCTGACACTCTATCCACTGAGCCAAACCAGCTAGGGCTAAATTCTTGAGATTAAAAGGTTTTTTTTTTTCCTTATCCTTCTTTTCTCCCCTTGATTTGGTCATTTCTTACTGGCCCATAATCTTCAGAATTATTACATTAGACTGTACATTGTTTGCCTCAATAATTTGTTTCCCTCACTGACAGGAATTATTTTAATTTGAGAAAATAATTATTGAGAGCCTACTGTATAGAAGACACTATTCTACGTTGTAACAGCTTTGTATTACTGTACAGAAGATACTACTATATGTTGGAACAGCTTTGTATTAAAAATGAATAAAGCATAATTCTCATCCTATTTAAATATCTGCTGTAAAGATCTGCTATTATTTAATCTTTTTATTTTTAATGCACAGCAAACAATCCCTAACTCAGATTCACAAATAATTGTAGGGGAAATGTGCTAGAAAACAAATGCAGTGCTATTCAAATTTTGAGAGACTTCACATATTAGAAATACTAGAAGTATGATTAAAATACCTTTTTATTTTCCCAGAAAAAAAAGAAAAATACTTAAATATTTATGTACACACACACCCCCTATATAATAAAAGGGTAATATACAAATTGACCCTAACATTGGAACAACCAGAATGACCACTTGACCAGTCACTATGACCAGTCACAAATGTTAGGGTCATTTCAATGTTAGGGTCAATTTGCAATTTGCATATTACCCTTTTATTATATAGGATATGGACCATGGTATGTAATGTGAAAGTACCTGTTTATTTAGCTTAGCATTAATTTTCTTTGCCACCTTGAAAAGGTTAAGTTAAATTTTAGATGATGAAATACAAAGCACATATTTTTCCCACTAAGAAAATAGTGTTTTTGCAGATAATTTTGCTCTTGTCAGTAGTCATGTCTTCCAAAGCATGGAGCCCAGAGGCGGGCTTTGGACCTCCAGAGTATAGCAGCAGAGTACTATGTGTAACTGCGCCCCTGTCCAGCCTTCTGAGATTGGAAATGTGATCTGTTGGTACTCTTCTTTGTTTCTCTTCAGATCTACCACCCACAATAAGATGCATCACAGATATGATTTTCCGTTTAACCTGAGAGCTACAGCAGCATGTGGCAGGCTCCTTATGATCTGTATTAATGGAGTTAGGGATGGATTAGTTCTAGTTTAATTACTCTGATATTATTTTTTCTATTTGTTTACTCTGAATTTAGTGTGTTTTTTTCCCCTTAATTTCTGAGAAGTATTTCTCTTATATTCACATTTGTTCTGGGATTCATACTAGCATATTGTTTCTATTTTTAGGCTGTTGCCAGGCAGACTTAAAATTTGTCCTCTTATGGTTGCCCAATTTGTAGTTTTCTGATTGGCTATAAGAGCTTGCTTTCTTTAGCCAACGACAGTGACTATGCAAATTGTCTTTCAGTTTCTGTTGCTGTGAGAGAACTGCTAAGATGGCTGCAGGGGGCTCTGTTTGGGATATGTTTATTATTTTAAAGGAGTTTTTCATTATTATGTAGTTATAAGCAAAAGTAGATATTTTTCAAAATGGTGTTGTTTTTTTTTGAAATACGAAATCAGACTACCTAAACAAGTTTTATAAAGTCTGAAAAATGATTCTCGTGTCATATTTGATTAATTTTAATGGTGTCATGTATATTGTATTTGTCAGAGTGCAATACATATTATGTACATGTGGGCATACATGGTTACCTTATTTATTTATTTATTTTTAATATATTTTATTGATTTTTTACAGAGTGTAAGGGAGAGAGATAGAGAGTTAGAAACATCAATGAGAGAGAAACATTGATCAGCTGTCTCCTGCGCACCACCTACTGAGGATGTGTCCGCAACCAAGGTACATACCCTTGCCCGGAATTGAACCTGGAACCTTTCAGTCTGCAGGCCGATGCTGTATCCACTGAGCCAAACTAGTTTTGGCCTTGGTTACCTTTTTTTTAGTAAATAAGTATTCTGAATCCCCAAAGAGAGATTGTCCTTGTGTGTAAACTTATTGTAAGTTAACATACCAGCATGTTTATTTACAATTTTGTCAAAAATTTTCTAGATTACTACCTTTGTTTCCTAAAAGAATCAGTTTTCTCATTTAATAATTATTTGAGATGTTAGTTATATTCATCATTTTTAAATGAATATTTACTAAATATATACTATGTGCCACACTGTGTAGCTCACTAACAGACTACTTATTATTATTTTTTTGATAAATGACCTTTGAAGCACATCATAACGATATCAACATTTTAAGATGTTTTATGAAAACAAAACTTTAGACACTTAAAATGTATTAATCTTAAAATAGGTACATGATGAGATGTGCCAAAGTGTTTGATTAAACAATACATAAATATAGGTATTAAAGTCTATTGATAATTATTTCTAAGGAGATACATTTAAAGTACTGGCAAATATGGTAGATGGTGGCCACATACATCATATGAAGCAATATTATAAAATGTGACCAAGCCCATGTAACTCCAGAAAGTTTAGTGAGTCTATCTCATTTTAAAGTAAACTTATGAATGTTAATTACATATGAAGTGTTGGTTATAGTACCAGTTTATAATAGAAGAGAATGCTTCTGTTTCACTTAAGAATGTCTAGTGCTGCCGAAACCGGTTTGGCTCAGTGGATAGAGCGTCAGCCTGCGGACTGAAGGGTCCCAGGTTCGATTCGGTCAAGGGCATGTACCTGGGTTGCGGGCATATCCCCAGTGGGGGGTGTGCAGGAGGCTGCTGATTGATGATTCTCTCTCATCGATGTTTCTAACTCTCTGTCCCTCTCTCTTCCTCTCTGTAAAAAAATCAATAAATATATATATTAAAAAAAAAAGAATGTCTAGTGCTTCTGGTAAAAGATAGTTAATTCCATTTTCTGTGTGTATAAGACATTAATATAGGTACATGGAGGGTTCATCTGCACCATTGCTTAGCCCTATTTTCTGGTTGATAAAATTTGTTGTGTGTATGTTTTTTAAATCCTCAGCTGAGTATATTTTTTCTATTGAATTTTAGACAGAGTGGAAGGTAGGGGGAGAGACACACAGAGAGAAACATTGATTGGTTGCCTCCTGCATGTGCTCTGACCCCAACCAACCTGGCCAGGGATCGAGCCTGCGACCAAGGGACATGCTCTTGACCAGAATTGGACTTGGGAACCTTCAGTCTGAGGGCTGATGCTCCAACCACTGAGCGAAACAGTATGGAGTTTCCTCAAAAAACTGAAAATGGAACTCCCATTTGACCCAGTAGTCCCACTCCTAGGAATATATCCTAAGAAACTAGAAACACGAATCAAAAAGGATGCGGAGAAAAAGGAACTCTCATGCACTGCTAGTGGGAATGCAGACTGGTGCAACCACTATGGAGAACAGTATTGAGAAGATTCTATTTAGGTCCATTGCCCATTTTTTAATTGGATCATTTATCTTCCTTTTATTAAGCTGTAGATGTTGGAGATTAAACCTTTATCAGTGATAATATTTGCAAATATGTTCTCCCATACAGTGGGCTTTCTTGTTGTTTTGTTGATGGTGTCTTTTGCTGTGAAAAGCTTTTTATTTTGTTGGAGTCCCATTTGTTTATTTTCTCTTTAACTTCCATTGACCTAGGGGCAGTATCAGTGAAGAAGTTCTTTTAGCATATATCTGAGATTTTGCTGCCTGTGGATGCCTCTAGTATTTTTATGGTTTCCAGTCTTATGTTTAGGTCCTGTATCCATTTTGAGCTTATTTTTGTGTATGGTGTAAGTTCATGATCTAGTTTCATTCTTTTGCATGTATCTGTCCAATTTTACCAACACCATTTATTGAAGAGACTGTCTTGACTCCATTGTATGCTCGTGCCTCCTTTGTCAAATATTAATTGAGCATAGTGATTTGCATTGATATCTGGAATCTCTATTCTATTCCATTGATCTATATGTCTGTTCTTGTGCCAGAACCAGGCAGTTTTGAGAACAGTGGCTTTGTAATACAGCTTGAAATCTGGTATTGAGATCCCTCCTACTTTATTCTTCTCTCTCAGTATTGCTGTGCCTATTCGGGGTCTTTTATTGTTCCAAATGAATTTTTGGAGAGTTCTTTCTAGGTCTGTGAAATATGCTATTGGTATTTATGGGAAATGCATTGAACTTGTATTGCTTTGGGAAGTGTGGACATTTTGATGATGTTTATTTTACCAATCCATGAACATGGTATATTCTTCCATCTTTTTACATCTTCCTTTATCTCTTTTTTCAGTGTCATGTAGCTTTCTGTGTATAAGTCTTTTACCTCTTTAGTTAAGTTTATTCCTAGATATCTTAATTTTCTTGGTGTGATGGTAAATAGGATTGCTTTTTTAGTCTCTGTTTCTGTAAGTTCACTATTGGTGTGTAAAAGTACCATCGATTTCTTGTCATTAATTTTGTATCCTGCTACATTGCCGAATTCATTTATTAAGTCTATTAGTTTTGTGAGGGAGTCTTTTGGCTTTTTTATGTACAATATCATGCCATCTGCAAATAAGGATAACTTAACTTCTTCTTTTCCGATTTGGATGCCTTTTATTTCCTCTTCTTGTCTAATTGCAATGGCGAGTACTTCCAGTACTATGTCAAACAGGAGTGGTGAGAGTGGGCATCCCTGTCTTGTTCCTGTTCTAAGAGGGAATGGCTTTAGTTTTTGCCAATTGAGTATGATGTCTGCTGTGGGTTTATCATTATAGCTTTTATTATGTTGAGGTATGATCCTTCTATTCCCACCTTGTTGAGAGTTGTTATCAGGAAAGGGTGTTGGATTTTATAAAATGCTTTTTCTGCATCAATTGAGATGACTATATGATTTTTATCTTTCAATTTGTTTATGTGATGTATCACATTTATTGATTTGTGGATATTGTACCATTCTTGCATTCCCGGAATAAATCCTACTTGGTCATGGCCTATGATCTTTCTGATGTGCTATTGGAGCCGATTTGCTAGAATTTTGTTGAGGATTTTGGCATCTATGTTCATGAGGGATATTGGCCTATATAATTCTCTTTCATTGTGTTGTCTTTATCTGGTTTTGGTATTAGGGTGATGTTGGCTTCATAGAAGGAGTTTGGAAGTGTTCCTTCCTCTTGAATTTTTTTGGAATAGTTTGAGGAGGATAGGTTTTAGTTCTTCCTTGAATGTTTGGTAAAACTCCTCTGTGAAGCCATCTGGCCCTAGGCTTTTGTTTGCTGGAAGCTTTTTGATGACTGCTTCAATTTCTTCCCAAGTCACTGGTCTATTGACATTTTTAGATTCTTTGTGATTGAGTTTTGGAAGGTTATATTTTTCTAGAAATATGTCCATTTCCTCCAGGTTGTCCAGTTTGTTGGAATTGAGTTGTTGGTAGTATTTTGTAAAAATCCTTTGTATTTCGGCAGGGTCTGTTATTTCACCTCTTTCATTTCTGATTTTGTTTATTTGGGTCCTCTGTGTTTCTTGGTTAGCCTGGCTAGAGGTTCCTCAATCTTGTTTATCTTTTCAAAAAACCAAGTCTTGGTTTTGTTGACCTTTTGTATTGTTTCTTTGGTCTCTAAGTCGTTTATCTCTGCTCTGATTTTTATTATTTCCTTCCTTCTGCTTACACCGGGCTTTCCTTGTTGCTCTTTTTCTAATTCTTTTGAGTTGTAGAGTTAGATAATTTGTTATCTTTTTTTTTTTTTTTTTTCAGAAGAGCTATGAATTTCCCTCTCAAGACTGCTTTTGCTGTGTCCCATAGATTTTGGATTGTTGTGTTTTCATTGTCATTTGTTGCCAGGATGTTTTTAATTTCTTTCTTGATTTCTCTCGTAGCCCAGTCTTTGTTTAATAGCATGCTGTTTAGTCTCCATGTGTTTGATTTCTTTGGTTTATCTTTATTGTAGTTGATTTCCAGTTTTATGCCACTATGATCTGAGAAGATGCTTGATATGATTTCTATATTCTTGAATTTTAAGAGACTTTCCCTATGTCCCAACATGTGGTCTATCTTTGAAAATGACCCATGTGCACTTGAGAAAAATGTATATTCTCTGGCTTTGGGGTGAAATGTCCTGAAGATGTCAATTAATTCCATCTGGTCTAGTGTGTCATTTAGCGTTGATGTTTCTTTGCTGAATTTTTGTTTAGATGCTTTGTCCAAAGGTGATAATGGGGTATTAAAATCTCCTACGATGATTGTATTGCTATTAATCTTTCCCTTAATGTCCTCCAGCAGGTTTTTAAAAAAAATGTATTTGGGTGCTCCTGTATTGGGTGCATATATGTTTACCAAGGTTATTTCTTCTAGTTGGATTGCTCCCTTTAGTATTATGAAGTGACCTTCATTATCTCTTATTATTTGTCCTTTACTTTGAAATGTAATTTGTCAGATATAAGTATTGCTACCCTAGCCTTTTTTTTTGATTTCCATTCGCCTGGAAAACCTTTTTCCATCCCTTCGCTCTCAGTCTGTGTGCATCTTTTTTCCTGAAATGGGTTTCTTATAGACAGCAGATATATGGGTCTTGTTTTCTTATCCAATCCGTTACCCTATGTCTTTTTATTGGGGCATTTAATCCATTTACATTTAAAGATTTTATTGATAGGTACTTATTTTTCGCCATTTTTATTCTATACCCATGTTTTCCTTCTTCGTTTCCTATTTCTTTATTTTCAAAGCAGACCCTTTAGCATTTCTTGCATTGCTGGATTTGGTGATAAATTTCCTTAGTCTTTTTCTGTCTGTGAAACTCCTGATTTCACCTTCAATTTGATTGACAGCCTTGCAGGGTACAGTATTCTTGGATTCAGACCCTTCCTTTGCATGATTTTGTATATTTCCTTCCATTCCCTTCTGGCCTGATGAGTTTCTGTGGAGAAATCAGTTGCTAGTCTGATAGGGGTTCCTTTATATGTAACCTTCTGTCTCTCTGGCTGCTTTTAAGATTCTTGCTTTGTCGTTGTTATTTTGCACTTTAACTATAATGTGTCTCGCTGTTGGTCTTTTGGGATTCATTTTGCTTGGGATTCTGCGAGCTTCTTGTATTTGTATGGGTATTTTCTTCTCTATCTCAGGAAAGTTTTCTATCATTATATCTTGAAACAGTTTTTCTATGCCTTCCTCTGTTTCCTTTCCTTCTGGAACCCCTATTATTCTAATATTGTTTTGTTTTGTAATGTCCCAAAGTTCCCGTAGGCTCTCTTCCTGCTTTTTAATTTTTTCCCCCAGAAGCTGCTCTAACTGGGTATTTTTTTCCATCTTATCTTCTAGCTCATTAATGTTGTCCTCTGCTTCTTGTAGTCTACTCTTGATGCTTCCTAATTTGTTCTTTACAGTAGTGATGTCATTTTTCATTTCTTCTTGGTTCATCTTCATTTCCTCTTGGTTCTTCTTCATTTCCTTTGGTTCTTACTCATATTATCAAATTTGTCTTCCATTCTTTTTAGCCATCTTATGATCATTACTCTGAATTCTTGCTCTGATAGGTTGCTTGCCTCTAACTCGTTTTCTTCCTTTTCTGGTGATGCCTGCTTTTCTTTTATATGCGAGCTAATTTTTTTTTTTGTCTCCCCATGATCTCTCTTTTCAGGATGTCTGGTTATGTAGTTCTCTCTCTCCTGCATTGATTTAAAGGCACAACATATAAGACAACCAGGAACAACACACAAGGCACTGAATGGAAATGTATTTGCAATATTAATAATCTCCAATAAAGGTGACTATTAGAGAAAGGCAAGGTAGAGGGTAGGAGAGATATAAATGTAAAAGGAAAGAAAAATAAAGTGTCTAAATGAAATTGGGAAAAGGAGGAGAGAGAAAGAGAGAGAGAGAGAGAGAAGGAGAGAGAGATTATAATAACACTAAGAGAGAAATAAGGAACTAACTATATATATATGGGGAGGAACCTCCAATAGAACAATTAATTATCACAGCAATTGTCAGCAACAATTATCTAGAGATTCATACAACCTACAACTCCAACTAATATCGAGTGAGGAAAGGGAAAGCAGAAGTAAATAACTAAAACACAGCTAACAAAAACATACAGTCAAATAAAAAGAATAAGCAAAACAATCTCACAAAAAAAGCATAAAACTTCGATATAGTTGACATTCAACATACAACTACACAAGGATAGAGAGAAAAACGTGTTTTTTGTTTTGTTTTGTTTTAGGACGGCGAAAAGGGAGGTGTGTATGGACTTGGAGCAGGGGGTTGGAAATTAGATATACACAGCTAGGGTGAAATTTTAGCAGGGGGTAAACATAAAGAATAGGGATAATCTATAGCAGGAAAGGGTTAAGATAAACAGGACACCAAAGGGGGAAAGGTTAGGAAGAGAGTGATGGCATAAACGTAGAGTTGGGATAGAATGAAGCGTTGGTGAAGGAAAGTTGAAAATAGATTATAGAACACTAATCCTGAAGTAAAAGAAAGAGCAAATGATATGACAGTTAAAAAAGTAATAATAATAAAAAACAAAGTAAATAAAATAAAAAAGGTAAAATAGTAGTAGTAAAAATGCTGATTACAAATAAAAATGTAATAATTAAAACGGTAAAATCAAGTGAAGAAAAAAAGGAAGTTTCTTGAGTAAATGTTACAAATAATGAAAATAAAAACAAAAATTAAAAAATTAAAAAAAATTAAATAAAATTTGTAGTAGTAAAGGACCTTCACTTCCTCTATCATTCTGTTTGGTATGCCTGTTTCCCAGTCCGGACAGTGTTGCAACTCCCTATGTTTCACTGCTCTTCAGTGTTGTAATCCAGTCCTGATTTTAAGCAGGCCTTACCTTGATTTTTTATTACACTAGGGTCAATTTGTGATTTAGCCTCTGGGTGGCAGTGTTTCTGGGATGACTTCCAGGGCTCTAAAGCCTCTCTAGCTTTTATTTTTCTCTATGACACTGCACTGATCTGTGGAAGTTGGCGGGCAAGTCCAAGCCATCTGCACTCCCCTGAAACACGGCTATCCCTCTGTGACAGATCAGAATGGTTGCTCTTTAGATATCCGCCCTATTTGGAGCTCTTCCCACAATCAAGGGTCACACCAGCCCAACAGCCCGGGGCTCTCCTTGTAAACACCGCCCCAGTCTTCCAGCTTCTTTCTTCCACAGGACTCACCCTATCCTCGTGACATCTGACCTTTTCGTCATATGGTAGAGCATTCCTTTTGAGTCCAAGTGTTCGTGCCACCTGGGACCAGCGTTCTGGGGCTCACAGCTGCTTGGCGGTCGCTGAGGCTGTGGATATTCAGGCCTCTGTCAAGATCCACTTTTACTTTAAAGATGGCGACATTTCCCCGTGCAAGCCTGTAGGTAGCTCCTGGAGGGGACCCAGCCCCAGCGTGGGTGCTTCCCTGTCAGGAAACCCTGATCAGCAGTCCCACACCTTCTCCTGAAATTCGCCTGTCCCGTAGCTTGCTGACAAACACTCCCAGCGCAACTCTCAGCTGCTCTCTCTTTCTGCTTCGGGACAAGGCTCAGAACTCATCCCTCTATTCTTCCGCCATTTTGGACCTCTTTTCATTTATTTACTTTAATTTAGTGGTTTATAAAAAATATTCAGTTGTTCATCACTACAGCTAATTTTAGAACATTTTTATTAGCCTATAAAGAAACACTGTACCCTTTAGCAGCTACTCTCCATTTCTTCTCCAGCCTTCCATTTTAGGGCTCCACTAATCTGCTTTCTGTTTTTATAGATTTGCTTTAGCAATTATATTATACTAGAGGCCTGGTGCACGAAATTTATTCAGTGGGAAGGGATCCCCTCAGCCAAGCCTGCACCCTCTCCCATCTGGGACCCCTCTGGGGATGTCTGACTGCTTGTTTAGGCCCAATCCTGGGACATCTTTCTCACAATTCAGGACCACTGACTTCTAACCGCTCACCTGCCTATTTGCTTGATCCCCCCTAACTGTCCCCCCAGCCAGCCTGATCACCCCTAACGGCCTCTGCCTGCCGGCCTGATTGCCCCTCACTGCTCCTCTCTGCTGGCCTGATCTCCTCTCCCTGACCCCTCTTCCAGCCTGATTGTCTTCAACTGCCCCCCTCCGCTGGCCTGCGGGTCCCCCTGCCGGCCTGGTCACCCCACACAGCCTGCGTGTTCAATCATTTTGCTGTCCCTCACTAACCCATCTGCTAGCCTTGTTGTCCCATGCAGCCTGCTGTTTGGTTGTTACTGTGAGGGTGTCCTGACCAATTTGCATATTACCCTTTTATTAGTATAAATTATTTTATTTTCAAAGAGAGAGAAGAAAATTGTGGTGAATATCATGTAGTTTATTGCTTAACATTATCATAGTTTGTTGCTGATCAGATAGAACACCCCTTGGTAGCAAAGTTTAAAGGCAGAAATGCATAAGAAAGGGTGCTGATGCTAATAAAAACAACTTCATGTTGAATTAGGTGTCCTTACTAAGTTAAAATCATTACTTATTGAATGGAATGCATGATAGCAACGTGGCTATTGATGTATTAATTCAGATAGTTTGTAAAGTTGAAGTTATAAAAATTGTCACTTAAATGAGAAGAGAATATGTCTGGATACAGTGTCTGACATATAATTGCCCCTTGATAAATATCAGTTAAAAAAATGACCTACGTACTTCACTCATTATCAGCCTAGGTGGTATTGGCTTTTGGTAGAGGTGCAAGTTAGAAGGTAGAGCCTTGATGAGTAACTGACTAATTTTTCTAAGATGATATAATTTCATAAATGTCTTCTAGAATTGCATTTTGAAAAATATGGTCAATTAGTTTTAATTTGTATAATAGCATGGTACCCAAAATACACCTGGAATAATGATTTTAAGGTATCTTGAAATTTTTTTCATGTAGGTTACCCTAGTATTTCTCAAAAAAATAAAAATAAAATAAAATAAAGCAGTGACTACAACAAATTAACGTAGTGACCATTCTGGGTTAAAAAAAATTTTTTTTAACAAATAGTCTTTATTTTTTATTTATTTATTATATATTTTATTGATTTTTTACAGAGAGGAAGGGAGAGAGATAGAGAGCTAGAAACATCGATGAGAGAGAAACATCGACCAGCTGCCTCCTGCACACCCTCCATTGGGGATGTGCCCACAACCAATGTACATGCCCTTGACCGGAATCGAACCCGGGACTTTTCAGTCCACAGACCAACGCTCTACCACTGAGCCAAACCTGTTTTGGCACCATTCTGGTTTTCATGTAATCTAAATTTCAAGAGCATGATTTACTCCTGCTTTGTTCAGGGAATTGTTAGAAAAGGCAAATTTATTTCCTTCATTGTTGATAATTAAAAAAAAATTATGACATGTTTCATTCTACATTTTGATAACCACATAATATTAGTAGATTAACGACAGATTATTCGGTTATTTAAAGTGTCAGGTATCATGACCACTGAGTAATGAATTTGTGAATGCTCTGGGTTCTCAAGTAAATATTGCCAGTGCTTTGTGATTGGGAGAGATAACGTCTAGAAAGCAAAAGAATCGGAATATGAAACAGAAGTAGTGAAAGTAACGATATTGCTTTAATCACAGTTTTGGAAAAATTAAGTATTAATAGATGATGAGATATCCAGGGTTCAAGATAAAAATTTTGAAAGTCTGTAGGTAAGTCTGTATGAAATTTGAGTAGGTAAGTATCAAAGTGGATGAAACGTTGCATTACATCAGGTTCAGTAGTCTCACCAGTGAGCAGTAAACAATAATCAGATTATTAACTTTTATTGTGCAATATACTGATTATTCTTAATGATTTCATTTTCAGGATTGTTGTGAAATACTTAAAATTTAGGGATGCAAAATAAAATCACACAGTTCTTAACCTGAGCAATTAAAAATTTAGTAGCAGAATTGCATTTCTAAGAGTATAGAAATCATCAGTATGAAGTGATTGTTTATGAGTAGGTATGATTAGTCAGGTCTATTGACTAATATTTATTTAAGCCATTTAAGGAAAACGCAATTTAAATAAAATTATTTTTAGTACACCTTTTAGAATAATGTTATTAATGTCAGTTAATAATATAAATGTAATTGGAGTGCTGTGTCAAAGATAGAAGTGTCAAACCCATTTAAATGGCTTTGCTTAACATTTTATAAGTTTTTTTTTTCAAATGTGCTTCAGATATCCATAACCTTGAGTTAATATAGTATTTGTATGTATGTGCATTTTGAACCAACAGTCCTGGCACTTCCTATTGTTTTGTCAGTTAAGCTGCGTGGAAAGCAGTTGTATAGACCCTTGTTTATTTAATCAGGAAAATCCTGCTTTAGATCTTTATTCAGACAATGAACTGAGGATATTTTACAAATATGTTTCAGTTTCATTGTTCACGTAAGTTTTTCACATTTCACAATATTTGGATTCTTGATAAAGCACTTGCCCGCATCTGCTTCCCCTGTTGCTGGGCAAGGTTCTGCTGCATATATTTGATTGGTTTTAGGCAACTACTGCTTTGAGCCAATCAGACAGTGAATTTCATGTCTCTCAGGACTGAAGCTTTCAAGCAGCTGCTGATTTATTTTGCCTATGGGGAGATTATATAAACTAAGTATGGCTGCAGCAAGTTCCCTCTTGGGTATGTTTTGAAAAATGACTACTAGGTTCATCTGTAACAGAAGGAGGAAAAAAATGAGATTTAAAAAACTTGTTTATTAAGAAAATTTGATAGGTAGTGAAGTTGAAAAAATATATTCTTTGAATGGATTTCCTATTTTTATTCTACAATTATACTTTTAAAGGAATGTAGAACTTTGTGTATAAGAAAAAATTCCCTTCAATTTACATGAATGTTTATTTAATCTGTAATCTACATATTTGCTTTATTGCTTTCAAAGGGAGAGAGCTCATATACCCTTTTTGCAACCTGCTGTGAAAGGCAGTTAAAGAGAAAAGGATGTAGTAATTGTACTTACAACACAATATAGGTTGTTAAGAAATAGACATTCATAGTTCAGTAGACAACAAAACATTATATTGCTATCCATAATAAACGTTTGAGTTCCGAATACTATTGATTTTTGGAACTGGCAATCTTTAACAATAGTAATAGGTGGGTATGAAAATAATCTTGTGTTATTTAGGTTTAAGGTTTTGCTAGATTTTTAGTTATAAATGTTTTATAAATAATAGTGACTGAGTTTTTTAAAAGAAATTTACACTTGAAGTTTGCAGATTCTAACCTGTTGTGTAGAGAAGTATGTTCTTGTTATGTATGTCCATGTTTGACTCATTCCCCAGGTAGGGATTTGATTTGTATTTCTGGAAACACGCCTGGACATTTAAAGGAAGATAAATTAAAATAGCATTAAAGGTGTAAATCTTATTTACTTAAAGGGTATATTTAATGTTTTTTATATGTATTTAGGATTTTATGCAGTTATGTTCTAGATTACTTACATCAGACAAAGAAAAAGAACCTTACCGAATTATTGCAGGTCCAGGTTTTAACTATTTCTCTGACCTTATTGTCTGTCTCCTGTTGCTGGGCAGGAATCAGAATGCTGGTTACTGATTGGCTGAATTTGTGAGCAGCTCTTGAACAGCCACTTAAATTTTTGAGCTTTCTGAGCAGGCAGATTGTAGGCTAAGACAGAACAGCTTTTGGAAATACTTGTCTTTCTTGGTTCATAGCTGTGATCTCTTTGCTAGAAAGTACAGTGAAAGGAGTGGGTGGAGGGGGATGAAGCAGAGAAGAAAATAATGTTTTCACTTAAAGAAGAGGCTCATTGGGTTTTCCTTAAAAATAATTTACCCTAAGTTGAAAAATAATTCCAAGATATAGAAACTTACTTGCAGGTAACACACCTTTCTTGGTTATTTAAATATAAATTCCTTTGGTAAAGGTGAAACTTTTGTTAATGCTGTACAAAAATATTTTATTAGTGATGGTATTTTCCTAGAGTTCTTGAATCTAAATATATAAAGACTTAAAAAACATTTTTAAAAACTATTTTCTTTATGAAAATATATTTACCTTAAAAATATTTTTTTGACTATCTTTTTCATGAAAGAATGTTTTCAGCAGAAAGTTCATCACGTTTTACACATTTACATCTAGATACGGCAGACATTTTCTACTGTAAAATATAAATGCTTCTTTTCTGGGAAAATGACTTACAGGAATATGAGAGCTTCATGATTGTAGTGTTGCTACCAAAAAAAAAAAGTATTTCTTTTGTAGAATAGTTTTGTTTATGGCATCTCAGTTACAGATGACGGTACTTAAAATGATCTTTAAAAAATGTTTTGTTCCGGTAATACAGCCATGGAAACTATTTTGCAGAAAACACACCCTTTTCTAATGCGTGTCTTTCTTAAATATATTTTCCTTATGCAAAATAGATTTTTAAAAACATGCTGATTGGTTTGCATGGATTTGGCTGAACTGGTTTGAACTGGTTGTTCATGCTACTTTCTAATTGCTTTGTCTGTTTTTCATTGTACTTAGAACCCATGAAGTATCTGGTAAATGGCTGTAGAGTGCTCCCTTGTGGTTATAGATAGTAGTTATTCTGTACAGTACTTTAGTATTTTTTAATTGAATGGTAATTTTGTAGTTAAAACCAGCTTGCTTGGATTGTATTTATTTTTATTAAATTTTATTTGGTGGTGGCAATTTATTAAATATTACTTGGTGCTGATGTTTGTATGTTGGATTTTCTAGTTAATATATAAAATAAAAATATTTAAGAGAAGTTTGTCTCAGATTATCCAGTTTATGCCTTAAAACATTCTGAATATACATAGACAATCATGATAGCATTTTTTGAATGCTTACAACATTCTAAGTGCTTACTTTATAGAATCTCATTTAATTATCACCACAACTCTATTGCAGGTACTGATATTCCCTTTGTAAGGTAGCTGAAACTAAAAATGGAAATGTTAGTCGTGTAAGTACATGGGAGAACTGGAGTTCAAATCCATGTTTCTGTCTATATAACCTGTTATTATTATTTTAAAATATATTTTATTGATTTTCTTACAGAAAGGAAGAGAGAGGGATAAAGAGTTAGGAACATGGATGAGAGAGAAATAGAGATCAGCTGCCTCTTGCACAACCCCCACTGGAAATGTGCCCACAACCAGGGTACATGCCCTTGACCGGAATCGAACCGGGGACCTTTCAGTCCGCAGGCTGACGCTCTATCCACTGAGCCAAACCGGTTTCGGCACAACCTATGTTATTGGGGTTACTAAAAATTATAAAACTAAACTTTTTTAGAGGAATGCCTGCTTTTAATGCAACTGGTAATAATTGGCAACTATTCATATAACAGCTGAGAAATGTGGATATTATGAGGTCAAAGTCCAAAAGAATTGCCGTTCATTATTTGAAAATATTTAAAACATAATTAAACTTCTATAATAAATGTAGTTCTTTTGTATCTTTGGAAACAGTAGAGAAAAGTGACTACAAAATTTGCATTGTGTCATCTTTACAAAAAATTTTTCAGTTAGCATGAGTTTGGAATGGATAGGGGGTGGGAAAAAACTTGAAATTTAAATTTTAGACTGCAATTAATAATCCTTAAAATAGTGCCTATAATAATTTTGTATTGAAGTTTCTGCTTAGTTGTAAGATACTTCTTTTAATAGTTTTGCTCAGTTCCATAATTTAAATTACAAGGCTAGCAAGACTAAGAAATATATAAGTAATTTTCCTAATGTGACAGAACAAATGCGTAATGTATCACGATCTAGAAGTACTATGACAAGTGGTAGATTCTCAAGCTGTATTGACCTCCAGCAAACAGGCTAGGCCATTGTTTTATGACTTGCAATTAAGGGGAACAATGGAACACCAGGAGCATACCTATAATTGAACAAGTTGGGTTTATTATTTGTTGCAGTGACAGAGAATGCTCACCAGGGGAAACTGTGAGGCACGTTAGTAAGAGAGTGTTAGAAGAAAATCTAGTAGTATAGGATTCGGTCATAGGTTGGGTTATTTTGGGGAAGGTTTGAGGAATGAGAACCTCACTCTGGATTGGGTGCTGTCAGAAAGTGGGGCTATTTATGCTTGGATATCTCAATAAGTCTCTTCTATAGTGAGGACAGTCTACAATGAGGATAAAACTGCAGTTGATAAAGAAGTAGCCATCACTTGTTTTTTAGAGAGGGAGATGGTTGCCTGAGACCTTACCTAATTTGAATGTAGTGATGGTTTTATGTCCAACAGGAGAACAATATGACTTAGTTGTAAGCATCAAGTCAGTTTATAATAACATTAAGGTCTTCCTGTGAGCCTCAGGTAAGTTCCCATACCTCAGAGGCTGCTTTATCCCCTTCTCCAGCCAAAGCAAATGTTCCTACCACCATTCCTATTGGGTAGTAGACTGTGAAAGCATTATTCTTGCTCCCTTTAAATTTTAGTCCTTAAAGGACTTTTGTTTTATTCCAATATAGACTGGTGTCTGTCTTTCTCTGGGACCAAATCTATTGCCCTCTTTTGCTTCCCTTAATGGACTGGTCAGAGCATTCTTGTCTTGGTTCAGTTCTTATTTCACAATTAAATATGATTTCTGTAGTTATTTTTTTATAGATATCCATTATATTTGAGTTGTTTCCTTCTATTAAGTTTTCTGAGAGAGTTAATTATGAGTCAGTGTTGAATTTTGTCAAATGAATGTATATTCTCTATCTGTTGAAATCTTTTGTTTATTTTATCCTCTATTCTGTTTATGTGATGAATCACATTGCTTTTCCCTCCTTCATTAGTGTCTCACAATTTTAGAGACTAGAAGTGTAAAATCAAGGTTGTCAGCAGTGCCATATTCTCTCTGAAGGAGCTAAGGAAGGATCTGTTCCACACCTTTCTTCTAGTTGTGGCTTGTGGCAGCCTAACTCTAGTCATCACATGGTATTCTTGCAGTGTGTGTCTCTGTACCAATCCTATTGGATTAGGACCCATTCTAATGACATTATTTTGATTATCTCTGCAAAGACCCTATCCCAAATAAGGTCACATTCTCAGGTATTATGACTTAGGGCTCTAATTTTTATAAAGTGAACACCTTGGTTGGGTCTGAAAAAGAAGACATAATACTTTATGACTCACTTATAATCTGTACTGCTTGAGTTTTTTTAATATGAAACCATCCTTGTATTTTTTAATGAGTTTCACATGATCATAATGTGTTACTTTTTAAAGGAATATACTTCTAAATAACTAACCAATGAAAGAAGTTATAATAGAAATTAGAATATACCCCGCAAACAGACCAGCAATGGCAGTGGGGGGCGGGACTGCTGCCTGATTCCCAAGTACAGAAGGAGCCCCGATCGATCGACCCACATCGACCCACAGATGACGACCAGCAGCCAGCAGGCCCTGATCACCTGATCTGGGCCAGGCCCTGGGCTGGGACGGGACAGGGAACTGGGGGTGGGTGGCAGTGACCAACCTCCCACGAAGCCAGGGTTGGGGGCTGCAACCTCTCGCCAGCTACCTGGGGGTGGGGGTGAAGGGGACAGAGGTTCGGTGAGAATGCGGGCGTGTCTGCTGAGCTTGCTCTCACTGCTCTTGTTACTCTTCCCCGGGACACCAGGGCTCTCGCCCCAGGGAAGCCCCCGTGGCTCAGGGGCCAGGCCCCATGAGGAGCCCACCCTGCACTCACACAGCACCTTCTAGGTGAGCCAGGCCACAGCCGCCAGGACTAAAGGGGCTGGTCGGGCTCCCCATGGGTTCGCACAGGAGCCAGGCTGGGAGATTGGCCGGGAGAGAGTGCTGCCTGCCCGGTTTCCATGCAGCGCCGCTGGGTGGCCCAGAGGCCCACACTGTGCCCCAGCCTGCAGTGTCCAGTTGCACTCACTGCATCTCTATGTGAGGATTGGAGCATCGTGACTCAGGCGGAGGAGGGGAGCATGGGGGCCCAGAGGCCCAGGTGCTGCCCATGGCCCAGAGGTCAGCTGCCGTGGAGACCTGCCCTTCTATGCCACATGCTCGCGCTTCGATCACAGACTAGGCCTAGGAACTGTACCCATGCACAAATGTCATACACCAGGCCTCTAGTCTGTCTATATAAAAGGCTAAGTGGCCAACAGTGTATTAAGTCTGACCCGTCTGATACATATGACACACACTGGCAATTTAAAAATAAATGTTGACTTGCGCATGCACAATACATATAAAGCTCTCCTTTGTGCCAATCATACACGTGTGTTTTGATCTGTCATTGTTGATCATGAATTTGGTTCTTTTTGTTGACATTAAAGTTGTAAATACTTCATCAAGAGGGAAATTAGTCAAGCACTCTGAAAGTGTTTTTACTGTTAATGTCATATACAGGGAGATAGTAGAATAAATTTAATCAATGTATCAGTCATTATTTTTATTAATGTTTTTACATCATGTTTTTGTTCTTTTTATGTCACGTCTTTGCTGTTATTTATTGACCAATTTATATATTATTTTTTCATGTGCGTTTTAGTAATTTTCTTTCATCTTGCTCCACCATCCTGCCATAGTACCACTCTCGTCGGGGCCCATTGGGGTTGACGTTGCCTCCACTTCCACCTGAAGCCAGCACTGAGTCACCGACGCCTGCCATGTTCCATATTGTCCCCTGGTGGTCAGTGCATGTCATAGTGAGCGGTCAAACTCCTGGTTGAACAATTTTTATATTGGGCATTGTATTATATAGGATGGTTTTCATTTGCATTTCTCTGTTGACTAATGATGTTAAGCCTCTTTTAATATTCCTTATTTTATATTGCCTTATTGGCTATTTGCATGTCATTTAGAGCAATGTCAATTTGAGTCCTTTGCTCATTTAAAAAATTTTGTTATTCAGCTGTAACAGCATTTTACATTTTTTTGATGCAAGTTATATTATCAGATACATTATTTGCAAATATATGATTTGCAGATATTTCCCTCTATTGTATGAATTGCCTTTTCTTTTTTTTTTTTTTTTAAATATATTTTATTGATTTTCCACAGAGAGGAAGGGAGAGGAATAGAGAGCTAGAAACGTCGATGAGAGAAACATCGACCAGCTGCCTCCTGCACACCCCCCACCGGGGACGTGCCCGCAACCGATGCACATGCCCTTAACCGGAATCGAACCTGGGACCTTTCAGTCCGCAGACCGACGCTCTATCCACTGAGCCAAACCGGTTTTGGCGCCTTTTCAATTTCTTAAGAATCTCTTATTGCTATATTTTTAGTTCTGTTAATCTAGATCTGCTTGGTTGTAAAAACAATACGGTCTTATGTGTTTCTTAAAATTCCTTCCATTGTCCTTTATCTCTATACCTCTTTCCCATTCCCCTATTGTTTTCACTCTCTTTCACTTTTCTTTTTCTTTCTCCATCTACTTTTTTACTTTCAACTACTTTCTTAAGCTTATCTTTACCATCATTTTCTAAACCCATTAGCTTACTGAGAATAAAAATGAGAAGTTACTCAACTTTTTTCTAATACTTCCAGTAATTGATCTTTTGTGTACTGTACCTCTTCTCAATGTTATAATACATAAATCTAATAAATATAAAAATTAATATGCAAGCAAGGATTATTATGCTTTCTATAGATCATTATTTCAAAAGTACATGAAGTAATGCTTGCTTATAAGATCAATTTGCAGTGAGTCTATAATTAGTGACTTCTGTTTCAATAATAAAAGAATTATTGTTGAGAGTATTACAGTTGTCTTCTTCCCTCCCCCCCTCCATTGCCCTGCTCAACCTGCAGACCTCACCACGGTATTGTCTGTGTCCATAGGTAATGCATATAAATTCTTTGGTTAATCTCTTCCACCAACCACCCTGCCTCACCTCCTTCTCTCTGAGTTTCATCAGTTAGTTTTAATGTTTACATGCCTCTGGTTCTATTTTATTAATCAGCTTATTTTGTTAATTTTATTTCTTGTTTGTCTATTTTGACTTTTAGATTCAATTGTTGATAGAAATGTATTTATTGCCATTTTATTGTTCATATTTTTGTTGTTCTTCTTTCTCCTCTTTGTAAAGAATACCCTTCGACATTTTGTGAATTACTGGTTTGGTGATGATGAACTCCTTAGCATTTTCTTGTCTGTGAAATTCTTTATCAATTCTAAATGATAGATTTGCAGGGTAGAGTAATCTTGGTTGCAAGTCTCTGCTTTTCATCACTGAATATTTCTTGTCACTCTCTTCTGGCCTGCAAAGTTTCTATTGAGAAATTAGTTGATATTCATATGAGTGCTGTCTTAGAGGTAACTAACTCCATTTCTCTTGCAGTTTAAGATTGAATCTATTTATGATTTTCTCTTTGTATTTAACCTTTGGCATTTTAGTTATTATATGTCTTGGTGTGGTCCTCTTTGGGTTCCTCTTGTTTGGGACTTTGTGCTTCCTGGACTTGTAATTCTATTTCTTTCACCAAGTAAGGGAAGTTTTCTGTCATCATTTCTTCAAATAAGTTTTCAATATCTTGCTACTCTTCTTCTGACATCACCATAATTCAAAATTTTACTGTGTTTGAAGTTGTCCCAGAAGCTCCTTACACTATCTTCATATTTTTGGATTATTTTTTTTTTTCTTATTGGTCTTCTGATTGGGTGTTTTTTCCTTCTTATTCAAAATCGCTGACTTGATTCTTAGCATCCTCTACTGTTGAATCCCTGTACATTATTCTTTATTTTAGTTAGTATATGCTTAATTTCTGACTGATCCTTTTTCATGTCTTTGAAGTTCTTATGAAGATCCTTGAGCATCCTTATAAGCATTGTTTTGAACTCTGTATCTAGTAGTTTGCTTGCTTCCATTTCAATTAGTCCTTTTTCTGAAGATTTCTTCTATTCTTTCATTTGTAACATATTTTTCTCCACATTTTAGTTGCTTCCCTATGTTTGTTACTCTCAATTAGGGTGAGCTGCTATGTCTGTAAGACCCAGTTGTTTAGCCTCCCTTATCACCTGAGCTGTGCACTCTAGGTGTACCCATATGTGGGCTGTGTGCATAGTCTTCTTGTAGTTGAGCCTTGATTGCTGTTGGCATCACTAGGAGGAGTTGACCTCCAGGCCAATTGGCTGTGAGGATCAGCTGCAACTACAGCAGAAGAGCTGCTGTGTATGGGACACTCCTAGGGACTTGCCATGAAGCAGGACTTGCTTCAGTGGGGCTTTGGTGCTCATTGAGTCTGCCCCTTGAGTTAGTTACTCATGGATGTTTAAAGTTATAATCTGGTGAAATCTGAAGCTGTCTACTGGGACCTCCAGGGATTTGCAAAATTAGCCACTGCCTGGGGCTACCTGTCAGGAACTACAAAGTGATATGCCAATGGCTGCTACTTGTGGTGGGCTTGGAAGTACCCAGGCAAGGCCAAGCTGTGAAGCAAGGAAAGCTGCTGCTAGTGTTGGGTCTTAGGCCTCTTATTGATAGGTTGGTGGCAAGCTGACACCTGCTGATGCTTGTTTGAGAGATTTAGCTAAGTCTGAGGCCTGAGCCAGGATAGACCATTCATAAGGAAAAGCCTCTCTAAACAGCTAGGGTGAGGCTGCAATTTGATGGTGTGGGGTCTAAGGGAATTACCAAGGTAGAGTGAAAAGTGTGAGCCAGTATGATGGAAACTCAGATATGGCTGCCAGTCAACTCTGTGATGAAGGAGGTCTTGGCATGGGAACAATGACCCTACAAGCACCCCTGTTTGGGAGAAAGCTGCCCCCCAAGTTGTTGCTCTTATGCCAGATAATCCAGTTCCTCCCTGTTAGTCTCTGGGTCCCCCAAGCCTTTATGCTAGTGCTGGTCCTCAGAGGTAGCGAGTTTGTGTGCCAGCCCTTTAAGAGGAACTGCCTGGATCTCCAGCAGCCTCTGTGTCATGCAACCGCATTCCCTGCTGGTCTTTATTGCCCAAAGTTACAAAGATTTTTCTTTCTAGCCCTGCTACTCTGGGCTGGGATGTGGTGTGGGGCTGGGACCCCTTGCTCCTCACAGGAGACCTCCACTCCTAGATATCTTTCTGGTGACAAAAATGCCATGTTTGGGTGTTGGGCCAGCCCGGTCAATACCTCCGCCCCTCCTACCGGTTTCGATATACATTCTTCTTTACTTCTCTAGTTCTAGGACTTCCATTCAACCAGATTTCAGGAGGTTCTGAATGATAGTGATTCTGTATTTTAGTTGTAATTTTGATGTGGTTATGGGAGGCGGTGAGTACTGGCGTTTATCTACGTCATTTTGGTTCTCTTGTTTCAATTATTAAACTCTGTCTCTCTCTTTCTTTTTAAAGATTCAAAATGGATAGTATAGAAGAACCACAGAAAAAAGTCTTTAAGGCTCGAAAAACAATGAGAGTGAGTGATCGTCAACAACTGGATGCAGTGTACAAGGTCAAAGAAGAACTCTTGAAAACTGATGTCAAGCTTCTAAATGGCAATCATGAAAATGGAGATGTGGACTCAACCTCACCTTTGGAGAATATGGATTATATTAATGACAAGGATGAGGTGAATGGCCTTGAAGAACTTTGTTTTAATCCTGACAAAAGTAAATCAGAATGGAAAGAAACACCTTGTATCTTAAATGTTAATGTAAAAAACAATCAGGATGATGATTTAAAGTGTGAATCTTTGTCTCCTAGTAATAAAACTTCTGAACTAAACTCTAAAGTGACCACTGAACCTGCTCCTGGTGATCCACCTTTAAGTGATTTGGTTACTGGAGATCTGCCAGACTCTGGAGATATGGTCTCTGATGGTCCCACCGCTAGTGATCCCACCTCTAGTGATGCCGCCTCTAGTGATGCCACTTCTGGTGTTCCAACCTCTGAAGAGCCTGGCTCTGGTGATCCTGCCTCTGGTGATCCTGCCTCTGGTGAAAAGGTCTCTGATAAGCGGGTCTGTACTGAAAACTCAGATATGGCTGCAGGTCAACACTCCATTGAGCTGGACTCTGGTGAACTGATGTCTGGGGAGCCAGTCTCTGGTGAACTGGTCTCCAGTGAACCAGTCTCTGATGAACTGGTTTCCAGTGATCCAGTCTCTGATAATTCAGCTTCTGATGATCTAGCCTCTGGAACACTGGCCTCTGATGATGCAGCTTCTGGTGATCTGGCTTCTGGTGGTCCAGCCTGCGATGATCTGACCTCTGGTGATCAGGTCTCTGGTGATCTGGCCTCTGGTGATCTGATCTCTGATGAACCAACTGCTGATAAACCAGCTTCTGAATCAGCCTTTGATTCCACTTTTGAACCAAGTTCTGTACCAGTTTGTGTGCCAGATCCAGACACTGACGATACAAAACCTAGTAGCAATAAAGGTGATGATTTTCTTGAACAAAATGGGGATGATGAAAAGTTAGATGAAATTTTCTCATTTGATGAGAGTAAAAAAGCTGATAGTAATATTGATGCTGCTGAAGAAACTCTAGAAGCAGGTGATACAGTTGTTTGTTCACCTCCACCCCCTGAAAATGAAAAGGTAGAGGAAGATGCTGTCACAGAACCTGTTCTTGGAGAGGAGGATATATCTAGCAGTATGGAAATTGACCAAAGTGAAAAGAATGAAGGTGAAAATTCTACAGACCTTGCAGAAACCATTAGTGAAAATGTTATAAAAGATGACCAAAATGAGAATATATTAGAAAATACAGATTCTATGGAGACAGATGAAATTATTCCTATTTTGGAAAAGCTTGCACCTGCTGAAGATGAACTTACTTGCTTTTCTAAAACTTGTCTTCTTCCAATTGATGAAACAAATCCAGATTTGGAAGAGAAGATGGAAAGTTCTTTTGGTTCACCATCTAAACAAGAAAGTAGTGAGAGTTTGCCAAAAGAAGCCTTTTTGGTCCTTTCTGATGAAGAGGATATTTCAGGAGAAAAAGATGAGTCTGAAGTTATGTCACAAAATGAGTCATGCTCTCCAGGTTAGCATATTATTTACATTAAAAAATTTTTGATTAGCTTTAATAAACTTAAATAAAATATTCTCATAAAGATCTATATTTCTTTTAGTTGCAGAGAAAGTTGAGAATGATGGTGGCTAGAATGATCTCTTAACTTGATAAATTCTTAACTTCACAGAATTCAGAATTACAAAGTATCCACTCTGAATGGCATTGTGTGAAGTGCTAAGGGAGCTAAAGTAAGAAGAAAATATGCCCCTTGCCCTTAAGGTATTTATGTTTAGGAGAGAGATAAGATAACACTATGAGACAACAATTTCAAGTCAGTGCATACTTGATCAAAGTCCTAGGAATTGTTCTTGCTATCACTTAGCAACCACATAACTTAGAATATAAAAACTTACTAGTTTATTTGCTTCAAGTGTTACAAATCACATTTTATAATTAATTTTCCGATTAACATCTGATTTCTTTTAATATTCTTTCGGGAATGGCACCACCATTGCTGGAAGTATTCAGAAACCTTGAAACCTGATTTTCTATTTGATGAAGACCTCATCCATTTGCTTCTGAAGCCCTCTTGATTTTACCCAATCTTCATTCTTCCCTTTCATCTTTTGAATGATCTCTATAACCTAAATCACTAGGAAAAAAGGAGAGATGAGAAAGATTCCACTTGCTTTTGTGGTCAAATTCAAATATTCATATACAAAACTTTCTTAGTTCCTTTCAGAAGTTGCTCTATTTGTGTTCTATTGCATTCTGTTAGAGTGCTCTTTAAAAATTTTAAATAATTTTTATTACTACCTGACCAGGGCTGTTAAAGCTTTCTGAGATGAGTGACTTTATAGCATGAAACACAGCCTCTGGTTCCTCGTTTATTCAAAGAATGAAAACATGAGGCAGGACTTGGAGACACAGATTCCCTCCCACTCTCTCCCCCCAATATATTATACCAGGTTTTGGAAATAGAGATTTTTTATTATTAAATGATGACTTTATTTCTAAAGAACATTTATTCATTTGTTCTTTATGATTTATAAGCCAGGCTCTTTATGATTCTGAGGATTCAAAGCCAAAATTTAGTATTTGCCCTCAGGGTATAGACAATAATTAAAACACAGGGCATTAAATACAAGGCTATAAATACAGTAATTATGTTAAATTGATATTCTGGGTGTTTATAGGAGAATATAAGATATATTCAGGAAAGCACTTACCTTTCACTATCTGTATAACAGGATTTTAAGAAAGGTTATTACTTTTATTGGCAGCTTTGTCCTTACTGCTCAGCCCAGAAACCTTGGAACCATTCTTTTTCCTTTATATCCCATATCCAGTCTATCAGGAAATCCTGTTGGCTTTACCTTCAGAATAGATCTAGAATCCATCTTTACTGCTTTTATTCCTATGCTAAGCCACTACCATCAAGTCAAAATATTTCTTGGGTTATAGTAAGTGCTCAATAAATGTTTGTGGAATGAATGAATAATTGGTGCTAAAAGAGAAGTATATCATAGAGGACCTTGGTTCTAAGGCTAATGCATTCTGATAGCATGTATACATACAAGTTCTTTGGTTGATCTCTTCCCACCTCGCTTACCCTCTGGGATTCAACAGTCTGTTTCATGCTTCTATGTCTCTGGATCTATTTTAAAAAAAAATATATATTTTATTGAATTTTTTTTTTTTTTACAGAAAGGAAGAGAGAGGGGTAGAGAGTTAGAAACATCTATGAGAGAGAAACATCGTTCAACTGCCTCCTGCAAACCCCCTACTGGGGATGTGCCCACAACCAAGTTACATGCCCTTGACCGGAATCGAACCTGGGACTCTTCAGTCCACAGGCCGACGCTCTATCCACTGAGCCAAACTGGTTAGGGCTGGATCTATTTTGTTCAAAAGTTTTTGTTCATTAGATTCCACATATGAGTGTGATCATGTGATACTTGTCTTTCTCTGACTGACTTATTTTGCTTAGCATAATACTCTCCAGGTCCCCCTCCATGCTGTCTCAAAGGGTAAGAGATCCTTCTTTTTAACTGCTGCATAGTATTCCATGTTATAAATGTATCACAGCTTTTTTATCTACTCATCTACTGATAGGCACTTAGGCTGTTTTCAGATCTTAGCTATTATAAATTTTACTCCTATGAACATAGGAGTTCATACATTCTTTCTGATTGGTGTTTTGGGTTTCTTAGGATATATTCCTAGAAGTGGAATCACTGGGTCAAATGGCAGTTCCATATTTAATTTTTTGAGGAAACTTCATATTGTTTTCCATAGTGACTGTACCAGTCTGCATTCCCACCAGCAGTGTATATTCTCTCTGGCCCGAGTCATTTGTTGATTTATTGATGGTAGCTATTCTGACAGGAATGAGGTGATACCTCATTGTCATTTTTTAAAAATAAATCTTTACTGTTCAGATTATTATAGTTGTTCCTTTTTCTCTCCCCCTCCCCCCAATGGCTCCCCTCCACCTGGTTCCCACCCAATTCCATGACCTTACACTAAGGTGACCAGATGTCCTGATTTTTAACAATTTGTTCCGCGGCGTTTTAAAAAAGTCCTGATTTTTTGAAAGATTCTTTTAAATCTTTTGGACTTTTTAAAAATGCCACAGGACTTGGGATAAATAGTTTAAAAAATTGGCACTGTCCTGCTTTGTCTGGTCACCTTACCTTACACACCCCCTCCCATTGTCCTCATCCATAGGTATAAGATTTTTATTTAATCTCTTCCTTCACCCCCACATCCTCTACCCCCCGGAGAATTGTCAGTCTACTTCCTTTCTATGCCCCTGATTCTATTATGTTCACCAGTTTATTCTGTTCTTCAGATTTTTCATTCACTTGATTTTTAGATTCACTTGTTATTTTTATCTTTACTTTTTTCTTCTTCCTCTTCTTAGAGAATACCCTTCAGCATTTCATATAATATTGGTGATGAACTTCTTTAGTTCTTTGAAGCTCTTTATCTGACCTTCAATTCTGAATGATAGCTTTGCTGAGTAGAGTAATTTTGGTTGTAGGTCCTTACTATTCATCACTTTGAATATTTTTTTGCCACTCTCGTCTGTCCTGCATAGTTTCTGATGAGAAATCAGCTGACAATCGTATGGGTACTCCCTTGTAGGTAACTAACTGTTTTTCTCTTACTGCTTTTAAGATTCTCTCTTTGTCTTTTGCCCTTGGCATTTTAATTATGATGTGTCTTGGTATGGTCCTCTTTGGATTCCTCTTGTATGGGATTCTGTGTGCTTCCTGGACTTGTAAGTCTGTTTCTTTCACCAGGTAGGGGAATTTTTCTGTCATTATTTCTTCAAATAGGTTTTTAGCTTGCTCTCTCTCTCTTCTTCAGGCACCTCCATAATTCCGATGTTGCTACACTTGAAGTTGTCCCAGAGGCTCCTTACACAATCTTATTTTTGGATTCTTTTTTCTTTTCTGGTTGGGTGTTTTTTGCTTCTTTGTATTTCAAATCTTTGACTTGATTCTTGGGATCCTCTAGTCTGCTGTTGGATCTCAGTATATTCTTTATTTCAGTCAATGTATGCTCAATTTCTAGTTGGTCCTTTTTCATATCCTTGAGGGTCTTACTAAATTTCTCAGAGGTTTCTAGAAGATTTCTTGAGTAACTTTATAACCGTGGTTTTGAACTCTATATCCAGTATATTGCTTTCATTCATTTCTTTCACTTGTGACTTGTTTCTTTGTCTCCACATTTTGGCTGCTTCCCTGTGTTTGTTTCTATGTACTGGATAGCTGCTAAGTCTCCTTGAGTTGATACAGTGGCCTTGTGTGGTTGGTGTCCTATAGGGCCCCGTGGCTCAGCCTCCCCAGTCACCTGAGGTAAATGCTCTTGGAACACCTTTTGTGGGCTCTTTGCACAGTCTTACTGTAGTTAACCCCTGATTGCCATTGGTATCACTGGGAGGAATTGACCTCCAGGCCAATTGGCTGTGATGACCAGCTGTGTCTATACTGGAACATCTGTTGTGCAGGAAACACCCTTATGAGGCAGGACTTGCTTCAGTGGGGCTTTGGTATTCACTGAGTCTGCCCCTTGAATGTGTCTCTTATGCATGTGAAGAGTTGTAATCTGGTATGGTCTCACTCTGGCTACTGGGTACACTGGCTCTTGAAGATCCATGGAGATGCAAAGTCAGGCACTGTCTGGGGCTGCCCAGCAGGAGCTACAGAGACATTTGCAGATACTTCATCTTTGTATTCATTTTGGAGGTGCTCAGACGAGGCCCAGCTGTGAAGCAAGGCCACTGCTGCTGCCAGGCATTGGGCCTTCTTTTGGAATCTCTGTGGTTCTCTGACCCAGCTGCAGTTTATTTTAGGGCCAGGCCATTCATATGCAAAAGGCAATGTGCACAGCTTGGTTGAGGTTGTAAATTGGGTGGGGCAGGGTCTCTGGGAATCAGCCTGGGTAGAGCAAACAGCAATGGCTGCCCTGAACTGGAGAATCCTTGGATCTCCGCGTCCTACGCCCCCATGTAAAAACAATGATCTCTGTGAGCACTTCTAAGAGTAACCCTCACGTTCCTGTCCTGATGCCAGACAGTCCAGTTTTACCCTGTATGTGCCTGGGTCCCCCAGAGTCTTGCTTGGAACTGGAGTTAAGAGCAAGTGGGATCTTGTATCTCCTGGTTTAAAGAGCAGCACATCAGATGCCAGCACTTTCCGGGCCTCCGCACCTCTTATCGGTCTCAGTGCACTTTCTTCACCTCTCTAGTTGTGGAACTTTCACTCAGCCAGCATTCCCATTGTTCTGGGTGGTGGTTCTGCCATTTAGTTGTGCTTTTGATGTGGTTGTGAGAGTCAGCAAGTATAGGTGATTACCTATGTCACCATCTTGGTTTTCCTCATTGTCATTTTAATTTACACCTCTCTGATAATTAATGATTTTGAGCATTTTTTTCTTAAGTTTCTTGGCCATCTGTATGTCCTCTTTGGAAAAATGTCTATTCAGGTTTTATGCCCACTTTTAAATTGTGTTGCTTGTCTTTGTTAAATTGTCTGAGTTCATTATATGTTTTGGATATTAATCCTTTATCAGATGTATCAAGCCAAGTATGTTCTCCCATACAGTGGGCTTCCTTTGTATTTTGTTGATGGTTTCTTTTGCTATGCAGATGTAGTCCCATTTGTTTATTTTTTCCTTAGTTTTCTTTTCCTTAGACATATCTTTAAATATATTGCTATAAGAGATGTCCGAGATTTTGCTGCCTATGGTTTCTTCTAGGATTTTTATGGTTTCATTCATTTTCACATTCATTTTGATTTTATTCTTGTGTATGGTGTAAGTTGGTGCTCTAATTTCATTTTTTTTGCATGTGCCTGTTCAATTTTCCCAACACCATTTATTTATTTATTTATTTATTTATTTATTTATTTATTTATTTAAAAATATATTTTATTGATATTTTACAGAGAGGAAGGGAGAGAGATAGAGAGCTAAAAACATCGATGAGAGAGAAACATCAACCAGCTGCCTCTTGCACACCCCCTACTGGGGATGTGCCCGCAACCAATGTACATGCCCCTGACCGGAATCGAACCTGGGACCTTTCAGTCCCCAGACCGACGCTCTACCACTGAGCCAAACTGGTTTCAGCGCAACACCATTTATTGAAGAGAATATCTTGACTTCATTGTATGCTCTTGCCTCTTTGTCTAATGTTAATTGAATTTTGGGGTCTCTGTTCTGTTCCACTCTGATCTATGTGTTTGTTCTTGTGTCAGTACCAGTCTGTGTTAATTACAGTGGCTTTGTAGTATAACTTGATATCTGGTATTGTGATCCTTCCAACTTTGTTTTTCTTTCTCAAGATTGCTGCAGCTATTTGGGCTCTCTTTTGGTTCCATATAAATTTTTGGAGTATTTATTTTGATCTGTGAATTGTGCCATTGATAATTTAATAGAGATTCCATTGAATCTGTTGCTTTGGGTAGTATGGACATTTTAATGGTGTTAAGTTTTATTGGAATATAGCCAGACCCTTTTATTTACTTTTTTATTTTGGTCATTGATTAAATAAAATATGTTTGCCAAACCCTGATCCAAGGCAACAGTTTTGTCTATATTTTCTTGGAATAAAGTTCTATAGAAAGTAATTCTGAAAATGGGAAATTTAATTTCCTGATATAAATTCTGTCTTTTAATCCTCTATAACTAACATCTTCTACCTTTATTTAATGGAATCTTATTAAAATATCTAGAAGTCCTGTGCGTGAAATTCATGCATGGGGGTGGGGTACCTTCAGCCCAGCCTGCACCCTCTCTAATCTGGGACCCTTTGGAGGATGTCTGACTGCTGGTTTAGGCTTGATTGGACATCCATCTCACAGTCTGGGACTTCTGGCTCCTAACTACTCACCTGCTTGCCTGCCTGATCACCCCTAACTGCTCCTCTGCCGGCCTGGTCACCCCAACGATCCCCTCCCCCCTGTCTAGGCTTCCATAGACGCTGGCCTTGTTACCCCTCACTGTTCTTCTCTGCAAGCCTGGTTGCCTCCAACTGCATGTCCCCTTCCTCCCCCCCACCTTGCTGGCCTGGTCGCCCAATGCAGCCTGCTTGTTTAGTCATTTGGTCATCTCTCACCAACCCCACTGCCAGCCTGGTCACCCCATGCAACCTGCTTTTCAGTTGTTACTGTGAGGGCATTGTGACCAATTTGCATATTACCCTTTTATTAGTTTAGATGGTTATCAGATAGATATAAAAAATTTTGTCTTGGCTCTTTTCTCATAGATTTTTAGGATTACTAAAGTTGTAAGTGTGTTACCTGCTCTTAAGGAACTTACTGTCTAGTCCAGGGGTTTTTCCATCTTTTTCATCTCATGGCACACATAAACACTAAAATTCTGTGGCATACCAAATATATATATTTTTTTGTCAATGTAACCATAAAAACAGGTATAATTTTGATTTATTTATGAAGAATGGCTATTGTGTTGGCTGTTGTCATTTTTTTATTTGACAATCTAAGGGAAAAGAGGTCAATACCCCTGATTAAATAGTAGGTATTGCATGTTTGTTGTTTTTGTTAGTCCTCACCCAAGGATATTTTCCCCATTGAATTTTAGATTGGGAGAAATGGAGGAAAGGAGCGGGGAGAGAGAATGGGAGGAAAGGAGGGAAGGGAGAGAGGGAGGGAGAAATATCCATAGGTGAGACACATAGATTGGTTGCCTCCCAAATGCCAACTGGGGTGGGGATTGAATCTGCAACCCAGGTATGTGCCATTGATAGTCAAACTCGGGACCCTTTTGTCTGTGTGTTTACTCTCTTAACAGTTAGAGTCTAACCAGTGTGCTATCAGCCAGGGCAGATATTGCATGTTTTAAAAATTCTTGCACTATACAGCTCCACACTAGTTGAAAATTGCTGGTCAAGTCTGATTGAAAGAATCCCACACTTAGAACTGTTTATTAAAACATGGCAGCTTGTATTGAGGCTACACTCAATACAAGAAGAATTATAGCAGAAACTAACTGTGAATAAAGGCAGTTTTAAACATTCAAATAAGTTTCAGAAATCTCAGGAACTACTTTAAGCTATATATAAAAATGTAAGTACATGAGCCTTTGTTTATTATTCTGGTTTGAAGGTGGTACACTCAAATTCTCTTGAGACTTTAGGAACAAAAAATTAAAGAAATATAAGGCCTTACTCCTTTCTGTAGAATCTGTTAATACCATTTTTCTTATCCAGAGTTCTTTCCATTAAATAAAACTAGAGTATAAATTTCAATTTTATGCGTTTATTCTAAATCCTAACGAGTATTTTAAGTGTTGAGAATCCAGTCATATCTTCTAAGCATATCTGGAACATGGAAATTAGGTGATAGGAGGAGGTTTTTTAATAAAATGAAAGAATCTTAAGCTTGATATACCTGTGAAACAAGAGGGAGCTACTAATATATGCATAAAAGAGGCAGACCAAACCAAGCCAATTGCCTTTGCTGTATTCTAGGTTATTTGAGTTGCAGTTACCCTAATTGGAGCCATGGCTAATTTTGTTCTTTGGGTGATAAGATGATTTGCTCAACAAAGACTAGAAACCTTCATTTCAAACAACCCAGTTACTTGTGTGTCTGGAAACTGGGGACTAGAAAACTCAGGAAAATGCTTTGTAATGAGTTTATAGCCTACAAGGGAGCAAAATAAAATTTTCATTTAATTGAAACTGGGATTGAGGCATGAGATCTTAAAAACAACATTTCTAATGAGCAAAGGGTGATAAATGGAAAGTTAATATTCTAATACTCATTTATTTTAAAGTTTAAAAATAGTTTAATAATTTATACTGTGCTAGCATTTTTTGTTTTGCTTTGTTTTACAGCTTTATTGTTTTATTAGTGTGAAAATTGTACTTGTAAGTTTTAACAGGTTCATCAATGATCCTGGTCTCTGCCTATTTTCACTTAAAAGAGCTTTTAAGACTTTTTAAAACTTGATTTCCTACCCTCAGGGCTGTTAGGATTAAAACCCTGGCATTTGCGTAAGAAATGCCCTATCAATATTTTTATATAGTGCAACTTGTGATTGCTTATTTTATTTTGGTTGCAGAATATGATTAAGCAGCATGCCTTATTGAAGCGACTGGGGAACCAGTTACAGTGATGTAAAGGGAAATAAAATGGAAGCCCAAACTTATTTGTGATTTGTTCTTTTCTCCCATTAATTGATTGATTAGTAGATGAGATATAGGTTGATTGGCCAAAGGCTATTTATTTGTGGTACCTCTGGGATTTCCTTATAGGAGTGCAATTGTGTGGATACTTTTAGAAATATTTTTGGGTAGCATTCTTTAATTGTTGTATTTTAGATGCCTCTAGTGAAAATAACTTAGCTGAGCTTTACTTTCCTCATCTGTATGATGACAAAAATACTGTTTATAGTGTAAGATTATATTGAGGTTATGAAATAATATATGTTATGTTGAGCACCTAGCTTGGTGTTGGGACTGGTATCAAAGTAGCTATTACTTTTAAGTAAAATGATCATTATTTTTAGGATAGCTTTTCCATTTCTCTTTTATGAACTGTCCCATAACCATTGAATAACAATGGTTCAATCTGTCTGGTCAAAATAATTAGGTGTTTTGGCAGTAGTTTGCCAGTGGTTTGTAATAGTCACAATCTCTTTTTTAGTTTTAATAATTAAATGTAAGGAGTCTAACTGCTTTATGGTAGTTCTTTTTAAAAATATATATATATATATATTTTATTGGTTTTTTACAGAGAAGAAGAGAGAGGGGTAGAGAGTTAGAAACATCAGTGAGAGAGAAACATAGATCAGCTGCCTCCTGCACACCCCCCATTGGGGATGTGCCCGCAACTACGTTACATGCCCTTGACCGGAATTGAACCTGGGACCTTTCAGTCCGCAGGTCAACACTCTATCCATTGAGCCAAACCGATTTCGGCTTATGGTAGTTCTTAACACATTTTAGTAATCTGGCTGACAGTAAATTACTAAGTAGGAGTATTTATTTTAAAATATCTGCACTATTAATTTTTGTCCATGTTAAGAGATTATTATGAAATTGTAGGAATACTTGAAAATGGACTTGGTCATTCATTTCAACCAGTTCATATCCCTTTTAATTCTAAAATTTTGTATCTTGAGACTGATTTCATAAACAATTATTAGCTGGACATTTACACCAAAAGTGTAAATTATTATGTGCTGTTATGAACTTTAATGGAAGTAATGTTTCCTGTTCTCTTTTTTGTTACAGAGATACAAAATAATGAAAAGGACAGGAAACCAGACGAAGAAGAGCAAATAATTCTTGAAGATGAAAGACCTAAGAAAAGTAAGCATGTATAAAAAAAACTGAGCTGATTTGAAAAATAGTAAATCATTCATTCTAGTTTGAAGACTGTGGACTATATGTTTATGTCCATGAGATGATTATAAAATTTGCAATTTAAGTAAGCCACCGTTAAATCATTTTGTTGATGGCTAAGGATCTTTGAAAGGATTAATTACTTTATAAACCTTAATGTTTTATTTTATTTATACTTTTCTTGTTTTATAAGAAAGATTTAAGCTTAATATTAAGCTGCTATCTGAATATCTTGAGAGAAACTGTTTTAGATTTATGTTTAAAGCATGGGACTATAAAGATTTTTTTCTGGGGGTGATATTAGTGAATGGAAGTATGTGTCTCGGCTGCTTAAGGTTCTGAAACTTCATGGGAAATGATGGGACTGAGTATCATTAAGTTTATAGGAAGATCATTGGACTAGAAGTCAGGAAACCTGGGTTCTGTACCTGTCCCGTCATACTGCTCTCTGTGTATGATTTTAAGTTATGATTATAAGTAAAGTCATAGAGTATAACTGGATTTTTAAAAATAGGCATGTAGATATGGATAGATAGTAAAGTGGAGAGGGATAGGTATTGTCACATAAGGACATTTGCCTTTAATAAGTGTAAAGATTTTAGTATTTTCACTTGATTTTTAAAAATCCTCACCCAAGGTTATGTTTTTATTTATTTTTAGAGAGACTAAGGGATGTGGGGGGAGAGAAAGAGAAAGAGAAACATCAATGTGAGAAATAAACATTGATAGTCTGCCTCCCATGAGCACCCTGATGGGGGATTGAACCTACAGCCTAAGCAGGTGCCTTTACTGGGAATTGAACACAAACCTATTTGGTCTACGGGGTGACACTCACTCTAACCAACTGAGCCACCTGATCAGGGGTCCACTTTTTATTGAAAAATAAACCAGTTAAAATTTGCTTATGAGCTCATGAATATTAGCATTATTTGAAACAGAAATTTTCTAAGTGAAGATCTTTGAATATTCTTTACCAAATATACTTTTATAATTGTTAATAAATTTATTATTTTTACATATTTGAAATTCATTGGAATATGTTAAGAATGACTTATTATTTAAAAAAAATATATTTTATTGATTTTTTACAGAGAGGAAGAGAGAGGGATAGAGAGTTAGAAACATTGATGAGAGAGAAACATCGATTAGCTGCCTCTTGCACACCCTCTATTGGGGATGTGCCCACAACGGAGGTACATACCCTTGACCGGAATCGAACCTGGGATCTTTCAGTCCACAGGCTGATGCTCTATTCACTGAGCCAAACCGGTGTCGGCACTATTATTTATTTTTTTAAAAGAATAACATCATGTTATTTGTCTGAGGCTGATGTATAAGTAGTAGTTCTTTTTCTAGATTTACTGAGGGAAATATTTACTGAAGAGGAAGAATTAAATAGTTAGAGCTGCACACAGTTATTAAAAATCTGTGGCATGAGACTGAACACTGTATGTTGTCAGAGGATTAGTGATCACTATAATATTTAGCAATGGGAATCAGTATGAGATTGTTTCTTCTCATTTCATTATTTCTTCTCATTTCACATTTTTAAGTGATTCTCCATTTTAATAGAAAGATTTCAATGATAAGATATTCTGTATTTACAGTGTACATTTCTTAGCATATAGGAAATTCTTATTTAGCATATTGAAAATCATTTCAAGTTGAAAGCTAAAAGCTACCTGCCTATTTTTCTGATCTCAAAAGTAATTCATAAAATAATTGATTGATACTGCTATTGTGATAGCTAGAAATAATATTTTGCTGAGGATGGAGAATTGGCATTAAGGTATTTAATAAAAAAACACCCGACAGATCATTGTGCTTTTTGTCCTCAGTTGAATTTTCCAGAAGAAAACGTTCTAAATCTGAGGACATGGACAATGTACAGTCCAAACGCCGTCGATATATGGAAGAAGAATATGAGGCAGAATTTCAAGTAAAGATTACAGCCAAAGGAGATATTAACCAGAAGCTACAAAAGGTGTTATAGATTATAAATTGAAAATCCTATTAAGTAAAAAGCACCAACATCTTTATTTTTCTAGGTTTTTAAAAATTCTTTTTTGTTTTTTACCGAAATATTCAGGTCACAGAAAAAGAGAACTTAAAAGTGGCTGAGTTTATTATCTTTAATAATTTAATTTTAATATTTCTCTTTTTAAAGCCGCATATTTTATTTTAGAAATGGTAGTAATTATCAAATTGGAAGGGAGACTTGATGTCTTTTATTTACTTCAGTAACAAAACTGAATGTTTTCAGATTTTATTTTTTCTGCTATAATTGAACTTAATTGTAATAGAAACAGTCTTATATTACTACTTTTATTTTTATAATAAGCTGGTTTCATGGTTGTAAGTCCCTACATTCTAAATTTTTGTTATGTACTTTAGACTTAGTATTAAAAATGGTAGAGACAAGGCTTTCCAAGGACTAGGGAGAGAGAGTAAAGTACAGATATTGACATCCCACAATCTGCTAAACTATACATAGAACTGAAAATATGCATTATTTAACATTTTTTCAAAATGTTTTCACCCATGCTTATGACAAATTCCTTTTTAAGAGAGGAATATGCAACTCAGGTGAAATTAATTTTTCAAGTTGTTATCAATTTAATGATAAAATTATAAATAATCTAGTTTTTAGACCAATATTCTTCCACTAAGATAAATATAAATATCCATACTAGGAAAAAGAATAGTGAGTCAGTAAGAAAAGTAGCTTTTTTTTCTTCCAGTTTTTTTTTATTTGTCATATGAAGATAAATAATGTTTATTTAGTATTTCTTATAGAGCTGTTAGAAATATGAAGATATCTCTGTGAAAGAATTTCAAAAACTTTTATGTATATTGAGAGTTTACTCCTCTTGAACAGTGTCATTAAAGTATAATCCATGGACATGTACCATTTTTATTCTTTGTTATGGATCCATAATGAGATAAAAATGGAAATTGTGAGTATGCATTTAGAAATGTTTTATAGGAATTTTGTAGTGCACTGTAAGTATCTCACAAAAATATCTGGAACAGATTAGAAATTTAAAAATCTTGGTTTTTAATTTGTTTCCTATAGATTATGATTGAGTGTATGGAAAGAAAATATTAAAACTTCAATTTCAGATTAATTTTAAATTTCACCCTCTGGAAATTTTCTGCTTTTTGTATATATTCTTTTTCAGTAGATATATTCTTTTTTATATATGTAGAAGTGGAGGATTTCAGGGCATCCATTGTGTTATGGATTCTGGCCTGTTTTTTTCATTAACCTAGTTTTACATAGTATTTAGGAATATTTACTGTTCAGTGCTTGCTGAAATGCCTTCTTTGCTGTAACAAAGGAATATGTATTTCTTTAGGTTGTACAGTGGTTGCTAGAAGAAAAATTGCGTGCGCTACAGTGTGCTGTATTTGATAAGACTTTGGCAGAATTGAAAACACGAGTGGAAAAGATCGAATGTAATAAGAGGCATAAAACAGTTCTTAATGAACTACAGGTTTGTACACTGACTTGAGTTGTATATGCATTTTATAACATTGTTTGTGATACATTTTTGAACTTGTCAATAGAATATATCTAACTTCTAAATTTTAGAAGTAAGAGGAACCTTTGTTAGTTTCCTAGGACTGCCATAAAAGTGGTGCCATTAACTGGGTGGCTTAACCAACAGAAACATATTGTTTCATAGTTCTGGAGGCTAAAAGTTGTATATCAAGGTGTTGGCAGGATTGTTTCTTTCTGAGGGGTATGAGGAAGAATCTGTTCCATGTGTCTCCTCTGATTTCTGATGGTTTGTTTATTGACCGTTATGAGTGATCCTTGCCTTGCAAATGCATCACCCTGATCTCTGGCTTTATCTTCACATGACTCTGTACCTGTTTGTGTCTGTGTCCAAATCTCCCCTTTTTTACAATGATACCTACCAGTCATATTGGATTGAGGACCACCCTTATATTAGCATGATCTCATGTAAACTAATTACCTCTGCAACTACCTATTTACAAATAAGGTCACATTCTGAGATACTTGGGTTTTGGATGTAGTATATGAGGTTTGGATATACACAGTTTAACCCATAGTACAGCCTCAGAAATTATATACTTAGTACTTCTTAAATATTTTTTTTAGTCACCAAAAAAAGACTAGCATCATTTCACTTGTCATTAAGTAATATTTGTTGTAAGTTATTCCTTATAATTTGTTGTAAGTTAATCCACTTTGTTAAACAAGGTCCAATGTGTCTGAATCCCAATAGTTTTGTAACTTATATTTAAATAGTGCCATTGTGCCATTACCAAGAAATTATAGATATGCCTGAATGGGGAAATCAAGGGCAAATGAGATAGAAGTAGTAATCAAATACATAATAACAGAATATTACTGTCCTGAACTAAAAAAAAAAAAAAAATCATGGCTTTTATTTTTTTTAAATTTAAATATATTTTTAATGATTCAGAGAGGAAAGAAAAGGGAGAGAGAGATAGAAATATCAATGTTGAGGAGAATCTTTGATTGGTTGCCTCCTGCATGCCCCACATTGGGGACCGAGCCTGCAACTCGAGTATGTGCCCTGACTGAGAATCAAACCATAATCTCCTGGTTCATATTGAGCCATGCCAGCCGGGCTGTTCGTAACCTTAAAACAAACAAACAAACAAACAAACAAACAAAAAAACTCTCACAGAATACTTGCTAAAAATAGAAATTCATTCTTAGACATATGATAGCAGATATTTAGAATTTAGAAAAAATTGTTCATTTTCCTAGATTAAAACAACTTTGATTTTTAAAAAATAATAAATGACAAAAGATAAGTCTTTGGTTTTCATTCTCTGCTAAAAGTTTACTTTTTTAAGTGATAAATTAAAAAAAATGTTTGAATACTATAGATACATATGATATAAAAATGAAGTCCTTCTCTGTATATTCTCCCTCATGGTCTGCCTATCCTAGCCTGTAGAGGTTACCACTTTTACTTTGGTATTTATCCTTCTAGACATTCCCTCATATATAACAAACAAAAATGAAATTTAAAAAATAATTTTTAATTAGTTTTCATTTTTAAGTAAAAATAGTATTATGTTACATACAAAGCAATTTATAGAATACCCATCAGCTAGTCTGACTAAATTAAAAATGAAAGATTCTTGTATGAGTTGAGGCATAAAAATACCTTTTTACATATCTTTCTTGAAAAAGTTGCATGAAATATTTTAGTCACAGAAAAGTAAATCCATATTAAGAATATAAAATCATGATGTTCTATCCTTGGGTGTGAATCATAAATAACTTAAGTCCTGAGGAAAATCTTCATTTTGGGAATTACAGGTGATTTTTAGGTTTTGTTAGTGGACTTAAATAGGTTGGAAAGTTTGGGGTCTCCTTTAGAAGTGACTACTTCCTGAAAGGAACTTTAAAAATAGATATAATACCATTTTTTAAAGTGATGTGTTTATATTACATATAAGAAATTCTCTGGAGGAGCTCTTCCTTAGTCAGGCCTCGTGAATACATTCAGAAGCTTAGTTTATAATTTTTGAAAATATATTTGATACAATATTGCAGTAGCAATAGTAGTAAAAAGAATTGACTGCCCTGGCTGAGTGGGTCAGTTGGTTGGAGTTTTTTCTTATACACCAAAAGGGTTGATTCCTGGTTTGATCCATGGTCTGGGCACATATAGGAGGCAACTGATCAATGTTTCTCTCACATCTCCTCTTTTTCTCCTCCTCTCCTCCTCTCCCCTTCCTCCTCTTTCCCCCTCTGTCCCTCTCACCTTCTCCCCCTCCAACTCTCTCCTTCTTCATCTTTTCTCTCTAAAATCAACAAACATATCCTCAGGTGAAGATAAAAAATAAAAAATAAATTGAATATCATATCGATGCCTTAGTAAAAGACTTAGGGAAATATAAAGTTTTTACATGTGGTGATGTGATAATTTTTGTTTTTGTTTTTTTCTTTCTGTTCTAATTTCAAATTTTCTGTGAATATGTATTTGGGCAAAATATGTGTTTAGTCAGTTTAGGTAAGCAGTACAAATGGTAAAATAATTTCTCTGACAAATATTAATACTAACAAGGTAACATTTTTCTCAGATTATTAAAGAATAACAATAATGAAATTAAATGTTTCAGAGTAATATTACATGAGCACTCATATAACTGCTATTGAAATTACAAATGAGCAAAGCCTTTCTGAAAAACATTTAGACAAGAGCCTTAAAAATATACTCTGACTTAGGAATTCTATTTATGTGAATGTTGACTATGGAAATCATGTGAAAGAACAAACATTAATTGCAGTGTTATTTGACTCTGGCAATACATTTGCGAAACATAGATATCAACCAGGAAAGTGTGATTTAATATATATGATATCCTATATAATAAAGAGGTAATATGCAAATCGACTATCACTTCAACACACAAGATGGCTGGCAGGGGAGGGCAGTTGTGGGTGATCAGGCCAGTAGAGGGCAGTTGGGAAGGACCAGGCCTTCAAAGGAGAGCAGTTGGGGCTACCAGACCTGCAGGGGAGGGCAGTTGGGGAAGACCAGGCCTGCAGGGGAGGGCAGTTGGTGGGAGGGAAGCAGGCTTGCAAGGGAGTGCAGTTAGGGGCAATTGGGCCAGTAGGGGGGCAGTTAGGCATTGATCAGGCTGGCAGGGGAGTGGCTAGGGGTTGATCAGGCTGGCAGGCAGAAGTGGTTAGGGGCAATCAGGAAGGCAGGCAGGTGAGCAGTTGGGAGCCAGCAGTCCTGGATTGATTGTGAGGGGCAGTCGGATATCCCTCAAGGGGTCCCAGACTGGAGAAGGTAAAAGCTGGGCTGAGGGACACCCCCCCCCCCCATGCACAAATATTGTGCACTGGGCCTCTAGTGTGTGTGTATCAATGGTATATATTGATTCAATATATTATACATATACCTATAAGTAGTATTGGCTAGGGATCTTTATTACTTATAGATAATGCTTATTTTTACTGCTGCATAATTCTCTGTGAGAAAGTTAAGTGTGATTACAACTATGTTTAAAAATAACAAAAAACAATCATAGATATTCAGAAATGTACTGGTTTGTGAGTAAACATTCACAGTTCTAGGAAGAAAAAAGCTGACCTTATAAAATTAAGAGTGTTTACCTGCCGGTATCAAATTTAAGTCTATTTTAGTTTTCATTACAAATTTCTGTGTTTTTTAAATATATATTTTACAATCAGCTTAGTTTATTTATTTTTGTTGTTAGCTATCTTTTGAGGTTCCTGATACCTATGAGTTTCTCATAATATGGGATCCATATTAATGCCATAATGCCACTTGATTTCTGTTCCCATTTTTGCTTTTTGTAGGCCAAGATAGCCAGGTTAACCAAACGCTTTGGAGCCGCCAAAGAAGATCTTAAGAAAAGACAAGAAGTAAGAATTTCTTGTACAATTAATATTTAGTTCTAACTGGTAATCTTAGGAAATGCTGAATTAGGAGAAAACATTTCCTTTATTATAGTTCTGAAATTTGCTTTCATTCACTATATCTACTGTATGTTGTTTCTGCAGCTCTATAATTAATTTTTAACCCTTTCCTAATTTTAAATTTTAAAAAGTTATGTTTTTTTGGTTTTGTCCTAGTCTAATCTGTTATCATTTTAGTATTCCACTGCCTTCAATAGTCCTGTTCTGCCCTTCCTTTCTTACACTATGTAAGTTAAGCCCAAACATGGTAGCATAACATAAAACAATATTCTATAGTCTAGTTTTTCTTTCTGTTGTTTCCTTAGTTACTCTGTAGTATATTATTTAAAAAATTTAAAAATATGTTTTTATTGATTTTTACAGAAAAAGAAAGGGAGAGGGAGAGAGAAACATGGATGTGAGAAACACCGATTGCTTGCCTCCCGCATGCATCCATCTTAACAGGGATCGAGCTTGAAACTTGTGCATCTGCCCTCCCTGACTGGGTATCGAACTGGCTACCTTTTGGTGCACAATGATAACATTCAACCAACTGGGGCTTGCAGTACATATTTTTAATATAGCATCTGCATGTTGCTTTATAGTTTTTCAGTTGAATGTCTTTCTCTTCCTCTTGACTTTTATACCCATTTGAGCAATTCACATTTCTTTTTGTCTTGATAGATCCATTGTCTGGCACATGATAATTGCCAATAATAATTATTTCATTAATAATCACTATTTCTATAGGATTTTTCTCTCTTGATTCATTTTCCTATCTCACTTGACTTAAAAACAATTTTATAGTTTCAACCTTACCTTGACCCTCTACCCCTACTCACTCCCCCCAGCAACTAATAATTTGTTCTTCATCTTTATATTGTTTTTACTTAAATTTTAAAATTCTGTTTTCTCTCTTTTTTCCTTGAGTAACTGACAGTTGGGTTTTTCCTTTGTTCTATATATAGACTTAATTTCCCCAAACTCACTTAAGCATACCCAAAGATTTTTTATTATAGTTTTCTTCAATTATGTAATTTCATGATTTTAAATTCCACTTTTTTTCAACTTTGTTTCTTTGTCATAATGTGTAAAATGAGCTATTTTATTTCTTATATTAGAAAATTTGTATAAATTTTTTTGGAACCATTTTTATTTGTTATGCCTGCTATGCCTAGTAAAGAATATGTAGACATTCACTAGATATTTATTGAATGAGTATATCTGGTTTATTATTAATATTTTTATTGTTTTGTTTATTGAGCCCTTACAGCATGTAAACCATTTTCATGGTCTTTCATTTTATTGGCTCATCTAAAAAAACTGAGGTATCACAATTATTACATTTGTCTTTCATATAATAAACAGTTGTTTTCATTAAGTACTGTGCTTAAGATACAGCTAACAAGTGGTAATTCCAAGATTCAAATTCTTGTCTCAACTAATAATATTTTTCATGGAATTATAGAAGTAACAGATAATATATTGATAAAGTATTTAAGGTCTTATTTTTAAAGATTTGTTTTATTTTACCTTGGTATTTTTCTCCCTCAGAATCCACCAAATCCACCTGTACCTGTATCACCAGGAAAGCCTGTAGTTGAAGTCACCAGCAATAATAATGTGCCCTACAGGTGAGAATAATAAACAGTGTATTTGTCAAGTTTTAAAAATATATATATATATATTTTATTTTTTTATTTTTTAAAATTACTTTATTGATTAAGGTATCACATATTTGTCCTATTTGCCAAGTTTTTGTTTCTCGCTCACCTGGGGATATCTTTCCATTGCTTTTAGCTATAGTGGAAGGGAGAAAAAGAAGGAGGTAGGAAGGTAAGGAGGGTTATTGTAGTTGGGGGGAGAACATCGATGTGAGACACATTGACAGGTTGCCTCCTGAATGTGGGGACTGAACCTGCAACCCAGATATGTGCTGTTGACTAGGAATCAAACCTAGAACCCTTTGATGCATGGGTCTACCCTGACCACTGAGAACACTGGCCAGATCCTCTTTTTCTACCTTTTAAAAATATAATTCACTCATTTTTCTCACCCACCGACCCCCACTTTTGGCAACTACCAATCTGTCCTCTATATGAATTTTAAAATTACATATATTTTTTTAGGTTTCTTAAAATAAATTTTGTTTTTTTAGATTTCTTTCTCTGTTTAACTTCACTTATCAGAATATCATCAAGATACATCCATGTTGGGGGTCAAATGGAAAAAAAAAATTATGGCTAAATAATACTCCTATGTGTGTATGTATAAAAGTTTGTTTATCCATTTATCCATAGGTGAACACTTAAGTTGTTGCCATATCTTGGTTATTTTAAATAATGCTGCATTGAAAATGGTGGTGCATATATCTTTTCTATTAGCATTTTGGTTTACTTCGAACAAATATCCAGATGTGTAATTGCTGTATCATATGGTAGCTCTATTTTTAATTTTTTGAGGAAGCTTTGTGCTATTTTCCATAGTGGCTGCACCAATTTACATTTGCATCAATAGTGTGCATGATTTTTAAGTAGCAAGTCTTTCAAGTTTCCAAATAAATCATATATAGAATCTAATGAACAAAATAAACCCAGAGACATAGAAGCATGGTACAGACTGTCGAATCTCAGCGGGAATGTGTGGGTAGGTGGGAAGAGATCAAAGAACTTGTATTCATGTAACCCATGGACACAGACAACAGGGTGGCGAAGGCCTGGGATGAGGGGTGGGACGGAGAGAAGGGGTCAGTGGGCGGAGGTGGGGCGGGAAGAGGACATTTGTAATACTTCCTTTTTTTGGTAATACTTTCAGCAATAAAGATTTTTTTAAAAGTAATAAAATAGTAAGAAAAAGTTTCTGATTTTATTTTGCAGAAACATCTTGGAATCTAATCTTATGTATTTGTATAGAGGTAATAAGTAGTATACTGAATTAAGTGTATTTCCTTCCTTTTTGCTTTGTTATAATTGGTCATTTGTGGATATTGATTTTGGTAATTTATTATAAAGCTTCCTTTGGTCATTTTAGATTTCTTTTATCACTTGTACTAAATAGTATTCTCTCAAGTAACTGAGAAATGCTTTGGTCAGGGGTAATAAAAACTAGTGTCTGCAGATTTTAGGACCTACATTTGGTTTTCAGGTAAAAGTATTGAGGACGTTAGAATATAAGAGGAAGACTTTCCTAATGTCATAGGACCCCTCCCCTCCTGCCCCTAGCATTCTGAATTCTATGTGTTAGTTTTTCCTCAGTACATTCACTTGAAGTTTAATGCTGCAAAGCCTATCTAACCACTCTTTTTTTCCTATGTGCCACTACTTTATGTATACATAAATTGATGTTCTCTACAATGTTATATTTATGACTGACTATTTTTGTGTATATATATTTCATAGAAATGCAGGTACAGTGAGACAGTTGCTGGAGTCCAAAAGAAATGTAAGCGAGAGTACACCACCATCCATTCAAACCCCTGTGAATACAGGTAACAATATTCTTTTAACAATGAAATACATTTTCTTAGTGTAATTGAATGCTTTAGTTTCTTTTCTTTTGAGGTTGAAATTTGATAAGAAACTGAGAATATTGATCTAAATTTTTATGCTTAAGTATATAATTTTATTTAAAACTAGTGGCTCGGTGCACAAAATTCGTGCATGGGGAGGGGAGGAGGTGTTCCTTAGCCCGGCCTGTACCCACTCCAATCTGGGACCCTTAGAAGGATATCCTACTGCCAGTTTACAGGGTTTAAACTGGCAGTTGGACATTCCTCTCACAATCCGGGACTGCTGACTCCACCGGCTCACCTGCCTGCCTGATTGCCCCTAACCACTCTGCCTGCTGGCCTGCTCGCCCCCAAATGTCCCCACTGCCAGCCTGATTACCCCCAACTGCCCCCATGCCAGCTTGCTCACCAACCCCCTTGCTGGCCTGCTCGCCTTTACCTTCCCTCCCCACTGGCCTGCTCATCCCCAACTACCCGCTTGCTGGCCTGCTCACCCCAAACTGCCCTCTCCCCCCGCTGTCCTGATCACCTCCAACTGACCCCCACTGACGGTCTACTCATCCCCAACGGGTCCCCCTAATGGTCTGCTTACTCCCAATGGCCCCTGCCACCTCATCTTGGCCTGATCACCCCCCAGCGACCCAAGGTCCCAGTCCCTCATTTTTTCTGTTTCTTTTTTTTTCTTCCCCCAGCACCTCCTTGAGCGGAGGCCAGGGCTGGCTGGAAGCAAGTATCTAGGGTTTATTTTCTATAATTGAAACTTTATAGCCTTGAGCGGAGGCCAGAGCTGGCCAGGCCAGGGCAACCCAAGCCTCCTGCTTGCTCCAGCTTCGTGGCCAGCTGCCATCTTGGTTGGGTTAATTTGTATTCCCACTCCTAATTGGCTGGTGGTTATGGCTTGTAGCTATAGCGGAATGACTGTTAATTTGCATGTTTCTCTTTTATTAGTATAGATTAGAGGTGCAGTGCACGAATTCATGCATGGGTAGTGTCCAGCTGACCCAGCCACGATTGGGTGGCTGGCTATATATATAATTAGAGGCCCAGTGCATGGAATTCATGCACTTGGGGGTCCCTCAGCCCAGCTGCACCCTCTCACAGTCTGGGAGCCCTTGGGGGATGTCTGACTGATGGCTTAGGCCCGCTCTGCTCTAAGCCATCAATTGGACATCCCTAGTGTTGCCACAGAAGCAGGAGAGGCTCCTGCCACCGCCAATGTGCACACCAGCCATGAGCCCAGCTTTTAGCTGAGTGGCACTCCACCTGTGGGAGCACACTGACCACCAGAATACAGCTGCTGCGTTGAGTGTCTGCCCCTTGGTGGTCAGTGTGCGTCAGAGCAACCGATCATTCTTCCATTCAATTGATTTGCATATTAGCCCTTTATTTATTAAAGTCACTGTTTTTATTTTATTATTATTTAAAATATATATATTTTATTAATTTTTTACAGAGAGGAAGAGAGAGGGATAGAGAGTTAGAAACATCAATGAGAGAGCATCGGTCAGCTGCCTCTTACACACCCTCTATGGGGATGTGCCCTCAACCAAGGTACATGCCCTTGACCGGAATCGAACTTGGGACCTCCCAGTCTGCAGGCCAATGCTCTATCCACAGAGCCAAACTGGCTTCCGCAAGGCTAGCTTTTTTAGAGAATTGTGGATATTTTCTTTGAAAGTCAAGAAGTAATTTGTTTATTTTTTTTATTGATTTCAGAAAGGAAGGGAGAGAGAGAAATATCAATGATGAGAGAGACTGGAATGAAAACTGCAACCCTTCAGTCTCCAGGCCGATGCTCTATCCACTGAGCCAAACCCTACAGGGCTTTTTGTTTCCTTTTTATTGTGAACATGGGATGGTAAAGAACGTAGTGATAATTTTAGTACTACTACTTTATTTTTGTACTGGAGTATCAGAAGTTTTACTCTCCATTGCTTTGGCTCCATCAGTGCAAATATCTACATGGTGAAAAAGTCAAATAATGTTTTATTATTGATAAGAAAATAGTTTTGATATTACAAGCTCCTAAAAGGGTCTCAATTACCCCAAGTATCCCCCAAACCATACCTTGAAAATTGCTGCTCTAAATATGCCTGTGATTTTGGAAGAAACACTACAAATCAATGAGAAAAACCCTTATTTCATCTCCCATCTACACTCTGCCATCTTCCATCTATATATAAAAAAGGCTAATTAATATGTAAAGTGTCCCCTTGGGAGTTCTACCAGAAGACTGAGAGTTTGATCACTCACTATGAAGTGTGTTGACCACCAGGGGGCGGTGTGGAACAAAAAAAGGCCTGGGCCAGGGGCTGGGGAAGGAAAGCTTCAGCTGGCATCTGGGGGAGGAAGGCCTCAGTTGGCAGCTGGAAGGCCCTGATCATCCCTGATTGCAGGCCAGGCTAGGGACCCTACCTAGGCATGAATTTCGTACACTGGGCCTCTAGTCCTATATAATAAAGAACTAATATGCTAATTAGACTGACAGCAGAACAACCTTTTGGAATGACCAGTGGGCAGGGGGCAGGGCCATGAGGCAGCTGGGGCTGCAAGGGCTGAGCCCCTTGCACAAATTTTGTGCATCGAACCTCTAGTATTATATAATGTTAAAAGAGTGTCAGTATAGGCAGCCTTCTATCTCTAGTTCCTCTTCTAGGCAATTCAATACAACTTGATCTGAAGATCCAATCTCATATGGTCCAAATGATAAAATACATTACCAAGTTTACCTATTCATTGATAGTGATGATGCTGACTAGACTTTCTATTTGAGTTTATATATTGCTAATGTCCCAAAAGTATTTGTAATGTTTTAAATGTAGTTTCAAAAATATCTGGATAATATTACCAATTTTCCAGTTATTTTTCAGTTATGCTATAGTTATTACAATAATTTTCAGATACTGTTTTGATAAGGAGATAGCAGTCCATATTAATCATAAATCACGTGATGTTTTCATAATATATTGATCAGAGGTGCAAAATGCTTCTACAAATTTAATTCTAAGAAGTTTAAGAATTTAAATCTGGAAAAAATTTCATTATGAAGGACTTTACTGTATCTACTGTAATCTGTTAAGTTTTCATTGTGTTATATTATCCTAGCTGATAAATGGAGATAGCCATTTAAACTGAGATTTCTTTTTTCTTTCTATAGTGTCTTCAACCAATCTCATCACTCCTCCAACAGTTGTCAGTAGTCAACCTAAATTGCAGACTCCAGTGACCTCGGGTTCTCTGACACCAATTCTTCCTGCACCCAGCACAGCTACAGTAGTTGCTACTACTCAGGTGCCTAGTGGAAATCCCCAGCCTACAATCTCTTTACAATCATTACCAGTGATTTTGCATGTACCTGTTGCAGTATCCTCCCAGCCTCAACTCTTACAGAGCCATCCTGGGACTTTAGTAACTAATCAACCATCTGGCAACGTTGAATTCATTTCTGTACAGAGCCCACCAACAGTGAGCAGTCTCACCAAAAATCCAGTATCCTTGCCATCCTTGCCAAATCCCACTAAACCAAACAACGTTACTTCTGTGCCCAGTTCTAGTATTCAAAGGAACTCTCCTGCCAGTGCTGCACCATTAGGAACAACACTTGCTGTACAGGCAGTCCCAACAGCACACTCCATTGTACAAGCCACAAGGACTTCTTTACCCACAGTAGGCGCATCAGGACTCTACAGCCCGTCAAATAATCGTGGTCCTATACAGATGAAAATTCCAATTTCTGCTTTTAGTACTTCATCTCCTGCAGAGCAGAGCAGCACTACTGCCCCAAGAATTGGTAAGTCAATGTGTAGATTTAATAATAGAAATGAAAGCTTACTAATGATATGTAGATAATTGAAGTTTCATGTTTGTTTGTAGAAGTGGCTAGCATTATTGGAAAAACAAAGTAAATAGAATATCCTGGAGGTTATTTTAGTAAGTTTTTAGTTACATAAGAAATTATGTTGTTAAGCTGAAACCAGTTTGGCTCAGTGGATAGAGCATCGGCCTGCCGACTGAAGGGCACCGGGTTCGATTCCGGTCAAGGGCATGTACCTTTGGTTGCGGGCACATCCCAAGTGGGGGGTGTACAAGAGGCAACTGATCGATGACTCTCTCTCATCGATGTTTCTAACTATCTCTCTCCCTTCTCTCTATAAAAGATCAATAAAATATATATATATATTTAAAGAAATTATGTTGTTAAAATGGGATTTGAGAGAGAGTTTGTTTTGAGTGAGAGGCTAGAATTCATATTTAACTTTTAGGAATTTTTCTAATCTGAATGAATTTTTTAGACTTTGTAGCAAGCATTATTTTATAATATATTTCAGGTTATATGAATAGAATGAATGTATTTTAAAGTATTATTTGACCTAATATATGCTTAAAAGAGGAAAATAAACATCACATATTTTCCCTACCCATTTGTGTGCTCATCACTCATATCTTCCAAATTTGAACAGTTTAAAAATAGGTTCTGCCCTTTATAGTTTACTACACAATGCTTGATTGTTTTTCGTTTTCTCTGTTTTATATTTTCCCATATGACATATTATATGATTATGTATGTATAAATGTGTTCTTTGAAGTATTGCAAAAGGAGAGCTTGATTGTATCTGCATTTAAAACCTTTTAAATTCTTCTTTTAACTACATTTTGTATGCATTCTTTTTTTTCAATTATAGTTGACATTCAATATTATTTTATCTTAGTTTCAGTTATAGAATAGTGTTTAGACATTAATATAATTTATGAAGTGATTTCTTTGATAAGTCTAGTAACCACCTGGCACTATACATAGTTATTACAATATTATTGACTGTATTCCCTACGATATATATTATATCCCTATGACTATTTTGTAACTCCCAATTTGTATTTCTTAATCCCTTTAGCTTTTTCACCCAACTCTCATCCCATCTGGCCACCATCAGTTTGTTCCTTTGAATAATTAACACTTAGCCTAGAGACAATTTAAGTCAGAGAGAGGTTCATGCTGGGTAACAAATCTCTTATAGTTAAATTATAAGTGTGTGTGTGTGTGTATGTGTGTGTGTGTGTGTACACATATGTATGTGTGTTTATGTATATAAAGCACAACCCAACTTTTCACATTTTTAGGTGCTTTTAAAAATGGCTGACTTTTTAAATTTTGACTCCTCAGAAAGCCAGACAAACAAAACAACCGATGCTTCTGTTAAGAAAGCAGCTGATAGCACATCACAGGTAAGATTTTCCTTCTGTTTCAAATTAAAGTTCTGATAGTCCACGGGAGAATGGATTTCTACCAATATTCTTTAATACAATGAAAATTATTCTGTGTTCTTTACAACGCTTCAAATATTTCCAAATAGCTTCTCTATAATATTGTTTAAGAACTGACCTTCTTTGCTTAGTAATTCTCCTAGAAATAATATTAGTTTATTATATCAACTAACTGCTTGGCTTATATAATTGACAGTCCAGTTATTTGCCTAAGAGACAAATAGAAAATAGTGTGAAATAGCCTGTGATTCTTTAGAATATCCCTTTCTGATTACTTATGGCTAACTTATTTTTTTCTGTAAGAAATCTTACTAAGTTGAACACTTTAAAGTTAGTAGAGTTTCAAAGAAATCTGAATGGCCAGTATGGAAATGGCTGCTGTTTAATCAGACCTAGTTAGGAACTCTTTAAATATGTAAAATATTATCTTTTTTGGTAGTCATTGAATGAAGATTTCTCTAATGTCCTAATAATTATTTGTCAACATATTTCACATAGAATGTATTATTGTAACATATATTTTATTCACATATCTCATTTCACACAATACATCATTAATATATTTAATACTAGAGAATTTCGTGCATGGGGAGGAGGGGGCGGAAGAAGGGGGGTAGAAGGTGTCCCTCAGATCAGCCAGCACCCTGTCCAATCTGGGATCCTTCTCATAAACCAGGATCGTTGGCTCCCAACTGCTTGTCTGCCTACCTGCCTGATTGCCTGTAACTGCTTCTCTCACCCCTAATAACTCCCCTGCCAGTCTGATTGATGCCTAACAGCACCCCTGCCAGCTTGATTGCCCCTAACTGTCCTCCCCTGCAGGCCTGTTTCTCCCCCCTCCCCCCCTTCCCCAACTGCCATTCCCTGCAGGCCCAGTTGCCCCCAACTTCCCTCCTCTGCTGGTCTGGAAGAAGCAAAGCTTTCTGCCTGCCCTTGCTGGCCTAAGCTTCCACTCAAGGCTACAAAGTTTCAATTATAGAAGGTAAATAAATCCAAACAGAAATGGCGGCAGCCATGGAGTTGGAAAGAGTGGGAGGCTAGGGTTGCCTCTTGCAATGAAAGAAGCAAAGCTCTGTACACCCTGGCTGGTCCAGGCCTCCACTCAAGGGTACAAAATTTCAATTATAGAAGGTAAACAAATACAAACAGAAATGGCTGCCAGCCTTGGAGCCAGCAGGAGGCTTGGCTCCACTCCACGCTACAAAGTTTCAATTATAGAATATAAATAAATTCCAGATACCAGGGCCTCCTCTTGGGTCACCAGGGGGCGTGGCTGGCTTGCAAACCACCACAGGCCCCTCACTCAGGCCACCCCACGCCCCAAGGGAACCCCCACCCTGATCCAGGCAAATCAGCTGGCCCCCACCCATGCATCAGGCTTCTATCCTATCTAATAAAAGAGTTATATGCTGATTGACCATCACTCCAACACACAAGATCAAGATAGCTGCCCCCATGTGGTCAAAGATCCTGCCCCATGTAGACATAAGATGGCCAGCAGGTGAGGGCAGTTAGGGGTGACCAGGCTGGCAGAGGAGGGAAGTTGGGGGCAAACAGGCTGGCAGGGGAGCAGTTAGGCATCAATCAGGTTGGCATTGGAGTGGTTAGGGGGTGATCAGGCTGGCAGGCAGAAGCGGTTAGGGGCAATCAGAAAGGTAGGCAGGCAAGCAGTTGGGAGCCAGTAGTCCTGGATTGTGAGAGGGCAGTTGGACATCCCTTGAGGGGTCTCAGATTGAAGAGGGTACAGGCTGGGCTGAAGGACACATCCCCTCTGTGCACGAATTTCGAGCACTGGGCCTCTGGTAATCTTATAATTGCTATTACTAATTATTGAAATAATTACCAATTTTATTTCTCAAGAAGAAAACATAGCCAGGAAACTACCTGTAATATGTAATAATAGATAATAAATTGTATGTCAGATTATGACCAATAAAAATATAGCAGATTAGATTTTATTGTAGACCTTGTCCTATTAAAGAGTATACATTATAGGAAAATATGCATCTTATAATAGAGAATCAAAACATGATATGAAGGCTACCAAATTTATGGAAGAAATGGACAAATAGGTCATTTTATCATTATGAAATTTCCCTCTTTGTATCTTGGCTAATATTTACATGGTCACAGCAGCTTTTATATATATATATATATATATATATATATATATATATATATATATATATATTTTCTGGTGTATTTATGTCTTCATATTTAAAGTGAATGCCTATGAGAAAGAAACAACATTATTTCTTTATATCTTATCTCATATGACAATCCCAGTTTTTTTATAGGAAATTTTAGTCTACACGTGGTATAATTATTGATATGGTTATAGTTAGGTCTGCTGTTTTTATTTTTTATTTTTTAATTGCTTTTTTACAAAGAGGAAGAGAGAGGGATAGTTAGAAACATCCATGAGAATCATTGATCAACAGAATCAGAGAATCATATATTCAGGGCCTTTGAATATATTTTTAACAGCTACTTTGCAGTCTTCGCTAAATTCAAAATCTGGCTTCATTTGGAACCATTTTCTATTAACTACCTTTTGTCTTTGGTTGTATTTTGGCTTTGCATATTTGTCTAGTAATTTTTGTTGTTGTTGTCTTCAGGGTCTCCCGGGTCTTGCACTATTCTCATCTGCTCCCTGCAGACACTTTAAAAAAATATATATTTTATTGATTTTTTACAGTGAGGAAGGGAGAGGTATAGAGAGTTAGAAACATCGATGAGAGAGAGATAATCGATCAGCTGCCTCCTGCACACTCCCTACTGGGGATGTGCCTGCAACCAAGGCACATGCCCTTGACCGGAATCGAACCTGGGACCTTTCAGTCCGCAGGCCGATGCTCTATCCACAGAGCCAAACCGGTTAGGGCACTTTGACCCTCACCCACTTCTCCCACTTCCCATCAGGGCACCAGTTTAATATAAACGCTAACTCTCCGGTGTCTATGGGAGTGCTCTGTGGTGGGCGGAGCTCCAGGGCGGCAGTATTACTGTGCGGGAGGCTTAAAGCTCACAAAGGCGGTGTGGCTGGTGTGGCTGGTGGTTGGCGGTCCAGGTTTGGGGGCTCTGAGTCCAGAAAACCCTGAGGGCTTAGGATGGAGGGAAGATGGATTTGGGGACAAAAGGTCGGTGATGTCCAGATTTGTGGTGGGGAACAGAGTCGGTTGAAATTCAGGGCTGGGGAGTCCGGGGGACCGATTTGGGATCCGGTACTTGTAGGTGCTGGAGTCTGAGCCGAGGCCGGATTGTGGGGGAGGGGATAGGAGGGCACGAGCCCAGGAGGGGGCGCCAGGCTGGCAAGGGTGGGCGGGCTAGGCCACCCTGTGGTGGTTACGCACAGAGACGCACGGCCACGCACAGCCACGCACAGCCACGCACTGCCACGCACAGCCACGCAGTCACGCACAGCCACGCACGGCCACGCACGGCCACGCACAGTCACGCACAGCCACGCACAGCCACGCACAGCCACGCACAGTGCTGGGAGTCGAAGCCGTCCCCAGTGATGGTAAGCGTTCCGGCTCCTTAATCCTAATCTCCTGCCTCCGAATTCTGATCTCCAGCTCACCGAACCCCCGGATTGGAGACCGGCGGGATTGGAGGTAGAGGCACAGCGAGCTGGAGGCTGGCTGGGGTGGGGTGAGGTGGGGGTGTGGTGAGGGTGGGGTGGGGTGGGGTGAGGTGGGGTGGGGTGAAGTGAGGTGAGGTGGGGTGGGGTGGGGTGAGTGTGAGGTGCGGTGGGGTGGGGTGGGGGTGAGGTGGGGGTGTGGTGAGGTGAGGGTGGGGTGAGGTGGGGTGGGGCTGGGGTGGGGTGCGGTGAGGTGGGGCGGGGTGGGGGTGTGGTGAGGTGGAGTGGGGGTGTGGTGAGGTGGGGCGGGGTGGGGTGGGGTGAGGTGTGGTGAGGTGAGGTGGGGTGGGGTGAGGTGAGGTGGGGTGAGGTGGGACGGGGTGGAGTGGGGTGCGGTGAGGTCTGATGGGGTGGGGTGAGGTGAGGTGGGGCGCGGTGGAGTGGGGGTGGGTGAGGCAGCCATCTTGGCTTGCCGTGGTGGCAGCGGTGGAAGCGGTGGAAGCGTAGAGGACGCGGAGAGGCCCCGGGATGAAGGCCGGGCTGTGGGCCCGGGAAGGGCGGTGGGAAGGGCGCTGGGCGCCTCGGCCTCCGCCTGAAGCCGCCTCAGGAGCCGCTTTTCGTGTTGAAGCCGAGCGGCCGCGGTTGGCCGTCCAGTACCCGGCGGGGCTGGCCACTGGCTCACTGTGGGGCAACTTTTGATAAATATAAAACTTAGTAAATTTTGAAATGTGACCCTTAGAGATATATTGTGGTGACTAGATTCTGTTACATTCGTTGAGGCTTTGTTAGGTACTTTTAATATGAATTTTTACAGATGTGTCGTGTTCGTTATCAAGTCACTTTCTATAAAACCATTGTCATAGAAAGGTTTATAATTGTAGGACTTAGAATTTATGTCATTGTCTTGGGGTTGGGCCTGCATTTTGTAACCTGAAGAAATAGTTTTCTTTAACTTCACAAAATTTGAGTTTTGCAGATGAAAAATTGATTTTAGTTAATCTGCGGTGTAATATATCAAAGTAATTAGCATTTACAGTCTGCTTCACTTAACTGAGGTTCCTTCTGGGAAACTCGTCATTAGGGATCATAGAGAATACTCACACAGACTAGGTGGAATAGCTTGCTTACCGCACACGAGGATACATGCGATAGCCTGTTGTCCCTCAGGTGCACGCCTGTACCGCAAGTTCTGTGCACCAGAGGAAGTCATGCAGGCACTGAGCCAGGTTATCCATTATCCTCGTTCCTCCTCAGTATTATTTAATTTTTCCTTTATGACTGCCAAAGTTTCTTTTGCAAAATAAAAGTATGTTGTTTTTCAGAGTGGAAAAGCCACAGGAAGTGATTCAAGTGGTGTCATTGATCTTACAATGGATGATGAAGAGAGTGGAGCTTCACAAGGTATTTAAATATAAGTAATCATACTAAGTGATGCTTTGGTGCCATTTTTTTTTCTCTTAATCCAATGTAATACTCAGTGAAGATAGTTTATTCTTGGTGTATTTGTATCCTCTCTAGGATGAGAGTTTTTTTACATTAGAATTAAAAAATAGAAATAAATCTTGAGTGAATATGAAAAGGCATAGTGGAAAACGGAGCAATTAGGAGAATATTTAACTTATGGAACATCTCTTGTTTTATGTCATTTCACATGATCCTTGTAATAACCATGGATTGGTAGAGTATGAGTCAGTAAAGGAAGTGAAAAGTCAACCCAGGACTTACTACTCTAAATGGTGTTAAAGAAAATGAAAGTAATATTAGAAAGCATGTACACCCCAATAATGCTCTGAGTTATAATATTTAGAAATAGTATGAGATAGATATTACCCAATATTCCAAATTATTCTTCTGCTTTTTAATAGGCATTCTATGAGTAAAAAGTTCCATGGTTAAATATGCTTGGTAAATGCTTAGTAAACAAAATTATTTTTTCTTTTTTTAAAATTAATTTTTATTGTTGAAAGTATTACAGGTGTCTCCCTTTTCCCCCATTAACGCCCTCTACCCCACCCCTGTCCCCCTAATGTTTTTTCTTAATACAGACTTCTCTAAGCCTTTACCCTGCTAATTTATAATGTAATTTTTAATGATTCAAAATATAAAGTAATTTTCAAACTTATTTGAATGTATAACATAACTTTGTTCATGAACATAGCTATAAAACTCTGGTGATAATTTTATAATGCATGTGGAAAATCTAGTATCATCAGGTACTAAGTTAGTTATTACCTTAAAGACATTAAATTTTAAAAACCTAAACATTTAAAAAATTATATTTTAGGGGGTAAGATAGTTAATTTGGTTTTAAGAAAATAAAACTAAGTGTTTATACAGTTGATTATGGGACAGGAAAGTGAGGTTTTTTTTTGTATAAAACTGCTCTAATTTTGGAAGTTTTATACCATCATTTGTCAAGGTTGAATTCCACCACTGTTTCTATTGAAAAGTTTCAGGTTATCTGCAATTTTTTCACTATTACTTCATAGACAAGTTAAGTATAGTGAATTCCTAGAGGGCAAAAATCAGGTTATTTTTTAGAAGACACAGGTAGGGTTATTCTGAATTAAAAGGGAAACGTTTATTATCAAGTGGTCTTGCAGTTTCTCTTTCTAGCATCTCTGCCTCATGGGGACTGTTTCCATTTTCACATTTGACTGTACCTTAAATTATCTTATTCTGAGGTGCATTGTTCTCCATCAGCACCTAATTAAAATTTTACTTCTAAAGCCTTAAATTTTATTTACAATTTATAATTTTGTTTACATAGATATTTATTTATATTTTAGAATTCCATAGACAGAAATCAGTGGGAATCATTTTGGATAGCAGAGGTTTTGGCTTATCCTTTTTATAATACACCATATAGTGGTTACCTATTTTCAAGGACTTTTTCTGAGATGCAAACATTAATTTCATAGGCTATTGTAGACTTTTTTTGAGATAGACACTCTATGTGTATTCTATTTTAAAGACTGGATAGTGTAAATAGCTATCAGTGTTAAGCAAGATAATCAACAACAGTAGAGTAATTGGAATTCAAGATCTTTGGTGAAAAATTCATCAGTTTAGAGGTATTTGTGTAGGACAGCCGTGGGCAAACTACGGCCCGCAGGTCGAATCCGGCCCCGTTCAGCTGTTCTCTCCGGCCCGCGGAGCCAAAAGAGTGGAGGGTTCCCTTGCTTTCCCCTCCGCTCCTTCACCAGCAGCCCAAGATGAGAGTGCCAGCATGGTCAGGTTGCTTTTGTTCCGGCCCCTCCAGTCCAGTTTAAGAACCCATTGTGGCCCTCAAGTCAAAAAGTTTGCCCACCCCTGGTCTAGGAGAATGTCCTAGTTATAGATATAGATATAGATAATATATGTAAATATTATATAAAAAGTACATATGTATTATACACACACACACACACACACACACACACATATATATATATATATATAGAGAGAGAGAGAGAGAGAGAGAGATTAATGGAGGAAATGAAATTCTAATTGATATATTGAGTTCAGAAAAAGGACTTTTTAAAAAAAAACAGTCAAAACATAAAACTGTATTTTTGTACATTTTAATTAGGATCTGTGATAGTACCAACAGTGAATTATTTAAGGTCCTGACTTGGTTTTCAAATTGACAAATACACATAGTTAAATAGAAAGAAATTGTTTTGTAAGCAGTAAATGTGACGTGGTGGCAGGCAAAAGTAAATTTTACCCCTAAAGGAAATCCTGTATTTCTAATTTTTTTCTATCAATAATCAACGTCTCACTTTTAATTAACAGACACTAAAAAGCTAACTCACACTCCTGTGTCAGCCATGAATTCTTCTCAATCTGTGTCTCGACCGTTACAACCTATCCAGCCAGCACCACCTCTTCAACCATCTGGGGTGCCAACAAGTGGACCATCTCAGACAACAATACACTTACTACCTACAGGTAAACTTTGCTGAATCATTAAACCAAAGCTTTAGTTTTGTCTACAGTGAAATAGGACTATGGAATCAAGTGGAAAGATTAGACAAAAAATTCTTACTGTTATTTTGAAGATACTGTGTCTTTTGCATGCTGTATAACTTAGTTTTCCTGCCATTAAGTAGCAGCACTTATAGAATGGTTATAGAGAAGGCTTTAACTATAATGCCTTTGCCATTTAATACTGAAAACAGCAGAAATGAATATCCTTTCTTAGGAAGGATGGGTGTAATGATTCATTCTGGTTATAATCAAGAAAGTTATAATTGACTAATTAAATAAGAATTTAAAAATAATTCTTAACTTGAAGTAGTTTTAAGTGTCCTAACACTATCAATAGAATATATAACACTAATATTTTACCGTGTTTCTCCGAAAATAAGACATCCTCCGAAAATAAGACCTTCATGGAAACATAATATATCCCCTGAAAATAAGACCTAACGCATCTTTGGGAGCAAAAATTAATGTAAGACACTGTCTTATTTTGGGGGAAACAGGGTATTTGCATCTTTAAGAAGCTATAAATCAGATCTTTTCAAGGTGTAGTCTCTGTCTCCTAAACTGTTTGGAAACCAATCAAGACAGTTTTTCTTCATACAATAAACCATTGCTTATAGATTTATCTGCAAAATGTTTACATAAGCACAATCTTCATTATGGAAAACATTGAATTCACATGGAATTGTTTCCAGTGAAATTAAAATGACAGTCACTTAATTTAGAAATATCATTATGTAAACCCAGGTGCAGTATCGGTAACAAAAATGGGGACTAAAGACTCTTCATTTTCTAACCCACAAAACTAGGATATATAAAGGCTAAGGAGTCTTCAGTAAAGAAATCTTTTTATCTTTGTTGTACCTAGCATTTACCTCCAAATTTATTTATAGAACCCATTATTTTCTATAAGAAAGATTTGTTAATTGTTTTTATTATAAAGTTAATACATGGTTATTTGTAAAATGTGATTCTGACTTAGAGTTATTAATAAGAAGCTAACTCCTAAAATCATAATTGTAGTGCATGCTGAGGGTGAACATTTAGGATTCAATATTGACAAATATATATTAACATCACTCAAGGCATTAATGTTCTTGTGCCATAGGTTAGGAAGAATGCCAGAGTAGAGAAGGAAGAAGTGTGTATTTTAATGGATATTTTACTGTTTTGAATATAGAGATGGTTTGGCTCACCTAAAGTAAATGTCAGTTATAATACCCAACCAGTTTCTTGAATTGTGGAAATAGAATGGATTATACTCATTAGCAGATAGTCTGGAGAGCCTAAAATTCCACTCTGCTAAGAACATTTTAACATAGAGGAGGGGAAGTCTGTTCTTTTAAGTAACTCCTATAAGTTAGTTATTTTGAGTCTAAACCTTTTCTTTCATGCTTTTTAAGGAGTCAAACTAAAGAGTGGAAAGGGCACTTTGGCCATTGTGGCTCACAGTGTCCGTCTGCACACTAAAGGGTCTCGGGTTCATTCCCAGTCAGTGCTCATATCTGGTTTGTAGGTTCAGTCATTGGCCCTAGTCAGGGCATGTGCAGGAGGCAGCCAATCAATGAGTCTCTCACATTAATGTTTCTCTATTTCCCCTTTCCTCCCTCCCTACCTTCCACTTTCTAAAAATCAATGGAGAAAATATCCTCAGGTGAGGAAAAACAAAAAAGTGGAAAGGGCATTGGACAGAGTTGAGATGCTCTTTTACTCTGAAGTTTGTAGTAATATTAATTTTGGTTGGCTTTATGAAGATTGCAAAAGGAGACTGTTGTCTCTATATCTCTATTATTAGAGTTAGTACAAAGTTAATTAACATTTAATATTCTTCATTTAACATACATTGTACTGTATTCTTATTATATTTTTCTGCTTTTAATTAGCTCCAACCACTGTGAATGTAACACATCGTCCAGCATCTCAGGTGACCACGAGACTTTCTGTACCAAGAGCTCCTGCAAACCAAGTGGTTTATACAACTCTTCCTGCACCAACAGCTCAGGCTCCCCTGCGAGGAACTGTTATGCAGGCTCCTGCTGTTCGGCAGGTCAATCCCCAAAATAGTAAGAGACTCTTTTCTTGTATATAACACAAGTTGTAAGTTCTTCTAGCATGTAGTTGGAATAGCTTTTAAAATAAAAAAAATAATAAAGTGAACCACCATTGAACTCTCCACCAGGCTAAGAAATAGAGCTTTATCAGAATCTTACAAGCTTGTTTTATGTCCTTCCTTAATTGCATCTCTCTCCCTTTTCCATCAGAGGTAACCATCATCCTTACTTTACACTTTTCTGTATTGCCACTTACGTAGGTTTCAGTAAAAATCTTTAATTTTCCAAAATTTAATAAGTAGGACAAATTTAGCTATTTAAAGATCATGCAATAATGAAATTTCTTTTAAAAAATAATATTTATTAAATTGATTGGGGTGACATTGGTTAACATGAACATACAGGTTTTAGGTGTGTGTTTCTATGTTACAAGATCTGTATATCCTCCACCCAGAGTCAAATGTTCTCCTATTACCTTATATTAGAACTCCCTTCTCCCCATATCATCTTCCCTCTGGTAATTACCACACTGCTTTTTGTGTTCAGGAGTTTCTGTTTTATACAAGTGAAATCATGTAGTTCTTAGCTTTTCCTGACAGACTTATTTCACTTAGCATAATGTTCTCAAGGTCTGTCCATATTGTTGCAAACGATGCTATTTCATCCTTTCTTAAGGCTGAGCGGTATTTCATTGTGTCGATGTACCATATCTTTATCTAGTCCTCTATAGTGGGACACTTTGGTTGTTTCCATGTCTTGGCCACTATGAATAATGCTGCAATGAACATAGGGGCACACGTATCTTTGGGAATACATGATTTTGAGTTATTTTGGGTATACACCCAGGAAAGGGATTGCTGGGTTATATGGTAGTTCTATTCTTAATTTTTTGAGGAATCACCAGACTGCTTTCCATAGTGTTTGTACCAGTCTACATTCTTACCAGCAGTGGATGTTTCCTTGTTTCCACAACCTCTCCAACACTTGTTATTGCTTGTCTTGTTGATAATGGTCACTCTTAACAGGTGTAAGGTAGTATGTAGCATCTCATTGTAATTTTGGTTTGCGTTTCCCTAATTGCCAGTGAGGGTGAACATCTTTTCATATATCTATTGGCTATTCATATGTTTTCTTGGGAGAGGTGTGTTTTCAGGTCCTCTGCTTACTTTTTGATTGGGTTGTTTGGTGTTGAGTTTTACAATTTCTTTATAGTATATTTTGGAAATTAAACCTTTTTTGGAGCTACTGTTTGTAAATATTATCTTCCATCTGGTTGGCTGCTTGTTTCTTTTGCTGTGTAGACGCTTTTTGATTTGATATAGTTCCATTCATTTATTTTTGCCTTTACTTTCCTTGTCTTTGGGATCAAGGTCATAATATGTTCTCTGTGACCAAGTTTCATAAGTTTGGTCCTTATAGTTTTCTTCTATTTAACTTATGTTTCAGGTCTTATATTTAGATCTTTGATCCATTTTGAATTAATTTTTGTACATTGGGATAAACTGTAATCCAGTTTCATTCATTTGCATGTAGCTTTCCAGTTTTCCTACCCAGTTTCACCGAAAATAAGACAGTGTCTTGTTTTAATTTTTGCTCCCAAAGATGCGCTAGGTCTTATTTTCAGGGGATGTAGTATGTTTCTATGAAGTAGGTCTTATTTTCGGGGAAGCACTGTAGCATTTATTGAAGAGATTATTCCATGTGTGTCTATGGCTCCTTTGTCAAAAATTTATCTGTCCATATATGCATTTTATATGTCTTTTTATAGCTGGGTTTGTTTGCAATTGCAAAAGGAATTGTTTGTTGTTTTTTTTTCCATTTCTTTTTCTGAAGTTTTATTGTTAGTGTACAGGAAGGCAATGAATTTTTGCACATAAATTTTGTATCCTGCAACTTGACTTTTTTTGTTTATTGTTTCTAATATTTTTTTTGGTGGAGTCTTTAAGGTTTTGTATATATAGAATCATATTATCTGTAAGTGACAGTTTGACTTTTTCCTTCCTTATTTGGATGCCTTTTATTTATTTATTTTTGCTTTATTGCTCTGGCTTGGACTTCCATCACTATCTCTATATATAAAAGCCCAGCGACCAAACAGCTGGATGATCAGAACAATTGGTGGCTGTGAACAACATACTGTGGAAGCCAACCACCCTGAACAGGGCCGGGATTGGGACTGGGGCTGGCCAACCTCCCACGCTCCCCCATCTGACAACTTATGTGTGTCTCTTGAAGGCAGCATATGGGGTTTTTGTTTTTTTTTATGTTGTTTTTTTGCTGCTCTGTGCCTCTTTATTGGTGATTTCTGACCATTTACATTTGGAGTAATTATTGATGTATGAAGATTTCCTATATAACCATTTTATCTTTTGTTTTCAGGTAGTTCCATGCCTCCATTGGTTCTTTTCCTTTATGTTTCTCTCTGTTGCTTTTGTTTGGTGATATTCCATACATCTTTCCTCTCTTTTTCATCTATATGGCCTGGTTTGGGGATATTTTGTGTGTGGTTACCATTAGGTTTATAAAAATAAAGTTGCATGTGTACCATAGTTTTGTTCCTTTTGAGTGCATCTGATCTTCATTTTCTTTTGCCAGTTCAGACCCTTAGCTTCCTCCTTTATGTTTTTGTTGTCACAAATTATCATTGTTTATACTTTAAGTTTTTTGGTGATTTTACTCATAGTATTGTGACCTTGTTTTCTTTGTTTCAGGTAAAATAAAACCCCTTGATTATTTCCTGCATTGGAGGTTTTCTAGTGATAAGTTCCTCAGCTTCTGTATGTCTGGGAGCATTTTTATTTCTCCTTCATATTTAAAGGATAATTTTTGGTAAATTCTCACTGAATATTTGGTTCTACTCTTTTCTGTCTTGTAGGGTTTCTGCTGAGAAGTTGGATGAATTGTGATGGGTTTTCTTTTGTAGGTCACTTCCTCCTTTTCCCTGGCTGCTTTGAGAATTTTTCTTTGTCATTAATTTTTGACTTCAATACCAGGTGCCTTGGAAGAGGCCCTCTTTAGATTGAGGTAACTAGGTGATTTGTTTGCTTCTTGGATTTGAGGATATAGTTCTTTCCTTAGATTTGGGAAGCTCTCATTCATTATTTGTTTTAATAAGACTTTCCATTCCATGACCTCACTCTTTCTCCTCTGCAGTGCCTGCTTTTTCTGATGGAGTCAGATAGGTCTCATCAAGCTCTTTTCATTTTTCTTTATTCTCAGGTCTCTCTTATTTTCCTCTGCATCATTTCTTGATTCCTATCTTCGATATCACTAATTCTTTCCTCTATCTGGTTAGTTCTGTTTTCTGTGCCCAGTAGATCACTCTTTTTAAAAACATATATATTTTAATTGACATCAGAGTACCTGGCAGAATTATAGTATGGGCCAGGTATTGAATATATGGCAGGGATATGATTGAGGAAGTAGGTAGCTCTAAATTTTCTGCTTCTGTTGCTCTGATGTACGTCAAAACAGTTTCCTTTTGGGTAAAGTGAGTATCCATAGCTGATTAACATAGGTCATTGAGAGCAAGAGAACTTCATAACAGAAGGCAGGAATAACTTAGTAGGGTTTTTTCTTTCTTTTCTTATTTCCATTTTTTTTGTAGTGAAAAAGACATAACCTGACCAGTTAGGCTCAATTGGCTGGACATCAACTTGTGCACCCAAAAGGTCACTTGTTCGATTTCTGGGCAGAGCAAATGCCCAGGTTGTAGGTTCAGTCCCCAGTCTGGATGCTTACTGGAGGCAACTGATCAATGTTTCTCTCTCCCTCCCAGCGCCTCTCCCTTGTTCTCTCTAAATCCAGTAAAAACATATTTAAAAACAAAACAAACTAGAAAGCAGAACTTTTGTGGAAATAGCTTTTTTTTTTTGCCTGTCCTTAAAGTCACACTGCTTCATTCTGGGCTATTTGCCTTCTACATGTGAGCCACCAGTGTCCCAGTGTTCTGGGATTTTGCTCATAGTCCTTTTAGTAGGGATTCTATTTATTTCTCTCCTGTGCAGGAACTCTTGTTCCTTGTGTCTACTGTTTTCCTTTTTATTTGCTCTTTTATATTTGTGATACACATTCTCTGGTGGCTACTTGAGTAGATTTTTGTTGTTGTTTGCATATATGAGAATTTCTTTGTCTTCATGCTGGAATGATACTTTCACTGAATGTAGACTTCTAGGTTAGACATATTTTTCTTTTTATATTTTAAAATATAATTTTACTGACTTCGTGTGTTTAATCAGTGTTCTGCCAAACTTAAAATAGTATTGTAATTTATTGATTTTCTTTTGTAGGTGTCACAGTTCGAGTGCCTCAAGCAACTACATATGTTGTAAACAATGGAATAGCCCTGGGATCCCCAGGACCTCAGCTCACAGTGCATCATCGACCACCACAGGTACACACTGTAAGTGTTGATTGTGACTACAAAATTCTTAGCTATGAAACTGTCAGATCTTTTTTTTCTTTAAACTAGTTATATCAAAAGGAAATGACAGGTCTTCTGTTTTTCCTGCAGAAGTTTATTTAAGAGACCAGATTTTATCATTAGGAACAAATGTTCCTAGGGATGATAGTTGTCAAGGATCATAAAGCTTATGGTGGCTTATAATGTATAAAAAGAGTCCACAGGTAGAGCATGTGAAATGAAAGAGATAGACCATTTTAACTCGTGGTTAAATTAAAAATATTTTGGAGATTAAAAAGCATATTTTAAAAACCATTTTTTGATACTCTATAACTTTATTCTTTTCTTCGAAACATTATACCAGTTCTTCTATATTGCTGCCACTTTATTGTTTTTAATAATCAGTGGTATTCGGAATTCATTATTCAGAGATAACAGAAAATCACAAGATTTCCTCTTAGATATAATGTAGTCTCCAAAATAATGTCATATTATCCTGTGACATGAGTTTGGTATACCATGTAAATGGAAATATATCGGCTTTATGATGAGGGAGGAGATTGAGACATATCACTTCTTACCAAATAATGGATCATTCACTTTTTTATTACATGTAATAATGGCTAGCATTTATTAAGTGCTTACTATGTGCCAGGCACTGTTAATATACTTAGTTCTCACACAGGACTCCTTTAGGACTCCTGCTCTCTTTTTTTAATGATATGACAGCTAATAAACAGAGAAGCTGATTAAGCAGCCCAAGGTCATACTTTGTAGAAACCCAAGTTCTAGGGCCTATGCTCTTAATAGCTATTATTTTTATTGTTCTACAATGAAAACATAATATTAATGGAGCACTTACAATGTACCAGGCACTCCAATTTAATTTAATGTGTTTTAATTTAATCGTCACAACTTTACGAGGATTATTGATTTCTTATAGAAAAGGATACTGTGTCACAAAGATGTTAAGTTATTCTCTCTGTCACTACCCAAGCTAGTGTCAGAGGCAAAATCATTTTATAACACAGGCTGTCCAATCCCAGTCCCTCTAGTCTGGCCCTATTGGGGTATGTGTTAAATATACCATTACTGTTGTTTGTGTCTATAAATAATTGCTTTCATTCATTAGTCTTTCATAAAAAGATTAGCAAAAATCTCATTATAGTTTTTCAAATTTGATGACCTATTAAAGGTGTGTGTGTGTGTGTGTGTGTGTGTGTGTGTGTGTGTGTGTTGGTGGGGTCATTTGTTTTTTTTTTTTTAACCAGGTTTCATTCATGTGTATTGTCTTAGAATAAAATGCATCTCACAGGAGGAACATTCTTTTAATTAATTTAAAAAATATTTTTAAATAGCAATTTTCAAGTGTATGCAGAAAAAAATAGAGTGACAATTCCTATATATTTGTCACATATCTTCAACAATTATTAGTGCTTGGCCAGTCTTATTTCATCTATGGCACCTGCCACTTATTTCCATAACCATGTACACACTAACTATTTTGAAGCAATAGTTATATCACATTATTTTATCTATAAAACTTAAGTGAAAGCCATTGCAACAACAAAAATATAACAGTAACTCAGTTGACTTAGTTTTGGGACATGAGCAGATTCAGAATCCTAGAATTTTAAGAACTAGAAGGAATATTACAGGCCATTTAAACTTTTTAAATTCTTTAAACTTCTTATTGTTAAACTTCTTAAATTCCTGTGCTTCATCTAGTCAAGTTACGCATCAGCCATCGTCTCCTACATTGTTAGCTATATGTTTATTTACTGTTACTATACAACAATTAAGTCTCTTTCAGAAAAAAAGATAATTTGAGATAGGAATTAAAGCCACATGGTTAGCATTCAAATAAGTCCTACTTTTTAAAATACTTTTTTATTGATTTTAGAGAGATAGGAAGGTAGGGAGAGAGAGAGAAAAATATAGATGTGAGAGATATATTGATAGGTTGCCTCCTGCTTACACCCTACAAGGGATCGAGCCTGCAACCTAGGCATGTATGTACCCACCAGGAATCAGACCTTTGATTTGAAGCCACCCAACCAACTGAGCCACACTGGCCAGGGCTCAACTCATTTCTGTTTCTTCAGCTTTCAATGTTTTATCTAAGTTCAAAATTTTTTTCTCTTTAATTTTATATTTATTTTAGCTTTTAAATTGAGATTATACCTTTTTCAAGACATGTTTAAATTTTTTCAATCGGGCATAAGAATTTCAGCAGATTTATATTCCTTGACAATATTCAGCATATCCTTTCTGAGTTCTTATGTACATGTTACTGGTACTAAGTTTTGAGAAGGCATGGGAATTAAAAAGATGGCATCAGACTATCACAGAATTCACCATTTAATATATACAAATTATCCATTTAATAAAAAGTATATTAAAACAATTTTTTGTTAAATGAATTTTAAGAAAATCTTGCTTCATGACTTTCAAATTAAAGTCAGTGAGCAGTCCTGGCTGGTTTACTCAATGGTTAGAGTATCAGACGAGCCATGGAAGGGTGTTTGGATCAATTCCCAGTCAAGGGCATGTACCTGGGTTGCAGGTTCACTCCCTCCCCCCTGTCAAGGTGCATGTGGGAGGCAACCAATTGATGTGTCTCTCTCCCACCCTCCCTCCCTCCCTCCATTCTCTCTGAAAAGCAATAGAAAAAATACCTTGGGTAAGGATTAACAAAAAAAAATCCAAAAATACCACTTTCCTAAAGCCAGTGAATAATGATGTTTCACTAGGAAAAAAAAAAAATCACTTATATCCCTATTTCCTGGCTATCACCTGAATCTTTTTTGGAAAAATTGTCACTGTAATCTTAAAACACAAATATAATAATACTGATGTTCAATGTTAGATAAGTGAATTTGACTTCTTAAGCTTAGTATTAATCCTTTCTCATTATCTAGTTTTAACCTACCTTTTGAAATTTAACTTTTCTTTTTTACATAACCCTATGTCTGAGTAAAAAAGTTAACACTGGTTTTTGCCCATAAATCCCCATACTTTTTCTCATGCTTTACCTATTGACAATAAGGTACACAAATTTTTCTGTATTTCTAAATTCCCTCTTTCAGGATTTAATTTAAATGTCACCTATTTCATGTAGCCTGATCAAGAGCATAATGTACATTTATTATTAAATGTGCTTATTTCTTATTTATAAGAATATGCTAATCTTTATATGGAAAAAACAGCTTTAAAATGAAAGTAGAGTTAAAAACTCAAATTTTCTCTGATAGAGTAACACACATAATATTTTATTTTTAAAGTTTTAAAAAATGTTATTGACTTTTGAGAGAAAGAAAGGGAGAGGGAGCGAGAGAAACAAGACATAAGAAACATTGATTGGTTGCCTCTTATACACACCCCAACCTGGGCACAACCTGGGTATGTGCCCTCACTGGGAAGCGAACCAGCAACCTTTCACAACACAAGATGACACTCAACCAAGTGAGCCACACTGGCCAGGGACACATATTATTTTAAAATGTTACGTTGTTCTAAAAAAAGAAGCTGTAGCATATAGAATTAAATCATTATTTTGTTATAAGTATATAATTATTTCAATCTGTCAAGATGATGTTCCATCAGCAAGGGCTTTTATTTTCCAAGGAAAACTATAGGTCAGGAAAGAGTAGCAGGGGTTACTTCAGCATCATTGTTTGGGATACAGTTGGTTACACTGTAAAGGCTTTCATACATATTCTCATCAGTGGCTTTACTTCATCACCAATTAAAACTTGCCAAATATTTGATATTTCCCTGTATTTTAATATAAAATGTTCTCAGTAAGTCACTTCTAGGATGTCTTCGTTCTAATTCTCAAAAACAGCCCTTTGTGTGGTCATTATAAATCAACATGGCTCTTCTTGCTTAGGAGCCCCCACGCCCTGTGCACCCAGCACCCTTACCAGAAGCTCCACAACCACCGCGCCTGCCCCCAGAAGCTGCCAACACATCTCTGCCTCAGAAGCCGCACTTGAAGTTAGCACGAGTTCAGAGTCAAAATGGCATTGTACTGTCATGGAGTGTCCTGGAAGTGGACCGAACCTGTGCCACTGTTGACAGCTACCATCTCTATGCTTACCATGAGGAACCCAGTGCCACTGTGCCCTCACAATGGAAAAAGATTGGAGAGGTAAAGGCACTTCCTTTGCCAATGGCATGCACTCTGACCCAGTTCGTATCTGGCAGCAAATACTACTTTGCTGTTCGGGCCAAGGATATTTATGGACGTTTTGGACCTTTCTGTGATCCTCAGTCAACGGATGTGATCTCTTCTTCCCAGAGCAGTTAAACCTTGGAGCTTTTCTCTCTTCTTTGAAAAGTTCCACTTTTTGGTCTTGTTTTAATCTTGTGCATGATACCCATTGTAAAAATCTACATTGTGCGAGATTTCTTGGACAGATGTGTATATACACTACGTTTGTTTATAATCAGAGAATAAAATAAACTTAGCTCATAAAGCAAGAACCTTTTCCTGAACAATTTAAGCTTCAAGGTTTTGAAATGTAAATGTGCATCTTCCTTTAGTCTCGAGGCTGGGGAATAATCTGTGTGGGTGTTTGTGTGGTTTTATTTTTTTCTATTTATATATGTTTGTTGCAGTGAAATCTCCCATTTTCATTCTCAAATTTACCTCTCTTCTAGTATAAAGTAAATAGAGCAAAGCATCTGAGGTATGTGCCTGGCATGATTCTATTACTAAGGGATCTGTAATTTCATAGTTATATGATTTAAACAGAATCTAAACAAAACTCAGAGGGAAAAAAATAAAAAGAAAAATGGTTCAAGAGCTTAAAATAGTTTAATTTGAATACAGGAAATGATCTGTTATCTTTTATTATCTGTTCTGGGTTGTTAAATAGGCAAAAACATCTAAATGGCCCCTCCCTTTTCTAATCTTGGTTTTACATTTATTTTGTGCCTTAAACATTAACTGCAAAAATAAAGGTGGCCATTTGTCCATTGTTGTTTCTTTCCTTTTCAGCTTTTAGCCCTTCATTTTTTCTTTAACTCCACAAAATATAACACACTCCCTCAAGTAAATGTTAAAACAAGGCTTTTATACATATTCTCATCAATGGCTTTACTTCATCTAACTCCAAAATTTTTACTTGCTATTTTCTCCCAGGAATATAAATGCTTTTATTTTTGGTCACTATTTAAATTTACTTTATGTAAAGTAGATCAAGAGAAGACTGTACTATGTAAGAAACTTTTCCGATTAACATATTTCAGTATCTGTGCTCACACTGTGTTAGAAATTATGAAAGCAATTACAATTTACTTTATTGCCCAAAGCATAAATTTTTTTCAAAGAAATAGTCAAATTTATAAAATACCGTGAGTTAAAATATTAAAGGGAAAGAACCATTATCTCTTTATTCTTTTATATCGTTCCTTTTGTTAACTTTTAACTTTGTTTTGATGATGCCAAGTTTTGTGTAATTTATCCTGTGTCAGTTTTGGATAGAATTTAAAGCACATTCTTTGGGGTCAGTTTATGTAACAATTAGATATAACTTAGTGTGCATCTCTGTTCCTCTTCAAAGTTAAAGTCAGCTTAGGTGTCCTGCATTCTCAGTATGAGTGTGAGGTCTTGGTATCAGGTAGTTGAATGTAGATAGTATAGGACAGGATTTCCTGGGTACACTTGGGGTTGAGAGTGTGGTTGGGAATATTTTGAAAGGAATTCATGGAGTTTGTGAAATAATTTATCATCTTCCTTTATCATATTTGAATTTATATTTCTACCTTCTCAAATTATACCTCTTGAAATTATATAGGAGGGAACTATTTCTTCCATTAATGTTTTGTTTGCCACATGGGTGGCTTGAAACTGGAAGCATTCTAGTTGTAAAGGCTTTAAATAGACTTTCACCAGTCAGTGTATATCATGTTAAGAGTGAAGTTTGATTGATGCTGAAGAAAGCCTACAGTTTGCCAAACTATAAATACTCCAAAAACCTTCCTTTCACTTTCAGAAAATAAGGTCACAATGAGAATTCAAGTTTCCATGAATCAAATTTGCCAACCATGTAGCTATAACTCATTCTAGAACTAATGACGCTGGTAAAGAAGTTGCCAATGTCATGCCAATGAAAATTTCAAAAAGGAGACCTATCTGAACACCTGTCGATATCTGCATGTATATATGTTTCTACCTGCAGTGGATGCAACGTTGATTTTGTGTTCAAGATCATTCCTGTCTACAGAGTAGAAAGCTCATGTTCAAAATTGTTTTTTGTTTGTTTGTTTGTTTTGTCATGTGATAACAATTTGCCTACTTAACCTTGAAATGGTTTCCTTGGTGAATGTTTCTATTTATAGTCACTAGTCCCTATTTTAAAGTTTTTGTAGCACTATATAATCCTGTGAAGAATGCCCAGTTGAATGCAAATACTTCATTATTTTAATGTATACTGTGTTTTCTGTCAAAAAATTTTTCAAACAGTAACCTTAAAATATTAACTTTTATTTTGGTACAGTAAAATAACTTGTTATTCCAGATGGTGGAAGGAAGGTACAAAGAAATATTGTAATTATTTGAGGAAAAAGCATGTTATAAAATGGCCTCCGAAAATTACCCTGCTGGGATTTGTAGGCAATAGCAGCCAAATTGGATTAACTGAAAGGTGGTAGGCTAGAACTCTAGTCTTTTGAGTCAGGTTTTACTGTTGATGGACACTTCATTCAGAAGAGAGAATGGAAGATTCAGCTAGAAATAGCTACGGATTACAGACTTTTTGTAGCAGTTCACACCCCATGATACCTTTTTTATTTTGTTGTACCTTTTCACAAAGTATTATAAATAAGCTTGTTTATCCCATTTTGGGAATGCAAGTTTACTAAACTTTTTAGCTTGACAATACTTGTGTTAAATGTCACTTTATTGGAAATTCTGGAAATTTCTGAAATTTCAACCCAAAATGTAGGGTGGTTATGTGGAATTTAAAGGTAACAGTGATGTTTGTTACTCTTTACTTTGTACTGTTTTAATTTTCGCCCTATTTTAAGTGTGAGTAAGCCTTTTTCCAAAATTGCTATTGCTAGTAAATTTATAAATTACATATAAAAATAATATCTGTTAACAGTTAACTTGATGAGGTAACTATATCCCTCTTTCTCTGGACTCACTTTTAAAAATATGCAGAATACAGTGTACTGTTTAACACAGTAGAAGTCAATGAGAAGAGTGAAGAGAGCTTTCTACCTTGAAAGGTATTTATTGGGGTACCATTTGCCTCACTCGAGATGTTCCCCACTCTCCCTACCCCCATTGTCAGATAAATGAAAGGTTTATTTGAAAAACAAGTCCTAGAGTAAGATGCTTAGACTCTTAGGGGTACATTTCTGCACCACACAGAATTCTCTTACTGTATTGCATAAGTGTTAGCTAAGCTTTTGTTTTCTTTTGTTTATATTTTCTAAATTATTATTTATGCAAAAAGGTGAGTGTTCATATTGCATGACATGCATTTATCTTGTTCCACGAATTTCCCAGTACTATACAAGATCAACAAAATAATGCCTGTGGTATCGTCCTCTCTTGCTTTTATACCTATGATCTTAGCACTGTTAGAGTACTGCAAAGTCCTTGGGTTATTTCAGTATCTTATGTTTCATTCGTTATTTTATTAATGGCCAGTTGTTGTTATTGGCCTGTTTTATTCTAATTTCCAGAAAAATCATGTCTCAGTATTAGATTATTGCAAATAATTTTATCTAAAACCAATGTATGATTCTGCCTTCCTTACTGGGCAAATGATGTGTCCCATTCTTCTCCATCCCCCACCCCCTTTTTTGCATTTTGGGACAAAGGAAAAGATTAGAACAATTCTTATGAGGTGTTTTGTTAGTGTGGTAGACTTACATAATTCCTAAAATCTTTTTCTCTTGAGCCAGCCAATGGGGAGGAATAGGACCATACAAATAGTTTTATCATGCTAAGTAAGTTTTTTAATTTGTAGATTCAGCTAAATACCAAGCATTTATATTTAAATGCTGGCCTTTTTTTTCTTCTTAATTTTGTTTGTAAATAAGATAACTGGGCAATCAAACAAACACCTTTTGGAAAACTTGGCTTTAGTATTTCATCAGCCATTTCAAAGTTAATATAAAAATAAATTCTTTTTAGGAAACTTGCATTCTGATTTTTCTTTATTGCAGTTGAAAGTGTAAATAAGACAATGTTAAGATCTTCCTAATGTCTAATATAAACTGGGCTGTATATAGCAAGTTGTCCTATTTTTATTAGGTTTTAAAGGTTTTTGTGTTTTTTTTCTTTTTTTCTAAATGTACAGTAGACTGGTACCTGTTTAAGTGTTAACTGTAGTGGGATTTGTCCAGCAAGCCTGAAATTTATACTTTGAAATAAACTATGGGTTTTTAACATTCTGAGTACTCGATTCATTCTGATTATTCTTGCCCCTTGTGTTTGTTTCTTTCAAAAGTCTCTTAGTTTGCTAAGGATCATTCATTAGGCTGTACAATATGGTTTATTTAGCCTATTTGGCAATACCCCAGCACTAAAAGTACACACAGTTTTCAAACTTTGAAAGAAAAGCTATTACACAGAGTTGCTCTGATTAGATATGCTGCTTTTCAGTAATGGGAGATAACATTAAGGTTTGCTATATTGTGTGCCTAGCCTGCACTACAAGACAACTGATACCTGTTAATGCCAGAAATACCACTCACTGAATTTCTGTTAGAGGTTCTATTGGAAACACAGCTCCACCTTTCTTTTGGGCTTTGTCAGTAAATATATCCACCCAGGGGAAGGAAGGGGGAAGAGCATGGAGGAGTATAGGTTCTGAGGAGCCAGGCCTGAAATAAGCACTCATCTCAAATTCCACTGAGAATAACTTGTCATGTGGCACAATTACCTAAGGGAACCTGGGATATGTGGTCTGATTGGCCAGGCATAAAAGAATATGGGTTTTGATGAGCGAAAATCATTGATTGTCTGCCTCCTGTATACCCCCTACTGGAATTCGAGCCCACAACCTGGGCATATGCCCTGATTGGAATCAAACCCAGGACCCTTCAGTCCACAGGCCAAAAAGCTCTATCCACTGAACCCAACCAGCTAGTGCTGCCATATTCTCTTGTATGTAAATTTGTATGCTAAAGTCTAGTATTGTTAATCATATGTAATGTTTCTTCTACAGTGAATGCTTGTGAACTACACAGTCAACAGTGGGGAATGACAGTAACAGACTAAATTTTAATACATTTTATTAAGACTAATTTTAAATGGAAAAACATAGCTAAAATAGTGCCTTTGGTATCTTATTTGCAACCTTCTATTTTCTTATCGCCCTTCATTTTATGTCAGGTTTCAAAATTGGCTTCATGGTAATAAAATCAAAGTTGTAGGCCTCTGGCATGCCCTCATGGATAGTTTGGTTGAACCTGTTCCAGTGAAAAACAGGGAGGCCACCTTGTACTGTGGGACCACTAATGGCATGTGCTGTGTACTGGAGTGCTAGGTACATATCTGCCACCTAGAAAAAGAGAAGAGGAAGACATTTTAGAAAAACAATTTGGAAAAATAAATTGACTAAATCCCTATCCCCACCCCCCACCCCCATTTCCAAAATCACAATATTAGTCCCTTTAAAACAAAATCTTGCCAACTTCCACAATCTGCTATTCTGTCCTCATTTGGCATTCAAATATTAATTGAACAGTAGGAGTCTATTAGCAATGTAGCCAAAGTGTGAGACCTATAATCAATTATTCATAATCAAAATTCTAGCTCAGAAATTTATTAAAAAGTAACCTCCATATGGCTGTTTTCTCAGTTGTAAAGTAGACTGATAACCCTACTTCACAGATGAGTTGTCATGAGGATTAATGAAAGCAAGTGTTTGGTGCAGTGCCAAAAAATGTTAATTCAATAAAAGTTTTATTAATCAAGTACAGTAGCAAGTTATAAAGTAGAGCTCAATATCAAAAAATGCCTAAACAATGGAGAGCAGCAGATCTTAACCTTAGAAGAAAGAAGAAAATGTCTCATAACTTAGGATTTTCCCTGTGCTCAAAATGGCTTAAGAGAAATATTTTTAAAGTATATCCTCAATAGAAATTTTTTTTTATGGGAAATTGGCAGGCTCCTGTGTTTCCAGAAGAATTAGTAAAATCTGACAAATGGCAGGTCAGCTTGGATTCTATGCAAGGCAGCAGAGGGTAATTCACTTTGTATATTCTGGGATGGATATAACATGTCACACACTTTACTGAAAGTTTGCAAATGCCATAAAAAATACAAAAACATTCATTGGGGCTTCATGTGTACCAAGCTCGGTATCCACCCCGCCCCCGCCCCTTTTATTGTATTTCTTAAGGTGACCTGATTAACAAAATTGTATAGGTTTCAGGTACACAGTTCCACAACTCATCTGTCCACTGTATTGTATTCACCACCCCAAGTCAAGTATCTTTCTATCACCATTTATCCCCCTATTCTCCCCTCCACCTTCCCTCTCCCTGGGAATTCAGTGTTGCTCTTGTCCATTAGTTCTTCTCTCTTTTTTCCTCAATCCCTCTACCATGCCTCACCAGTCCTCAAATACCCCTCCTCTCCAACAGCTGTCAGCCTGCTCTGCTGTGTCTATTTTGCTTGTTCATTAGATTCCACTATTTTTTTTTATTATTTTGCATTTCACAACATATTGAGATCATTAAGGCTAAAGTTTTGCCATCATCATATACCTATAATATAGGGTGAGTTGGAGCTCAGACTATTCTAAAGAAAGCATCTCCTATTTAGGCTTTAGGCTGAGAGAAAAAAAATAATGTGTGTGTGGTCTATTGACATTCTTAACAGTTTAAGAGCTGAAGATAGAATAGTTAACTCTTCTCATAGATTTCTTCCAGAATTTAGGACTGGAGTTGAAAATGAAAAGGCACACGCCCAAACCAAAAGTACAAAAGTATGTGGTAAAATGATTCCACCAACTAAAATAACTAGCTCACCCACTTGGATCTCCCAAACCCATGAGTGTTGGAGTAAATTTTTTAACAACTAACTGAGGAAAAAAAAGGCCCTGGTTTGTAATGTTGGCTGATTTCCATGCTGTAAATACTCCCACCATGGCTGAATTCAAGCTATCAACACAACAGATTTTAACAACTGGTCCTCATATCTATATGAGCTATTTCAGACCACCGCTGCAAACATAAGATACATTATAGCACTTATCAATTCTAACATGCTAAAAACTAAAAACCCTTCAATGATTTTGTCTGGTCCAATACTTATTCTTTCAGCTAAATTAAATTTCTATTTAATGTAAAATCACACTGCTCTCAATATGTTCTTTGGACTTTAGGCCAGTCTGGAAAACTTTAGACATTCACATTATTACCACCAACATCATAATGATGTGTACATTTTTAAATAGCCCACTAAGTACTGCTCTAAACACTCTAAAGATATTAAATGTCCTTCTCTACAACCATATGAAGCAAGTACTGTTACTTCCATTTTACAGAGGAGGAAACAGAGGCATAAGATTATGTAATTTACTGTTAACAGTTAACTGCCACACATCCAAAACAAACCATTCCCACATGCCATGATATTTTGAATTGAATTTAAAAAATCAATTTATAATGGATATATATAGCTAATATGCAAAGTGCCCACTCAGGAGTTCAACCGGGAGACTGGGAGTTCGATTGCTTGCTATGATGTGAGCTGACCACCAGGGAGCAGCATGGAACAAAGGAAAGCCCCAGCTGGCAGCTGGAAGGCTCCAATAAGCCCTGATTGCCTGCCAGGCCTAGAGACCCTACTCATGCACAAATTTCACACTGGGCCTCTAGTTATAAAAATAAATATATTACAATTCGGGTGTTCTTGAATATTTCAGCTGAAAATTCTCATGAAAAATTACTTTAAAGTTGGTCAGGGCTGCTGCCACTTAGGGAAAACTTATTTTTAATAAGCGCGCATGGTGTGTGGGGAAGGTCCGCTGCTTCCCTCTACAGACGCTTATGGTGTACAACAGGTTAAGTAGCAGAGCAGGGACTTAAAGTTAGGCAATAGTACCTATCACCAGAATATATGAAAAACTGAATCCTGACTCAAGTAATGGCTAGAAACATGGTTGTGCTCTATGCCACCAAAACTTTTGCAGCTTTGCCTTTAAGTAAGTGTAGGCGCTGGTGGAAATGAAATTCAAAAGTCAGTAGCATGTACCTTCGTATCATAGCAACCTCCAGGACTTGGTTCAAATGTGTTCAGATCTTCACGGCAGCAGATGGTGTTGCACGGATCACCCTTACTGTAAGGATCCTTCAGATAATCTAGGAAACAGATTGGGACAAGAGTAAGCACAGACTATCCTGAGGTAACACTGATCCACAATAAATGTTTGGACCTGTTAAAGGCTAGATAATGGGTGAGGCCTCTGCATCCCAGGGTGCTCCCGGACACAGAAATCTCCTTTGGCTTGTACTAGCAAAGGGCAACTATACGTTTCCTGCTCCAGGCCCAGCCTGTTCTGAAGAACCTTACACAGCAAAGAGTGGATGAAAGAGAGATTAACAGGATAAATGTGCCTCAATTTTCCCCCCACAAAATAAATACAAATTTGACTTTGATACTGTTCAAAAATAAAGTATTTATGAATAATTTCTGTTTTATTGACTGCTTTTGTCCTTGGAAGGAAATCTGTGTTTGGGGGTGGGGATAAAAACACAAAACAAAAAAACAACAAGAAACTATATCGTTTGGGTTATTGCTTCTGTGTTTCACATAAAAGTTTTCCAATTTAAAAAAAAAATCCATTGAATCTTTTCCCTGTCATTTTGTAAAAGGTGGACAAAATTTTATTTGTTGAGTATAAAATATGTGTAATGTTGACTACAAAATACTTAATTCATTAACTTCTTATAATTCCTTCTAGTACAGAGATAATAAACTTACATGGATTCTTTATCCATGGGGAAGAAAAGGAGTTTTGAAGAATGATTCCCCGAGAAATGTGCTACGTACTGTTGTATCGCATGATATATTTCATAGATTCCATGTCAGTCACTTTTCCTTGGTCACGCCGGAAGATTTTGGCTCGTGGAGCCAGGTCATATGAGTAGTCCATTCCCAGCTTCTGAACTAAGAATTGATAGCCACTCCAGTTGTAGATTTTTTCATGGAAAGGAATGTTGTAGGAAGGCCAATATCCTGAGTTGGAATGGAAGGAAAGGAAGAGTGGCATTGACAGGGAGGGAGACAGAAAAGGAAAGAGAGGGACCAAAAGAAATGTTATGAAGGTGTGTAATTACATGAAATTGACATTTGTGTAATTACATGATATTGATATTATATAAAAAGTAAAACTTTGTGAACCCCGGCAGTCAAACCATTGTAATTTACAGAATTGGTATTATTCCATTAAGGGGAAAGAGCACCAGAATTCTTTGGTTTTCACCCAAAATTCTTAAAGCAATCTCTTAACCAGGTAACAACATTAGCGTTCATTGAGCAAAGTGAAGTATAACACCAAGTGGTCTGGGGAGCTCATTTCAGTGGACTTGGTTAGTGAAATGCCAAAAAGATGGTTCCACGGTGTGGTCCTCACAGGGTATGTACTATGCCAGGAAAGTGGAGGAACAAAGTGCTGGGGATCAGAAAACCTGGATTCTAGGCTCAGGGCTGAATAACCTGGTTTTAGGCAGTGAATTAGCATTGTGTTTTTGGTGGGTTGTTTTTTTGTTTTTTTGTTTTTGTTCTTTGTTTCCATTTCCTTTTTTTAGCAGTGGGAGGGAAAAGGAGAGTCAGTAATATGAGGGGAATGGAGCTGATCGTTAAGGTTCCAGTAGGCTTTCAACTCCTTTGACTCGAAGCTTCATTCAAAGGCTCGGCTTCATTCAAAACTGGGAAGTGTGCCAAGGCCACTAGTCACCTAGTCTCAACCATGTGGCACAACCACAGTAAAATCTTTTCAGGAGCAACCCAGATTATAGTGGCCTGGATGATCAGTCAACACAGGGGCACCACCACTCAGAGTTCTCTCTCTGGAGGCCTGCTGTCATTGACAGGCTCTTAAGAGCTGGATGGACCAGCCTCCAAGGTCAGACCACCAGGGTGTCAGTTTCAAGTTGCCATGCTAACCAAGTAACCAACTAGTGATTTAACTTCTCAGGTGAATTTTCTTCCCAGAAAGGGACGTAGGTCTACTACCTAATAGTATCGGATCTGCTTGGCAATGGAAGTTCCCACCTTAATTCTGCTTTATGCATATAATGTACACGTCACTGATGTGAGCCATTCCTGCTGAGATGGCTCACGCCAGGTGTCATACAAAGTTGATTTGGGGGCCTGGGAAACTTGAGGACCAGGCCGTGATCCCCAGGGTCCATACCTTATCTTGGTCCTGTACCTACTGATTGGTCAGCCCATCTATTTCAATAGTTTCCTAATTGACCACCTGTCCTCTCTGATCTCCAGTCCACCCTCCCTTTTCAGAAACGTCCATGTCCTAAAGGATAAAGGCTAAACTGCTTAGCAGGCTGTACAAGGCTGATATTTCCCCCTGACCACCTATTTCACACTTCATAGCCTTTCCTTTGGCTAGCTTGAGCTAACAGTTTCTCAGTCATACCAGTTCTCATGTTTCATTTGCTTGACCCTTCCCCTTGTCAAATTAATGAGTTCCTGTTTGGGCTATAAACCCCAATCAAACATCATCTTCTGTTTCATTTATTCAACAAATATTCAGTGAGGACTCACTTGTGTGTGTTCATAAATCCATCAAGGTGCTCAAGAATTTACAAGAATTTTCTCCAGCTTTTTTACAACCCTGTGAAATCGTAAAGGTCTATTCCAGATGTGTTTCAGAATTCAGGTTTTTAAAATATTTTAGAACAGCAGTGGCGTGTATGTATCAGATATGGCATTGCAGTCTCTGGGGGAAGTACTCCCAGTCTCTGGGAGTGACCTTCCACACTGGCCGGTTTGGCTCAGTGTACCGTAAAGAGGGTCTGCCCGTGGAATAAAGGGACCCTGGTTTGATTCTGGTTAAGGGCACATACCTTGGTTGCAGGCTCCTACCCAGTCTGGGCCCTGGTCAGGGCAGGAGGCAACCAATCGATGTGTTTCTCTCACATCAATATTTCCCTCTGTCTTTCCCTCTCTCTCCCACTTTCTCTAAAAGATCAATGTAAAAATATCCTTGGGTGAGGATTAATAAGACACACACACACACACACACACACACACACACACACACACTGAGTGATCTTTCTGCAGCCTAATATATAAACAGTCTCTAGAGGAGAGGGAACAAAGATATAAATAGACCGTTTAAGCTCTTCCAAATGAGTTCAGATCAGGTCATGTTTTGCTATCAAGTGATTAGGAACACTTGATAGCAAACCCACCCCCAACCCACCCACCCACCTACCCAAACAAACCTTTGTTTTAGAGTTTTGAAATTTTGAGAATTCAAAATTATAAATGTGGCTGTGGACCTGTTCCATTACCATCATGTTTTGCAGATGAAGAAAGTGAGACTTGGAGAGAGTGAATAGTTTGCCTGAAATTCTGAGGAGCAGAGATTCACATGGGGACAGTGTGACTACAAAACCTGGGCTTCAACATCTGGGCTTCGTTCTTGTCCTCCAGAACCACCTCCCTTGACCCCTCCCACTGATAACGGCTCCTTTGGTTTCACCACTGGGGTTCGTGAAATCTTTAGTTAAATCTGTTTATCGTGGTGTCTGAGTGCTAGAATGGCTGCTTTCTGTCCCTTGCTTCCCTACCAGATTGTGAGTTCCTAAAGGTCAGGGATTTTGTACCTGCATCTGTGCTCTTCTGGTCTCTGGGCCAGCATGGAACTCCCATAAATATTCGCTGAATTGAACTAAAAAGCTTAACTCGGGAATCCAGGAAAGGAGGTAATAGTAGAGCCATGAAAGTCATAAGATGATGAATGGCTGGCTCTGTCCCAGCCTACACACAGTCACTTAAGAGTTTGTGCTGAACCTGGAAATTCTTTCCCAGGGTAACTAGTGAAAGGTTATCTCCCCCTCCCAAACTGGTGGGCGGAGTTTAACACATGACCCCTTTAAGGTTCTCCCCCCCTCCCAAACTGGTGGGTGGAGTTTGACACATGACCCCTTAGGGCTCCCCCCCCTCCCAAACTGGTGGGTGGAGCTAACAACGTGACTGGCACCTGCCAGGGGGACATCTCCAAGACAGTGAGCCACCAATTAACACGGGCCAAGGTGCCCTTGGGGCCCATCCCTTCCTATTCCACCCTGGGCCCAATCCCCTCCCTTTCCGTCCTTTAAGAGGGACTCCAGGCCGGACACGTGCGCTCTTTGGAGGCCACCTCCATTGGAGGGGCATCTCCATTAGCCCGGTTGGGTTCCGATTTCCTGTCCCCTCTCCCCTAATTCTGATCTTTGCCTCGGTGATGGCTCCCGCCCATTACCGGGGAATAAACTCTCTTTAAAACTCCCTGTTGTTCTGTTTCCTGTTTCCTTTCAAACCTAACATGTTGGTAACAACTAGCAGTGGCATTCCCATCCTTTCTTCCCCAGCACACGCTCCTTCATCACACACTCACACATCACACGTTCCCCACCATGTATGTATACACACACACACTGATCATCCTTCCGACTTCTAGTATGAAGAAGATACCTTTCCGTAGAACATCAGTTTGTTCAGAATATTCTACATATGAAGGAATTTGCTCCACAATGTACAGAGTGCCCGGGTCAAGGCTGTGCCTCAGCTTTACCTTCTTCAGGTCCAGGACCATGTACTGATTGTTATAGGTGCCTGAAACAGAGAGAGAGACAGTAAGCAGGGCATGGGTATGGCTATGCTGGTTAACTCGAAATCCAAACATATTCCTGAAAAGTTACTCTGCAGGGCCACTTACCAGAGTTGTACTTTGAAAATATCTCTGCCCACTGCTTGCCATCACTGGCCATCATATTGGCCAGACGGACTCTCTGCCAGGCCAGGAGGGACTCGGGTCTCATAAACCTTAGTAGGGTTCTATTATACACGCTGTTGGTGGTCTGCAGCAGCACCAACCCGCTACTAAGAATGTAAAAGTCGTCCAGAGATACTAAAAACCCTGCAGGAGAGACAAATGGGCAAGTCAGCATACATATACATGACATATTTAGCCTCCGTTATTAGCACAGAGCTTCAGACACGTGATGCCCTTTGCAAAGAATATCAGTTGTTATTATCCCTGACCTGCAGTCGCCTCTCCCAGAATGGGCCATCTCTGTGGCAGTTATTTAACTGCTGCATAGAAGGATGCCATCGGACCCCATCCCTGGATTCCGCATTGACATATTTTTGACTTTATAATTTGTGATGACAAAAATATATTAAATCTGGAATATTCCAATTTCCCATAACACTGAACAGAAGAAATAGATTCCCACTTACTAGGATTTTTACAGGACAACTTCCAGTTACAGAGGGATATTAACAGGGTTCATTGTTGGATCATAAGAATATGGATGCCGTCTTTCTTCTCTTTGTATTTTCCAAATGCTTTGTATTTTCCAAATTTTACATAAGGAGTCTAAATTACTTTTACAAATAAAAATCCAGATTTACAAAAGTGAACATGGTTTTGAAACACTGGGTCAATGCTTTTTATAAATGATGGAAGCAACACAAAGCTCACTGAAGGCACAATTCTTTTTTTAAAAGACCTACTTTGCTAGCCTAATAAATGCGGGAAGCCCCTCAGAAGTCAGAAGGCTGGTGAACTTTCCAGCAGGGCTGAAGATCTGCATATTATTACCTTCTGCCAAACGGCTGAGGGCAATTCCCCTGACCTGATGGTCCTTTGTTGTTTACCAGGCCTTCCCTTTGATATGTATATCTGCTTTGCTAAAGGGAAAAATGTGTGAATAAAAAGTCGTGGGTGAGGACATCCAGGTCCCCTAGAAAGTGGAGCCTCCATCTGGCTCCCCCCCGAAAATGCCTTCCAAATTCATGTTTCATGTCTAGTCCTTCTAGTGTATTCATTTATGTCGCAGCCCCCTCTCCAGATTCTGGGACCCTAGCTGCGAAAGGACCCTCGCAGTCCTTTAAACCACAACCAGTGTGGTGAAGATCGGGAATGCCAGACACAGCTGTAACAAGGAGAGAAGATATATTGTCATCGGTCCCAGCCAGAGTGAGAAGCTGGGAATGGGCTCCTCTGGAGCGTCACCACTCTCCACACTTCGATACACCTTATCACTTCTGTCACATGATTACCACTTGTTTGCATCAGAGTTTTCCCTCAATCAAACTTAAAATATCTACCCTTGTCACATATAACAGTATTCAGGGAACTGTGGGTTTAATGAAACAGATTCATGTCTACCAACATGCCCAAAATACTTGTCCATCAACCACTTAACACCACCTCCACCAGCACTGTGCATGCCACACACTCAACAACAAACAACATGTAGTCGTCCGATGCTTTCATACTTGGGCAGAGCACGATTACGCTTAGAGGGGTGGGGGCATCTATTCAAAATCAAACAAACAGCAGTCTCCTTCCTGGCAGACCTGGAATGAGGCCCTGCATCCGGGCCACTGCTCTCCATGCTCAACCTCATGGCGCTTCCTCTTCTGGCTTAGCGAAGGCTGGAGGAGGAGAGCGCCTCGGAGCCAGTGGACCTGGGACTAAGCATTGACCAGGTACAGAGCAGTGAGCATTACAGGTAGGAACAGTAAATATGAACCAAGGGTATATAATAGGAATAGGCATGGCATGGAGAGTGGGGGTTTGGGGAGGTGGGAGGCAAAGAAACATTAGAAATACCAGTTTGGGTCGTCATTCACCCAACAAGCACCTGGATAGGTAGGGTGGTTCAAATACAGGGATCCCATGAAGCTAAAAGTCTTCAGACCATGAACTGGGAGCCGGAAGGCCACATGTCAGCATTACCACTAACAAATCTGCCACTTCCCATTTTGCCTCTCTGTTCCTTAATCCCTTCCTCTGATAACCCGGGGCTAAGTGATGTCATTCAGCTCTAACAGTCTAATTTTAAGTTCTGAGTAGGAAAGTGGCATGTGGAGAGCAGTCTCCAACTAACTCATCTGAGCCTCCACAAGGCTGTACGGAAGTTCATATAAAGGAGAGAAGGTGGCTCACTCCAGGTGGTACAAGCCTGGATGGCAGGCACCCCTGAGTGGAATTTTTTTAAAATATATTTTTAATTGATTTTTTTACAGAGAGGAAGGTAGAGGGATAGAGTTAGAAACATCAATGAGAGAGAATCAATCAGCTGCCTCCTGCACACCCCCCACTGGGGATGTGCTTGCAACCAAGGTATATGCCCTTGACCGGAATCGAACCTGGGACCTTTCAGTCCACAGGCTGACGCTCTATCCACCGAGCCAAACCGGTCTCGGCCCTGAGTGGAATTTTAATGGGCAACCCCTCTGGGAAGATACAGCCTGGACATAGGCTGCATGGCTTGACAAGTAAAACGTGGAGAGGTTTCAATGACCTTTCCTTCACCTCTTGGGCTGGGGTTGTTTCCAAGTGTTTACTAAGCTGTACAACCATATTTGGCAGCCGCGCGAGAAGGCTCTCTAAGCAGAAAATGCTGTATTTCTGGCGTGATACACCTGCTCATTCACCCCATAGAGGTTGTTACAATCTCTATGGACACAAGAGGGCGAGTGAACAATACTAACATGTAAGGAGTAATCTTTCATTCAAGAGAAAGACTTGACTAAAGATGAAAAAATGTAGGCCACCCAGACTTCTAGAACAAAGGTGAATTGGCTTGTAAACGTTCTAGTCAAGGAGTCCAATTCTATAGTTTAGAGTTTAAGATTTTTTTTAAAAAAAGGAGCCCAGTCTTTGGTTGAGCTGCAACCCATGAACTAAGAGGTAACTGGTTCAATTCCTGGTCAGGGCACAATTTAAAAAAAAGGAAAAGGCCCAGAGAGGGGACCAAGTCCTGAAACACTGCGTTGTAAGAGAAGCAAATGTTCTTTGTGTAAAATTATATTTTTGCTCATATCTGCAATGGGGAGTTTTGGAAGGTAGAATTCTTTTTTTTTTTTTTAATTTTTTTTCAACTACAGTTTATATTCAATATTATTTTGTATTTGTTTCAGGTGTACAGCACATACTTTACAAGTGTTCCCCTGATATTTGCAGTACTCACCTGGCACCATACAGTTATTACAATATTATTGACTATGTTCTCTATGCTGTACTTTAGGACTATTTTGTAATTACCTGTCAATCCCTTCACCCTTTTTTACTCAGTCCCCCAACCTCCTCCCCTCTGGCAGCCATCAGTTCGTTTTTTCTATGTAGAAGTCTGTTTTGTTGGAAGGTGGACGATTTTAGATCAGGAGAAAGTAAAACACTCCGGTATAAAAGCCTCCCTGCAAATAGCATTTCATAGTAAGCTTCTTGCTTAATTTAATTAAGAACTAAAAGGGGCAGAAACTGGTTTGGCTCAGTGGATAGACAATAGAGTGTTGGCCTGTGGACTGAAAGGTCCCAGGTTCGATTCTGATCAAGGGCATGTACCTTGGTTGCAGGCACATCCCCAGTAGGGGGCGTGCAAGAGGCAACTGGTTGATGTTTCTCTCTCATCAACATTTCTAACTCTCTATCCCTCTCCCTTCCTCTCTGTAAGAAATCAATAAAATATATTTAAAATCAATTTAAAATCACATCCCTTACCGGGGATGTGCCCACAACCAATGTACATGCCCCTGACTGGAATCGAACCCGGGACCTTTCAGTCCACAGACCGATGCTCTACCACTGAGCCAAACCAGTTTTGGCAATAAAATATTAAAAAAAAAAAAAGAACTAAAAGGGAACTCTTATAGTTAATAAATCACATTTCAAAACAAAAAACAACAAAACAAAAACAAACCCCAAAAAACACAACACCTACTTGGATCAGAAAAGTAAACAGTGACCACTACCCCTCTGATGCCACTAGGTACAGCTCAGCACAACCCAGAAGTGTTTACCCTTAGTAGCCTATCAGTGCACTCAACATGTACCCGTTGGCACACCTCATACATGAATTGCTCCAAAGCTCTGAAGACCAAAGCACACTGCTTTTTCTCCAAAAGAGCAGCAGCATCAGTGTTGAACAGACGTAAGTGATGCACAGCTCAGGGTCAGTGGCATGACTCATGCTGGTACAAATAGCTGTGCTGCACTTCTGCACTGCTCCCTCTCTCCCATTTTCTCTGCAACGAGACTTTGCAGCATCTCCCATCAAGAGGCCTGTTTCCACCGAGACCGGTTTGGCTCAGTGGTAGTGTCGGTCTTCGGACTGAAAGGTCCCAGGTTCAATTGCGGTCAAGGGCATGTACATTGGTTGCTGGCACATCCCCAGTAGGGGGTGTGCAAGAGGCAGCTGGTCGATGTTTCTCTCTCATTGACATTTCTAACTCTCTCTCTCTCCCTTCCTCTCTGTAAAATATCAATTAAAAAAAAAAAAAAGAGGCCTGTTTCCCCATCTCTTAAATCCGGGCTGGACCTGGAACTTGCTTCATCTAACAGAATGTGCCAATCCTGAGGCTAGCCCTCAGAGACCTTGCACACTTCCGCTCTCTCTATTGTAACCTTGTCACTGCTGTGGGAAACAGCCCAGGCTAGCCTGGTCTCCAGGATGAGAGACCACACGGAGGAGGGAGGACCAGTCGTCTCGGCCAGTCTCTAGCCAGCCACCCCACCCCCAAATGTGCAAGAGTTCCTTCAAGAACAGCAGAGCTGCCCACCAACCCACAGCCAACCACAGATGCTGGGAAGGTGCCAGTTTAATTCTCTAGAAAGAATCACTTAGCTATGCTGTGGACTCAAAAGCAGTAATATTCACATATTGTTTCCGGCCACAAAGTTTTGAAGGTTGCTATGGAAACCTTTAATAGTTAACATACAGTAAGAGTAATACATTTATACAACATTGCTTTTTATTTATTTTTAAATATGTTTTTTATTGATTTTTCACAGAGAGGAAGAGAGAGGGATAGAGAGCTAGAAACATCGATGAGAGAGAAACATTGATCAGCTGCCTCCTCCACACCCCCCACTGAGGATGCGCCCGCAACCAAGGTTCATGCCCTTGACTGGAATCGAACCCGGGACCCTTCAGTCCTCAGGCCGACGCTCTATCCACTGAGCCAAACCAGTTTCGGCTGTACAACATTGCTTTAAAATGCCCTGCTGCCATTTGACTTTAAACACTGAGGGATGGGACACTTTGGGAGCTCTCCGTTCTTTCCTGTTTTTCAAAAAGAAAAGTAACAACTTTGTACCATAATTACCCTTTCTGCTCAACTTCTTCTCACTGCTGAATAGAAGTATCACTTCTCAGATCTGTGGAAAGCACCAACCTGTGGTGAACTGTCTGATTTTCTCTAAGCGAGTCCTGACAGTCAATACATGTTTATGAAACCTACTATATCCCAAGCACTGTGCAACAGTTTCCAGCACAGAGACTGAGTTCCCTCGGGGGATTAAAAAAAAAATTGATTTCAGAGAGGAAAGGAGTGGGAGAGAGGGGAACACCAATGATGAGAGAGAATCATGGATCAGCTGCCTCCTGCACGCCCCACACTGGGGATTGAGCCTGCAACTCAGGCAAATGCCCCAACTGGGAATGGAACCATGACCTCCTGGTTCATAGGTTGATGCTCAATCATTGAGCCACACTGGCTGGGCTCTCAGGAACTTTTATAAAATGCACAAGCCCAGACTGCTCTTCCTGCTCCCCTCTGCGTCTCCACCAGAACCCCTGTTCTCACTTTGCTGTATGTAGCAGGAGAACCTTCTGCTTTCTCACTCTCTGAAAAGGAAGCCTGTGGGTGTCCTGTTATCCCAGGACACGAAATCCTACAGCTGTTTATTCTATCAACACCGTAATGGACCCATCTTCCCACCTTCCAGAATGGCATTTATTTGCTGCTTTTCTTGCCAACATCCTAACTGGTACCAATCAATTCCCACTTCTCCTGCCAGTGATTATTCCTCAATCAAGTAAGTATTTTTAATATCTTTATTGATTTCAGAGAGAGGAAGGGAAAGGGAGAGAGAGAAACATCAGTGCTGAGAGAGAATCATCAATTGGCTGTTTCCTGCACTTCCCCTTCTAGGGATGGAGCCCCAAACCCAGGCATGTGCCCTGACCGGGAATCAAACACGTGTGACCTCCTGGTTCATGGACTGATGCCACATCGATCAGGCAAGTAAGTATTTCTTGAAGACATTTCTCCTTAATCCTGCCCTAGGAATGTGATCAATGGAGGACTCATACTATTATGTATTCAAACACAGGAAACAGGTGCTGTGGATGCCAAATATCCTGCAGGGGTTCCACTACAGTAAAGAATAGGTCTCTTAAAGATTATATGGAATCAATAGAAGGTGGATTTATATCGACAGTCTGTTATCCACATCAAAATGAAATTTGTTTTTGGCAAATAATAAATTATTGTATCTACTTTATAGTATACTGTAATGGACCAGTGCATGCACTAGGGGGCAGGGGGTTCCCTCAGCTTGGCCTGTGCCCTTCACAGTCTGGGAGCCCTCGGGGGATGTCTGACTAATGTCACTGGGGAGTGGGCCTAAGCCATCAGTTGGACATCTTTAGTGCTGCCGCAGAGGTAGGCCGCTGAGCTCACCAGCTGTGAGCCTGGCTTCTGGTTGAGTGGTTCACTGACCACCAGGGAGCAGCTCCTGCATTGAGTGTCTGCCCCCTGGTGGTCAGTGCACATCATAGCGACCGTCATTCTGCTGTTTGGTCAATTTGCATATTATCCTTTTATTATATAGAATTATTTGTTTACTATTTTCTATTTCTCCCTATAGCATGTAAGCTCCCTACTTTTTCTGTCCGAAAGGAAAAGCATTTAACACACGGTAGGTGCTCAGTAAGTCACTATTGAAGAGAAGATGGTGGTGACTAACATCTATTGTGTGCCCACCACACACCAGATACCTTGCTTTAGAAGGATGGATACCATTATTTGATCTTCACAAAAGATTGATTAGATGAGCTATTTTTATGTTTTATTCTTTTTAGATGAGCTATTAAAAATTTTGCTATTTAAAGTGAATAAGCAGCATTATCAGAAATAAATCTAAGACCAAATCTCAACACCTGCCTTTCCCACTCTTCCTTATGCCTGAGAAATGTGATGGGAACAGATACGTAGTCATGTAAATGGTGATGACACACACGATAGAGCAAACGCAGTAGAAGCAATTAGGAGAGGGTGAGTCATGGGGAATTGCATGTTTAGATAGGGTGGAGTTGGAGAAAACAAGGTGGGATTTCTGGAAAGATAGAAGGGAGGAAGCTTCCTGAGCGAGGTGGGAATGATGATCAAGGAAGGTGTGGCCTGGCAGCAGTCATTAGTGTCCTGGGATGGTGACAAAGAGGACATAAAGAATAAAAGAGCCAAAACCGGTTTGGCTCAGTGGATAGAGCGTCGGCCTTCGGACTGAAAGGTCCCAGGCTTGATTCCCGTCAAGGGCATGTACCTTGGTTGCGGGCACATCCCCAGTGGGGGGTGTGCAAGAGGCAGCTGATCGATGATTCTCTCTCATCCATGTTTCTAGTTCTCTATCCTTCTCCCTTCCTCTCTGTAAAAAATCAATAAAATATATATATTTTAAAAAAACAATAAAAGAAAAAATGCTTAAGGAAGTAGAAAATTAAGTGCTATAAAATCTGTCTATAAGCCTTTGGAATAGGTGCTCTAGTTCTTCTTTTATTTTTTTCCCTCCCTTGGTTCTACTTTTTAAAGGTGGGAGACATGACTCTTGCTTGGCATGTATTAACTCACAGATTGTATATATTCCAGCTTCATGTCCAAAATATATAGCACACCCCAGCCGGCTCGATGGCTGAACGTTGACCTGTGAACTATGCCCTGATTCCTGGTCAGGGCACATGCCTGGGTTGTGGGCTCTGTCCCCAGTCGGGGGTGTGCAGGAGGCAGCTGGTCAATGATTCTCTCTCATCATTAATGCTTCTCTTTCTCCCTCTCCCTGCCTCTCTGAAATCAATAACAATATATTAAAAAAACAAAATAAAGTATCTAACATAAAATAAGTAGTGTGTAATTAATAAAAGTAATAGTACATTAAAATATTAACAACATACACAGGCAGTTTTATGACTATGAAAGTAATAACATTATGGATTATGAAGGAATCTTGACTAAATTATCTTGGGGATTTGAAGCTATTCTTTTTTATCTTTCAACAGGAAAAGGCTAAGCAAACTGTTTGCTACCCAGCCTAGGAGGGCTGCCAGAGTTAAAAAGGATGGGCTTGGGGGCCCAGTATGCTAGAATCACATAGGGTCCTTTAAAAAAAAAAAAAAAAAAAAAAAAAAAAAATATATATATATATATATATATATATATATATATATATATATAATTGATTTTTTACAGAGAGGAAGGGAGGGGGATAGAGAGTTAAAAACATCGATGAGAGAGAAACATGGGTCAGCTGCCTTCTGCTCACCCCCTACTGGGGATGTGCCTACAACCAAGGTACATGCCCTTGACCGGAATCGAAGCTAAGACCCTTCAGTCTGCAGGCAGATGCTCTATTCATTGAGCCGAACCAGTTAGGGCTCACCTAGGGTCCTTGATACAAATGCCCAGGTCAACTGAATAGGATTTCTATGAATGGCATTAGGAATCTGCATTTGTTGCAAGCTCCACAGAAAATTTCAAGTTTCTGGGGTGGGTTACATCTGTGTGAGGGAGATGATGAGGTGCCCGGATGTAATACAAAGTAGGAGCACTTGCATGCTGGTGAAATGCATTAAGTGCATGCCAGAGAGCCTTGCTGACAGACAAGTAAATTAAAGCCCAAGCCTTATGTAGATAATCATTACTGGAATCCTCAATTAAAACACTTTGAATAGATTCCAACTTTTGTTCCCACGCAAACACTCCACCCACCTGGTGTGACAGGTAGCCCTTTGAGTTCATGGCTTTTTCAGTTTTAATTATTTAACTTAAATGCAAAAGGAATCATTTCTGGAAGGGGGCGGGGGGAATGGATTTTTATAGTTAGAGATATTATTTTGAATCCCAGTCCCCAACTCTGAGTGGTATGATTTTGAGCATGCTATTTAACGTCTTTCAACCTGTTTCTTTATTTGAAAAATGCAGCCTGGCTAGTGTTGTTCAGTGATTGAGCATCAACCTGTTACAGGATTCCAAGGCAGGAGGAATAGGGAAACCGACAGGAAAGTTAAAACAAGGCCAAGAAGCGTGGGCAATTTGCAGACAGCTTGTAACTAACAAGCCATTATCTTCCCCGGCCAAGGACAGGAGAGCAAATGGTTAAAAACCTTCCTAAGGAGAGAATGAAGAAAGGAGGGGAAAGGAGAAAGGGAAAAAGGGCAGTTTTACCCCCTAAACAGAGAAGCCAGCAGTCTCAAGGCTTGGCAAGGTTTACGAGAAGCACCTGCAACTTGGTGAAGTTGGGATAAACTCTGGGATGTCCATAACAAAGTAAAAAAGGGGGACCTTCAGAATTAATCTGCATCAAAATATTCAGCAAAGGAATTTTGAGACCTATAGACAGGAGGGTATATAACACCTCGAATCCCCACCCAACTTGCTCATTTGTGCTTCGTAGGCCAGATATATAGGTCTCCTTGCTTTGCTTTTCCAATAAAGGTGCATACTTTAATAAATTGACTTTTCATAACACAGTCAAGGTCTCTCATATAAACTCATTTATATGAGAAGACAAGGAGTGAGGTTGGGGACAGTTGTCTCCCACTGACTCAGGGGGCTATCCAGTAACACCACTCTGGTGTCAGTGAGAGGTGCTTTTAACAAACCATGCACCAAGAGGTCACCAGTTCAATTCCCAGTCAGGGCACGTGCCTGATTGCGGGCTTGTTCCCCAATGAGGGGCATTCAGTAGGCAGCTGATCAATGTTTTCTCTCATCGTTGTTTCTATCTCTCTATCCTTCTCCCTTCCTCTCTAAAATATCAAAACATTTTTTTTTTAAATGTAGATATAGCCCTAGCTGGTTTGGCTCCGTGGATAGAGTGTCAGCCTGCAGACTAAAGGGTCCCAGGTTCAATTCCTGCCAAGGGCACATGCCTGGGCTGTGGGCTTGATCCCCTCCCCGCCACCAGTAGGGGGCGTGCAGGAGGCAGCCAATCAATGATTCTCTCTCATTATTGATGTTTCTCCCTCTCTCTCTCTCTCTCTCTCTCCCCCCCCTCCCTTCCTCTCTAAAATCAGTTATATATATATATACAATAGTGTCCTGGGATGGTGACAAAGAGGACATAAAGAACAAAAGAAAAGATACTTAAGGAAGTAGAAAATTAAGTGCTATAAAATCTATCTATAAGTCTTTTCAATTTACAATGTGTTTATTGAGAGGTACCCCCAAAGTATGTTGAAGAGCATCTGTATAATTCTTTCCCACTTGGGATGATTAATATACAATGCAATGTACAGATGATGTATTATAAAAATGTACACCTGAAACCTATATAATTTTATTAACCAATGTTACCCAATAACTGCAATTAAATAAATAAAATAACCACAGACCCTGAGGACATTAAAAAGTAATAAAAATACTATAAATACCTTTAACAATAAACATAACTTAGAAGAAGTAGACGAATTCCTTGAAAAACACAAATTTGCAAAACTGACTCAAGAATTAGAAAACCTGAATAGTCCTATGGCAATAAAAGAAATTGAATTAATAATTAAAAACTTTCCCAACAAATGAAACTCTATGTCTAGGTAGCTTAATCAATTAATTGTATTAAACATTTACCAGTCATACACAAACTTTTTTAGAAAACATAGAAGGAAAAATTAATTCCAAAGTCAGATTATAAGGATGAGGTTACCCTGATGCCAAAACTATTACAAAAAAACCACAGACCAATATCTTTCATGAATCTAGATGAAAAAAATCCTTAACAAAATAGCATTAAGTTTAACCAAAAAAACTTTAATAATATATAATGACTAAGTGAGGTTTATCCCAGAAATGCCAAGATGGTTTAATATCTGAAAATCAATCAATGAAACTAATCATATTAATAAGCAAGAAAATTATATGATCACTTTAATAGAAGCAGAGAAGGAATTTCACAAGATTCATATTAAAAACATTAAGCTAATAAATAGGAACAGAAGGATTCTTCTTGGGGGAGAAACCAAGATGGCAGCATAGGTAAATGCCTAACTGCAGCCTCACTCAACAATTTCAAAAAATACAACTAAACTATAAAGTGGACATTATCCAGAACTACAGGAAAGTTGACTGACTGGAAATTCTACAACTAGAAGGAAAGAGAAAACCAAAAGGAAAATCAGAGGACCTGTAAAAGCCTAAGGTACAAAGACATGGTGTGCATGTGGGGAGAGGACAGAGCCAGAGAGGAGGGGGTGGCTGAGTGCCTGGCTGGCGTTCCCTAGCGGGAAGGAGATAAAAGCTCTGAACTGTGCTGAACCCCAATTCCGAATGCATTGAAATATAGAGTTCAAAACCACGCTTATAAGGTTTTTCAAGAATTTCCTAGAAAAGGCCGATAAAATAAACAAGACCTATGAAGATATGAAAAAAGATCAACTAGAAATAATAAAGGATCAACTAGAAATAAAGAATACATTCTCTGAAATAAAAAATATTATACAGAGTCCTAATAACAGAATGGAAGATTGCAAGAATCAAGACAAAGATTTGGAACACAAAGAGCCAGAGGACACTCCTCCACAGAAGCAAGAAGACAAGAGAATCCAGAAAGTTGAAGATAGTGTAAGAAACCTCTGGGACAACTTCAAGCGAACCAACATTAGAATTATGGGCATCCCAGAAGATGACAGAGAGCAAGATACCGAAAACATATTGAAAGAAATAGTGACAGAAAACTTCCCCACCTGGTAAAAGAAATAGACTTACAAGTCCAGGAAGCGCACAGAACCCAAAACAAAAGGAATCCAAAGAGGACCACACCAAGACACATCATAATTAAAATTCCAAGAGCAAAGGCAAAGAGAGGATATTAAAAGCAGCAAGAGAAAAGCAGGTAGTTACCTACAAAGGAGCACCCATACGATTGTCAACTGATTTCTCAACAGAAACCATGCAGGCCAGACGGGAATGGCAAGAAATATTCAAGGTGATGAATAACAAGAATCTACAGCCAAAAAATACTCTACCCAGCAAAGCTATCACTCAGAATCGAAGGCCAGATAAAGAGCTTCACAAATAAATTTAAGCTAAAGGAATTCATCACCGCCAAGCCAGAATTATATGAATTGCTAAAAGGGGTTCATTAGGAAGAGGAAGAAAATAAAGATAAAAATGATGAACAACAAATATATAACTATCAACAAATGAATCTAAAAACCAAGGGAAGTAAAAAACCTGATGAACAATATTAACTGGTGAATATAATAGAATCAGAGGTATGGAAGGGGAGTGGACTGATGATTCTCGGGGAAAAGTGGTTTGGGGAGTGCGGGAAGAGACCGAACATAAACTGTGCACCTATGGACGAGGACAATGGGGGATGGGGAAAGGGCAGAGGGTGGGATGGGAACCTGGTGGAGGGGAGCAATGGAGGCGGGGAAATGAGGAACATTTGTAATAATATGAACAATAAGTATTATTTTTTAAAAAAGAAAAAAAGAAGGGATCTTCTTAACCTTATAAAGGATATCTATAAAAGTCCTACAACAAACATACTTAATGATGAAAGACTGAATATTTTTCTCTTAAGATCAGGAATTAGGAAGGGATTATCATTCCCTACTAGTCTACATTGTCCTGAAGATCTTATCCAGTGCAATTATGCAAGAAATCAAGGACATATAAGGGAAAGAAGATACTGCCTTTATGCAAATATGGCATGATTATGAATATAAAAAAAATCCCAATTTATAAAAAGGCTATTAGAACTGATATATGAATTTAGAAAGTTCTCAGGATAAATAGTAAATGTACCAAAATAATCTTATTTCTATACTGTGGTGATTTTTATATTTCCATAATCTTTTTGACTGTGGGTTGATCATAATAATGTGCTTCTAATGAATAGAATGTAGTGGAAGTAACAGTATATGAGTTCTGAGATTAGGTCATAATAGGCATTACTGTTTCTGCTCTGTTCTTTTGGGTCACTTGGTCTGGAGAAAGCCAGGCACCTTGTCATGGGAATACTCAAGCAGTCCTGTGGAGAGGCCCAAGTGGTGGGCACCAATTTGTCAGCACAGCTTGCCAACCATGTGAGTCACCTTAGAAATGTATCTTCCAGCTTCAGTTAAATTATAGAGAGTTCAGACCCTCAGTCTCTGAGTCTTCCAAGGAGCCCCCAATATAGTGAAGTAGAGACATGCCATCCTCACTGTACCCTATCTAAATTCCTGATCCACAGGAACTATAAGATACTAAATGATGATTGTCTTTTCAAGCCACTAATTTTGGGGGTAACTTGTTATATAGCAATAGATAATAAATACATATATATAAGCAATGAACAATTGAAATAGGGAGTAAAAAATTCAATTCTGATTACAGGAGCATCAAAAATTATTTAGGATTCAAATGAATTAAAAGTATGTAAGACCCATATAGTAAGAACTATAAAACATTGTTCAGAAAAAAGATCTACATAAGTAGAGTTACTATATTCATGGGTTGGAAGACTCAGTATTAGTGACACTGATTTTCTTTGAATCTGTTGAAGGACTGCATGCAATTGAAGTCAGTAGACCTTTACGATGAGGTCTTCATAGTGGTATTGGCTACCTTTTCAGTGACTGTCATTCCCTATGGGATTTCTCTCCATGTCTTACTTCAATACTGAGCCAGTGTTCCTGGGGGTAGGGTTAGTGTGGGGATTTTATCTTCCTTAGCCTTATCAATTGTTATGTAAAATAGTCCTTGCTGCCGAAACCAGTTTGGCTCAGTGGTAGAGCGTCAGTCTGTGGACTGAAAGGTCCTGGGTTTGATTCCGGTCAAGGGCATATACCTTGGTTGCGGGCACATCCCTTGTAGGGTGTGTGCAAGAGGCAGCTGGTCGATGTTTCTCTCTCATCGACATTTCTAGCTCTCTATCTCTCTCCCTTCCTCTCTGTAAAATATGAATAAAATATATATATTTTTAAAAATAGTCCTTGCTATTCAAAACCCTTGTGAGGGATGGAAAATTTCTAGAACAACATTATCCAGGGCCACCTTCCTTTGAGTTTTCAGAATCTTGGGCAAGTATATCTTTCAGAACTCCTGCCTTTATAAACAACTAGAGGCCCAGTGCATGAAATTTGTGCACAGAGCGGAATGTCTGTGTGTGTCCCTCGGCCCAGCCTGCACCTTCTCCAATTTGGGACTCCTCAAGGAATGTCCAATTGCCCTCTCACAATCCAGGACTGATGGCTTTCAACCACTCACTTGCCTGCCTGCCTGATTGCCCCTAACCACTTTGGCCTGCCAGCCTGATCACCCTCAACCACTTCCCTGCCAACCTGACCAACACCTAACTGCTCCCCTGCTGGCCTAATTGCCCCTAACAGTCCTCCCCTGCAGACCTGGTCGCTCCCAACTGCCCTCCCCTGCAGGTCTGGTCACCCCAACTGCCCTCCCCTGCTGGCCCAGTCACTCCTATCTTCCCTTCCTTGCCAGCCTGGTCACCCCATACTGCCCTCCCCTGCCGGCCATCTTGTGGTGGCCATCTTGTGTCCCATGGGGGCAGCCATCTTGTGTGTTGGAATTATGGTCAATTTGCATATTACCTCTTTATTATATAGGATTACATTAAGAAATACATTCCAAAATTCATGGGCCTAGGTAAGATATAGTGATTTATTAATGGTAGAGAAAATGTATTTGTCCAATCGGTGCATGTAAAAATTCTTTATAGTGCCCAAGTACCACCTCTCTATATTATCTATTCTATCTCCCACCATGAGAAAAAAAAGTAGCAACACTGTTATTACTCACAAGGCCATGATTTTGTAACCTACTTGTACTGAAACAACATGGATTTCTTTGCCTCTGCAGTTCCCTATCACCACTTACTTACTGGCTCTGCAGTACCGAGGGTGCCCCCTGTGAATACTGGCTGTTATGACTGTCTCAAAGGTCTTTACTGTCATTTTTTAATAATGACCACAAATCCAAGTCTTACACAGAATGATAAGAGAAATGTGAATGGTTATTTATGGTCATTAAAGCTAAATTCAGAACATTATAGCATAAACACAGATCAGTTTATTTTCCAACACTCTGCTCTTGCCTCTCTCAGCTGTAACCCTTGCATTCCTAGTCTGTGATCTCTTTACAACACCTCCGCCTTTCACACACCCCCACCAGTGGGCACAATTAGGCGAGAGCCTGTGGGCAGAGCCAGAAGAGCAGTTCCAAACGCACAAGGAATACCCTAGCAGGTTAAGACTGGCCTGGGCCAGTGGGAGGCCACCTCATTAACCAAAGGCATGAGATCTGTTGAAAGGCCCATCTGTGCTGTGGAGCAGGGTGCTCAAAAGCCCTTGAAGGGGCCAGGCCCAGCGCTCCCCAGAGGACTGCAGCGGGAGGAGGTGGCAAGCAGTGGAGCACACAAAGTGAAGATCAGTAGTCACTTTCCCTGCTGCCCTTGGGTGCAGTAGAAGGAAGGTGGCACTGCAGTGACAACACATGCTGAAACCCACGGGTAAGCATGACCTTGAGAGGCTTAGAGCCCAGAACACATGCTGTGCCTGACACGAGACTCACCCAAACTCATCATGTTCCCAACACTGTGTCCGCTCAATGCTATAAAAATTACACTCTGCGGGCCAGCAGACAGGATCTACTCACCAGGACCCCCTCATAGTCTTGAGTCCCAGAGCTTCTCATGGCATCTTGTTGAACTGGCCTGGGGGTGTGGGTAGAGGGAAATAGCTCCCCCAAATGAGAAATACAGGGACGAGGACCCACATGGGTCTCTGTCTGAACTTGGCCCCATTTGAATGGCATTACCATGCTGGCTGGTCTTAGGTACTAGAAAGATATTTAGAAAATTTCTGGAAAGGTGCTTCCTAAATTAGGTACACATGACACACTGGCTGCAGCCAGGATGCTCCAGTATGTCTAGCCCAGTGGTCGGCAAACTCATTAGTCAACAGAGCCAAACATCAACAGTACAGCGATCGAAATTTCTTCTAACTTAAACTTAAATTTTTTAAACTTAAACTTCTTATAACTGCCATTTCTTCAAATAGACTCACCCAGGCCATGGTATTTTGTGGAAGAGCCACACTCAAGGGGCCAAAGAGCCGCATGTGGCTCGCGAGCCACAGTTTGCCTACCAAAGTTCTAGCCTGCCTGGTCTCAGGGGGGCTGGAGAGAGGGAAGGCAGCTGGAAATCACTGGCTAGACTTTAAGAGCACTGTAGAGGTTATCAGCACCTGGTATACTTCTGGTATGCTTTTGACTTCCTCAGGACATTTCATGTTAGCATCTTTAAGTGAAACAATTTCCCCAAGGGTAAAGGGAAACTGATGAAAAAAGACTTGAGACTATGAAGCTACTGAATTGCTTAAATCCTTTCTAGATTGAGATGGGGTTATTGTAGTAATGCATTTCCTTGGCTGAACCACCTCTATTTGCATGGAGTCAATTGGGGTTCTGGTGCAGGCGGAGCATGAGATCGGCTTAGATGAGTCTGGGTGTGCTGGAGACAGTAAATCCTTTTGTAATACTGATGAATGTACCGTGAAGGATTACTGCTGTTCCTTCTATTCCTCTGTGCTGGAGTTCATTTTTGGGAGTGCTCTTCTGGCAATTCCCACTAGGTAATTATCCCGCAAGTATTCTGGTTAGGGCAACGGGAGCACATAGAAAGTCATAATGAGCTACAGTACTTTAGCAGTCATTTTTGACATTTTGTTTTCTTCTTCAACATGGATATCAATCTCCCAACCACACATTGACTGACCATCAATAAAACATGTGGTCTGAGTCACCTGGGTTATTCTATCAGCCTTCTAATGCTCTTTTGGCAGCCTCTCTTATCCTCCTTCTTAGGCCAGATAATTCTAAAATGCAAATCTGTTAATGCCTCTACCTCTTGTTACATTAATGGTCTTGCATTGCCCTTCATTCCTTCTCTCTGGCCTTCTCCACCTCCACAGTTTCTCTTGCCTACAGGCCATTGCACACGCTCTTTGATTCACATGGAACATTCTACCACCTCACTATCCCCATCTGATAGCTGGTCTGGCTAATTTATACTTGTCTTTTATGCCTAAACTTAAGTTCTCTTAGAGTCCATCTCAACATCCCCAGGCTGGTCTTTCCTATTATTTATTACACAAATCATACTTTATCATCATTGCTTTTTAATTTGCCTCTATATGCCGAAACCGGTTTGGATCAGTGGATAGAGCGTCGGTCTGCGGACTGGAAGGTCCCAGGTTCGATTCCGGTCAAGGGCATGTGCCTTGGCTGCGGGCACACCCCCGGTAGGGGGTGTGCAAGAGGCGGCTGGTCGATGTTTCTCTCTCATTGATGCTTCTAACTCTCTATCCCTCTCTCTTCCTCTCTGTAAAAAAAAAAAAAAAATCAATAAAAATAATTTGCCTCTATATTTCACCAGAATGCAAGTTTTGTTAGAGTAGAACTTTTATCTGGCTTGTTCTCCATTGTAAATATTTTGCATAGCACAACAATTCAACAAAAAATTGTTGATGAATAAATCACATAATGTTTACAATTTTATGAGGCATTATATTAGCCTCTTTTTACACATAAGAAAGCAGGTTTACCATAGTAAAATAGTTAGACTCCATAGGTTGAAAAATAATTTAACAACTGTCCAAGATCTACCCTTTTCCTTTTTGGAAAGCTAATTTTTTTTTTTTAAAATAAAAAGGTCATGATAGAGATAACTGACTACAAAGGTACATTGAAGTTTTAGGGTTTTTCAAGGCGACCATCTTGGTGGTCAGAATTTGGCAGGAGGGTCATGGTATATTGGAAAAATATGAATGGGTGAATATGAGATCTTCAGATGTTCAGTATGATGGTATCTGCCATCCCAGTTAACATCAGCTTTAACTTTAGTCTCAGCCAAGTCACAAATCTTTCATGGCTTGACCTGTCTGTTCTGACTCAGCAGTTCTAAATATACCTGCCCATATCATGAAGAGCATCAGCCCTGCCTCCTTCCATACAAAACTAGCACCATGCTTTTAATCCACTTAATCTACCACGGCACTCCTCCACCAAAGGAAAACAAAGAAGCCGCCCAACTTTGTTCTGGGATCGACAGCTCCCATGGCACAACATTGGTGGCAAAGTTTGGTTCCATGTCTATTGGATGAATCCAATGTGGCACACCCCTTCATCAACACTCGGTAACAGAAATGAGTCTACATATATTTCACGAGAACAAAGCTGATCAGTTAGAGAAAACATGAGCCACATTGCTCCACTGGATCCTGTTAAAACACATTGGGGTAAAAAAAAAAAAAAACTTTTGTTCTGCCCCAGAAGAAAAAAAAAATTTTTTTACAGCAATTTTTAATTGCTGTAAAAATCTCTATTGTCTATATATCTTTCTATTCTGGAAGGATATATATGGAAATGTTAACAGAGTCATGAGTTTCACAGGAAATCCCTCATGTCCTTCCCCACCACTGTCTTTGAGATCCAGAACTTTTAAAAAATATATATATATATTTTATTGATTTTTTTTTTTTACAGAGAGGAAGAGAGAGGGACAGAGTCAAAAACATCGATGAGAGAGAAACACGGATCAGATGCCTCCTGCACAACCCCTACTGGGGATATGCCCGTAACCCAAGGTACATGCCCTTGACTGGAATTGAACCTGGGACCCTTCAGTCCGCAGGCCAACACTCTAACCACTGAGCCAAACCGGTTTCGGTGATATCCAGAACTTTTAATACTATTCTCCAGAGATTTCAAAGCAGTGCAGGTAACATGTGAACACTGCATTATATTGTAAACAAGAGGAAGAATATTTGATAGGTTTCAGTCTCTTGCTTTCCTTAACTTTTGGTCTAAAGGGACACAAAAGAATCAAAGCACAGAGCAAGGAGTCCCCACACCTCCTCAATACTAACACAAGTAAGCAAACTATGACAAAGATGAAATAAAAATGGTCTCAAAAGAAGGGTCAGGCTTAGCCAGTTTGACTCAGTGAATAAAGCTTGTAGCCAAAGGGTCCTGGGTTCGATTCCAGTCAAGGGTGCGAACCTCAGTTGCAGGCTCCTCCCCAGCCCGGCACGTGCAAGAGGCAACCAATTGATATATTTCTCTCTGTTTTTCCCTCTCTCTTCCATTCTCCCTAAAAATCAATGGAAAAATATCCTTGGGTGAGGATTAACAACAACAACAATAAAAACACACACACACACACACACACACACACACACACACACACACAAAAAAAAAAAAAAAAAAAAACCAGTAACAAACAAACAGAAAGAAAGAAGGTGCCGAAACTGGTTTGGCTCAGTGGTAGAGAGTCGGTCTGCGGACTGAAAGGTCCCAGGTTCGATTCTGGTCAAGGGCATGTACCTTGGTTGCGGGCACATTCCCCGATAGGGGGTGTGCAAGAGGCAGCTGGTCGATGTTTCTCTCTCATCGGCGTTTCTAGCTCTCTATCTCTCTCCCTTCCTCTCTGTAAATATCAATAAAATATATTTTAAAAAAAAGAAAGAAAGAAAGAAAGAAAGAAAGAAAGAAAGAAAGAAAGAAAGAAAGGTCAGTACACAAGGACAGAAAAATAGTGAGTTATACCCCTTGTCAGCATTCCTGATAAGGTGGTGGTAATACTATCAGGAATAATAATACCAGAAGGGGCAAAATATTCTAAGTGATAAATAGATATGACAGTGATAACTACCCTAAAAGTTTCAGATATGTAATTAAAGGTCAAGAGTGCCCACATCACATCCTCCTCAGACTCTCAGGTGTTTGGTAAGAAATTTCCCCTAGCCTTTGCTCATGATGTTTCCTGAAAAGGTTGCAAATCTGCAATTGAGGGGGCAATTCCAGCTAGCAGATGTACTTTCTTGGGATCAAATAATGGGCTTTATTTTTTTCTTGAAAAGTTGGAGGGTCTGGAAACACTGATCTTCACATGGTTGGTAACAACAGTCAGTGGGAGCTAAGCAGTTGGCCTCCTTTCCAGTTAATAATATTATTCTTATCCATATTGTATCTATCTTATCAGTATCACACTTATAAGCGTTCACATTCATTCAACAAAAACGAATCAATTACTAACGCTAGGTTAGGTGCTGTGCACACTGCTATGAATAAAGACAGACCCCCAAGAAGATAAGGCGAGCAGGATCTGTCTTGCTCATCTTTGCTTCCGCAGCAGAGCATAGGAAGAGCCTTGTACTTAATAAATAACTCAGTTGCATTTACTGAAGTGAATTTTTGTCAACTCTATTAACTAAGTTTATGCCATTCTATTTGTTTTTATTTTTGAAAATATGTTTTTATTGATTTCAGAGAGGAAGGAAGAAGGAGAGAGAGACAAACATCAATGATGAGAGAGAATCCTTAATCGGCTGTCTCCTGCATGCCCACTACTGGGGATTGAGCCCATGTCTAGGCATTGGGCCCTGATGTGGGTTCAAACCTCTATCTCCCAGTTGATGGGTTGATACTCAACCACTGAGCCACACCAGCTGGCCTATGTTATTTTATTAAAAAAGCCGTATTTCTTCAAAAAGCATCCTGAAAATTAAATTTCATTAATGTTTACTAACCACTAAACACTTCTCTCATTCCAGTTACTTTGAATCACCAGAGTTTCATCCTGAAATAGTACTCAGATGTCCCTCTAAATTTATTTACCTGGGTAGCTGCTGAAAGAGAGGCGACTGCTGCTGATGTCTTTATCTTTGATGTTGAAATCCCAGTGTTTATATATCCTGAGCATGGCTGCATATGTGTACCAGCTTGAGTGAGCAAAATAGATGTTCTCAAATCCAGGAAGAACCTACAGCCAGAATCATAGTGAATGATATAGATAACTGACTACAAGCAATGTACAGATATTTGTCATAAATGATTAACACAATTGTGACACAAATTGGCACCATCCTATACAGTAAGTGTACTGGGAGATATATATCAATAACTGGTTATAAGTGAAACTAGTGTACAGGATATGTCAATGCAGGTGTCTATTGCTATATTTATTACCAGGAATTAACCTTTAATGTGCACAAAAAAGACTCAGAGCTGGCATGCAAAATGGAAGGTTCTAGAAAGTGGGAGTGGCACGTACATACAGCATGGGAAGAATGGTGGAAGAAACAGAGGTAACATCATGTACAGCCAATTCCATCAGTTCCTTCTAGTTCTTAAAGTCCACAACAGAGGAGCCCATGAGCTGATCTATAGCTACAGCCACAGCAGTGATGAGATGTTGACATACTTGGGTGTCGTATGGAAAAAGTCTGTGTGGACCAGAACCAGGAAAAAGAGAAAGGTTGTGTGTCTCACCTTGATAAGAGCAGAGCAGTGTCCCTGGTCATATCTCTTAAAACCATCCATGCTGGAGTTTTTTGCGTGTGAGAGTGAGGGAATCAGATCCAGCAGATCTCCAACAGCATTCAGGAACTGAATCTGGAACGGGGTCATAGGCTGGGAAAAGACAGAGCGTGCATATAACACTGATTTGTGACAGGTGTCATTTTCTATTGTTTCTCTCATTATGGATCCATTAAATCATTCCCTTATGAAGGGTTTCTATGTAACAGTAGATTTATTATAACTTACTAGAGGCCTGATGCACAAAGATTCATGCAAAAATGGGCCTTCCTTCCCTTGGCCGTCAGCACCGCCTTTGTGCCAGCCCAGAGCCACCTTTCTGCCTTCGCTCTGGCCTGGAGCCACCTTTCCACCTTCCCATGCTGCCCAGAGGCCCAGAGTGGCTAAGGTGGTGCGGAACACAAGCATCCTGTCCCAGGCTGCTTGGTGCCTGTGCATGTAAATTAACCTGCCATCTTTGATGGGTTAATTTGCATACTCATTCCTGATTGGCTGGTGGGTGTCATGAAGGTTCGGTCAATTTGCATCTTTCTCTTTTATTAGTATAGATGATTTTTTTAAACGTTATATCTTATGAGATATTTTAGCATGTTTTAATATCCACAGTGTGGGGAGATTCTCCCGAGACAACATGGCTCTCCAGTTTTTTTCAGTCTTTGTACTAGTGATAATAATTCTTTTGGGGGCTGGGGAGGGGGGGGCACCATGCATTGTAGGATGTTGAACAGCATTCCTGGCCTCTAGCCACTACACATCAATAGCACCTCCCAATTTTGACAACCAAAACTTGTCTCCAGGCATTGCCCAGTACTCTCTGGAGGAAAATCGCCCCTTGCTGAGAATCACTGCTTTCCGGTAAAAACATTCAACTAAGATGCTTTTGATTCTGATCCTGTTTTTAACATAGAACAGACTTGACAGCATTAACCTTCAACATGAACATGAACTTTGTGCTAACTAGACAGCATTGCTCCAGCAAGATTTGATCCACCAGAGTAGCCCAGGGCTGGGCAGCTATGTACAAACTGTTTTTCAGGAACAAGTGGTGGGAGGACAAAAGACATTTTAACAAAAAAAGAAAAACAAAAACCCCAATATAATTATTTAACTTTAAAAATTACAGAGTCTTCACTGATTTTTAAAAATTCTTTATTGGCAGAGACTGGTTTGGCTCAGTGGATAGAGCGTCGGCCTATGGACTGAAAGGCCCCGGGTTCGATTCCAGTCAAGGGCATGTACCTTAGTTGCGGGCACATCTCCAGTAGGGGGTGTGCAAGAGGCAGCTGATCGATGATTCTCTCTCATTGATGTTTCTAACTATCCCTCTCTCTTCCTTTCTGTAAAAAAATCAATAAAATATAAAATATATTTTTTAAAAAATTCTTTATTGGTTGGGGGGTGAAGGCAGCTGGGGAGAGGTCAGTGGGGGCGGGGAGAAGACTTTGTAATACTTTAAACAATAAATAATTTAAATTAAAAACAATATTGTTAAGAGTATTACAGATGTCCCACTCCTTCTCCCCTATTGCCTCCCTCCACCCAGTTCCTGCCTGCCCCACGTCTTCAACATCCTATTGTTTGTGTCCATAGGAAATACATATATGCATATAGGATTTTTGGTTAATCTCTCCCCCTGCTCCCTTTCCCTCTGAGATTCATCAGTCTGTTCCATGTTCCCATGCCTCTGGTTCTATTTTATTCATTAGTTTCCTTGTTTATTTTGATTTTTAGATTCAATTGTTAGGTATGTATTTGTTGTCATTCTATTATTCATATTTCTTCTTATTTTGATTTTTAGATTCAATTGTTAGGTATGTATTTGTTGTCATTCTATTATTCATATTTCTTCTTATTATTATTTTGATTTTTAGATTCAATTGTTAGGTATGTATTTGTTGTCATTCTATTATTCATATTTCTTCTTCTTCTTCTCCTCCTCCTCCTCCTCTTACTCCTTACTCCTCCTCCTCCTCTTCTTCTTCTTCTTCTTCTTCTTCCTCTTCTTCTTCTTCCTCTTCTTAAAGAATACCCTTCAACATTTCATATAATACTGGTTTGGTGGTTATGAACTCCTTTAGCTTTTCTTTATGTGGGAAGCATTTTATCTGACCCTCAATTCTAAATGAGGGCTTTGCTGGGTAGAGTAATTTTGGTTATAGGTCCTTGCTCTTCATCACTTTGAATATTTCTTGCCACTCCCTTATGGCATGCATAGTTTCTGTTGAGAAATCAGCTGACAGTCTTATGGAAATTCCCTTGTAGGTAACTGCTTTTCTCTTGCTGCTTTTAAGATTCTTTGTCTTTAACCTTTGGAATTTTAATTATGATGTGTCTTAATGTGAGCCTCTTTGGGTTCCTCTTGTTTGGGACTCTCTGGGCTTCCAGGACTTGTAAGTCTATTTCTTTCATCAGGAAGGGGAAGTTTTCTGTCATCATTTCTTCAAATAGGTTTTCATTATCTTGTTTTCTCTCTTCTCCTTCTGGCATCTCCATAATGCCAACGTTGGCATGCTTAAAATTGTCCCAGAGGCTCCTTAGGCTATCTTCGTATTTTTGGATTACTTTTTCTTTTTTGCTCTTCTGATTGGGTGTTTTTTGTTTCCTCATGTTTTTCATAAATCTTGAATAAATTAGTTTCTTAAAAAATCTTACCTTTTTCCCTGTTATTATAGCCTTCTTCACTACTCCTAGATGCAGCCCATCCATTTGTGCCATTATATAACCTGCATGTCTCCAAATTGGATCATCTGGATAAGATCTGATGTTATTCCGTGTCCACTGTTCTTGCTTCCTGAAAGACAAATTAGAATTGTTCTATAGGTCTCTATGGTTGCTCAACAAAAGCTAAGTTAAATCCAGGCATTTAGTGATAATATATTCAGATAATTATGGTAGTATAATTTAAACCCTGGATCTTGTAACACTCCTGATAGTCTTACTATCTGGGAAAATCTGAAATGATTTTTAATTCCCCCCTAGAACTATGACTCTTTCTTTAGAGTTTCCTCAAAGCTCTACCTGGAACTGAAACATAGGTGTAATGTTTTTCTATCTGTGATACTGAGACCTAAGAAAGCCAAGGATAGACATTCCAAACTCATTCATATAAAATTATAACATCTCATTAAATCAGTAAGGATAAGTTTACTTTGGTATATATAAGAGATAAAGTTAAACTACAGGTAAAAATAAAAACTCCTAAGGGCCGGTTCATTTGTATATGTTGTTTTTTTTTTCATTTAGATCATTTTCATAGTTTGTGTTTCATTCTATTTCAATTGTTGCCAATAACTGCCTCAATGCCTCTGTCCTGGCATGCTTGCGGGGGTGGGGTGGGGTGGGGGGTGGGGAGCCTTGTTTTTCATTGTATCTCTCCTCTTTTAGTTCTCTGCACTTCATAGGGGATGATTTAACATAACTGTGTACTGGAAGCCATTTCTGATTTGTTTAAGTTGCCTCTAGATCATTTTTTTTTAGAATACAATGTTATTACTTCATGGGATCTAGTCCAGTGCTTTTTAACTGATGCTCTGTAGGACTTTAGCAGGCAATGGAAGAGGTTCCTTAGTGTATAATTTGGAGGGCCAAAATTAAAGCTCTTCTATCCCCAAATTAATTTCATAGCTTGTCATCCCACAAGCATATATATATTTTCTGAATATTGATAATTATTAGCCTTCAGAAAATTTTATTAAAGTGGAAATATTCTCAGAGAATGTTAAGAATGAAGACTTTAGATATGAGCTAACACTCCAGCTCAGATTAGACACCTGGCTATTGAAGAGGAAGCACCTTACAGAGGGAGGAGAAGGAATCCCTGCAGGAAAGAGAGCCCCCCCCCGCTCCCCCCCCCCCCCCCGGGGAGGGAAACAATCCAGGGATTTGACTTTGCCTCTTTTCACTGATGGTGTCCTCCCCGAGCTGTGCCAGCAATCAACAATGTGATATTCAACCTGACCTCCAAAAGGGCCCAAATTACGGGGTATGTTGTCTGCAACCAGTTTTCATGCTATTACCAAAAGGTAATTACCTCACTACAAGAACAATTCCTGCCTGAGAGACAGAAAAAGAAATCGGCAAAGGAAAAATCGCTGTTTGAAATGACACATGCACATCCTGCAGCCTCATAACAATGAGAAGAGAAGAGCTATTATACATACTTCATGAACTTCTGCACTTTATCCATGATGGAAGGTTTCTTAATCAGCTGTGGGTAGAGGTTTATGAAGTGGTCATTTATGTGCCTGAAAAGAAAGATCAAAATGGTTACATTTCTATTTTTTTTCTTGGATTTCTCCATCATAATTAATGACCCAATCTTTAATTTTATATTTTTTAAATATTTATTGTTCAGATTATTACAAATGTTCCTCTTTTTCCCCCCCTCCATTGTTCCCCTCTACCAGGTTCCCACCCCACCCTCTGCCCTTTCTTCACCCCCCATTGTCCTCATCCATAGGTGCACAGTTTTTGTTCAGTCTCTTCCCAAAGCTCCCACTCCCCTTTTCCCCGAGAATCATCAGTCCACTCCCCTTTCATACCTCTGATTCTATTATATTCACCAGTTAATATTGTTCATCAGATTTTTTAATTCCCTTGGTTTTTTGATTCATTTGTTGATAGCTACCTATTTGTTGTTCATAACTTTTATCTTTATCTTCTTCCTCTTCCTAAAGAAACCCCTTCAGCAATTTATAATAAGCCTTGCTTATTGTTGGTATCACTGGGAAGCGTTGATCTCCAAACCAATTGGCTGTGAGGATCAGCAGTGTCTCAGCTAGGAGGGCTTCTGTGCTCAGCTTGGATGGGTCAGAGTCTCAGGGTGGTGCAGACAAGCTTTGGTTTCCCGTCAGCCCCTCCCTAAGAGGGTCTGGTTCCTGAGTCCTGCAGTAATGGCTGCTGGCTACATGCACCTCCAAGAGAGCTTTGCCCACTGCCTGACAGTACGGCCTATCCCTGACTGAGGCTGTCTATCAGAGCAATAGGGCGATTCTGTTTTCCTCCTGAACAAGAAAGCCAGACTCTTGTTAGCTGCCTGCCCTCTCTGAGCGCCAGGAGCAAGCCAGCAGCGAACTCGGCAGCTGCCTTTTCCACGCACACAGATCTCCACATCTCCACATCTCCTGAGGCTCAGCGTCCCTTCTCTTCCCTTCCTAGATGGTAGAGCTTCCACTCAGCCAGCCGTCTGGTGTTTCAGGGCGATGTTTGCTCTGTTTTCCAGTTGTAAATTTAAAATTGTTGTGGTAGGCTGCATTTAGGTGTCTACCCTATGCCGCCATTTTGGTTTCTCCTCTGACCCAACCTTTTAGCTAACTAGGATGTCCCTTATTGCAAACCTCTAATATATTTTTTAAATAAATCAAACACACAGTTTAAAATTGGGAAATATTGCCAATGTATATAAAAAAAAAACAACCCATAGAATATAACAAACACTCAAGTATCCATTAGATAATCACTCTATTTTTTCATACTTACTGTATATTTTTCATTACATAATTTACTTTTTATTTGCATTTATTCTTTATTAAATTTATTGCTGCATATATTTAAAAAAATAAACATTAGATAGACTTGAAGTCACTGTGCACTTTCTTGACACTAATTCACTAATTACTCTCCCTTCTCCCTAGAGGTGACTACAATCTTGAATCAGTAATTTATTATGCTATCATGTTTTTGTACCATCACTATATATATATATATATATATATATATATATATATACCCATAAATAATGTATAGTGCTATTTATTATGGTTCAGAACAAAGTATAAATATGACCATATTATCTATCACGTTAACCTGTTTATTTCCCTCAATATTACATTTTAAAAGAAATATCTATGTCGTCACCTGCAGCTTAAATTTATTCTTTTCATCTGCTGGTAATATTCCATGGTATGACTTCTATAACAATTCATGTATACATACCCATGATAGACATTTAACTCGTTTTTAATTTTTCACTATCGTAATATATCATCAAATATTGCTGTAAAATGTCTCTTTTTACACACTTGGATGTTGTTCTAGGCTATATATAACACATAAAAGTAGAATTGCTGGGGTAAATAGTCTAGGTATCTATAGAGACTAGATATTGCCAAGTTGTTCCCCACAGTGACTGTTCCAACTGACATTCCCACCAGCTACATGTTAGACCTCCTTGCTCCACAGCCTCACCAACATTTGATATGGTCAGATCTCATTTTCAACAATTTAGTGGGTTTTAAATGGTTTCTTGTTGTTTTAATTTCCATTCACCACAGGACTATTGGATATTTGGTATTCCTTAACTTTAAAAACTACTTTAAAAAAGTTAAATGTCTCATATGCTGTATAGTAAACATTTTTATTGACATACAATTAACATGTAAGATTGTGTAAGTTTAAGGATTTGATCCACTTATATATTACTAGAGGCCTGCTGCACCCTCTCCAATCCTGAGGGGATGTCCGACTGCCAGTTGTCGGACATCCCTCTCATAATTCGGGACTGCTGGCTCCTAACCACTCACCTGCCTGATCGCCTCTAACCACTCTGCCTGCTTGCCTGATCGCCCATAACCACTCTGCCTGCTTGCCTGATGCCCCTAACTTCTTCCTTGCCTGACTGATTGCCCCTAACTGCTTCTGCCTGCCTGCCTGATCTCCCCTGACTGCCTCTGCCTGCTGTCCTGATGCCCCTAACTGCTCTACCCTGCCAGCCTGATTCCCCTAATTGCTCTCCCCTGCTGGCCTGATCCCCCTAACTGCTCTCCCCTGCTGGCCTGATCACCCCTAACTACCTCTGCATTGGCCCCACCACTGTGGCTTTGTCTGGAAGGATGTCCGGAAGACATCTGGTTGAATTAGCATATTACCCTTTTATTAGTATTGATATTATGATTACCACTGTGATTTTAGCCAACACCTCTATCAGGTCACATAATTATCACTTATTTTTTGTAGTACGAACAATTAAAATATAGACTTTTAGCAACTTTGATGTGTGTGATACAGTGTTGTTGACTATACTCACTATGCTGTGCATTTGATCTCTGAAAGTTACTAGTATTTATCTGCTAGTTGCAAGTTGGTCCCCCTAACATCTTACAATTAGACACTTTTAATTGATGAAAATAATCCATTAACATTTATTGTGATTTTTGTATATTTGAATTTCGACAATCTTATCTTTTTTCTACTTACCAACCTTTTGTTTACTCCCCACCTTTTATTTTCTTTGCTTAGATAATGTTTTCATTATCTTTCCCTTTACTTCTATTGATTTAGAAGCTGCAAAATGTATTTCTATTCTTTCAGTAGTCATTGAAATTTTAAAAACCACTTATAACTATTCATCTCCTTATAAAGTCTAAGTGAATTTTATATTTCTCTCCTTCTCCAAACATAATGCATATTTTAGCAAGCTTTAACTGCCTATTGACATCCCCCATCATATTATTGTTCAAAGATTTAGGCCTGCTTCTTTTAGTTAAAGATATATTTCTATTTAAATTGTTTTCCAATTTTTAACTTTTAAAAAATTCTCACCCAATGATATGTTTTTATTGATTTTAGAGTGAGAAAAAGGAGGGAGGGAGGGAGGGAAGGAGGAAGAGAGAGAAAGAAACATGGTTGCCTCCCATACATGCCCCAACCAGGGATTGAACCTGCAACCTATGTGCCCTGCCCAGGAATCAAACCTGTAATCTTTTTGGTATACCGGAAGATGCTCCATCCAACTAAGCCACCCAGTTGGGGCTCTAATTTTTAACTTTTACAGTAAAATTTTATTCTTTGTTTAGTGGAAGTCTGTGGGTAGTCAAACATTTCCCTTTATATGTTTGAAAATATCCTTTGGGACCCAAAGTCTTTGTTGGAAGGTTCTATGAAATTGAACTGGAGTGTATTCACGATATTATTGTTGACTTTTTATTAGCATTCAGTTTGTATACTTTCCAACTTTGGTGTGCAGGCATTTTCATTTGAGCCCTTCCCTCCCCCCTTCCCCTTAGTGCCTCTCTCCGACTCCCTGAGAACTAGATCTCAGAGTGCCTTTGGGGGACTTCTTTCTCATGGAATACTGCAGCTGCATCTGTAATTGAACGGCACGTGGATGATTTGGTTCTAGTTTCCCCACCCCCTTCTCCAAGCTCATGGTTTCTTGTAAGTCTGTAGGTTAAGATGCACATCAACAGAGGTTATTCTGTGGTTGCCTAGTTTATAAACAGTCGAAAGTAGCAAGGAAACTGCTTCCCAGCTCACTCAGCACCGAGGCCTTCCCCCATCAGCAGGGGTGGCTGCCTCTGCCAGCTTCAGAACGAGGCCCAGCAGATCCATACTTCATCACTTTGTCTTCTCTTCAACTTCTTGGTCAAGAGATGTTTATCTGTATTTCTCTTTCTATATGTTTTATCTCCTTTTTTTTCTGTAAGTTTGGAGCAGAATCAGTCAAATTGTGAACCCTTTATATGCTCTAGAGTGTAAGGAACTTAACTCTTGTTTTTGTCCATTAGCCTAGGGTAAAATTGGTTTCCTCAGAATCCATTTCATTGCAGTTCCAAGAACCTACTGATGACCTTAAGTACTTACTATAGTTTGCAGAACTGAAACTGATAGAGAATATAGTTTGATTGCCAGTTTAGGTAAACATTAAAATCCTTTGCTCTTTTATTTTATGATCTTGAATTCAGTCAACTTTACTTCACGAGAGCTTTCCCTTCAAATTATTTGTAAATGTATTTTTAAAAAATTGAATGATTGTATTGAACTTTGGTTTATGTATCTTTTATACTGCCACGTCTAGTCTATGATCAAGTTGGTCACTTTTCCCTGTCCCCCACCTCTATAACTGGAGGAGAGAATGGCAAAAAAGCTAGACAGATGACAAGGAAGGCCCCTCGGCCCTGGTCTCACACTTCAGGTGAATGAAATGCAGAAATTCCAAATGAATTTGATGACTTGATGTAGCTGTTTAGGGAGGCTACAAACCTACAGTATCCCACTCCAAGATTGCATGGGGAAGTAGAGATGGCTGTCTGGGCTCGTGAGCCAAATGCAGCACCTTTAACACCTCAATGAGTTTTAGAGCATAGCCAAATGTGCGTGCGTGCGTGCGTGTGTGTGTGTGTGTGTGTGTGTGTGTGTGTGTGTGTGTGATCTAGGCTCTAGGTGAAATAAATGGACACTGGGAGCTAATGGGCCTGGTTGCGCAGAGGACTTCTACTTGTGGTGAATATTGCAACCCCAAATGGCACTGTTATGCAGCTGGAGACCATGAAATCTTCATCAGATGTCAGATAGGGAAACATCTAAGCCAAAGACTAAGTGAGATTGTTTCACTTGGCTGGATGCCAGAGAAAGACACAGAACACCCACTGATTAAACATCTCCCTCTCCCTCCAAGAAGCATCAGTAAGACCAGTCCATTCTGGGGAAAAGTAGAAAATTCTGAATTGACTCAGCTGAAATGATAAATTATTTTGTTTATATGGAATGACTATGGTAACATTTTTCTAGCTATCAGCAGGAATGGGCTCTTTTAAAAATGATTTATGTGAAAATCAAATGATATTTCTTGGAAAAAAATAATTTGTGGGCTATTGACTTACCATGCTCTCTCAGGTAAGAAACCATAAAATTCATGCTTTTTACTCAGAGTCTCCCTGCCTAGCTCCATCCAGAGTTCGATCTCCTCAATTTTTTTCAGTCTATTTCAACACAGGGCAGTGTTTCTCAACTAGAGTAATTTTTCCCTCCAGGGGGCATTTGGCAATGTCTGCAGACATTTTTGGTTGTCACACTAGGAGATAAGGCGCAATTGGCATCTAGTGGGTAAACATCCTACAATGCACAAGTCAGCTCTCACAACAAAGAATTCACCCAAAATGTCAACATATAATAGACAAGACAGTAAGAGAAGCCTTTAAAAATATCTATTGCCTACTCCAAGCTGTGGTTCAGCCAAATCTGCTGCTGCTGCTGCTGCTGCTGCACAGGATGGGAGAAGTCACAAGAGCAGCACAAGGCAGATTCTGGTATATGGCCTTGAGCTGTATGAAAAATACAGAGGGCTGGGCCCAGGACCAAATTGTTACCTGGAAGGGTTGTAAAAGTTCAAGGAGACAACAAATTACTGAACATATTTCAAAGAAAATGATGGAGGATGTGAGAATATTTCTTTGTGTGTTTTCATTTGGTCCCTCAAGTAGGTCATAGGTTGAAAAGCTCAAGTTATATATTTGGGGATGGGTAGACCACCCTCTTTATCTGAATATTTCAACTGTTCACCCCACAATATCCATCTTCTCATATACCCCCTTCTGCCAAGAATCAGAAGAATCTAAGGAACAGAACCCCCATCTTAAATGTGGCCAGGTGGGGCAAAGAGGCTGCCCTACACTACCGCTCTGCTGTGTGAGCAGCTTTCCAAGTTGAGAGGGAAATGAGAAAAGATGTCTCTTTCCTTTGGCCTCTGGTACAATCCCCCTCCCACCCCATCCCCAGTTCAGCTTAGAAGCCCTTGCTCCAAGGCCGTGTCTTGGTATATGGAGTCCATCATACTTGGCAAAGCACCACAAGTAACAGTCCCCAGCAGTATATTATATGGTGTAAGTGGATAAAATGATACTTGTATATGAAGGTGCTATTACTTTGCAGACAACTGCCCACGTGTAGCTGAAAACAAGCCAGCAAACAGGCATGTCTCTGCTCATCTTTAAGCTGCTTTGTTAAAAAAGACTGAAAAGTGCGGGAACAGAGAGGAAGGCAAGACCAACCAGGAAGCAAAAGTAATGCAGCATCCATAGACTTCCACTAATATAAAGACTTTAAAAGTCCTGGATTTGGATGAGATTAAAGGTGGCGGCGTTGTAAGTGGAACCTACACTGACCCTTTCCCGGGACCAAACTGGAAATACTACTAAAATACACGAAAGTCACCCTGCCAAACAGGCCAGCAAACAAACAGAAAGCCTAGCCCGTATTCCGTCTCTACTATTGGTTCGGTGGCTTCCAGACAGTTGACACTGAAGTTCTGCTTTGCTTCAGAGAATTCTGGGGACTTTTGCTCAGAGGAAGCCACAGCACCTCTCCTGCTCAGTCCCCACCATGGGCAGTGCAGCTGGCCTGATGGCTGCAGCAAGACCTTGCTGCTACCTTGGGCCTTGGAGTCACAATCCCATGAACCCTTCAGCATCCTCTCTGTCCTGTCTCCCTCCCTGCTGGAGCTCTTGTCACTGTGATCTCAGCTTCTTGATTCCATTTGCATATCTTCTTCCTTCAAAATAAACTCTTGGGCATCAGGACGTATGATAAGCCTTCATCTCCTGGACTATGTCAGCAGAGGAAGGGAATCCCCTTCTCTCCCCTCTTTCCCAACCCATTGTCAGGTCGACCCATTGCCAAGGGTCTGTTTTAAGCGTGCTAGATCACACCCCACTAATCTGAGCTTTAAGCTAGGCATAAGGCAGGTCCTTTAAATGAATGCTGAATGGGAAATACCCCTGCTTATTTGACTTTTCAGTAAAGCATTTAGAATGACAGCCTCTGAAAAGTAGCTTATGGGAAATACCCTTCTAAAGAGAGTTTTAATTGTAATTCTTCCTCTTCTTCCTTCTTCTTTTTTTTCTTCCTTCCTTCCTTCCACCCTCCCTCCCTCCCTCTTCTTTTTCCTTCCCTTCCCCCTCCCTCCTTTCTTTCCTGCTTTCCTGCCTTATTTTGTCTTCTTCTACTTTCTTTTTCTCTTTTTCTCCTCCTTCAAATATGCAAATACTGACTTCTGCCTTCCTTCCAGCCCCTTCAGTTCTTTATCATGCATCTTCCAGCTCACCAGCATCTCCTGTTCAATGAGATACATCAGAGTCTTTACAGAGCAGACTCCTGGTATCATACATATGAGAAACCCATCCTTGAGCAGGTAGGGAGAAATACCAGTCATAAATACAACACCAAGATGAATAGAGGGGTCATCTTTCGTATTCAAGGAACCGCTGAGCACTCTTAAGCTTCAAATAGTGGTCAATAGCCTTCGAATGGGCTTCCATCCAAAGCCTTCCACAGTACAGCCCCCATTTGCCTTTTAACCCTGTGGCCCTCTGCCGGCTCAATTGGAGCCTCTCCTTCTCGCCCATTGTAAATGCAATGTATGCATTTTGACTCAGCGCCTTTTCTCAGTACTCTGTTGTGTTACTTTCTGCCCAGATAAGTTCTTCTTTCTTCTCAACCAAGCCAAATGGTTCTCATCTATCAAGCGCCAGACCTACAACTCACTCCTTCCACAAAGCCTCCTTTGACGGCTCTGTCCCACTGGGTGCCTTCCTCTGGACTCCGGTGGTTTAGGACTAAAGCACTCTTTTCAGGTTGTTCTGTGCAGCAGGAATGCTGCCAAGAGTTTCCCAACTCTTCCTGAAGGACCAGCGTTGACTGAGATTGCTAGGCTGGTCTCTCCCTCACTCCTGACCACACCCCCACGGGCTGCTGCTACGGGTGGGAAGGGAAGGCGGACTCTGTTGCCAGATCCTCAAAATGGATAGCAGCATGCAGGGAGTTGTTTATTTGTTTTAACCTTAAAAGATTGGCTTATACATGTGGAATTGTTTTGGAAAAGACATGGCAAAGGCAAAGCAAACAAAACAGTTACTGAATAGTAGCTAAGTGTTTTGTTTTTAAAGAAATAAGATTTTAGTAATTAAACGTTACTTATTAAAATAGAAGTATTCAAGAAGTTATTCATAAAATGGCTTCTTTTCCTATGGATGTTACTTTTCCTATGAATGTTAAATGGGTTAAGAATAAGGGTGAAGCCGAAACCGGTTTGGCTCAGTGGATAGAGCGTCGGCCTGCGTCAGCTGGTCAATGTTTCTCTCTCATCGACATTTCTAACGCTCTATCCCTCTCTATTCCTCTCTGTGTAAAATCAATACAATATATTTAAAAAAAAGAATAAGGGTGAAATCATAAGGTCACCCCCAAAAGTGAAATGTTAAAGCATGTTTTCCCTGAGATGTAAGAGTATCAGAATCTTTGTCAGAACCTTCTCGGTCACACTCCTGAGCTCTCTAGTAGGGACCCCAATATCCAAGGCAGACATGCTTATCTTCACAAATCTCCGAGTCTTTTCAGAGCAGTAACCCCTCAGACTCTTGGTACCACACATATGAGAAACCCATCCTTGAGCAGCTGTTGCCTTCAAATCAAATAGTTAAAGAAAAATAATTTCCCTTACCAACCCATTATATCTATCAGTCAGTCATGAGTTCGTCTAATATATTTATATCCACACAGCTTCAGTCCAAATTATTTCTCCAAAACTGCAACTCAATTCAAACAATGCAGGCAAACAAATGGATACACGTGAGTAAAGATTTGAAGTGTGAAAAGTTCAGATTCATACATGTATAACATAGTCTTAAACATGTTTTAAAAATCTTACCCAGTTTATAAATTTTTATACATCTCTGAGTAGTATACTATATGAAGGAGACTCCAATGGCAGGGTAATGAAAATTTGGTATAAAAATGAAAACAGGAATTTCTACTTTAAGTTATAAAAGAACAGCCAGAACCCAATAACTAGTCAGTTGACATTTGATATAATCTCCAGAATGCAGAAACAGATTAAGATCGTCATTGCACTTACTATGACTAAGGCGGTAACAGTGCAAAATAAGGTTTGACTAAGCTGCACTCAACAATCTAGGTCACGGAGGATAAAAAAAAAAAAAAGAAAGAAAGAAAGCCAACTCATCAAGACTCTGTATATCAAAGAAAGAATAAAGCTTGATTAAATAGGTTACAACTTTCTTTTCCTTAAAGAGCTTTTCTCTAAAAAGGACGGGTCCCAATTACATTATCATTAACTACATTTTTATTGTTTTTATAAGACAAAGGAAGGGCCGAAACCGGTTTGGCTCAGTGGTAGAGCGTCAGTCTGCGGACTGAAAGGTCCAGGGTTCGATTCTGGTCAAGGGCATGTACATTGGTTGTGGGCACATCCCCAGTTGGGGGTGTGCAAGAGGCGGCTGGTCAATATTCCTCTCTCATCGATGTTTCTAGCTCTCTATCTCTCTCCTTTCCTCTCTGTGAAATATCAATAAAATATATATTTTTTAAAAAGACAAAGGAAGGACACAAGAATCAAGTAACAATAGAACTGGAAGGAACATTTATATTAGACATTAAAATTTTAATTTAAAATCTCAACGTATTTGAAAATATTGTTCTAAACTGTTGAAAATAAATGCTATCACAACTTTTAAATTTTTATTTACTGACTTAAGAGAGAGGAAGGGAGATTTGTTGTTTCACTTTTTATGCATTCATTGGTTGACTTTTAAAAATATATTTTTCTATTGATTTCAGAGAGGAAGGAAGAGGAGGAGAGAGAGATAGAAACATCAATGATGAGAAAGAATCATTGATCAGCTGCCTTCTGCATGTCCCCTATTGGGGATGGAGCTTGCAACCTGGGCATGTGCCCTAACCGGGAATCGAACCCATGACTTTCTGGTTCATAAGTTGACACTCAACCATTGAGCCACACCAGCAAGGCCTTTGGTTGATTCTTATATGTGCCCTGACTGGGAATCGAACCCACTGGGAAACAACCTCGGTGTATCGGGATAATGCTCTGACGAGCTGAGCTACCTAGCCAGGGCAAATGCTGTTACATTTTACTTATAATTAACCTTCTCTGTTTTGTGCTTCTTGAAGATTCTACTTGCTTTCTACCGGACAATAAAACTAGTAAGATGAGATGGCTCAGCTGTCTCTTATTATAGTTTTAGGAGAAGGAAAGATTTAAAAAGGTTAAGACCCATGCGGTTTGACGGGTGCCAGAATTGGGGGCTTTGATCCTTATCGGCAGGTACTGATTATAGGTACAAACGTAATTCTGGCAATGCCTCTATCACATGAGAAGGATGTCAGCTACTAATGTACAAATGCCAGGAAGCAAAGGCTACCCTGTTGGACAAAGCCAGACACAGAGGTGGCCTGATGGTTCTCCACCAGGACTGTGGTACTTACGTGGCAGTGAGGTAGCCCTCCAGGAAGCCGGCCAAAAACATGATGACGTCATTGCTCAGGGACTTGGAACCATACCCGGCTCTGATCTCTAGGATGCCCCAGCCTGTGGTGTTCATAGAGTCATTATAAAAGCCATAGGCATCTCCGCTCCTGTCCAGTGTGTCTTTGATCTCCACTTTCCCTTCGTCAGGTATCCAGTATGCAGTTGCAGAGTTGACTCCTTGAAAAATAGAAAAGGGGATAATGATAGGATTGCCATTCAACTGATTTACCGAGGCATTATTATTATTTTTTTCTATGTAGCCGACAATTCCAACACATTTGCTTTCCAAAGAATTCCATTCCCTCAAAATTGGGAAATCTGCCACGATAGCTTGACTTGGTTGCAAATGGGAGGAAAAAACCAGAGCCTTGATCAAGGGGGGTGAGCCCATAGCAGAAAGTATCCGTTAAAGGTAGAGGCATGGTTTGAACGTCATGGAGGTGGGTCTAAGAGCTCCATCCCTAGAGATGGGCTTCTGGGCAATGGCAGAGCTGGAACCCTTGCCCACCTCTTCATGCAGCCCAGGAGAGGGCTCATGCCCCTGCTCTGCAAGGCCTTCCGATTCCCCTCTGCAGTTGGGCCAAAGCGTTCCTTTATTTGGCTCCTTATTCTATTTCTCCTGCTTAATTATCACACATGATATTAGATTCCTATTTTGTAGAAAAAAAATAAAAGTTATCACCTGTGACCCCCTCAAGTTCTTGATAATTTTGTGAATCCATCCTCACAAATCCTGTATTCATGTCTCTTTTCTTCTTCTTCACTTCAATCCCTCTACCCAGCCATGCTCTGGATTCCACCCCTCTCACTTAGGAACTTGGTTTCGTCCTAAATCATCTTGCTCCTGTTCCCCGAAGTCCTCTCTCTGCAGTGGCTCCTCCCTGTTCAGTAAATTAATGTGTTCCGCTGTCTCAGTTCAAAGCAAACCAACCACAGCAGCTCTTTGTAGAGATCCTGTGAGCAGAATTGGCTACCGCTAGAATCTCTCCCTTCATAAAATTATTACACATTTTATAGAGCATGCTGTATCTGGGACTCTGCTAGGTGCTGGTGACACAGTTGTGACAAAGACCGGCTCACTTCCAGGCCCCATCTACCTCCCTTCCTCATTTTCCTCACTTGGGCCTGTGGCAGGCTGGCACCCACCCCAACTGGCTGGGTCACCAATGAAATCCTTGACTCCCAACATCACACAAATGCCTGAAAGTGTTTGACCCTGGTGACCACTCATTCTGAAAACTCTTTCCTCCCATGCATCTGGGACAACACTCTTTTCTGAATCTCCTCCTTCTTGGACTGTCTTGTAGACCTAACACTGTCCGGATGAGTCTATACGCATTAGGAATTTACATTATTCAAAATGAAACTCATGCAAAACCGGTTTGGCTCAGTGGATAGGGCGTCGGTCTGCGGACTGAAAGGTCCCAGGTTCGATTCTGGTGAAGGGCATGTACCTTGGTTGCGGGCACATCCCCAATAGGGGGTGTCCAGGAGGCAGCTGGTCGATGATTCTCTCTCATCGATGTTTCTAGCTCTCTCTCTTCCTCTCTGTGAAAAATCAATAAAAAAATATTTTAAAAAATGAAACTCATATTTTCCCCCAACCCATCTTCTGCTGTCTCTGTGATTTCTCTCACACATTTAATTAAAACCTCCTAAACATCTCTCCTTCCAGTCTGTGCTACATTTCTGTGCTAGAAATGTAGTCAACTCTACATTTCTGTGCTACTTTAGTATCACAACTAGCCTTAACTTCTCTTCTGCCAGAGTGGCCTTTCTGCAACTCAAGACTGAATTGTTTACTTGACTACCCAAAATCTTCAATGGCAAAACAAACAAACAAACAAACAAATAAAATCTTCAATGGCTTTTGTTTCCTAGAAATAAAATTCTTCAGCTCATGCTATCTGCCTTTATGATCTGGATTCTGCCTACCTATCCAGCTTCATCCACCGCCCCAGGCATTTTGTGATCTGGAAACCATTACCTACAATGCTCCAACCTGCCAGGTGCTGTTCCAACACCTGTGACTTTGCATATGCTGTTTCCTTTCCCTGAGAGTTTCTGTCTTGATAACCACCCACGATCTCAAAATTGCAACTTAAGACTCAGAAAACAGAGCACTCCCTCTGAAGGGGCTGACTCGCTCTACAAGCTCAATGTACCTGTGTATACAGTTTAGGTCTTATCCCTTTGTACGGTAGCTTATGTGTCTGCCCCTGCTGTCTCTGAAGATAGTGTTGAACTCCCGAGACCCAACATTGTTTCCTCAGCATCAGGAATAGTGCCTTGCCCATAGCAGATACTCAATAAATATTTGTGAAAGGAAGAGAGACTTAGGTAAAGAGAGGGGGGGAAAAACCCACAGAAAAAAAGAAATGGTATATAATGATTCATTTATCTGCCTAAGAAAGCATTGCATAGCTAGCTGCTCAGGTTAAAGACAAACTTTATATTCAGGCCATCAGAGAGATGGGAGGAGGTCAGGATGACTCAGGTTGTAGGCTGAGAATCAGTGGATGAATGTTGTGCCATTCACTGAGAAAGGGCGAAAGGAGTAGGAAGAAATACAGGTATAGTTTTGGACATACTAAGTTTTTAGTGGTTAAGATACTTGAAATTCTAGCTCAGATTTTATATATATGTAATGTTATCTGTTGTCAACATTCAAAACTGACTATATATGTAATGTTATCTGTTGTCAACATTCAAAACTGACTCAACATTTTGCTTTTTGATGTAATGTTATCTATCTAATAAGCACTGAAAGTACAATCTTTTATTATTATTATTATTATTAAAGAGACGTGTAACAGAAAATGGCATTCTTTTAAAAATATATATTTTATTGATTTTTTTACAGAGAGGAAGAGAGAGAGAGATAGAGAGCTAGAAACATCGATGAGAGAGAATCATCGATCAGCTGCCTCTTGCACACCCCCCACTGGGGATGTGCCCGCAACCAAGATATATGCCCTTGACTGGAATCGAACCCAGGACTTTTCAATCCACAGGTTGACGCTCTATCCACTGAGCCAAACTGGTTTCTGCTGAAAGTACAATCTTAATCCTAGAACATCATGACCACAATGGTGGACTTTCCTTAAAAATGGTTAAGAGGAAGCAATGACATTGACTATCAAAGGTAGGTGCAGCCAAAACCGGTTTGGCTCAGTGGATAGAGCGTCAACCTGTGGATTGAAAAGTCCCTGGGTTCCATTCAGGTCAAAGGCAATATACCCTAGTTGCGGGCACATCCGCAGTTGGGGGTGTGCAAGAGGCAGCTGATCGATGTTTCCCTCTCATTGATGTTTCTAACTCTCTATCCCTCTCTCTTCCTCTCTGTAAGAAAATCAATAAAATATATATTTTTTAAAAATCTCTTTATAAAAAAAGGTAGGTGCAGACTACTTTGTCAACAGACTCCCACTGCCAAATAGTCCAATCCTATCTAATAAAAATGGAATATGCTAATTGACCCTCACACTGTTGCAAAGATGGTGGTGCCCACAGCCAATAAGGAAGGACTATGCTAATTGACTGCCCCACCCTCAAAGATGGTGGCACCTATAGCCACAAGATGGTGGCACCCAGGCCCCTCAGCCCTGTTGGGGTGGCAGGCACGTGGCAAGGCTGGGCCCGTTGGGCCTGGTCTTGCTGCACACCTGCCACCAGAGTCCCCCAGTCCCCTCAGCCCCCCAGCCACCTAGGGCCAGCCCAAGGCGCAGGCAAGCCTCGGATGGCGACTGCCTACTGAGGCTCAGGTAACCAGGGCTAGTAGAGGCTTGCGCTGCTGGCAGTGGCTGAGCAGAGGTGTGATGGGAGCGTTGCCTGACCCTAATCTCCAGGCCGCCTCCCACCCCTGAGGGCTCCTGGACTGTGAGAGGGGGCAGGCCAGGCTGAGGGATGCCACCCTCCAGTGCATGAATTTTCATGCATCGGGCCTCTAGTTGTTAGCCATAAATTGGACATAACTTGACAACGGTGGACAATATCCATAGAAACTTCCCTTCTCCTCCCAAGTACAATAAATAAAATATGCTTTCCAAATTGATTTTGGGCCACAAAGGCCGTAGCCTCAGCCCTTCCTCAGCCTTTCTCACACACTCTCTTGCACCCTCACCTCCAGTGAGTCTGGTAGGGAAATGAGAAAGCATGGCTGACTAAATAAACAGCCACCATCGGCTGCAGCAGGGGTGTGGTCATAAACAGGAACTATAAAAAAAGGAAGGTAAGAGGTGTCCGTTTCTTCTCTTTCAGTTCTGCCCACATTGCATGGGTTTAGCTTTATTCCATTCTCCAAAATGTTGGCACTATTCATCCAGCATCCTGGCCTTCCTTTCCTTTGACCTTCCATTCCAGTGGCTCCTTTTGTTATACACTTGGCTTGCTCTCAATCTAAGCTCACAAGGGCCATGGTTTCATTGTTACTGGTACTTCCTAATTTCCTATTTCCTGACCACAAGTAATAAACTTCTGCAAATCTCCGTGTTGTTGTTTTTTCGACACTCGTGTGTCCCCATGCATGAGAAAACTCTTACCTAAAGTCCTCATGAGAATTCAGTGATAAAAATTTACTGCTTACAAGCTGACCAATTTAGCAGATGCTTTGAGAACGAAGCCAAAATCTGAGTTTCTTGACTCATCCCTAATTGGTATCCTCCATGCCTCAATGTTTCTTCATGTATCATCTCTTTCCGGTTTTTGGGGTTTTTTTTAGTACCGTGCTATTTACAAAAAAATTTTTTTCTTAAATCCTTTAATAACTTTTAAGCCATTATAGTTATTTATTTACTTGTTATTAAAATATATTTTTATTGATTTCAGAGAGGAAGGGAGAGAGAGAGAGAGAGATAGAAACATCAATGGTAAGAGAGAATCATTGATCGGCTGCCTCCTGCATGCCCCCTCCTGGGGATTGAGCCCGAAATCCAGGCATATGCCCTTGACCGGAATGGAACCTGGGACCCTTCAGTCCACAGGCAGAAGCTCTATCCACTGAGCCAAACCAGCTAGGGCTAATTCTTGATTTTTAATTGTGAATTAGAATTTTGGTATCTTAGGTTTGCAAATGCTGACTCGCATAACTTGATACTACCTTATGTTGGTACTGGAATTGCACTTGCAAGGCTGACAAACTTCAGAGCAAGCTGTGCCTTTCAAACAAGAGGTTTTCACAACTTTCCATCGGAAGATTATAACATATCTGTGGTTTGTTCCGACACAGTTTCAAGGTTTAGACTAAAGTTTCCACATAATTTCACTACCTCTATTAGTTTCACTTTTTTTTTTTTTACCACATTAAGTAAATTCCTATTTTTTCAGTAGTACAAGTAAGGCAGAATAGTAAAAAGTAGGAAAATTCCTTGGCCAGTGGAATGGGGAAACTGAGACAGATAGCTGATTTCCATCTCACACCCTGACCCTCCGGCCTCCTGCTCCGCTGTTCCACCGCTCCTGTAAGCATTGAGCCCTTTAGGACAACGATGTACTGATCAGCATCAAACAATCTTAGGAACAAAGCCTCCGGGCTGTTGACCAAAGAGACAGGGTGTTTGCCAAACTAGAGATGACATCTAGGCCTCAGTTGTGTTTCAGCTCCAGGCCCAGAAAAATCGGCAAAACCTGACAAAGTCACGGCGTGGCTGACATCAGGATCAGATGCGATGAATAATGACCCCCCCACCCTAGTGCCCATCCATCGGTAGAGAGCACCACCCTGAAAGGGCACACCTGGGAAGCTGATGGATGTCCTATTGAGAAGCTCCCCTGAGACCTTACTACACACCTAGGCTCTGTCGAGAAGAAAAATGATTTTCCCTCTTCTGGGTTCTTGACTGAGCCATCCAGAAAATAATCTTTATGCCAGGTTAGAAAGAGAAAAACAAAAACCTAATCACGTGTACACCTCCTAGATATATGAGACCCAGAAGAACTGAGTAATTCACAAAAATGGCTAAAGCAAGGACTTTAACTATCATCTTCCGTGAAGACAAAAGATGATGTTGGAGTGGGGATTCCGTTAAGGAAAGTTCCTGGGGAAAGCACAGTGTAACTAGGGTAAGGCTGTTATGCAGATTTAATTGTTGCCTAATGCACTGGTGAGAATTTCTAGAGATAAGGTCACCCCCCTCTTCCTGGTCCAGTGAGGGAGACACCTTTACAAAAGGAGATTTAGAAAGGGTAACTTATTTGGTTTTTAGACCTCTTTTATTTTCTCTCCTCCCTTCTTTTTCTTTTTCTTTATCCTTCTTACTTTTTCTTTGTCCATCTCACTTCCTTCTTTTTCTTTATCCATCTTACTTTTTTGCTTTGAAATATATATTTGCCTTTTTTAGTTTATTTTTCTATTAACATTTATCCCCTCCATGCCCTCTTCTGCCTCCGCCCCACTGAAATCACCACACCGTTTCCATGTCCATGAGTTCTCTGTCTACTGTTTCTTAAATTAACCAACCTAAAATAATCCTGCTGAAACCGGTTCGGCTCAGTGGATAGAGCGTCGGCCTGCGGACTGAAAGGTCCCAGGATCGATTCTGGTCAAGGGCATGTACCTTGGTTGTAGGCACATCCCCAGTGGGGGGTGTGCAAGAGGCAACTGATCGATGATTCTCTCTCATCAATGTTTCTAACTCTCTATCCCTCTCTCTTCCTCTCTGTAAAAAAAAATCAATAAAATATATTTAAAAAAATAAATAAAATAAAATAATTCGTGCTTCAAAGAGAAAAATCTCAAATTAAAAATCCAAAGAGAAAAATCTCAAATTAAAAATCACATGCCAAATAGACATGTTTGGGGGTGACAAATTCTGTGCCCCTACAACACCTGAGCTTCAAACCTGTACAGTATCTTACTGTGCTGCATACTGTAGACAACTGTAATCTTCGAGATGCATTGCACTATGAGTTACAATGACTATGATATCACTAGGCAGTAGAACTTTTTCCTCTCCATTCCAATTCTATGGCATCACCATTGTCTATGTGGTATACTAAAAAGTCATTATGTGGCATATGACTGTATATAACCCCTACTGTATATGGCAGGCACTGTTCCTCACAGCCTCTTTAAGAGCTATCCTATATAATAAAAGGCTAATATGCAAATTGTCCCCTCGACTGGGAGTTCAACCTGGAGTTCAACCAGGGGCCTAACCCTGCCCCCACTCCTAATTTCCCCCCCTCCCCCATCAGGGTGAGCCGGCCGGACCCCACCCATGTACAAATTAGTGCACGGGGCCTCTGGTAGTATTATAATACCCATTTTACAGATGAGGAAATAGAGGCATAGAGGATTAGATAATTTACTTAAGGCTGCACAGAAAGTACTGGTGCCAGGATTCAAACATGGGCATCTGGCTCCACAGTTCCTGTCTGTGGAGTTCCATACTACCTCTCTAACCCTATAGAGTTACTTTTTAAAAAATGAATAACAGCCAAAACCGGTTTGGCTCAGTGGTAGAGCGTTGGTCTGCGGACTAAAAGGTCCCGGGTTTGATTCCGGTCAAGGGCATGTACATTGGTTGCGGGCGCATCCCCGGTAGGGGGTGTGCAAGAGGCAGCTGGCTGGTCGATGTTTCTCTCTCATCGACGTTTCTAGCTCTCTATCTCTCTCCCTTTCTCTCTGTAAGATATCAATAAAATATATTTTTTAAAAAATGAATAACAACCATAGACTGAACATATGGAGCAACCACTGTAAGTGAATTTGAAATAAGAATGCCTTTAGAGTTAAAGGAGCAATTGAGATTGGTCTCAACCAAAGGTCTGCCAAGTCACCTTAAGGAGACTGAAAGACTCACAGGACAGTCAACTCCTTGACAGCCACATAAAGGTGTTACCTATATAGAGGGGCAGTCTGTTAGTCTCAGGTGGACACTGGTGAACCACGGAAGCCTGGAAAAGGCAGCGCCCACAGTCAGGAGCCAGCATGCCAGGCAAGCACTGCCAGTGGAGGAGCTGATGGAAGTGTCAAGTCCTACTTGGAGGCAGACGAATCAGAAACTCCATCTTTGAATCCCTCATATTATCTGCCCCGTGCAGTTTGACTATAAGAGCATGCCCGGAGCGGACTATGCAAATATCCAATCTGCTGAAAATTAACAACTAGCATTTTAGTGAGTAGACCTGTGTGTTTATCAGGGTGAAATCAGTTTCCTTGTATCCGATAAGATCTGGAGCACTGGAAAGAATGAATGTTCTGGAGTCTAGCCCTGCCAGTGCGAGGGCCAGACTTGGAACCAGTTTTACCAAGGCTCAAGCCATCTTACGAGTCTCTTGGCAACCAACCCATCCCTTTCCCTAGTGACAGCCTAACTTCACTGTACAAACAGCTTAGAAAAATTATCCGAGACATTAAAAACAAATATGGAGCATTTCAGTCTGGAGGGACAAAGCCAACACATTTAAAATCTATAATAGTTTGAGAGAGAGAGAGAGAGAGAGAAGAGCGAGCTAGTATGAACATGCAATTGCTTGCTAATTTGTGGAAGAATCAAAGTACAAGGTAGTCTTTAAAAATTAAAGAGGGGTTGTTTGTAGATAAATAGCTGCATCTTGGTAGATATAAAATCCCCGGGGATAAAAATGCATTCCCTTGAGGGTTTCTTGTGTAGTCTCTAAATTCAAAGTACTGAGCAGGGCACTTCAGAGAAAACATGAAAAGCAAGTGTTGGCAAAGACCTGTTCTCTGTCCTCAGTTGCTGGAGATCTCGAAGGTAAGAGAAAGTGCCAAAAACCTGCCTTGGAAAACTGGTGAATAGGGGTGAAGCGGAGGACACGGAGATCACATCTTTTGGAAACAGCCAGTGTGGCCGTCACCAGCTATTGTCCTGCGACGCCATGTTAGGGAGTCTGTCCGCACTGCCGGGCACAGGGCTGGCAGGATGGCCGGTAGCAGACATGCCCTCCCTTTTCCATCTTGACTCCCCACCCACCTGGCATGGAGTCAGCTTATCTATCATTTGGGGAACTCAGTTTAAGAAGCAGCTGCTTGCCAGGCGAGTATCTTCTTGAATAAACAGTGTCCCATCTTCGGAAAAAATAATGTCTCCTCCTCACTCCTCAGGCTGCCCCGCCTCCCGTCCACAGAAATACTTAAAACCATCCTAACAATCCAAAGGAACAGAAAAGCGAGGGAAGTTTCAGCCACCATCCAAGGCACAGAACCCCTTTCCGTATCTGGGGCGCTCTATCTAGCCTGTCCCGGGTTCGTGTGAATGAACAGTCTCCCTGAGCTAAAAGGTGATGCCCGCAGAGCGCCACCGTCCCTCCAGGGGAAAGAACAGAATGCGGAGGTAAATCTAAGCCAGGAGCCTGGGGGTGCGGCACTTCCCATCTCAGAAGCCCGGGTGGCTTAACAGACTGGGAAAACTTAATAGCAAGAAGTGGGCAAGTGCCGAAACCGGTTTGGCTCAGTGGTAGAGCGTCAGTCTGCGGACTGAAGGGTCCCGGGTTCGATTCCGGTCACGGGCATGTACCTCGGTTGTGGGCATATCCCCAGTAGGGTGTGTGCAAGAGGCGGCTGGTCCATGTTTCTCTCTCATAGGTGTTTCTAGCTCTCTATTTCTCTCCCTTCCTCTCTGTAAAATATCAATAAAACCTATTTTTTTAAAAAGAAGTGGGCAAGTTGTGAAAACAGAGGTCTTGATAGCTGATGGAAGGCAACGTAACAAGAATCAGTACACTCAGCTGGGAAGGGGTAGGCATGCACGCCTAAACTCCACCCTCTTCTTACCCAAGGTCAGCACAGAAAAGGGGTTATGAAATAAAAGCAGAAGAAACCCTCTCTTTATATTACTTTTGAAGTCTTTCAAAGTAGTTAATATTGATCTTATTCATTGGGAGTGAAAGTGACAAATCCAAGATTGTGGGGGTTTTGTTTTGTTTTGTTTTGTTTTTGCTTGTTTTTTCGCAAAGGGTACAGGTAATTGCCAATACCTGTTGGGATAAAACCTGTTTGCCCAAAAGGGAGTGGTTAAGCCAATGCCCTTTAGCGTTTCAGCTCTGCCTTCCTAAACGTGTATATCTTGATGCAAATTACGGAATGTCTCTTAATTTCCTTCGGTCCCGTCGGTAGAATGGGGATAATCATCCCATTTAGATTGTTGACCATGAAGAGGGGAGACGCAGGGGGGAAAGACAGCCGGGACTCCTACCTCCCCGATGTGAACACATAAATTTAGACGTCCTCTGGCTGGCGCTCTGAGGACCAGCCGGGCCCTGCAAGCCGAGCCGTGCAGGAGCGAACCCATGCATGCGTCTGCCAGGAGCTCGGGCCAACCCTTTTTCAAGTTCGCCGAGGAGGAGCACCCACACCCTTGCGCTTCTCCGGGGCCAGGCCCGGAGCCACACAGGCGCTGGATCGAGCCCCGTCCGTGCCCCGCAGAGGCGGGGTCCTTGGTTCCCACCCCGGACCCGACACCCGCGGGGAGCGAACTGGGCCGGGACCCCGGGCGGGGCTGGGGCGCGGGCCGCGGGGGCCCCTCCCGGGGCGCACGGGGCTCACCTGCCAGGCTGGGCGGCACGGCGGCCGCCAGGAGCAGCAGCAGCAGCAGCGGCGGCGGCGGGGCCGGGGGCGCGGGCAGCCGGAGGGACATCGCTCTGGCGGGGCGAGGCGGCGGCGGCGGCGGCGGCTGTTGGAAGGGCGGCTGGCGAGCCGGCAGCGTGGCGGCGCCCGTCTGAGCGTCGGAGCGCGTCCTCAACTTTCCTCGTTCATGAGTTCTGCTGGTTTGGGGCTTTTTGAGGGCGAGGAAGCCTCACGTGGCCTCGGGAACAACCTTCGCCCTAGGGTGCCCTAGTCTGTCTGGGAAAGGCGGGTCCTTCCAGACCCTCTAGCGAGCGCCCTGTGGGCCGGGCCCGGGAAAAGTTCCCCAGCGGCACTTTGTGGGGGTTTGGCAACCGGTTACGCACCCCTTTCCCGGCGCCCGCCGGCCGTGTTGCAGCCCCGGGTCTGTGCGAACCGGTGCGGGTCAGCCCCGCTGGCCTCCCGTGTCCGCGGGCCGGCCGCTCGTCTGCAGCAGCGGGAAGAGGCGCCCTGGGCGGCGGGGACCGGCATGCCCCCGCCTACGCGCCGCTGGGGCTCCTGGCCGCTCCGGGGACCGGGCCCCTCCGGGATCAGCGCCCCTCCGGCCCGGGCCGGTCAACCCAAATCCATCATCGGCTGCAGCTCAAGACCTGGGAGCCGTGTGCTTTTCTCGTCATGGGCGGGAGCCACCCCTGGAGCGTGGCCCGGACGGGGCTGTGAAGTCCCCATTTCTCGGCGCGGAGTCCTTGCAGGCGACATTGTGAAGTAGGCACAGCTGTGCCTTTGCAGTGACATTGTGAAGTTGGCAGAGGGTGCCCTAGGTGACATTGTGAAGTAGGCAAAAGGCGTTTTATCCGTTCAGTAAGCGTGTATGGAGCCCACCTTGTGGGTCAGGTGCCAGTGGTTTTAGAACAAGAGCATGAGCCCCACCCCAGCCAAGAAGGGACAGAGCCCTGCAAATACACAGCTACTCCGAGGTTGCCATTATGCAGTGGTTCCCAACGTGGGGCACATGCCCCACAGGGGGGTAATTTGATTTTTAAGGGGGCCAATTCGAGAATGAATTATTAAAAGTGATTTTTTTGCATTTCTCATGGTCCTAGGGGCCTCGTACACAGTATATAAATATATGTTGTGACATATTTATGCACTTCAATTCTCTATTGGAAATGCTATTTTTTTCATATCACTTCATATTATTTTTTAAAACAATTTGACTTGGGGTGGTGAACACACAATACAGCATACAGACAGCGCATTACAGAATTGTACACCTGAAATCTATATTATAATACTATTAACCTGTGTCACCCCTATAGATTCAATTTAAAAAGTTATTAGAGCCGAAACCGGTTTGGCTCAGTGGTAGAGCGTCGGTCTTTGGACTGAAAGGTCCCAGGTTCGATTCCGGTGAAGGGCATGTACATTGGTTGCGGGCACATCCCCTGTAGGGGGCGTGCAAGAGACAGCTAGTCGATGTTTCTCTCTCATTGACGTTTCTAGCTCTCTATATCTCTCCCTTCCTGTCTGTAAAATATAAATAAAATATATAAAAAGTCCTTAGAAAGGATACAAAACAATTACTCCAAACCTCTGTGCAAATTGCTCTAAACACAAGTCCTGAGTCATAATTTTGTTCAGTCACCTATCACAGTACTGGGATAATAATAACATTTAATGAATGAAGGAATTGAGGGCGTTGTAAAAATTGCACATTTTCCTTCAGGTTAGAAAATAAAAGTGAAGGAAAATAATGAGCATTTGGTTTTGCCACGTTGAGAAGAGAACTGAATTAGTGCATCCAAAGAAGTTGTTCTGCCGAAACCGGTTTGGCTCAGCGAAGGAGTGTCGGTCTGCGGACTCAAAGGTCCCAGGTTCGATTCCGGTGAAGGGCACGTACATTGTCTGCGAGCACATCCCCAATACGGGGTGTGCAAGAGGCAGCTGGTCGACGTTTCTAGCTCTCTATCTCTCTCCCTTCCTCTCTGTAAAATATCAATAAAATATATTTTTTAAAAAAGTTGTTCTACCCACATGCTGTAGACCTGCTATTCTTTACTCCCCTCTCCACCTTACCCTTGCAATCACTAGAGCAGGGTGTTCAGACACCATCAGGTATATGAGAAGGCCTGAAATGAACTATGAGACACTTACGCATCTATTATTTGGTGATCAAATATTTGTTGACTTCCATGATCCAGGCGTAGAATGGTAAATGACAGACAACGTTGCTGCCCTCACGGAGCTTGCATTCTAGTGGAGGAAACAAATTATACATAGAAACAAATTAATTGGACCAGGGTTCCTCAGCCTCAGCACTATGACATTTTGGTCCATATAATTCTTTGTTGTGGGGGATTCTCCTATGCATCACCTGGTCTTTGTCTTCTGGATGCCACTCTGACCCCCACTCCCAAGTTGTGACTATCAAAAATGTCTTCAGATGTTACCATGTTCCCCTAAAAAGGCAAAATTACCCTCAGTGGAAAATGAGTGGATTAGATGAAGATGAACCTTGCCTCTTTTTTAAAAAGAAAATTATATATTTTATTGATTTTTTACAAAGAGGAAGGGAGAGGGAGAGAGAGTTAAAAACATCGATAAGAGAGAAACATCAATCAGCTGCCTCCTGCACACCCCCTACTGGGGATGTGCCTACAACTAAGGTACATGCCCTGAACCTAATTGAACCTGTGACCCTTCAGTCTGCAGGCTGAAGCTCTATCCACTGAGCCAAACCTGTTAGGGCAACCTCTCTCTTGTCCTCATTGCGGTGTATAGGAATCCACTGTTAACATTTCTGGCTCTTGGCCTCAGGTCTAAATTCCTTTGTGTATTAGTTAGGGCAGTTTGCAGCTATGCTGACTAATGTGTTTGCTGACCACCGCCTTAGGGAAAAACACTTAAAAAAATATTTTAATAATGTACTAATGTCTTTAACCTGAAGTCAAAACTTCTGGGTAAGAGTAATGCCTTACACAGTGGTCGGCAAACTCATTAGTCAACAGAGCCGCAGTTTGCCGACCACTGATTTAGGGTAATGCTATTGCTAACAAAAATTCAAAAATAAATTAAAAGAGTTTTATTGATATACTAGAGTCCTGGTGCATGAAACTGTGCATGGGGATGGGGGGGGGGGTCCCTCAGCCAGGCCTGTACCCTCTCCAATCTGGGATCCCTCGGGGGATGTCCAACTGCTAGTTTAGGCCTGATTCCACTTTCGGGCCTAACCCAGCAGTCGGATATCCCTCTCACAATGCAGGACCACTGGCTTCTATCTGCTCTCCTGCTTGCCTGCCTGATTGCCCCTAACCCCTCTGCCTGCTTGCCTGATTGCCCCTAACTGCCCCTGCTGGCCTGATCGCCCTTAACGCCCTTCCCCTGTGGGCCTGATCGCCCCTAACCGCTTCTGCCTCAGCTCCCGTCACTGTGGCTTTGTCCGGAAGGAGGACTGGATGACCAGAAAAAGTCTGGTCAACCGGGTCAATTAGCATATTATCCTTTTGTTAGAATAGATGATTTGCAAATCAGGGAACGTAGCCCTCAGTATGAATCAAAGACACCCTCTAAGATGGAAGGGGAGGAGTGAGGAATCTGGAGGAGAGAGAAGAACATAGTTTTTGTCTTATGTATTTATTATTGTTTTTAGTGTTGACACTATTAGAGATATCCCCATTTCCCACCTCCCTTTGCCCACCTCCAACCAGATATTTATCTATGGCTTTTTTTCCCCCATAATAAATAATTCCTGGTCCATCCATGCTGTCACAAAGGGTAATAATTTCTTCTTTTTTACAGCTTGGTATAAATGTACCACATCTTTGGTATAAATGTACCACATCTTGGTATAAATGTACCAATCCTTGGTATAAATGTACCACATCTTTTTTATCTACTGATCTATTTATGGGCACCAGGGCTGTCTCCAGATGTTGGCTATTGTAAATAACTGCTATGAGCGTAGGAATGCATATATTCTTTCTGATCGGTGTTTCTGGATACTTAGGATATATTCCCAGAGGTGGGATTGTTGGGTCAAAAGGCAATTCCATTTTCAATATTTAGTGAAACTCCATAACTCTTTTCCACAGTGGTTGCACCAGTCTGCATTCCCACCAACAGTGCAGGAGGGTTGCCTTTTCTCCACATCCTCAGAAAAACGTAGTTTTTAAAAGAAGCATGACTTGGGAGCCAAGGTTGTAAACTTCCATCATTCATTTCTGATTGGTGGGGGCAACTTAACTCTCAGTGGCGGGAACAGTGGGAAACATTGATTCAGCATTTATCAATATCCTAATGTCAGTTTGGGTTCACAGAACAAAGGCCTTTGGTTCAGCGGTTCCAGAACAAGGAATGTTGATTATCAGTTGCACAGGGGATATTGCTGGAAACCAACCATTGTCTCACTAATAGAAAAGCTGGTCAACCTTGAAGCTCTGAAAGGTCAGAGCTTACCACTCCGGATCTAATTGAGACAATGGTAACTGAGGCCGCTTCCCCATCTTGTAATCATGAAAATCCTTACTGATATGATAATCCAGTTATTACCTGCCTAAGGGCTATGGGTGTATCCCAAACCTGCTTAAGGGTAATGGGTGTATCCCATAGTCTCAATAAAAAGGGGTAACAAGGCCAGACCCTAGTGGCAGTCCTCCCACTAGAGGTGGGCTCCCACCTGGCCCCCTATATCACCAAATTAAATTTATTCTAGTCTCTCTTTAATTTGCGTGTGGCCCTTCTCCAGAACCCAAACCCTGAACAGAAACCCTGAACCATGTGATACGTGAAAGGGGTTTCCATAGGGTATGGTTTACCAAACAGCACAGTCAGCCCAGGGGGCAGCTTGCCCTGCAGGTGGTTTCAGGGCCCGAAAGGGCAAAGTCATGCCTTTTCTGCAGCTTCAGAGCTCAAGCTGCAAAAATTCATAAGTTGGGTCACAAGTTATGGTATTAAGAGTTCTAAGTCATCACTAGCTTTATGACAAACTCTAAAAAGTTCAGTAGGTAAATGCAACAGAAATTAATTTCTGGTTGATATTCAAATTCAATGTGGTAGTTCTTAATTGGTAGGAGGCTTTCCTGCATGTAGGAATTTTAGAATCCAGCCTCCTTTTATCTTATAGTTCCATTGTTTCCTAAGGCAGAGGTGTCCAATCTTTCTTGGTTCGTAGTGCCCTTAGAATCTCAATATCGTATTCTTGGGGTTTCAGGCAACAAGAAATATCTAACACTTCCTTTCCATAGTTAGAGACAATTTATAATAATAGTAGTAATTTGCTCAGTGTCCTGGATAGTACTGCATTTTCCTCAAAAATTTATAATACCCCCTCTATGTGGTTTCGATTTCCATGGTCTCAGTTACTTGCAGTCAACCATGGCCCAAAAAATTTAAATGGAAAATTCCAGAAATAAACAATTCGTAAGGTTTAAGTTGTGCGCTGTTCTGAGTAGCATGATGAAATATCATGCCATCCTGCTCCATCCTGCCCAGGATGTGAATCACCCTGTATCCAGCATCTGCACGCTGTCTACACCCCCTGCCTGTTAGTCACGCAGTAGCCTTCTCAGGTGTCAAATCGGCCATTGCAGCACCGAAGTGCTCGTGTTCATATCACCCTTATTTTACATAGTAATGGCCTCAGAGTGCAAGAGCAACGATGCTGCAATTTGAATATGCTAAAGAGAAGCTGTAAAGCACTTCCCTTAAGTGAAAAGGTGAACGCTCTCAGGAAAGAAAAAGAAAAATCACGTGCCGAGACTGCCGAGATCTATGGGAAGTGCCAATCTTGTATCTGTCTAATTGTGAAGAAGGACAAAGAAGTTCTTGCTCATTTTACTGTCGCACCTCAGACTCAAAAGTTGCAGCCACTGTGCAAGATAAGTGCTTAGTTAGGAAGGCACAGGCATCACATTTGTGGGTGGAAGATATGAATAGAAAATTTGCTCTGATTGACACCAACGTGTTACACCAGAAAACATGGAGCCCATACAAAGACTTCAGCAAGGGATCCCCTTACCACATTCACCTTTTATTACAGTGTATATTTGCAAGTGTTCTATTTTATTATGAGTTATTGTTAGTCTCTTACACATATAGGAAACATGTATAGAGAGTTTGGTACTATGCAATTTCAAGCATCCACTGGGGGTGGGGGTGAGGTATTCCAAATACCACTTTTGGTACATTATAGTGTTTTCTATTGATATTACACTTTCCTGCCAATATTTAATATCTCCTATGTGTCCCCTGTAAATTCACTGTGGTTGTCAAACTATATGTGGGAACCATGACCCTAGGGCTTGGAGTCCTTTTAAAAATAAATAAATAAATAAATAACTGTTGTGTTATTTTCATTAAACCTATTTCTTTCAAGCATTCTATATTTTTATTTTATTTTTAAAAATATGTTTTTATTTTTAGAGAGAAAGAGAGAGAGAGAGAGAGAAATATAAATGAGATAGAAACATTGATTGGCTGCCTCCCGAATGCCTCCCACTGGGGATTGAGCCCGAAACTGGGGTATGTGTCCTGACCAGGAATCAGTCTAGTGACCTCTTGGTGCATGGGTCAATGCTCAAGCCCTGAACCACACTGGCTGGGCTTGGAGTCCTTTTTTTCCCTTTTTTTTCCCAAGCAATCAAGCATTTAATCTGAGGCATCTCTATGGAAATAAATAAAAGATAAACAATAAAAGAAAAAGAAAGGTGAATGATTGGAGCACACTATAATCTCAGTTTCTGAGTTTGGAAGGCAGGCAGTCAAGATTTCTATACACCTGTCTGGAACATCTTCAGATGGAGGGAAGGCTGCAGCTGCAGTCTGATAGATTCTCCTAGTCTGCAGTTTGGAAGTCAATGGGTTTGGGGTCTTCCAGCCAGAAGAAGGGGAAAGAGTATGGGGAAAGCACTCCTAGTTCTTCATCATCTCTGCTCACAATCCACTGGCAATAACCACACATCTTGCCATCCCTATAAGCGCAAAAGGCTGGGAATGTCACATCTTGGTTTGGAAACAAGAACACACATTTTGGTAGGCACCCGCTATTTCTGAACTCTTGGCCACCTCTTCATGCAGACTCGGGTTCTATTGGGTCCTTTGGCTCATTCTCAGGCCCCTCTGAACCCTAAAGTATGGCAATAAAGACTTAGAGATACTCTGGGTTAGTGTGTGTCAAACAGTGAGACTACCCTTGGAGGCATCTCCCCAAACATCTCCCTCAGTTGTTGCTACTCTACACCTCAAGTGCATGTGAAACACAAAACTCTTTCTCAAGGCTTGCGAGCTTGTGGCTACACTCTGGAAAGTTTAAACACAGCTCTGGTATTTCTAGACCTACCTTGAATTTCTATGACTAAATATGTTCCCACCCTACCCCACCCATTGAGCAGGCGACGTACATCCTGGAGGAAGGGTGGTGCTGGGCCTTTCATCAACCCACTATGTATTTTCTTTCTTTTATTTTTAAAATTCCTTTCATTCTTAACTGACAGGGAGCTACCAGGCCAGGGCTGTATTTTCTTAGCAATGCTTCAAACTTTTTACTTGTTTGAATATAAACAAATTCAACCCCTATTCCAATTTAATGTTGTTTAATATATTGTATGTCCTTTTATTTCAATCTGTGTCTTTGAAATCTCAAAATATTTTTCTCTCTCAGATGCATAGATTTTACATTTTAATGGCCTTCAACGCAAACTATGGCTTCTTTCTACTTAAGACTCAAAAAGCTTCACATTTTCTCTTTCATCTTTCAATATTTTTGTTTTTGCTGCCCTTGAGCAATAAGCTGTAGACTCTTGGAATAAATTTAATGGTGGAAGATTTACTAAGTTAAACAAGAACTTCTTAGAAGAAAAATGTGTAGGGTACTATTTTAGACTACTGTTCACCTATTCTGTATATTTACTTCTGTAATTAGTTTTCCTTTTGTGTACTATGTTTTTGACCTACATTATTGTGTGTAGGTTGTTTTGATAGTTAAACTTAGCATTTGGTCCTTAAGTTTTAGAATACTGCATTCAGATTGCCATAGAGCCAAAGAAAGAATGGACATCCTGGATTTGGGCTTGATGCCTGTGGAGCTTGCTTTGAGCAATTTATAAAACAATTCTGTACTGACTTCCTAACCTCTTTGCCTTTTGACTACTTCTTTTTTTTTTTTTTTTGACTACCTCTTATATAAGCTTCCATCCACTATAATTTCCAGATTGCTGGTGTCTTGTAAATTGAGTACACAAAAGAAGATATGTTATTGGTTAGTGATTGTAAGGCTATTAGCATGTCCTGGCTTGAGGACCATGGTATAAGGGTGAAATGTGAACCAGGAAAGGGTTGACTGTAGCAGGAAAGGTGGTGGTTAAGAGAGGTTTCTGTACAAGTTGAATACTGCTTAGATGGTTTAGTATAAATTTACTAAAGGCCCAGTGTATGGATTTGTGCACTGGTGGGGGTCATGGCCTGTGGGATTGGCCACTGTGGGAGCGCCACTCATCCTGGTCAGTGAGCAGCGCTCTCACTATGGGAGCACACTGACCACCAGGGGGCAGCTCCTGTGTTGATCATCTGCCCCTGGTGGTCAGTGTGCATCATAGCGACTGGCCGGCCGGTTATTCTGGTCATTCCACCATTCGGTTGCTGGTCTTTTATATAGATTCTCTCCACATGACAAACATGAACCTTTCACCTTGCTTATAGGCATCTTTATCCCCATCTTTTACCTCCAAAGAGGCTGAAAAAAAGTGCTGGATTTGTTTTTGGGCCACGAGCATTTTCTGCATTGTTTAAGGGGTGTAATTTTTTTCTTTGCCTGACAGTTCCTTTTTTATAACTTCTCTGTCTCTTTCCTACCTCTTACCTAATCTGATTGGCTACATCCTGAAGGAGCTGCCACCAACTTCCTCTATTTACCTTTCTTCTCTCCCACTCTTAATATCTTACTATGTGCTTTCATTCTATGGACAGTAGTACAAATGCCAAATAAAAACAATAAGCAAAACACACTTCTTTCTTTTAAAAAAAAATATATTATTGATTTTTTTACAGAGAGGAAGAGAGAGGGATAGAGAGTTAGAAACATTGATGAGAGAGACACATCGATCAGCTGCTTCCTACACACACCCTACTGGGGATGTGCCCATAACCAAAATACCTGCCCTTGACTGGAATTCAACCTGGGATCCTGCAGTTCGAAGGCTGACGCTCTACCCACTGAGCCGAACCAGTTAGGGCGTTTTTATTTATTTTTATTTTTTAAATTCATTTTGATTTTTTTACAGAGAGGAAGAGAAAGGGATAGAGAGTTAGAAACATCAATGAGAGAGAATCATCCATCAGCTGCCTCTTGCACACCCCCTACTGGGGATGTGCCCTCAACATCTGGTACATGCCCTTGACCGGAATCAAACCCGGGACCCTTCAGTCCAAAGGCTGACGCTCCATCCACTCAGTCAAACCAGTTTCGGTTGTTAGAGCATTTTAAAAATATTGTAGAATGAGGGGAAGTGGAGGTCATTTTGAAATCACAGATTTCTAAAAGCTACCAATTTTTGGAACAAAAAGAAAATTTTAGAAAGTATATGAGAAAGATATAGCCTCTATTTACTAAGAGAAGAAAGTTTATAAAGACAAACAGATCGAAAAGAAAATTCATGAGATGTTAAGGGAGATGTATGGAATAAAAAAAACAGTTGGTTGATAGAAAACTAAAATTTAATAGTAGAATTTACATTTGTTACCGGAGGGTGATAGTAAAGAGCAAAATATAATACTGTTGAAATTGAGCCAGTAATTTGAAGGACAGATTAATGAGGCCTCCAAAAAATAGAAGAGAAGAAAAACACAAAAAGGAAGTTGAGAGACACAAATGACTTTAGAAACCATCCTAAGAATGATATGTGTTCCTGAAGATGAAATTGAACTAATTGGAATCAAAGCACTGGTCAAAATAATATGAAGAAAACTTTCCTGAGCTAAATAAACAAGTCTGAGTGTTTCTCCTAAGATGATGTAATGGAAGGTGCATATCACCTATGTGTTTGCTTTGGCAAAAATATTTAACTCTGAATCAAATAATGAAGATAAAATCTGGCTTCAACCAGGTTCATGGGCATGTGGCAAGTGCCATCAAATACAGCCCACCCATGCTTGATTTAATTGTTTGTTTTCACTGTCTTGAAATTCTTTCTAATTTTCTGAACAAAGCACCATGCATTTTCATTTTGTAGTGGGCTCCACAAACTATTTAGCCATTAATCCAGACTGTTAACTACAAGATAATTAGCTTATATTATTTTTTTAAGATGTCAGTTACTTAATAGACAAGGCCTTCCTCCCAGGAAAAAAACATGAAGGAAATACTTGTCTGAGTTAAAGGCAGTAAGAAGATGTGACAACCAATGTGTGTTCTTTAACTGGACCCTGAATTGTGTGTGTGTGCGTGTGTCTATGAAAGATCTTTTTGGGGAGAACATTTGGAGACATTTTATTTATTTATTTAAAAATATTTTTATTGATTTCAGAGAGGAAGGGAGAGAAAGAGATAGAGACATCAATGATGAGAAAGAATCATTGATTGACTGCCTCCTGCATGTCCCCTACTGGGGCATATGCCCTGATGGGGAATTGAACTGTGACCTTTTGGTTCATAGGTCAATGCTCAACCATTGAGCTATGCTGGCTGTGCATTTGGAAAGATTTAAATAAATAAGGACCATATATTAGATAGTATTTAATATTTTAGAATTGTTGGGTGTGAAAACAGTATTGTGGATGTGAAGAAGGATGTTCTATTTTCTAAGGGACATAAGTGTGATAAAGTGTCATGGTGTCTGCAACTTACTTACAAATGGTTTGGTAAAATAAATATTCCTATGGAAAGACGTAAAATAAACGTGCCCCCTCCCACAAGAATCCTTTCAGCAAACTTTTTTAAAAATTATTTTATTATTATTTTTTAAGGGATAGCTTTTAATGGCTATTTTTTTCATTGGTTTCTGAGCTGACTTTTACATCTCCCTTTTTGTGCTTCCTCTAATGCTTAACCTCTGGGAGCCTCCTACCTCTCCTCTCTGAGCAGCCAGCACATTCCTTCTCTTAAGCACAATGTATCTCAAGTTTAGATCCATCACATCAATCTAGGGGCCCTGGAGCTAAACCTTTCTTCACCTTTCAGGCTTATCAGAGCCTTCTCTCAACAAAGGTGAGTCTCTCGTAGGAGTAATTGCATACTAGTTATTAAGAAAATAGTAGATACTGAATTGGTTGGTACAAAAGCAAACCAACAACAACAACAAAAATGAACAAACAATACCCAATAAAAACCAATGGACACAAGGCCCCATGTGGGGGAGGTGAAGGCATGTATGTGTGTGTGGGGGGGTGGCGGGGAGGAGAGGGAAGGTCAATGGGGAAGAAAATGAGACATATGCACTACTATTTGTAATACTTTAAACAATAAAAATAAAAATAACAACAAACAAGCAAAAACACGGAACATTCGAGTATGTGTGTGTGTTGGAAGGGGTGGCAGGGGAGGAAGGGAAAGGGAAAATGTTACCTAGAAAGTATTATGAATCAGATTGACTTTTCCCATGGAAAACCATCTACAGACTTTTTGAGGGAAAAGGTTATGGCCATGACATTTTATACTGAGTTAATTCTAGTTCATGTGTTAGGGTAACACATTTTCAAGGACTCAGAAAATAGAACTTCTATGAATCTTTTAAAAAATGTATTTCAACTGACTGAGTGACAAGCCAAAGCTAAGGCCTGAATAGGGAAGTCATGATACAGAGGGGAATCTCTCCTACAGTTTAGTAAACTCAGGACCTCAAATTCAAGAATCAAGCTGCTTCTCTATTAGGATATTATGCAACCTAGGGGGCAGCTTGCCCCTCAGGGCTTTCACTAGCAGGACTGTGCTTTCCTTCTGCTTTCTCTTGCCTGCTAACACAAGGTGTGCTTCTCAATCGGTGGTTTTCACATTGCAGATCGGTTCCTGTTGTGCTTGATGACCACTGGAGGCACTTGTAGTGCTTTCCTGTTCAGCATTAGTAATCAAGTTACTTGGATGAAACACTGTGTCAACAAGGATTACATAATCAAAAATTTCTTAAAACCATAATGGCATTGTCATTGCCAAATACATTGAGCAATGATTTTCTACACCCTGACAACTGCTTTTTAAAAAAAAAAAATTATTCATTTGAGAGAGAGAAAGCATTGATTTGTTGTTCCAATTATCTATGCATTCATTGATTGCTTCATGTATGTGCCCTGACCAGAGATCCAACCAGCAACCTTGGTGTATCAGGACAATGCTCTGACCAACAGAGTTACCCAGCCAGCGTCCTGACAACTCCTCTTGAATACCAAATCATGTTTTCCAAATATTGGCTATGAAAGATAAAAGACTCAGGGGCAATCTTTACTAGTCAGAAAGCCCATCCTCTTATGGTTCATCTTCTAGGGAATGATCCTGTTACCCAAACTTAGGCAGAGTTGGGTCTTTGGCTGAGCTAAACTAGGATTTACATTTGGATGTGTCTGATGAATGCTTGAGTTCACATGTATAGATCTACCTGAGCTGGTTTGTACTATGAAGGAACCTGAAGAAGTAGATTTGTGTGTGAGCTCTTGGGGGAAAGCAGAGTGGGTGGGAGAAGGAATGGAGAGAAAAGTGAAGTGTCTCTTACACACACTGAGTTGCTAGATTATTATGCGTCTAGAGATCATAATAATCTGGCCGCTCAGTGTAACTTGTCTTCCTGATCCCCGGGTTTGAGGTCTTGGAAGAGAAAGGGCCTTCAGGCAGAGATGGAAGAATCAGATTTCAAGGAGTTTTTGAGACTTGGGGCCATTAGAGAATTGTTCTGATGCCAGATGATAGCAGGAGCTATGGAGTGAGGTAAGAGAAGCAAACTTTCCAGGTCAGCATGGCTTTCAATATGTAAAACCTGCAGGGAGGTTTTTGCATTGAGAAAAATTGCATTGAGAAAAAAATAAATATGTATGGTGAAACCCCACCATAATTCTATGAGCAAAGCCCAAAAATGAAATGGTTTAGTATAAGAGAAACACTTTTGCAAGGTTAATGAAATAAAAATGGTGGCTGGGTGGAGGATGGGTATCAATTGCCAATTGTAACTATGATGTGTACTGACCATCAGGGGGCAGATTGTCAGTGCACAGGCATGGAAACATGGAACAGACTGATGAGTCTCAGAAGGAAGAGGGGAGGGCAGGAAGAGATTAACCAAAGCTCTTATATGCATACTAGAGGCCCATGCACCAGTGGGATCCCTCAGCCTTGCCTGCAGGTACTGGGTCAAATCTGTGCACTGGGCCCCCAACATCCCCTGAGAGGTCCCAGATTGCAAGAGGATTCAGGCCAGGCTGAGAGACCCCATCTGTGCATGAATCCCTGCACTGGGTCTCTACTATCCTATCTAATAAAGAGGGGATATGCTAATTGACCATCACTCCATCACAAAGAGGGCTGCACCCATGTGGTCAAATATGGTTGTCCCCAAGTGGATACAAGATGGCCACCACAAGATGGCCAGAAGTGGAGGACAGTTGAAAGGGACCAGATCTGCAAGGGAGGGCAGCTGTAGGCAATCAGGCCAGCAAGGGCAGGTCAGAGGGACCAAGTCTGTAAGGGATGGCCGTTAGGGGTGACCAGACTGGCAGAGGAGGGAAGTTGGGGGCAACTGGGCCTGCAGGAAAGGGCAGTTGGGGGGGGGGGAAACCTAGGCCTGTAGGGGAGAGCAGTTGAGGGGGATCAGGCTTTCAGAGGAGGGCATTAGGGACAAACAGGCTGGCAGGGGAGCAGTTAGACATCAATCAGGTTGGCAGGGGAGTGGTTAGGGAGTGATCAGGCTGGCAGGCAGAAGTGATTAGGGACAATCAGGAAGGCAGGCAGGCGAGCAGTTGGGAGCCAGCAGTCTTGGATTGTGAGAGGGATATCTAACTGCTGGCTGAGGGACCCCACTTGTGCACGAATCCCTGCACCAGGCCTCTAGTGCCCTATCTAATAAAGGTCTAAATGGGCAGTCGGACATCCCTTGAGGGGTCCCAGATTGGAGAGGATGCAAGCTGGGCTGAGGGACACCCCCTCCCCTCATGCACGAATTTCGTGCACTGGGCCTCTAGAGTACAAGCAGGCTGGGCAAGGGAAATAATTATGTGAGCATATTATAATGGATATTTCTGTGTTGTGGGATTTGAAGTGATATTTTCCCCACATGTCAGTAGTTTTCAAAAGTTCTATGATAGGAATATAGTAGTTTTCTCATCTAAAAATTTTAATTTAATTTAAAAATATCCATTGAATATTTTACTTAGCTAGACAAAATAAAAATATTTGAAGGTGTCCTGACTAAATAAATCCTCTTAATAGACTGTAACTATAACTAAGTGTTTTAAATTGCCTATTGTACACTTGGCAACATAAAGTATATTTCAGATTTTTCACTTTGGAAAAACATTTTAATTAACAGTTCCATTTATATCATTTTTGAAGTTGTTACACTTTTTTTTTTTCCTTCAAAGCCTCCCATTGCCAAAAGCAACAGTTGGGTGTACAAATCATCCAGAAAGAATTTTCAAAATACTCATGGTTGCTTAATGCCCAACTATCTGATTTTCTCTGGGCTGGGATTTTATTTTTTATATTTTTTGTAGAAAAACAAGGAAGAATTTATTTATCTCAGCAAAAATACTTAGACTGACTCACTGAGAAGACAGAGAAAAGGAGGCCTTGGAGACATGTTTAGGGTGTTAGCCCGGGATGAGCTGCTACTGCCTACTGCTCTCCTGGCCCCTTAGAGGCCAGGAGACATCTGCCGGTGTGGGAAGGGGTGGGGGAGAGGAATGGCCTGGGTATGCTCCCTGGAGAGAGGGCGCCTGGGCTGGGATTTTAACATCCTTCCCAGAAGATTCAAATTCCCCCTAGTCTGGTTATCTCCACTGTCACTGTCATGTCTTCATCTCTAAATCCATCTCCACCTCTACCTCTACCTCTACCTCTACCTCTACCTCTACCTCTACCTCTACCTCTACCTCTACCTCTACCTCTACCTCTACCTCTACCCTACTTCTATCTCTACCTCTACCTCTACCTCTATCTCTATCTCTATCTTATCTCTATCTCTCTAGCTGTCTCTTTGTCAATCTCATACCAGACTAGGCTATGCTGGCTAGGTGTCCCCAGGCATACTTTGTAAATTCAAGAGCTTATAAGTAATAAACTCTTTTTCTCCAAAGCTTCCTAATGGTTATTGCTTAAGGGCATCTTGCAAACATAGTAAGAATTATCAGGGTCAGTCCAAAAGAAAGCCACCAGTCTATATGAGAAAGTTCAAATTTTACAATTTAGTCTTCTCAATATGACTATTGATGCCTTTCTAGCTCATTTTATCTCTCCTGGGCAAACCCTCTGCTGGTCTACCACTAGGTCTGAAATAGCTTAACTTTTCTTTCCATTTTTTGATGAAGTAGTTGTCTTAGCTTATTCTTTTCCTCTCTTCCTTTTACAAAGCAGTCTATCATTGAAGGCTCAGCTCTAGCCCCAATTTAAATAAGTTCAAGAAGGACTTTGGAGGGCTTAGTTGTTGTTGCGTTTCTTCTTTAAGTCACTATGCTAGATAATATATATCCCCAATTAGAAAATTGGTGGTAACTGCCCTGGTGGGAGAACTCAATATCTAGTAGTGGGATTTAGCAAAGTACACAAATTGCCACAATGCAAGGCAATAATACTAAGTGCCACACAACAAGGATGAGTTCTATGAGGCTCAGAGAGGAATGAGTCTACCCTGAAGCTGCTTTGATCCCTGTTGACACATCCTTTCCTGAAGTACAGTTGCACTTATTATTTATACCACTAATTTTGGCCATTCGTCTCTATTTCATGTATGTGCTCCTTTTCAATACCTTGAAATTGAAGACAAATCTTGAATGAATTTTTTTTTCTCCTGGAGCAGCAGCCCTAAACATGAGATACCTGGGCATGTGGAATTGAATTTGAGCGTAGGTGAAACATCCAACAGCATGGATGATGGACATGCAATGGCTCCACCAGGAGAATGACTTTCAATGCACATGCTCCAAAAGGAGGCTCCACCGAGCCTTTCCAAACAAACAACAGGCTAAGAAGAGCAACATGCTTGCTCTTTAATCTCCCAGACTCTTCCTCTCAGCCATGTAGAGAAATTCTGGTGCTCTTCAGAGAATGACAGTTCACTTTTGATCCATTGTGCTCTCCATCTTGTTGACACTAGGATTTGATGGCCTAGGAGATAACATTTTCACTCCCCTCCTTACCTGCCTTAAGCAGGTGAAACACAGTGGGTATGATGTTTGATTTCTAGAACCAAATCATATGGTTTTATTTCTACATATATGTTTTTATTGATTTCAGAGAGGAAGAGAGAGAGATAGAAATATTAATGATGAGAAAGAATCATTGATCGGCTGCTTCCTACATGCCCCCCACTGGGGACAGAGCCCAAAAAAGCTTGGCATGTGTTCTTGACCAGGAATCCAACCATGACCTCCTGGTTCATAGGTAGATGCTCAACCTCTGAGCTCAAATCATATGGTTTTAAACCTTCACTTTGCCACAAAGTAGGAGTGTGACTTCTTATCTCTGTGCCTTTGTTTCCAGCATGGGAATAATAATGCTAGTATCTACATTATAGGTAGAGAGAGATACATGGACTGGTTGCCTCCTGCACATGCCCTGACTAGGGCTGGAGATCAACCTGAAACCCAGGTATGAACCCGTGACTAGGAATGGAACTCGTGACCCTTCAGTGGGTGGGTTGACATGCTGACAGTGAGAGTACACTGTCCAGGGGGCAGAACCCAGTAATGTTTAGTAAACAGTAAAATAGAAGAAAGCTGGAGTCACAGAAAGAAATGTGCAAGTTGGGAAAAGGTTTCTAGTTCTGTGGGATCTCCAGAAAAAGAGAGAGGACTTTCCTACAGTCTTAGAGTTTTTTTTTTTGTTTTTTTTTTTTACAACAGCTACTTCTTCTGAGGACAGCCATTTTTTTTCAGAGAATGTTATTTAATTTCCCTGCTGGACTTGACTAAAAGGGTAGGGACCTTGCACCGAGGCAGACCTGGTTTAAAATCCTGTCTCCACCAATAAGTAGTGGCAAGTAGCTTTAAGTTCTCTGAGTCATAGTTTTCTAGTTACAAAATGCAGTATCTCCATGGGAGTTTATGAGATAATGATGAAAAATGCCAAAGAGGGTCTCAAATGTCTATCTAATCTGCCACTTGTATTAACTCAGCTGAACTTATGAATCTTAAATTCTGTTGCCTTCTCCTCTAAAGACTAAGTTTCTATGTCTAGCAGCCAGCATTGTGGTTCTTTCCTATGGATTTTACCCATGTCCTCTGGGTCTTTCTGGTCACAGAGATTTGGAGCAAAGAGTCAAGGAAAGGAAAAAGAAAGAAAGAAAAAGAACAAGGATCTGCATTCACTTCTTCCAAGGTTTCTTAAGACTTTGATTAAACTCAGTTTTAAATTCTAACTCTAGAACAAGTCTTCTCTTTCTCTCTCTAGATATTACCCCCCCCCCATCTGCCCCCTGAGACCTAGCCTTTTCCCCAGAAAATCTGCAATCCCTGAGGCAGCACATACCAGTAGCTGACCTGACTAATGGACCAATGGTCATAATGACTCAGACCTCAGGCAGGCTAAAGATAACATCTAGACTTAAATTGTATTTCAACTTCTGAGCCCTCCAATCTACTTTCCCATCAAACCAGACAGAGACATCAGGACAGACCATCCTCAAGACCTGAAGAAATGACTCATAACACTTACCTCACTTCCAACCAATCAGTTCCCAGTAGGATCCTCAACCCATGGTGACATGCAACCCACAGAGTCTTGCAATTTCACCTACTTAATGTTACCTACATGCCATTGGGAGGTCAGGCTTTTTTTTTGTGTGTGTGTGTGTGTGTCTGTTAATCCTCACTGGAGGATATTTTCTCCATTGATTTTCAGAGCTAATGGAAACAAGGAGGAGAGATAGAGAGAGAAACATCAATGTGAAAGAGATACATCAATTGGCTGCCTCCCACACTCTCCCTGAGCCTGGGATGGAGCCTGCAACCGAGGTACAAACACTTGACTAGAATTGAACCTGAGACTCTTCAGTTTGAGGGCTGATGCTCTATCCACTGGGCCAAACCAGCTAGGGTCAGAGAGTTCAGGCGTTTGAGCATTCCCTTCCCATTATTTTGGTTGGCCCAATTCATGACAAAACAACATATCTTTCTCCACAACAGTTTTTGCTGTCTAGTGTTTGAGTCTGCTAGCATGGGGTAAATGAACTCTTTCAGTTTAGTAACACCACGAGACTCTCCAGTTGCTCACTGACTTTCATCCATATTTAAATTTCTCTGCTTTGGGAATGAAAAAAGTGAAAGAGAGAGCCTGTGACTCCTTTTTGAGATGATATGGTTTCCTGGACAGGGGACTTGGTCTTGTAGGTCTGCCTAGAGCCAGCCAGTAGTGTGTGGGATTTTTACTTTGTGTAGGAAAAATTTCATTACACAATTCCAGGTGACTCTGAGGCTATGTTTATTAAGGTTGGGGACAGCAAAAAAAAAAAAAAAAAAAAAAAAGGCTTAACACAGAAGAAGCCACAGGAAAGCCTAAACTGGGCTGTCTTAGCTCACTGGGAAGTCAGAGAAAAGAGGACCATGGAGACAGGGTCAGGGGGTTAGCCTGGGACAAGCCGCCACTGCCTATTGCTCCCCCAGTTGCAAGCCTTGTGGGGTCCCTTACCATCTAGAAGATGTTAGCCTGTGGAGGTTTTGGGGTGGGGGAGAGGGGAGAAAGAGAAAGTCAGGGGCTGCTCCCAAGAGGCAGAGAGAACATCCTGGGTCCTTTGTTTTGAGGCTTTTATTTTTCTCTGATTGGAGGGAATTTTAAGGGATGTCTCAGAGGAGGGCTTCAGCAAAATATCATTCAGTTTTCAGGGTGTGCTCATTCTGGGTGGTGGTCTCCACCGATTGGTCAGTGTCCGGGCAGGAGGTCGTTAGTTACTGCTGCTGGTCCTGGTGTGGCCCACCTGCTTTTGCTGCTTTCCTGGGCCTGGACCTGAAATACAACTGAGGCCTGGATGTTATCTCTAGGGAGGCGACTGCCTGAATCTGGCTGCAAATTGCTCGGCCAGTTTGTTCGGCTATCAGTTTCCCTGTTCCACTTGTCCTAGCTTCCTGGCCTGTCTCAATGTGAAAATTTGAGACCTTCTGCTTGACTGGAATCCAGCCACCATTGCATATCATATCGATGATATTCTATATAATGTCTAAGGTGGGATTGAAAAGTTACAGGAATGTTTGAAAAGATCAAAATATATTTATTGTTGTTTCTCAAGCTTCAGGTTCTGTCGATAATTTAGCAGTAAGACTGGGAAAATACCCCCTTATTTCTTCCCTAACTTGACTCCTTTCGCAGCAGCAAAAGCAGAGAATGCTCCTCTAGTTCATTGTTTCTGTGCTTTGGCTTTTAATGTTGAGGAAGCAGGCTTCTGGTTAAAAACCTGTGCATGATTTTTTTTAAGGCTTGACCTTACACGATCACAGAGACTTTTTATTTATTTATTATTATTACTATTTTTTTTTTAATCTACCAGGCCTCACGGGGAAAGCTGCCTTCCCCATGTAACTGCAGAACCAGCTCAAATGGTCGTATCCTGAGATTCTGAGTTGCTTTTCAGTGACAACAGACCAACACTGCAAGTTATCCATGTGTAGAAGAGAGAACTTTGATGTCCAACTGTCCCCAGAACCGGTCTCATGTGCTCCCCTTTCCAACCAGGGAACCAAAGGACCAGAACTGAACACCAGAACCCTTCCAGAAGCCAAGGGTCTATTGTCCAGGAAGATTCAGTGTCAGACACCCTTTACCATAAATGGCCAAGTTCGAAGGTCCTCCAGTTAAAACTTGCCCACCAGCCATTCTGCATTATCTATTCCCCCAACCCCTTAACAACCCACCACCTAGTCCATTGTGTAAGATTTGAGAATCAGAACTCCCATCTTATCAGTTGGCACCTTTCCAAACAGTAAACCTTTCCTTACTCCAAACTCAGATGCTTTGACCTTTCAAAGAGTGGGGCACATGGACTTTGGTTTGGTAATAGCCCATGCATTCCAGTCTCTGGAGGAAGGTGCAGTCAAGGACTCTGGCCCCCCAGTTAGTCATGCTCTTGGCATATTTCATTCCAAGTCCTGCTTCCTTCACCCCTAGGTCTTGTATCGGAGGCCTTGGCCAGAAGTCCCTTCCAGGTGCCTCTGTGGAGACCTCCTCATCAGGAGGAAGGAACGTTGAAGATACCTTTTTCCCACTCTGACTCAGGACCTAGTAATTTTCCACTCCTAGCCATTTCCCACACTCTCTCTCAATCCCAGAGTCCCTAAGACTGACAGAGCCTTTTGTTTGGGGCTCCCTCAATAGTGAGACTGCCTGCCACATCTGAAGCAGTGTTTTGTTTTTGTTTGTTTTTTTTTTGTTTTAGATTATTGCTTATATCATCACAGTCACTCTTTCATTTTTGGCTTGCTACACCAACAACAGGCATCTCAGCTCTCTCTTCCAGCCCAGCGGATCTCCTGGCAAATCTCAGGCCCAATTCACTTTAAGCTAAAGGATAGATAAAATCAAATAGCGTAAACCAGTGGTTAAAAACCTGTGTGCGACCTGTTTGCCGCTCTGTTGACTAATGAGTTTGCCGACCACTGGCTTAAACCATAGTTAGATTTCAACAAACACGTGCAAAGTGCCTGCTGTATTCCTCGCACTGTGCTGGGCTCTGTGAATATAGAGATGAATGAACCACAGCCCCTGCTTTTGAAGAGTTCGTGGACTGAGGACTCTAGAAGGTTAATAGTTCACTTGGCCTGTGTGGTGAGTGCTGTGATACAGATATGCACAGGATGCTTCGAGAAACACTGCTCCATGCTGGTTTTGTTCCTGAGCTGAACGGGTGACTGGATAATCAAGGATCTCTTTAGAAGATGCAGGAAGCTCTTGTACAACTTCCAGTTTTACAGAAGTCTGTTCTTTCATAAACCTCAAGTTTTTATTTATTTCCAAAGAAATATAGAACTGAAAGTGACAATTCATGCTTTCTATAACAAAGGTCCAAATGTTAGGACACAATCAAGGGAGCATGTTACTGTGTTGTTGTGTTTGTGGTTTTTTTTTCTTGCCAATAACTCTATCCTGGGTTGGGCTAATATCTTAAGTAATTTGATGGAATAATCTACATGATATAAAATTGCAGTTATTTTAAGATGCAAGATAAGATGCATTTTATCTTGGGATAGATGCATTAAACTGGGATTGCATTGTATGGTGTATGTGTATGTGTATGTGTAAGCACATGAACAAAAGTTTTACAGAATAAAAACAGTAGTTCCCCCTTACTCATGGGCTCACTTTCTGTGGTTTCAGTGATCCACAGCCAATGGTAGTCCAAAACTATTGAATAGAAAATTCTAGAAATAAACAATTCGTACTTTTAAATTTTTGTTCTGAGTCGTGTGATAAAAGCTCTCACCACCTCACTCTGTCCCACTTAGAATGTGAACTATCCCTTTGTGCAGCTGGGTATGGACAAATTATCCCCTTGCCTGCCCCATTAGTCACCGAGTAGCCATCTTGGTTATCAGATTGACTGGCATGGTTTGTGTTCAAGTAACCCTAACCTAATGCTATGTCACAATGCCTATGTCATTCACCTCACTTCATCTCATCACATGAGCACCTCACATCATCACAGGAAGCATGAGCAGAGTACAATAAGATATTCTGAGAGAGAAAGAGAGAGTGAGAGAGAGATCACATTCACCATGGTCCAATTAGCGTATTGGCAGGAGAAGCAGGGGCTGTGAGGGCTGCGGCAAGCCTCCGTGGCTGAGAAGGCCAAGCCCCTTGCACCAATTTTGTGCATCAGGCCTCCTCCGGTACTGTTATAATTCTATTTCATGATTAGTGATTGTGACTCTCTGACAGTGCCTAATTTATAAATTAAACTTTATAATAGGTATATACAGGGGTGGGCAAAAGTAATTTTACAGGCATGCATTTAGAAGATAATATAATAATTAATGAATAATAATACAAGAATAAACTGCTTTGTGCAACTTACAACTGTAAAACTACTTTTGCCCACCCCTGGGTGTATATGAACAAAGAGGATATATAGATTGTGGTACTATGCATAGTTTCAGGCATCCACTGAGGGTGTTGAAACATATCTCTTGCAGGCAATTGGGGCGGGGGGACCACTCTAATGGCATTTTTAGCAACTACAGCTGACCTTGAACAACATGAGTTTGAACTGCACAGGCCCACTTATACGTGGATTTAAAAAAATAAATATTGGAAAGTTTTGGGTGTTTTTTTTTGGAGATTTTCTTATTACTATGAGGCAATTATATCAATTATCCTAGGTTACTCTAAAGCAATCATATTGCTGCTGCTTCGTTATCAACGCCTGAATTGTTATGTTTATAAATGAATATAAATTTCAGATTATTTTTTATTTTTTGATAATTCTTAAAACTGATGATGACTATATAGGGATTCATTAGCTATATCCCATCTAAATTTGAAAATGTCTATAACCAATTGTTAAATATAAAGCAAGTAGAGATGGGGAAAATGGAAGGTAGAGGTTATTTGTTGAGAACCTAATGCGACCAACACCGTGCCAGGCGCTTGGTAAATTTCAATTTAAAAAAATCTTAATAACAACCCTTTGAGGTGGCTATTATGATTCATGGTTTATTAATGAAACATCAGGAGCTTGGAGACATTAATTAATTAACTCACAGCTAGAAAAGAACAGTGCAAGAATCTGACCCTTGCTTGGGTCCCATTCTTGATCGCTGTCATCACCGGTATCCCGTAATCATATTGCTAAGTGACCAAGCCAAGGCCACACATCTGTTCAAAGGCAGAAATGTTTCACAACCATGCAGGTCCTGTAATAGAAGACAAGCATGAGCCTGCTGCTGAGATGTTGTAGCAATGCCCCTTAGCATTAAAGATGCTTCGGAGTTTTTCTGGTTGGTGTTGGAGTTGCTAAATTTGCCTGCTGTCAAGAACATTGCTTTGCACCAAAACCTACTTATCTCTTTTACATTTCTCTCTCCCCTATAGGATTCAAAACTTGGCAGAGACCATGTTTCTATAATTCCCCACGCCCAGTTCCTGAAATAAGAAGAGAAACTCCTAAATGAGTGGCCAAGAATGTTCATGTCACAACCTCATCTCCGTGCAGAAAAATCTCCTTGTGCAAGATACACACCTCCAGACTCCAAGAAAGGACTCTTGCTGCACATTCATTCTCAACCTGTACATCAGGAGATAATTTATTCTATTACCATTTGATTTTTCTGCTTTACCAGGAGATGGAAAAGACGACGTTTCCGAATCTCTGAGTGGTTTCCATGGCAGAGGCCTGGGGAGGGAAAAGTGTTTGAAGTAGTTGTTTTAGTTCTGGAGATTAACGCCAGAAGTGTTACAAACTTGTCTTGCGTGCCTTTGCTGATTCCAGTTTGCTCAACGCCACTTGACTTTTGCCATTCATTCCCCAGGAATTCCAAGCAACTGAGTCGTGCTGGGTGCCACAAGAAGGGTCCCAGGATGGCTGCTGGATGGCAGGAAATGGATATCTGTAGTTTGAAGTTCTGTGTCTTTACAGTTAAACAGGATCTGACTTTATTCCAGACCTCAATTAGCTGCAGGCCCTGCCTCCTGTGGTAGAGGACTAGACCAAGTCTCCTCAGCGATACTGGATGTCAAGGTTCTTAGCCCTGAGCAGCAATGCTAGCTTTGCCCTATTTCCGTGCCGGTGGATTTAGCCAGTTTTTCAAGGAGCATAAGATGGGGCTGGTTCAATTCAGGAAAATGGGAATAGGTGGAAATACACAGACTCAGTAAGCTTTCAACTTTTAACTATAAGGTGTCCCCCCACAATGTATCCACACACACTGAATAATTATAAAGGCAGCGTTTATTAAAATACATTTCAGCCGAAACCGGTTTGGCTCAGCGGTAGAGTGTCGGTCTGCGGACTGAAAGGTCCCGGGTTCGATTCCGGTCAAGGGCATGTACATTGGTTGCGGGCATATCCCTGGTAGGGGGTGTGCAAGAGGCAGCTGGTCGATGTTTCTCTCTCATTGACGTTTCTAGCTCTCTAGCTCTCTCCCTTCTTCTCGGTAAAATATCAATAAAATATATTTTTTAAAAAATAAAAATAAAATAAAATACATTTCATCTTCAAAACTGAGCCATCAGCTGTTAAAGTATGTATATACATTTTTGGGGCACACTCTGTATATACAATCCTAATTATAGCATATTAATCCTAATATGCAGCATATTTTCTGTAAAAATTATGAGTTAAATAAAATTTAATAGAGATAAGGTATTTAAAATATAATTAGCAATTTAAAATATCCTATCATGAATATAAAAGGAAAAAGAGCCAGTAAATAAAACAAAAACAATATAAATGAAATGAGAACAAAACTTCTCAACTTTGAGATAGTACATCTATTCTTTTTTCCCAGGTTGAAGCTCCCTAAAGCAAGTGTTGAGATCAGGCTCCAGAGTGAAAGGTAGTTTACTTTTCTAGAATATTCTTTTTTTTTAACAGAGGAAGGGAGAGGGATAGAGAAACACATCAATGAGAGAGAATCATCAATCAGCTGCCTTCTGCACACCCCCTACTAGGGATGTGCCTGCAACCAAGGTACATGCCCTTGATCGGACTTGAACCTGGGATATTTCAGTCTGCAGGCCAATGCCCTATCCACTGAGCCGACCCGGTTAGGGCTCCAGAATATTCTTATAAAATGTTTCAGACAGGTAGCCAAAGCTTGTAATTGGAACCCAAGTGTGGCTGCCTGCCATCACAAAAACCAAACTCACGAGACAGATGCTGGTGAAAAAAGAAAGAGGTTTTATTCAAGTGCCGGTCACCTGAGGAGATGGGGGACTCTTGCCACAACACCCAGCTCAACATCTCAGAGCAGGCAGGGGTTTTAATGAAGAGGGAGAGGCAAAGCAGAACAAAGAGACAAAGGGGAGGGGGTGAAAAGTTCTCTACGTGCAGGCCACACAGTCCATCCTGATTTCGAAGTCAAGTAATGGTCTGTGTGTGTCACCCTGGTCTTTGTCATCCTGGTTCTATGGTTGAAGGTCAGCAAATCCCCCGGAACTGGGATGACTGAAGGTCGGAGTCTGTATCTGAAGCGAGTTCCTAGGATTCTTATATAAACATGCCTTTATAAGTTATAGATCAGTCAGAGTCAGTATAGAAACAAATAGGTGGGTGGGTTATGATACCCACTGTTGGAGGCTCAGTAGGAGGCATCTGAGTTTTATGTCCACTGAGATCTCAGGGAAATGGAGGCTTCAGGACTTCATTTGCCTGAGTCCTTGGGCCTCATGGGTTTAAAAAAGGGTGTTCTCCTCATCTGTGATGTTCAGCTGCATGTATTCCAGAGAGCCTTTTTTGTAGCTGGCTACCCGCGTGGGTCTTCGGTTTCTTATCCCCGCAGTCTGTCTCTTCTGCAAAGAGTTGGCGATCATATCTGAGAACTCGGCCTGCAAGCGCTGTTGGTTCTCCCTGGGAAGTGAGTGGGGAGGGAAAACAGAACTTCTCAGCAATTCATACAGAATATTTCTTCGCTCCAGAACCACCTGCTCAGTTTACCCAGCACTTAATCAAAGGCTGCTCCTGTGCTAGACACAGGAAGTCCGGATACACAGGCTTGCCTTGGAACACCAGAAGGCACCGTTAGCCTACTCTGTACAACTGAATATACAGAAAAAGCCGAATATATTTCAAACTGAAAATTGTTACTCCAATTTCAAAGTGAAACACCACGCTGCTAGAACTTGGGGGCGCCGTTAGGTTCACCCATGCCACTGCAGAGAGGGGGCAAGAGGCCAGAGCGATGCTGGGCCCCTGCAACCCAACCCTGGAAACATGTTGGTCCCACACATCCCTAGGAGTGTCTGGGGAGGACTCAGAATGAACGGAGGGTTTCAAGAATTTGGAACAGAAGTGGAGCACTCCCAGGAAAAGGCCAGGTCCCCTGGGCCCCAGGGAAGACCTGGGTGGTTTTGGCATCTATAGCCTTGCCATCTGTCTGGGTCCAACATCTAGGAGTCTAAGACGGGGTTTCTCTACCATAGCAAATGCCACAGCAACAGCCACGTGACTGACTGCGGCAACCACTGTGCAACTTGGTGACCGTTTGAGTCAGCTTTAGGGGGACTGAGACGGTCAGTCAGACCTGGAACCTGTCTTCCTCATCTCAGGGAGAGCACACATTCCATGGGAGGACCCAGAACCACAGCTGTAGGAATGGGGTAGATCCCATTGTCAACATGTGGCCCAGCAGAGCGCTGTAGGCAGGGGTGGGTGGAGAGGCAGAGTGCCTGTTGGCCTCCAGAGTGCTTTACTCTCATCAGAACCAGAATGCAGGAAGTGACCTCTCAACCGTCCTCTGTTCTCCTGGGCATGCCTGGAATACCCAGCCTCTAGCAGCCAGAGAAAGGAGGTTTCTAAGCTCCTCACACATGTAGTCCTGATATTTAATGCACCATTGACACTGTCAAAGCACTTGCCAAAAAAAAAGTTGGCTGTACGAAGCCCAACTTACAAAGCCAAGACCTCCACTCCCCTTCCCCGCCACACCCAGGAGCTTACACAGTAGGAGGGGTTGGCAGGTTGTATTTTTGGTCCTTCATTCCGGTCAGCCAGTAGGTAGTCTCAGTTCCTTTTCCCTAGTGAGACAAGAGAGGTGAGTACCATGGAGGCCAATGAGACAGTTGAGTTCTAGCCCACTGTTCTGACAAGTGTCCATGACTAAGAAACGTTTCCCCTCTGAGTTCCTCATCAGTGCCTATATTTCAGTGTAGCACACCTTCCTGATATGGTCTGCATGACATATGGACAGAGCTTATTTCCAAATGCCTTTTTATTTTTAAATTTTTTTGTTAAACTTTACCCAAGGATATTTTGTCCCTTGATTGATTGATTGAGAGAGAGAGAGAGAGAGAAAAACAGTGATGTGCGAGAGACACATTGATTGCTTTCTACACAAACCCTGAATAGAGCCAGGATTGGAGTCTGCAACCAAGGTACATGCCCTTGATGGGAATCAAACCTTTGACCTTCAGTCCCCGGGCTGATGCTCCAAACACTGAGCCAAAACAGCTAGGGCTCCAAGCGCCATTTTAGAAACAAGTCTCTTGCCCTGGCTGGTAGCTCATTTGGTTAGAGCATCATTCCAATATGCCAAGGTTATGGGTTCAAGACCCAGTCAGAGCACATACAAGAATTTACCAAGGAGTGCATACATAAGCGGAACAACAAATTGATCTCTCAAATCAATAAAAACAAGTCTTTCAATCACCAGACATGTTTTCTTCGAAGTGAAGTCCTCCCTCCCCAAAGATTTTAAAATATCACTATGGCAACATCACAAGAACTCTAAATTAAGAAGGAAGAAAATTCATCTACAGTTATGTTATGCCAACAAATCTGACTGGTTTTCATTACCCACATTTTCTTCTGGCTCATTTTGCCATGAAGTTTGTCACAAAAGTTTTACCACAGTTTCCCCACCTAAAGAGTGTAAACTATAAACACATGTGTATCATACTAAACACTTATTAAGTGATGTTTTCTGGGCCCATCTGGAGGTTATAAAATGAATGGAAACTTACTGAAAATACTGTTTTTGCTAGAGCTGGTATTTGTAAAGAAGAGGGATATATATATATATCCCTCTTCTTTACAAATACCCAGTGGAATGAATATCCCTCTTCTTTATCACTCATCTTTAAAAATAATGTTTGGTTTTTTTTTTTTTTAATGTGTTTGAACTGTAGTAACCCATAAACTGCTTCTATCTGGGGGAGAAATGTTCGTTGTAGAAAATGTATGCATGGAGGATTACAAAGTAAGTGTGATGTTGGGACCCTACTCACAAAAGGAGGCTTAAGTTGTAACCACAGCGTAAAGGTTAGAAGCGCTATGGCTACTGGAGACAGATGATCTTACTGGCCCAGACCAACTGTGAAAAGATTATAATGACCTTCAAAAAGCAGCCCGAGAGCCAGGTGGAGGCATTTGGTGGCTTTGGAGGGCAGCTTGCGATCTCTTGTCCAGAGCTTTGAATGATAAAGCAACTGGCTGGAGAGGTGGCCTTAGAGTGGCAGCATCTTGAAGTTAGTGCAAGGATGTAAGGAGACCGGACATTGACTGTAGTTAAATTAGTCCTGAACTGGACTGTGGCTCTTGGGTATAAAGGAGGAATTGGGGGCAAAACTTGGGTGCGTGTGGAAGACATGATGGCAGCATTTTATAACATAGAGGTCATAGTTCAGAATATGAAAAGGGTTCGTTGAAGGGAAGCTGAGCTCACATTCTTTGGGGGTGGCTTCTCCTACATGGGATAGTGGGTGGCCATCATGGGGATGGTCAGTGATCATTGCGGAGACAGAGGGAGATGCATGCAAGGAGTACAGAAAAGGATTCTTCATCTTATGTTCCCCAATATTACTGACCGCTGGGGGTCCAGTCTCAAAGGAAGTGGCCCACAGGGGTGTGTAAGTGGCTTTTCTGGGTACTGTCTCTGTGGGCCCCTTACCTTTAAGTACGTTTCTCCTCTCACTTCATACAAGAACTGGCACTCGGTTCTCTTCAGGATGGCTATGGTGGAGCCACTCACATGGATTCTCAAGGCTGGGAAAGCAAAGCAGATCGATGAGAATCTGGTCCATTTGAAATCTGTGATATGGCCACATTTGTGTCCCCTTGATTCCGGACATTCCCTTTAGATGTTCTTGACAGCTCAGGTATTTTAGTGAGAGAACAGTTAGAAATACGCCCAGTGGAATATATATCTCACATGGGAATAAAGAGGGTCTGGCACTGTTTTCAGGGTGCCGAGTGGTGGAGCTCCTGGGTTGTGCTCCATGGATTCTCATCCCAGCTCGGAGCGGTAGCCCCAGGACCGTGTTTCAGATTTAGCCTGTGGTGCTGAGCGTGAGAGCTGGCATGTGGGCCCCCATGTAAAAGTTCCAATAAGTAGCCAGTGTTGGAGACAAGGTAAAAACTCAGGTGACAGTTATAGGGTCTTGATTTTTCTCAAATGTTACTCTTCTGGGATATTGTTATCTTCCTGACAACTAAGTGGTGAGGATATACTTCTATTCATAAGTCCATTGCTATATATCTCCTTTCCCATTATGGGTGCCACAGACAATAACAACAGTAAGAATAATAGCACCCCCATATTGTAAGCCTACCATCTACCAGAGGATTCCTCTCCAATCCTTCCAGCAAGGTTGGTATCCTATCCTCAAATTTTTGATGCCTAGAAAAATGAGGTAATCCCCCCACTACCTTAACCCAGACAATGATTTGCATAGTTATAATTTTAGTGCCAGTCTGTTTAGTCCCAAACTCATTCTTCCCTTTACATCATGATTTTCCAGTATAAACCAGTATCAGGTTGTCAGTAAATTGCCAAAACACTGTTCTAACACCTGTATTTTTGCAATGTCTGCCCACATCTACCAATGCTTTCATTCACTCTTGTGTATATTTATGTTACTATCACTGTCATCAGTATTTATTTAGCATCTACTACATGCAACACACAGCGCCTCTCCCTTGCCAGGGAAATACAATATAGGTTTTAACAAATAACAAATAATTACATTTTTCTTTACTAAAACCAATTCCCAGGAAAACCAAATAAAAGAGAAATAGGAAAATGAGGCAAGTTGTATACTCCATACCTAGCCTACTGATTTTTTTTTTTTAACTTACATGGATCTCTGCTAAAGTTAATAACTACTCCAGGTAGAGCATGCCTGAATGCATTGCTAATGAACCCAAACTAATAGAAGCAACCTACAACTGAGCCAAAAGAAAGAATAATGATCAGTAAACAGTGACAACAAAAGCAAATGTAGCAAGGCCTAGAACAACACAGTCTTGTGTTCACTCAATGTGAAGAAGGGTCATTCATTCATCATCTCACTGGCACGTCTTGTGCACGTTATCCCACAATTCCCTCCTGCTGAAAGACAGAATCTTTGTCCTTGAAGAAACACAATTCCCCTTCTTACGGAGGCCAGTGGATTCCATCCTGGAGGCTGTGTTGACGGTATCTCCAAAGAGGCAATAACGAGGCATCTTGATCCCCACGACGCCAGCGGCACAGGGACCTGGAAAAGGCAGAAAGCAGGAAGTGGAGGAATGGAAAGCACAGAGAGGAATGAAAGTGCCACAATTCTGAATACTCTATTTGATGGAGACATGTCTGCGGGCATAAATGATGAGCTCGAATGAAGAATGTATTCAGTGAGGGAAATATCAGTAGTCAATCAATGCATGCTTTCAAAAAGTATTTTGCTCTGGCATAGAAAAGTGCATTTGCACAAAGCAAGAAGGCATCAGATCCAGGCTGAAAGGTAGGAAGTCATTCCGAGTATTTTGAACAGAAGCTGTAGGACAAAGACTATCCCATTGCTTCTCACTGCTCTGAGCCACACAGCCCTGAGCTCTGAACTCCAGGAGGTCCCAGTATACTTGAAGGCTCAGTGGCCCACGTTTGTCTTATTTTATTTTGATTTAGTGGGGTAGCATTTCTGGGAGTAATGGCATCATGATGGGAGACCCAGAAGACAAGGATCTGGCAGAATTTTCCCTGAGCGTTTCACGTGCCATGTGAATGCAGTGGAATGGGGGAGCACAAGAACATTCTAGCCAAGACAGAGCCAAGGAAGACTGTGCACTGTGTATACCCAGTGGGGAGGAAGGGTTGTTTAAACAAGTGTTTGTTTTAAACGACTGAATGCAAGGGGTGAAAGATTTTAGATGTTAAAGATTAACTCAGAACGGCGAAAACAGGTGTTGGCTAGAAGCAACTACTGGTCTTCTAGTCTGGCTGATTTCTAGTTGGGTTTTGATCTGCATAAGTTGAGTTTCTTTATAGATTTAGCCTATAAACACTCTGTGTTTGTGAACATTGAAAAAAAACAATACTGAACTTGTCCTGAGTGCTGGGCTCTTCCCTGTTAGACTGGGTACAAAATAAACAGAAAGTAAGCAAACAGAAAAAGCAAACAGCCAAAAGACTAACTCCAGCAGGAAAGGTACTGTAGAGGCAGCTGCTAGGTGAGATTTCTGATCGGGGCTCTTCAGAAACGGAGTAACAACACTGAAGAGGGCCTGGACCTGGGAAAACCCTTGCAGATATTAGTTAGTCTTATTTTCAACTATCACTATTTAACTTCGACCCTTTCATTTCTTAGGGTTAAACCCTAGGATAGTACCTAGATAGTAGGTATGGGTGCCATGCTTATTTTAGCCCAATAAGGTAGCGCTGGGGCCCTGGTAGTCAGCTCAGGGGGTCACAGTGAGAGAGAAGGGGCCAGGACCCAGAGCTGCAGTATCTGACTTGGTTCAGTCAGACCTGTTGCTGTTCCTTCCTCTGGCAATTTGCAACCGCTCAAGCAGACAGAATGCTGTTGCTGGCTGAAGAGATGCCCAGGAAGTTCCCTCGTGTGTACAGGGAAACATCTAAGACATTTGGCTGTGGGCACAATCGGGGAAGGCCACAGCGTGTTCCTGGCAGTGAACGATGCGGCAGCAGTTTTTAACGTCTATTGACGGTCACTTTGAGAATCTCACTGACTTCTTAATCAATATTTACTGCCAGGCTTTGAGACAGGTGCTGTGGATGCAGAATGGCTTTTGTAAATGCAGCTGTCTGGTCCTGGCCACAAAGCCCGGAGCGATCTCTCAGGTTTTCTCTACTGTGGCTCTTCGGCAAGGCTTGAAGGCAGAAAGAGGAGCAATGACAAGAAATTATAGGGAGACATGAGTTAATGTAACACAGGAAAAGACTGTCTTATGATTACAAATATTTAATAATGGAGTGACGTGGCTTTGGGCACAGTGAGTTTTCAGGAAATCCTGGAATTGTTCTAAAGGTGGCCATGTTATTACTTACCTTGGGACCTGTAAAGATAATCTATGTCCTATAAGGATTAATCTAGATGATTCCTGAGTTCCTTTCCAACTATGTCTTTCTAGAACAATTGTAACTCATCTTTTCAAATCTCTACATTCAAGAGTGAGTAACTTTCATGGTTTTCGAAGTGGCTCATGTGCTTTCTGTACCAATGGGAGGGGTGGGGGCATAAATGCCCTGTTATTATAAGAATTTGACCAGCCATCCCCTCCCCACCTCCATAGATAATCTAATCCATTTAAGATACCATGATACTGAGGTGGGGGCATGGGAGAGGGAGGGAAAGGGAAGGAGATCAATGAAACACTAAATACAGTGACTTAACCAGGAACCCTGGAGTTTGTTATTTTAGGACATGGTTGGTGTTTACCATTCCAGGAGTCAAAGGTGTTTCCTAGACCTCTCTAGGGATGGGTCTAATTATGCCAGGATGTGTAATGGACCTCATTTTTGGCAGACAGATCCAAGAGTAAACCTCACTTGAACACTGATCACATTTGAAGACTCTACACTTTCTGATTTAGTGGGTGCACAGAGATACATATGGTTCCCGTTTGCTACAATGCTCAACCCCATACCAGAGTGAATTCCAATGCGAATCCATATCGGGAGGCCGGGAAGATGCTCCAGCTCGAAGGTCCCCATGAAGCTGAGAATATCCAAGGCCATCTTGGCGATGTCTACTGCGTGCCGATTGCCATTTCTCTTAGGCAAGCCACTAGCTACCATGTAGGCATCACCAATGGTTTCCACCTGTGAAAAACAGTTTCTGATCAGTGAAGCTGCCCCTTCAAAAGGCACAAGAAATGAAACAGAAGCAGTTAATCACATACCAAATGCAAAAGAAAACTCAGAATGAACCCTGTACACTTTTTTTTCTGGGACCAGTTAAAGGCCAGTTTCTATGCTCATTTCTTTAGGGTTCCGATAGTCTAGTAAAAATGGATGATAAAATAGCTATAGATGATTATATGTAAGTACTTTACAATAATATAAATTACCCAGATGTGTTGATAACTCTAGGAATGTTTAAATAATCTGGGTAGCTATATGTTATTTTAGAAAGACCTTTACTTACCAGAAAAGTCATTTTTAGCACTTACCAATTTTCACCTACTATTTGAAAAAAAATGTTTCCTCCAAGATAAAATACACATTCTTGTAGTATGGTGACTGTATACACTTTTCTTATAATAAATAGTAGATTTATATTAACAGTACTGTATAAAAATTATTCTTTGATAAATGGTCTCTCCTCCCTTTTAATTTTATTTCCACAATCATATGTATAGTTCACGTTTATTGGTTAGTTTAACTTCTTTTTGTCATATACCTCTAAAATGCATAATCATTTTCTGTATAACAAGGGCTATTGTTAATATGGCTTTCTGAGGATTGGGCCAAGGCAAACCCTAGAAGGGTTTTTGTGAGTAATAACCAGTATGACAGAGTGTTATAGGAATGAATTCTAAACTTTACTTGTTTATCTAAATAGTCCTCACAATAATCCATTGAGGTAGGTGTTATTATCATCCCATTTTACAGATAGACAAACTGAGACCTGATGAAGTTAAGTATATTTTAAGAGATCACATGGTTAGTAAGGGGCAAATGGGGATTTGAATGAAGAGATCTGTTTCTAAAGCTACTCATTCCATGTGGTATGCTGCTTTTCTGACACGAGAATGTGGGAATTCAATTTCCCTTTACTCTTCTGACTCAGACTTAATAGCCTAGAACTGGTCAGCATGCCAGTCCGGCAATAGATCCTAAACTTCTCTTTCTTCTGTGGTCTTTCCTGAATGATGCTGCTATTTCCACAACAATAAGATATTCCTATTCTACTTATTATAACTCCAGGGTCTTGCAATCTGCCTGAACACTATCCATTTTTATTTTATTTTCTAAAATATATTTTATTGATTTTTTTACAGAGAGGAAGAGAGAGGAATAGAGAGTCAGAAACATTGATGAGAGAGAAACATTGACCAACTGCCTCCTGCACATCCCCCACCAGGGATGTACCCGCAAGCAATGTACATGCCCTTGACTTGAATCGAACCTGGGACCCTTCAGTCTGCAGGCCGACGCTCTATCCACTGAGCCAAACCGGTTTCGGCACTATCCATTATTTTGAAGATGATTAGAGAGGATGCTATTTTCTCTAAATTTAGTACCCCAAATTCATTACTGCTGAACTTTATATTGTTGTTTTTTTTTTTCAGACTACTTAAAGTTATTTGGTCATTTTGACTTCTGGCCCTTCTTTCTTTCTTTCTTTCTTTCTTTCTTTCTTTCTTTCTTTCTTTCTTTCTTTCTTTCTTTCTTTCTTTCTTTCTTTCTTCTTCTTCTTCTTCTTCTTCTTCTTCTTCTTCTTCTCCTCCTTCTCCTTCTCCTTCTCCTTCTCCTTCTCCTTCTCCTCCTTCTCCTTCTCCTTCTCCTTCTCCTCCTTCTCCTCCTCCTCCTCCTCCTTTCTTCTTTTCTTCTCCTCCTCCTCCGCCTTCTCCTTCTCCTTTTCCTCCTCCTCTTCCTCCTCCTCCTCCTCCTCCTTTCTTCTTTTCTTTTCTTCTCCTTCTCCTCCTCCACCTTCTCCTTCTCCTTTTCCTCCTCTTCCTCTTCCTCCTCCTCCTCCTCCTCCTCCTCCTCCTCCTCCTCCTCCTCTTCTTCTTCTTCTTCTTCTTCTTCTTCTTCTTCTTCTTCTTCTTCTTCTTCTTCTTCTTCTTCTTTATTGTTTAAAGTATTACATGCCTCCTTTCCCCCCTGACTTCTGGCCCTTCTTATTCTTTTACTTCCCTTCACTTTGAGATCAAATTCAACCACCGATGCATTAAATTGTAAACCAGGAAGGACAAGACCTGAAAAGTAACAGGAACAACCAATCTGGCTCTGCTGACCTGGGGCCTCAAGATCATTTCAGCCTGTTAGGTGAGGTGGTTACCTTGTACACGTCATGGTGATCGAGAATGTGGTCAAAGCTCTTATAGATATCATTCAGCATGTCCACCACTTCCATGGGGGTGCTGTATTTGCAGATAGTGGTGAAACCTACAATGTCACTGAAGTAGATGGTAACTTCCTCATATAGTTCAGGCTCCACAATGCCTTTTTCCTTGAGAGACTTGACCACTAGCCTAGATGAAAGGGAAAAAATTGCCATCAACTTTAGTAAATTTTTTTCTTCTCTTACATAAACCTTTGAGACAGTAGTAATTGTCCACCAGGAATTCTAGAATTTGGGATTTCCAGTAAACTGGGTGGCTAGGAAGCAAAGGTAAGTTGCATATACCTTATGCATGTATGACCATATTACATACATACATACATACATACACATATAATACATGCATTTGAACTCAGATGACTATGCTAGTAAGCAGGTTCAGCATTAACTTAGTACAGTGGTCGGCAAAATGCGGCTCGAGAGCCACATGTTGTTCTTTGGCCCCTTGAGTTTTTAGCAAAGACCAGCTTAGGAGTACCCCAATTAAGTTTATTACAATGTGCCTACCTATATAGTTTAAGTTAAAAAAATTTGGCTCTCAAAAGAAATTTCAATCATTGTACTGTTGATATTTGACTCTGTTGACTAATGAGTTTGCCGACCACTGACTTAGTACTTGACTGTTGAACCTAATACACATATACACATGCTACTACATTACATACTTGCTCATTTTTTACCTCTCTACTCATAGTTTCTTCTATACATAACTCTATATCCAGAAGCTAAGAGGGAGAGAGTGTCATTAATGTAAGGACTTGAGTGACTGTTGCTATGAGATCTTTCTCATTATCCTCCGAGTCAATAGTTTTACCTCCCTGACATGTTTAACATGACATTGTTTGTAGTAGGAACCAGAATTTATTTGATATATTCTGAACCATATTTGGGTTCTTTAAAAAGCAAAGTCAATCACCATGCAAACAAGTTAAAATTATGCTAAAACTGAAGAAGTCAAATTGAAGCAACAGAGAATATCTTTGTTGAAGAGCAATAAAGAGCAGTTTATCAGACTCAGAATTAAGAGAGGAGAACCACAAGAAGGGATTCCATATTCCCTCTTTCGCCAAGCTGGCTTTTTATTTCCCCAAACCATCATGAGCCGCATGCTCCCCGTCTGCCCTTGGGATCACTCTGATAAGGATCCGAGCTTGGAACCACTAGAACCAGAACCTGGGAGCTGGGAGGTACCGTAGAGGTCTTTGAGAATAAATCCCTTACTTTCTCAGATGAGAAAGCTGAGGCTTAAAGTATGACTGTTACAAGGTCCACAGCCACTGAGAGCAGAGCCAGTCCAGAACTCAGCAACACCTACCCCTTTAGGGATCTTGTTGTTCAGGACTCCCTTCCCCCCTCCTTCATTTCCCCGCCAAGGCCTGGGACTGTCAGGGAGCTGGGGAAGGTCTGGAGCGTGTTCACTGTGGCAGAGGAAGAACATCAGGCACTTGCGCAGAAAACAGCCCATCCACCACAGAAATTAGCTGGAGAGCCTCCGGAGCTTGGAGGGAAGAAGTTTTTCAGCTGGTGCAGTGAGCGAAATCAGGACCTTTGATAATCAGCCGTTTGGATGAGCAGGGGCACCTCTGGGCTGGTTGTTCTTTTTAAAAATATATATTTTATTGATTTTTTACAGAGAGGAAGAGAGAGGGACAGAGTCAGAAACATCGATGAGAGAGAAACACTGATCAGCTGCCTCCTGCACACCCCGCCCTGGGGATGTGCCTGCAACCAAGGTACACACCCCTGACCGAAATTGAACCTGGGACCCCTCAATCTGCAGGCCGACACTCTATCCACTGAGCCAAACTGGCCTTGGCAAGGGCTGGTTATTCGTGACATGCCCAGTGTAAGGGTTCAGATTATTTTGGTGGCCACCTAGATGTAATGATAAAATTGGATATTTCCCATCTTTACCATTCATTTTACTGATTATATCTGATAAGTCGCACGACCTTGGAAAGTAGCATGTGCACGAGAGAAACTGATATTCAGATAAATGATGGAAGAACTATAATCTCACATGGGTGAGTTTTTTTAAACAGGTTGTTGCTGACCCAATTGAATTAGTGTATCTTCGAAGGGCTTTTTAAAGAAGAAAAAAAATTCCATTTTAATCTGTTTAAAAACCCTAAAGGGAAGGGTTCAAATAAGTGTTAAGGTAATTATGTAGTTCCTACATGCAGTTTTAAGTTTATTGATGTTTGCTGTAAGTATTTCTGTTTTATTCTTCTAGCTTTTGTTGGTTTTCTTTGACAAATACAAAGAATTTTTACAGACATTGCGGAAGTGAGTTGCACCGGAGTCATGGTGTATTGCAGCTATTGAAGAGATTTGTGTTCTACAAGCTTGGCAATCCAATAAAAACATTTACCATCTCGTGGTCAAAGTGGCACCGAGAAAAGAAAACCGAGTTGGTGAGCTAGTTGTTTGAAATGGTTTGAGCGACATTCTTGGTTAAACCACACTGATGGTGACACCCTGGAAAGGCGGCCAGGGAGCCAGGGTCTTGTTTTTGTTTCAGAGTTTAAGGCCAGGCAAAGGGTGACGCATCATGGAACTAACATCCATGGAGCGCTGACAGAAGTTGCCTAACAGGGGTCCAGCCTCTTCCAAGGGTGCCATTCCCAGGCTGCCCCTCGGCTCTGTGAGGGCACGTGGGTTCTATACTAGGCTCTCTGGAGGTCTGGATGACTGAGTAGAGTATGTGTGTAACTTACTTCTTCACTCAGGCTGCAGAAGAGAAACTATTTATTTAGAAAACAGCCCATACAATCTGAAAATCATTCCTTCCCTACTGTAGAACTGATATTCAAAATTAAGTATGAGTTCAAAATAAAACAATAACTAATACAAGTTGTATATAAAAGTCAGAGTGACAACAACAATAACAGCAACCATGGACGTTCCAGGCACCGTGCTAACATACCTTACATCCTGCACCTTATTTCAGGGGATGTTTTGGGCCAGCCTGCGAGGCACATGGGAAACTGAGCGTAGAGCATTGAGGAAAGTGCCCAAGATCACACATCCACAGTAGGTGGTGGGACCATGAGTTGAAGTCTGGCCTGGCTGATCTCAATTTCCATGATTTTATCTAAATGCTAGACTCCCTACATTATCCTTGATCTAATAGGACATTTTATTCTATTTTCAATGAGAGGAGAACCTTGCTTCTCACTGTAACAGTTGTACCCACAGTGGCCTTGTCCTACGCCTATTTCCTAGCTCTTCGTATTTTAATTTCTTTCTTATTACCTGAGTACCAACACCTATAAAACTAAACTGTTTGGTGATCACAACCTTATTTCTTTTCTCTTCTGTCACAGCTGTTGTATTGTTTCATAAAATGGAGGCCAGCCTATACATGCCTAGGAGAGGAGATATCTGATGCGTGGCCTCACCTCCTCCACTACAAACACTTATACTTCTTGTAATTTGGCTTCTACTTTGAGATAGAAAGAAAGCAAAGAAATGAATACTTAGTGCTTGACAGTATCTTGTAGCTCACAGATTCCATAGGAGACTTAAATTTTCATTTCAGAGGACAGACCCTGAGTTGCACAAGGTCCCAGACTTAGTAAGAGTGGCACAGAGATGTTGGAATCCAGGTCATTCCAACTCCACAATCCATGCTCCTTCTGTGGCACCACGTGGCCACTTAAAAATAATATCTCTCTCTCTCTCTCTCTCTCTCTCTCTCTCTCTCTCTGTCTGTCTCTCTCTCTCTTAATGTGTTTAAAGTGCAAACCAGAACAAGGGTTAACGAGATCCATGCATTTTAAAACTCAGTCTTTTAAAGAATATGCACCCCTATGCTCATAGCAGTGTTATTTACAATAGTTAAGATCTGGAAAGTGCCCATCCGTAAATGAGTGGATAAAAAAATAAAGTTGTGGTACAGTTTCATGAAGGAATACTAAACAGCTGTAAAAAGAAAGGATCTCTTAACCTTTGCAACAGCATGGGTGGACTTGAAGATTATGTTAAGCAAAATGAGGCAGTTAGAGAAAAACAACTATCACATGATCTCACTCATATGTGGAATCTAATGAACAAAAGAAACTGATGAACAAAATAGGTCCAGAGGCACAGATGCATGGAAGAGAATGACAGATCTCAGTGGAGAAGAGAGAGGGGGAGAGGAAGAGATTAACCAAAGAACATACGCGGTATGCATATAAGCATAGCCCAAGGACACAGACAATAGTGTGGGACAGACCTGGGGTGGGGCAGGGGCTGGGTGGAGAGGGGCAAATATGGGGGAAAAGGGGGTATCTGTAATATGTTTATGAAACAAAACAAAAAAAGAATATGCAAAATGGAACAACCCTAAATAGATCAAGAAAAACAGTGCTAGACAAATACACTGAAGCTTTCAGCTTTAAGTATGAGGCATAGCTGTGTTGTTGTGGGAAATCACACCTGCAGGACCACTTGTCTTACCTTGGGAGCAACATAAAATTTAGTCTGTCAGCTCTGTCCCTCTCTGCCTTGTACAGCTGTGTCCTTTCCTCCACCAGATGTTCCAGATTTCGAGAGTATAGCTGTAGACGTCGGATCAAGGTGTCCATATAACTTTCACTTTTCTGGTCATGGAAAAGGCTGTGGGGAGTAATATATAAAGAGCTCTTCCACATTGTTAAGAAAACATGAACATCCATTATAACTATGGGCAAATATGATGAACAGGTAATTAAAGAAAAAAATTAAAAATGGCTGACACCTAACAAAAACATTTAACCTTAGGAAAAATGAAAGAAATATAGAAATAAGATTAACAAAAAAGAAAGACTAACAGGGAAATAATCACTTGACAAGTATTACCAAATGTTGTGACAGTGGTAATCAATGTAGGTAAGAAGGAAGACATATATACATACAACCTTCCTGAAGGGATATCTGATAAAATGTGTCATAACTTTAAGAATACACATACCAATCAGCCCATCAATTCTGATTCTAAGAATTATTGTAAGGAAACAATCGTGAACATGCTAACTACAAAGGAAGTCACAGCGTTCTTTACAACAGCGAACATTTGAAAATAACCTAAATGGGTAACAAAAAAATAGTTAAAATATTATGGTACAATGGAGTATTAATATAGCATTAAATATGAATTAGAATAGTTAAACACTAAAAGATACTACTTCTATATCGCTCATGAAAAAGTCAGTTCACAAAATAGCAAAAATTATAATCTTATTTTTAATTTTTGAAAACTGATGGTCATCTACTCTCACACACACGAAAATGATGTTTGTATTTTCTTGTTTGCTTATTCATTTTCCAAAATTTTAATAATAAACAATTTATAATAAAGGAAAAACTTTCTTTAAAAGAAAGCTCTGAAGGTGATAAATGAAAGTGTATGAGGAGAACCAAGAAAAGCAAAGTTGAGCCTTACATGATCTCCTCAGAATGGAAAGCCAGGGTCCTAAAGCAAAAGACCCCCCAGCTCTGAATGATTTTGTTAGATCAAGGAGACTTGGATGAGATGCCAGCTTTCTGTGACACGAGCCTATGACAAGCCTTGGTGTGGAGCTGGCTCAGAGGCACGCTGAGTTCCTGCAGAGTCGTCGTGGGGATCAGAGATAATGTTGGTAACACATATGGCACAACTGAAGGGGCTGAACACATCATACCATTTCGTTATGATAGCAACAGCAATTATAAAAATTTATACAGTCAAGGAGAAGATGGCCCATGTCATAATTCCCTTGGGATGTGGAGGGATGATTGCTAAAAATTCAATCCATCCCTGAGTCCCATTGCAGATCTATATGACTGGAAACTGCTAGGCTTGGGATTAAGAAACAGAATTTTAAAACAAGTTCCTCAGGGCACTTACTAGAAACACCTGGAGTCTAGTTGGTAGGAAGGGGAAGGGAGCAGGTGTAAAGGATGAAGATGAATATCTTACTTCATGATGGATGGATTTAATCGAACATTTCCTCAACCTTGGCTGCGTTTTTTTTTTTAATTGGCTGCAAGTTTTAATCATCTAAGGAGCTATTAAAACTCCTGAGGTCAGCCTGCTCCCCAGATCAATGACATCAGATTCTCCAGGGTAGACCTTCAGGGGCCCAGTTTATCTCCAAGAGTTTACATGTCATCTGTCCCCTATACAAGCTCATCTGCTCTTTTTTTTTTGTTTTTATTTCTTATTTTTAAAATTTTTTTATTGATCATGTGCTCTTAGTAACAGGTTTGTGAAGCAATGAAAAGTGGGCAAGAATTAAACCGCTTATTACTTCCTGCTCTTTCCCCCAAACGACAGCTTAGATCTACCAAATCAATGACCTCACTTTGATTAACTTCACTCTACTTCTTCTCCAGCCTTAGGCTTTTAGCCTCGTTAAGTATCTGAATGACTTAATGACACTTACAGAAAGTTAGAGCTGGGAGGAATTGTACAAATGATCTTGTTCAGTCCAATTTTACTAACAAGAAAACTGACACCCAATTAGGATAAGTGTTTTGCCCAATGTCCCACAGCAAGCAATTATTAGATCCTAGTGTACAAACTGGATCCCCTCTCTCACTCCAACGTTATTTTTCTACTCTGCACTGTCTCTAACAGAAAACATGAGAAATCTAGAATTCAGTCTTACTTTTTTAAAAAAAATCCTGAATTGTAGTCTGACTCATGGCTCAAGTCTAAAGGATGTAGTGCCAAAGTTGCTGATCCTAAGATTAAATTTTTTTTTTTAAGATTTGAAAAATTTAAGAAACTTGGTGATCTTAAGAATTATCCAGGGACTTTACCGATTTCCAGGACTTCTAAATTCTAATTACCTGCAGAAGGGTCAGAGAACTATATTTTTAACAGACATACTTATGATTAGTCAGAATATAGTTTTTAATCAGGCAAGTTTTGCCCTTGAGTATTTAACTTGTCAAGTGATTATTTCCCTGTTAGTCTCCATATCATTTTAATTTTTCTGAGGTAGGTGCTTCAGTCAGAAGTTTTTCATTAGAATAGGTACTCTCATTCTTAGGTGCCACTGAATGTCAACTATTGTTAGAATAATCCGAAATCGGTGAGAAAAAAAGCAAAAATGTCAGCAATACCCAAATATCTTGGCCAGTGTACTCTCAATTTTCTTGAAATCTGGTCTCTTTTCTGGATCTTCCTCCCAGCAGTTTTTGACAAGTAGATATACCTGAAAGGAAAAAAGGGTGGATTAGCTCAGGGGGTGGTATCCTATCCTATTTTTCTTCCAGGATGGCAGTCATTGAGGCAGGGACTATTTTAAAAAGATCTCAACTCTGACAATGAGGATGAGGGCACCCAGTTGTCTGCAGTGTATCTCTCAGGCATCACCATCTGTACCGCCTTGCCTAAGCCCTTCCCTTAGACGCTGAATTAATGAAAAAGGTAATATTAACTTGGGCAAGGCTAGATTAATGGGAGAGACAAAATCTTTACATACATTTGCAGGATGTATGTTGGGAAGAACAAGAAACAGTTGGGTTCAGTGAGTATGAGACAGTGACTGTGAATGAGAGCAAGGCACTTTCAGTAGCATTTTTAACCACGGCTAACAGTGGAATTGCCTGGGAGAGTTTACAGAATTTCTTTTGCCAGGGCCCCAACCTAGGAGATTCTGATTAAATTGGTTTATGAAGAAATCTTAGGGCTCCCAGATTTAGGAAAAAAAAAAAAGAGTACCCAGTTAAACTCAAATTTCAGATAAACAATGAATAATTTCTTTAGCATAAGTATGTCCCAAATATTGCATGGGCAAAGGACAATAATATATATATATATATATATATATATATATATATATGTAATTATTATCATTACATATTAATATAAAATGTTTATTATAGTATTAAATAATGTAATTATATATAATCATATTATAATTATAGTATAAGGTTATACTATAATTATAATTGAATAATTGCATATAACATAATTATAACAGAATTATTATGATACATAGACTATATATTATTATTGCACATATAAAAGAGAAGGGAGGAAGGGGAGGTTCGGGGGAAGGGGAGACATGAGGAAGCCCATGGAAATATTATCTCGCTATCCCCGGTTTGCAGCTTTGGTTGGGTCAGAAAGCATGGTGAAAATCATTAGGTTGTTCTTTATTTAGTTAGAAATAGGGTCACAAACGGTATTAGGTACAGTCCCTGCCCATGTTCTTTGCCTCGGGCATCCCTGGGAAGGACTAGCTATGTGCATGGCATAGCCCTTGCCTGCCTGCATTCACCACTAGATGATGCCTTTGCCTTGGTACACGATCTACTTAAAGAGACATGGACCAACCCAACCCACAGCCGGGCTGACACAGCACCGCCCAGTGAATCAGGGAGGCACTGCCAAGTCATCTAATTCCAGGCCTGTATTCGACTGGAACCAGCTACTGGATATGAAATCTTTTCTTGCTTCCAATTCCAGAACCATCTGACCACATGAGTGAATGGAGGCGGAAAAATGCTTTTAGAGAAAGAAGTTTTAAGCAACACGTGGCTATCCTCAGACTGGAGAGGAGTGTCGAGAAGGGATACGCTGACACGTGGGGAGGAGTCCCAGCATCCTGAGAATCAGGGTGGAGGGTAGAATAAGACCAGGATAGGAGCAGTTTTATTTTAGGATCTTGGGGCTACACCCTGTCTTTAATATTGAAATAGAGAAAAGAAGAGGTAAAAATAGCCCGTTCACACCCAGCTAGGCTGGCCATAAACCTCATCTGAAGGATGCTTATAACTCAAAGGAAAATGTTTTGTTTTTAATCTTTATCCACAAGGTACAAACAGAAGGTTTTAATTTTTTAAGACCCTAAAAACTTTTAAAACACATTGTCTACTATCTTTGGGGATTATAAAAGCTCAGATAAAAATTCTAAAATAAATTTAGAATCTTTTCCCACAGGCTTTAACTGCCTTTGTGAGGGATTATTAAAAAATTTAAACAGATGCAGGAAGAAAAGCTCCATTTCCTTCAGACGAAGAATAAAAGGAGAGAAAGCACACTTCCCCATTGTTCCCAGATGTTGGTGTACTTATTTTCCAATCACTAGGTGGTATCTACAAGCCTGGCCAGTGAACCACATGGGCATCTTGCTTTGTTAGCTCCTAGGAACGGAGAATGGGACATGTGCTCAAGGGACCAGCTCTTTCCTGAGTTCAGAGAAGTGGCAACAGACAAGGTAGGGTGGCAGGCTGATGATGGCTCCCAAACATATGTCCAGGTCCTGACCCCTGGAACCTGTGGATGTGACCTTATTTGGGAACAGGGTCTTTTCAGGTGTGATCACATTTAGAGTCTGAGATAAGGAGATTATTCTGGATTATCTCCGTGGGCCCAAATACAGCCACACGTATCCTTATATAGGAGGTGGGTGGGGAGGGAAATTAGAAGAGAGAAGAATGTGACTACCACCAATCAGAGATTGGGGTGTTTGGGCCACAAGCCAAGGAATGTCAGCCAGCAGAAGCTTCTAGAAGTAGCAAGGAATGGACCCTCCCCAAGAGCCTTTAGAAGGAGCATGACATTGCTGACAATTTCATAGGATTTATTTCAGACTTCCGGCCTCCGGCAAATACATTTCTATTGTTTTAATCTATGACGCTCAGTGTGTGGTAATTTGTTACGGTGGCCCATAGAAACTCACTTCCAGCTCCTTCTCCTCGGCTGTCTCCAGGTATAGATCTGGGCGGAAGGGCTTCACTCCATTGGAACTCTCCACTCTGAAAATCTTCTCTGATGGGATGAGAATAATTCAATTACAAGAGAGAATGCAGCACGGAGCAGCGGTCAGATTCCCAACTGGCTCCCCGGACTCCGATGGGGCCAGTGAGAGTGCGGCAGCACCTTGGCCAGCAGTCGGCAGAGGGATGCAGAATGAGCCGCCAGGTTAAGGGGTCTCATACCACCTGTACCTAGGAGCCTAGCCCTCAACTTAAGGCCACTAATCCTATGAAACTCAACTCAGACACCACTGGCCTTAATTTGAGGGCTAGCCTCCTGGGTATAGGTGGTAGGAGACCCCTTAACCTGCGGCTTCCTCTGACCAACATCTAGCCTGCAATCCCAACAACATCCCTAGTCATCTCTCCCCCCAGACAGTTATAAGATGGCCCAAGTAAGTGCTCCATAAGTGAGGACTGAGTGAATGGAATGAAATATTGAACGATGCCTCCTTCTCTTTAAGGCCCCAAGGGGACATGTGACAAAAGTACAGATCTTAGTAGGAACTAAAATATGTATGTCCCACTTCAGTGATCTAGATCAGCTGTCGGACACATGGCTGTTTGGAATCAGAAGGAAAAAGGGAAATTATAAGGGGAGATTCTTTATTTTTAAATACATTTTTATTGATTTCAGAGAGGAAGCGAGAGGGAGAGATAGAAACATCAATGATGAGAGAGAATCTTTGATCGGCTGCCTCCTGCACGCCCTCTACTGGGGATGGAGCCTGCAATCTGGGCATGTGCGCTTGACGGGAATGGAACTGGGAACCTTTCAGTTTGCAGGCCAATGCTCTATCCACTGAACCAAACTGTGCTCTGACCGGGAATTGAACCATGACCTTAACCAGAGCTTCACCTGCTGGGCAAGGGAAGATTCTTTAACTAACAACGATACTGGTGGTAGCGGCACCTGGCAGCAGGGTATTGTCTCATGCTCTCAGAGCACTCTAACATTCATCCATCTATTCTAAACCTTCCAAAACCCCTGTGAAGTGGGTAGTGCAGGTGTGCTACCGCTTTTTCAGCTGAGGGACAGAGATGTGGTCGCACAGATTAGCGTCCCTGTCAGCCTGGAATGCAGGTTGGCCAGCTCCCAGCGGGGGCAGACGACAGGGTCACACTCTTACCATTCTGGTCGCGGCAGCTCTGCGTGTAGAAGGTTTCCCTCCGCATGATGATCTCCTGTGCGATGATCCCGTAGCTGTACACGTCCCCTTTCTGAGAGATGCTGGCTTGGCGGAGGTGCTCCGGGGCTGTCCACAGGTCTGGGCGTTCAGCATGGAGATTGCAAAGTTAAGGGGGGTGAGCAGCCCATAGTCGCCAACCTGCTTTTCTGTTCTTTCAGTCCCTGCAGCGTGCACCCTGACTATGAGTGGCCTCGAGTTTCTATGGTCCCAGGCTTTGGAGAAGTGTATGCTAACAATGGTGTTAAGGGTAGAACACACACACATTTTAATCTGACTCTGTAATGCCAGGACTTGGGTGAGGTCATATGGCAATGTCTTCCCCAACACTGCTAGGATCATAGCCCCGAACACCCTCAAGGTCTACCTAGAATAGCACCGGGTGTACAGGAAGTGCTTGCAAAGGTTTGTGGGATGAACACATTAGAACAGCTATGGGCAAACTATGGCCCGCGAGCCGGATCCGGCCCATTCGGCTGTCCTATCCGGCCCCCGGAGCCCAAAGAGCGGAGGGTTCTCTTGCTCTCCCCTCCGCTCCTTCACCAGCAGCCCAAGATGAGAGTGCCAGCATGGTCAGGTTGCTTTTGTTCCAGCCCTCCGGTCCAGTTTAAGAACCCATTGTGGCCCTCAAGTCAAAAAGTTTGCCCACCCCTGCACTAGAATGTCAGAGGCTTTCCTAGGTTTATGCCTTATGTCCCATAAGCCGGTAAACCCTTATGGGGCATAAGGCATAAACCTAGGAAAGCCTTTGTAAATGTTTAAAAATAAAAAGACAAGCACATTCAAACAAAGAGACTGTGACCGATATTTTCCAGATGTGACCCACTGATAGCCTCCAAGCCAGCTATTTGCCCAGAGATGTGTTTTCTTGGATTCCCACGGTGTTCTTTAAAACATAATGCATTCAGTTCACTCCCATTTTACTACTGGGCCTGCTACTCCCTAAGGCTTCCCATCTAGTCCACTTCACAGCGAAGTGCTCCTGTGTTCTGTGGTTGGCTCCTGTAGACACTTGGGCTTTGGACTCCCATCACTTATCTTATTTAGTAATAACAGGACATACAATTGTGCTCCAACATCCCTTGAAGTTTTTGCAAAATCACCTAGCTCCTTGTAAGCTTTTTGAGATTTGTATTTTTGGCAGTTTTGATGGGGGAAAAAAATCTATAGATTCATGTTGTTGGGTACAGTGCTAGGCTTATGACAAGGCACGTTTTCCTCATGTGGTTTTCCATCCAAATGTTCATTGCCTTTTTGAGTTGATGTCTTGTGACTTTATGTATCTTGTGATTCATGTGGTTTGTTTGGGGTTATGGGAAAGGTAGGTGCAACTACTTATGTTAAAATCCAGGTGACTGACAGCTCAGAGAGGTCGGTGTGACTGAGTAGTGGTCAGGAGGATGGGATTTAGCCTGTGATTTTTGGTTATGGTGGGTCATCTAATGAGGGAGATTTGTTCCACTACATGATGAGTCGTGCTTGGCACACAGTAGGTCTCCAACAAGCACTTACTGGGTTGAATCCAATGGTTAGCATGCTTGATGTGACTAAAGAAATTAAGGGAAGGATGCAATTTTCTTCTGTTTAGGAAAAACTGAAGGATTCAAAATAGAATTAGAAGTAGAATTTACTGTTTGGACCTAGATGGTATTTTGAATCATATATGAGTGTTAGATTTTTGAGACCATAACCCTGATTTACAGTAAAGAATGGGTAAATGTTCAACATGAAAACTCTATACTTTACAAATCATTTTTCCCTGTTACTTTTTTGACCCCTATCACAATCTTAAAAAAGATAAGAATATATTTTACTGATAAGAGTTATTTTCCTTATCATTATCACAGATAAATAAATGATGTCTAGAATTTGGAAATGGGTTGTCTGCCTTATACTCTATCTACTTGGGCAAATCTCTCCACTTCTCTGAGCTTTTATTCCGGTTTGTTTGTTTGCTTTATAAAGAGAGAAGTTTAGTCCAGAAGGTTTCTAAGGTCTCTGACTGCTCTAAAATCATCTCTGTTTTTTTTCACCCAGTTCTGCTTCCGCAAGCTAATAACTTCTTCATGATTTATCACTGATATCAAGGGACATGGATGAAGGAAATCCACAGAGGAGATTTATTAGATTCAAGAAGCACTTGTTGAAAATGAACAAGGGCAAAGTGTTGGAGACTGAACCCACCGTTGCCTCTTGTGTCTCCAAGTATTAATTCTGATTAGTATCACTATTTCTTTCTTTTTTAAAAAATAAATCTTTACTGTTCATATTATTATATAAGAATTATGTGGGCTTGTAAGAAAAGAGAAAGACCTGTGGGAAACTGGTTAATATTTCATTACAGACCTTTTCTTGGAGGTAAGATGGAATTGCAGCCAAAATCAGTGATCTTCACCACCATCCTACTGTCCACCACACAGTTGGTGGATTTCAGACGCCCATGGACTTCCGTCTTATTAGAGTGCAGATATGACATCCCCTGCAATTTTTCAGATGACAAGAAAACAAAGAGATGAGACATTCAGCATTTGCTTATTTTAAAGAAAGAAATGACATTTTGAACACATTTCAACATGCAGATAGAAACACACTAACAGATTTTAAACTTAGTTCCACTAATTTTACTTTAAACATATTAAGGCCCTAACGTTTGCCTTAGCTCTACATCTAGTTTTAAATCTATTTAGGTGACCTAGTAAAAGGCAGTTGTCTAAAAACTTGGATTAAGTAATTATATATATATATATATATATATATATATATATATATATATATATATATATGCAAACAGACCAAACAGAGGAACAACCAAACAACCAGTTGCTATGATGTGCCCTGATCACCAGGGGGTGCACACGGAACATGGTGGGTGTTGGCAGCAGGTGACAGAGCATGGAACACGGCAGCATTGGCCACGGCAGGATGGCTGAGCAGGTAAGCAGGGGCGTCAGACCAAGGTGGGGCGCCAGTTGCTGTCATTGGGGCAAGCCTCTGGTGACTACTGAAAATTCTTTGCTCCTGTACGCCATGATCCTGCTGGGCACTGACACCTGCTGCCAGTGCTGGCCCTGCTCACATCTGCTGCTGGTGCCCAGCGCCAGCCCTGATCGCTGGGCACCTTCAGAGGGTGCAAGCAGTGGCTGCTGGCCCCAATTGCCCATGAGGGTTTCTCCACTTCCCTCTACTCCTGAGGGGCAATTGAGGCAGCAGCTGCTGCTTGCACCCTCTGCTGGCGCCAGCCCCAATCACTCTACACCATCAGCAGGTGCAAGCGGGGCCAGCACTGTCAGCGCATGGCAGAGGCGGGACCAGGGTTGCTGGCAGACAGGGGACCAGGGGCTGTGGTTGGAGGGGACGGGCAGGGGTGCAGAGGAAGAGCTGAGGCCTGCCCCTGTGCCCACAGCAGCTTTGTGGCCCACAGTTCTTTCAAGGTGCATGAATTCGTGCACTGAGCCCCCTAGTAGATAATATAAAATGAAAGGTTGATCCTATTTTCTTAAAGTGTGTTCACTTACCACTTACTTGGTCTCTGACCTTGGTCCTCTACTACTTCAGTCTAAAAATATGCATAATAAGGCTTTGCTATTCTGAAGGGAGGAGCTAGGCTAGATTAGTTTATAAAATTTAATGGATTTCATTCTGTTGTGAAAGGAGCCTGTTTTTCACTGGTGTGCTTCCCTCTGCTGGCTAGAAGTGTCATTGCAGACCCTGGTTTTCAGCCTGGATCACAGGTGTGATATGTGGCAAATAGGGTATTATATAGCATTTTGCAAACGTATTCTGATGCTATGTGGAGGGAGATTTAAGACTATCAAATAGCTCACTCTTGAGATTGACTTTTCTTCATTCTTGAACAAGACCCTGGTTACTGGTACTCCTGTGTTTGGGAATGTACATGTCCAAATTTATTACTGCTTCATACAAGATGATTGCCTGTGTTTAATATTTTTTCTTATAAAGTTGAAGATTCAGTTATTCTCTCTACAGCTTTATATTATCTTAACTTCCAGTCAGTCTATGAAAATGTGTGCCTCAAACATAGAGTAGAAAGCATATTAATAATCCTAAGAAGAAGACCCAGTATATATTGAACATTTACTTGTACCAGACCTCAGGCGAAGTATATGCATTATTTCATAAAATACTCAGAACAACTCCATGACTATTAGTACTAAATATTTTTATTACCATCTTACAGATGAAAAAACCAATGCAGATAAGTTGAATAGCTTGCTTGATCTGTTTTCCTATATTTAATTTTCTAGATGTCTTTTGTGTTTATAGGTCTCTTACCTTAGCAATGTCATACAAAACAGAGATCTTAAACTCCCAATCCATGAATGTACCATCAGGGTAGGAAATTGTGTCATTTAAAACTTCCTGAACAGGAAAAAAAAGGAAAGGAAAGGAAGAAGATCAGTTGTCACAAGGAGTGATAGTGTGGAGAGACTAAAGCAGGCAAATAATGACATAATCATGAGGTCTTGGACTTAGGAGCACATTGGAACTCTGTTGCCCTGGATTTCCTGAATGTATACAGGGTGGAGGGAAAGCAGGTTTACAGTTGTGAGTACATGAAACACAGATTTTATTCTTGTATTATTATTTATTAACTATTGCATTATTTCTCATACGAATAACTATAAACCTACTCTTGCTCCAACCAGTATTTATTTTCTTCCCTACATAAGAAACATTAGGTGGTTTTCACAACAAGGTGTGAAAACCTGAGATACCCAGAGTATCCAAAATTCTGGTTCCTCCACCTGATGGGGGTGAAGGAATGAGCCCATGAGCACACGTCTGCCTGCAGAGCGGGCAGGTGCGTCTGAATCACGTCGCTGGGCTGCAGGTTCTGTCTCATCAAAATTATATGAGTGCTTTTAAACAAGGAATTGCTATTAGGAAATTCATTCAGTAGGCTTACGTTTTTACTCATATGATTAATTGCATCCATTGGCTTTATAGCTCTAAGGTTTTTTGTTTTGTTTTGTTTTTTCTAATTGCACTAGCCAGTTTGGCTCAGCGGATAGAGCCTGCATACCAAAGGGTTGCAGGTTCTATTCCAGTCAAGGGTATGTACCTTGGTTGCAGGCTACTACCCAGCCCAGGTCCTGGTTGGGGCTCATGCAGGAGGCAACCAATCAATGTGTTTCTCTCACATCGATGTCACTCTCTGTCCTTCCCTCTCTTTTCCACTCTCCCTAAAATGGAAAGATGGAATCAATGGGAAAATGTCCTGGGGTGAGGACTAACAACAACAAATGTTTTTATTTATTTCAAAAAGAGGAAGGGAGAGGGAGAGAGCGATAGAAACATCAATGATGAGAGAAAATCACTGATGGACTGCCTTGCACACCCACTACTGGGAATCAGGACTGCAACCCAGGCATGTGCTCTGACTGGGAATCGAACTGTGACCTGGTTTATGGATCAACACTCAACCACTTAGCCACACTGGCCAGGCTAAATGTTTTTTGTTTTTTTTAGTTTACTAAGTCCTCTGTTAATAAGACAGAGTCCCTGGATTTTGTGTGAACTGTATGACCTAGAATTTTGAACTCAATATTTTAACATGGTGATGGTGCTAAGCTAGTAACAATTCTTCATAGTAAAGCTCTAATAACCTAACAGTAGTTTCTTGTTTTGGGAAAAAGCACCATTTGACCTTTAGTTTTAAGTCAGGAACTATACCAATAATTTCAAGCGAAGGGTCCAAAGTCATAATTCATTTCAGATAAGGCTGGCTGGGCTGTAGGTACCACGCCAAGTTAAGGGAGGGGAGCTATGCCCTGACACACTCTTAATTCTTACCCATAGCACCTGACATATTTTATATTTTGTTTATGTTTATTATCTCTTTGCCTCATGAACACATAGACTCTGTGATAATTTTTGTTCACTGAAGTTTCTGCAGCATTTCGTTCAGTGTCTGGCTTGGAATAAATCTTTATTTAATAAACTAGAGGCCCGATGCATGAAAATGATTCAGGTTATGAAGGGACACTGGGTCTCAAAATAGTCCGAGGGCCGGGTGACCACACATTGTGGTTTGCTTGAGGTCAGTTGCAGTTTATGTCTACTTCTCCCACAATTATGATAATACCCCCTTTACTTGCAAAGGATCCTGATAAATCATCTGATATATCATATGGTCACCTACCCAACGCATGCCCAGAGACTGCTGCAGGTGATGCTCAAACATTTCAATGCTCCTTGAAGCAACTGTCCTCAATTTCTTCCTTTTACTACTCTTTCCCCATTCAATCCTGTTTCTGCTGCACACCTGATTTTGTTTCTTGTAAGTGACTCTTTCTTGTATATACCTGCTCTTCTGAACAATTTAATGATGTAATGATTTGCGATTCCTTCTTAATGCTTGGTTGTTTCCAAGAAATCAGCTTATTTCGGTCTTACTTTCTCTTTCTGCTTTGAACTTGCTCAGCCAGAGTGCCTGACTCCACCTGGCAACACATGGGCCATCCTCAGTCCCTCCCAAGGGAAAGGATGGTAGGAATTAATACAGTAGCAGAACCAGGACTTATGAACAAGTTCCCTAATTCTTGTCTGGTGCTATCATAATGGCCACCCATTTTTCTTTTCATACAAATCAAGTAAAGTAAAATGAATTTAGAGGTAATTGGTCACTTTTCCAAATCTGTTTCTCAAGTCTATATATTTATTGACAAAATCTGAGTGATTCAGTTTAGTAACATATGAACTCACCAACTTTTCCTGATATTTCTCTAATATTACTTCACTAGATGAACATCTAAAACTTCTAACACACACACACACACACACACACACATATATATATGTTGTTGTTTTTTAATTTTTCCACATGGGTGACCAGTTAGGAAATTGGAAATTGTCCTTACCCGGAGGGATCCTCGCTCGCAGTATTCAACCACCCCAAAGATCATGCTATCAAGCTTCACAGTTCCGTAGAATTTGGTTAGGTTGTAATAGTCAATCTGAAGCAACTAAGAGAACATGTTTATTTACAAAGCAAGTCAGCGAGAAGGCAGCACTCCAGTAAAAACTAATATGCTAATAAAACGTGCTTTAGATCTTTGGGAAGATGATGTGGCATGTCAGTACATTTCTTAGTACGCATTGCAATGCATCTTACCAACCAGTCTTTCTTTCCTCAGCAAGGGGACTCGAATACAAACCTTTGACTACTCTCAAAGAATATCAGGACCATTTTGTAGGACATGCTATTAGATTTCCAACATGTGTTGCACCATCAAACATCGCTCTCTAATATCTGTTGGTAGGGATCTTCAACACAAATAAATGTCACTCATTTCTCAGCCTGAAGGCTTCTCTGTCAGCATCCCCAGTAATGCCTTGCTGTCCTAGGTCCTCAGTACTTAGGGGAAATGCAGTGATGCTCTTTCTCACTTTATGGGTTTCAAGCAAGGGACACATACCTTGTTCAGTTCTATCTTCTGCTTCTCAGTGAAATTGCCATCATTGTGCTTGAGATCCTTTAGAATCACTCTCTGCAAAGATCAATTGAATTAAGAAGGCAAAGTTGTAGCCTGACTATTTACATGCATACTATAATATTTTGTTTGTGTGTCTATCTTCCCACTATACTGTCAACTCTTGAGAGCTGTGACAGTATTTTGTTGATGTTTATGTCCCTTGGATATGAGAGGCTCAGGTTTGAATGTTTCTTTAAGAATGACTAAATAGGAAGGAAGGAAGGAAGGAAGGAAGGAAGGAAGGAAGGAAGGAAGGAAGGAAGGAAGGGGAATTATCTTATTCTCACTAAATGAGGTAAAATATAATACCAGGGCTGTCTGGACTGCTCTGAATCTCTTTTATTTTTCTTTTCACTTCCTACACTCCACCTATCTTAAAACATTGTATGCATTCTTTGATTTTCCCCAGACTGTGAGCCTGTAACCCTTGAAGCAGAGCCCCGCCCATCCCTGTGAAAGGCGCCTAGAACAGCCCTGGAGCGGCCCTGCACCCACACCCACCTTCGCACTGCCAGCCTCTGAAAGGGGACAGGGGTGAGTCAGCAGGCCCAGAGCACACCCCTCACCGAGGAGAGTTCAGAGAAGCAGGGAGAGGTGATAGTCACCTTTTTGTCGTATTTGCAGTGTCGCAGACTCTGGATTGTATCTCGTCTCTTGTCATCATCGATCTGGTACAAGAAAAGGTTAATTATTCCAGAAGCTTCCTGTCTTGTCCCATCCACTGCCAGTCAAAGGCCGAGAGGCTCTGCCAGGTGAGCGGCATCTACTCGCTCACAGCCTGCTGAGCAGACTCCCAGGAAAACTGTCCCAGCTGACTCGTGTTTCTCTCACAACTCGCCTTTCCTCTGCAACAAGATGCTAAAACTCTGGGTCCCTCCCTCCCACCCCCCCACTTCCTCATAGAGTTGTGCTGTCCCTCCCTCCTTCTTGTGTTCTACTTCAGCCAGGGTTTCCTTGCTTCCTTCTCCCACTGCCCCCTCCTCCTGGGAATCATTGCCTGTAAGTACAGACAGTTGCTCTTAGGGGAACATGCTGTGCATTGGAGCTGCACACTCATGTCCAAAAGCCCAAGTGGCAATGCAGCGAGGACACTGGGCCGGGTGTCTGAGGAGGGCAGGCCCATCAGCTCTAGTGGCAGCCGAGAGAGTTGCTGGATCATCTGAATTGTCAGAAGAAGCTGGTAATCTGAATTTTTCTAGCCATTCCAAGATTTTTATATTTGGCAATTGTTTTTAAAAGATGATAAATATTCTCTCTCTCCCTCTCCTTCCCTCCCTCTCTCTCTCTCTCTCTCTCTCTCTCTCACACACACACACACACACACACACACACCCCTGCAGGCCAGACATGGCCCTTGGTCCACCAGACTTCAAAGGCAGAAGAAAGGTTGAGAACTATTGCATCTTTCAAGTTGATCCTCATAAAAACCTGTGATCTCTTGTAATATTGGTTAAGATTGACCTCTTAGGGGCATTTTAAACGGTGGGTGAAATAACATCGAAGTCTTGGATTCTGAAAGAAGCGATCCCCTGCTTGGCTCGTTTCCCACCGTCTGCCGGCGCCTGTCAAATGCCTGGCAACCTGCACCAGCTCCAGACTGGCTTCTTCCAAAGGTGAGGGCGCCTTACCTTCAGGCTCACGTGGTTGGTCTCATTGGTCTCCAGAGGAATGATGTTTTCACAGGGAATGTGGGACCATTTTTTCTGACGACGTTCATGCTCTTTTTTGTATTTTCTGTGGAAGGAACAGAACCAGTCAATGGGTTCTTATTAGTATTCATGCTGTTCAGCTCCTGAACACTGGGAGAAATTTCGAGCCCTGGCATTCTCAGGTAGATACGTGGTGAGTGAGGCCAGCCCAATCACAACTCTCCAATCTGGTGAGCGCTGGCCATTAGCAAACTTCTAAGGATTTCTGATGGCTTTTTAAAAATATTATTTCCCCCCTTTTTGTTTCGCTTTCTTGGGCCCTTCACCAATACAGCCCTTCGCCATAATAAAGAATCTGAACTGATGGCATACAAAGAGCAGGGGGGGGGGAAGATGAAAGAAAAACATTTTAAATTGATAACCTTGAAGGGCGGAAACACACATTTTTAAACCACCAGAGAATATACCAGATTCCTAAGTAAGCCAGTTCAATCTTGTGTATCTGTGCCTTGGAAAACATATGTAGGAAGAAAATACAAAAGCACAGAGAATTTGTAACAATGCCCACCCCAACATTCAAAATGTCAAAGTTTCATAATTGTTTTCCCAGAGAGTATGGATACATTAGAATTATTGATCTTACGCCTGTCTAGAGACCTCTTTGTGCACATATATCAACAGCAATAGCCATAACCCCCTCCCTTCTTCCCTCCCTCCCTTATCCCTCTCAGAGTGAGGAGCACAGCCCGAGAGGGAGTGGGTACCCCAGCACCAGGAGCGCAGCCAGCAGGAGCAGGACCACAGTGCCGGTGAGTGTGAAGACTGCGATCATCAGGATCTGAGGTCCTGTCACAGGAAAGACAGTGGAACATGTGTTAGTAAGGATCGCTGAACAGGGAATAAAAGCATCTCAAAGATTCTAGTTGTGTGATGTAATTTGGGGAAGGAGAAAGGAAGAGCCCTTTAAAAAATATTTATCCTCGTCCTAACCGGTTTGGCTCAGTGGATGAAGCATCGGCCTGTGGACTCAAAGGTCCCAAGTTCGATTCCGGTCAAGGGCATGTACCTTGGTTGCGGGCACATCCCCAGTGGGGGGTGTGCAGGAGGCAGTTGGTCGATGTTTCTAACTCTCTATCCCTCTCTCTACCTTCCTCTCTGTAAAATATTAATAAAACATATTTTTAAATATATATTTATCCTTTATTCATCTCTTCATTGATAATGTAGGTCCTGTGTCCTTGGTCTCTGAAGAAAACTGTCTAGAATGTGCTCTAAGGCAGTGGCTTCATGTCGGCTATCCGTACAGTCTATACATGACACGTCTTTCTTTATAGGAGTCGCCAAATAAGACATAACAATAGCTTCCAGCACACAAATAATTTTGGTGGTAGATGTCTTCCTGGTGTTCTTGAAACAATAGACCTAAAGGGAATTCAAAGTGGGAGGCAGAGACAAGTATTTTTTTTTTCTTAAATACAGAGCACAAAACAAAAGAAAAGCAAGCCAGCGCTGAAATATTAAATTACTGTGTTGCTGGTGCTTTTATCCAAGCTCTACTAGACAACTGGGGGAAGCAATGAAGAATGTTAAGTGATTATATTTGTTAGAACACGAGTACATGGGTGGAGTTATGTGGATGGGGTAATGTGGGAGACTCACAGAGGAGCAAGTGGAACCCTGGACCGTGTGAATCCAACACAAAGAAACAACAGCAGAATCTGAGTATGCAGAGGAATAGCTAGATAGAGAAGGACAATAACAGTGACAAACTACAAGAAACGCATGGCTCCTTTAAGCCCCAATGGGTCTCTATGAGACTCAGAAGCTAGTGGGTTGAAGAAGGAAAAAATGGAATGGATGCCAAGCAACAGATGAGAATGTGTAAGAAGCTGGAAGACAATAGGAATATAGTAAAGGAGACATATTTCTTTGTCTCCCAGTGGGGGGCTTGCAGGAGGCAGCAGATCAATGTTCCTAACTCTCTATCCCTATCCCTTCCTCTCTGTAAAAAATCAGTGAAATATATATATATTCTATATATATATATATATATATATATATATATATATTATATATTATAGCAAGAATAATATATAATTTAATATATATATTAAATATTTGGTTATCTATACTAATAAAAGGGTAATATGCTAATTAGACCAGACATCTTCCCGACCACCTTCTGGATGTCCTTTCTGACAAAGCCGGCCCTGGTGCCTGTGGCTGTGGCCGGCCCAGGAGAAGCTGCCCCTGGTCCAGGGCGAAGAAGCCACTCCGCCGACCAGCCTCCTCCATGGACCAGTTCAGGGACCTGCCCGAGCCCAAGCGCTTGCTGGCCACTGGTAAGTGAGGGGCCGCCCTGCTGCGAGGAGAAGGGACAGGCAGGCCGGTGGCGGGCTGGAGGCCCCAGCGCCTGAGGTGGTGGCCGGAGGAGAGGGCGGGCAAGTCTGCTTGCCTCAGGCCTGGCCCCAGCGTGCGCACTGCAGCCCTGAGCGCTCCGCCATGGCCATGTGCTGGTAGGAAGAAAGGGCTCTGCTAGAGGCGCAGGCCAGGGGCAGTGCCAGCCCCCCTGGCCTTTGTGTGTGGCCCCCACATGCCGGCAGCTCAGCTTCGGGTGGCTCAGCATGAGCCTGGAGCAGAGCCTTGGCAGGTGGCGCGGGTCTGAATCGCTTTTCCCTTGAGCAACGGTTTTCTGCGTATGCGTGTGCAAGTTCAGGGTGTTGTTTTGGTCAGGGTTACCTCAGTGCTTGCAGGGATCACCAGCGTTGTCTTTCCTGTTTTTGAATCGTTCTCTGTGCTTCTCTGATTTTTCTATCACAACCCATTCTCTGTGCTTCTCTGATTTTTCGGTTGATAACAGTTTCCCAGGTCTGGGAAGTCTCCCTCTCCCCAGAGTCAGGAGCACCAGCCCAGGTCCACCCATCGGCCAGGGCCCTGACCGTGGGGGTGAGTTCCTGCAGGCGGGGGTTTGATCTCCACGCACTAGCCATAGGAGACCAGTGCCTTCATTATTGCTGTGTGTCCGGGGTTTAACTGGACAAATGCCCGGTGGTCTTGGGCGCCAGCTTAGCAAAATCTTGCAGGAGGAGAATTCTGTCTGGGTTTCCCCAAGTTCCCTCAGCCCTACTCACCCCTCTGTAAAGGCACAGAATGAGTGAGGCCCCTTAAATAAAAATCAGAGGTCTCCAGCAACCGTGGGCCTCTCTCATCACAGTCATTTGGACTGGATGGCATTTGGGTGTTTATCTAGGCACCCAGACCGAGAAACACAAGCCCTTCTCTTAAATAATTCACAATCTTATTAGAGCGAGTGGATGACAAAAGGGCAGTAATGACATCAGAATGTAAGGCAACAACACAGAGAGGAGCAGAGGCAATTGCTAGGGTGATTTTCCAATAATCATTTTCCAATAATTTGCACCATTAGTACAAACAGTATGTGCTGTGAATTAAATTAAAAAAAATATGTGTGGAAGTAGCTGCTTCGTGAGTATGGCATCCTTTCCTATTTTAAAGGAAGCTGAGCTCCATGTGAACTGTGTACTATGCTATATTTGAGGCACAGAACAAGGGCGGCCCTCAGTGTACTATGCTTTGATATTTGAGACATTCTTTATTGTGCTATGTGATTTATTTCTGTACGCCTCAGTTTTGTAATAGTTAAATTACTAGTACATCTTGCTATAAAATATTACTAGAAGATCAGATGACATTTATTATCTTCTATAAATGAACACAATCTCTGGTAAGCTAAAGTGATAGGTAGTATGGAAATATTCAGATAGAGAGACCTACAGGCTTGATCACAAATGAGGTTTACTATCACAACCCAAACTTATTGCTTAAAAAAAAAAAAAAAAGCAGGGAGCCAACTAGAAACTGAACCAAATATAAACCCTTGAAAAGCAAATGTAAATTGGATAAGCTTTGCTATTACAAGAGCAACAAAAAAGAATTCAGAGACAAGAATGAGAAGCAGATTGCAGCCACTCTAAGTTGCTACTAAAGAAAAAGAATGGTATATTATGAAAATACTTAATACAGATTGTAAAGAGATTTGTTCAAAGAGGATTTCCTAAAGTAGGTGGTATTTCAGTTAATGTTTTAAAATGTGAATAGGTTAGCTAGATAAGAAAAAGGTGTAGGGGTCCCGGATTGGAGAGGGTGCAGGCTGGGCTGAGGGACGCCCTCCCCTCCTCCTCCAAATGCACAAATTTTGTGCACCAGGCCTCTAGTTTTAAAATAAATTCCCATACTTATATTATTTTCAAAAAGGGAGTATGAGAAATACAATTTCAACAGGGCAGGTGATTCTACTCATCAGTCTATTAAAATTTAAAATTTAAAAAGAGCATGGGTTGAAAGGCACATGGGGGACTCCCATGTGTTGGGCCCTCAACTCATCTCAATTCCTGTCTATTTCTCACAGTGTGACCATCTCAGGCACTAAATATAAGATGTACACTAAATAAAAATTAAAATGATACTTAACATTTTATGTAAAAATTGTTTGACAACTGGCAAACTGAAATATATTTTTACTCCATTTTAAAATTTGTGTTAAAATTTTATTGTTTAATTTCAGTTGACACACAATATTATATTAGTTTTAGGTGTACAATATAGTGATTAAACCTTTATGTAACTTATGAAGTTATTAAGTTATCACCCAGATAAGTCTAGTATCCATCTGACAGCTTACATAGTTATTACAATATTATTACCTGTATTCCCCATGCTGTTCTTAACATCCCCATGACTATTTTTATAATTGGCAATTTGTAATTTTTAATTCAACATACTTCCTAGTTTTGCTTGCTCAATAAGTCACAGGATCACATTAGCTCTAAGGTTAAGCTTCTGCTGCCTCCTGGTGGCTGCTAAGGTTATCACATTTTATTTAAATGGATCTCAATGATAATTTTTATTTTTTATATATTTTTGGTTTTTTTCTAGTCTGAGATGATTTTTCTGTCGAAATAAATACTTAGAACCCAAAGTGCAATGAATATTTCCAGTTGGCTTTTAAAATGACCTTACAAAAAGGATTGTAATAAAATCTACTTAAAATTTTATTCTCTCTCTCCCTTGCCCGGTCGGCGTGGCTCAGTGGTTGAGCATAGACCTATGAACCAGGAGGTCAGGGTTTGATTCCTGGTCAGGGATGTTGGCTCAGTCCCCAGTGTGGGGGTGCGCAGGAGGCAGCCAACCCATGATTCTATCTCATCGTTGATGTTTCTGTCTCTCTCTCCCGCTCCCTTCCTCTTTGAAATCAATAAAAATGTATTAAAAAATTTTATCCTCTCAGTGTTCTCATTTGCAAAGTGTGTGTGTAGGGGTGGGGGAGTGTGGAGAGAAGAGATAAACTTATATGCTTATATGCATAGCCCATGGACACAGACATCAGAATGTTGAAGACCTTGCCATGGGAGGTCGGGGTTCAATGGAGAAAGGTAAAGGGGGGGGGGGGAATGAGGGACATCTGTAAAATTGTCAACTATAAAAGATATATCTATCTATAAAAATAAATAAATAAGTGAAACTTAGGAAGCTTGAAGATGGTTCTAGAAAAACAAACACACACCTTGCTAAAGAAATCACCTTTAAAAATTAATAACAAATCTGAAGTCAGCTTATGATTATTTATTGTTTAGAAGAATGGGGTCCCCACTTCCCACCTTCCTCTTTGCTTTAGTCAAATGCTCATGCCTATTGAATAAAAACATACTGAGATCATTTTAACTAAACTTGATGCATAGAGCTCAAGAGGACTAGAAACAGAGCTATTATAGCTTTAACATAAGCAAACTCATGAAACCAGAACTGTTCTCTTTAAGTCAGGTAAACTTTTCAGAATTTCTGGTGGTAGGTAGGTAGAATAAGGGAATAGACATATTTCTAGATTAAAATTTTAAGTATTTAAAAATGGTAAATTAATACAGAATCATTATAGAAATTTGAGAAAAACATAGAAAAGCAAGAAAAATCTAGGATCCCATTACTCAAGAGGTTAACATTGTAGCATATTTTTATATTCTTATTTCTACACATTGTTTTACAAAGTTAGAATCTCATTAACTAAAAACCTGTATTTTCCTATCTCACCAATAAAAGAGAAAGATGCAAATTGTACCTTCACAATGCCCACCAGCCAAGCAGGAGTGAGTTTGCAAATTAATTCAACAAAGATGGTGGGTTAATTTGCATATGCAGGCACTGAGTGGCTGGGGACATTCCGCTCCACCCCAGCTGCTCCAGGCCTCTGGGCAGCGTGGGAAGGTGGAAAGGTGGCTCAGAGCCGGAGCAAAGGCAGAAAGGCGGCTTGGACTGGAGTGAAGGTGGTGCCGGCAGCCAGGGGAAGGAAGGCCCATTCTTGCACAGATCTTTGTACATCGGGCCTCTAGTTTATACCATAAGTTTTCCCATGTCATTTAAAATTCTTTGTAACTTGGGATGATGAGCTCACAATATAGTGTATTGGTTATGTGTAATAGAATTGTGCATCTGAAATCTGTATAATTTTGTTAAACAGTATCATCCCAATATATTAAAAGAAAAATATCTTTGTAAAAATAATAAGTATTTTAAAAATATATCTTTATTAATTTCAGAGAAGAAGGGAGAGGGAGAGAGAGAGAGAAACATCAATGATGAGAGAGAATCACTGCTGCCTCCTGCATGCTCCCCACTGTGGACTGAGCCTGCAAACTGGGCATGTGCCCTGACTGTGAATTGAACCATGACCTCCTGGTTCATAGGTCAATGCTCAATTACTAAGCCATGCTGGCTGGGTTGTAATAATTATTTTATATTGTTTGCATGATGCTCCATTTATGACTATATTGTAATTTTGTTAGTCATTTTATTTGTTATTTATTTATTTATTTATTGCATCTTTGGGCATAAATATCTGTCCAAATTTAAACTTTTTCCCCCCAAAAAAATAAATTAGTAGCATGGAGTAGCTATTCATTGTGATAAGCCTTGTCCAGCTCCATCAATACAGACTGTCCTAAGACCTTGCTGCCAGGTCCACCTGGCTGGTCCTGTTGAGAGGGAGCCAATGTCATACAGCTGCACTGACACTGTCATGGGTGAAGGCCTGGGCCTGGAAGGGGTTTCATGATAAGACCTTATTGTGAGTAGGTGGGTAACCATCATTATAACCCAAATATGTGTCCTATGAGGGAATGGGGGAGACTTTGGAGGCCAGGTTCAGCCTGCTGACATCAAATACATGTATTCTCTGAGTTTACTGGAATAAACATAAAAGGAGTAAGAATATATTTCATTTTTCCAATTGTCAAACCTAGTTTTCTACAAGATAATTTATATCAATGGGAGGGTAGAACAGATATTAAAGACAGGTATGCTAAGTTAGAACAGAGATTGTTTTTGGTCAGAACTGTAAGGTCATTCATTGTATGGGGAAGTAAAGTCCACATTTATAAGCCTGGAAAATATAGTTCAGACATCAAATAAAACAAACTAAACAAAAAAAAAACCACAGGCAAATTGCATAAACTACAGAGCTTATTCTCCTTATCAGAAAACACACACACAATTTTAAGAGCAGAAAATTCACTAAGGATATCTTACCCCGGCCTGGGATATCATCAGGAAGTCTATGGTTCTTCCAGATGAAATTGGGGCTGTTGTTCACTGGGTTAGTGACATTGGTGTGCGTGTCATAGGTCAAAAGTACACTGTACTGTGTCAGGACATGAAAAAGAAGAAGGATGAACAGAAAAAGATTTTAAAACAAGTTCTGATGAAATTGACCATCCTGTCCAATGACATTTGAATTTCATAGTAGCATTCTCAGTGAAACAAGATAATGTTAACCAGCCATGGGGGAGCTCGTTAGGATTCATTATTGCTTCACAGCACGAATGTTGATTTAAGCTCCATGTGGGTCAATTAGTTTTATGACCATATACTATGTCTACCCAACACAGGTTGTTGGGTCTTTAGAGAACTGGCTCAAGCCTTTCATTTTACAAATGTTAAAATAGAGGCTAAGACCAACAGACATATGAAAAGATGTGCAATGTCACTAATCATCAGGGAGATGCAAATTAAAACCAGAATGATATATCACCTCACATCTGATAGAATGTCATCGATAAATCAGCAAACAACAAGTGTTGGTGAGAATGTGGAGAAAAGGGAACCCTGTTGGTGGGCATGCAGATTGGTGCAGCCATTGTGGAAAATAGCATGGAAGTTCCTCAAAAAAATTAAAAATGGAACTACCTTATGACTCAGTGATTCCACTTTTTGGTATTTATTTGAAGAAACCCAAAACACTAATTTGAAAGAATGTATGCAGCACTATGCTCATTGCAGCATTATTTATAATAACCAGGGTATGGAAGCAATGCAAGTGCCCATCCACTACTGGATAAATCCAATAGACTGACTGGATAAAAAAAGCTGTGGTACATATATATAATGGGATATTACTTGACTAATAAAAAGAATGAAATCTTACCATTTGCAACAGCATGGATGGACCAAGAGGGAATTATAACTGAAATAAGTCAGTTATACAAAGGCAAATATCATATGACTTCACTTATACAGAGAACTGACGGTTGCCAGAGGAGAGGGGCTTGGGAGAGTGGGTGAAAAAGGTGAACGGATTAAGAAGTAGGAATTAGTCGTCATAAAAGAGTCCCAAGTACAGCATAGGAAATACAGTCAATAATATTGTAATAACTATGCATGGTGCCAGGTGAATATTTGAAATATTGGGCTGGGGAGTGGAAATCACTTTGTAAATACTGTCTAACCACCTGAAATGAACACAAAATAATATTGAATGTAAACTGCCATTGAAAATAAAACTTAAAATGTAAAAGGAAGCAAAAATAAAATAAGTAGAGGCTAAGATAAATTAAAAGTCTAGCTCCAAGTCACTTGAGAAGTGAAGCACCAATGTTTGCCACAATATTAAGTTGCTATTTAAAATGGTGTGTAGAGAAAATGCACCACAGCAAAAACCCATTATCCATTTTGATACATCAAGGGGCTCTGAAATAATTCCACATTGTTTACATGCCTTAAATTATAAACTTTTCTAATCTCTTCTATCCTTTTCCTTTAATGTGCTTTCTTGTATACAACACTAGATTTCTTAAGACAAAGGATTTCTTTTCAAGTAATTTGACAATGGGAATGTTAATATATCCTTAAATTACTGTTACACATATTAAATCAGCTTTTAAGAGATATCTGAAAAATAATCATCTTTCTGAATTCACCACTATTGTCTCAAAACACTTTGGACCAAAGTTTTACATCCTTAAAAATATACTCTTAACTTGAGAGCAAAATCTATAATTGCATGTGTTGAGAATAGGATATATTCTACATATTGGGGTATGATATATTGAATATATATTGAGACCTACTCTGGATATCTATAATAATAAAAGCAGAATATGCTAATTAGATCAGATAGCCCAAAGACCTTCTGGATATCATTCTGGACATCCTTATAGAAGAAGATGCAGTGGCTGGGATCGAGGCAGATGCGATTAGGGGTCATCAGGTAGGCATGGGAGTGGTTAGAGGCGATCAGGCAGGTAGGCAAGCAGTTAGGGGCTATCAGGCAGGCAGGTAAGCAATTAGAAGCATATGACAGGCAGGTGAGTAGTTAGGGACAATCAGGCAGGCAGGTGACTGGTTAGGGGTGATCAGGCACGCTAGCAGGTGAGTGATTAGGAGCCAGTGGTCCTGAATTGTGAGAGGGTACAAAAGGTCTTTCCCCCACCTCCATGCACAAATTTCATGCACCAGGCCTATAGTAGAATAATATCTCTATAGCCATAGGTTTTGAAAATGAATCCCTGGTTTCCACATATACATGTATTACAAAGCACAATTGGTGGCATTAGATTACTGAAAATTTCAACTACATTTGCCTTCAGAGAGAATGAATGCACAGGACAACATTTTTTTTTTTTTTGAAGAGCAGTCATGAGGCTGACATAGGATCTTACCACAAGCACCTGCCTCTCATCCCATGAGCAGATAACTGAGGTGTGTGTGTGTGTGTGTGTGTGTGTGTGTGTGTGTGTAATTATCTTTGTTGTTACTATTGGTAATTGAAGCATGGAGGGGATTTTTTAAAAGGTATTTCCATTGAATGTATGCTCAATATTGGATTGTATTAAAGGTCTGAAAACTTTGGATTTTGAGATGAGCACTGCTGTGGGTGACATAAAAACAGACATTTTGATTTTGAAATTAAATGCTGATCAGTAATCAACTATGTACCAGATAAGAAGTTAAGCACTGGAGACATGTAAAGGTAAGACCTATTCCTTTTTCTTTAAAGAACCTACTAAGTTGGAGAGAAGAAAAGACATACATAATGTAAACAAAAACATAACATTATAGGGTTGTTTGTATGTGCCAGAAGGATTCATAATGATTTTCAAGAGAGTTCAGATGGAAAGAACAGAAGAATGTTTTATTGACATTTTTAGTTGTGGAAATGAATAAATAATTTTTACAATCATCCTCTCATTAATATTGTATCAATAGTGTGGTCTTTTTATCAATATTCTAGGTGGCATATTTTTATATATTAAGTAGAGTGGATAAAAAGTTAGGTGGGTTAAAATGCTTAAGGAATGCTTTCCTAAGTGGAGCATAATTGTGAGTTGGACATAAACTAACTTCCAAAAGTTATGTTTACATACTTCTTTAACTCCTTCACTATTACTCGCCTCCCAAGTTATCCCTCTCAGCCAATCACTTCAACCCAAGTTCTTGATAAGAAGTCAGACATACTTTGTTGGTCTCCATAGAGGTATACAGAAGCACCATATTTTTGTCGATATCCCCATAGATGTCCAAAGTCACAGGGCCCGTATACCCTAGAGAAAAATCAGAAAGAGTTAGAGGCATTTGTTAATTTACTTACTGAAAGATCCTGACAGAGAGTATAACACAGGTTCAAATTTCTTTATGGTACTGAAAAATTGTTGATCTAAATGATCTAATCTGAGGGCACCTGGACTGGTCCTTGGCCCAGAAATCTCTGAAGAATATTTTTATGAGCGGTGTTATTTAGTTAGAGGAAAAATCTTTTTCATGGCATTTAGAGTGGCTCTCTATATAATAGATTCCTCTTCATTATTAGTGAGAAGTTTTTGCTAAGCATATTTACTATCTGGTATCAGTGTGTAGCTCATTGCACAATCTAACTTAAGATTGTAAGGAGATCAAAATCCACTCACTGTCATGTGATGTTTAAAGACATTGAAAAAATTAAGTTCTTTGTATCTTGGTTCCTTATCTATGAAATAACAACAGTACAACAAACTTATGAATTGGCTGTTTAGGTACGAATATGATGAAATACCAGCAAGTTCATTTGGTCTAACACAATAGCTAATTATTTATTTTGGATTTACTATACCAGTCTCTGTGCTAAGTGGTTTAAATACATTTATCATTTTATTCTCCCTAAAATACCATGATACAGAAACTGTTATCTCTACTTTATTGCTGAGAAATCTCAGGTTAGAGATTTAAGTAACTTGCTCCAGGTTGTACAGCTAGTAGATGGCTAATTTAGGACATAAATGTCTATTGGCTCTAAGCCTGTGTTAATGCCCATTAAGATGCTTGACCAAGATAACTATATGATGAAATTAATTAAAAATGCACATAGCCCTGGCTGGTGCGGCTCAGTTGTTTGGGTGTTGTCCTGCTTACTGAAGGGTCATCAGTTGCATTCCTGGTTAGAGCACATACCCAAGTTGCTGTTTCAATCCCTCATCTAGGTGTCTGAGGGAGGCAACCGATTGGTTTCTCTCTCACATCGATCGGTTTCTCTCCCTCTCTCTCCCTCTCCCTTTGTCTCTCTCTAAAGTCAATAAAAAACATCTTTGGGGGGGGGGAAAGAATGCACATAGGATGATACCGAGAAGATGGTGGAATAGGAAGTACCAGAAACCTAATTTCCCAACGTAGACAACAATTTCACTGGCAGAATCCGGCTGATATAATTATTCTGGAATCTGAAGTCTTTCAAAGGTTGCCACTTGCAGCGAAAGGCTGAGATGTGAAGTTGTGATTAGTTTTCGCCCACTCTGGCTTTTAGCACAGCAGCAGTGTGTCCCTCTCAGCCCTGTCGCAGACAGCTGTGCCTGTGTTCCTGCAGCAGTTCACACACAGCTTGCAGGAGCCAGGAGGAGCAAAAAGAAAGACCTGGCTGTCCAGGATACTGGGGATCTGTGCTCTATTTGCTGATTGTTGCTTATGGTCACCGAGGTGCAGACAAAGCGGTAGTGGCCACTGTTGGTGCACCTCCCCCCATGTTGTAAGCCCCACCCTTCTAACATGACTTTCAGGGGGTGTAAAGGGTTAGTGCCCCTTATACTCCCTTTCTTTTTCTTTTTTTTTTTTTTCCCCTATGAGGGACAGACATTGATGACTAGGATATTCAAGCAACTGCACTGGGCATGCCCAGGAGAAACCAGAAGCTCAGAAAAGAACTGAGAAGGCCTTAAATTTATTCCTCAGCATAGAGACAGCCCACAAACAAAAAGCAGAAACAAAACCCAGCGAACCTTGGGGAATGGGAAATTCCCTAGAGGAAAATTTCTCATTTCCCATGTGATTTTCAGAATTATCAGGTTATTGTATTTAAATGTATAGTTTAATGACAACAACAAATCACAAGCATGCCCTAGCTGGATTGTTAGCTAGTGGATAGAGTGACAGCCTGCAGACTGAAGGGTCCAGTCAAGGGCACATATCCGGATTGCAGGCTCGATCCCCAATAGAAGGTGTGCAGGAGGCAGCCAATCAATGATTCTCTCTCATCATTGGTGCTTCTATCTCTCTCCTCCTCCCTTTCTCTCTGAAATCAATAAAAAATATATTTTTTAAAAAACCACAAGACATACAAAGGAAACGGTATATAAATATGGCCCATTCAAAAGAAAAAAGTAAGATAACAGAATTGTCCCTGAAAAAGACATGATGGTGGATCTGTTAGACAAAGGATTTAAAACAATGATTTTAAGTATGCTTAAAGAACTCAGAAGATATGGATAAATTCAAGAAAATGATGCATAAACAAAATGAAAATAACACTAAAGAGAAGAAAATCTAAAAAAGAAACCAAAAAGAAATTCTGAAAATCAAAAATACAATAACTGAAATGAAAAATTCACTAGAGGAATTCAAAAGCAGATTTAAGCAGGCAAAAGAATCAGCAAACATGAATACAGGACAATGGCAATTATTGAGTCTGAGGAACAGAAAGAAGAAAAGATTGAAGATAAGTGACCCATGGAACATTATCAAGCAGAACAACACAGACAAAGAAGGAAGAGAGAATATTAGAAGTAATAATGTTCAAAAATGTCCCAAATTTGATCAAAGACAGGAATATAAATATGAAAGAAGCTCAATAAACTTCAAGTAAGGTGAATTCGGACACTCACACCAAGATACATTATAATAAAACTGTCAAAAGACAAAGACAAAGAGAATTTTGCAGGCAGTAAGAGAAGTGTTTTGTCACATTCAAAGGATACTGAATAAGATTGTTAGCTTGTTTTTAACTACAGGGCCTGAGTCCATGGTTTCTCATTAGAAACTTTGAAGGCCAAAACGCAGAGGGCTGATATATTAAAAATGCTAAAAGAAGAAAAACTATTTACTAAGAATCTTTTGTGACATTTACAACATGAATTGAACCTTGAGGACATTATGCTAAGTAAAATAATACAATCACAAAAAGAATCATATTGTCTGATTCCACTTATATGAGATATGTAGACTAAAGTCACAGAGACAAAAAGTAGAATAGTTTGGTTGCCAGGAGGTAGGAGTAGGGGACAATGGGTAATTATTGTTTAGTAACTATAGAATTTCAGTTTAAAAGATGAAAGCTCTGACAATTGGTGATGGTGATAGTTGCACAATGATATGATTGAACTTAATAACACTGAACTATACTTAAAAATTAAGATAGTATGTTTAATATGTGTTTTACCACAATTTTAAAAACTGGGGTGGGTAGGGGGAGAAAATGTACATAAAGTGCCTAGAAGGACTTGAGACATAGGAGAAAAATCAATAAAACAGTATTCCTCCCTCCCTCCCTGCTTCTTCAGGGGTTCAGAAGTGATCTTTTCCTATCCTTGTCATATCCTGTAGACATTGATACAGCCCTCAAGCTTTAGTACTGGGTGTCTGCCACCCTCTGAAGTCAAGAGAAGACTCACTCTGCAGTAGGATAAAAGTTTGTTCGAGTAAGGATTTAAGACAAGTTAGAAAAGTCAGCTATCATTTGTATTTTACTTAATATACATTAATCTAAAAAGACATCTTTTTCATGGGATCTGGATGAGGTCTGGGAAATGAAAGGAGTTTCAATCGAAGCTTGTGTGGAAAGGAAATGCTGATTCCTATAGCTGAGATGGACAAATGTTGAGAAATTTTGGATGGTATTGTTGTGAGAGGTTTTGAGTTGGAGGGGTCCCTGATTTTGGAAGGACAGAAAGAGAAGTATGGACGGACCCAAATCAAACTACGGGCATTTTTCTTCTTGCTAATTTCTAAGCAGAGTCAGGACATCTTAGCTCAAAATAATCGGTGATGAGCTTGTTCAGAACTACAGGGTCTGAGCTACATGCTCTTTCCTTGATATTCAAAGATTCTAAAATTCTAAAGCATAAACTGGGGTCTAGTTATTTTTAAAAAATATATATTTTATTGATTTTTTACAGAGAAGAGAGAGGGACAGAGAGTTAGAAACATCTATGAGAGAGAATCATTGATCAGCTGCCTCCTGCACACCCCCTACTGGGGATGTGCCCACAACCAAGGTACATGCCCTTGACCGGAATTGAACCTGGGACCTTTCAGTCTGCAGGCCGACGCTCTATCCACTGAGCATACTGGTTTTGGCTGGGGTCTAGTTATTGATAATAGTACCCCCAAACTCTATACAGTGATATCTACCTCCCATTAAATTCAAAGGTATTTATCTGTTGATCCACTTAATGTCAAACCCCTCCCCCCCGCCACACACACACACACACACACACACACACACACACATCCCTTTGCTTCTCAGCTTTCTATAGAGAATGTTAGTTAAGTGTTGTTATTTGCTCTTAGGTGACCAGTACCTTCAAAAGTGAGGTTCCTGAAAGCATGAGCAAGTTCGTCGGTGTCAACATCTTTTCCATTTCCAAGAAATGTCTTTAACATATGTCCAAAGAGCAAGATTCCATTCAAGTAGGCAAGAGAAAAGTCATTTAACTCCTGAATGAGAAAGAAAAATCTTAAAATGAGTTCCAAAAAAGAGATTATGGTCTTGAGCCTGGAGCAAAATGTATGTTCTTAGGGTCAGCAGGGTAAGTGGAAAGGTAAATGAATATTGGGGGAATTGTAGAAATGGAGACTTTTGGATAATATTTCCTTGGGGTGGGGCTCTTTATTATCACTGTGTCACAATTCTGTCTTCTCTTGGGATCAATAAACCGAGAACACTGCCTTCCAGGAAGTAACTGAAAGCAGTTGTACTTCTTTCCCATGAGGATAAAATATCTCATTTCAACCAGAAAGGCAAACATACAGCATTTTCATAATCCTTATAAGATTTTACAGAAAATTAATGCTTGTAGTTTAATGTTTTCCTTAAAGTATAAAAGGGAACAACCCACAAAAACATCTCCCTGCCTTTGAGTATTCGGAATGAGACAAGAGGAGTTTTGATTAGATGGTATTGAGCTTGCTTTGAAGGCAGTTCTTTTCCTTAATTTTTAAAAATATTATATTTTTATTGATTTCAGAAAGAGGAAGGGAGAGATAGAAACATCAATGATAAGAGTGAATCATTGATAGGCTGCCTCCTGTACACCCCCTACTGTGGATTAAGTCCACAACCCAGGCATGTGCCCTGATGAGGAACTGAACCCTGACCTTCTGGTTCATGGGTGGATAACTCAACCACTGAGCCATACTGGCTGGGCTAAAGACAGTTCTTATTTCAGTCCATAAATGTCTGCCCAGGGGAACAAAAAAGAGATGGTCAGGCCCTGGCTGGTGTGGCCCTGTTGGTTGGACATGGTCCTATACACTGAAAGGTTGCTGGTTGGATTCTGTGTCAGGACACATGTCTAAGTTGAGGGCTCGATCTCTGGTAGGGGACATGCAGGAGGCAGGCAATTGATGTTTTGCTCTCACATTGATGTTTCTCTCTCTTATTCTCTAAAAATCAATTTTAAAAACCAGCCAATTGCCGAAATAGGTTTGGCTCAGTGGATAGAGCGTTGGCCTGTGGACTAAAAAAAAAAAAAAAAAAAAAAAGTCCCAGGTTCGATTCCAGTCAAGGGCATGTACCTTGGTTGTGGGCACATCCCCAGCAGGTGGTGTGCTAGAGGCAGCTGATCGATGTTTCTCTCTCATCGATGTTTCTAGCTTTCTATCCTTCTTTCTTCCTCTCTGTAAAAACTCAATACAATATATATTTGAAAAAAAACAAAAAACCAACTGACCAACCAACCAAACAAATAAATAAAAGAGAGGGTTAAAACTCCCTTGCAAATAATTACATGCTGGTCTTCACAGAGTAAGGTGTGGATTAAAAGCTCTGTGCCCCACTGAGGCCAAGTGAGTTCTGTCAGCTTGGGTATTTTGGATTGCACACTTTTGCCAGACCCTAGAAGCTATGCAAGTGATACCTGTGCAAGTGATACCTGAATACTATACCCCAAGGAACATACGTTAGAAAACATAACAAGGGGAAAATAAAACACCTCTCATTGGTTTCAGTGATTTTTGCTGAAATCACCATTTCATGAGCTGAAAAGAATCCAATTGAGACCCAGTCCTACCCAAAAAGGGGTGTGACTCCTAATTTTGGCAGGGTTGTAACACAGAGGGCTTAGCGCTGCTGTTGCAGGAAAAACCGTGATACTCCAAAGATACCCAGCTTTCTTTATAGCACTGTTTGGGCCTGGCCTTTGCTTGCCAACCCAAAAGTGTTCATGGTCTTCAGGACTGCTCCTCCCTCCTCTTCCCACCCCAAAACTGCTCTCAGGCATCTCTGAGTGCAGAATACATCTGATGAATTTGATCACATGAAAGTGCAGTGTATGACCAAGGCCAAGTGGTATTAGAGTCAGGAGCCCCTCATTATAACTAGGTGACCATGATTTGATGTCCAATTGATATCTTTTTTGGAGACAAATGCTACACCAGATGAAATGCTGGGATGAGAGAAAGAAACCAGGACTCTCGTGGATAAATGTGGACAGTGGTTAACCTAATCATAATAGATAACAATGACTTTACTTAGGAATACAGGGATGGGCAAAGTAGGTTTACAGTTGTGAGTATGCAAAACACAGATTTTATTCATGTATTATTGTTTAGTAATTATTGTATTTTGCATATGAACAGCTATAAACCTACCTTGCCCACCCCTGTGTATCTCTCTAAAAATAGAATTTTATATTGGTGCCAGCAGAAAGTTGCTTTAGGATGTAGAAAAACTTCACTTATTTTAACATTATTTATTTCTACCTCCCCTATCACTTCCACCCTGATATTACAGAAGTGTGCACTGCTATGCTGGTCTACAGCCTAATACACTGACCCATAGCAAGAGTTTTAGTAGCAGGAATTCTGCAATTACATTTAGTTGAACTGGTCTCAGTTAACACTTGCTGAGTGAATTGAAATGAGTAAAAAAATAATGCTCATCTTAGAATTTGAGTCCCAAATAGTAGAATATCTTAACCTTGAAGAAGAAAATAATAGCATGCATATATAAAGCTTACCATTGGTAAGTCAACTGGGGGGAACACTTCAGGAGGCAGTGTCAAAACAAGGACATTTTTCATATAGTCAGGGGCTGTGACATTCTCCATGAAGTAGTGGTCACTGCAATAAAAGCACAGTTTCTCATGAAAATTAGGTTCCTCCAAATAGAGAGATAGAGCTCCTACAATTTCACACAAACTAAAACAGCAGCTATGAAATAGTTTAAAACATTTTTTCCCCAGTAACCTGCAAGACTTTTTATTTTCTCCATATAGGCTTATTTCCTTCTCCACCTGCTAAGTTGAACAAGAGAACTTAGGCAGCTGTGTGTAACATGCACAAAGGGAAAGGAAGATCAGCAGACAGACACCACTTTCAGGGAAATGTGTCTGGGCTCTGGACATGTGAGTTAGTGGTTGCTTTCAAGACTTAATGACCCTTGGTTTATATCTGGGAACATTCTTTTCCTGAAGTGCTCATAACAATTTAGAGATATTAAGATATGACAAAAAATTAGGAGTTAAAGTTACTTTTCAGATGGTAAAACATAAGAATGGAAGGGCTAAACCTTTTCTCTACCACTACTGTAAACTTATTGGTTTACATGTGCTTATTGATCCTTGCATCCTCCACTCCAAGATAATAATACTTGTCTATTATTGGTATCTAGCTTCCCAACCATTTGAATGTTTTAATGTTTAGGCTAAGAATCTAACATGTTTGAATTGCTATAACTAGGCTGACCACCATTTCATATTCAAACAGGAGTTGAACACTTCTATGAACTGAGAACTGTTTTGAATCTTTTGCTCATATTAGCACATACAATTCTAAAAGTACCCTGATGCAGCGGACATTTTTATTCCCATTTTACAAATGAGTAGACTTAATCTCAAAATACTAAGTAATACCCAAGAGTCAAATGAACCAGAAATGTCAGAATTAGAATTTGAATCCAAGCTATATCTAGTTTCAAGGGAATCTCATAAGTTTCCCAAAACATAGTCAGGTGTCCTTCAGGAGCAGCGACAAAGGATTGCCAACACTTCGGCAGTCAATTGAGGGTTTGCTAAAAGTAAAATTACACCAACTAAGCTACACTGAGGACTCTTTCCAGAGGGCAAAACAGTTACTGAAATGTGGTTGTTGGAATGAAATGCTGAGAATGTGCCCTCCTTCCTGCATTCTGCAGCTAAAAAGTTAAACTGGTTGAGTATCTTCATGAGCAACTTGTGGTCAAACAGGCCTCCCGTTAACATGCTTCACTTCTCTTAACACTGTGAAAAATACGTTTAGTGTGAGTGAAGTAATGAGGCAAACACAGGAAAGAGCTAATGCAGTAAGTTTCTGGTCTGAAGACAGAAAGGTAATGATTAATGATCCAGTCAGATAAGTGGAGTCAGATGATCCAGCTGATGGGGCAAAGGGCACAGCCCTTCCAGTGAAACCCTCTTTAAGCTTATTCTGACTCAAATATTACCTTGACACAGTTAGTCTCCACATTAAAAGATGAGTGGTAAAATGAGGGATATGATAAAAAGTAATTTTTGTTGCCTTGGCCGGTTTGGCTCAGTGATAGAGTGTTGGCCTATGGATTGAAGGATCACGGGTTCCATTTTGGTCAAGGGCATGTACCTCAGTTGCAAGCTCAATCCCCAGTCTCGGTTGGGTTGCCTGCAGTAGGCAATAAACCAATATCTCTATCTCACATCTATGTTTCTCTCTCTGTCTCCCCACTTCCCTTCCATTTTCTCTAAAAATCAATGGAGCCCCGGGTGAGCCATGTGTCCCAGGGGGCCGTGTGCCCCGGGTGAGCAGTGTGTCAGGGGAGGGGGGGGAGAACTGTGTGCCCCGGGGAAGCAGTGGGACCCGGGGGGAGGGGCGATATGAACCAGAGGAGGAGCGAACTCTATTCATGTGGTCCTGAGATAGTCACCATAAAACAAGCAGACTGCCAAATGAGGAGCGGATTCTATTTATATGGTCCTGAGATAGTCACCATAAAACAAGCAGACTGCCAAATGACAGCGGGGAGGGGAAGGAGACCTGGGGGGAGATAAGAGAACAACCATAGGACCGGTATGCATGAATATAAGTACAACCAACGAACACAGAACTCTGGGGAGGGAGGGCATGAATGAGAGGTGGGGGGGGGGGCAATGGTAAGCTATGTACACATATAATACCTTAATAAATTAATAAATTAAAAATAAATAAAAATAAAAATCAATGGAAAAAAATATCCTCAGGTGAGGATTAACCAAAAATAAAAATAATAAATAAATAAGAGCAATTTTTGTTTTTTCTCTCTCTCTTTAGTTTCAGAGAAATGCAAAGGAAAAGACCACTACCCAGTGATGATTCACAATAGACAAAGGATAACTGTATAAATTAAATTCATTCAATTGGAACTTTTCTCATACCAAAGGTGGCTGAAGGAAAAATAATCTAGGATCAAAGACCATTATTTGAAGGCACAGATATGGCACACATTTGCATAGATAATATTATTGGGTTATATGTTGATTTATCACTACCTGAGAAAGACCTTAAAGTCAGGATGGACACCAGGATGAATAGACATGTGGGTTTAATGGGATTTTTATAAAACTTCACTATTTAGACATGATAGTGATGTCAAAGGAATACATCTCCACTAAGGCCATGATTAATTTTTAAAAAATGAAGGCATTAGAAAAGGAATTAAACATAGATTAAAATATTATTATCATCGTGCCCTAGCCCCAGGGTAGGCAAACTGTGGCTCTCGAGCCACTTGCGGTTCTTTGGTCCCTTGAGTGTGGCTCTTCCACAAAATACCACAGTTTGGGCGAGTCTGTTTTGAAGAAGTGGCATTAGAAGAAGTTTAAGTTTTAAAAATTTGGCTCTCAAAAGAAATTTCAATGATTGAACTGTTGATATTTGGCTCTGTTGACTAATGAGTTTGCCAACCACTGCCCTAGCCAGTTTGATTACAGTCAAAGGCTGTACCTTGGTTGCAGGCTCCTGGCCCTGGGCGTGCAGAAGGCAACCAGTTGATGTGTCTCTGTCTCTCCCTCTTCCTTCCATTCTCTCTAAAAATCAATTGGGAAAAAATTCTCTGGGGAGGATTAAAAAAATATATTATCACCCTACTGAACCCTATATGAGGCTGTGCAAAGCAAAGGCAAAGAGAATGCTCCTTTTGGAAATCCTTGGAGTATTTTCTTTCTGAAAGGAGAAGAATTATACCTACTTAAATAGATCCACTAGAATAATGACAGTATCCTCAGCCACTTCCCGGTCACCCTTGATGGAGGAGATGATGTCTGGTCTACCACACACAATAATCACTGAGGAGAGAGAGCAAGACAAAGGGAGAAATATACAATGGTGTACACAAACAGAAAGGGAACCCGGTGCCTGAATTTGAACTCAGTATGTCCCTGGTATGTTTGTGTTAAGACTGACACCAATTCCTCAAATTACTACCTCCCCTTTTCTTAAATTTATAGTCACAGAGTCAGAGTAGAGCTAAATGGAATCTTAATAAGAATGATCTAGTCCGCCAAAACCGGTTTGGCTCAGTGGATAGAGCATCGGCCTGCAGACTGAAAGGTCCCAGGTTCAATTCCGGTCAAGGACATGTACATTGGTTGCGGGCACATCCCCGGTGGGGGGTGTGCAAGAGGCGGCTGGTCAATGTTTCTCTCTCATTGACGTTTCTAGCTCTCTATCTCTCTCCCTTCCTCTCTGTGAAATATCAATAAAATATATTTTTTTTAAAATAAGAATGATCTAGTCCGCCGAAACCGGTTTGGCTCAGTGGATAGAGCATCAGCCTGCAGACTGAAAGGTCCCAGGTTCGATTCCAGTCAAGGGCATGTAACTTGGAGGTGTGCAAGAGGCAGCTGATCAATGATTCTCTCTCACCGATGTTTCTAACTCCCTATCCCTCTCTCTTCCTCTCTGTAAAATAATCAATAAAATATTTATTTTAAAAAAAGAATGATCTAGCCCATTCCCTTAATTTTATCGATTTAAGGAAATCGAAGCCAAGATGTCAAAGGGTTTAATCAATGAGTAGATGACAGAGGTAACTCTACTATTCAAGCTTTATGAGTCTGGGTCAGTGCTTATCCCATTACACCACACTGGAGTATTACAAAAACTATTTTCATTGGTAACTGTTTTCACCTCACCATTTGTCAAGTGGTTGGAAAAGATATAGTATGAGTTAATGTGAGAATTTATTAAAGCTTTCCTAAGCAACTTTCCTTGTAGGCTTTGTAACTTCTTCACTCAGATCTTAGTCTTAGTGGTCTCAGTGATGGAGTCCAATCGATTCTATAACTGCAGCTACACTTCCCAAATGCGTGACTTCATGAGTAAGAGGAATTGGGAGATAGTTTATTAGATTTTTAAAAATATTGTATTTACCAGTTGAATTGTAAACCCTGTAGGGACATGTATAATTTAATACTTCATCCCCCCCTTATATCTTGATCAATGTTTTGCAAATGGTAGGTTCTTAGTTTGGTAAATGCTTAATAAGTATGATAATCTAGATAATGATTTGAGTGATATCAGGAAATCCTGCCAAGCAAGCATTTTCCCATAGGAAATCCCCACAGTTGACTTCTTTACTCCTGATGTAAAGAGAATTCTATGGAAAATGAAGCAAACCACCTAATAACTTAGAAAAGATGATTTTTTTTATCCCATTAGTGTTTCACACTTGACTTGTAACTCAGAGATCATTAGGTAGGTGAGGTACTTTGCTTACTTTTATAATTTTAAGTGAGGCTAGATATCAGTAAATATATCCTGTTAGTCACGAGTGAAGCAGGGTTTAGAATGTCTGAGGAATTGCATACTGAATCCAATAACATACTGAATTGAGGTGAATTTAAAAACCAGTTTACTGTGATGATGGATCATAATGTCATTTTGGTTTATAAAAACTGGATTTTAACATCATCATTACTTTCATGAAGTTAATATATTTGTTCAATGTCACTTTTCTAATTTCTCTCAGAGGATAAAGTTTTAATCAACAAAAGAAACAATATAATAGAATTGCATGCAATTACAGATCTCCCAAAAGATAAGAAGTAAATTGAGGTAGTAATGACAACTCTGACTGATAGATTTGTCAAAATGACTCATAAGGAAGTGGTAGTTGTGAGGAAGAAGTTAGCAAAATTATCTTCATGTCTTCTTACCATTGCTTTTCCTATTCTGGTCCGTTAAGATTTTCTGAAACTCAGCCTCTCCTCTCAACACTTCTTTGAAGTTAAGTTTCTGAGAAAAATAAGAAACTCCAGCCTCCAGAGCATTGAGGTACCTAGAACAAAAAAACAGAGAAACTGTAAGAATCCAGCTTTGTTTCTTCATGGCCTTCCATGTCATTTGCTCATTGCTTACAGATCTGTCCTGGGACTCGCTCATCAAAAATTCACTTCTGCTATTAACACAGTAGATAATACACCCCATGAGTGTGAGCATCTAACTTAGTGAAAGTATTGAGGAAGTTTTAGGGGATCTTCATGCACATAGTAGAGATCTGGCGGGTCCCTTATAATGGCTTTCTGCTATTTGCCGAAGAAACCAGGCCCGTTATCACAGATACGTTGAAACCTTTGAATCTCCAGTACAAAAATTCCAAGTTGATAGGAATAATTTCTCCTCTTGTGTGAAATGAATTTAATGTGTGTTCTAAGTTCGCCCCATAGTTTCTAGGATGAGGCCTTTGGGTTGATTCTTGTAGTTCTGTAGATGTGCAATCCCAGTGGTGCCCTACTTTTAGTCTTCTGCGTACTTACGTAGGTAGAGACTACAGAACTGAGCAGCATCCTGGTTCTATAATAACCTGATCAAAGGATCCACTCTGCTATCTTTGCTGAAGGAGAGGGAACTTGCAATTTTATTTTTGCAGTGGTGCCTATTATCTTCTCTGTCCACCTCCCAACTTATTTTTCTGAAAAAAGTTATGAGAGAAATGGTTTTCTAACTATTTGTAGGGATGGGCAGAATACATATTCTCTGGTATCATGTCTTGCACAGTAATGTGAAAGCATTCACTTCTGGTTTTCACATTTCCTTATCTGTAAAATGGGGACCATAGTATTTGTTCTCTTTACTTCAGAGGGTTTACTATGGGAAATCAATAAAACTATCTTGGAGGTACTTTGAAAACTATGAAGTTTGAAAATGCAACACCTGCTGATTTATGTTTATGATACTATGTTTCCTTTGGCCCCTTCGCATTTATTTGTAAGAGAGTGGGCTGGTGTCCACTCCCAATGCTGTAACAGATGGGAAAGGTGCATCTGATAATGACCAGTGGCTGGCCATGAGTCTATGGCTTCTTTCTGTGGCAAATAACCAGAGAATGTTAATAATTCTGCTTACCATAAACAGTCCTCAGACTCATTATTATTCTTGAAAACATAAGCAGTGGTCCAGGCTTTAGTTTTGAATGACAAATTATTAGTCTTCCAAAAGTCAACCAAGAAGTGCGTCAACTTCCTAGCTGGAGACATCAACCTGGTTAAATTTTCTTTGAAGTCACAAGACAATCCAAAACTTCCAGCTGAAATCATGGGATATTTAAAATTTGTGTCAAGGCTATGCCAAGAGGTAAAAAAAAAAGAGAAAAAAAAGAAAAAAGAAAGAAATATCAGGGTCAACTTAAGTAGCACAAATAAGATCCCTTTTTAACCAGTTTTAGCATGTCAAGAAATACAGGTGACCCTCCCACACAGGTGAATTTTAAGACAACATTTATGGAGCATATGCTAGGCTTTACAAACATGTTAGGTGTCTCCATGTGCCTGTGACCTAGTTACTTAGATTTATTCTAAAATAAGTTGTCATCTGGGCTGTCAGAATATGCAGGCTGGGACATATACAAATTGGAGAGGAGGGCTAGGAAAATAGAGGGTGGACCTCGATAGCTACCACAACTGTAAAGTCCAAAGGATGCCCTCTACACTTTTTCCTCTATTCATTGCCTTACTTCTGGCTCTTCTGTGGATTACATTTGAGACAGACATGGCTGAGGATTTTAGTTTTCCTTCCTCTGCTCAGCACATGGACCTTCTTGTAGTTCCTTAAACATAACAAGCTTTATTCTCCATCAGGGCCTCACAAATACCAAGAATGCTGTTGCCCTGTCCCTTTGGCTGACTCTCAATAATCCATCAAGTCCTGGATTAAATGCCTGTACTCATCAGGAAAATTTCCTTAATACCTAAGACCAAGTAATAATTTGGGTGGGAATCTGTCTCCTCCACTAGATTGCAAGCTCCACGAAAGCCAGGGAGCATGTCTTGCTTGTTCACCTCAGCATCCCCAGTCGGCCTGGTTCAGAGGTAGGTGCCCAATAGGTATTTGATAAAGGAAGGACAACAATACCCCCTTCCATCTTCAGTGTTCCACTGAAAGGTGTTACTCACTGAGTGTTCTGCTTACATCTCAAACTCCCCATGTTCACGGCCAAATTTATCTTTTATTTCTCAAAATGGTTCCTTATCCTGATTCTCCCATTTCTTTTAGTGTTTTGAGATCTCAAAGCCTTTTTGACTACTTTCCAGCCTTCACCCCAACATCCAATCAGTTATCAAATACTATTGGTTCCACCTTTAAATATCTTTAAAAGTTATCTTCCCTGTGCATGTCAGCTGCCTTCATGCTGAATAGATCCCCCCTTTCTCCCTGCCAACAGTCTCTCCTTGTCTGCCCCGGTCTTTTCTGTACCCTTTTTCAATTATTCTTCCCAAAGTTAAACTGTTTCCTATGGTCCTTCCCTGCTCATCCTTATTGGTTAATGAAATAGAACAAAATCTAATAAAAATACACCAAAGCACATACAACTAATAATCCAATTAAATATAACTCTTTCCCCCAGGACTCAAGACCTCCCAAATATGGCCCTCCTTCATTTTTCCTAGTTTTATCTCTACTATTCTCTTATATATCTCTTGCATGCCCATTAGTACAGAGTTTACCAAGTTTTCTACACTTCACTGCTTCTTTGTTTTTACCCTTGCTTCTTTCTCTGCCTGGCTGGGATGCTTAACCCCTCATCTTTACCCATTAAAATTTTACCCATTTTTCAATATATAATTTCTATATCACTGCCTTCATGAAGTCTTTCTCTTTTCAAAGTGTAACTCTCCCAACCAGAGGTGGCCATTTCCTTTGTGCATTCAGAGCATCTGATGGGATCTACTTCACTCTGACTTGTACTGGTCACCAGCATCCTCATCACCTTCTCTATGTCACCATGTAGGGGCTAGGTTTTACTTAATTCTCTCTATTTCAATTAAAAAGATGTTTCTTGCCTGTGTGGTCTGGCTGAGTGGCTGATCCATGAACCAGGAGGTGACCCATGAACCAGGAGGTGATGATTCAATCCCTGGTCAGGGCACATGCCCTGGTTGTGGGCTCAATCCCCAGTAGGGGAGTGCAGGAGGCAGCTAGTGGATAATTCTCTCATCATTGATGTTTCTATTTTTTTTCTCTCTCTCTCCCTTCCTCTCTCTATAAACTCAATAAAAACATATTTGAGATGAAAATGCTTCTTTGCACATGGCAAGTCCTCATAAATGGTGAGTCCATTTTCTTAATCCCCCTTTTCTTTTGAGCGTACTCTATAGCATTATCAATAAGTAGTCAGACAAGACAACTAACAGGAATAAGTGCAAAGAAGAGTGAAATTCTGTATTTGTCTGCATTTTGGTATGAGCTAAAAAAAATAAATGCTTCTATGGCATGGCTATGGTGTGCAGGGGCCCTGAGCACCTGTCTGTCTGTGGAGCTGGGTGTGAGAACAGTTTGCCACGGACATTTCAGAGGTCTAATGTTTACCCTTCTAACTCTCTTGCAAGGAGTTTTTCAGCACAGTTCTCAATGTGTAGGTGAGGGCTGATCCTTGATTCGGGGGAAGACTGTAACAGGTGAAAGAAAGGCATGTGGGAGGGATTTTGGCTGGGGTCAGTGTAATCTGGAAGACCAAAGTGTCTGTGGTGATAAGATTAATGGATGGGAGGGATGAGGACGACTGTCCCAAAGAGAAGTATTTGCATTCAGGGATATACTGAAAGCTTCTTTCTAAGGTGATAAGGGCATCGAGCAAAGTACTTTAATATGTTATTTATAACCTTCAAATAATGCTATGAAATAAATACCTTGCTGCCATCCTTACTCTGGTAAACCCGGCGCTAAAACAGAGCCCTGCTCATGCTTTTGGGTGCTGTCCCTTTCTTTGTGTTTCCCGTACTTTTGTGAGTATTTCTTTGATTAAGCTCCTCAACTTATCCAAGTGCACTGATTTCCCTGTTTCCTGCCAGAACTCTGACTTTATACCATGTTGCTCCTCCAGCTTAGATGTTGGTAACTGCACCTGTGACTCACCCCCTTCTGAGCAAAGGCAGAGTTAACTCGATAAAGGAATTATGGTCGTAAGACAGGTGGCAGTATAGGAGGGCCCCAACACCCCTGATTGTGTTGCCTTGACTAGACTGCTGTTTGATAAACTTTATTTTAACATGGATGTCATGTCTTGATTTCAATTCATAGTGGCATCAAAACAATAATAAAACAAACTACTTACTACATCTGGAAGGTGGAATATGTACACGAGGGCCCCATGAGGACACAACCCACCTCCTTTCGATTCTGTAGGAGAAAAAAAAAACAAGAAAGAAAAAAAAACTAATCCCTAAAATGGAAACACACAGACAACCAACCAACCAACCAACAAACAAACAAAACCAAAGGAAAGAATACAAAAGATGCATGAAGAAGGCTCCCAGAAGGTTAGAAAGTGGACCACTTAAGGTGTTAGAATACAGAGCAGAAGGGGGCAACATGAGGTGCCTCTTGCTGGGCAAGGGGCAGCTAAGGGAGGAAGTAGTCTGAGAGGGGCGGTGCTGTGGCTGGAGGGAAAGCTATTCCACTGAAAGTGAGCTGACTGCAGGGAACCTTTATCAAGAGGGAGATGCAGAGTGGAGGAAGGACTGGCAGACAGGCACATGCATAGTAGTGTCTGTCAGCCACATTAGAGAAAAACTAGATTTGGAGGTGCTCTGGAGGGAGTGGACAAGTTTTAGGGAGAAATTCAAAGTAGGGCTAAAGAGAACAAATGCAATGTGACCAGCCTTTTCAAAGATTTCTGTAGTAAACGGGACATCTCACACACACACCTACTTGCTTCTAGAGAGCTTGGAACACTTTAGTGTTCTAAGACCTGCATGGGGGTGGGGGTGGGGGGAGTTGGGAGTAAGGATTAGGCAAGAATCTCTCTGGTCCCATTATCGACCCTTTGACATAACCGTTATTGTGTTAAAGTTAGGTTTCAGATGCAGATCTCATGTAGTCACCTATATGGCGATGACTTGACACAGAGATCTCTGCTGACAGGCTTTAGAATATATTTTTAACAGAGCACCTCAGGTATTTCTTGAGGGACACGAAGGCAAACCAGTTAGGACCAACATTTTTAAAACGTGTTTAAAACAAAATAATTCCACTACCTAACACCAAAAGTGTACAGATAGCTAAGGTTCTTTCCATTTCCTGGATTCCTGGCAGGCCTCATCACATGGGAAATCTATAGGGATAAAGTTAGAGAGCCCGGCGCTGACATCACTCAGCGTGGCTAGAGCTGACGTGAAAGATGCTCAGGGGCAGGGGCGCAAGGTTCCCACTATGACTGTCCAGTGAAAAGGTGTGAGCTGTATCTGCCAAGGCAGACACTTACTGAGATTGTCCTGAGCAGGTCAAGGCCTTCACAGGTGCTGCTCCGACAGTCACTTGACTTATAAAACACATCCTCGGTCCGTATAAAGGAAGCGTTCACAGTTGCATTTATTCCTGTTATCCAAAAAGGAGGAAAAAGAGAAAACCAGGGTTATTTTTTAGTAGTTCATACCAGTCATAAAAGCTACCTTTTGCCAATTGATCCTGGGGGTTAAAAATGGAGATCCATTTTCAGGCCTAGAGATATTTGAGGTTGGAGTTCTTATATTACTCTCTGTCACTTCTCCTCTCTCTCTATCTCTGTCTCTCTGCTTCTGTCTGTCTCTCTCTCTCATCAACTTTTTTTGTAGATGATTTACCACCAGAAAAATCACTCATTTTAAGTGTACAATTCAATGATTTTTAGTAAATATATATAGTGGGGCAAAAGTAGGTTTACAGTTTTTCATATTCAAAGTAATACAATAAATAATAATACAAGAATAAACTCCATGTTTTGTGTACCTACAACTGTAAACCCAATTTTGGCCCACCGTGTGTGTGTGTGTGTGTGTGTGTGTGTGTGTGTGTGTGCGTGTTTATGCATATAAATTTGCACAACCATCCCACAATACAGTTGAGAACATTTTCATTTTCTTCATCCTGTTTTTTTATTATTGTAGACTCAGCAAGTTTCCTATATGGGTCTGGGAAGTGTTAGGAAAGCAATGACAGTCAGAGTGACTTGTGCCCACCCATTCTGGACCAGAATCTTTGAATAATGGGTCATCTTCAGATGAAGGCAAGAGTATCGATGCTAATATCCCTGGGTATTGCTAGGCATCACATTTTGAAAGACAATAAAGAGATAGCAGAACCATTTGACCAAACTCTTTCTTTTGCATTTTGTTTTCCTTCCAATAAAAATTATTCAGGACAAATCTCTGGTTTCTAAGCAGAGGTATCTGTCATTTTGTGAAGCTCTTATTTAGGAACCCTGGAAACCTCGGTTGCTAGTCTGGCAGTATGAGTGACATTCTATGTGTTCTTGCACAAGCCCTTTTACTTTCTCTACTTGATTCACTCACATGTAAAATGGTATTAAAAGCAGGTTTGTCAAATGTAATAATTTTTAATTCCTTTAAAAGAGGAAGTAGTCTGAGAGGAAGGGGCAGCTAAGGGAATTATCAGCAATAGAAGTTATTGCTCTCCTGAACATCCAAATTAGAATATTTAAAAATATATAGACCTGTTCTTTTAGAAAATGGAAACATCTTTTGCTCTTCCACAGCCACCTCAGAAATGTTTCTAAAAACTAGGAAGCATTTTATCTCTTGCCTTTTTAGTTGTTGTTAATTCAAGGATATTTATTTATGTATTTATATATTTATTATTTATTTATAGAGGAAGAAAGATGGGGGGGGAGACACACACACACCACGGTGAGAGAGAAATATCCATTGGTTGCCTCCTGCATGCACCCCGACAGGAATCAAACCCACAACCTGGGCATGTGCCCTGAGGGGGAATGGGATGGGAGAACTTTGGGTGCAAGGGATGCCACTCACCAACTGAGACACACTGGCCAGGACAAGGATACTTATTCTGCTACTACACTTTGTTTAGTAGGAGATCTAAATAAGAGATGATTGCATTTTGTTCATTCAGACTAGACAAATAGAAGAGATCAATGTAAATAAGACCAGTCAGAGAAAGCTAATGGAAGATGTGAGGTCAGTGACCCATGTGCCAGCCCTTTATAGCTTTTATCTTATTTAATTCCCATAACAATAGGGAGAATATAAGGCACATGAAGCCAGGAAAATAGTCTGAGTGAGGCTATGGTGGACCTATTGGAATGGGAGAATGCATGTGGGGAGCAATAGAAAATTGGGGCGGAGAAAGTCTAGAACAGTAGCAAGAGGAGTCAGGAAGTGAAATGGAGGCAGTCACATGATGAAAACAGGGCATTGGGAAGATGGCCACACTTTCCCTCTTAATGTATAAGACAGCTCTTACACTTCAACTACCTGTTGCTATGAGGGACACTAATGATGATCCACTCAAAAATCCTAGGTTCAAGGCAGTCCATGATGGGCAGGTACAGTAAAAATCAAGGGTCTGGGAGAAGGGGAACCGATATCTATTGAGTGTGATTTTGTACAAGTGATTTCACCTCTGGGGACCCAGTTTTTCACCCATTTATTCATAGAATAGAACTGGGTGATCTCTGTTATTATATGCTAAGCGTTGGGCTATGGATTTTTACATGCATCCTTTTACTAAATTCTTCCCTGAATCCTATGAGGTTAATTAAAAATTTACCTTCTTAATTTAAAAATGAGAAGATGGAGGTCCATAGAAATTGATTAACTTGGTAATAAGTGAAGCTAAGTTTTGAACTAAGGACACTCTGATTCCAGACCCTGCTGTAGAAAGTAGTTCTCAAAGGGTGGGGCCATTGACTCCCCCGGAACCTAGAGACGTTTTCAGGAGGTCCAGGGGCTCAAAGCCATTCACATAATTATAATATGACATTTTTGCTTTTTTCCACTCCCCTTCATTCATGATTGTATAGTGAGAGTTTTCCAGAGGCTACATAATATGTATTATTATAAGACACTAATGCCCGGGGATTCATGCACATTGAAAGGAAGTTAATTAGAAGGTGGCCGGAGGGGCAGGACTGGGCAAAATGGGCTGAACACGCTCTGAAGTCAACCTCCTTAGGTCACCCCCCAGCAGGCTGCACCTGGGGTGGTGCCATAGCTCAAAGGGCATCTGTGGAGCGAGCAGGGTCCCTCTGGAAGGTGGGGTCTATTGGCCTGGCCTGCAGGAATCAGGCTGAAACCAGATTTCTGATATCCTTTGAGGGGTCCCAGACTGCAAGAGGGTGGTTCTTGGGTGCCACATCCCGGAATCTGGCTCCCTCCTTTCTGGTTCCAGGGTGCATCACCCAAGAACTGCCGCTACCAAGTTGGCAGGTCCTGCATTGAGCATCTTCCCCGTGGTGGTCAGTATGTGTCATAGCTACTGGTTGGATGGTCAGATGGTTGCTTATCCTTTTATCCTATTATAAGAAGGGGAATATAGAGCACATGAAGATGTAATATCCAAATGGTCATTATGCCATAAAGTGTAATGACTAAATCACAGATCAGTAGGAAGGTGGGGCAGTGAACTTCAAGTGGGCTGCAAGCTATGAAGGGGGTGGAGGGAGAGAGAAAAAAGTGGGGGAAGCTACAGAAGGGCGGGACAGCGGGCGAAGAGCTACTAGAGGGCGGCAGCTACTGGTGAGCTACTGGTGCACAGATTTGTGTACAGGGATATATATATATATATATATATATATATATATATATATATATATAGTGCAGAAGCAGATATGAAAACCCAGCCATTTTCTAATAAGTCTGACATTAAAGATTTGTAAAAATGTAAATAAATACCACTTTCCCACCATCTTTTATTTTTTTGTTTTGATAAATATAGGTTTTCTTTACTAAAAAATATTATCTACATTAACTGATGAAGTGTCTATAGTTGTTATTTAAATGAATTGATAAGCAAGTATTTAAAACATTCCTGTTTTGAGGTACAATAATCAAAACAGCATAATATTGGCAGAGAAACAGATATGCAGATTAATAGAACAGAATAGAGAGCCAAGCTATAAAAATACATGCATATGGACAGATAATTTTTGACAAAGAAGCCATAAACACACAATAGATTATGGATAGTCTCTTCAATAAATGGTGCTGGGAAAACTGGAAAGCCACATGCAAATGAATGAAACTGGATTACAGTTTGTCCCATGTCTAAAAATTCAAAATGGATCAAAGACCTAAATATAAGACCTGAAATAATAAATTATATAGAAGAAAATATAGGGACCAAACTTATGGACCTTGGTCATAGAGAACATTTTATGAGCCTGACCCTAAAAGCAAGGGAAGTAAAGACAAAAATATAAATGAATGGAACTATATAAAATTAAAAAGCGTCTACACAGCAAAAGAAACTGACAGCAAAGCAAAGAGGCAGCCAACCAGATGGCAGATGATATTTGCAAACAGGAGCTCCAAAAAAAGGTTTAATTCCAAAAGATATAAAGAACTCATAAAACTCAACACCAAAAAACAAACAAACAAAACAAACAAACAAACAAAAACCAAAACAATCAAAAAGTGGGCAGAGAACCTGAAAATATACCTCTCTCAAGAAGACATATAGAGAGACGGCTCCAAAATGGTGGCATAGATAAACACTTGTACGTGCTGCCTCTCACATCCACATCAGAACTGCAACTGGGGATCGTATCTGAGACCCGAAAAAGCCACAACTGTGGAGACCACTGAGCAGCTGTGCAGACACTCGGATTCCACAGAAAGGTTGGATTTTGCCGGGGATAACGTGGGCTGTCTGTGTCTCAGCAGTGGCAGCGGCAGAAGCAGAGACAAAAGCTCGTGCGCTGGGACTGTGTGCTGGGACCATGCACTGGGACCACGGAAATCTGTGTCCACAAAAGCCCTCTGCTGTTGGGTTTGGCGTGATCCAAGAGAGTGGACGGGGTCCACAGGGTTGCCAATTGTAGGGTTCTCTAGAGAGCAACCCATTCTGATCTGACAGGGAGGGAGAACATAGTTGGAAAGGTATATAGTCTGTATGAAAGTGTGCGCAGACTGGCCCATCGCTCACCAAGGCTGGCTCCCCTACAACCCTTTGCTTCTAATTACAAAGGAGAGGCCAACAAGATTGACTGGCCCTGAGAGGCTGCAGGGGAAACTGCTTTTCTGGAAGCTGGGAAGCAGAGCCTGGGAGAGACCAGCTGGGGTATTGAATCCCATAGAGAAAGAAGGCTAGAGTAGCCAAAAAGACGTGAACATAAATCTAGAAACACTGCCACCTAGGGGCTGGAGTACAAATTGACTGTGTTTATTAGTAGTTTTTTTTTTTTTTTTATGGGACCATTTTCTTTATTGGTTATATTCAAATTATATATATTTTATACAAAATATATGCATACCTTATACTTATGTATCTTTATATATATATGTATCTTTTATATATGTGTCTATTTTATTCAAGTATATGTATACTTTATGCATACATTTTAAAATTTTGAAATATTAAAAATTCTATACATATTTTATAAATCAACAATGCGGTACCATCTCACACCTGTCAGAATGGCCAACATCAACAAAACAACAAACAACAAATGTTGGCGAGGTTGTGGAGAAAAAGGAACCCTCCTGCACTGCTGGTGGGATTGCAGGGTGGTGCAACCACTGTGGAGATCAGTATGGAGCTTCCTCAAAAAACTGAAAATGGAACTCCCATTTGACCCAGTAATCCCACTACTAGGAATATACCCCAAGAAACTAGAAAGACCAATCAGAAAGGATATATGCACCCCTATGTTCATAGCAGCACAATTTACAATAGCTAGGACTTGGAAGCAGCCTAGGTGCCCGTCGGCAGATGAATGGATCAGAAAACTATGGTACATCTACACCATGGAATACTATGCTGCCATAAAAAGGAAGGAATTCTCATCATTTGCAGTAACCTGGATGGAAATGGAGAGCATCATGCTGAGTGAAATAAGCCAGTCAATGAAAGAGAAACACTACATGACCTCACTCATTTATGGATATTAAAGAACATTATAAACGAATGAACAGAAAGATAGATATAGTGACAGTAAAACAACAGGCAGACTGCCAAATGACAGCGGGGGGGGGGGGAGGGTAGGGAGATCTGGGGGAGATAAGAGATCAACCAAAGGACTGGTATGCTTGCATATAAGAATAACCAATGGACACAAAACTCTGGGGAGGGAGGGCATCTATGGGGGGGAGGGGGCAATGATAAGCTATGTATACAGATAATACCTTAATAAAAAAATAATAAAAAAAAAGAAATTATATGTAATAAGATTATATGGAGAGATAATGTAGATTTACTAGTTTTATTTAATCAAAAACCAAGAAACTAAGAAATCAACATCTTAAAATTAAGGACTAGCTTACAACACTGAAGTGCAGAGGAATGCAGGAAACTCAATAGTGTCTGGACTGAAGCAGGAGCACCAAACAGAATAATGGAGGAAGTGAATGGCCTTCACAACTGCACATTTTTTTTCCGCTAATTTTTTTAATTTTTAATTTTATTTTCATTTTTTGCATCTTTTACTTAAGAAACAATTTTTTCCTTTTTTCCTCATTTGATTTTACCTTTTAAATTATTACATTTTTAGGTTCAATCAGCATTATTACTACTGCTATTTTAACTTTTTTGGTTCCTTTTTCTTTCTTTTTTTTTCTTTCTTTTTTTTAAGTGCCATTTTATTTTCTCTTTATTTTACTTTGGAATTAGTGTTCTTCATTCTATATTCATTTCTCCTTTAGCATTGTTTAACCCTATCTTAATAAGACCTTTACACCATCACTCTCTTCCTAACCTTTCCCCATATGCTATCCTGTTTATCTTAACCCATTCCTACTTTATATTTTCCCTACTCTTTCTGTCTCCCCCCTGCTGAAATTTCTACCCTACTTATATAGCTAATTTCCAATCCCCTGGGCCAAGTACATACACACCCCTCTCTGAGCTGTATTAAATAAAATAAAATAAAAATTGTTTTCCTCTGTCCTTTTGATGCTGTTTGTGTGAATACTGATTATATTGTATTTTTATGCTTTTAGTGAGATTATTTTGCTTAATCTTTAGTTGTTATTGCTTGGTATTTTTGTATTTGCTTTGTTTTTTTTTTTTTTTTACTTTGCTGGATATTGTGGGTGTTGTAGTTTGTATTATTCTCCAGGTACTGTTGCCAACATTTGCTGGGGTTAGTGGTTTCTCTATTGAAATTATCTCCCAATATATACAGTTTGTTCCCCTTTTCTCTTTTAGTCTCTTTCTCTTTCTCTCTTTTTTTTCTCTCCCTGTTTCCCAATTTCATTTTGACACTTCCTTTTTTTTCTTTCTTTTTTCCCCCTATCTTTTTCTTTTTCCCCCCACTCTTCACTTTTTATTCTTCTTCTTTCTCTCCTATCCCCTAATTTGCCTTTCCCTAGTGGTGACCTTTATTGGAGGTTATTAATATTGCAAATACATTTCTGTTCAGTGCCTTGTGTGTTGTACCTGATAGTGTTGTATTTTGTGCCTTTAAATCAACACAGGAGAGAGAGATCTACATAACTGGACATCCTGAAAAGAGAGTCCATGGGGGAGACAAAGAAACAGCCCATAAATGAAAGAAAAGCAGGCATCACCAGAAAAGGAAGGAAATAAGTTAGAGGCAAGCAGCCTACCAGAGCAAGAATTCAGAGTAATGATCATAAGATGGCTAAAAAGAATGGAAGACAAATTTGACAATATGAGTAAGACCCAAGAAGAAATGAAGAAGAACCAAGAAGAAAAGAAAAATGATATAGCTACTGTAAAGAACTCAATAAAGCATCAAAAGTAGACTAGATAAAGCAGAGAACCAAATCAGTGAGCTAGAAGACAAGATGAAAAAAAATACCCAACTAGAGCAGCTTCTAGAAAAAAAAATTAAAAGGCAGGAGGAGAGCCTACGGGGATTTGGGGACAATATAAAACAAAACAATATTAGAATAATAGGGGTTCCAGAAGGAAAGGAAACTGAGGAAGGCATAGAAAAACTGTTTCAAGATATAATGATAGAAAACTTTCCTGAGATAAAGAAAAAACCCACACAAATCCAAGAAGCTCACAGAGTCCCAAGCAAAATGAATCCCAAAAGACCTATACCAAGGTACATTATAATTAAATTTCCAAACAACAATGACAAAACAAAAATCTTAAAAGCAGCCAGAGAAAGACAGAAAGTTATATATAAAGGAACCCTCATCAGACTAGCAACTGATTTCTCAACAGAAACTCATCAGGCCAGAAGGGAATGGGATGAAATATACAAAGTCATGCAAAGGAAGGGTCTGAATCCAAGAATACTGTACCCAGCAAGGCTATCAATCAAAATTGAAGGAGAAATCAGGAGCGTCACAGACAAAAAAAAGACTAAAGGAATTTATCTCCATCAAACCAGCAATGCAAGAAATGCTAAAGGGTTTACTGTAAAAATAAAGAAATAGGAAGCGAAGAAGGAACACAGGGGTATAGAATAAAAATGGTATCAAATACCTACTTATGAATAACTTTAAATGTAAATGGTTTAAATGTTCCAATCAAAAGACATAGGGTAACAGATTGGATAAGAAAGCAAGACCCATATATCTGCTGTCTACAAGAAACCCACTCCAGAAAAAAAGACACACACAGACTGAGGGTGAAGGGATGGAAAAAGGTTTTCCAGGCAAATGGAAATGAAAAAAAGGCTGGGGTAGCAATACTTATATCTGACAAATTAGATCTCAAAGTGAAGGACATAAAAATAGATAATGAAGGCCACTTCATAATACTAAAGGGAGCAATCCAACAAGAAGAAATAACCCTGGTAAATATATATGCACCCAATGTGGGAGGACCCAAATACATAAAAAAAACTGCTGGAGGACATTAAGGGAGAGAATGATAGTAATACAATCATAGTATGAGATTTTAATACCCCACTGTCATCTTTGGACAAATCACCTAAACAAAAAATCAGCAAAGAAATATCAATCCTAAATGACTCACTAGACCAGATGGAATTAATCGACATCTTCAAAATATTCTACCCCGGGGAGGAGAAAATGGCGGAAGAGCAGATGGGCGGTTTCTGAGTCTTGTCCCGAGGAAGAGAGAGAAAGCAGCTGAGGATCGCGCTAGGAGTGCTCGTCAACAAGCCAGGAGACTAGCAAACACCAGAGGAAATTTGGGGTCTGCTGATTAGGGAGCCACCAACAGCTGACCACCCACAGCTGGGTCCCTTATCGGAGATACTTGCCTGCGCGGACGGGAAATCCCGCCATCTTGGAAGGGAGGAGGTTCGAGTGTCAGAGGCCTGATTATCCCCAGCCCCAAGGAACACCAAATGAACATAGTCGGCGCGAACCCTTGATCTCAGAGGAGCTCAGATTTCGCAGCGATCCGGTGGGTGAGTTCCCCTCGGACCGGTAGTTCTGACTGAGTTCCACTCGGCGCAGCAACACCCGCCCCCCCTGCGCGCCAGCGCGCGCGGCGCACAGAGGCTGAGGGACTGGGACCGGTAGTTCTGACCGAGTTCCACTCGGCGCAGCAACACCCCCCCCCCCCCTGCGCACCAGCGCGCGTGGCGCACAGAGGCTGAGGGACTGGTCGTGGATTTACTTCTCAGCTGGAGGCGCGCCTGTCTGTGGACAGGGCTCCTAAGACTAGGGATATCTAAGGAGCAGCACAGCTGGATCTGAGTCCAAGAAATAGCCGCAGAATTACAGGGGAGTGCAGCCAGCTCCGGACCGCCCCACCCCCAGCCATCAAAGACACAGAGAAGGGGAAAAAGCTAGAAAGGCTTTAGAGTCCTGGAAGTCATCCAGAAACACTGCCACCCAGAGGCTAAAGCACATAGGGTCTCTAGATTGGCTTAAAAATCAGGTCTTGTAATCAACACGGAGGAACGGTGAAACACAGTGAACTGCCACTACCGCCCAGACTGGGAACAGGCGTGCGAGACATAGCAACACAGAAAGTGAATGACCTTCATTACTACAAATTTTGTTTAATTTTTAATTTTCAATTTTTATTTTTTTAACTGTTGAATTTTTGTTTTTTACCTACTTTAATTGCAAAGTTTACTCAAGAAATTTTTTTCATCTGCCATCACTAGATTTTACCTTTTTAATTAATTCATTTTTATAGGTAATCAACATTATTACTACTACTATTTTACCTTTTTTATCTTTTTTTCTTTTGTTTATTTTTATTACTACTTTTTAAGTGTCATATTATAATCCTTTTTTTTGCTTTCTATTTTTTTTTCCTTTTTCCTCTATTTCCTTTTTTCTCTATTTCCTCCTGCGGGATTACTATTCTAAAAACTATTCATACCTTGCCTTCTCCAACGCTCTATTCTATCTCAAACCTACCTTTATGACATCTCTCTATTCCTAACCCTTTACCTTTGGTGTCCTGCTTATCTTAACCCTTTACTGCTATAGATTTTCCTTACTCTTTCTGTTTACCCTCTCCAAAATTTTCACCTGTCCTGTGTATATATAATTCCCAACCCCCTGCTCCAATCCCATTCACACCTACCTTGCCACTGCCCCCCCACCAAAAAAAAAAAAAGCCTTCTCTCTACCCCTTTGTTGTTGTATGTTGAATGCTAACTATATCAAAGGTTTATGCTTTTTTGTGTGTGTGTAAGATTGGTTTGCTTATTCTTTTTATTGGATTGTATGTTCTTGTTATCTGGGTTCTAGACACCTTTATTGGAGGATATTAATATTGCAAACACATTTCTGTCCAGTGCCTTGTGTGTTGTACCTGGTTGTGTTGTATTTTGTGCCTTTAAATCAAAGCAGGAGGGAGAGAACTACGTTACCAGGCACCCTATAAAGAGAGAGCATGGGGAGACTAAGAAACAACCCGCCTGTGAAAGAAAATCAACCATCACCAGAAAATGAAGTAAACGAGTTAGAGGCAAGCAACCTACCAGAGCAAGAATTCAGAGTAATGATCATAAGTTGGCTAAAAAGAATGGAAGACAAATTTGACAATATGAATAAGACCCAAGAGGAAATGAAGAAGACCCAAGAGGAAATGAAGGTGACCCAAGAGGAAATGAAGGTGACCCAAGAAGAAATGAAAAATGACATCGCTACTATGAAGAACTCAATAGAAAGCATCAAGAGTAGACTAGATGAAGCAGAAGACCGCATCAGTGAGCTAGAAGACAAAATGGAAAAAAATACCCAATTACAGCAGTTGCTAGAAAAAAAAATTAAAAAACAGGAGGAGAGCCTAAGGGAGCTTTGGGACAATACAAAACAAAACAATATTAGAATAATAGGGGTTCCAGAAGGAAAGGAAACTGAGCAAGATATGGAAAAAGTATTTCAAGAAATAATGACAGAAAACTTTCCTGAGATAGAGAAGAAAAAACCAACACAAATCCAAGATGCTCGAAGGGTCCCCAACAAAATGAACCCCCAAAGATCAACACCCAGACACATTATAATTAAACTGGCAAAAAACATCGACAAAACCAGAATCTTAAAAGCAGCCAGAGAGAGACAGAAAGTTACATATAAAGGAAACCCCATCAGACTAGCAACTGATTTCTCAACAGAAACTCATCAGGCCAGAAGGGAATGGGATGACATATACAAAGTCATGCAAAGGAAGGGTCTGAACCCAAGAATACTGTACCCCGCAAGGCTGTCAATCAAAATTGAAGGTGTAATCAGGAGCTTCACCGACAAAAACAGACTAAAGGAATTTATCTCCAACAAACCAGCAATGCAAGAAATGCTAAAGGGTCTACTGTAATAATAAAGAAATAGGAAGTGAAGAAGGAACACAGGGGGATAGAATAAAAATGGCATCAAATACCTACCTTTCAATAATTACTTTAAATGTAAATGGTTTAAATGCTCCAATTAAAAGACATAGGGTAACAGAATGGATAAGAAAGCAAAACCCATTCATCTGCTGTCTACAAGAAACCCACCTCAGAAAAACAGACGCCCACAGACTGAAGGTGAAAGGATGGAAAAAGATTTTCCAGGCAAACGGAAACGAAAAAAAAGCTGGGGTAGCAATACTTATATCTGACAAACTAGATCTCAAAGTGAAGGACATAACAAGAGATAAGGAAGGCCACTTCATAATACTAAAGGGTGTAATCCAACAAGAAGAAATAACCCTGGTAAACATATATGCACCCAATTTGGGAGCACCCAAATACATAAAGAAACTGCTGGAGGACATTAAGGGACAGATTAATAGCAATGCTATCATAGTAGGAGATTTTAATACTCCATTGTCACCTCTGGACAAATCATCTAAACAAAAAATCAGTAAAGAAACGTCAATTCTAAATGACGTATTAGACCAGATGGAATTAATTGACATCTTCAGAACATTTCATCCCAAAGCCACAGAATATACATTCTTCTCAAGTGCACACGGGTCATTCTCAAAGATAGACCACATATTGGGACATAGGCAAAGTCTCTTCAAATTCAAGAAGATAGAAATCTTATCAAGCATTTTCTCAGATCACAGTGCCATAAAATTGGAAATCAACTACAATAATAATAAGCCAAAGAAATTAAACACATGGAGACTAAATAGCATGCTATTGAACAAAGACTGGGTTACCAGAGAAATCAAGGAAGAAATCAAAAACATCATGGCAACTAATGACAATGAAAACACAACAATCCAAAATCTATGGGACACAGTAAAAGCTGTTTTGAGAGGGAAGTTCATATCCCTACAAGCCTATTGCAAAAAACAAGAAAGAATGGTAACAAATTATCTGACCCTACAACTCAAACAGTTAGAAAAAGAACAGCAAGAAAGGCCCACTGTAAGCAGAAGGAAGGAAATAATAAAAATCAGAGCGGAGATTAACGACATAGAGACCAAAGACACAATACATAAGATCAACAAAACCAAGAGCTGGTTCTTTGAAAGGATTAACAAGATTGATGAGCCTCTAGCCAGGCTAACCAAGAAACAAAGAGAGAGGACCCAAATAAACAAAATTAGAAATGAAAGAGGTGAAATAACAACAGACCCCGCCGAAATACAAAGGATTGTTACAGAATACTATGAACAACTATATTCCAACAAACAGGACAACCTGGAGGAAATGGACATATTCCTAGAAAAATACAACCTTCCAAAACTCAATCAGGAAGAATATAAAAATCTCAATAGACCAGTAACTTGGGAAGAAATTGAAGCAGTCATCAAAAAGCTTCCAGCAAACAAAAGCCCAGGGCCAGATGGCTTCACAGGAGAGTTTTACCAAACATTCAAGGAAGAACTAAAACCTATCCTCCTCAGACTTTTCCAAAAAATTCAAGAGGAAGGAACACTGCCAAACTCCTTTTATGAAGCCAGCATCACCCTAATACCAAAACCAGATAAAGACAACTCAATGAAAGAGAATTACAGGCCAATATCCCTCATGAACATAGATGCCAAAATCCTCAACAAAATTCTAGCAAATCGGCTCCAGCAGTACATCAGGAAGATCATACACCATGACCAAGTAGGTTTTATACCAGGAATGCAAGGATGGTACAATATTCGCAAATCAATAAACGTGATACATCACATAAACAAATTGAGAGATAAAAATCATATGGTCATATCTATCTATGCAGAAAAGGCATTTGATAAAATCCAACACCCTTTCCTGATAAAAACTCTCAACAAGGTGGGAGTACAAGGATCATACCTCAACATAATAAAAGCTATATATGATAGACCCACAGCCAACATCATGCTCAATGGGCAAAAACTAAAACCATTCCCTCTAAGAACAGGAACAAGACAGGGATGCCCACTCTCACCACTCCTCTTTGACATAGTACTGGAAGTACTCGCCATCGCAATTAGACAAGAAGAGGAAATAAAAGGCATCAAAATCGGAAAAGAAGAAGTAAAGCTGTCACTATTTGCAGATGACATGATATTGTACATAAAAAACCCAAGAGACTCCATCAAAAAGCTAATAGACTTAATAAACGAATTTGGCAATGTAGCAGGATACAAAATAAATGCCAAGAAATCAATGGCATTTCTCTACACCAATAGTGAACTTACAGAAACAGAGACTAAAAAAGCAATCCCGTTTACCATCGCACCAAAAAAATTAAGATACTTAGGAATAAACTTAACCAAGGAGGTAAAAGACCTATATGCAGAAAACTACAGGACACTGAAAAAAGAAATAGAGAAAGATGTAAACAGATGGAAGAACATACCATGTTCATGGATTGGTAGAATCAACATCATCAAAATGTCCATACTTCCCAAAGCAATATATAAGTTCAATGCACTCCCCATGAAAATACCATGGACATACTTCACAGACCTAGAAAGAACTCTCCAAAAATTCATTTGGAATAATAAAAGACCCCGAATAGCCTCAGCAATCTTAAGAAATAAGAGTAAAGTAGGAGGAATCTCAATACCAGATTTCAAGCTGTATTACAAAGCAACTGTTCTCAAAACAGCCTGGTACTGGCACAAGAACAGACATATTGATCAATGGAATAGATTAGAGAATCCAGACATCAACCCAAATCAATATGCTCAATTAATATTTGACAAAGGAGGCACGAACATACAATGGAGTCAAGACAGTCTTTTTAATAAATGGTGTTGGGAAAATTGGACACATACATGCAAAAGAATGAAACTAGATCACCAACTTACACCATACACAAAAATAAACTCAAAATGGATACAGGACTTAAACATAAGACGGGAAACCATAAAAATACTAGAGGCATCCACAGGCAGCAAAATCTCAGACATATGCCTAAAGAACTTCTTCACTGATACTAACCCTAGGGCAATGGAAGCTAAAGAGAAAATAAACAAATGGGACTACATCAAAATAAAAAGCTTTTTTACGTCAAAAGAAACCATCAACAAAACAACAAGAAAACCCACTGTATGGGAGAACATATTTGCAAACGATATCACTGATAAAGGTTTAATCTCCAACATCTACAGACAGCTTATACAACTCAATAAAAGGAAAATGAATGAGCCAATTAAAAAATGGGCAATGGACCTAAATAGAATCCTCTCAAAAGAAGACAGAAGGAAGGCCAAGAGGCACATGAAAACATGCTCCAAGTCACTAATTATCCGAGAGATGCAAATCAAAACAACAATGCGGTACCATCTCACACCTGTCAGAATGGCCAACATCAACAAAACAACAAACAACAAATGTTGGCGAGGTTGTGGAGAAAAAGGAACCCTCGTGCACTGCTGGTGGGATTGTAGGTTGGTGCAACCACTGTGGAAAACAGTATGGAGCTTCCTCAAAAAACTGAAAATGGAACTCCCATTTGACCCAGTAATCCCACTACTAGGAATATACCCCAAGAAACTAGAAAGACCAATCAGAAAGGATATATGCACCCCTATGTTCATAGCAGCACAATTTACAATAGCTAGGACTTGGAAACAGCCTAGGTGCCCGTCAGCAGATGAATGGATCAGAAAACTATGGTACATCTACACCATGGAATACTATGCTGCCATAAAAAGGAAGGAATTCTCTTCATTTGCAGTAACTTGGATGGAATTGGAGAGCATCATGCTGAGTGAAATAAGCCAGTCAATGAAAGAGAAACACTACATGACCTCACTCATTTATGGATATTAAAGATCATTATAAACGAATGAACAGAAAGATTGATATAGTGACAGTAAAACAACAGGCAGTCTGTCAAATGACAGCGGGGGGGGGGGGTAGGGAGATCTGGGGGAGATAAGAGATCAACCAAAGGACTGGTATGCTTGCATATAAGAATAGCCAATGGACACAAAACTCTGGGGAGGGAGGGCATATATTGGGGGGGGGGCAATGATAAGCTATGTATACAGATAATACCTTAATAAAAATAAATAAATAAAAAAAAATATTCTACCCCAAAGCCACAGAATATACATTCTTCTCAAGTGCACATGGGTCATTTTCAAAGATAGACCACATGTTGGGACATAGGCAGAGTGTCTTAAAATTCAAGAAGATAGAAATCTTATCAAGCATCTTCTCAGATCATAATCACATAAAATTGAAAATTAACTATAATAAAAATAATCCAAAGAAATCAAACACATGGAGACTAAACAGAATGCTATTAAACAAGGACTGGGTTACCAGAGAAATCAAGGAAGAAATTAAAAACATTCTGGCAACAAATGACAATAAAAACAACAATCCAAAATCTATGGCACACAGCAAAAACAGTCTTGAGAGGAAAGTTCATATCTCTATAAGCCTATTGAAAAAAAAGAAAAAGAAGAAGAAGAAAAGAAAGAAAGAAAGAAAAAATGGTAACAAATTATCCAACTCTAAAACTCAAAGAGTTAGATAAAGAGCAACAAGAAAAGCCCAGTGTAAGCAAAAGGAAAGAAATAATAAAAATCAGAGTGGAGATAAATGACATAGAAACCAAAGAAACAATACATAAGGTCAACAAAACCAAGAGCTGGTTCTTTGAAAGGATAAACAAGATTGATGAACCTCTAGCCAGGCTAACCAAAAAACAAAGAAAGAGGACCCAAATAAACAAAATTAGAAATGAAAGAGGTGAAATAACAACAGACCCCGCCGAAATACAAAGGATTGTCACAAAATACTATGAGCAACTCTATTCCAACAAACTGGACAACCTGAAGGAAATGGACATATTCCTAGAAAACTTCCAAAACTCAATCAGGAAGAATCTAAAAATCTCAATAGACCAGTGACTTGCGAAGAAATTGAAACAGTCATCAAAAAGCTTCCAGCAAGCAAAAGCCCAGGGCCAGGTGGCTTCACAGGAGAGTTTTACCAAACATTCAAGGAAGAACTAAAACCTATCCTCCTCAGACTATTCCAAAAAATGCAAGAGGAAGGAACACTTCCAAACTCCTTTTATGAAGCCAGCATCACCCTAATACCAAAACCAGATAAAGATAACACAATGAAAGAAAATTACAGGCCAATATACCTCATGAAGATAAATGCCAAAATCCTCAACAAAATTCTAGCAAATTGGCTCCATCAGCACATCAGAAAGATCATACACCGTGACCAAGTAGGATTCATTCCGGGAATGCAAGGATGGTATAACACCCGCAAATCAATAAACGTGATACATCACATAAACAAATTGAAAGATAAAAATCATATAGACATATTAATTGATGCAGAAAAAGCATTTGATAAAATCCAACACCCTTTCCTGATAAAAACTCTCAACAAGGTGGGAGTACAAGGATCATACCTCAACATAATAAAAGCTATATATGATAAACTCACAGCCAACATCATATTCAATTGGCAAAAACTAAAGCCATTCCCTCTTAGAACAGGAACGACAGGGATGCCCACTCTCACCACTCCTGTTTGACATAGTACTGGAAGTACTCACCATTGCAATTAGACAGGAAGAGGAAATAAAAGGCATCCAAATAGGAAAAGAAAAAGTAAAGTTATCCTTATTTGCAGATGGCATGATATTGTACATAAAAAACCCAAAAGACTCCCTCAAAAAACTAATATACTTAATAAATGAATTTGGCAATGTAGCAGGATACAAAATTAATGACAAGAAATCTATGGTACTTTTACACACCAATAGTGAACTTACAGAAACAGAGACTAAAAAAGCAATCCTATTTACCATCGCACCAGAAAAATTAAGATATCTAGGAATAAACTTAACGAAGGAGGTAAAAGACCTATACGCTGAAAACTACACGGCACTGAAAAAAGAGACAGAGGAAGATGTAAACAGATGGGAGAACATACCATATTCATGGATTGGTAGAATCAACATCATTAAAATGTCCATACTTCCCAAAGCAATTTATAGGTTCAATATACTCCCCATTAAAATACCAATGACATATTTCACTGACCTAGAAAGAACTCTCCAAAAATTCATTTGGAACAATAAAAGACCCCGAATAGCCACAGCAATACTGAGAAAGAAGAGTAAAGTAGGAGGGATCACAATACCAGATTTCAAGCTGTATTACAAAGCCACTGTTCTCAAAACAGCCTGGTATTAGCACAAGAACAGGCATATAGATCAATGGAATAGAATAGAGGATCCAGGTACCAATCCAAAACACTATGCTCAATTAATATTTGACAAAGGAGGCACGAGCACTGCTGGTGGGATTGCTGTTGGTGCAACCACTGTGGAGAACAGTATGGAGCTTCCTCAAAAAACTGAAAATGGAACTCCCATTTGACTCAGTAATTCCACTCCTAGGAATATATCCCAAGAAGATAGGAACACCATTCAGAAAGGATATATGCACCTCTATGTTCACAGCAGCACAATTTACAATAGCTAGGATTTGAAAATAGCCTAGGTATCCATCAGCAGATGTTTGGATCAAAAAACTATGGTACATCTACAGAATGGAATACTATGCTGCCATAAAAAGAAGGAATTCTTATCATTTGCAGCAACCTGGATGGAATTGGAGACCATCATGCTGAGTGAAATAAGCCAGTCAATGAAAGAGAAACACCACATGACCTCACCAATTTATGGATAATAAAGAACATTGTAAACTGATGAACCATAAGATAGATATAGTGACAGTAAAAAAACAAGCAGACTGTCAAATTACAGCGGGGAGTGTAGGGAGATATGGGGGAGATAAGAGATCAACCAAAGGACTTGTAAACATGCATATATGTATAACCAATGGACACAAAACTCTGGGGAGGGAGGGCATGTTTGGGGGGGGCAATGGTAAGATATGTACACAGATAAAAATTTAATTTAAAAAAAGAAAAAAAAGAAGACATATGAATAGCCAATAGATATATGAAAAGATATTCAACCTCACTGGAAACTAAGGAATTGCAAATAAAATCTATAATGAGATACCACCTCAGACCTGTTAGAGTGGCCATTATCAATAAGACAAGCAATAACAAGTGTTGGAGAGGTTGTGGAAACAAGGAAACCTCATCCACTGCTGGTAGGAATGTAGATTGGTACAGCTACTATGGAAAGCAGTCTGGTGATTCCTCAAAAAATTAAAATAGAGCTACCATATGACCCATCAATCCCTCTCCTGTATATATACCCCCCCTAAAAAACTCAAAATCATGTATTCCCAAAGATAGCTGTGCCCTCCCCCAGGGGAGGGCCATTGGGGGTGAAGAATAAATGTTCATTGCAGCATTATTCACAGTGACCAAGACATGGAAACAATCCCAAGTGTCCCACTATAGTGGACTAGATAAAGAGGATGTGTTACATGTACACAATGGAATACTAGCCCTTCATAAGAAAGAATGAATTACTGCCACTTACAGCAACATCAATGTATTCTGAGAACATTATGCTAAGTGAAATAAGTCAGCCAGAAAAAGCTAAGAGCTATATGATATCACTCATAGGTGGATATAAAACTGGGACTCATGAACACAAACAGCAGTGTGATGATTGCCAGAGGGAAGGGTTGGGGGAGAAGGGGTCCTAATATATGCTGACAGGAGAAGATTTGACTTTGGGTGCTGGGCACAAGGTGCAATATACAGATCTTGTAACATAGAAATCCGCACATGAAACCTATATGTTCATGTTGACCAATGTCATCCCAATAAATTTAATAAATAAAAATAAAATAAAATAAAATATATCCTCAGGTGATGATTAACAAAAAAGTAATGATAATAAAATAAAATTTAAAAAAGAATGAGAACATAAAAAAATAAAACATTTCTGTTTCAATTTCCAGTACAGTAAATGCTGATAAATGTAACTGCATAAACAAAACTCTTCAGATGTCACAATTATTTTTCAGAGTGTAAAAAGGTCTTGGAACCAAAAAAATTGAGAGCTACTTCTATAGAACATACTGTAGTATGGTGCTACTTCTTAACATTTTATGGCTATGGGAACTATGCTTACTTTTTATCCCTTTGATCACTGCAAATTCCAAATGATCTCTCAAGAATATACTGAACATTTTCCAGACAATGGAAAGACATCTATGGAATGACAATTCAAAGATTAACTTTTAAAATAAGCAATTACCCCAAGCACTATTTTTCATTCCTCTCTGGCCTGCTCTCTCACCATACCATGGAATCTCAGTCCTGGGAGAATGAGTGGAATAAAATTCAGTGATCTCAGAACACTCTATCTACTATCCAGGGCTTTCAGGATGGGCTTGTACCAAAGTGAATCTGCATATAGTGCCTGAGTCTAGGGCATGACAGCACATGCAGAACATGGGCCCAGTGAGGTTAGCCATGGAACATACGCACTTGAGGAGTTAATGTCCTAACTCTGAAGCAATCTTTTTTTCATCAATCCTACCTATTCTTCAAATGCACAAAGGTTTTCTAAGTACTAGGAGAAAATATTTCATCCTTCCATTTACACATCACCAACATTTGAATTTCTTATATTTAGCCTTTCAATATATTGTATTAGATTTTTTACAAATAATAATGCTCATTATGTTTTAAAACATGAACCTATTTTTTCCTCACAACTTGCACTACTTGAGTTTATTATACATCAACACTCATCCAATAAAATGCATCACCAAGTGCAAAAATTCAGCCATCACTGTTTATTCTTTCTTCCCCCTAAAATTTTCCACTCATTTAATCTATTTTACAATGTCACCATTAATAACTCCGTTTTACAAATGAGATGAGTGAAACTTCAAGAAAATAAGTCAATAGTAAATGATGAAGCAGGAATTCAAATTCAGGGTATATGAGTTCAGAGATTAATATCTTACCAATACACTTTACTGTTTGTTTCATATGACTGATAACTTGTTCTCCTAATATCAGCAATAGCCTAGCAACAACTACAACATTAACATTCTCAGGAACAGCTGGGTGTTGTCCCGTGCTGAGAAAGGTTGCTGCCCGCAACCGACCAATGTTTGTCATGTTTTTCTCTCACTTCTCTCTCTCTCTCTCTCTCTCTCTCTCTCTCTCTCTCTCTCTCTCTCTCTCTCCCTCTCCCTCTCTCTCTTTTCTCTCTCTTCTTCTTCTTCTTCTTCTTCTTCTTCTTCTTCTTCTTCTTCTTCTTCCTTCCTTCCTCCCTCTCCCTTCTTCTCTCTAAACATGCCCTCAGGTGAAGATTTTTTAAAAAGAATAAATGACAATAATAAAAACAACTGCCACTTACTGAGTTCTTACTATTTTCAGTCAGTGTATTGCATAATTTATATGAATTTTCTCATTTAATTCACACCATAGCCATATGAGGCAACTGTTATCTATTGCAACTTTATAGGTGAGGGAAAGAGTCTCAGAAAACTTAAATAATTTCCTTGAGGTCAGTGGTGATAAATGGTTGGATAAACAACTAGAATATGAACCAAGACCTATTTGATTCCAAATCTCTACTTCTAAACACAATGTCTTATTTTCTGTTTGTTTGTTTGTTTGTTTGTTTGTTTTGTTAATCCTTACCCAAGGATATTTTTCCATTGATTTTTAATAAGAGTGGAAGGGGGGCAGTGAGAGAGAGAGAGAGAGAGAGAGAGAGAGAGAGATAAACATGTATTGAGAGAGACACATTGATTGGTTGCTTCCTGCACACACCCGGATCAGGGATAGAGCCTGCAACTAAGGCACATATGCCCTTGACTGGAATCGAACTTGGGACCCTTCAGTCCGCCAACTAACATTCTATCCTTAAGCCAAACTGGCTAGGGCTCCCTGCCTTATTTTAATGAGAAAGTTAGTTCGTGGTGGATAAAGATCTTAAAGTGGCAAGATTCACTCTTTGGAATTATACAGATATGAGTTTGAAACTCATTTCAAACAGACAATCTGTATGACTTAAGCACAGTTATTAAACCTCCATTGTGAAAGTGTAAACAATGCCAATCTAACAGAGCTGTGATTAAAAGGGTTGTATATCTTACCCAGCACATGAGAAGTATTCAGTAAACAAGGAAACCAAGGCTCAGAGAGAAGAGAAATCACTCACCCAGGGTCACAAAGAGAGAAAGCTCCGAGAAAGGGATTCCAATCCAGGTCTTCAGACTTTAGATAAAATGTTCTTTCCATTACTACACACTGCCTCAGTAAATAAAGAATTTTAAGAAATGACCTCTTAGTTTCTCTATTTATATCTGAATCCAGTCTCAGACCAGATTGAAGAAATGTATATTGCAGAGAAAAAGAACTTATTACACATATGTATAATATCGGTTGGTATTATTACCAGACATTTTTAAATGGAGAAGATTAAGACATACCCTCCTCAAAACCATCAATAACCATTGAGATGCATCAAATTGCATTGGCTCAGTAATTATACTTCCAGCAAGCTAGTCTCAAAGAATGAAAAAAAAACACCCTACATACATGTTTATATAGGTTTATTGTAATCTTTAAAAAATAATTATGAAAAATTTAAAATAATAAAATATCTTACATTATTATTAAACTAAAGACCCGATGCACAAAATTCATGCAAGGGGCTTGGCCCTCACAGCCCCGGCTTCATCCAGAAGGTTGCCTAGAAGGTCGTCTGGACAGTTGTTCTGCTGTTCGGTCTAATTAGCATATTAGCTCTTTATTATATAGGATAATTTGGGAGAATATCTACTCCAAAGATTATTACACATCTATTCTCAGGATGCTATGAAGATTATGCAGTTATAGGAAAGTCACTTCTAGAATGATGTAAAGTGAAATCAGAAGGCTAAAAAATTATTTCTATGTGATCCCAACCATGTTCTTAAAAATAAGAAAATGAGAAACTTGTAAATATCCAGGCTGCTAGAAATGTTCAGTGGTGATTTTTTCCTCATATTTTACCTAACATTTTATTCTATATATTTCATCTAATGTTGTAAAATTATTTTAATAATTAAAAGATACAATGAAGAACTGCAACACTAAATTCTATTGGAAATTTATTATATTAACTATCTATACCAGTGGTTGGCAAACTGTGGCTCACGAGCCACATGCGGCTTGTAAGCCGCTTGCCGCTCTGTTGACTAATGAATTTACTGACCACTGATCTATACTAATAAAAGGGTAATATGCTAATTAGACTGGGTCAACTGGCCATCTTTCGGACATCCAACTTCCTTCTGACAAAGCCATGGTGATGGGGGCCAAGGCAGAGGCAGTTAGGGGCAATAAGACTGGCAGGGGAGGGCAGTTGGGGGCAATGAGGCAGGAAGAGGCAGTTAGGGATGATCAGGCCAGCAGGAGAGGACAGTTGGGGGCAATTAGGGTGGAAGGGGAGAGCAACTGGGGGCATGATCAGGCTGACAGGGGAGGGCCATTGGGGGTGAGATCAGGCCAGCAAGGGAGGGAAGTTGGGGCAACCAGGCTGGCAGGGTAGGACAATTAGTGGTGAGATCAGGCCGGCAAGGGAAGGCAGTTACGGGTGATCAGGCAGGCAGAGGTATTTGGGGGGTGAGATCAGGCCGGCAGGGGAGGGCAATTAGGGGTGATCAGGCAGGCAGAGGTATTTGGGGGGTGAGATCAGGCCGGCAGGGGAGGGCAATTAGGGGTGATCAGGAAGGCAGGCACAGGCAACTAGGGGTGATCAGGCAGGTAGACAGAGAGGTTAGGGCAATCAGGCAGGCAGGCAGGTGAGTGATTAGAAGACAGCAGTCCCAGATTGCAAGAGGGATGTCCAACCACCCGTTTACAGGGAATGGGCCTAAACTGGGGATCGGATATCCTCCAAGGAGTCCCCAATTGAGGAGAGGGTGCAGGCTGGGCTGAGGGAACTTCCTCCCCCGCTTCATGCAGGAATTTCATGCACCAGGCCACTAATGTTTTATTATAATAGCCACCAGAGAAGTAAAGAGTGAATAGATGGATTAAAAATCCCAGAAAAAGATTCGGCATCTGTATTAGTTTTACTCCCTAATTCATTTTCTTGACTGGAAACCCTAGATTTTGGTCAGGTCCAGACCAAATCTTGCTCCTGAGCAGTTGCAGGAGGAAACATGATGCCTGCCTCTCCGAAAATGAGAAATAAATCCGGTTTTTATGGAAATGCTATCTGGGGCATTTCACTGCTGTGAACACCTGGCATCCCCCGAGTCAGGCCATCCCCAGAGCAAGGTAGATTAAGAGTGAAGTCTAGCAATCTAGTCTCAGAGAATGAAAAGCAAAGCAAAACAAAACAACAAAAATAACAACAACTATATACATGAAAATGCTTAGTGTAGTCTTTTAAAAACAACTATGCAACAATAAAAAAACAATATAGTATCTTACAACAGGGAATTATGAAATGTGGTAGGACTCAAATCCTTCTGTTTGAGAATCTACTGCCTTGAAATAAAAAGGAGTTGTAGGACAGGCCCTTAGAAAAGGTTGGTCTTCAGGCAAAGAACACAAGATCTTCACTTAGCAACCCTTTGATTCCAGAGGTGGTAACCGGGAGGAAGAGGATTTTGTTACCATATTCTTACCATCATCCCTTAGACGCCTTCTCACGATTTCCACTCCCAAGTTCACTGCATTTTCCAGGTTTTCTGGGGGCTCTGGGAAGGCCGAGTTTTTCATTATCAGGACGCTGATCTCGTAGCTGCCATTGCTGCATTTCTGAGTCACCTTGTCGTTGAAACACAGCAGCCCTGGACAGAGGAGCAGGGACCACAGAGTCAAGCCCAACAGTGGTTTCTTCATGACCTCGCTCACCTCAGGACCATACTCCTTGTGCTCAGCTGCTTTGCTCTGGGCTTTTAGGGAGACAGGAGCGCCAGCTGGACAGCCTCTAGCGAGGTCCCTCGGTCTCCTCTGCCACACGTTGCTTTCTGGTCACATGGGCCATGGAATACAGCCTGCTTGCCAGTAATAAGCAGCTACATTATGGTAGGAGATAAACCAAAGTTCACTTTTTGTGTTTGTTCACAGAAAGGTCAGAGTTATAAACAGGGAGATTACCTGGGCCTCACCCAATAAAAATACATCAATTTATGACACATCACTGGGAAGAGGAAAATACGGTATGTACCTAAAAAGCTTTGTAATGTGGAAAAATAAGGTCAGAAGAAGGCTTAACAAAAACACAAATACGATGGACTGTTAGTGGTTAGGTTATAACTGTGCATTGAAACTGAACCCTTAACTAGGAAGAACTGTTTTTCAGCCACTCAGTTGGCAATTATTTGTTGAGTCTTGACTATGTCTTGGGTATTGGCAAAACACTAGGCATACAGACACGAACGATATGGATGCATTAATGTCCTTATGACTCATGCATTCTAGTAGGGAAGATAAACATTAAACTAACTAGAGGCCAGAATTTTCATGCACTGGAGGGGAGGTCCTTCAGCCTGGCCTGCCCTCTCTCACATTCTGGGAGCCCCCAGGGGTGGGAGGCAACCCGGCGATCAGGGGAAGGCAATGCCCCCATTACACCTCTGCTGCTGTCACTGCCGGCAGCGCAAGCCTTGACCAGCCTTGGTTACCTGAGCCTTGAGTAGCCCTGGGCAGCTGGGAAGCCGCCATCCGAGGCTTGCCTGCACCTTGGGCTGGCTCTGGGTGGCTGGGGGGCTGAGGGCGGGTCTGCCCTCACACTGTGCACCTGCCACCCCCTTGGCAGGGCTGAAAAGACTGGAGGACTGTAGCGGAGCTGAGGGGACTGGGCACTGCCGTCTTGTGGCTATGGGTGCTGCCACCATTGTGACGGCATTACCATTAATTTGAATATTCCCTCTTTATTAGATAGGATACATATGAATAAATCCAACAATGAAAAAAAAGTGTAAAATGTTGTGGGAGTATATGACAGATTAACCTAATCTATTCTAGAAAGTCAAGGAAGCGCTCCTGGGAAAGCATTCTTTAAGTTGAACCCTGCAGGATCCATAGGAGTTAGCTCAACGGAACAAGACAGAGGGTATGTGGGGGGAGGGAGACAGCTTGTACAAAGGCCCAGATATGGGAAGTAGTATGGATGTTTGAAGCACTGAAGGAGATACAGAATGGCTGGTGTGGAGAGAGGTATGAGTCCAGTGGCAATAAAATATTCCAGAGGAGTAGAAGGGTAGGCCATGGGGGTTTCCTGGAAGCCATTAAGGATTTGGAACTTCAGCATAAGAATCAAGACAAGGATGTGATCAGATGAAATTTGTAAAGCGTTCGTGGAGAGGTCGTAGGCTGCTAAGGAAGGATGAACTTGGAGAGAGGCAGGAGTGGGGACATGGAGCAAGTTAGAGGCTGTTTCCATGGTCCAATTCAGAGGGAAAGGAGGACCGGATGAGGGCAGTGGCAGTGGAGATGGGACACATATAAGGTAGAATGGGTTAGACTTTGAATTAGATTTGGGGCATTTGGAGTCAGAGAAGAGTGAATAGTGACCGCTGACGTGCTCAGCTGTGTAGATGGGAAAGCTGTGGACTATGTTCTAGAATTCCGGGAGAGGAGCAGCGTTGAGGGAGAAGAGCATGACTTCTGTTTGTGGACATGCTGATTTTTAAGGAGACTGTGCGAGTGTGAGAATAGTCACCATGGAGTTCTGGGAAGAGGACCTGGACCTACACAGGGCTTTGGAAATAGAGTCACAGGTGTAGTATGACGGATCAAATAATGCTATTGTTTGCATTATGGACTTGACCACATATGGCAAAAATGTATGTTCTAAAGTGAGTGACATCAACCAGATGGAGGACTTGGAGGTCCCAGCCTTCATCCCTGCACAAAAACAATAAATTAACAATTACTGATTAAAAAAAAATAGCTGTGGGGGAGCTTCGAAGTACAATGAAGGAGCTACAGCAACCAGTGGAACACAAAATCCAAGATGGTCCCGCCAGTTTGAAACGCAGTTGGTGGGGGTAGGTGGTAGGATCTCACGGTGTCTGACTAAGCCTTTCTCTGCCTTGCTTGTTTGAGCTTCAGCGGAACTGGCTGGCAGCGAGGCTGGGAGGAACTCAGGTTTCCCGCCAGGAGAGAACTAGTTTCCGGTGGGCGCTTTAGCCACACCTGAAATCTAGGACAGCCAGCCTGGACGTGAGGGCATGACTTGCTGCTGTGCACAACAGAGTACTTCTCATAGAGGTACTTGAATTGGCAGGAAATACATTGACATTTTTAGGAAAAAAAATATTTCAGAAAGGAAGGGAGAAGCAGAGAGAAATAGAAACACCAACAATGAGAGAGAAACATGGATTGGCTGCCTCCTGCGCCCACAGTCCCCGCATGTGCCTTGACCAGAATCCAACCTGGTACCTTTCAGTCCTCAGGCAGAGGGGTCTATCCACTGAGCCAAACTGGCTAGACTAGAGCAATGTGGAAAGATTTAAAGGTAAAGTGTATTATCCCTTGTCATTTGCAACTTGCTGTTCTTGGAGATACAAGGCTGGCTATTCAAGGCTACAATGGCTGGTAGTGATGTCATTCTCCACATCCACAAATCTGTAATTGGGAAGAAAGGATAACAGAAGATTATGTAAAGGATGCCTGGATTTCTATTATGTCAGGACTCTAAATTCTCTAACAACTGTCTGGTGTTGGTGATTCTAGTGGACTGTATCTCTGTGGAAAAAAAAAACACAATTTTGCCTTTTGGTAATTCTATGTGAGCAAATTGGAAGTTTAATTAGCTTTCCAATCAATCAAATTTCTGCATTCAACTCTTAAATATGTTTAAACATTTTTAAATATTATGGTGGCTTCAAAAAAAACCCCTATTGATTCTGAAGTAGTGGGATTTGATTGAGTTGACTGGTGTGTGTGTGTGTGTGTGTGTGTGTGTGTGTGTTCAACACTGGATTTCATCTAATGCCGATAGAGTCTTTGGATATGCAAACCTTCTTTATATAAATGAAGAAAATTTGAAGTTCCCAGAGCCAATCAGGAAGGAGGAGTGATGAGGAGAGGTGGAAAAAGAAAAGGGAAGAAGCACCAATAAGATGGCAAGAGGCTGGGAGCTACGGAGAAAAAATGGCCAGAGAGAAAGGCCTGGTGGGATGGGGGTTGAAGATTAAGAACAATATGAGAAAGAATACCTTACTTCAGCCGAAACCGGTTTTGCTCAGTGGATAGAGCGTCTGCCTCCGGACCGAGGCGTCCCAGGTTCGATTCCGGTCAAGGGCATGTACATTGGTTGCGGGCACATTCCCGGTGGGGAGTGTGCAGGAGGCAGCTGGTCGATGTATCTCTCTCATCGATGTTTCTAGCTCTCTATCTCTCTCCCTTCCTCTCTGTGAAAAATCAATAAAAATATATATTAAAAAAAAAGAATGCCTTACTTCATCCATACAACAGCTATCTATTGAGTGCCCTCTACTTGTTCTCAGCATTTGAGTTATAACATGAATGAACACATTTCTGCCTTCCTAATTGCATTCTCCTGGGAATTTTAAAATGATAAAACTGGTCAACTCTTTCCAAATATTCAGTCAAGTCGGTGCCATATACAACTTGCCTAATTTGTGGGAAGTATAGAAAGATGCTCAGTCTGTGTCAGATAGGGGGTTGGGGGGATGAGGCAGGAATCAGTAGAGGTGGGGAGAGAGAGACAGAAACTGAATGGCTAGAAGCAAGAGTTTCAAGACAGAGAGATCGTGGTAACACAAGACTTCAGGATTTGAAGGAATGTTGGGGAGGATTTTTGGACTTTGTACAAGTCTGTAATGAGATTCAATGTAATCTTATCTAGAGCACAAAGTAGGGTGACCCTACTAACCTCAAATCACTGTTGTAGACTAGGGCTGCGTATCTAGATCTAGGATGCTTTAGCATTAACAGGTTTGTTTCTTTTCCTTAAGATACCTATTTCCTGGAGTCTTCCCCTTCACTAAGAGAAACTATATTTAATCCCTGAGCGAAGTCTTCCTCTCCTTCCTTCCCCAGTCCCTTTTGTACAGTATTCCTATGTGCTCAGGAAGAGCTGGAGGAGGTGATGGTTATGCACTTGCCAGAGGTCGCTGGAAATCTGTTAAGTTTCCTAGTGACTCTTGGGCTCGTGCTTCTGTCCAGGTGGCTGTGTTTAGATACGATGGGACGTGTGTGTTGGAGACAGTAGTAATGTATCTCAGCTGTAATAAAGTTCCTTGTGCTCTGGAAACAGAAGGAAACAGGCAGTCCATTCCCTGTTGTCAAAGAGTGGTTAGTGGGGCCGATAGTTCAATCCTGAAAAATGGACTCTGTTTTCTTGAGCCAAATATTACTCCTGTGCTGTGTTTTGTGTGTGTGTGTGTGTGTGTGTGTGTGTGTGTGTGTGTGTGTGTGTTTCCTCCTGGGATGGCTGAAGGATTACTTCCTCATACTCTAGTTATCTAGATTAAAATGATAGCTTGGGAAAGAGAAGGAAAGAGAACAGTGATATCAGTTCCTTGGATTGCAAATTCCTCCTGTAAATGTCAGTGTTGTTTATTGAGACATCCTTAGCTGGTAGTTGGAAAGGCAGGGCATGCATTAAAGAACAGAATGATGTACCGTGAGGTAAAGAAGAGCTTGAGTTTCTAGAAAGCAGTTTAATATTCTTAAACCAAAAACAAAACGTGGAGTTAGATTTGAATCTCGTTTTAGCTGTTTGCTAAGCATCTGGGCTTGGGTGGATGACCTGCATTTGCTGATGTTCAGTTTTCTTATTTCTAAAATAAATTTCGTTTCTATTCTAGCCAGGAACCTGAGCTGCCAGCCTTGTTGGAGTTTGGACACGGGTAGATGTGTCAGATGATGGATAGGATTTGCCCAAACAACATCCACTTACCCGGGGTTGAAGAGCCACATTGGAGGCAATTCATTCTTAGGGGAAAGCCAAGCATTGCACCGTGGAACTTAGGTGCCACATTACTCAAATCTGTCTCCAGTCCAGCCCATCTATGCGTGTCTTAGTTCAAGGGAGAAAAAGATCAGGGATAATAGCTGAAAGAGCAACCCAATAAAGTACTCAGCAGAATATTAAGTTGTAGACTGCTGGAAAACAAATTAGTTTCACTTTAAAAAGAGATGTTGACAGGAAGCCAGAAAGGCTGGCCAGCAACCTTAATTGCTCTAACCTTTAGTTGAGATAGTTAAGCTGAAGCAGCCTCCACCTTATTTTGTCCCTTGTAAGTTTCTATTATTTTCCTGCCTGTAAATTTCTGTTTATGTTGCTTAAGATGTTTTCCCCAAAGCCTCAATAAAAGGGGATGGCAAGGCCAGAGCAGGAGTAGTTCTCCCACTAGAGTTGGACTACCGCCTGGCCCCCCATATCGCCAAGTTGAATTTCTTCAAGTCTCTTCATTTGTGTGCGGCCCTTCTCCAGAACCTGAACCCTGAATTAGAACTCTTTTTACGTGGGCCGTGAGAGAGATTCTTACACAGTAGACATCACTGCCTAGGAGTCCTCTAACAGGTCTCATCACATGAAGGAGAGGGATATTGTTCCCCACTTGGTCAAAGATTGACACCCTGCTCTGGGTCCTCCACAGTGGTGCCAAGGCCTGCTGGGGCACTGGCAGCGCCCAGGGGGCAGGGGTGGGACTTCAGTATATTAACACATCGTACCTGCCAGGGAGCAGAACCTGCTGGAGACCCTCATACTCAGTGGGCCCATACCAGTACCCAGTACGAACAGGTTTAATGGATATTATTCAACATGCCTAGTAACTTCTAGAAATACATACTCACAGGAGCAACAGCAAGTGAAAATTTAAGTTACTCCTGTTGCTATGAACTTTGCAGATCCCCGTGTGGGGAAGTTTGGGTTAATGAAAATAGAAAACGGTCTTATAAAGCTCCTGGTACCTTGTAAACAACTGTTAATTATTGTTATTCCTTGATGCCATTCTTTAAACAGCAGCATCCTTTCTTGGTGCATAGTAAGTATGTCTTTTCTAATTTTTTAATTGAGAAATTGTTTACTGAAATTAATTTAACTGGAAAAAAATATGTACCAAAATTACTATTTTAGAAAAGAATGCTAGTGGAAGAAATTTTAGTTGTATTCAAGAAATAATTATATATACCTGAAACCTATATAATTATACTAACTAATGTCACTCCAATAAATTCAATAAAAATAATTATATGGCTATATGTAATTTAAACATTACCACTAACACAAATATTTGGAATCTACCACGGGGGGGGGGGGGGATTTTAAACTACATTTATTTAGATACTAGAGGCCCGGTGCATGAAATTTGTGCACAGGAGCAGGGGCCCCTCAGACCAGCCTGCACCCTCTCCAATCTGGGACCCCTCATGGGATGTCCGACTGCCTGTTTAGACCCGATCCCACTGGGCAGTCGGACATCCTTCTCACAATCCAGGACTTCTGGCTCCCAACTGCTTGCCTTCCTGCCTTCTTGATTGCCCCTAACTGCTTCTGCCTGCCAGCCTGATCACCCCCTAACCACTCCCATGCTAACCTGATTGATGTCTAACTGCTCCCCTGCCAGCCTGTTTGCCCCCAACTTCCCTCCCTTGCAGGCCTGGTCCCTCTCAACTGCCCTTGACGGAATTGAACCTGGGACCTTTCAATCCACAGAGCTTCAGCCAAACTGGTTTTGGCAATAAGATATATTTTAAAGAAAAAAAAACACAAACAAAGTTCTGAAATGTAGAGCTGGCAGAGCTATTCCCTTTCACATTATGTATAATTTAGAAAAAAATTAATTTTTCAAATGCTTAAACCATGGCAAAATTATTTGAAGGATGAACAAATTCTAAAAAATAGGATTAGATTTAAACTGATAAAAAGACAAGGGGAAGAAAAGTTTTCTTAGTCCTTCAAAATTGAAAAAAAATGCCTAAAGACACCTCATATGAAATGTATTAAATGGAACTACGTTCCACACATATCATTTTTCTTTTAAAAATTGACTTTGTAGTTATCATTGTGTATTTTGGTACTGAGACCTTTTTTTTCAGGCCTCAAACATCTTTATAGGCTTTTAAACTCTCAGAGATACAAACATGATGGGAATACCAAGTAAGGATGTAAAACAGTGGAGGGAAAAAGCCAAGCCCGTTCACAGGTTGCACCCACAACATCCCTGTGAAATAAAAATCCAGAGGATTTAAATTAAGGCGTCTGCCAGAAAAGCAGAAGTTAATACAAGTCAACAAAACAAAGTACAGAGCTGTAAATTCTTCAGGAGAGAGGAATTACACTGACGTTGCGAACGAACGTGGAGGGTAGTGAGAGTCCTTAGCAAAAATTTAGAGAGAAAGCTGCAAGGTTAAACTGTAACCAACACGAAACTAGCAGGAATAATAACAATGACGCAAGAGGTTTGGATTCTGTCAGGAGAAAAAGCAGGAAGTCCTATCCAGAAGCTTCTGGTGTCGATTTCCCTGTGTCATCGCTGTACAGCTACCACTCGGGTTCCGTTGAGGGCTTTCTGCAGGGCTCATGTAGGAAAAACTGGAGACTTCAAAACAAAACAGGTTATGCACTTGATCTTGAGAGAAGAAAGGTGGGAATAACAAAATCGTTTTAGAGTTTAACGCTTTTGAGTTTAATTTTAAGAAGGGAGGAAAAGATGACAGCCTTTGAAACGTGAAGTTTCAATTTCTCCTCCAGTTGAAGAGTTTCTACAAAGTGTTCTCAGATGAAGACTGTCAACATAAGAATGTCCAAACCCATGGAGAATTTTTTTTAAATATACTTTATTGATTTTTTAAAATATATTTTATTGATATTTTACAGAGAGGAAGGGAGAGGGCTAGGGAGCTAGAAACATCGATGAGAGACAAACATCGACCAGCTGCCTCTTGCACCCCTACCTGGGATGTGCCCGCAACCAAGGTGCATGCCCTTGACCAGAATCGAATCTGGGACCCTTCAGTCCTAGGCCGATGCTCTATCCACTGAGCCAAACCGGTTTCGGCCCGTGTAGAATTTTTATAGTTTAGTTGAGGTGAACTGACAGCTGGTACACAAGATCTCAAAAATGCTTCCCAGAATGACAGTGGGTAGTTTTTAATACATTTGGAATTAAGGAGGGAAGGTAAAGAAGACTGCGTGAAGGTGGGGAAAAACAAGGCAGGGAAATATCTAGGGTTGGAATACAGGATAGTTCACACGATCATGCGTCCTGCAGGATGGTTACGCTTCTGAAGGGTCTGAAATAATTACCCCTCTCCCCTCTGAGTTCTGAGCTGAGGCGCCTGTCACCAAACACAGATTAACAGAGAAAAAACAAACAAACAGAAATTTAATCACACGGATACCTAATGTAGACCTGGGAAATACCTAGGAGGTGGCTTAGAATTCAGGATTAAATACCATCTTCACGGGAAGAGGAGGGGAAGTGTGTACTGCTCAGGGAAGAGGACATTATTTTTATGAAAGATAAATGGGTTCTTAGAAGAACAGATGGGAGGTGCTATAGTTGTGACAAAGTTTGTCTGGGTGTGGTGTCCACTTCTAGTCTCCTCTCCCACGATAAGAGTTAATTTTCCCTGGTTAATGAAACTCCTGGGAGCAGATTTATGACAATTGAGTTCCTTTTGGAAGATCTAGGGTTTTTTTAGGCAGATATGGGGAGTTCAGAGAAAGCCTCTCCCTGCATTTGTGGTTTTTCTAGTGCCTGCAGCTCAACATAATCATCATACTAAAGCAGCATATTCGGGGGGGTAAAGGGAGGTTGTTCTGCCACTCATCTCGTTTCCTAGGAGATCTCATATATAATGGCTTTATAAAACCTACGGTGATTGAACTTAATTTTATATCTTGAACCCTCATCTCTTCCTTAATAACTACTAGAATAGTTGGGCACCCCCTTGATTTATGGCTGAGGTTATAATAGTTTTACCCAACCACTGCTTTTAAATTGTTAACACGAATGTCAACAAAGAGGAAAAAAGGCAAATAACATTCTAGCATTCTTATGAAAATAGTTTGACTTTGCTGACCCCTTACAATGTCTTGGGGACCCTCACCCAACAGGTCTATGGACCACAGTTTGAGAACCATTTCTCTAAGTGATAATTACCTTGCCACGTGGAAGGTCTTATCTCCTCTCACTCCCTGCCTTGCTCAGTTCCACCCACTTAAGGACATTTTTTCTCAGCGGTTCCATCTGCCTTTAACTTCCAGCCACTTAGTGTTTTTATTGTTATCAGATTTCAGCTCAAATGGCACCTCCTAGAGGCATTTCTCAAGATCATCCAGCTTAAAGAACACCTCTTTCCCTCAGTCATTCTCTGTTAAGAGTACCCTGTTTTATTTTTATTATTATTATTTTTACAAAAGTTAGCATTATTTGATATTACCTTGTTAATTAATTAATTAATTTGCTTGCCTCATTAAAATTTAAGCTCTATGACATCAATGAATTGATGTGTCTTACTCATTTCTAGATCTCTATCTCCTAGAACGTAGCAGTCAAAATTCAATAAACATTTATTGAATAAATGGATTTTTAAGAGGACTATGAGGAATTAAAAGAAAACATGGATGAGTGGCAGTAGTTTGAAAAGTACAAAATTTATGAGGTAGTTTATTATAGTTTTCCGTATTAATCTCCCAATAACCATTAATGTCTCTTGACAATTATTTCTCATTTTTTTCATAATATTACCAAACTTTAATAGACATCACTGGAGAATGTGTACTCTTCTATCTCCCTTTCTTTTTTAAAAACTATATTTTTATTGGTTTCAGAGAGTAAGGGGGAGGGAGAGAGAGATAGAAACATCAATGATGAGAATCATTGATCAGCTGCCTCCTGCACGCCCCCTACTGGGGATGTGCCCGCAACACGTGCATGTGCCCTGACCCTGACCAACTGTGATCTCCTGGTTCATAGGTGGATGATCAACCACTGAGCCACGCTGGCCAGGCTTATGTTTCTTATTTTAAAGGTGATTCTTTTATTTATTTTTTAATATATTTTATTGATATTTTACAGAGAGGAAGGGAGAGAGAGAGCTAGAAACGTCGATGAGACAGAAACATCGACCAGCAGCCTCTTGCACACCCCTTACTGGGGATGTGCCAGCAACCAATGTACTTTGACCGGAATCGAACCTGGGACCTTTCAGTCCACAGACCGACGCTCTACCATTGAGCCAAACCAGTTTCGGCTAAAGGTGATTCTTTTAAATACTCCACCATTACGTATGATATTTATTGTGAGCTTTAGTTTTTTTTAACCTTATTTTTTAGATTCTTTTATCATGTTAGTGATGTTTTCTTCTATTTTTCTTTTAGTTTTCCAAGTTTTTAATCATAAAACATTTTTTTTGTTTTTTTGAAACTATTGAGATGATTAAATGCTTTTTCTACTTTTATGTTTTAATGAGCAGATTATGTCAGCATGTGTTATCATGTTGAAAGCTGCATTCCTGGAATAAACCTCATTTGCTCATTTTTCTTTTTTTGTTTATACATTGCTAGATTTGATTTGCTATTTCATTTGGCTTTTTCACCCATGTTTTGAGTGATTGGTTTGTAATTTGCCTTTATAATGCGAGAAAAGGTTTTGGTGTCAAGGTTATACTAATTTCTAACAAATTGTGAGAATTGTTTTATTTTTCTTCTATTCTTTACTTATTTTATTATTAAGTATAAGATTGAAACCATCTATTCTTCAATTTTTAAAATAAACATGTAAAAAAGTGTAAAAATTACAAAAGGAAAGCTAGTTTTTTCCTCCTATATTAGAATTAAGAAGTTCTATTCCTTAGTATAATATAGAAAGTGAAAATACAACTAAGAAATCATTGTAATATGTCTAATTGTCAAAGGACTAACATGTGCAGATTACTTTAAAATTTCTACAAATGACTAAGAAGCAATCAAGTATAAAAATGATCTACATAATTTCATCCTAATCATTAACCTATGTAGATAATAGTTTTATTAATTTCATTTTAACCAATCCAGTGTAGTATTTAATCTTGTAGATTTTTTATTGTTTATTCAAACAATTTCTTATTTTATGAATATGGACTTTTCCTAATTTTTTTTTGCTATTTAAAATATTACTTCAGGCGCTCTCCCTCCCAGGAGCACACATACTCCTCCCCCGCCTCCCCCCCCCCCCCCCCGATTTCTTTTGCTTTTTCTTCTTCTCCCCCGCTTTCCTACCCCCACCCCCACCCCTCCGCGGGCACTTTACTATTGGTTTCCTCACTCCAAAGCTCCAAGGACCCAGAGTCGTCTGATCTAGTTCAGGTTCCGATGAACAGCTCCATACGAAGCTTCCCATCTAGCCAGCTGGGCGATCAGCTGGAGCCTTTGGGTTCGCAGGAAGCAGGGCGCTTGTTTAAAGAACAGGCAGCGCGCCCTGTACTGAGCCGGCGGCAGAATTCGGTAGAGAGTCTGTGATTTCGCCTGAGGACCAATGTCGTCCGCAAGTGCAGGATCCGCCTGGCTAGGATGCTGAAGTGTGTGAGTGAGGAAATCCGCTTACAGGGCTCAGCGACATCTGACACAACACCGAGCTCGACCTCAAGGGGCATTTATTTCTTGGGCTCTGTGTACTCCTGGATAGAGTTTCTCTTCCGGACCTTCCTTAATTGTTAATCCTCACATTCGTGTTGACATTTGTTTTTGGGGATGGGGAGCAACCCCGCAACCCAGGCACAAGCCCTGGACTGGGAATCGAACCTGTGTCCCTTCCATTTGGGAAGTGGGGCTGGGGGGTGGGGTGGGAGGGAGAGCGAGAGAAAGGAAGGAATGCTCTAACTACTGAGCCCGCCGGCCAGGGCAAAAACCTTACTGCTTTCCTTTGCCGGGTGGGAGCGTGGACTTTGAAATCTCAGGTCCCCACGCCTCCAAAGGAGCCCCCAAAGGCAGACCCCCGCTTCCCACGGACTGCCGGCTATGCAAATGAAACGGAGGCTTTCTCCTTTGATTGGCGAGACCTGGAGAAGGCGGTGCCTCGGCCTGCGTGTTCATTGGGCGCGGAGCCTGCCTGTCCTCGGTAACCGGAGCCCGGACTGTCGCGGCGTCCAATGGGGAGGCGCTGCCCCGCGGGCCGCCGCGCGCGGGGCAGAGGCAGTTCCGGTGTGTTCCACACATCACTGCGCTCCGGACCCCGGCGGGACCGCCCCGGCTCTTCCGCGCTCTCGTGGGAGCTTTCGGGCGAGAGGCGACCATGTCCGGCCGCGGGAAGCAGGGCGGCAAGGTGCGGGCCAAGGCCAAGTCGCGGTCGTCGCGCGCGGGCCTGCAGTTCCCGGTGGGCCGCGTGCACCGGCTGCTGCGCAAAGGCAACTACGCGGAGCGGGTCGGGGCGGGCGCGCCCGTGTACCTGGCGGCCGTGCTGGAGTACCTGACGGCCGAGATCCTGGAGCTGGCGGGCAACGCGGCGCGCGACAACAAGAAGACCCGCATCATCCCGCGGCACCTGCAGCTCGCCATCCGCAACGACGAGGAGCTCAACAAGCTGCTGGGCAAAGTGACCATCGCCCAGGGCGGCGTCCTGCCCAACATCCAGGCCGTGCTGCTGCCCAAGAAGACGGAGAGCCAGAAGGCGAAGAGCAAGTGACAGCCGGCGCCGGCACCGGGGAGCCGGCGCTCCGAGCGGAGAGGCTCTTCCCAGAGCCGCCGCCCCCGCCGCAGCGGGTGTGACCGCGCTGGACGCCAGAGGAGGGTCGGCGCGGTCCTAGTCGGGGAAGGTGGGCCGCCGAGGGGCCCGCCGGGGTCGGGGGCCAATAAAGTCGGTGAAAATCGTGTGGTCGAGAGAGAGCTGTGTGGTCGCGGGGCCCGCCGCCCGCCGGGGACCCCCGGGTCATCAGGCTTGGGTCCGCAGGTCCCTCTTGGAGGCGGGACGGGCGGATCATCCGGGAGACCTGGAGGGACCCCCCCGGGCCTGGTGGGGCAGAGTTGGGAGCTCTCCCAGATCGCCTTCAGGCAAAGGAGGAGAGGGAGAGTAGGTATGGATGCGGCGGCCGTGGGGGAGGCAATTATTTTTTATGGCCTCTTCCCACGCTTTAGCTCTCCTGCCCTATTTGGGCCATTCAGAAACCTGGCTCTAGGAAAGAGAGGATAGGAAGTTTTCTATCCGGTCCGTACTTTTCAAAATGTGGAGTAACTTTGCGTCGTGGAAGAAGGACTCGGGTGACACAGTCATCGGCTTATATTTTTCTTAACCCTGTGAGCTGTTGTTGGCATGTTTTGGACATCAGATATTTTTATACACACACTTAACGTCCACATTTCTTTAAAATGAAGGAAACACCCAGGATTGTGTGTAATACTGAGGCATGAGTCAGTCATGAGGTTGGAAAATTGTTCCCCTGACACTCAACGTTGCATAACAGTGCAACGCCTTTAGTCATGAGTAACGCGTGCTTATGAGCTTTTAAGACGATCTCACCGAGTTTCTAGCTTCATAGTGGTCTTGTCTCCATCATGTTATACTCCTTTGGAAACGTAGTAAGTTTGATTTTGCTTTAGGACAACAAGGAGCCTGCTGAAACCCCTCTTGCTCTTCCACTGGCCTGAAGTAATGGCCCGGTTCCAACAATACCTGTGTAAGTATTCTCGTGAGATACGAGAAAAGGTAAGGACAGGTGATCCAAGTGCAGGAACAAACATTTCAGCCAAGAATTCACATTTAAAGGTTAAACGCAAGCAATCCTAGTCCATCCTTGGTTGACCCTTGCATTTCGTCTTTTCCCGCATGCCCATCACAAAGATCCCAATTTAGATTCCACTTCTTTGAATTCCTCTTTCTATGAGTCAGGGTTGAAGTCTTCCTGGAAAAAAAAAAAAAAAAAAAAAAGAGTATGTCTTCATTCTTAGTAGTCTTTGGCCCGTTTTTCCCGAATGGACTTTCTCTATTCTTCCCCAGTACTTGCTGAGGATCTCTGCAGGCCATGCTCAGCACTAGGCGATGGGTGACGGGAGTACAGCTGTCCATGAAGCCAACTACTCTCTTGGCGTTTACTTTTTTTCTTGATGACTAAAGGCAGTACAATGAACAGATATCAGAAAGGATTCACTTTCAGCTTCTGTTAGCGGTCTCGTCTCCTCACTGCTTGTGGACTGATTGTTGGGATTAAATTAATCTCTAAACAATACTTTTCCCACGTGGTCATCTTTGAGGTGTACAAAGAACAGGACACATACACACACACACACACACACACACACACACACACACACACACACGTTAAACAGATTATTGCCTCCTAATTCCTGAGGAGATTAGACCCCAAGGGAACGTACCATGGGCAGGTTCCAGATGTCCAGCTGTTTAACTCCACTCCTCACCTTCCATCCGGAAGGCTTTCTCATGTCACATAGCCATAACGTCCCCTTGAGGACTGAGAGTGTTCACTTGCTATACACATTAGGCATCTATCAGGCACTCCATAAGTTAAAAGAAGTACCATTCCCTACAGGATATGAGTTTACCCTTTTAGATTAAAGTATAAGTAACCGTTAACGAATAAGATTTTTTTGTTTTGTTTGAATGTTACTGCCCAATTGTTAGGATAGTTGTCAGTGTTTCCACTTTGGGGACATGGTAGGTGGTGGAGGGGGAGAGAAAAAGAAATCAAGTGCTGGTTGTGACATTTAAGTCTTCATTTCCTGAAACATTTGAGGTTTATTACCAAGATGGCGGAGGAATAGGGATGAAGGCCATCAAGACATTTATAATAAAAACACACACCACTTTTCTTTGCCCGCTGAAGATTCACAGGGGGCTGTCTGTTGAACCCTGACACCTGAAAGGTAAGGCAGGCAAGATACCAGGTGCAGTGACTGCCACCCCACCTCCAGTTGCCACTGCCCTGAAATTCTTGGGTTCTCCTTAAATACTTCCGCTGCTGCAAGGTTCAATCCATCTCTCATCATTCCTGTTATTGAGAGTTGTTTTTTTTTTTTAAACCGGAATAATTTATTAACAGTGAAAAATGCATACCTCCTGCCAAGTCACTTCAGCCTGTGACCCTTGAGCAAACAGCTCTTGCCAATGTATGGTTGCTTCTTTAAAAGGCCGGTATTTCTTCAAGCGCGAGACCATATGGAAGAAATCAGTACAAAAACTGATCGGATCTGAACTCTGAATTTTAATAGATTTGTAATCCGTAGTTGTATTTAGAGACGCACTTAATCTTTCCGGCAGAGATAAGCCGTTCAGGGGGCAGGCTGGGACTTGGGCAGAGCGTATTTGTTTTCTGCAGGGACCAGCCTTGTCTTTGTGTCTCTGAGAACTGGTCTGTTTGGTTTTGTGTGCCTGGCATCAAAAGGTTTCATCTGTCTTCATAATTGCTGATGACTGGCCTAATACATGCAAACTCTTCACAAATCCTCTGCCAGTGGTTGAAAGGTCATATGCCATGGTGTTTAAGAACTCACGTTCTGCCGAAACCGGTTTGGCTCAGTGGTAGAGCATCGGTCTGCGGACTGAAAGGTCCCGGGTTCGATTCCGGTCAAGGGCATGTACCTTGGTTGCGGGCACATCCCCAGTGGGGGGTGTGCAGGAGGCAGCTGGTCGATGTTTCTCTCTCATCGACGTTTCTAGCTCTCTATCTCTCTCCCTTCCTCTCTGTAAAATATCAATAAAATATATTAAAAAAAAAAAAGAACTCACGTTCTCTGGAATGGGAATGGGACAGGTTCAAATCCACCCTGTTCCTTACTAGTTGGCTGTCTTGGGAAATGTTACTCAGTCTCTTTCAAGCTCAGTGTCGTCTATGAAGTGAGCATAATAATAATAGAGCTTATTACCTTAGTGGATTTTGGAGAGGAGCCAATGAGACAATGTAAATGAGAGCAATAAGGGTTCCATATAGAACTATTTTAATTTTTTATGGGAAAATGGATTTACAGTGGGTAGCAGTAGTTATGGGACTTATTCATATAGGTAAACATGTCGTTCTAACAATCCTGAAATTTATCTGGTAGAAAATCATAACAAGTGTAGTGGCTGTTCTATTAATTATAGGGTGTCCCTAACTCAGTCTAAATAGAAAAAGGTGCAATAAATGGTTGACACTTATGAGCCTTAATTTGCATTCCCTTTCACATACCCCTCCCCCCCCCCCACAACAATCTAGTTTGGAATTAATGGTTTGTTAAGTCACCATGCAGATTAAAATTGGAACCTGTTTGCTTAACAACTTATTGTACATAGTGGTATACCTATGATTGATAACCACTGTCAAGAAAAATGGGGTTATATAATAGAATTAAAAAAAGATGATTATAATCTAGCAGGCTACATGTCCCTCAGCCTGCTAGGGAGAGTGGCATCTGTGTCAAGTCTAGATTTAGGAGTTAGCCTGACATGACAGGGTGTTCCGGGCAGAGAAGCAACATACACAAAGGCACGGGTCAAAAAACAATACCTGCAGCTGGATGTGAATGAATCCAGGGAAAAAGGTCTGGTCTGGAGATAAAAATTTGTGAGTCATGATTAAAAATGGTCAGAGTGGACAAAATCATTCAGAAGGCCTATATGTATATAGAACATATGTATAGATATGTAAGTGAAAGTATAAAAAAACAGCCACCGCCAACAGGGGACGTGCGGATCTGTAGATCTAATTGGCTGGCGGAGGAAGAGGAGTCACTGAGGAGGTGGGAGGACGTGGCCTGAAGGACACCAGGAGACAGTGTGTGAAGGGATAGAACTTTTTTCACCATGTGGATTGCTGCATTCTTTGATAGCTTCTAATTTGCTTAAACTGTGACATATAACTAGAAAACTTTCTCTAGAGGTAATTACATTTTCCCCACACAGCAAATGCTGACAAGCTGGCCCACTTTACTAACGGCACCGGAAGGATATATACACTTTTACTCTTTACAGAAATATGTGGTGACAACTAAAACTGTCTTTTAATGAAAGATGAGATTATTCATAAAGAACCATTTTAAAATACATTATTATCATTCCATGTAGTTGGATATATTTTTAAACGTTTTAATGAAGTTTAATTTTGCACTGTAGGTATTTTAGAATGCTAAGCATTCTAAAACTAAATTTTTATAAAGCAGATAATGTGTATTATCTCGATAGAGGGAAATGGAGAGTAAGAGGAACAGAAAACATAAAAACAAGAAGAAAAAACAGGAAGCCAGCTGGCTTCAGGCAGATATGAAATTGTCACTGGTAAAGCTTTATTTTGTGTTTTTCTCCAAGGAGAGGAAGAAAATTGTAGGTGTTGAAAAACAGATTTTAATGTCTCTCTATATATAAAAGGCTAAGTGACTGACCATCCATCTGTCCAACCATCCGAATGACTGATGGACTGGCTGGCACATATGACGTGTACTGGCATTTTAAAAATAAACGTTGACTCCTGCAAGTACAATATCTTGCTGGCGCCAATTGCACGTGTGTGTTTCAATCTGTCATTGTTGATCATGAATTTGGTTGACACTTCTAATTAATTTCCTTTCAATGTGTACGAATCTGTGCACTGGGCCACTAGTGCATGCATGAAAGAGAATGACAACATATTTGGAGAGTAACTTGGGCCCTTGATAATTTTATCAAGCCATGCAATTAAAAAGCCCGCACAACTTAATTCCAATTATGGAAATGAAGGAGGGATAAGCCCTACATTGAAAATTTTTATATTTTTTAAGACAAACCAGACAGGCAATCTGCTCATGAGGGCTTATTTGCTTTTGCTGTTAAGTATTTTTCAAATAAACCATCTTGTTCATGTCAAAAGCTTAAGTGACCACTGTAATTCCAAAAGATCCCTGATGAAGTTGAGCCTAATTAAGAGGTAGGTGTACAGATTACTGTTATAATGAGTAGACATAAAGGAAGCAGGTGTTTGGCCTGTAAGAGGTGCAGCTTTAGACTAACCAGGAGAAATAATAGTGTTTTGTAAAGATGTGTAATTTCTGATTCCCAGAACTTGGCCAATGGCCAGTCATTACCCATGGGTCCAGGCAGAGAAAACTAAACAAACCAGTTCCCAGGGACAAAAAAGCAAGAGTGAGGAGAAGTCTATCAGAGTTAAAATGGCCACCTGAAACAGTGTGTCCTAAGATCACTGGTCTGAGGAGAACTTCTGAAATATTCAGCTCTTGGAAATCGGCTCAAAAACAGGCTTTTCAGACTTATCTCCATCTTCTTCCTACAGACTGCCTCTTACAGACAACACAAAACATTAAACAAGCTAACTAGCAATGAAAACAGGGAAGGGAAGACTAAAAACAATTTTACCAAAGAACACTGACCAGACAAAAAATTCTGAGAGATCATATTACAAGGAATACATAATAAACTCTGCATTGAAGTGCTTCAACAAAATACAGAAACTCAGTTCAGCATGAATTTAACCTCCCAGCCCTGAGCAGGTGGCACCTCATACAGAGATTCACACTATTCATGAGTTGAGAGTCCTGGTCCCAGCAACGAGTGCTTTAGATGAATCAGTGTTTTCATCTATGCTTTCTATCCAAAGACCACCGTGAACATACCTGTAGTTGAACAAGTTGGGTTTATTGCTCTTTGCAGCGAGAGAATACACACTGTGAGGAGATGTGGCGTCTTTCATTAAGAGGGTATTAGGATTTATTATAGGTTTTGGGTTCACTAACTTTGTGGCTTTGCCCAGGATTGCACACTCTTGGTAATAGAGAGAAACCTATACTTTGGGTAAATACATCTAATAAGATACAAGGAATGGAGTGAGGGTAAAGTTGTAATTGGTGCATTGACTAATGCATATTGGCCAGCACAGGTGTCTGTTTGGTCACCTTTGTAGTTTGGACAATTCATGTTTTTGTGTTCAGACATGATTGCAGGGTACTTGTTTTGATTTTTCACAGCCACAGAATGGCCTGGTCTGGTATTGGTGTGGTGTGAGAATTTCCACAATAAACCACTATGTAGCTGGGTCAGGCCAACTCCTAGCAACACCAGTGCCTGGCTAAGTCAGGGCCTGTTCATGGGCTGCTTCCTCCTTTCTCAACAGCTGAAGGAAAACGTGACATGGAGAAGAAGGCTTGCTGAGCAGTGGAAGCAGACAGAAATCTCAAAGCAAATGCTGCAGTTCTGAGCATCACGCAAGAGAGCTGCTGTCAATGGGTATTTCAGTTCCACATTTATGTACTTTAAATATCCGAGTCTTCTAACATCCCCTTGTTTTCATGTTCAAAGGACTTTTCTTTTTTTGTGTCTTCATATAGAGTAACAATGTTTCAGTTTCTTTAACATGGTAATCCATATATTTATAATTTTAAATTTATATACTTATATACGTAAATGTATATATTAAATAAATGCGGTGGCCTTTCCTCCCTTCTAATATTCAGCTTCTCGTTTGCCCAGCCCAAATAAAAATGGATGTTATCCTGATTTGAACTTGTCATATAATTAAAAAAATTGTCACAAAAAACACTCAACCCAATAAAAATGTAGACATTTGTTTACTAAGCATTGGTTTTCTCATTCATAAAAGTAGGGATCCCTAGCCCATTTGGCTCAGTGGATAGAGTGTTGGCCTGCATACTAAAGGGTCCCAGGTTTGATTCTGGTGAAGGGCATGTGCCTGGGTTGTGGGATCAATCCCCAGTAGGGGGCATACAGGAGGTAGTCAATGATTCTTTCTCATCATTCATGTTTCTCTCCTAGCCCTTTCTTTCTGAAATCAATAAAAATATACTTTTCTAAAAAATAGGGTAATAATTCATTTTCTAGCAGTTAGTGACTAGTGTATGGTAAGAGCTCAATCAGTTACTACTATTATTGATTATACTTTCTGCTTCACTTTCCTTTCCCTTTGTTATTTTGTCTCATCAGTGCTTATGATATGGCAGTATCCTCTACCTGCCTCTTGAGCTTCATACTTCACTGGCCTACTCAAGATTTCCATAAGGTTACCTCACAGGGATCTGAATTGCAGCCTGTCCCAAACTGGGCCCATTCCTTCATTCTATACCCCTCAATGGTCACTTCTGTAAAACAAAGGAAATGATGGGTAGCTACTTCACAGGGTTAAGGATTAAATTAATACACGTAGGATGCCTGGCACATAGTAAACACCCTGTTAGCTGCTGCTACCATCCTTTTTCTCTACAGCATCACACCTTTTATTCCCTACTGATGCTGCCTATAGCCCAAGCCCTAAATTCTTCTCTTCTGCCTCATACCCTACATCAAATTGATAATCCAGTCTTGTGATTTCTATCTCTGCAATAGATCTTTCAACTCTTCCACCATCCTGGGCACTCTCCATCTTCTGCCTGCAGTGGCCTCCTACTGCATCTTCCCACCCCTGGTCTTTCACCCTTGAGTCCATCTATCTCCAACACATAGCCAACAGGTCTCATTCTAAAATGCAAATATAGTTCTAACAAATATATATTTGCCATGTGCCAACACTATTTTTGAGTTTTACAATATTAACCATTTATTATACATATATTCAATGACTTCTCCCTCTTTCATACATTATTCAATAAATCTTATATTATTTTTTATGTTTTAGGTACACATGAAAGGGATCTAAGATATAATGGAAAGTAATAATAGGCATGCCTAGTCTGAATGCAATGCATACATTGTTTCATTGTGTGTGTGTGTGCACACGCAGGCATGTGTGTATCTGCCTATGGAATAAACTATCTATTGGGCCACTGGGTTAATCACATGAGCCTTTTAGCTTTGATACTCTCATTCCTAAAATGGGGAAAATATCTTTTAAAGTCATTTCCCAGAATTATAGGGTAGATGAGTTAGTGATTAAAGCACTTTGAAAATATTATCAATGCAAATTAACATAATTAAGCATTCTTATTCATTGTATGTGCTTTTATAAAGAAAAGCTTAATAAATACAACACATTCGAAAAACTAAGAAAAGTAACCTTTTCTTTAATAATTTTAAAAATGTTTCAAAAGGTTTTCCATTCAATCAGTTCACAAAGCTCTAAGGGAATGTTATCTTTGAAGATAAGACTAAATATGTTCTTAGCAAATAATACCTCTCAATTTTTTTAAAGTCAATAAGGTAGTTCTGAGGGAAAATAATGATTTCTCTTCTTTATCCCTTAACTTTAAAACTTAGTTTCAATAAGATTCTCATTCTATACTTTTAAACTCAAGGTACTTTTCTGATCATAAAAAAGATAACGTTTATACATTATCAGGAACTCAGAGGATCTTGGGGTAGAACATTTATTTCATGAAACACTCAAAGTTTACGTCAGTGGGAAATAATTTTAATTAAAGAATTGTACATTTTCTTCCCACGTCTTGCTTTGTATTAGGAAATGACGTTGTGATCCATTTCATTACAATATTACAAAATATTTACAAGAAAATATTAAAAATAAACACAAAAGGCAAGATGGAGTAAATAAAATAAACTGTTTCCTCCCCCAAAATATCTCTATTCCAGACCCCACAGCACACAAGAGAATAACAAATATGCCCCAGATCACAGTTCCAAAGGATTGGAGAGGGGAAGAAATGGGATGAAAGTGGTGGCATGAAAGGGAATGGATGTTTGCAGAACTGCTTCAGTAACCAACCTAGCCTGAGTGAAATACTCTCTCTTGTATGCAGTGAATTCCAAACAAGGCTAAACTTTAAGATATTCCTTCAACTGAAATTAGAAAATACCCTGACAATAAAAGTAGCTCTTTTGTCTAAGTTTCCTAAGAGCCTCTTTTTCCACGAACCAATGATATGAACAGAAGTGTGTTCCGGCATCAAAAGTTGTCACAGCAGCCCTTCCATTTCTTTCATAAAAGCTTCATATACATCATCCTTAGTTTGTACTGAGACAGGAACAGTTGGACCAGATTTGGGGGCTGCTTTGGCAAGAGGCACAGCAGAATCATCCTCTGACTTTCTCTGGGGAGCAGCAGTAGCCCCTTTATTCTCCCGACGGACTCTCAGTGCGGTGGGCACAAATCGAGTGATCTCTGCCTTGGGATTAGTGATTTGTGGCTTGGCACTGATGGTTGCTGTGGCTTTCTTCTCAATGGTGGCTGCACTGGTGTCATCCGCCTTGGGTCGCTGAATCAAGTTGGGTGGAGCACTTAAAACTCCTGGGTTTGGCAAGGGAGCCGGTGGGAAAAGCCCAGGTGGGGCAGGTCCGAGTGGAGGCACCAAAGGTGGGCGCATCATGCCAGGACGAGGTGGAGGGATACCTAAGTGAAGGAGAAAACAGGCTGATGAACACTATCGGAACTAATAAAATATAATTGCAACTAAGGTGTTATAAACAAGCTGACAACTTAAAAAAAAAAAGACAATTTACGTAAAATAAGCTGAAATCATGCTACTATTTGAAACTTAAACATATTCTAATAGTAAGGAATTTATCTACCTAATAAAAGAGTAACATACTAATTGACCATACCTTTGTGACACCCACCAGCCAATCAGGAGCGATGTAGGGTTAATTTGCATATGCAGGCACTGAGCAGCTGGGGTGGTGTGGGATGTAGGCGTTCTGCACCACCCCAGCTGCTCTAGCAGAAAGGCTGCTCCGGGCCAGAGTGGGAAGGCTGCTCCTGGAGCAGAAAGGTAGCTCTGGCCAGAGCTAAGGTGGTGCCGGCAGCCAGCGGAAGGAAGGCCCATTCTTGCACGAATCTTTGTGCATCGGGCCTCTAGTTTATTATAAAACAATTCACCTTTAGTCTGTATTTTGTACTTACAATAGTATTCTTCTCTAAACCATGTACTACTTTAAAATATAAAGTAAAACTGAAAACACCAAATAGTTTTAAATATGATTTTAAAATAGTTAAGTTTCAAATTTGACAGCCCAAGAGTCTATTCTAGCTGTAATGTGCAGACAAAGTTGGGCTTTGATTCCCATAAGGTTTGATCTCTGCACTACTCCTCCCCACAACATGGTAACTCCATGAGTAGGAAATAAGATACTGTAACTAATCACAGTATGTCACCATTCCTGGAAAAGAATGGAAGTCCCATTGACGGTTCAGACATATTTTACCAAGAACAACAGGTTTAATTTTCTTCAACTGCCATTTTTATGAATGAATATTAAGTACCAAATTTTGTCAAATCTAAAATGCTTTGGCTTATACAAACTCATAAATATTCCATATACAATTAAGAGAGGGGAAAAAAATGTCCAAGCTGGGGGCTTAAAAGGCCTTCATATTAAACTGAATAGTCAGTGCAGTAAACCAAAATTATACTTGCCACACATAATATAACACAAGGAAATTTACATATCCAGCATTGATACTGGGTTGACGGAAAAAAACACCTTTGTGATTTTGAACTTTATGTTGGTACTTATGTAGATGAATGGAATAACTACAATTATAAATGCACTAAAAACTCAAATGGAGAGTTTAATCCAAAGTGGTCTCTGGCTGGAGTGCCCCTCAAGTGACAGGCAGAAGTGATGCAAATACTCTATGAAAGAATTCAAGTTCAACCCAGGATAACAGCAATGAAAAACACCATTTTAAGCTACCCCTTCAATTCAGGTTATTGAAATGTGAAAATATGTCCTAGAGCAAATAAAACATACAGGGTGGGGCAAAAGTAGGTTCACAGTTGGTTGAATAAAAAATAATACAATAATTAATCAATAATGCTACAAGAATAAACTGTGTTGGCATAATCGCAACTGTAGACCTATTTTTGCCCCAGCTGTACAGCAGACAAGTGTTTGCTCTGGAAATAAAAAGCTTACCTGGAGGTGCAGGGGGAGGTAGCCTTGGCGGGGGTCCCCGAGGAGGAGGGCCAGGAGGCAGGCCTGGGGGCGGGCCTGGAGGAGGGCCAGGCGGTCGGCCTGGTGGCGGCCCTGGAGGTAAAAGTCGGGGTAAAGGCCCCCGGAGTCCTGGCATTCCAGGTGGCCTCAGGAATGGAGGAGCTCCTAAGAAAATAAGAATAAATAATGTCAAATAAATATATATGAAGCAGTAACTATGATATAAATAAAGGTAACTCAAATGTGATATGATTTATCACTTTAACCTAAAATCAGATAACTTCAAAAACTGATTTAAATGTGTGGAAGCAGAATGCATCCAACAAATACCAGCACCAGAGATAGGGCACTGAATTTCTTCCGGATCACCTCTTTATTTCCCAGCACTGACCAAAAGGATACGTAATCACAGCTCTGTTGGGCTGGAAACATATGGAGGTGAGAAGAATTTTAAATGGTTCCAACATAAGCTAAAAATGGACTATAAAGTAAAGTGCTTTAATGACCTCCTGAAACTCATAAAGACAAAGACCACTGAGAATGACATAAGATAGGCCATTTTGCTTTGGACCAATAGGAAAAAGATGAATTCAATTGAAGAAAACTTAATTGGCTGTAGAGAATGAATAAAATTATGAAAAGTCAAGAAGTTTTATAGGTTGTTTCATATTATAAATAAACTTTTTATATTTTTAAGCCAAAGACCTGGTTAACTATAAAGATTGTCTCTAACTATAAAGATTACACTGACATCCAATAATCCCTAAACCAAAAGGATATGAGATTAATATTTACTGTGTTCTAGTACCACTGGCTACCAATTTTAAATAGGGTCAACTTGTCATATTAAAAAGTAGTATTAAACTCTGGGTTAAATACTCCAGTGTCTGCCTGCTAGAATCAAAACTAAAGAATGATGAAAAAGGAAGATATTGGGAGAAAAAGATGGGTATCAGAAAAACTTAAGTTGCAAACAATGCTGGAAGAATACACCAGTTGCACTTATCCTTTGAGAATCCTTGATTTTTTAAGAAATTGCACTAGGATAAATAAGAAAACATCAATACTAATGATATGTATTTTTTGGAATACATTCATTCACTCTCACCACATGTGGACTGACTGACTCACAAGTGGAAACGCTCACCGGGAGGGGGTCCGGGAGGAAGGCCTGTAGGCGGCCCCGGTGGCCGCAGAGGTGGAGCAGGAGGTGGTCCAAGAGGAGGTGGTCCTGGCATGGGAGGTGCTTGTATCTGAGAAGGGGGAACAGACTGTGGGGGAGCCTGCTGCTGTGAGGAAGCAGATGTGCCATCAGAAAGAGACTCCTCTTTATGCTGCTTTTGTGACTGCTTTTCGGCTTCAGAATCATCTGAATCACCTTCATCATCGTCCTCTGAAAACTCCTCTACTTCTCGTCCCTCCTCAGGGATTTCCTGACCTGAAAGAAATTTTAAACCACGTAAATGGATTTGACTGATTTTTTACAGGCAAGGAGCCAGAAGAGCGATGATTGAAGACACATGCTCAATAAATGCTTTCTTAAAATTAACAACCAAATAGTCTTCTTCAATAAAATACCTAAGATGTGGAAGAATCAAATGGCATTCCACTCATCTGTGCTAGCGAAGCATGATGGAGCAGGCTTTAGAACAAGACAGACCTGGATTTAAATGCCAGTTCAACCATTAACTAGCTGTGTGTAGCTTTGGGCACCTTAATGTCTCCAAACCTTACCTTTTGTAAAATGAGGATTTGTTATTTATTTCAGGGTAGATGGGATACTCAATGGGAAAACGTACATAAAGAAACTGGCATGAGGAAATACCAAAAGGTGATTCACTACTCTTCCCCTACCTTACCTGCCATTCGAAGCATCATGGCTTGAAGAGGAGTCAGCTCCTTAATGTTCTTCTTCTTCTTCCTTGATTTCCCAGGCATATCTGCGAATCGTACACTCAGACCTAAGGTGCCAGAGGAGGGAGAGAAAGGGGGGTGGATTGGCATCAACAAAATTCAGTAAATGCTTATTAAATAACATATGCCTTAAATTACTAGACACAAATGCTGCATGTAAATTTCCTAAGAAAATTTGCAGAAGATAAGCACAGGAAAAGAGCCATATTAAAGGTAGTACATAAAGTGCCAACTGCTGGTAAATACATGCTATAGTGATTTAAAAGTGATAAAAAAAACAAACTTCAAGAATACTAATAACATCTTTATGCCACTAAAATTGAACACCAAGATAAAAATAGATAATTTTTAAGAATGTAAGTTACTAAAATTGGTAAAAGAAGTGGTATGACCAGATTAAACAAAAATGAAATGGTAGTCAAATATTTACTCACTAAAAGGCACCTGGCTAAAATGGTTTTTATAAGGAAATTCAGCCAAACATTATGTTACAGAAATTTCTTGTGAAAGGGAATAGGTAAGGATGGAATGCTATCCAGAACTCATGAAACTAGCATTATACTAACCTACTAGCCAACATAAAATATAAGCAAATTGAATGACAGTTTAAAAGAGAAAAAGAAACTATTAACACAAAAGATTGGTCTAGAAATGCAAGATGGTTTAACATTACAAAAGCTATAATGTGAATCTTTTGCCTTTTACCCTAGACAAGCCACAATGCAGTTCATTACAATAAAAAACTTATCATTCTGACAGATGCTTAAAAAGTATTTATTATAGTTCTTAGAAAACTAGAACTAGGAGGGAAATTCTTTTTTTTAAAAAAAAAATATTTTATTTTCCATAGAGAGGAAGGGAGAGGGATAGAGAGCTAGAAACGTTGATGAGAAATATCCACCAGCTGCCTCCTGGGGATGTGCCCGCAGCCAATGTACATGCCCTTGACCGGAATCGAACATGGGACCTTTCAGTCCGCAGACCGACACTCTATCCACTGAGCCAAACCGGTTTCAGCAGGAGGGAACTTTTTAATTGACAAAAAGGCTATTCACTAGACACTTTTCAACATCATATGAAATGATGCAGTGTTAGGAACATTCTTGGTAAATATTTACAAAAGGATAAGAGTTCCATGTGGGTGGGCTTTAGTTTTGTTTATACTACATCCTTAGTGCCTGCAAAAATGCCTTGTATACAGTAAAAATTCAGTGAACACGATCTGAATAAATGCAATGATCAAGTGTGCACTGATAAGTCCATGTTAAAAAAACAAAAAACAAGCCGAAACCGGTTTGGCTCAGAGGTAGAGCGTCGGTCTGCGGACTGAAGGGTCCCGGGTTCGATTCCGGTCAAGGACATGTACCTTGGTTGCGGGCACATCCCCAGTGAGGGGTGTGCAAGAGGCAGCTGATTGATGACTCTCTCTCATCAATGTTTCTAACTCTCTTTCTTGCTGTAAAAAATCAATAAAATATATTAAAAACAAAACAAAAACAACAACAAAAAACAGTTGTTAGAAAGAGGAAAATAAGCACAGATCACAAAGTCCCAGAAGAAATGGGAGTCGCTGTGGCTCTAAGGGCTTTCTACTTTCTAGTAATAGCTCCATAGAAAGGGTGCTCCACAATTTTTCATTACCAGTTCTCTCCATCCACCCTTTAAAATTAGCTTTTTGATATTATGCAACCATAATTCTTAACAGGAGAAAAAAAATTGTCATTATAAATACTAATATTGGTAGTATTATTAAAACATAAATACAGAAGTGGTAGGCTATAAAAATAATTCCAAGAGAAACTCTAAGACTATTGGGGTGCGACGCATTATACATTTTATAATGCTCAATACCCATTAAAAATGGTTGAAATTTTCTTGATGAATATCATAAATTACTTTTTAAAATCACACCTAACTCAGTCTGAATTTATAATAGTCAAACACATAACATACATTATGGATATAACATGTTTCCATTAAGTCATGACTCCAATGGCCTATCTGTATAATTATGGTTCTGGTTCATGTAATATACCATGATCACACATAATTTAAAGGTAGGTATTTAAATAGACTTATTAATACCCATGAGTACATCTTTATGCTGTTGAATAGCTATTGTCTTCCCCTGAAAAGACATTTTTATTTTATTTATAGCTTAATTGTTTTTACATCCATTAGTACTTGGTATGTGTCAAGAACTTTGAGATAGCTGAGATATAAAGAATACAACTATGATCCTTCCTTGCAAGGAGCTCACAATTATTTCCACAGATGCATTAATAAATCAGGACTTAAATCTGTGTCCTATTTATTGATTAATACCATGGAACTTTCATCTGTACATACCTGATTTTTTTTCTTCATTGTTACTTCTTTCATTATCATCACGGTGCACAAATTCATCTCCTTCACTTTCTCCATCTGATCTGTCAGTGTCGCTGTCATCAGTACTGTCATCATGCTTATCTTGATCCATGTCCTCAGGATAGCCATCATCTTCACTGGTGCTGGAAACATCATCATCATGATCCCGTTGAGCTGAAAAAGGAGGGAACAGGGAACAAGTAATATGACTGGATCCTCCTTTATATGATACTCCGAAACACAGAAAATTATGCTCATTATATAACACAATTATCTATTGTTTTAAAAGTTTGTGTAGATCTCAGCTATTCAGATGGTCTGACAGTATTTTCAGTTCACAATAGTTAAAATTCAAATTTGAAAACAAATTACATTTAGAAGTCTGTATACATACACATATACACAATAACTGTGACTATACAATACTCAGCGCAGATGACAAAGCTGAAAGGGAAACAGATAGTTAAGTCTTAGGGAATTGGTAGTAAGTGGTATTTCTAGGAATAGCCTAATTTGAAACACAATAAACATTTCTATGCTATGTTTGATGCTTTTACTTGGCTAGATCCTATGATTTACACATCCTTTAGTATGTACATGGTATCATCATTTATTTCCAAAATTCTGAGGGTGGTGAATGGGGCCAACCAAAAAATGACATGGAAAGGCTGTGAGAGCAAAAAACCTTCACTCCTTACCAAGTTCAGGACTATATAGCATGTCTTCATCTCGCCGACGAGGGGGAAGATCCAGGGCAAAGCCCACTTTACGGCCATACATTTGCAAGACTTGAGGAGGAGGTGGACCAGGGGGCGGACCAGGAGGTTTTCTACCAGGGGGCAAACGTGGAACACCATGCCCAAGAAGAGGAAGAATAGAGACTGCCCTAGTTGGAGGCCTGTGAAGAAAATGTTATAGGTATCACATTAACAGTGGTACTTACTTCCTCTTCTAAACAATTTCCAAGGGACTTTAAAATTTCATTTTTAATCAATTCAGATGCTGCTTATATTCACATTTATCTTTTATTCCCTGCTGCATTAATTTTGGCTATAGAGAGTCCAGAGGTGCTTTTAATACATTTGATTATGCTACAACTTACCCATAGGCTGAGGTCTTCTTAAGGATGGAGGGTGGCTGGGCACCAGGAAGTGGAATGTCCTGGATCAAGATGTTGGAAGGAGCATGGGGCATATCTGGCAAAGGGATACTATCCACTTCCACATGCTGAGCATTCTGAAACAGAGAGAATCTGTCACTAGAAGGTAAGAATAATCCACAAACTTGACACTAAAAATTCAATGTCAGCTGAATAACTTGGGATTTGCTTTTCACCTAAAATGTATGTCACAAAAAATTAAGAACAGGCTTCATCAATATTTCCAATCTGTAAATGAACTGAAAAAAAAATCTATCTCTTCAGAAAGAACCATACCCAATTGTTTTTCTCCCTGTATCAATGAATTCTTTTTGATTTTGGTTTGAAATAGCTGCTGTTTAGAGAAATCTAGGTGTCTGGTACTAAAGCCACCCTATTTAATATTCTGGATGACAAATAACATCAATAACAGCGTATTTATTCCCAGTGGCCTTGGGCTCTAACTAACATCAGTCTGCCTTTGATGAAGTTCTGCCATGGATTAGCTGCATGTCTGAGCAAGTTACCTTAGTTTTCTTTTTCTGTAAATGGGAACCCACACTACCTACTTTACAAATATTGTAGCATTTGGTGTTTTACAATATTATTTGGAGGCAAAATTTACAATGACATTTAAAATTCAATGAGTTCTGACAAAAGCATGTATTCATACTAATTCCCAGTTAATCCCTAATGATATCTCAAAACAATTGCCACTACAAATTTTTTTTTCCTAAACTACAATATCATACAAATGGAATCATAACTAGAGAAGTTTGGTATGCTTTGAGATTTAAAAATACCCAGCAATTTCCAGTTTTTGTCTTAATAATATGTTGGCAGATGGATTAATTTTTCTTGTATATGTTCAGTTTGATAAGAAATTGCCAATAGTAAGAGGTTCAACAATTAATTTTCCCATTAACAGGTTTAAGAGCAAATCTAAATATAACACTTTAGTTTCTCTTTCAAAAGAAACTAATTACCTTCACAGCATCAAAATACTGGCTAAGTTGAGCCCTTTTCTGTTCATATTCTACTTCTAGCTTTCTCAATTCTTTGTAAATATCTGGGTTCTCTTTTTCATAGAGCCGTAGAATCCGTTCAAAGGTTTCACGCAGCTTTTTACGCTTGTCTTTCAGCACCTTCTCATTTAATTGTGGCTGTTGCACTGGGTTAAACTCTGAGAGGAAAGAGATTATGGAATTAAACTCAAAAAGTCACTTCATTTAGGTTGTCAAGAACTACATGATTTAATAAAAAATTTTTATTGTAACATAATTATAGGATATATCTGGAGATAGGCACCAGATATATCCTATAATTCCTAAAGAACTGCAATAGGTACTTATGAAAATTACACTTTTTAAGAGGGCTATTTATTGTATTTTCCTAAGAAATGTCACCTAATTATTCCATCATCACTGTATTAAAAATCAACTTTCACTCCTCTATGCTAATGACTTGATATAGTTAAGCTTCAACCAGAGACCTAAATCCCTGGCTCTGTCATTTAATTCTGAGATCTCGGGCACTTTATTTAAATTCTTTTATTTTCAGCTTCTTCATCTGCAAAATGGGGACCTCAACTACACCACAACAGAGGTCTGGTGATTAAATGGGATCACATAAGAAATATCCAGAGGTGTCTGGCTCATCATTTAACTGTTATTCTTTTGTCTCGTTACCATACAACCTTCTCTTCCCAAATCTGCCTGGCAGTCATACCTGCCCCCTCCATCACTCTTGCCAGGGACTGACTCAGAGATCAAATGGTACACGATCCAAACTGGGGCCAGATCCCTGTCTGAGGTTTTAAAATGCAGATGTGGGAGAAGCTTTCACAAGCAGAGATGAAATAAACCTAGAGCTATCTGTGACCTTGTCTTCCAACCACCATTATTTCCCATACTTATTCTACCTTCCACCCCAAGAAATTCATTAGGAGCATTCTGAATAAAGTTAATATAGAAAAGACCAGAGAGACGAATAGGCTTGATAAAGATATCTGGGTTTTTGAGGTCAGCAGCCCTCAGGGATTTCCAAATGATGGGAGTCAATGTATTCTTTTCCTGATTACTTTCTACTGAATTTTCTATAGTGTAATTAGAGTGCTGATATAGTCCCCTTCTCCCTTTTTCTTAAAGAATAACAAGTTTAATTATCTTCTTTCCTAAATCTCATTAACTTGTCAATTTATTCAAAACCAGAGGGCACTGTCTTACACCATAATATTCCTGGTGAACATCCTCAATCAATTTAATAGGTAATATCCTGATACTCTGGGGACAGCATTTGTCCTTACTGGAATTTAGACCAGAGGCAACAAGTGGATCAGTTACAGCTGAACTGGGAAAGACTGGCATCATGCAGCCTGGCCCAGAACTCTCGCCCAGGTTAGTGTACAGGCTCTGCCACATTACTTTAGAACGCTTATAATACTGCATGCACATAAAGCTGGATTGTTTGGGGACCCCATTTAATGCATCATCAAGGAGACCCACTGTAACTCTTACTGTTTTTGGGCAAACAACTGAAATATTTTGGGTATCTTTGTAACAAAAGTTATAAAGATCACTTTAATATGTAATTTAAAAAGTGGCAGAGGCAGAAGAGTGGCAAAAACTCGACAGTTAGAAAGGATATGGAGTTGACTAATCATGCATGTTGGGAAACTTCTATTAAAAAAAGAAAAATTAAAAATCCCATGTTCTAATATTAAGAAAATAAATATCTGTGGATTGGAATAAAATTTCCAGTGGCAGATCACACAGGATTCTCTACCTCAGATGCAAGGAAAGATAACATCTAGTGACCTCGTGTGATTCCAGTTATGGCAAAGCAGTGATACTGAAGATTCCTATAGAGACTAAATAAAACTATGAAATGTAAATTAAAAAAAAAGGGGGGAGGGATCCCAATATGGTAACTGATATTAAGTATTTGATGATTTCTGCTACATCCTTCTAAGTAGTAAATTACCTGTGGATAATCTCATTGGAAAAAATGGGAAATTGATATACTCATGGGACCTAATAGATTTACTCGGTAGCTGTCAAAATTAAAAAAACAAAACAAGACTAACAAAAACCCCAAGGTGATTTCAGAAGCCAGATTTCCGTCTTCTCTCAAAAATAATGAGCTGGCCAAAGTGGGTGTTTATTTATAACAAGGAGCTCAAGCTAAATAATGGCTTCCCTCTTATTCCAGACATCTTCTGTTTACAATTAACTCCCCACTACCCCATTTGGTTGTTGTGATATTAAAACCAAATTCAAAGGTCAAATGCCACCATGCTTTAGTTTTTCTTATGCCTGCTTCACTCATTATCTGCTTGCCTGCCTCTGTTATTTCTGCCATAAAATCTAGCCTTTTAATAAATTCTTACCCATTTCATCCAATTTCTCCATGTCCCGGATAATTTGTTTGGGATCCTTCATCTTCAGAACTGCAGCTCGTACCATCATGCGCTGTTTTTTGTTCTTAGGAAAAGGAAAGAGCAGTATATCAAGAAGCTGGACACTCATGAGTTTTTATTTCAATCTGCTTCAAGAATCTATTTAAACTGGGATTGAATTTATTTTCTGATCTGTTTCAACCACCAGAAACAGAATTATGTAACTTTTTACTCTAAAGAAATGTTTCAATTTTAGACAAAGAGGTAAATAAATGTTATTTATTAGAAGTGCTTTCTGAGACAAGTATTTGAGACCTAAAGCAGTCACTTAAAATATTTTAGCTTTGTAAATAAACAAAGATTTCAGCTACATTCTGAAATTATAAAGTTTTGTAGGATTTTAATGCTAAACAATGCAACAAGAATACATAATTGAAAACAATTAAAATCTTAACATTTTTCTCTACATGCTAAGTAAGGTATTATACTAACAAGTAAATCCTTCCTTATTTTGGGAAGCACTTTGTCACAAACTCATCATCTACAAAACCAGGAAAATGAACAATTCAGCATCACATTTATTTTCACTCACTAGCTCAGTAGCTGTTAACAAAATAGTATATTATAATAACTAACAAAAAAGTGACTTTCACAAATATTTCCTCAGCTGTGAAAGGTAATCATGTAAACAATGTGACACATTGTGAGCTATCTGCAAGGTTACTCACTTCAGTTTCCAAGTACAGATGGCCCCTGACTTCCCATGATCTGACTTTATTTACCATTGTGCCGAAGTCATATGCATTCGGTAGAAACTGTACTTCCAATTTAGATGCCTTTCTGGGCTAGCCATATGCAGCACGACAATCTCCCATGATGCTGGGCAGCAGCAGGATGACTTTGCCCAACTACAGACTAATGGAAGTGTTCTGAGCGTGTTTAAGGGAAGGGAGGGTAAGCTATCAAAAGCATTTTTCCTGAAGATATTTTCAATTTATGATGGACTTATCAGGACATAAGAGTAACCTCATCTTAAGGAGCATTTGTATGATATTTCGGATTAGTAAATTTTATAGCTTATTATAAGAAGTATATTTTCTGGCAAATAATTGAAAATGTCTTATTAAAATCCACTAATCCCAAATGTAAGATGTGACGAACAACACTTATAGCTAATTTGATAATCTGAAATCATACCTTCTTTAATTCTCTCTTCCGGGCTTCTTTCCCTTGAGAAAGAGAAAGAGAGAAGACAGACCTTTCAAATCGTGACCATTATTATAGCATTTCCTCAACACGGATAACTCACACTGTGGCTAGCCGTCCTGTAATCTGTGGGTTCTTTAGCAGCATCACTGGCTTCTACCTACTGGATGCCACTAGCACCCTTCTAATCTGTCAACCAAAAATGCTAACATTCTTTTTGTCTTCTTTACAATTAGGAACATAAAGAAAAAAAATGCCATAAAATATTAAAGAACCTGCAAACCTAATTTGTTCAAAATCCTGAATACATAAAGAAAGCTTTAAGTTAGTTCTATTTGTGCAAGTCCATCAAATTAGAAATATGGGTGTGAATTTTTTTTTTTCATGTTTGAAGTGTTAATCATGTGCCCCCAAGAACACTGGGTAACTTCACACAACTGACTCCTGGCATGCTGGTCTTGTTAATTAGGACATCAAGAAATAGATTCCGTGGAAACCGGTTTGGCTCAGTGGTAGAGTGTCGGTCTGCAAACTAAAAGGTCCCAGGTTCGATTCGGTCAAGGGCATGTACATTGGTTGCGGGCACATCCCCGGTAGGGGGGTAGGCAAGAGGCAGCTGGTCAATGTTTCCCTCTCATCGACATTTCTAGCTCTCTATCACTCTTCCTTCCTCTCTGTAAAATATCAAAATATATATTTTTTTTAAAAAAAATAGATTCCCTAATGCTTACAATTTCTACCACTTTTCCTCTTCAGCATCCTTATTAATGGATACTTACGGGCTTGGTCTGTGGGGTTCATAAACTTTCCACTCTTGGTGGATGATGTAGATCTTCGTCCCATGTTGACAATCTGTGTGGTTCACTTGTTTATTAAAAAAACACACACCAAACTACCAGGATCAACATAAGAATGTCCAAACCTGTAGAAAAGTTGTAAAAGAGCATATCAGAGTTTATCTGAGCCAAACTGATGCCCTGCCTGGCTTGCAAGATCTCAAAATTGCTCTGGATGATGACAGCTTTGCAGTCCCTGTTGTACCTTTGGAATTAAGCAGGGAATGTGAGCACCATTACACTGAGGTGGGAGAAAGGGAGGAAATACCTAAGATTGGGTTTCAGGATCGTTAATAAGATAATGTGGCCCCTTGAAGGCCCGTAAACTTTCGGAGGGGTCTGAAAAAGCATTTTAAAAGTGTGTTAACCTAGCCGAAACCGGTTTGGCTCAGTGGCAGAGCATCGGTCTGTGGACTGAAAGGTCCTGGGTTCGATTCCGGCCAAGGGCATGTACATTGGTTGCGGGCACATCCCCGGTGGGGGGTGTGCAGGAGGCAGCTGGGCGATGTTTTTCTCTCATCGACGTTTCTAGCTCTATATCTCTCTCCCTTCCTCTCTGCAAAAAAAAAAAAAAAAAAAAATCAATAAAAATATATTTTTTAAAAAAATAAATAAAAGTGTGTTAACCTGGAAGCACACACACACACAGACAATGGCCAGGGCTCGCTTAACAAAACCGTAAACCTTTCCTTAGGAACGTTACAGGCTACAGGAGGCAGACTTTGTAGGAGTAGAGCTTACAAGGACACCTTTCCTTCTTCATAAAGATTGTATCAGGTCTTATCGGTGCCTCTTTCAGCAGGTGTTCCATTGCCCTGACTTGCGCCCAGAGTTTCCACGCGCTCCAGGGGCACCGCGTTTGCCGGGTGAAGGGGTTCCTCCTCCGAGACCCGGTGGGGGGGCCGCGGCAGCAAAGCCGGGACGAGTACCAGCTCTCCTATCCTGGACTTTCCTCTCCGGCTTTCCTCTCTCCGGGATCCCCCGGCTCCTGTTTTGACTCACCTTTCCGAGACGCAACCACAACACTCTTTACAGTAACGTCTACAGAATCCAGCGCCGCTTGGGTCTGCGCACACGACCGTGTAGCCTTAAAGCGCCGGCGGCGGGGGAGGCGGGCCCCGGGGCCACGAGGGAGCTCCGCGCCGGCAGAGAGGAGGCTCCCCGGGGAAGGAGCCACCGCCAGCCAGGGGTCACCTCGGCGGCAACCGCCGCGACCATAGCGACGGTTGACCCCGACTCGAGGTGCAGACAGCAGACCCAAGGCCACCTACCAATCCCCGCGGGCAGACAGGAGGCGGCGCTACACCGACCCCGGCGAAGTCCGCCGCCAAAGCGCTTGGCCGCCGCTCCGCCGCAGGCTCGGGGATCCCCCTGCAGTCCGCGACCCGGGAGACCCCAACCAACCGCGGGGGAGGAAGAGCGGGGCGCAGGGGCCTACCGTCCCCGCGGCCACCGCGCGGGCCCCCCCCAGGAAAGCGACGGGAGAGACGAAGAACCCGCCTGGGGCGACCCCGCGCACTCACACGCCTGCTGGGCTCCGGGACTGCGAGGAGCCGGGAGGGGAGGGCTCTCGGCCTCTTTCCCTTCGTAAGGCCCTTCAACTCGGCTCCCGGTCAGCTATCCAGCAACCGCCATCTTGAAACCTCGCGCCCCGCCACCATCCCTACGTCACTTCCTCTCCCCGCGGGGCCCGAGATCTCGGCGTTTCTCGGCCCTGGAGACGTACGGCGTAACCAAGGACTCCGTGGCTGGAGTCGCTTCCGCTCCAAGGCAGGACCTAATTGGTCGGCTATCTGATAAGAGCCCGCCCTAATGTGACGCAGTACAAAAGGCAACCAGGTTGATCGACACTTCTGTCGACCAATAGGAATAAGAAAACGAGCCAGCCCCGGTGTGATTGGCTGGCGTAAAGATGGCCCTGTCTCTTGGGCCAGAGCTATCTGACCTCAAATCCGGTGCTTAATTGATTGCTTTAGACCGGCGGATTCAGTAATGAGAAGTGTGTTATGGAGTTTCTGGGTCCTGGAGTTGTACTGGGACTCTTTTTTTTTTTTTTTCTCTCTCTCTCTTCATGACGTAAGTTAGTGTGATCTTTTAGGAATATCTGTTTGGAAACAAATCCCCGAATAAATAGATATATATTTGCTGCTGTGTTTTGCCAGTGTCTGGAAGTTCAGTAGTTGTTTATGGACCCACAGAACGTTTGTAGACATGTGAGCAGATGAATCAATACCCTTATTGGAGTCCCAGATTGCTAATCTACAGGATCATTATTTTTGGAAAGGAAGTGTGGGGATACTTGTCCGTTTTAAATTTACGATAGTCGAGGTGGTTATATTCCTTGGCTTCTGGTCTTTTCACCAGACAAAACCCCTATGTGATGTCACTATACGTAGGCGATAATTCCCTTAGTTCTAGCGTTCGAAGGTTCTTTCTTTCTCTTCCACCCGCTCTTTCTCTAAGTCTCCTCCCTTGTCATTTCCTCTTAAAGGTAATTTTAAATACTTAAAAAAATTTTTTTTCCCTTAAAGAATATACACTTGTTTATTTCTGATCTTACTCCGAATATTCCTTATAAGAAAATGTTAGATGTAGGTCAATTCTTACAATCAGTGATCAGTATTCTAAAATACTGGTGGAGGTACATATTAATGTTTGGTAGAATATTTAAATGTGCACTTAACTGTTTAAGATTGGTCCTTTATCTGAACTAACCATAGTTTTAGGAAATCCTTGATTTGGTTTTAGACTGACTTGAGTCTCAGAAATAACAGTAAAAACGTTCTTGTAGTTTAAAGCTTATAAACCAGGTCATAAACAACAAAAATATTTAATATTGAAGTAAATTGTAATATTTTGGAACTAATATTAAAAATCAATGATAGAAGAGAAAATATTTTTGAAAAATTAATGTATTTCATTCTAGCTTTTACTTTTTGAGATATGCTGAGGTTTTTAAATTTCAAGACATTTCTTGAACTTGGATGCAAGAATCAACTACAACAAACATGTTTTTGAATCAACAGCTTATTAATAATTTTGTAAGTATAATCTAAGAATTTCAATAGGAAATTATTAGTTGGTGCAGGATTTAGAAAACATTTCCATTGCAGAAATTTAACTGGACCATTAGGCCTTCATAGTATCTGGATATTTCTGAAATTAATGTATTTTATAAAATGGGCTACCCCACTCTTTTAAAATATATTTTTATTGATTTCAGAGAGGAAGGGAGAATTAGAGAGAGAGAGAGAGAGAGAGAGAGAGAGAAACCTCAATGATGAGAAAGAATAGTTGATGGGCTACCTCCTGCAGGTCTCCTACTGGGGATTGAGTCTGCAAAACTGGGACTTGTAGCCCTTGATGGGATTGAATTTAGGACCTGTCAATCTGCAGGCTGGCCCTCTATCCACTGACCCAAACCAGCCAGAGCTGAATGACAAATTCTTGAAAGAGTTGCTACTTCCTCTCCTGCACTCTGAACTCATTATTTGCAGGTGTATCTTGGATTTGCTTAAAAAAAAAAAAAAAAGTTCCAGAGTGTTCAAACACTTCACTTGAGGGATATTTAATTATCACACAACAGTTGATCAGGGTTGATTATAGTTATAGAAACAAAACCTTTTATTTTTTTAGTTTTAACTTTTATCTGTTAAAAGTCCATTCAGATTATAGCGCATAATTTAGAAGTTTACAGAACCACTGACTCTTTTCATCATAGAAGTAAGAAGTTACAAACCGTATTCCAGTCTTTTCCAGTTTACAGAAAATTGGATTTTAACTGATGGTTGAAATTATGGTAGTGTTTCTATTACATTCAGAGGTCCAGGGTTTGTGTCCAGGCAGAAATTACATAACTTAGAACTAAATTATGTCTGAAGTGTTAGGAATAAAAACTTATGCATTCAATGTACATTTTGAAGATTTTGGCTTGCAATTAGGAAGGAAAAGGCAACCCCTACAACTGCTACCCTACATTAGTATATACCCTAATATCGAGCTGGTAGAGCAGAGTTAGACAAATCCTAGGATTCTCTCCCATGGTCTAGCACCAGCTGGTCCAGGCATTTGTCACTGATGCAAAACTCAAGTAATCTTTCCAATCTGTTACCATATTTATGTCTATCTTGGAAGCTTATGGAAAATGAAGCTAATCCAAGAAACCAAACACTATTATTGAAAGAGAAGCAGAAAGTATTCCAGTGGCAAATAAGGTGGCTGTTTATTTTATCTGGTGTTTCACTGTATTGGTGACCTCAGTAATGGCATGATGATATTTTTCTGAGGCTGACTTGAATTCCACCAGATGCTTCTCATAACTTTTGATGGCTGCCTGTAGCTGCGTTTTCTCCACTGCTCCCAAGATGGCACGGAAGACCATATCTATGCCGAGGCCAAGAACAGCAACTCCTATACTACCAAGGAGAGAAGCACCAATTTGAGCCAACACAGTGACCAACTTGTTAATTATGCCAGTGGTGACATTTGAGCCCACGAGTTTAACAGCCACTGCACTGGCTGCAGAAGTGGCTTCTCCCAGGACGACTGAAATAACCTTTTGTACGATTGCAATTTTCTCTGTTTCCCTTTCCTTAATATCCTGAAGTTTTCTATAAAGGGTTGGCTCTAGTTTATCTTTTAGTGCTTCATCAACCTTTTGCAATTCCTTTTGTATTCCCATCACGGCTTGGATAATGGTATCACAGTTTTCTTTGATGGTCCCATTCCTGTTCATCTCAATGGAGGCCAGCCTGCACCCCAAATGCATATTTAAAACTCCAATCAGCTCATTGGTGGCACGGAAGCTGTCGGATAAGCAGTCTAGGAGCTGTTGGTGAAGATGGTGTACTTCTTCCCGCCTCCTTGGGTTCTCGGGGTAGAGGAAGTCACTCTGTGCCATATTTCAAATATGATCTCTGAAAAAGAATATGGTAAATTTTCACTAAAAGTCTTTAAAGAAGATCTGCTGTTTGCATAGATCTGACTAGGAAATCTTTTATTTCATGAAAAGCTAAGTAGCAATATACTATGTAAGGAATTCCTTAGGAAACTCAACAGGTTCTTCAAAACAATTATTTTTATGAAACTTGAAGTCAGTGTATGGAAACGTAGATAACAGAACACAAGCTATGGATGCACGAAGGAATTCCATTTTGTGGCGAGGGGAGATCCTAGATATGAAATATTTGTGTTTTTGAGGCATCTGATTATTAGTAAATAAATGTGATTATTTTCAAGTAATATTTAATAACATATTTGAAACACTGCAGTCTGAAATGGTTAGCTCTTGATAACCAGAGCTAATGGTTAGCTCCTTTATTTCTCCAACATCTAGTCACCACACTGAATAGACCTGTTGGGTTGATTTCTTCAGGATCTGGAGTTAAGTTAACAGGGCCAGAAGAATATTAAGATCTTCAAGTTTACAAGGCTATTAATATATAATTTTGTTTTCATACTCTGTTACCTTATTTACAATATTCAAATCACTTTGTATAGCTTTACAGGCAATGTCTTTAAACATAAGGAACATTGAAAGGCAAATATAACAGAGCTTTACAAAAAAAAAAGTCCATGTGATGAAAGTATAGATTCAAGATTCTTTGCATTACAATCTCACTTGAGGAGAAAAGACATGGTGCAGGGGACAGCAGTTATGACCATTTCTCTGATTCTCTATTTTCAAAGCTTATAAGATAAATTATTTAGAATAATCTATATTGTGGTTGGCCATTATTAAGATTACTTAGAGTTACCGAAAGAAGATAATGCCATTTCACAGAAGTATTAAGGGATAAGTAGCAAAGCACTTCATAGAATGAATAGAATAAATCTAGTAGGAGCCTCATGTGTTTGCACTTCTGGCTCAGAGTACCATGAAGAGAAAAAAGGAATAAACATGCTCTTATGAATTATTTGTCTAAAAGTGTGAGCCTAGTGAAAACAATGTTACTCGATGTGAATATCTTGAGTAGGATTGCTATGTGCCTGGCATTTTTATTTTTCACTTAAACTCTTGGAAGACAAGAAAGAGAAAATGGAGTTCTGTATATTTGTGTGGTATCTGGCACATTCTCTCTTTGAGTAGATAGTATCTTGGGCCCTCAATTAAGACCAATGTTTTTAGGCTAGATAGGGCAACCTGAGAGGTCTGGGATAAAGGATGTGCGGTGTTTTTCTCTCAAGAAAGGAAGCATGAAGTAAAAAAGATATAATTTAGAAATGGAGAGGGGAAGATTTTTAAAAAAATGGATAAGAAACACAATCATCTATACTGTTAAATTTAGAAAAATGCACTGGTACCCCTGGTGGAATAAACTTTATCATGGTCAAAAATTCATTTTTATCTTTGATTCAGATCCAGTAAAACACACACACACACACACACACACACACACACACACACACACACACGACCAAACTTCCCCAAGACAGTGTTTAAAAAATACCCATTTAAAGAAATTGTTTGTTGAGAGTCTATTAAATAGTCCCCAAACTCACCATCTGGTAGTATACAGAAATTATAACTATAAATTTGGACTTTTATTTCTCTTTTTTCTTCTAGGAATTTTTTATTAAACTTTTTTTTGGTGGGGGTGGGTCTTAGTTTTCAGATATTATCATGAAATGAAAACTCTACTTTCTGACTTTGAATTCAGAAGATCACCAACTACATCTCTGTTCAGGTATTTAGTTGAGTTTTTCATACCTTGAAAAAGTAGAAATATATCTAACAACTATCATGTGCCACTATCTGAAGGCCTAACTTCCAGAAAAGGTGTGTGGTTCTATTGACTCCAAGGTAAACAAATGAAGAAATGAACTTTATTCTGGGACGGGAGGTCAAATGCTTCCAAGTGATCAATTTCTTCTTAAGAAATTAATTATTTTAGCACACTTAACAAACTAATCATTATATATATATATATATATATATATATATATATATATATATATGCTGAATAGGAGAGACTAATCTTTTCAGGAAAAATAATGATGGCACTTTTTCCTTCTCAAATTCTAAAACACTCAAATGCAATATTAACCAGTATTATACAGGTGAAAGAGTAGATGGAATTGTGGAACAAAATAGTCCTCAAAGCAGACCCTTCTATACATTTGATTTAATATATAATAAATGTAGTATCTCAATTCGATGGTAATTGAGATTATTATTTCATAAATTATTCTGACATAATGAGATATAGTTTTAGGGGTTAAAGGGGATTTTAAAATATTATAATATATGTAAAAAATCAACTGATAAATAGAAGAAAATGGGTAATTTTCAAATGTCAGTATAGAAGAGGACTTTATAAACGTAAAAACATTGAAAAAAGACTAAAATTTGATTAACAAAGATGACCACGTAAAAGCAACTAGAAGCAGACTATAAAGAATACAATAAGCATGAAATATTAATTTTTAAAGAATGTTATTAATAAAGTAATAATCTGGTACCTAAATTAGCAAACAACTGAGCAGACAGTAAATCTAGTAGTAGCTAACTGATGAGAAAAGTTCAATCTTACCAGAAGTCAAAGACACAATATTTTTTCAATTGCGAAAGTAATATTTTCTTTAAAAAATATATATATTCTACTGAATTTTTCTACAGAGAGGAAGGGAGAGGGACAGAGAGCCAGAAACATTGAGGAGAGAGGAACACTGACCAGCTGCCTCCTGCACACCCCCTACCGCGGACGTGCCTGCAACCAAGGTACATGCCCTTGACCGGAATCAAACCCGGGACCTCTCAGTCCACAGGCCGACGCTCTGTCCACTGAGCCAAACCGGTTTCGGCGAAAGTAATATTTTCTTTCTTTACCTGCTGAATCCCTTGCACCTGCACTTTTATACCCAGATGATCCAGGCACCAATTCATAATTTTGTGCCAATAACAAGTCTGAGAAAGAGACATCAGGAAGTGCTCAGAATTATTTTTCAGATCTCATAGAAAAGGACTTTAATTTTTCTAAGTCTGGCTTACCTTCCTAGCTCTTTTCTTCTTAGGGAAAGTAGTTGGGAGGGTTCCTTATCTTCAGCTTGACTGCTCCTACACCTGCTCCAGTACTGACCACACAAGATTATTTCTGTCCTAACAGTGAAATAAATGCTAGAGAATTAGATGGAGGAGAGGTGGGGTTTGAAGGTGAAACTAATGAATTATTTCTTAGGTGAAATTTGAAGAGCCTGGTGAAGGAAGCAATTCAATAATTCAGTAACAATTTATCTAATTGAATAGCACCTTACTATGGATAAGGCGGGAGGCTAGGTTCTGTAGAGCACACGAAAACAAAAAAGACATGGTTCTTGCTTTAATGGAAATTCTATTCTAATTTACACATTGTGGACGGCTCATGAGAATTCTTGCTTCATATCGCACAGTGTTTTTACAAAGTAGCATACTTTAAAAAGATATTAGCTTGTAAGACTGATTTAGCTTCAAAATGCAATGGGTTTTTAATTTTAAGGCGTGCTTTTAGCATTCATGTAAAACGTTTTTTTGTACTCGTTCAATAGAAACTTATCTGGCCACTAGATAAAGCTAGCAATAAAACTACTGGTCCGCAATGTGTTAAGATAGTAAAATTACATGTCATCTTGAAAGTAATATGTCCTTCAAAATTGTAAATGGAGGTGGTGCTTGACTTGTGCAGATTCAAATTTTAAACAAGCCATACTTTGTATGTATTGATACTGAGTCAATATGAAGACATTCAGTTATCCAAAGATGATTAACAATTCGCACCCTCTCAATTTATTACTGCTAAATATATACTTGATATTTAGAGGTGAGGTGATATACCACATGGAAAACCACAGTTGGTAATGTACAGCATTTCCACTATTGACCATGACAATTTAGCTCTGATGCTCAAATTGCTTACTCCACTCAGCAAAACAAAAGACCTTCAATTAATTGGAGTGACCCTTCTTAGAAATCCTATGTATTACTTAGGTAGGGCAAAAGTGATGTCTGATTTAGAATATATAGTATTGTACCTAAAATTAGTTCTGAACCATATGCTTTCCTCTATCTTATCAATTTTTCATGGGTCACCTTCTAAATATGAACTTTTAAAATTCACTATTTAAAAATTATTTTAAGGTAATTACTAGCAGGTAGCTAAGTGGTCTAATGAGTACCTGCACCTTTTGTATGGTGAATGTAAATTATACATTATTTGTTATCACATGATAGTGCTCCCTGTCACTGAAAAATTCACTCTGGACTGTTACCATCTTCTTCTAAACAGCAGAGTTTGTGCTGTTGTATCTGCCCTTGATTATAGTGGCTCTTGAAATAGGTTCGAGAGCCCAGACAATCTGATGGGGAATTACTAGCCAGTAGGGGGAGCACTTGGTCTCTGGCTGCCTATTTCACCCCAGTCTATGCTGAAGCAACTATGCTTTTTTGTGTTGCTGTGTTTGCGTTGTGGGTGGGTAAAATTGTATTTGATGAGTGCTCTGTTGCTAAAACAGAGTTTGGAAAACACAAGTATTTTAATTTATTTGGTAAAAAAGGAAGTAAATTGGGGAGCGTCAGTGATTAGCTTTTGGAATGGAAACAAAGACTAGCTTCAGTCAGATGGATTCTTAATGCATGCCAATTTTATTGAATTGAGAAGTAAACATTCAAAAGCATATCAGAAGTGGTAGAAATATTTCTATGATTGTATCTAAACGTTGACGTTTATTTAGTGATATTATGCAATTATTTTAGTTTTTTAGGAAAGGAATTATTTTAGTTTTTTACCTTACAAGAGGAAAACCTATTGGTTATCACATTTTCAAATAAAAATCCCTCAGGATACTTTTGCGAATAAGAGTAGTGCACGGACTGTCAAATGGTATAGAAATTTAAAGAGAAGAATTAATATTGATGTGATTTGAAATTAATATTGATGTGATTAGTGACATAAAAGAACATTTAACAATTCACGTGAACACACAGTGACACAGGTGTCATTTCACCCTTAATCCTCGCTAAAATGGATTTCTTTACCAATTTGTCTCCTCTGACAATCAGTTATATGAGCTATACATTTTCTTCTTTCTCTAGTATTTTCAGAGACTTAAATAACCACAAGGAACATGCCATGATGTCCTCTGAAAACAAAGTTGTTTTGTTACTTTATTATATTGATGGCTAGGATTCAGGACTGACATGTTATTTCAAATTGCCTGTAATAACGAGGAACAATATTATAGAAGCGCCCAGATTGCTTACCTTGCTGTGTTTCCGAGTTCAGTAGTCCCAGCAGTTGTTTAGTCGTGTGGTTGAAGTGCTGTTTCATTTGGCTTCATCTGGATGTTTCTGATGGAATGTGATGACCTACAGGCTTTGCTTGTTTCTGCTGGGTCCCTCTGCCTGTCTGGTTTATGGACTATTTTTACATGACTTAGTTCCCAAAATTCTTCCATTTCTTATATTAATGTAAAAGTAGTATATATCAAGTAATTATAATTTGAAAGACTAATAACATGGTAAAACTTATTTAGTTTTATGTTCTTTAATGGACTTTTTATTCTTGAAAAGGGCTATACAACTGAATTAATTCAATTCAGTAGAGAAGATGGCTCTTTGATTGCAGTGATCAGATTTTGGGATTTCATCTTGTCAACGAGTCTAGATATTATGTTTCATTTAGCTTCTGTTGCATTTGTACCTCCATCTGTTGCTGACTCATTTGTTTAGGTTTCTAAGAGATATAAATCCAAATATATTTCCAGCCAAAGGTGAATTTTTTGTTGTGCTATTAATTCTTCTGATGTTGATCACTATTTTTCTTGTTAGCTTATTGAATGTCTTAACAGTATAAAAACCTTAAAGACCTTTTAGCTTAAAGTTTAGATCAGAGTCTTCCATCTTCTTCTGGATTCTCTTCTAATCCCCATTTATTTCTCCAGAAGCAGGAGAATAACTCAGCCCAGTGTAATTTTGTGGAGAGACTGCAGGCTTTTGAATAAGTCCTGATTTTGTGGACCCAAAGTGCCTCTTACTAACCAAGTATACCTAGGAAGGTCACTCTCTCTAAATATTTTCATAGGTGTAATGTGAGTATGAGTACATAATTTATGGCTTGGTATAAGAATTGAATGAGATAATATTTTAGATAATGCATGTGAAGCACTTGGCTTAGTGTCTGATCTATGGCAAAAGCTTACGAAATGGAAGTTCTGCCGAGGTCGGTTTGGCTCAGTGGTAGAGTGTCGGTCTGCGGACTGAAAGGTCCCGGGTTCGATTCCGGCCAAGGGCATGTACATTGGTTGCGGGCACATCCCCAGAAGGGGGTGTGCAAGAGGCAGCTGGTCGATGTTTCTCTCTCATCGACGTTTCTAGCTCTCTATCTCTCTCCCTTCCTCTCTGTAAAATATCAATTAAAAAAAATATTAAAAAAAAAAAAAACTAAAAAAAAAAAAAGAAAAGAAATGGAAGTTCTTCTTCTTATAGTATCAACAATAATTTCTGTTATTGTGTGGTTGGAGGGAAAACAACCAGGGTGCTGGCTAGGAGATGTAAAATCTAAGGGGCTGCCTGTTACAGTCCTAAGGAAAGACTGAGTGGGATATTAATTTATTTTTATTCCAATGGGTTAATTTGTAGTGGATGTTGTATCCTCGGGCCCCATCAGGTAGGGGCATGGTGAAAAAAGCAAAAGCAGATGTAGCCCATGAGTATGAACTAGGTATGGAAAGATAAGCAGGATCTCTACAGGTGTGTAGGAACTGGGGTATGGAGATGGGTACAGGGTATACTAAGCAGATGCACAAAACACTGTCGAGCATTTTCAGGGGGGAAAATCCACTATGCTAATGGTACAAGGTATATATGAAAGCTGTGAAGAAAAGGCAAGTAGATTTCTTTCTTTCTTTTTTCTTTCTTTCTTTCTTTCTTTCTTTCTTTCTTTCTTTCTTTCTTTCTTCCTTATTTAACAAATTTTAAATTAAATCTTTATTGTTCAGATTGTTACAGTTGTTCCTCTTTTTTTCTTCCATAGCTCCCCTCCATCCAGTTCCTTACCTTTATCTCCCCTCCCACTGTCCTCATCCATAGGTGTATGACTTTTGTGCAGTCTCTTCCCGCACCCCCCACACTCCTTTTCCCCCTGAGAATTGTCAGTCCACTCCCTTTCTATGCCCCTAATTCTATTATATTCACCAGATTATTCTGTTTATCAGATTTTTTATTCACTTGATTTTTAGATTCACTTGTTGATAGATATGTATTTGTTGTTCATAATTTTTATCTTTACCCTTTTCTTCTTCCTCTTCTTAAAGAATACCTTTCAGCATTTCATATAATACTGGTTTGGCAGTGATGAACTCCTTTAGCTTTTTCTTATCTGTGAAGCTCTTTATTTGCCCTTCAATTCTGAATGATAGCTTTGCTGGGTAGAGTAATCTTGGTTGTAGATTCTTGCTATTTATCACTTTGACTATTTCTTGCCACTCCCGTCTGGACTGGATAGTTTCTGTTGAGAAATCAGCTGACAATTGTATAGGTGCTCCCTTGTAGGTAACTGTTTTTCTCTTGCTGTTTTTAATATTCTCTCTTTGTCTTTTGCTCTTAGCATTTTAATTATGATGTGTCTTGGTGTGGTCCTCTTTGGAGTCCTTTTGTTTGGGGTTCTGTGCACTTCCTGGACTTGTAAGTCTATCTCTTTCACCAGGTGGGGGAAGTTTTCTGTCATTATTTTTCCAAATAGGTTTTCAGTACTTTGCTCTCTCTCTTCTTCTGGCACCCCATAATTTGGATGTTGATACACTTGAGGTTGCCCCAGAGGCTCCTTACACTATCTTCATATTTTTGGATTCTTTTTTTCATTTTGCTTTTCTGGTTAGGTGTTTTTGCTTCTTTATATTTCAAATCTTCAACTTGGTTCTTGTGATTCTCTAGTCTGCTGTTGGATCTCTGTATATTATTTTTTATTTCAGTCAGTGTATGCTTAATTTCTAGTTGGTCTTTTTTCATATGCTTGAGAGACTCACTAAATATATTGGTCTTTTCTAGAAAATTATTGAAAAACCTTATAACTGTGTTTTGAACTCTATATTCAGTAGTTTACTTTCCTCCATTTCTTTTATTTGTGACCTGTTTTTTTGTCTCTGCATTTTGGCTGCTTCCCTGAGTTGATAGAGTGGCTTTTTGTGTTAGGTGTCCTATAGGGCCCAGTGGCTCACCCTCCCCAGTTACCTGAGGTGGACACTCTTGGTGCACCCCTTTGTAGGCTGTGTGCACAGTCTTGTTGAAGTTAATCCTTGATTGTTGTTGGTATCACTGGGAGGAATTGATCTCCAGGCCAATTGGCTATGAGGATCAGCTGTGTCTACAATGGGAGAAGTTCTGTGCTGGGGACACCCTTATGAGGCAAGACTTGCTTCAGTGGCGCTTTGATGCTCACTGAGTTTGCCCCCTGAGTGTGTCCCTTATGGTTTTGAGGAGTTATAACCTGGATGGTCCTCCTCTGACCCCTGGTACACTGACTCTTGGATCTCCAAGGAGGTGCTAATTTACCTCTGCCTGAGGCCACTCAGCAGGAGCTACAGAGAGATCTGCAGATTCCTTATCTTTGTTTGGGTTTTGGAGGTGCCCAGATGAGGCCCAGCTGTGAAGCAATGCAAGCTGCTGTGGGGCCTTGGGCCTTCTTTTGGATGTTCTGGGTCTCTCTGACTCAGCTGCAGTTTGTTAGGTAAGTTTAGGTTTCAAAGGACTAGGCTATTCATATGCAAAAGCTTCTGCACACAGCTTGGATGGGGCAGAATCTCAGGGCTGAGCAAACAGCAATGGCTTCTGTCAGCTCTTCCCTAAGAGGCCCCTGGGTCTCAGTGTCTCTTGGTAATTGCTGCAGGCACCTCTGAGAGAAAGCTACACTCAAGTTTCACCCACTGCCAGACAGTCCAGTTTCTCTCTGTATGAATCCTGCTCCCCAGAGTCTCACCCGGAAGTTCAGAGCAGTTGGGAAGTTGTGTCTCTCAGAGGATTGAAAAAGCCAGCCATATCCTCAGTTGCCAGCCCTTTCCACACTCACCTCTGTACCTCTGCACTTTACTTCCACAGCTCCTCTGAGTCTCAGTGTGCTTTTCTCTTTCCTTCTAGTTGTAGAATTTCCACTCAGCCAACCTTCCTGTGGTTCTGGATGATGTCCGTTTTGTCTTTTAGTTGTAGTTTTGAAGTGATTGTGTGAGGCAGCATGTTCAAGTGTTTACCTATGCTGTCATCTCGGCTTCTCCTCTAATATTGAACCATTAAAGCTTTTTAATTGTGATATAATATTAGGAGGTTTAGATTCAAGAAAAGTCACTTTGTATAAACTGAATTAGTTGGTATGAGGAGTAAACATTGGTTAGCAACTCTAATGCATACATTGGCTTGACAAGATGTGTAAGTATTTGAAACACATAGTGTAATACAAAAGGGTGTAGAGGGTGAATGTCTAGTCTAAAGAGGACAAGTACCACTCGGTAATATTTACAACTCAGATCCTGGGCTGAATGCTGTCAATTCATCTCATTTAAAAAATAATCATTAGAAAGCAAAATTTCTGTCTTTCAGTTTTTAAATTTGGCAAATGATATGAATTTTGAACATACATTGCAGTGGTCTAATAAAAACACATCTGCTGGTTGGATTCTGCCTGTGAACTGCATTTGTAGCCTCTGGACTAAAAGTATTGAGACCAAATGTGACACTATTAAAGTTATCTCTCCTGAGATGAGAGATAACTGGAATAGTAGTTATGGGACCTTCAGGGAGGGGATAGGTAGAATAAGTTCAGAGAGAATTAACAAATCTTAGGGGCAGATTTTCTATGAAAAATAAAGTGAAAATAAAGCAGAGATTAAGGGGAAAATGTGTTTTTTGAGGAGACAAGTGCAGTTTTGGGATACATGGTGTGGAGTATACTGGCATAGTCACCTATAGAGATGACCACTAGGTAGTTTCAAATGAAGAACTGGAGATCAGGAGAACTGCTGAGGCTACACTAGGAGTTTTAGGAGTCATCTGTATACAGATGGCATTTGTAATTTATGGGGACAGTTTAGATCTCCAAGAGAGAAAGTGTAAAATATTATAAGGGTCAAAGACACAGCCTTGCTGAGCTTAGGGGACTGGAGAGCTATTGGTGGTAAGGAGGAAGACAAAGCTGTGGGGGTGGGGGAGGGGAAGGCTTAGGACATACAATGACTAGAATTATACATCATGGAGACCTCACAAAGAGAAAACTTTGAAGTAGAAAGAAATAATTAGCAATTTTAAATAATTGCTAATTATTAAGAACTCAAAATGGCAAGGGTCTGGAAATAGACTAACAGATGTGATCATTAGAAGTAATTGGTGCCTTATAGGAAAGCAGTGGGGGACAGAATAAATTATAATTTCTCTTGTGAGAAATTTGAGAAAGGAAGGAGTGAGATGGCGTCATTACTAGAAGTCAGGGTCAATTTTTTTTTTTTTTTAAATTGAGGAGGAAGCTGAATATGTACATAAAGGAGAAAGAAAAATGAAGAGTGAGGAGGTAGAAGATGCCATTTGGCAGCCATAACAAAACACCATGGTTTGGATGGCTTAAAAAATAGAAATTTATTTTCTCACAGTTTTGAAAGCTGGGAAATCTAACATTAAGTGTCAGTCCAGTCAGTTTTTGGTGAGGGCTCTCTTCCTGATTTGCAGGCAGTCACCTCATTGTACTCTCACATGAATGAGAGAATAAGATCTTTGGTATTTCCTTTTACAAGAACACTAATCCTATCATATCAGAACTATTCCCTTTTGACCTCATTTAAAAAATATATATTTTATTGATTTTTTTACAGAGAGGAAGGGAGAGGGAGAGAGAAAAATATCAATCAGCTGCCTCCTGCATACCCACTACTGGGGATGTGCCTGCAACCAAGGTACATGCTCTTGACCAGAATCTAACCTGGGACCTTGAGCCTGAAGGCTGCCGTTCTACCCACTGAGCCAAACTGGTTAGGGCTATGACCTCATTTAATCTTACTACTTTATGTGCCCTATCTGCAGATATACTCTTACTGCGATTTAAAGCTTCAGCATATGAATTTTTGGGTACTATTTAGTCCACAGCATAAAAGAAAGAGAAAATTATTGATATAACAAAATTTTAGAGGAGATACACACACTCACACAAAAACACAATAAAAATAAAAATAGGATGTTGAACAATGGTTATTGACATTAACAATCCTCTCTATAGCAGAATATAAAGTTTGTAATTAAAGTACTGAAACATTTTTAGACAAGACAGACATTTTGGGATTTTGCATCAAATGGCCTTTATCCTCTTTGAAATGCTGCATTCTCTACCTCTTCAGTCTGCTGTTTTACATCATTCAGAGTTATCTGATTGTTACTTTGTATAGTTTGTCTGAGATTTTTATTTATTTATTTATTTATTTATATTTAAAAAAATTATTAAGGTATTATATGTGTACATAGCTTACCATTGCCCCCCCCCCCACCTTCCATTCATGCCCTCCCTCCCCAGAGTTCTGTGTTCGTTGGTTGTACTTATATGCATGCATACCAGTCCTTCCGTTGTTCTCTTATCTCCCCCCAGGTCTCCTTCCCCTCCCTGCTGTCATTTGACAATCTGCTTGTTTTATGGTGACTATCTCAGGACCACATGAATAGAATCCGCTCCTCATTTGGCAGTCTGCTTGTTTTATGGTGACTATCTCAGGACCACACGAATAGAATCCGCTCCTCCTCTGGTTCACACAGTCCCTCCCCTAGGGTCCCATTGCTTCCCCGGGGCACATGGCTCTCCCAGGACACACAGCCCCCCTGAGACACACGGCTCTCCCGGGGCACACGGCCCCCTAGGACACACGGCTCACCTGGGGCACACGGCCCCTCTGGGACGCTGGGGTCTCGAACTGGAGGCGCCGTGCTAGTTCCTCGCTAGCACGGCGGGAGGGCTGGGACTGTTGCGGGCGGGGAGACCACCTCCAAGGTGTCTCAGCAGAACGGCTGATGACTCGGAGGCCAAGTTCCAAAGCCGCCCACTCCCTGGGCCCGGGGTGGAGTGAGCTCTGTTCTCGATGGGCTTCCCTCACTTGCAGTGGCGGTGTGGCGGAGGCGGTGGCTTTTGTGGCTCAATTTCCACTGTATTTTAAAAATCCACATGGCGCCAGTGGCACCCCTCCTTGGGGTCCCGGCAGAGGCTCTGGCTTGGCCCTGTGGTGGTGGGCCTGATGGGCGAAGTGCTCGCCGGGGCCACAAATGGAAGGTGCCGCACCATCTCCTCACCAGCACAACGGGCAGGCTGGGATGGCTGCAGGCGGGCTGAGATGTCTTCTAGCAGGGATACCACACTCAAAGGTGTCTCATTCTGGGTGGAAGCGGAGCAGCTGCGGACGCAGAGGCTAAGTTCTGAAGCTGCCCACTCCCTGAGACCGGGGCGGAGTGAGCTCTGTTCTCGGTGGATTTCCCTTATTCATGGCGGCAGCGGCAGGTGCGGCGGCGGATGCGGCAGTGACGGCTGCTCCTGTGGTTCAATTTCCACTGTAGTTTTAAAATGGCGTAGTTTCCACATGGAGGCAGCGGAGGAAGGACTCGCCGGTGCCGAGAACGGAAGGTGCCGCACCAGCTCCTCATCAGCACGGTGTGCGCGGAGGCTGGGCTGAGATGGCTGCGGGCGGGGAGACCGCGCTCAAAGGCTTCTTGTCTGGGAAGGAGCTGAAGGCGTGGCGGAGGCTTGGCATCGGCTCCCTTGTTCCCATGGCGGGCCAGCCAGGATGGCCCACTTCCTGGGCCCGGGGCAGAGTGAGGTCTGTCTTCCCTCATTCCTGGTGGCAGCAGCTCCGGCGGGTCCAGTTCCACCATAGTTTTAAACTCCACATGGCAGCAGCAGCACTTTGATTTGTGTCTAGTTGTAGCCTTCCCATTCCACCAGCTTTCTTGTGGGTCTGGTGCGATCCCTTTTGATTTTAGCTGTTGTTTTTTTCCAAATTGTTGATGAGGTGGCAGCTTAGGAGACTACCTAACCGCCATCTTGTTTCGGTCTTCAGTTAGTCTGAGAATTTTAGTTGTAATCAGTAGGAAAGGTACTTGTATGGGAGGTACTTGTTCTATCTTAACTAGAACCAGAGCCTCTTTGTATAATTTGTAATACTTTATTCAATCTTTTCCACTAGATTGAATGCTTATTGAGGGTAATACTTGAGAATAGTGTCACTATATATAACAACATATCCAGTTCAGGATCCAACACATAGTATTTGATATGTGTTTTAAATCCAATGAAATACTCTTACTTGGGTTTAATAGTTTTGGTATTATTTTTATTAAAGCAGAGGATCATTTCTGCTTTATAGCTTGTGTAGCTTTCCAACTCTTAATAAGAGTCTTCTTCATATTTAGATAATACTTTGTGTCTTTTTTTGTGGCTAACAAATATTCTTTTAATTTTCATTTGGATTCCTGCTTTGTTTTGCAGAGCTAAAACATTTTGTTGGAGAAATGTCTTCAAAGTCAGATAAGGATAAAGAGAGGCTGGTTCAAGCTGCCCAAACATTCTTTCTTCACATTCAGGATTTTGCTACTGTCACAAACACACTCACCGAATTGTTTAATAGCTGTATGAATTCTCAGATCATCCATATGGCCGTGAAAGAAGATAGTTATGTTAAGGATGTCTTTGAACAAATGGTCAGAATTTTTAAGGAGATGCAATCTGTAGTGGCGGCCAAGGATAACGCGCAAAAGCCACCTATATTTTCCAAGATTGCAACAGCGATGTGCACAGTGGTTGAGAAGAATACCAATATAAAAGAGTTGCCGGTATCTAAAGAAAAGTTAGCACAAGTCCAAATGCCATTCGTTTTCTCTATGATGAGTGGTGGTAACATCATTTCGAATTTGGAATCTGCTCTTTCACTCTTGACGATGCATCCCATCATGAGTCTTCAATTACGTGACTTCAATAAAAAAGAAACCAAAGATGAATCAGTTGCTACCACATCTATGGAAAGTGAAAGTCCGGGTCCATCCAAAGTCACTACAGTAGACAATGTGAGAAAGTTGCAGGATGCCCTAAAAATTGAGAATGCTAAGAGTACCCTTGAGTCAGCCACAGAACAATTAGAGCAAATTGTTAAAAATATGAAACCAACCTTAGAGGTCCTCCAAAGGGCCATACAGACTCTGGAAACGAGTGCATATGGGATTGAGAAAATCAATGACCAATAGAAGTGCATCCGAAGTGCTCATTTTTTGGCAGAAAATGAGTTCAAATCCTGTGAGTTTTCATAGCACATTTTTAGATCTTTGATGCTAGGCATGTGGTCTATTTGAACATTGGTGCAAAGAGTAGTCACTTGGCCAACAATTTACTTCAAGTTTGCTTTAGTCAAATAAAAAGAATAAAAAAGCCCGCTTGAAATGGTATTCCTAAAAAGAATATATTATCAAAAAATCAAGGTGATATTATATTTGATTTGAGGATGTTTCTAAACATTATATATCATCTTAAAGGATAATTTAAACTGATTTTCACTCTTAGTAATTCTATTTCTAGTTACTATAGTGCAAAGTCCAGGTAATTATAAACATTATCAATAGATAATCTGGCAGAAACAATGTTCAGAATTAGGAAGCATATAAAGTACCCTCTGCATTTTTGTCACTCACATACCAATTTCTATATACCTTAGGGCCTTGGCTATTATAAACAATCTAATCAATATTTTTATTAGATTTATCCAAATGAAATAAGAAAAATGAATGAGAAGTAATATAATTTCATTACACGAATAAAATTAGAGTATATGATTTGTTTTCATTGGTCTCCTACTGATATCTTATGATTAGCCTAGATTACAGGCTGAAAATTGGAGGTGATCTAATCTTTCACAATGAAATTGCCATGACACTTGTCTGAGAGGTGCTTATAGTGGGGAAGAAAAGCTAGATAAGTCCATTTGTCTACCATAAAGTCTTTGGCTCTCATGCGTTGTAAATGAGTGTATGCTCTCAACATTGCCCTATTTCACTTGACAACTAGTAGGAACTTTGTTGAGACTAAGAAAAGCAATTAATATTTCTAGTTATTTGTTGGAATTTTATTTTGAGGGAAAATGTTTGAGTTATTTCCCTTACTTAAACATTTCCTCATTTAAAATCTAAACCTTATTCTCTCCTTTAAAAAGAAAATGTCTCTGTACTCTGTTAAAAAAACAACACCCCGGCTGGTGTGGCTCAGTGGTTGAGTATCAACCTATGAACCAGGAGGTCAAGGTTGAATTCCTGGTCAGGGCACATGCCCAGGATTCGGGGGCCTGATGTGGCGGGATCTCCCTTTTCCGTGTCTCGCACGGAAAGAGAGATGAACGAACCAGTTCTAAGGGGGAGGCGGCCAGGGATTGAGAAATATTAGAAATAAAGAGAGAAGACACAGAGATAGATTTTAAGCTGGGAGCTGGGAGGGCCGCTGACCTCCCCTGCTGGAGAGGCAGACTGACGACTCCTGAGCCACACAGCACATCTATTTATACTCCAATCTAACAAGGGGGATTCGCAGAAAAACAAGGAGCCTGGGAGGGCCCAGGTCCCACCCACTCCTTTCTCCTGGACAAACACAAGCCAGGAACTAAGAACATCTCCGCACTCCCAGGGCGGGAGTGCAACTGACATGATTCTGCCAATATCCTGGGCCCAGTCAGCAACAATCTAAAGAATGTCCAGGTATCTTCCCATTTGGCTCTCTACACCCAGGTTCCGAACTTGATCCCAGGGATCAAGGAGTGTCCAGGAGGAAGCCAATTGGTGATTCTCCCTAATCCTTGATGTTTCTATCTTTCTCTCTCTCTCCCTTCCTCTCTGAAATCAATAAAAAAAATATATTTTTAAAAAAAGGCAGAAACATGAAAACTGAAAGGGAAAGAAATTACTTGTGAGCTTTTGATGAAGAGGGAAGAAGAAGGTATCCTATGTACTTTTTAGCCTTCTATGCAGTGACTTCCACCAAGATAACCTCCTTACTTATGGCTATTTGAAAGTTGCACTTTTGTTAGCCCAGCCAAGAACTCGGCTCCAAAGCCAAGGCTGTCATTGTAATTAGGTATAAATGGTGCTGCTCTCACTTTGCTACTTTTTTGGAATCTGTATGTGTCCTGGGTTTCACTCCCCACTCTTGGTTGTAGATTGTGTCTCAGGATGTTTCAACAGCTGGGGGATCCACATGGAAATGAATGGGACAGGAACCATGAAGAGTCCTTCTGTGATATAATGGTAGTTCAAGGGAAGTCCTCCGGAGATGCCAGTGGAAATGGTGGCTGGTGTGGCCCCTTAATGTTAGAGATGAGTGGTGCCTATTTCAATAATGATGCATAATCTTCAGATGCTGGTCTCACTCACAGCGCCTCTTACAGCCATTTTCTCCCCACTGGGCACCACTCTAGAGACTACTTGTCTGCTTGTGGAAGGAAACATTAGGGGAAAGGCGTAGTCCTCTCAATCCTGTCACTCTTTTTTTTTAAATTTTATTTAATAAATCTTTATTGTTCATATTGTTACAAATGTTCCTCATTTGCCCCCCCTCCATTGCTCCCCTCCACCAAGTTTCCATCCCACTCTCTGTTCTTTACCCATCCCCCCCATTGTCCTCATTCATAGGTGCAGTTTATGTTCAGTCTCTTCCCGTCCCCCCCCCCCATTTCCCCGAGAATCATCAGTCCACTCCCCTTCCATACCTCTGATTCTATTATATTCACCAGTTAATATTGTTCATCATGATTTTTACTTCCCTTGGTTTTTAGATTCACTTGTTGATAGTTATATATTTGTTGTTCATCATTTTTATCTTTATTTTCTTCCTCTTCCTAATGAACCCCTTTTAGCAATTCATATAATTCTGGCTTGGTGGTGATGGGCTCCTTTAGCTTAAATTTATTTGTGAAGCTCTTTATCTGGCCTTCGAATCTGAGTGATAGTTTTGCTGGGTAGAGTATTTTTGACTGTAGGTTCTTGCTAGTCATCACCTTGAATATTTCTTGCCATTCCCATCTGGCCTGCATGGTTTCTGTTGAGAAATCAGCTGACAGTCATATTGGGTGCTCCTTTATTATTTTTAGTTGATTTCTTTTCATAACTTTGTAGGTCTTGTTTATCGACCTTTTCTAAGAGATTATTTTTATTTATTTATTTATTTATTTATTTATTTTTAAAAATTATTTATTTTTTTATTAAGGTATTATATGTGTACATAGCTTACCATTGCCCTCCCCCTCCCATTCATGCCCTCCCTCCCCAGAGTTCTGTGTTCGTTGGTTGTACTTATATTCATGCATACCATGAATTCTCTTATCTCCCCCTAGGTCTCCTTCCCCTCCCCACTGTCATTTGACAATCTGCTTGTTTTATGGTGACTACCTCAGAATCACATGAATAGAATCCGCTCCTTATTTCGCAGTCTGCTTGTTTTATGGTGACTATCTCAGGACCACACGAATAGAGTCTGCTCCTCCTCTGGTTCACACCCCCCCTACCCCCTGGTCCCACTGCTTCCCCTGGGACACACAGCTCACCCGGGGCACACGGCCCCCTGGGACACACGGCTCACCCGGGACACCTGGCCCCTTTAGGGGACACCGCTCACTCAGGGCACATGGCCCCCTGGGACACATGGCTCACCTGGGGCACACGGCCCTTCTGGGGCACTGAGGTCGAGAATTGGAGGCGCCGTGTTAGCTCCTTGCTAGCACGGCGGGCAGGCTGGGATAGGTGCAGGCGGGGCTGAGATGGCTGCAGGTGGGGAGACTGCCCTCAAAGGTGTCTTATTCGGTGCGGAAGCAGAGCAGCTGCGGACACAGAGGCTAAGTTCTGAGGCCGCCCACTCCCTGAGCCCGGGGCGTAGTGAGCTCTGTTTTCGGTGGATTTCCTTTTTTTGCGGTGACAGTGGCGGGTGCAGCAGCGACGGTCGCTCCTGTGGTTCAATTTCAAATGTAGTTTTAAAGTTCACCTGGCAGCAGTGACAGAAGCTTCGGCCCGGCCATGGGGCGGCGGAGGAAGGACTTGCCGGGGCCGGGAACGGAAGGCACCACGCCGTCTCCACACCAGCATGGAGGGTGTGCTTGGAAGGTTGTGGTGGGCTGAGATGGCTGCAGGTGGAGAGACCGCCCTCAATGGTGTCTCCTGTGGTCACCGAGGCTAAGTTCTGAAGCTGCACTCTCCCTGTGCTCAGGGCTGAGTAAGCTCTGTTTTCGGTGGATTCCTATTATTCGCAGCAGTGGTGGGTGCAGTGGTGGGTGCGGCGGTGGGTGCGGCAGGAACGGTAGCTCCTGTGGCTCAATTTCCCCTGTAGTTTTAAAATCCACCTGGCTTTAGTGGCAGAAGCTTTGGCCCGGCCATGCGGTGGTGGAGGAAGGACTCGCCGGGGCCGAGAACGGAAGGCACCGCGCCAGCTCCTCACCAGCACGGCGTGTGCAGAGGCTCAGCCGAGCTGGCTGCAGGCTGGGAGATGCCACACCATCTCTTCACCAGCACGGCGTGCGTGGAGGCTGGGCCAAGCTGGCTGTGGGCTTGGAGACGCTGCGCCAGCTCCTCACCAGCACGGCGGGCGGGCTGGGACAGCTGCGGGCTGGGATGGTTGTGGGCAGGGAGGCCGTGCTCACAGGCTTCTCATCCGGGCAGGAGCCAAAGGCGTGGCGGAAGCCCCACATCAGCTCCACTCCCTGGGCCCCGAGGCGGAGCGAGGTCTGGCTTCCCTCATTCCCTGTGGCAGCGGCTCTGGCAGGTCCGGTTTTGCCGTAGTTTTAAACTGCATATGGCAGCAGCGGCGTCCTGCTTTGTGTTTAGTTGTAGCCTTCCCATTTTGCCAGCTTTCCTCTGGGTCTGGTGCGATCCCTTTCGATTTTAGCTGTTGTTTTTTTCCAAATTGTTGATGAGGTGGCAGTTTAGGAGACTACCTAGGCCGCCATCTTGTTTCGGTCTTCTAGGAGATTCTCAAACAACCTTATAAGTGTAGTTTTGAACTCTATATCCAGTCACTTTTTGTCCTCCATTTCTTTCATTTGTGATCTGTTTCCTCGTCTTGGCATTTTTGCTACTTTCCTGAGTTGGTAGGTTGGGAGGATCAGCTGTGTATATGTCAGGAGACAGTCTTATTCCACTAAACTTGGAAACCTGCAAAAGCTTCTGTGTTCAGCTTAGATGGGGCGGAGTTTCAGGGTGGAGCCTACAGCCTTGGCTTCAGGTTAGCCCCGACCTCTGAGGTTCCTGAGTCTCAGTGTACCTCAGTGTCCTTTGGTATTCCCTGCAAGCATCTCTGAGAGAAAGGCACCCTAGAGTTTTGCCCGCTACCAGACAGTCTAGTCTCTTTCCCAATGAGCCTGAAACTGGGGTTCAGTGCAGTTGGAAGTGTGGTTAAGAGCAGACTGGAGCTTATGTCTCCTTCCCGCTAGGGCAATCCTGAGGCCCAATCAACCATCTGTCCTCTGTGCGTGCAATGTTCGCAACTCTGGGGCTCTGCCTTTTGCTGCTCCCCTGAGCTTCCACCTTTCAGCCCAGATTCCCTCTGGGACCCCAGGGTCTCGCCCAAAACTGGGGTTCAGTGCAGTTAGAGTTGGGGTTCAGCACAGTCCGGAGCTTTTATCTCCTTCCCGCTAGGGAATGCCAGCCAGGCACTCAGCTGCCCCCTCCTCTCCGGCTCCATCCTCTCCCCACACCTGCACCGTGTCTCTGTACCTTAGGCTTTTACTGCTCCTCTGATTGTCCTTCTGGTTTTCTCTTTCCTTCTAGTTGTAGAATTTCCAGTCAGTCAACTTTCCTGTAGTTCTGGATAATGTCCACTTTATATTTTAGTTGTATTTTTTGAAATTGTTGAGTGAGGCTGCAGTGAGGCATTTACCTCTGCCGCCATCTTGGTTTTTCTCAGTCCTGTCACTCTTATTTAATGTTTCCCTCAAAGACTTTGATTTGGGGTAACTCTCATTTACACTCATTTTTCTTTTCTTTCAGGTAGACAAGAACAAAATGGGGAAGATGCACTTGGTTCTATCTTATGTCTCATCTCATTCCTCCTCTAAGACCTTGGACACAGTATGACCTCTTTGAATGAACCATAAGTGAATTGCCATAAAGCAAAAGCAAAACAAAATGCATGATTACTAAAAAGATAATAAATCAAGAAAGTCCTCTAAACTTATAATAGCTTCCCTTTTTATCAGTAGACAATTTTTAGTAGATCTTGGTATCTCTGAAAGCATCTAGCTAAATACGTCTCTTTTGAATTTTACCAAATCAAGAACTGGTCCATTCAGTATAAGTTAATTTGATTCATATCATTAGACCAACTCAGGCCAGGAATCCTGATTTCTCAATTAAACCAAACTCTACTGAAATTTTCTTTCATTGAATTAATTTTTTTAAAAGTATGAGTAAATAGAGAACTTCAGGTCACGCAGATAGACATATTAGAAAATGACACTGAGTGGCCAGATTATTATGATCTCTGAACACATAATAATCTGGCCAGTGTATATCTTATATAATAAAAGGCTAATATGTAAATTGTCCCCTTTACCAGGAGTTCAACCAGCAGGCTGGCTGGCCAACTGCCCATGTCCCCTCCCCCCTGGCTAGGCTGGGCGGACCCCACCCATGCACGAATTCATGGACTGGCCTCTAATTATATATATATATATATATATATATATATATATATATATATATATATATATATTTATATTTATATACTGAGTGGCCAGATTATTATGTGTTCAAAGATCATAGTAATCTGGCCACTATCTAAAAAAATAAAAGCCAGTCCATAATGACCAAAACGACCAAATGAATGGTCACCAGGAAGTGCATGGAGCACCTCTCAGTCCCTCACCTGTGGTCCACAGGATCCTATCACAGCACGGCTGGTGGCTGGCAGGTGGATGGGGTGAGGCTGGCATGGGGAGAGAGGCAGGGCCTGATCAGCAGGTGCCACAGAAGCTGCAGATCAGGCTCAGAGATAGGCCCAGAGAGAGAGACATCTGTCAGCAGGGCCGTTGTGGATTTCTCAGAAGAGCCAATGGCTGCCTAGGAGCCAATGGTGGCATGAGAGGGCAGTTGGGGGCATTAGGCAGTGGTTAGGAGCCAGTGATCCTGGATTGTGAGAAGGATATCCAACTGCCAGTTTACAACCTGCAGAATTGGGCCTAAACTGGGAGTCGGACATTCCCCGAGGGGTCCCGGATTGGAAAGGGTGCGGGGCTGACTGAGGGTCACCCCCCTTCCCATGCATGAATTTAGTGCATGGGCCTCTAGTTATAAATATATTTTTATAAAGATAAAAATAATAAATAGGGCTGGAGTATTTTTGTATTTACAAAGTAGCATGTGCTACTTTAATAAAATTACTATAGGTGATAAACACTAAGCAACCTTATATGTAGTCTCTTTCAATAATCCATATGAATTTATGTACATTGGAAGGTCCATTTATCTTCAGAAGATATCCCAGATAATTAAAGAGCAGAAATTATAGAGAAGTTTTTGAAACTGGTCTCGTAAAGTTTTATGAACTCAGACTTTGAATTAATTTAAATCAATGGTTCCCTTTATAGACTTCTTGCTCAAGAAATTGGGATTTAGGCAGAGATTGAGGGAATGCAAAAGATATACATTCCTCTTTAAGTAAACTCACACATCTACTTGCTTCAAGAGAATCATTTCTATTTCCAGAGACTTTATTCAGTAAAGCAGCAGCATCAGGAGGAGGATGACTTAAGTTATCTTTTAAAAGATTGTGGTTATTCCCTTAAGAATTATAATCATGTAAGTCACAAGCCTGGAGGGCTTGTGAAACACCAGTTTCTGGTTTGCTCATTCTGTAGATTGGGGTTCAGGCCCTAGAATTTGCATTTCTAATTGGCTCTTTAAGGATGCTGCTGCTACTGACAGTGGGAGTCTTCTTAAGAGTAACTGATTTGGGAGAATTGTCTTATCCAGGAAACTGATTTCTCATGGAGATCAGATGCTTTTGGCTGGCTTTTGAGCATCACTGGGTGGCTTCAACTTTCCAGCCTACATTACTGCTTCGCTCTTGCAGACCTATTTTCTGACCTTTATATACATTGATCATTCCTATATCTCACTTCTTTTTTTCTACTCAGCTTTTTCCCCCACCAACCTGAAGCCCCTCCCCTAAGCCTCTCCTCTGATAGAAGGCTATATACAACCCCAGGACAGAGGAATCTAATTTTTCTCTAAACTCCAAGTGCTTATTATTTGTACTCATTTTTTGGCACCACACACTTAATACATACCTATCCCTACCTGTTTTTTTTTTCCTCCTTTCTCTTACCCCTTGCTCCCACGCCAATGTCCCGAGATCTCACTCAAATGCTGCCCTTTAATTGAAGCTTCTCCTCTTGCCTCAGCTAGAAGGAATCTCTCTTTTGAATTTTTCATGAATGAAAGACTTGATTTTCCCCCTTTCTTTTGGTATTTCCTGTGTGGGAGGCTATTCCTTACACATTTCATGACTGCCTTACCAACAAAAGCTCACTGCAAAGCTTTCCTGGATCTATGCCCACAGAATGGGTCTTTACTAGGTAGCCACAAACCTGCCAAAGTCTCTGTGCAATGAATCACAGAAATTACCTTTATGGAAATTCTATGCTTGCTTTATTGGGTGTAGAGGCCAATGCAAACTAGCTGACAGAGGTGCCCTTGTCCCTGATATCCTCAAAATCCCAATGTAAACAACGATAGTATTAGATGGCTGAGTTCTCTACCAGGTAATTTTATGCCTCTAATTTTCCATTGAGTCTCTTCTATCATGACAGAGACCCTTCTGGAAGTCCTACTGGGGCTGGATGAGTTGATTTTCACTTTTGTTGTTTCTTATCCAAATCTCTAAGTAGCATGAACTTTCAGAATTCCAAGGTATGAAGCTGGTTCTCACTTCCACTCTATTTAGCCAGATACAAGGGTCCTTGGAGAAGAGGTAAAGTAATACCCCCTACCCCCAATCACCTCACATCTTGTGTACTACTGGAGAGAAGAGATGGAGGACATTCCCAGCTGTGAAATTCATTGACTTATTCTCCTTTTAACCTAATTGTATACACATAATGGAGACTCAATATGTCATTGATATTTGCTTGGTAATTAGATATCCTTTTCCTCCCAAATCTTTATCTTCACACTCATCCACATAATTTCATAAAATATTTAAATTTGCGATGAATACTTAAGATCCAGTTTTCTCTAAGTTGGTTGTAAATGACCATATGACTTTAAATTTTAACTCTTGTAAAATAGTTTAGAAACAGGTATACAGCACCCCACTATTGGTCATGAATGGGATTTTACCACCATCTGTCCTTTGTATTTCTCAAATTTCCATGTTTCTTCCCATCTGAGACTACACTAATTTTGTCTTGAAAACTAATAAAAACCTATGAAGAAAATTCAATCCTTAATTATGTCTCTGAGGCTCAAAGCTTTTCTATTTAATGAAGAATTTTTCCTTTGCTTTCTAACTCATGCTTCCCTGATTTGTTCTTACTTAGGACTACTGGATAAAAAAATAAGGGAGTATCCTTATATTCATCATAACACCTCCAATTGCATGAAATAAAAACCTTAATTAAAATGATGCAAGCAAAATATAATTTATTGATTTATAGACTGAAAAGTCTACAGTATACAATTTCAGGAACATTTGGATCTAGGGCCTTGTTCACACTCAGCCGAACTCAGTTTTTTTCTTCTTCATTTCTTAGTTCTTCCTTTACTGTGTTAGCTCCATTGTAGGGAGGCATTAGTCTCCACTCAAAAAAGAAAAAGAAAAAAAAAAGGTCCCCTCCAATTCCCAAAGCCAAAGAAGTGCCCTGAATTTATCTCATCAGGTCTGATTGTGCCATTTTGTACTCCAGCATGATCTCTGTGTCCGCGGAGAAGAAACATACTAAGTTACAGGCCCACTCACTCATAGGCAGTGGGCTGAGTCAGCTCTGCATTAGCTGATGGGGGAGGGGACACAGAGTTATTCTGCAAGGATGTACAGTGTGCACTGACTGGAATAAAGTCAAAGGGTTAAGGAAAAGCAAAATGACAAAATTCCTTTATATTCCACTTTTAAAAGAGATGGTGACAATGATCAAAAAGGAGAAGGCAGCAATAACTACAGGAGCAGGGATGCACTTTATGCTGGAAGCTGTAAAAACAAACAAAAGAGAGATATTTTAGGTGGCAGAGATTGGAAAAAAAAGTTACCTAATTTCTTTTTTGATTCAATTTTTTAACTTAGATAATTTATAACAAAAGTATTTAAAGTTAGTTACTTTGAAAAAAATTATTCACAGATATTTATAATTAATATAACTCAGCTTATATATTTTATAGATGATGAAAGAGGTACCAAGAGGTTAAGAGATTTATTTCAAGTTACCAAGCTGGTTGGTGGTAGAGATCTCCTGATTTTCCATCTTTATTATTATTATCAGCATCCCCATTGCCCCCATCTTACCTATGATTTTCATCACCATTATGAAAGCTAGCATTGATTAGGTAATTTATTCTGTGTTAGAATCTGTGTTAAGCACTTGCTATAAATTAACTCATTTAGTACTCATAACAATCCTTTATTTGTGTTATCCTTATATTTTGGTGAGTAAAACTGTGACACAGAAATGTGAAGAACCCAAACGGGTGGACTGCAGCTGGGGACACAAGCTAAGCTAGCCAGTTGCTGTGTTTTAATGTGGAGAGGAGACTCTGGGCAGTGCCCTTAATTTTTGCCCTGCTGAAGACAAGACTGAGCTTTTTCCGTGGTGGGATGGAGAGATATTGGAAACCGAGCGGTTTACTTTCATGGAAATAAAGATCATTCATCCTCCCGTGCCAGTTTCAGGAAATGCCTTACTTTGTGACATAGCAAGAACTCTACTTCCACTGGTAACAGATGGGGACAAAGTGGGAACCCCACCAATAACACTTTGTTTCTATTCTTACTGTAAATATTACCGAAGTACACGTTTGCTCCATTAAACTATTATCCGACTTCCATATCCACAATACTATCCTGGAGTTTTTCAGTTATGTTTGTTGCTGTTAACATCTCCTTTAGGCAAGCAATGTTTCCATTTTATAAATGAAGGAACAGGCTCAGACTTCGTCATTTACATATCTACTAACATATGCCCAGTTCTTACTGGCTCAGAAGTCTATTTTTTTTTTTAAAAAAAATATTTTTTTATTGATTTCAGAGAGGAAGGGAAAGGGAGGGAGAGAGAGAAACATCAATGATAAGAGAGAATCATTGATTGGCTGCCTCCTGCGTGCCCCCACTGGGGACTGAGCCCACAACCCAGGCATGTGCCCTTGGCCAGAATTGAACTTGAGACCCTTCAGTTCATAGCCTGATGCTCTATCCACTGAACCAAACCAGCTAGGGTCAGAAGTCTATTTTCTTTCCACTGCCATGTGCTCTCCTAGATTCATTCAATCTTTCATCCAATTGTCTGAGACAGACTTTCTACTTCAAGGTTAATGTGATGCCAAAATAGGTAAAACTAAATTGAGAAAATTAAAGCCCAGAGTAAAAGAAAGCAGAAAACAGGAAGTTAATAAAATAAATAAATAAATAAATAAATAATAATAATGGTAGTAGTAGTGAAAACATTTTGAGTACTTACATGTGTCAGATACTATTGTAATTGTGTTTACTCCTCAGAATCAAATAAGGTAGGCTTTATTTAAAAAATTATTATTTTACCTGTAAAGAAACAGGCACAGACTAAGCCATTTGCCCATGTTTTCACTGCTAGCAACTATAATTGACTATATATATATATATATATATATATATATATATATATATATATATTTTTTTTTATAAACATGCTTAAGAATTTTGATTATGTTAAACATTTTAACAAATAAATCCCTCTCTTTTGTGAATTCAGTAATACAGAACAGAGCATGTATTTGTGTGTCTACAGATTTTTGGCACAGATTATTTTGCTGAAGAAACAACATTTAAGGGCAAATAACTAACATACACTAGCCTGCCAAATAGTTTGAGTCTTTCCATGAGCCTGGGAACATCTGTTTCTATAGTAACCAGTATAGGCCATGTGAGGAGAGAAGAGTTAGAAGGCAAAGCTATTAGTTTAGAATGTCTTAAACAACTCTTCTTTTGCAAATTCACTCCCTAAATATATTATGCTACTAATTTGACCCTTCAACTCTCTGAAGGCAACAGATTCATGGGAACTCTTTGAACTTGAGAACTGCAGTTGCAAGTTAACAGAACCAATTTTGAAATACCGAAGGGCTGGAATATCCTTTAATCTATTGTCTCTTCATTGGGAGAATTACAGTGTTCTGGCTGGCTAGTTTTAAATGTGTTTATGTTGGCTTTCAAATATGTCTTCCAAGTTAAGAGGGAACAAGAGAGGAAGCATAAGTTACTGGCTCATAGGGACCTGTTGGGACATAGAATAGCTATGGCTTCTACTAGTAAAAAAAATAAAAGGGGCAAGAAACAGTTTCCCGAGATGATTCCAGTTTCATGAGGAATTGGATATAAGTATTCCATAACACCACCTTGAGTTCTCTAGGCTGAGGTGAATCACACAGTTCAGGTGACTGGGAGAAAGCAGTTACCTAGAAAATCAGGAAGCAGAATATGTCACCCCAAAATATGGCTCTTTGCATAATGATCATTTTGAGCTTAAGGCAATCAAGGCCAGCAGATTCAGGGAAAGCTTTTTACCTCCCCCTTAACTGCCTAAAAGAATTTAGAGCTTCCTATAAAGGAAAAGATAATCTTTTATACCAGAGAGACTTATCTGAATGGCAGGGGCAAACATTGGCTTACCAAATATTTACTCTTCTCATCTTCTTATGAATTATCTTCCTCCCTTTTGAAGCTCAGACCCCCATTCCTTTCTTTAGCTCAGGAACGTTATAAACTTCAAATTGCCTAACCGCCTTGGAGTCTTATATTTTTATGGAGCTCCTGTATGTATAAAATTATTATTTTTCTTGTTAATCTGTCTTTTCATTATGGTGGGAGAGGGTGGGTCTCAGCCAAGAACCTAGAAAAGTAGAGGGAAAACTTTTTCTTCTCCTACAGCACATTGATCTCATCCCAGTGAAAGACTCCCAGACCAGAAAACACATCACTTCCCTCCTCTCATTGTTCATGTATGGACCAATCCAATACTGCTCCAGGATGTGGGATAAATAGAGTATTATTTATCAGTTGACAGAAATGACTTTAAGAAAGTTCTCAGATATAGCTTACTCATTGAGAAAAACATGTTGCAGTTAACAGCTGAAAGTATTCTGAAGCCAATCAAAACCCTCCTTTTTTTTTTTTTTAGTAGAGCTAGGTGGATATTTGTTGTGTTTATTCCAAGTGTATACAGGGTTATTGTTGTTTGTTTTTTTCCTTCAATTAAAGTGATTGTGCTAACTAGCACAATGGAAGATGAGTCTTAGGTAAGGTGGAACAGAGGATGGAGCTGCCTCTTCTGCATACGAAAGTACAAAGTAACATACCTGATGTTTAAATAATGGTTGTAGCTGATCACTGCAGAAAGTTACTCATTTGCTCTGGGGAAAGCAAGGAAGACTTCCTAGTAGAGGACTATAGGGAACTTGAATTAGGAATGAGGGTTTTCAGTGAGAAATATAAACAAGTGGAAGAATATACCATGTTCATGGATAGGTAGAATTAACATAATTAATATGTCCACACTACCCAAGGTAATATATAGATTCAATGCAATCCCTATTAAAATACCAACAGCATATTTCACAGATCTAGAACAAATACTCCAAAAATTTATATGGAACCAAAAAAGATCCTAAGTATCCATGACAATCTTGAGAAAGAAGAACAAAGTTAAAGAAGTCACAATACCAGATATCAACTTATACTATACTGGCACAAGAACAGACATATAGATCAATGAAACAGAACAGAGACCCCAGAAACTGACCCAAGCCATTATGCTCAATTAACACTTGACAAAAGGAGGCAAGAACATAAAATGGAGTCAAGACAGTCTCTTCAATAAATGATGTTGGTATAACTGGATGTGTACATGCAAAAAAAAAAAAATCAACAAAATGCAAAGGGAGCCCACTGTATGGGAGAACATATTTGCCAATGATACATCTGATAAGGGTTTAATTTCCAAAATATATAAAGAATTTATACAACTTAACAAAAGGAAGAAAAAAATTCAATGAAAAAATGAGCAAAGGACCTAAATAGAAAATTCTCCAAAGTGGACATACAGATGGCCAAAAAGACATATGAAAAATTGCTCAACATCATTAATCATCAGAGAGATGCAAATTAAAATGACAATGAGGTATCACCTTACACCTTCCAGAATGGCTACCATCAACAAGTCAACAAATGACAAGTGCTGGCAAAGATGTGGAGTAAAGGGAACACTAGTACTATGTTGGTGGGAATGCAGACTGGTGCAGCCACTGTGGAAAACAGTATTGAGGTTTCTCAAAAAATCAAAAATGGGACTTCCTTTTGACCCAGCAAGCCTACTTCTGGAAATATATCCTAAGAATCCAGGAACACCCATCAGAAAGAATATATGCACCCTTATGCTCATAGCAGCACAATTTACAATAGCTAAGATCTGGAAGCAGTCTAAGTACTCATCAGTAGATGAGTGGATAAAACAGCTGTGGTACATTTATGCTATGGAATACTATGCAGCTGTAAAAAAAAAAAAAAGGAACTCTTACCCTTTGAGACAGCATGGAGGGACCTGGAGAATATTATGCTAAGCGAAATAAGCTAGTCAAAGAAAGATAAGTCTCACAGGATGTCATTCATATGTAGAATATTATGAACAAAGTAAACTGATGAATGAAATAGATCCAGAGACATGGAAGCATGGAACAGACTGACAAATCTCTGAGGGAAGGCAGGGGTGGGTGGGTGGGGGGTGGGGAGAGTTTAACCAAAGAACTTACATGCATATATGCATAACCCATCGACACAGACAATAGTGTGGTGAAGGTCTGGGGATGGGGAAGGGGTAGGCTAAAGGTGGGTTCATGAGGGGGGGAAGGGGGACATTTGTAATACTTCCAACAATAAAGATATATTTTTTAAAAAAAGAGTAAAAACTGCACATATGGATAAGAACATTCCCCTTCCTTCTAAATCAAATAGGGCACAGCGTTTGCTACAGCACTATTATTCTGTGAATTGATTATGGCTGGCAACACACAAAGATAAAATGGAATCAGCCATGTGTTTTTCTGAAAAAAGAGCTTAACTATATATATCTTTGGTATTGTGGTATTTCTAATTTCTCCTGCTTCAATTCATTTCCCCTAGTATCATCAGAGCTCTTGGTAAAGTATTGATTTAAATCAGTGGTTGGCAAACTCATTAGTCAACAGAGCCAAATATCAACAGAACAATGATGGAAATATCTTTTGAGAGCCGAAAACTGACTTCTGTGCATGGGCCACAAAGTTTCAATCACGCTGTACATGTGCGCCCTCATGTAGTATTTTGTGGAAGAGCCACACTCAAGGGGCCAAAGAGACTCATGTGGCTCGAGAGCCACAGTTTGCTGACCGCTGATCTAAATGATGCTCCCTCCATTCCTTAAAAACTTCTAGTGTCTTTTCATTACCTACATACAGCATGTGGTTCAAAAGTCCTGGGGATGGAATACATGAGTTTTTATAGTTGGTCTCCTCAGAACTCTCCTAATCCACTCACTCTCCTACTCTCTTTCTATTCCCAATCCTTTTCTATGTCCTGCACATCCTTCATTGTAGGCGTCCAGAACTGTGGAGATTCCCTGAAGTCATTAGGCTGTATAAAATCTCTGTGATTTAGTATATACTGTTCTGTGCTTGAAATGACTCTTCCTCTCTTCTCTCACTAAAAACACCCATTCCCCGTAGTCGTCTACTATGAAGTCTTCCCCACTTTCCCCAGAGAGAATGAATAGCTTCCTGCAGTGAGCAGCAACAGCCATTGCTTAAGCATTGGGTGTATTATGGTACTTTATACTTTTGTGTGTAGATATTTGTTTATATTTCTATTTCTCATTGGGCTTAAAATATTCCTAGTACAGTAGTCCTGCTTTATTCATTTTATATTGTCCAGGGCACCCTAGGCCAGTTCCTGGAGCATAGACGACACTAGATAAGAGGGAACGATTGAGTCATGCCTCCTGTTTTACTTGTAGCATTTCTTATTTATGAATTGATCATAACAAAAAAGTGAGTTTGAGGGAGAAGGTAAAGATGCTATATTTTATGGACTATCTTTTCTAGTAGAGGCCTACTCTCTCATCTAGAATGCCCCCTAAATTAGTGCCATTGCAGAAATGTATTTTCCTAGAAGTAGTTAAGCAGAAAGAAGAGAGGAGAAACCAATAAATCAGACTCCCCCCCCCCCCCAATCTGTCAGTTCCATCATTATAGAAGGCCGATTTCTCTGTTCTTGGCCTTTAAAGGAATAATAGCCTGTGATCCTGATAAGAGTGAATTCAATTTAAATCAATAATACCTTTTAGCAGCTGACAGTTATATGTGCTCAGATTTCCAGCTGACCTCAATTGCAACCAATTTCCTCTTGGGTGGTAGCTCATATTTACAACTTCAAACAACTCATAGGGAGGGACCAGAACCTCCTCCCTGAGAGAGAAGTCTTGTACAGGTGCACCCAGGCAGGTAAATATGGTAAATAGAGTTTGGTTCCCAGGCTCCTGTGCCTCTTTTCTTAGCAGGGAGGTGGGCAGGAATTGGCCAAATCGAAGGGTGGCACCTACGTAGGCTTTCAAGTAGAAATCGGCCTCATGATGCACTTGGTAGCACAGAGAGTCATTCTTCAAGGCAATCCCTTTCCTCAGCAGCTGGATTGCTGAGGTCAGGTAGTAATGTAGGTATTTGAAATGGAAGGAATGTTTATACTGCCATGGAGACCTGGCATCGCTGGCCATGGCTCTAGTGAATTCAGAGCGTACATTGTCGTTCAGGGTGTAAACCAAGATGGCCACAGCATGTGTGAGCGTCATGTTCTTAGGGAGAGCTTTATTTTGGTTTAGCCAGCTTAAATGGGCACTACTCCAGGCCTTGTAATAATTTGTCTGGGCCTCTAGCTCTTCTGTGACATAATCCCCTTGACTTAGCTCCTCCATGACCTGTTGGCTGCAGCCTTGGTATTGATCGTCAAAGGAACCTGGTGCCAAGTCAAAGTTGATTTTAATTGCAGCCTATAAGAAAAGAAAAATCTTGATTATAATTTTTTTTCCAATCAGATGATGCATCTGATAGCAGATTTTCTGTACTCTAGAATACTGTCTTCTCAAAACCAGTATTTACTGAAGTAAGTTTCACTTATAATCATTACTCCTGTCCTTCCTATATCAGTGGCCTGTGTTAGAGATTGGATTTGTTTCGATACATATCACTGGAAGCTCAAAAATGCACATCTCCCCATGGAGAAAGTGATGTTGTTTGTATCACTAAAATCATGGTATTTTTTTTATTTTTTGCACATTGGATATGATGAAGAAAAGAATTAATAACCTTAAAGTTTAGTTTTAGTTTCTATTTCATCTACTGACCTCCTTCACATTTCCTCATGGGTGTTTAAAGAACTACCTATTTTATAAATACCTAAAGCTATATGAAGCATTAAGTTTATTTAATAAAAGACGTAAGTGATGAATAAAGTTTGGTCCTCTAGGGGATTCCAGTAAATTATAGCCATTTCCCCTATTCAGGCTCTGAAAAAAAAAAAAGGGCAAATATGAAGGTTAAAATATCATTTGCATTTATGAATCATGTCAAGTTGGGGCTCACATCTTTAGATCTGATGACAAATGGACTTGTTAGAAATAAGCCCCAGAAGGAGGCAGGCTTGCCCATGCAGCTGTAGGGAGTGCTGAATGGCAGCCTACTCAAGTGTGATTCCTTTCACGGAGAAACACAGAACTCCTGGCCTTTGCTGTCAGGCTAGCTCCCGGAGGAAGAAAAGCAGAGTCAAACTCAGCATGTCCAATTTTCCTTCCTTATGTTACCAATCAAGTAAAATTTCCCACCTCCCGTAGTGGAGTGAGTAAAGAGTGGACAGTGGTTAAGAGTGTGCCTAGAAAGTCCCTCCTATTGGAAATCAGGAGTGGGAAAAACACATTTTCTAATGGGGATCCAATTGACTATTACTTATTGATACCTAGTGCATATTAAACTAAGATTATAGTTTTAATACAAGTTCACTAAATGCCATTAGCCCATCATGCAGAGCCATATTTCAATGATCTAAATCCCAAGATCTTTCCTGCTTGATGAAGGAGTGATGCTTTTCTAATGAACTGTACTCATTAAGGGATATATCAAGAGATACAATTCCATCCAGTCAATATCAAAGATTTGTGGCCTAAACTAAAAATAAATAAATAAATAAATAAATAGATAAAAAAATACCATTTAGTATTTTTTACTGTTAAACCATCTAGTTGTTATAAATTAGAAAAAAAAAATTAAGACTGCTTAAATAATTTCAACCAGTAACTCTTTATAGCAACTTTACAAGTAAATCTAGAGAATCTATTTAAGCCAAAACAACAACAATAAATCAATAATACCACATTTTGTCAAATCCTTCTTATGATAAGCTCTAAAACTTCATTATATTACTAGAAGTCAAATATGTAGCCTGTTATTTTTAAATATTAGGTTGTTTTTCCTTAGGTGGAACTTTAAATTATAATATTTCTTGTGAGTTGATCCATATGATACAGTCAAAAGGCACATAGACTTGGTTAATTTTGCATTATTTGCATTCCTACAAAAGCAGGTTTACTTAAGTTTTGTGGAGAATCCAGAAAATAATGCCAATACCTCCAGCGTCCATGTCAGGTTTATAAACTAAAGAATTTCACAATTTCAAATAATTTTTCCACACTCTTCGCCAGCAAAACTTACCATGTCTGAATGAGATCAGATCCCATAGTGCCTAACGGTCATTGAAAGGTCACCAGGAGAACTCTGTCAGACAGAGACCACCTCCTCAATTGTGCTCCACCTGGGAACTCACCGTGGGTCTCTGCAGGCCAGCAAACAGCAGCAGGAGAGGAAGCTGTGCTCTGAGGAGCCAAATTCCTGTCGCAGGAGATACACTTATTGGGAGTAACATCTTCCTGCATCTGTTAGTCAAGGAGCAGCATTTGTTTGAGTTAAATGTACTTCTTCCATCTTGTAGCTTCATGCTGAAAAGAGTTCTCCCAACTTTTCCTTTGGGCTTTTCTTTTTTTCCCTTTGGGCTTTTCTACGCAGGTCTCAGCAAGAACCTTCCTTGCTGATGTTTATGTCAAGACTTCTGTTCACCACCACCAGCTAGCAGTTTTTCAGAGGGAAGAGATCAACTCCAACTTCTCTTTGCAAAACTGAAATAATCTGACTCGCGCACTAAATAAGGCGTTCTAAAGTAATTGGCAGTTTCCGATGGGGGGGAGAGAAAAAAAAACCACATAACAACAACACAAAACCCAACCCTTTATCTAATCTGTATGCAGAGGAATTCGAAAGGCATGTTGAAGGTCAGGCTCTGCAGCTCAACCTCAACTTGCTCGGGGAGGCGTGAGAAGGCACACACCGTACAGTGTTTGGGGCCAATGTTATGATCCTGAGCCGCAGGCTTTCACTGGGAGTGATATGATCGGCTCGTGCAGGTGGTTGGGAGGATGCCACCTCAAGATGGGCCTCTGTCCACCCCATCTGGTGCTGCTGATAGGCCCCGCCCAGAGGGTGCTGTCAGAGAGCAGCGAGCCTTTTAGGGTGACTGTGCCAAAGAGGGCTGTCTTGGCTGTTTTTCCATGGCACCTTTGAAACTCTCCACATCAGAAATTATACCTGTTGGGGGTCATAGGTCTTCCTATCAGGTCCTCCATCCATGCCACTTCAACCTGTAGTGAATCCTAATGACTGTCAGAAGACAGCCTCTGAACAGCTGACACCAATCAAAAACAGGCTCCAGAACTATGTTAACCCGGCCCTGGTGTCCCAATGAACGGACTCTCCTAGGCGCTTCCCTTTCTGGTCTGAACATCCTTCCTCTAGTCACAGTCTTTGTTTTTCATGCACATCTTTTCCATTCACACTTCCTGATTCATTATTTTACTTGCAAAGGGAAACCTAATCCCATTCTTGGAAATTCTGGTATTTTTTAAAGCACCTTTAACTTATTGATTGATTTTAGAGAGAGAGGGAGAGAGAGAGAAAAAAAGTCAATTTGTTGTTCCACTTATTTATGCATTCCTGGGTTGATTCCTGTATGTGCCCTGACCAAGTTCAAACCTGCAAGCCTGTCGTATTGGGACATGCTAACCAACTGAATTACCCTGGCAGAGCTACCCTAAAATATTTTTTAATCTAAATGTTTTGATGATCACAGTAGTTCTGCCTCATTCAGGCTATCTGGAAAACAGAATTAGTCATAACCCATAACTTGTAGAAAGGTATTTAGATTTGTCTTTGGGCACGTGTACGCATGCACATGCGTGCCCGCACACCCACACATTCTATGACTGATATAATATAGTTTGCAATTTTTCATACTGTTTTTCCCTTAACACTTTAATGTAAGCATGCTCCCATATAATTTAATACTTACTGAAAATCTAATTTTATGGGTGAACAATATTTCACCATAAATGCTATCATGCGATCGAATATGGGATGAATCCATGCATGATGCTGTTTCAGAAGTAGATTGAGTAGTGAGTAGAACACGGGCTCTTGAGAAATATCTCAGTTCAATTCCTGGCTCTACTACTCCCTAATGTTTGACCGTGGGCAAGGCCCCTTAACCTCTCTGTTCCTCAGGTTCCTCATATGCTAAGTGGAGATAATAATACTACCTACCTCATTGAATGCTTTGATGTATTTATAACCCTTAAAATAGCAACTTCTCAATAAATACAAACAATTATTATTATTTTTTAAATCAAAGTTTATTTCAACTTAGTACTATGATAAGTAATGATTCGCAAACATGTTTTGGACACAAATCTTTGTGTGCTTCTTGCAATTTTAAGACACTTTCTAGAGGTGGTTCAGTGGCCAATGATATGTATATTTTTTTGGACTTAATGGAAAACACAAGAGTGTATGAAATATCCCTTTAAGACTTTAAAAATTCTTAACATGTCTCCTTATCAACTGTTACTTTGGGATACTGAGCTATGAAGAGCATTAGAATTAGAGTAGAAAAACTTGGATTATGGGCCTAGTTCTATAGTTTGCTGGCTGAGTTAAGTTAAAAAAAAAATCAGTAAGCTGTGCCGAGCCTCAGTTTACTCAACTTTATAGAGTTGTTAAAAGTAAATAAGAATTACCTATTACTAAGAGTATATTGTGCTTCAAGACTGCTTACTGTGTTATCTCACCCCACAGGCACTGTGAAAGGAAATGTTTTAGCTTTCACTTCACGGGTGCATTTGTCCAGGCCCTCTGAGGTTAAAGAACTTGTCAGTGATAACGGGCCCTTTCCTCTCACCCCTTGGGCCCACTGTCTTCAAACACTCTAAAGGATTTAAAGTGCCATTTTATTATTGTCTATAAAGATTTTGTTTCCTAACGTGGCTGCCATTTCCAGGATGAAACCACTAGGGGGCAGCAGGAAACTTTGTGACCTTTTTATACAAGGAGAGAAAGGAAGAAAGGGAAAGGGAGTGGGGGGGGGCATAGAAAGAAGAGGCAGAGAGAGGGATGGAGGAAAGAGAGAGAACACCAACAATAAACTGGGGTAACAAAAAGCCACAGATCTAGTGTGTGAGTGTGCATACATTTTAAAATTAAAATAAAGTTTTCTGACAATGTTTAGACCCATTAAAAAGCCATCTTTTGCCTTGAGGACTATTTTATTAAAGTTCTCATGAGGTCATTTAATATTATCTTGGGGGTTTATTATTTTGTTGATTATACCAAATTCTTCAAAATATAATCTATGTTGTCTTGATGGGTAAAAGGGACAGAATGTGTTGACATTTTGTTTCCATGACTTTCTAGCTTTTGTGAATTTGAACAACTCACATTAGTTCTCCATCTCATTTCCTTTGTATGTAAAAGTGAGGATGCTAACACCAATATTGCAGGGCTGTGTTGACAAGAAAATTGAAAAACTCTACAATATCTAGAGATCCCTGAACTATACTGTCTCAGAAGCAGATTGATTAGTGAATAGAATGTGGGATCTTGAAAAAGACACCTTGGTCCAATTTCTAGTTTTCTTTTGTCTTAAAACTTACTTTATTGTTGAAAATATTAAATTTTTCCCCATTGAGCCCCTCCACTCGTCCCCACCCGCAGGCCTTTACCGCACTATTGTCTATGTCCCTGGGTTATGCATATATGCATACAAATTCTTTGGTTAATCTCTTCCTGCCAATTCTCCCCATTTCCTCTGAGATTCATCAGTCTGTTCCATGCTTCTATGACACTGAAGCTACTTTGTTCATCAGTTTATTTTGTCATTAGATACCACATATAAGTGAGATTATGTCATACTTGTCTTTCTCTGTCTGGCTTATTTTACTTAGCACAATACTCTCCAGGTCCGTCCATGCTGTCTCAAGGGTAATGCTAGGGTCGCTGAAGGAGGAACCCACGCGGCCAAAAGGGGTGAAGAACTATGAATTTATTAGGCCTAACTGGTGATCAGGGCCAATCAGCGCCTTCTGGCTGCCTTTGCTCCGCGCCCCCCCCCCCCCTGGTGGTCAGTGCACCTCATAGTGAGCAATCAAACTCCTGGTGTCCTGGTCAAACACCTGCAGGGACACTTTGCATATTAGCTATATATATATATATATAAATTTTTATTAGGATAATATTTTAAAATTACAAAAATATTGCAAGCTTCGGTACAAGGAATATGCATATATCCAAGGAACTTCACATTATTGATGGCTTACTAATATACTTTCCCCACATTCTTTTTTTCTAAGCCACTTGACAATAAGTTGCAGACACCAAGCCCCTTGATAAAAAAATAAACGGAGGCATTTTAAGAGTTTATTTGAACAAAAATCAATTCAAATTGAGCAGTGAATTGATATTCATCAGATTCATGCAGTGATAATGAAGAAGCAGCAATGTGATTGCTTTGTGGTAGCCTCACATAACTGATATGATTGCTTCATGGTATTAAGAAGATCTCCAAAAATTTTTTCCAATACACTTATTGAAAAAATCTGCATGTAAGTGGACCCATGCAGTTCAAATTCGTGTTGTTCAAGGGTCAACTGTAGTTGATGGACTGTACATTAAAGATTTGCTTTATTTTTTTAAAAAAAAGCTTAGCCTGGCTGACATGGCTGGATGGTTGAGCATCAACCTATGAACCAAGACATCACATTTCCATTTCTGGTCAGGGCACATGCTCAGATAGCAAGCTTGATCCCCAGTGGGGGGCATGCAGAAGGCAGCCAATCAGTGATTCTCTCATCATTGATGTTTCTATCTCTCTCTCTCCACCTTTCCCTTCCTTTCTGAAATCAATTAAAAAATATAAAAAGAGCTTCGTTGGCTGATTGTGATTGGTTGGCCTTAGGTTTTGATTTCTTAAGGCCTTTACAGGGTTAAATTTGGCTTGCTTTTGTAGGCTAATAGAAAGTAGAATCATTTCAGCCCAATGGCCTCCCATTTAATTAATTTAACATTGGTAGGGTGGAAATTTTTTTCATCTTCTCTTTTAGGTGTTTTAGCTGGCTTAATAATGAAATTGATATAAGACAGATTAACAGAAGAAACAAAATTTAATTTTGTATATACAGGAGCTCCGTAAAAAATGTGAAGCCCAAAGGCAGTTAGGCAAATGAGGCTTATATACCATCCTGAACTAAGGAATGGGATAGAGGTTGGGGTTTTAAATGGGGAGAACAGCAATTTACAGGATGAAGAGAAGAGAAAATATTTGGTAATTAGATGTTTGTCCTGCCATACAGGTAAGTCTTTCAGATAAAAATGTTATTTCTGGTAATAGCTCTTTCTAGCACAGTTTCCCCATCTAAATTATCTTAGGCAGTTAAGGGAAAAGTGAGAGTTCTTCCTGAGTCTGCTGTGTCTTGTCTGCCTTCAACTCAAAATAATCCTTATGTCAAAGTGGCACATTTGGGATTTTTTTTTTTGGGGGGGGGGAGAGGATGTATGCCACTGCCCTTCATACCTTTTACCCTTTTATTCCTCAGGATTTATTTTCTAAAAACAAAGACATGTTCTTACACAACCACAATGCAATTACCAATATCAAAAATTTAACATTTATACAATACTATTGTCTGATCCATAGTCCATGTGCAAATGCCAGCAACTGTTCCTATAATGTCCTTTATAGCTCTTTTCTGGGATCAGAGTTTGCATTCAGTTGTCACATATCTTTAATCTTTAAGTTGGAACATTTCCTCAGGAGTTATTTTGCTTTTTGATCTTGACATTTGTGGAAATTATCGACTGGTGGTTTTATAGAATAATTGGGGTTTGTCTATTATTTCCTGATAATTGGATTCAGGTTGTGCAGTTTCAGCAGGGAAATGCTTCAATATAAAACGTGTTATTCTCCTTTCCTTTCTTTTTTTCTTAGCTCAGAGCCTTAGCGTTGGGAAAGCGCTTTGCTTTTATCATCTTCCACCCTCTGTGAAACTCCTCCTCAACATTCTCGACAGAGCAACTTCTGCTGTGTGTGTTCTGTGAGATTGTGACTTATAATAGTATATATTTGGTCTTGTCCATGGTTCCTGACACAAAACTCCTAAAACTGTGTAATTTCCTGAGTGATGAAAACTATAGGGGCATCTTTTGTTTCTAGTTCCTCAAATAGTACCAGAGCCACCCGAGTTTATGTTAATGTGGTGACATCTGGATGCTCCTAAAGATGGTTACTGAGGAAACCAGCCAAAATCAAAGGATTGGAACTTTCAGTCCCACCACATCCAGGGAAGGTAGAGGGGCTGGAGGTTGAATCAATCACCAATGGCCAATGGCTTAATCAATCATGCCAGTGTAACGAAACCTCCATACACTCCACCAGGACAGAGCTTGGAGAGCTTCTGGGTTGGAGGACACATCCACATGTCATAACAGGAGCTCCTGCTTTCAGGACCCTATGGACCTTGATCTACCTATCTCTTTGTCTGGCTGCTTACCTTTAGCTTTTACAATAAACTGGTAAATGTAAGCAAAATGCTTCTCTGAGTTGTGTGAGCCACTCCAGAAAATTAATCAAACCCAAAGAAGGGGTTGTAGGAACCTCTGACTTATATAGCCAGTTAGTTAGAGGCATAGGTAATTAATAACCTGGAGGTCTGATAGGCATCTGAAGTGGGGGTGGGGGGAGTCAGTCTAGTAGCCCTACTAGACTGTCTAGTAGCCCTACTAGACTGACTCTTACCGTGTTTGATCAGACACTGTCTCCAGGTGGAGACCTCAAGTGGATTGAGCTAAATTGTAGGACATCCAGCTCGTGTTGTGCAATTGCTTGAAGTGTCGAAAACCAGAAACCTGGTGTCAGAAGTGAAGTTGAAGCACAGTATTGGGAGTAAGAAGATGCACAGGAGGAGTGCTTTCCTTTATGGTGGTCCCCACACAGTGGTTGACACTCAGGAAGTGCTTGTTGAATGAATAAATGAATGAATGCTCTCAAACTTTTAATAATTGGGTATTCTCCGCCACCCCAGGAAGTCAACATTTTCATTGGAAATGCAAATGAGAAGAGCTGACATTTCCATGGAACTTCTAGTCATCTATTCAAGTTCATCTATTTCAAGGAGCATGGAAAAAAAAAGAATAAATAAAAAAAGTAAACAAGAAAGGAAAAAAGAAGGAAGCAAAGAAAGAAAGGAAAAAAGAAGGAAGCAAAAAGGAAGAAAGGGAGAAAGGAAGAAAAGTAACAGAAAAGAAACAAATGAAAAAAAGATAACTTTTAAAAATTTACTGAGACAACGTTTTATTAAGGTGCTATAATCTTACCCACTTTTTTCTTTGCCAATACAGGTGTCTGCTCTGACTGGGACAACAGTGTCTTTGAGGATGAAGCAATGGATGGAAGACTAATAATGACTAGAAAACATAGAGCAGAAAGAGAAGGCAGAAGGGGCCTGGGCTGGACAGAATTCCTAGTGGTTAAGAAGAGGATTGGAGACCCAGGCTCACTTGCGAGATATAGGTCCAAGAACTATGGTTAAGTCTGTCCGTAGTTTTGGGTACATAACAGGCAGCAGGAGATCCAACATAACTCTGGGACCATTTCAACACTTCAGTGGATCAGAATGATTGAGTGTATCAGAAAAGGGAGCAGCCAAACCTTCATGCATGAAAAAAAATTTTTTTTATTGATTTCAGAGAGGGAGAGGGAAAGATTGAAACATTAATGATGAGAATCGTTGATCGGCTGCACACCCCCTACTGGGAATTGAGCTGGAAACCCGGGCATGTGCTCTGACCAGGAATTGAACTGTGGTTCATAGGAGCCACACTGACTAGGCTCCATTGATTTTTTTTTAATTTTTATTTTTTAGAAGAGAGAGGGAGACAGGGAGAAAGAAACATCGAAGAGAGAAGCATCTTTTAAAAATAATATGTTTTATCTATTTCTTTACAGAGAGGAAGGGAGAGGGATAGAGAGCTAGAAACATCGATGAGAGAGACACATTGACCAGCTGCCTCCTGAACATCCTCTGTTGGGGATGTGCCCACAACCAATGTACATGCCCTTGACCGGAATCGAACCTGGGACCTTTCCACTGAGCCAAACTGGTTTCAGCTGATTTTTTTTTTTTAAAGAGAGAGAGTGGAAGGGAGAGGGAGAGACAGAAAGAGAGAAACATCCAAGTGAGAGAGACACATCTATTGGTTGTCTCCTGCACACCGAGAATCAAACCTGCAACCAAGGTATGTGACCTTGTCCAGAGTTGAACCTGGGATCGTTCAGTCTGCGGTCTAATGTTCTATCCACTGACCCAACATTCTGACTTAACTATTCCTCAGACTCTCTATCATCCTGGCCATCTTCCTCCTTGTGAAATGTGGCAATGGGACACTATACATGCGTCTAATCAATGGGAGTAAAAGCTTCTTTTGTTCTGAACACTCTCCTTCCACTGATGCAAAACAAAGGTAAAGCAGTTTCTTTAGGCAATTATGCCATTTTTTGAGTCACTAAATTTACTCCTGTTAAAAATAATCAGTAATCCCATATGATTTTTTAAAATTAAGTCAGACATCACCAGTCCTATGCACCTATAAATTTGAAATAGATTTACCAAAGTCAATTTTAGGACCTTACATTTATGCATATTTAGCCTCCTTATTTTAACCTGTCAATGACATCATGAATCCTGATTCTGATATAAAGTGTTATTGAATTTGAAGTTCAGATCAAACCAATACTTAAATAGCATTTTTAGAGTGTAATCTTCATGAGGACAGAAACCATACCTTTTGTTCACTGCTCTATCACTTGTTCTTATGATGGTGGCTGTTACCGAAACAGACCTTCAATAGATTCTTGTTGAATACTTTTTGTGTATGTGTGTGTGTGTGAATAAATTTATGCTTCCAAACACTATGCTTAGCATCTTCTAATATATTTTTACTGAACCCTCCTAATCATTTGTGAGTAGGTATTATAGTCCTCATTTCTCTGATGAGCACATTTATATTCTGTTAGGTGATGTGCCTTGTCCAACATTGCTCAGTTAGTACAGAACAAACAAAAGATTTTAAACCAGGTCTCTGACTCCCAGTCAATAAACATTTGCACTAAACTGAACTGTATTGGATCCACTAGACCCGTGGTCGGCAAACCAAACCACGGCTCGCAAGCCACATGCGGCTCTTTGGCCCCATGAGTGTTCTAATTCCACTCTTCAAAATAGACTCACCCAGGCCGAAAATCGACTTCTGTGCATGGGCCATGAAGTTTCAATTGCACTGAACGTGTGTGTCCACACATGGTATTTTGTGGAAGAGCTACACTCAAGGGGCCAAAGAACCGCATGTGGCTTGAGAGCCGCAGTTTGCTGACCACTGCTCTAAACCAACAAAACTACCACCAACATTTATTGAATACTTTCTATATAAGCCATATATAAACATATAGATACTATAAATGTTTAATATCACTTCATTCTCCCTGACTATCTATTGTGGTAAGAGTATTATCATTACTCCCAGTTTACTGATAAACTTCAGTTTAAATCAACTAATCAACTTTGCACCTTCCTTCCTATTTCTATTATCTCTTGTTCTCCAGATTACGTGTTGGGTTGAAGGGAGTGGAGCTGTGTTTGGTCTTTTTGTCCTCACTCTCCTGACTGACATGTGTTTATGACCCCTTGCACTCTGAATCTACTTTCCTGAATCTACTTTGCACAAACCTGGTTGTTTCTTTGTATCTAGAATATTTTTTTCTTTTTTTAAATTAAGATATTATATGTGTACATACCTTACCAATCCCCATAGAATATTTTTTCAATGTTTGATTCTTGTCCAGATGAAATTATAGTATAGTATCTAGCGGCTCCTTTCAGAGTCAGCATATTTCTCTGGCTTTGACATGGTTTGTTAAGTTCACAAACCCTGATGTGCAGTGTTTGTGATTTTCTGACCCAGGCTAGATGAATTCTAGATGCAGTTTATCATCTCTTGACCAGCCTTGTAGTCCTCAGTGGTGTTATCTCTTCCTAATCCCGCATGATGAACGAACACAGTGCTTTAGAGACAGGCAGTTGTGGCTACACTCCCGAGCCTACTCTTTGGTCTGGTAGCACTAAGCACACTATCTACCCTCTCTGAGTCTCAGCTTACTCTTTTGAAAAATGAAGTTAATCCTATCCATCCCTGGTGGTTCCTTTTAGGACTGAAAGAACAATTTTGTAAAGTGTTTAGGACAGAGTCTTTTACACAAGGAGTCTCAATGAATAGCAATTACTACTTTAGTTTTTATTGCTATGACTAGAGGCTCAATGCACAAAATTTGTGCAAGGGGCTTGGCCCTCGCAGCCCCTTGCAGCCTCCAGCCTTGGCTGGCTCTCACAGCTCCTCACAGCCTTGGCCGGCCTTTGCAGCCCTGGCTTCGTCCGGAAGGTAGTCCTTCTGCTGTTCGGTATAATTAGCATATTAGCTCTTTATTATGTAGGATCATTGTTTAGGAGGAAGTTGGCTAAATCCAAATTTTTATCTTTATTGTGCTTAGCACTATAGGCTAATCATCAGATCAAGCCAGTCAAAATCATCTATGAGCATAAAACTGATCGATGGATCTCAGTTTTCATATGTCTATGTTTTCAGTTGTATTTAATCAGTTGACTGCTTAGCAAAGACCTTAGGGTAGAGGGAAAAAAGATTTAAGTATCAGATAGTAGGTCCTTTAGGATTCTTTTTAATGTTAAATGATATAATTTTTAAAAATATCCTCACTTGAGAATATGTTTTTATTGATTTTAGAGTGAAAATGATAGAGAGAGCAGGAGGGAGGGAGAAGGAGAGAGAAACATTGATTGGTTGACTACCATATGTGCCCTGTCTGGGGATCAAATCCACACCTAGGTATGTGGCCTGACCAGGAATTGAACCCCAAACCTTATTGATGTATGGGATGCTGTTCCAACCAAATTAGCTACCCAGCCATGTCTAAGTTATATAATTTTTATGTTGCAACTGCTCAACATCTTATTATTATTCACATTTCCTTTTTTAAGCAATTACGAATGTTGTGAGGATTATTATTTTTCTCTTATAGAAGAAAATATCTGTACATTTTGCAAATATATGTTTTGTAATTTCAATGTATATTTAATATGGTTATTTATAAAACTGTTAGTTGATAAACACCTCATTATTGTTCAAATGTAGAACATAATAAAAATATTTTAACTGAGATATAACATGGGTTTTCTGGACCTGTATACAGTTTCATTGCTTAATTAACCATGTTTTTTTTCCCCTTAATTAAAAAAAAATGCACATTTAAATATTGTTTCAGGCTGGAAGATCTTAGGTAAAACCTTAATTGCTGTCAAGGAAAATATAATTTTCTGGCCAGCTTAATATAACCACACAGTCTTACATTCATGTACTAGTAAATTGTGTACTCAAACAGGACTGTACTGTAATATTGAGAAGGAAAGTTTTGGTCAAGCTGGTACCTCTGGATTTTGACTGTAGTTACATAAACATTGACATTTTGTGATTAATCACCAGGAAAACAGCTAGTCACACCAAAAGTTCAGGTTAGTGTTGTTCTCTTATTGGCCTAGTAGAGCAGCTTAGTAAGATTCTCTTAGAGCCCTAGCCAGTTTAGCTCAGGGGATAGAGTGTCGGGCTGTGGACCAAAAGGGTCCCAGGTTCAATTCCGATCAATGGCACATTCTTGGTTGCAGGGCCCTGGTCAGGACTTGTGCAGGAGGCAACCAATTGATGTGTTTCTCTCACATTTATGTTTCTCTCTCTGTCTTTTCCCTCTCTCTTCCACTCTCCCTAAAAATTAATGGAAAAATATCCTTGGGTGAGGATTAACAAAAGATTCTTCTAGAGATTTGAATTGTGAAGGTCTAGAGCCAACTGGGGGAGGGGAGGGAAGTGGGTAACTAAGCACATGACCTTTTCTACTTGCTCACTTATACCTCATATTCCTTAAGTGAAATGGGAAGGCGCTATATGTGGGGATAAAAACATTGACTTTCATGGAGTAGGGTACACAGGAATGACTGCAGATTTCTTTTTAAGGGGGGATTTTGGGTTGGGGTATGGGTTGAAAAGGCTGACATAGGGTCACCCTTTTACCTAGAAGAAAGAGGTGGTGGTGAAAGGAAGGTCAAACAAAAGAGAAATGAGTAACACTGGAGAAAAACAAACTTATTTTAGGATTTTCCCTGGAGTTGGTTCTTTATATAATGAAGTGTCTTCCATTTTCAGATTTAGGTTAGAAGTATTAAGTTATAGGAAAACACAGATGTACATAAATTAGTATATTCTTACATTTCTAAATATACCTTAGCTTATAAGAAGCCCCTACTTTAAAATTATCATAATAAATAGAATTATTTATTTATTTATTAAATTGATTGGGATGGCATTAGTCAACATGAACATACAAGTTTCAGATATGGGTTTCTATGTTACAAGATCTGTATATTGCACCCTGTGCCCACCACCCAAAGTCAAATCTTCTCTTGTCACCTCATATTAGGTTCCCCCTATAACTGTTTTTTAAAAAGTGACTTGTGATTTGCTAAAAAGTGGTTGACTAGGGTATATTTTTACAAGTTCTATATATAGAAGTATGTAATAGTGTAGATAAAAATATCTAACCCGAGTCAAAATTCTTTTTATGTATGTTTTCCCTCCTTATGTGTTAAGTAAGCACTTAGCAGTTCAAAATTTCTCATTTTTCCAACTTAATCCCCATAATAATCCATCAGGCAGATAGAACAGATATTAACTTTATTTTCTAAGTGAGGGAAACTGTGGGTCGCATAGGCTAAGTGACATTGTTAAGTAACACAAAACTAGTACGTGTTAGGACAAGGTATAAAACCCACATCTACTAAGGTTTTAAAGCCCCACATCACTTATTTATATGATATCACATGCATGTTTATATTAGTTTAATTATATTTGAGATGATAAGGCATGAGCTACTTAGAGAGTAATGAAATTATTTATTTTCTTCTTTCCTTGTGAAGCTCTTCACTGTTACCTGCATTTGACACATTTAATTTACAACCCAGGGCTATGGTTATAATGAGAACTAAAGAATTATATCATTTGTCCAAAAAGTTAAATCCAAGCTCCAAATATTGTCACCTTAAATATGATATCTGTGCATGTCAATGAAGAGCCAAGTTTTGAGTCTAAAATGTCAAATATTTACTTAATTTAATTTTGTGACTGTTCACCAAATCTAATAGATCAGTTATAATCAGACACTTAGTTGCCTATGCTGGCATGCTTATTCTATTTGTCAGTTTATTCAGCCTGTTTTTTTTTTAATTTTATACTGTACTAGAGGCCCAGTGTGCAAAATTTGTACACGAGGGAAAGTGTGGTCCCTCAGCCCAGCCTGCACCCTCTCACAATCCAGGACATCCTTACCGCAATCTAGGACTGATGGCTCCTAACCATTGACTTGCCTGTCTGCCAGATTGCTCTTAACCACTTGCCTGCCTGATCGCCCATAACAAGTCTCCTACCTGCTTGTCCCTAACTGTCTCTCCCTGCCTGCCTGATTGCCCCTAACCACTCACCTGCCTGCCTGATCATTCCTAACCACCTCTGCCTCGGCCCACACTGCTGCGGCTTCATCCAGAAGGATGTCTGGAATGATGTCGAGAATGTCGTTCGGCTGTCCAGTCTAATTAGCATATTATGCTTTTATTATTATAGATAATCTCCCCATTCTGAATGAAAGAGGGGCTGGTAGCTGGTGTTTTGGATTTAAGTACTGGCTTCATGTATCTCCCCCCTTTGAGCATAGATACAAACATAGACTATTAAGATCTGAAGTTTCATCTGGCCTGACAATCCACTCCAGGGATCCCCTTTTCTTTGTCCCAGTCAAGCAGTGTTATCCCCTGGTTTAAAAAAGTCTGATGATGAAAAGCTACTCCACAGCCCTTTTCAAATTTGAACTTGTCTCTCAGGTTTTGTATTCATTAAAACTGAAATCTCTCCCTGTGCTTTGTACCCTTTGTTCATAGTCCTACCCTTAGGATAACATGTATATATTTTTCCTTACCCTCATGTTATATCATTGCATGTTTGTTCCTGGATGCTATACATACATCCCTGCTCCAAACCAAACTTCTCATTGGTTACATAGCTTTATTTTAAGTCCCCTTCCTTATCATATTTATTCTCCTAGACAGAGCGCCCCTGATCTTCAGAGCCCATACGTTGGCTAAAAAATAGAGCCGCAAAATGAACCAGGATAAAGATAGCCATTCTGGTTTAAGGGACACATACATCTGAGCTTTCTAAGGGGTGGGTCATGTGAGATTATGGCATGAGGAGAAGTCAAACAAAAGAGGGGGCTACTCTTCTAATTTTTGGCTGTTTGTTTCTAGATATTAGGACACAAAGAGGGAGGAGGATACTGAAAATTGAGCTTAGAGAGTATATAGGTGGGGAGAAGGTGACTTACATTTCATGCCCTCTTGTGAAGAAATAAGCTTTCCAACTCACCCTTCCTAAAGAGTCACGTTGGCCAATGCTGGGTTGCAGAAAAAAAAAAAGCACTGTCATCACTAAATGGGGGACATCCCAAAGTCTTCACTTTAGGGCATCCACCCATCTCTTGACTTATTTTGCATTTCATTTGGTAAGTTGAAGCCAGAAAAGAGGCATTTTGTCAATTCTCTTTGAAAGCCCAGGTTTATGAATACCAGGGTTAGCAAAGCTGGGAAAGTGTCTTTGGTAGATAAACTATACCACAGTGTGGTCTCTCACAAAAGATCTTGGAAAACCAGTGGGTTTTAAGTACGGATACCGTAGTATACGTAAGGCTAGCTTTAGAACTTGAACATATAAATAAAAATATCTAGTTAATCTTGTCAAGATCTTATTTAGCCTCTCCAAGTCATATGTTTGTTTTTAATGTGAAGGAAATAAATCATGTTATTGTTTAAAATTGTAAGGTATGTGTACACCAGACAGGCACACAGACTTGAATTATGACTTTGAAGCTCTCTAACGGCAACATTTGTGAACCCAGTTCAGCTTGTGAAAAACCATGGACATATTTTGGTTTGGCTTGGAGCCTTCTTTTCATCTTCCAGGTCACTGAGTGCAAAGGGGAAAAAAAAACTAAATATTTTTTGAAGCACAGCTCTATTTTTCCCAAAACTAAAATGGAATTATTTGACTTGGTCCAAGAGATCTAGTTTGTTCCAAGACAGCAGACCAACTCTCTTTCACTTAAAAATGCTTTTTAGACTGATTTCAAACATACGGCTTTATGATTCCCAAGGAAGTCTTATCAGAAAGTGAAAGATGACTTTAAAGGAGTTTCTCATTTTCAATATTTCTTCTAGCATTAGGGTTAGGTCCTCACTCCTCTGAGCTATTCAAAGTTTGCAAACATTCTCCAACCATAGTTTTGCCTTTGCAGAAACGACTCCTGAACTTCTTAGCTGTAGTGGATAAGGGGTCATTCAGATATTGAAAACTGAGTTCCAAGGCTGGTTTTGCCTTTATCTTACGACTTTAACCTAGCCAACATCCAGATTTCACATCTCTCTCTCTTTTTTAAAAAAATATATTTTATTGATTTTTCACAGAGAGGAAGGGAGAGGGATAGAGAGTTAGAAACATCGATGAGAGAGTCATCGATCAGCTGCCTTCTGCATGTCCCCCAATGGGGATGTGCCCGCAACCAAGGCACATGCCTTAGACCGGAATCAAACCTGGGACTCTTGAGTCCACAGGCCGACGCTCTATTCAGTGAGCCAAACCAGTTTCAATGAGATTTCACATCTCTTGATTATGAATGATAATGTTTGCTTTACCTACAACTCATTGATCTTGTTAGTACAAGTAGAAATATGTATGTATGTGAAAGCATTTAAAATAAACCCATTTATAAAAATGGAAAATTAATACCATCCACCCAGGGTTCATAAGGCAGAAGTAAGCGCAGAGCTTCTGTGGAGAAGATCTTGAATTGGGTTTGCATTGAGCTGGGTCAGAGAAGGGTTATCTGCAATGAGCTTGCCACTCCTCTTTCCCTCTTTCTCTCACTACACACACACACACACACACACACACACACACACACACACACCTGACATTCTAGGGTTAGGTCTAGCATGCTTTTTCTTCAAACCAAGCTTGACTTCTTATAGATACTGGGAACATGCAGGGCTTCCAGAAACTGGTCATTCCCAGGAGTTCAGATAAGCTTTAGCTTCCTTTTCATGTAGAGAATCTTTCTGGCATGAGGTTGCTTTGAGTCCCCTTTCCTTCACACTTGATTCACAGCTTGACAAACGTGTGGCAAAGAAGAGCCTCTTTCCTTGTTGTCAGACAAGGTTGCTACTTTATAATGTGATTTGAGAGCTACTCTTGGGGCCATGCCACAAAAACATCTTGTTTCAGCAGCTTGTCTTGCTTCCTTTAGGGTCACTGTTTGAGATTAATTTTTTTTTTTGGTCAACGTAGTCCTCTCCAAATTCTATTTTGAAAATGCAGACATCTCCTTGGAATGACAAAGGCAAACCTGTTTCCACCAGCAGTGGGGAGGGAGTAGATAGAAAAAGAGAAACTGGAAAGGCAAAGTGTGGATGCTGAAGACAATATTTTCCTTCTTTGTCACAGTTTCTGTCTCAGGCTGTCCTGGTCTCGGGACTTTCTGTGCCAAGGCTCTTGTGAGTACCTGCCTAACATGGACTCAAAGTTCGTGGGGGAGGAATGAGGGTGGCCTGGCCTGGGGAATCCTCTAAATATCACTTCATCCGGGAGACTGTCATCTGATTCATTGTGAAATTTTTGATGAACTATGTTTGCCCTCTGTCCTCTTGGCCCAGTTGGCTGGGTTACACTGGATTCATTTTAGGTAATCATTATGTAGCACCTGCTAACTCAGTTAGGCATTTTGAAAGACAGGGGAATAAAGCAAACAGGGCCAAGTTACTGCCCCTGGATAACACATATAACAAGCTTATTGGCTCCCTAAACGTGTGTTGAGATCTCCAATATAGCAGGCTAGACTAGTGGGGATGCATGCACTACAGCAGTGATACAATCAGCTTTGAAGTGAATTTAAATGCCAAGAACTCTTCTCTTAGTGCTGCGCTTCTAGACCTTTCCTCGCTCAGCCCCCTTTGGTTTCTTTTTCCTGATGAATCTGTTTCTAATCCCCTTTGGTCAACATATTTTATTCAAAGGCATAGATGAAGACATTCTATTAAATTTCCAGATGAGTCAAATCTTCCAGAAAGAGCTAAACAAATAACAAAATTATCTCAACTGCGGAATTTAACAAGAAGACATTTAGAAAGGAATAAGATATACTTGCATGATAAAATGTGCCCACAAGTACAGGATAGGAGAAAATGTGTTGGAGTTCACAGGACAGATGTTAATGAACAAAATATATTCAGAAAATGATGCATGCATGGGGGAAGTATGAAGTATAAACAAGGCAGTGAAGTATGAAGCCCTGACCTCTCCTCATCCCCACAAACACATTAATTCAACAATTTACAGACAAAGGAAAAATCTAGAAATAAATTAAAATTTTCTTTTAAAAAATATCCCAACTCCATAGGTTCAATTTTTCATGATTCTTAAGATAGCAAAACTATGCATTTATTATTTTTAATTTCAAAAATTTTATTCTATTAAGCACACTTATAAGATCTACCCTCTAAAAAAATTTTAAGTGTACAATACTGAGAGTTGTGAGCTCCTGGTCACCATGCCCTTCTCAGATCATGGCTGATATACCAGGCCACCATGCACAAGAAAAAGAAAAGTTTATTTTATAAATAAATAAAATTTGTGTTTTTGTTTTCTAAGAGAGAGATCATATCAAATGTGGAAGTTTTAAAAGAAGATAAATAAGGCAATCAAGCGCATTAATTCTCCCCACCCTCGCCCAGAGATAGGAATTAAGGCTAGATATTTAAATTGATTCAATATATGAAAAAATTCTATCCTAACAATTAGTTATCCAAATGAACTGATAAATCATGTGACACAGAGAACTTCCTAACACTGGAGTATTAAGTGCAAACTGAATGATCATTTGCCACTGTATGGCCATATTGTATGGTATGGAATAGGTACCTGATAAATATTTGTCAAATGTTAAATACATGGCAACTTTATTAAATATTGCTTGTATGAACTGTGGTATTAAACAACAGTGGATATATCCTACCTAATATAAAAGGTAACCTCTTTTAATGTGAGTCCCCTTCTAAGATACTAAACCCTGAAAGTTTATTTATTTATTTATTTATTTGGGGTGGGGGTGGGGGGAATCCACAACACTTTAAAACTTCTAAGACCTAGATTTCCATTTCTAGTTATATTTTTAACATCTGAATTCTGAGTGGGTCCATATGATTTTAAGAGCACTTTATTTATTTTTAAAAGTATATTTTTATTGATTAAGGAGAGGAAGGGAGAAACATCAATGATGAAAGAGAAACACCGATTGGCTGTCTCCTGCATGCCCCCTACTGGGGACTGAGCCCACAACCTGGGCATGTGCCCTGACCAGGAATTGAACCATGAGCTCCTGGTTCCTAGGTTGATGCTCAACCAAGAGCATTTTAACTCAAGGTCTTGGAAGCAAAAAAATTAGAATATTCTAAAATAAGGAAGATTTATAACATGTGCATGTAATCAGAAAGCAGCAAAGAATTGAAGGTGTTTAGTCTAACAACCATTTTGAGATTCTGACCCTTGTTATTTTGTCACATTGATAGTTGGATTAAAAATGAGGGATCTTGGTTACTTAATACTTAACACCACAAAAAATGTTTTAAAAGAAGATGAATGTTTTTCCTTGCCCCTGTGCCTCTATGAAACTTTGTAGTTTTAGTCACTTTTTCCTGGATACTGTGCTGTTTTATAGAAATGTATTTACCAGTTTAGTGAAAATTTATCTCCTCTTCCTTAGCTCTACAATGTCTTCTTTGGAACACTTTCACGTTTGAGGTTTAATTCACTCCTAGGATTAAGTCATAGTACTTACGGTTTTCTTAGAACAATTTTATAATAAGAAAAATGATTATCCTTTAGGAATCTTTCCAAGACTCTGTAAAAAGAAAAATTCTCTCTCTCTAAGAATGTTTAACAGCAGGTATCCAAATGTATGCAGATTATTTTCCTACTTTATTATAGGGCTGTGGTCAAAAGCAGTGGTTATTAACCTTAGATGGAATGGATAAAGACAAATTTTGTGTATTGCTCCCTCCAAAGTAAAGGAGTCGGAGTGTTTCTAGGCAAACATCATAAAAATCTCCTCTATTAACTGAGGAAAGAGTACAGTTCTTGAACAGTATTTTCAAAGCTTAACCTCATGTTTTAACAACCCCAAATGACTTATGTTCCTGGCTTTCTTTGTTGGTTAGCTTTCAATGCCTGAATTCAGAAAATGAAACATGGAAAAAACCCCCAACAGGTCACTCAGTTCATTTCTCTAAAGAAATTCACAGATGAAGCTCATAATGTAGTTTCTAGAATTGACTTACTTAAGGATAGTTGGGCGTTGCATTTTTAAATGAGAAAAATTGAAACCACGTTAATTAAGCCCGAGGATAAATTTGGAGGCCACTGGGAGGTTTCCAATTCTACCTTCCTCCTCTGCTTTACGTGTGTGTGTGTGTGTGTGTGTGTGTGTGTGTGTGTGTATGTGTACATGTACATATACATATATTCACAAATTGTGCAATTAAGCCATGACATATTCTGGCTTTTTAACATTGTGCTGGCAAGGGAAAGGTAAATAAGAAAGAAGCAATCAGCCGAAACTGGTTTGGCTCAGTGGTAGAGCGTCAGTCTGCGGACTGAAAGGTCCCAGGTTCGATGCCGGTCAAGGGCATGTACATTGGTTGCGGGCACATCCCCGGTAGGGGGTGTGCAAGAGGCAGCTGGTCGATGTTTCTCTCTCATCGACATTTCTAGCTCTCTATCTCTCTCTCTTCCTCTCTGAAAAAAAAAAAGAAAAAAGAAAGAAGCAATCACAAGACTGACAAATGCCAGTGTCAGAAAAGGGAGCTAAGTTTTCATACACCTGCATTGACCAGTGTTTGGATGTAGGCTATTTCTGAAAAGGGATATGAGTTGGGGCAAGTCGCTCTTTTCAGCTAACAGCAATTTTAAGAAAGAAACTCAGCCAGTTGAAAGCCATCAGTGACCAGCATTCAAGGGAGCTTCTGTAGGATTGGAATGGTCACTTTTCCAGGAAAATTGCAATGTTAGATAGGTTCTAGTCACACTTTCCTGGATGTTGTGGCTGTTTTATAGAAATGTAATTTCTCAGTTTTACTGTAACTGCACTCTTCTCTTTCCTATAATCTCTCCCTTGGTATATTCTCCTGTTTGAAGTCTGCTCCGGGGGGCAGGTCACAGTATTGGTGAAAGTTAGTGGGACAAACTACAGCCCAAGCTTCTGCAGCTGGTTGTGAGTCCACTAATCCTCATTGTCTTTTTCCCAACAACCCATTGTAGGTTCTCTTACTCTTAGCACATCTGGTGGTCTAGGCGTCTAACTTGGTAAGTGAAATAGACTTTAATTCCTAAGAGTTGTGAACTCTTTGTGACCGCAGCTTTCTCAGACCATGGCCGATATGTCTGTTCACTATCACGATTGGGCAGAGAAACATCAAGAGATATTCCAAATGGATAAGTGAAATTTTTCTTCCTTAGATTCAGAAATCCTACATTCTCCTGGTTATTATGTTTAATTTTCCCTCATTAGAAAAGATGAGTTCTTTACTTGTTAATTAGTTTCTTATGAAACTAAGTATGAAGAGCCTTGCTCTTTTGACAGCATTTTAAAATGTTGACAAAGAAGCATTAAAAGTGATCAGACAGTATCTAGAGCTTAAATGGGAGTCTTCCAATGTCCAATGGTGAAAGTGTTCTCTTTATATGAGCCAGGATTTCCAGGCCAACAGATGTTATAATTTTAGGAATGAAAACTATAAATTCTTCATGTGATTACAAACTATGATAAATAGAGTCACTCCTGCTTCCATGCCTTAATTTTCAGACCCATGTATTCTATTTACTGAGAATATACTACTGTATAATGCTTGATAATTTATGCTTGAAAATATACTACTGTATAATGCTTGATAATGAGTAACACTTCATGGATAGTAACTATTCTTATAGGAAAAGTAGAGTGGATTAATAGGTTCTTTTCTAAATTAACATCAACTGCCAGGTATTTTTACTGGTAAAGGGGGCGTGGCAGAAGGCATATGTGGCAATAGTCAGATGGGTAACAATGTCTAGGTTTCAGACAAGGGCCACTTAGGATTCAGTAGAAACCTAATTCATGAATTAAAAAATAGGTAATATAGACAAAGTTTCAGGGTTCCAAATCAAAATGAGTTCAGGGTAGAATTTACTCTCATGAGAGTTCTGTATTATGACAAAGAAGTGGGTCTAAAACATTAGGATTGAGAAATTAAAAGGAAAAGTTATTATCAAGTTATTAAAGAACTTGGATATAGAGCAATAGATTACTTGAGATTTCCTTTATTGAAAAGACAGAGGCAGAGCCCAGCTGGCATGGCCCAGTGATTGAATGTTAACCTATGAACCAGGAAGTTGCCTTGTAGTTTGATTCCCAGTCAAGGTACATGCCCGGGTTGTGGACTAGATCCCCAGTGGGGGTTGTGTGAGAGGCAGCCAAGCAATGGTTCTCTCTCATCACTGATGTTTCTATCTCTCCCTCTCCCTTCCTCACTGAAATCAATAAAGATATATTAAATAAAAGGCGGGAGAGATAAGAGATCAACCGAAGGACTTGTATGCATGCATATAAGCATAACCAATGGATGCAAAACACTGGGTGGAGAGGGCATGTATGGGAGTGGGATGGGGTGGGGTGGGGCAATGGTAAGAAATGTACACATATAATACCTTAATTAAAAAATGGGAAAAATAAAAAAATAAAGGAAATCATCTTCAGTCTTTCTGTTAATTATGCTAATTAAGGAGATTAATAAAATTACTGTCAAAAGTAAAAAAAATATAAAGTAATAATCCATTTAAAAAAAAGAAAAGCAGAGATAGGAATGAAATGGTGTTTAAATATACTACTACTATATAAGTATATAAATTTAACTCCACTGAAATATGGATACTTTAAAATTATTTTTTATTTTCTTAATACATATTTTTATTGATTTCAGAGAGGAAGAGAAAGAGAGAGAGAGAGAGAGAGAGAGAGAGAGAGAGAGAGAGAAAGAGAGAGACATCTATCATGAAAGAGAACAATTGATTGGCTGCCTTCTGCATGCCCCCAACTGGGGATCAATCCCACAACCCACGCATGGCCCTTTGGCTGGAATCAAACCCAGGATCCTTCAGTCCCCAGGCTGATGCTCTATCCACTGAGCCAAACTAGGGCTAATATGAATACTTTTATCACTGCATAAAAATATGAATGCATGAATCCAAACCCAGTAAAACATGAAAGTTAACATAATGATTTATTCTTGACTCAAAATGTACTTCCCTGGCTTGGTCTTCTAAAACTGCATGAATCATCAGCATAGGCATGTTATGGCATGAATCATCAGCATGTTATGGTGGAGAAGAGAGAAAGAGTGGAGTGAAAACAAGTCAGCCAGTACCATCAATAGTTTTTAGCTATACGTTCTGCTGTCTGTTTTTAAGGCATTAGTGGAAATCCCAATAGAGGGTCATTTCATAATATCAAAAGTATAGTATATTACAATAGTATTTATAATAATACAAACATAATATGCTAATTAGACCGGACATACTTCTGGATGACCTTCTGGATGAAGCTGGTAACCAGAAGGAAGGCCTACTCTTATAAATTTTGTGCATCAGGCCTCTAGTTGGTAATATAATAGAAAATAACAGTGAGAATAGCTAGCATTTATTAAGCACTTACTCTATGCTAGACATTGTTTTGTGCACTTTACATATACTCATTTATTTAGTGTTTACAACAACTCTAAGATCTGCACTAGAATCATCTTATTTTGCAGATAAAGGAACTAAGATCTAGTGAGATTAATTAACTTGTCCAAGAATGACACTGTTCTAAGTGGTGTTGCTGGGAGACCTATTTCCAAAGTCCTTAATCTCAAACACTGTGTTAAAATGCTAAATTGCTTTTATGAAATGGGAGCAGAACATTCTACCTATGGATAAACATGATTAAGTTTCTAAGATGTAATATTCTGTGAAAGCTTTACCAAGATTATAAAATGAGAAGAAAATAAGATCTGTGACCTATTACTTCATGTATCTCAGATCTGAAAAAAAAAAAGACAATATCACAAAATTAATAGAACTGAGCAGGTGGCTAGCCTAAAATTCTGACTAAGGTGGAAATTACATTAAACATTGTTTTTTCAGATTGGAAAGTGCAACTATTCACAATGCGAAGTTGGTACAAATATAAAGACCATTTGTACATAACCCTTTTTAAAAGTTGGCTTAAAAAATTAGATTTAATGAGGTCAGTACAAGTAAATTTCTCAAGAGAATAAAATTATCTGCCTTTAGAATAGTCATTTAGTCCCTAAACTCAAAAATTTCTTAATGTAAAATGAGGAAGTTGAATTAGGTTATTGCTAAACTCCTTGCCAGATAAAAACTATGAATCTAGAGTTGTATTCTATATAATAAAGGCTAATATGCAAATCAACTGAACAGCAAAACTACCAGTCGCTATGACATGCACTGACCACCAGGGGACGGATGCTCAACACAGGAGCTGCCCCCTGGTGGTCAATGTGCTCCCACAGGGGGAGCACCACTCAGCCAGAAGCTGGGCTCACGGCTGGTGAGTACAGCAGCGGGAGTGGGAGCCACTCCCACCTCCATGGCTGTGGGACATCCCCTGAGGGCTCCTGGACTGAGAGAGGGTGCAGGCCAGGCAGAGGAACACCACCCCCCCCCCTCCCCACGAGTGCACAGATTTTGTGCACTGGGCTTCTAATAATGAATGAAACAAGAAGTCTGGAGCTAGAGGATTCTGGTCCCACTATTTGCTACCTAAGAAATAGACTCTGAGACTCAAAGATTAGTGTGCAGGTGGTTTATTGGAAGGTATCCTTGGGTACAACATATGAGAGAGGTGAGGAAATTAGGCAGAGTGAGCATTTGAACTATTATGCAGTCGAAATAAATGCCCCATTTAATTTTATGAGGCAACACTGAGGCAGAGATGTCCATCCAGAGTCCTACCTGATGTAATGGGCTTTCAGACAACATGGAGTTTACCCTAAGAAACAACTAAAGTTGAAACAACACATATGAAACAACTGAGTCCTGTGATTATCCCAGTTTATTGTCTTCTTGGGCAGGGAATCAAAGAAAAATTAACAAATAGGACTACATCAAACTGAATAGCAAAGGGAAACATCAACAAAATGTAAAGACAACCTAACGAATGCTAAAAGATATTTGTCAATGATACATCCGATAGGGGGTTAATATTTAAAATTTTTAAAGAACTCATACAATCCCCAAAAGACAATCAATCCAATTTAAAAAATGGGCAGAGGATCTGAATTGACACTTCTTCAAAGAGAACATACAGATGGCCAAGGTCACTGATCGTCAGAAAAGGGCAAATTAAAACCACAATGAGATATCACCTCATACCTTTCAGAATGGTCATCATCAATAAATAAATAAATAACAAGCGTTGGTGAGGATGTGGAGAAAATTAAATCCTTGCATACTGTTGGTGGGAAGGCAGATTGGTGCAGCCACTATGGAAAACAGTATAGATTTTCCTTAAAAAAAATAGAACTACATTATGACCCAGTGATTCCACTTCTTGGTATATATCCAAAGAAACCAAAACCACTAATTTGAACAAATATATTCACACCTATGTTCATTGCAGTGTTATTTATAATAGCCAAGATGTGGAAGCAACCCAGATGCCTATAAATTGAATAAAGAAAAGATGGTGCAAGAACTTTTTAGTTTGATATAATCCCATTTGTTTATTTGTTCTTTTGTTTTCCTTGCCTGAGGAGATGTAGCAGAAAAAATACTGCTTTGAGAAATCTCCTAGATTTTACTGACTATGTTTTCTTCTAGGATTTTTTATGGTTTTCAGTCTAATATTTAATCCATTTTGGGTTTATTCTTGTGTATTGTGTAACTAACAAGCAAAAGAGAGACAGATTCATTGGCAGAGAGCAGGCTGACAGTTGTTGAGGCTGTGGGTGAAGGGACTGCGCAAAAAAGAAAAGTTAAAAAACTCATGAATACGGACACCAGTGTGGTGATTGTTGGAAGGCAGGGGTGATGGAAAGGGTATAGGGGTATAAATGGTGATGGAAGGAGACTTGACTTGGGGTGGTGAACACACAATTTAGTGTACAGGTGATATGTAGTGGAATTATGCACCTGAAACATGTATTTTGTTAACCAGTGTCACCCCAATAAATTCATGAAAAGGAAAAGTAGGTGATACATATAAACAATGGAATATTACTCAGCCATAAAAATAAAAAAAATCTTACCACTCAAAACAGTATGAATGGTCCTAGGAGACATTATGCTAAGCAAAATTAGAACAAAATAAGCAAATATAATAAACAGAAACAGACTCATAGATACAGAGAACAAACCCAGGGTTCTCATATGGGAGGCGGGTGGGAGAGCGAGTAACAAAATGAAGGGATTAAGGAATACAAATTGGTAATTACAAAATAGTTACCAGGATGTAAAGTTTAGTATAGGGAAGATAGTAATGTTGCAATAACCATGGATGATGCTAGGTGGGCACTTGAATTATTGGGGGATAACTTTGTAAATTATATAATTAGCTAACTGTCATGTTTTATATCTGAGGCTAATATAAAACAATATTGAATGCCAATTGTAACTAAAAAAATAAAAAAGAAATTCTGTATACAATAACAATATCTCTCAAATATGAAATCATACTTTCAAAATGCAAGAAACCCAGTAGACCTGAACTACCAGAAATGTTCAGGGAAGTCCTTCAGGCAGAAGGAAAATTACAGCAGATGGCCATCTGGATGTGCACAAAAGAATGAAGAGCTCTAGAAGAGGAAACTGCATAGGTAAATGTATGAGTTACTTTTGTATTATCTAAACCTTCTAAAAAATAATCAAAGGTTTAAAGCAAAAATAATAAAAATGTAGTGTAAAATTTATAGTATGTATAGAAGTAAAAAAAATAATTAAACTGTTTAGTTTATCTATGCTAATAAAAGGGTAATATGCTAATTAGACCAGAAGACATTCCGGGAGAGCTTCCTGATGTCCCTCCAAACAAAGCCATGGTAGCGGGGCTGAGGCAGAGGCCTTTAGGGTTGAGCAGGCTGGCAGAGGGGGCAGTTGGGGGTAATAAGGCCATGGGGGTGGGGGTGGGGAAGTGTTTGGAGGCAAGAAGGCCAGCAAGGGGGGCGGGGGCAGTTGGGGGCAAGCAGGCCATCACAGGGAGTAAATTGGGGGTGATCAGGCCAGCAGCGGGGGGTGGGGGAGTGGAATTGGGGATGATCAGGACAGCAGGGGTGGGGCAGTTAGGGACGATCAGACTCGAAAGGGGGGCAGTTTGGGGCGATTAGGCTGGTGGGGGGGCAGTTGGGGGCAATCAGGCTGGTGGAGGAGTCAGTTAGGGGCTATCAGACTGGAAGGGGGGCAGTTGGGGGCAATCAGGCTGGCAGGCAGAGTGGTTAGAGATGATCAGGCAGGCAGGAAGGTGAGCGGTTAGGAGCCAGTGGTCCTGGGTTGCAAGTAGGATGTCCAATTGCCTGTGGGATCGGGCCTAAACCGGCAAACGGACATTCCCCGAGGGGTCCCAGATTGGAGAGGGTGCAGGCCAGGCTGAGGAACACTCCCTATGCACGAATTTTGTGCACGGGGCCACTAGTAATAACTAATGTCAAAAGGGAGTAACAGTCAGATAAGAGTCAAAACGGTGGCACCTTAGGAAATGGTAACATTCAAGTGAAGGTGATGAGTCAAGAAACAGCGTTAGAAATCACACACACAAGGAATTTAGGGGCCATTTGATGTCAGAAAGCAGGACAATGATATGATAAATCTCCTCGGATGTTTGAAAAAACCTAAATAGGAAGCAGTCATTGACTGACCCCCCGCCCCCTGATGGCTGAGTGAACGCATGTCTTCTAAGGCTCATTCTTTCTGTGCGGCTGAGCTCAGGAACAGAATCGCCCACGCTGGGCTAGGCGGGCCACGATTTGTGCATCTCGGCCTCGTCTCAGAAGAACTCAGGCCCACGAAATGAAGGTGTCCAACCAGAACTTTATTAATAATCACACACCACCAACTCCTCTCCCACCTTCACGACACCGTGCTTTCCTTAAGGTATCGCTCTGGGAGCAGGGAGGGAGGGCGCAGCCGGACAAGAACGTTTAAGAAACAAAGCAATTCGTGTAGGTGTATATGGTTCGGGGCTGCTACTGCGAGGGAGTACGGAACCAGGCGCCCGGCCCCGGAGGCAACGCTGCGCTCTGTGAGCTCTCATTTGCGCCCTCTGAGCTGCCGGGCGTAGCGGTTATAGGCGGCGTTGTATCCGTAAATCATGGCGTAGCGCTCGCAGAGTTTGTGGTCGTCGCAGGCTTCCCGGTTGATCTCGTAGGCGGGTTTGGTGCGTTCTCGGACCCTAGGAAGTGGGGGTAGGGGTTAAGGGTAGGAAAGAAGGCCAGATTGAGAAGTATATAAAGAGAACGGAGACATAAGAAGAAAAAAAAAAGCAGAAAAGATGATCAGAAAATATTGGAGAGAGAGCGATCCCGTTAATCACAACCCCATATCAAGAGACCTTTGATGCGGCCGGTGTGGCTCAGTGGTTGCACGTTTGGCCCATGAACCAGGAGGTTGTTACTATTGCTGGTCAGGGCACCTGCCTGGGTTGCAGGCTTGATCCCCAGTAAAGGGGCGTGCAGGAGGCAGCAGATCAATGATTCTCTCTCATCACTGATGTTTCTATCTTTCTCCACCTTTCCCTTACTCTTTGAGTTAATAAGAATATATATTTTAAAAAAGATATTTGAAGAACAGAAAGGAGAGGTGGAACAGGGGGCATTTTTCTTTGAGGGGGAATGTTTATTTTTAAGTAAAAACAGAATTTTTCTCTCTGTCCTCTTTTTCACCCTCTCTTCCTCTTCCTTCTGAGTCATTCACAAAATAGTCTTCTAGAAATTCAGTTGTTTTCTGCATATCGTTTTATAATTCTTTGGCTTGGGGATACTATTAGAAATATGTGTTTCATAAAGAAACCTATTTCTCAGTCCATTACGATCTGGGCTTCTACAATGGGGAAAAATGACTTCTCCATCAAGTCTTGTTACCCACCTCTCTTGAGCTTTCGCTCTCCATCTCTGCTGCGAGGATATGAAGGTGTTCGCGTATCTCCTGTTAATGAAGGGACCTCAAAGCAGAAATAAATAATTGCAGTTTTAGGGAAACAGTAGGTGAAAACATTTCCACGAGTAATCGCTAACACAAATATATTTGGAAGATCAGTAACTCATGCATTTCATGTAACTAGAGACATGCAACAACCAAAGTGGGACATAAGTATATTTTATAAACTGCCTGAGCCACAGAAAATAATCACCCATTACAAGTGTCTTGAGACTTGTCATATTGGCCACTGACATGTTGTTTGTTTGTTTTGATCTTGGGCAAGAACTTGTTTTTCTTCCATGTTGGTATTCCTATGTAAGCGTGTTTTTAAAATTCCCGTGAGGAGACATGATCTCTGTCCTGATGACTTGTAAAGCATGTCTTTAGATTACTACTAGTAAATGAAAGCTTAAACACGATAGAAATAGTGGACAAATGGAAAATGAGAGTGATAGGTTATTTTCTCTTATACTCAGTCCTTATAAGTCTAGAAATTCAACGGCATGTAAGCAATGTTGACATCTGTGGTCTCCCAGCTGACTTGGCCTCCAATTCTCTACTTTGCCATGTGTCATTACTGCTTGTTTTCCGTCTCTGTGGTTGACCTGGTGCCAACATAAAATTTCCAAATGAGGTTTTATGGCTCCTAAGTTGGTAGGACACTGCTTTAAGCTTTAAAAAATTGCACATTTGGCGATTTTTACAGTGATAGGACTTAAAATGTTACTTCAGTTTTCCAAGAGAGGCCCTCTTTTTCCTCCCTGTGGTACATATTACCATTTTGGGTGACTAGGGACAGGGAGAGATGCTAGAATACACGAGGTTTAAATGAGGAAGTCAAATATTCACTTACTGATTTCGTAGGATTCCATGCTTTCATGGGATTCTGGAATTAAAAAAAATAAGATGATTATTATTTACCACACATTGAAATAGTCTAAACATAGTGAAGGGAGAAGAAGGAAGAGTCCCAAAGATGTGAAGAATATAGTTAACAGTATGGTTACTATACATTTCAGGCATTTCTGACTTGTAGATATATGTCCTTGCTGTGCATATATCTACACTTTAGTTTCTCTGATGCTGAAGAAGCTGGTGAACACAGTTGTGGCTAAAATTTCCCCCGGGCTCTGAGGTTTTCACCCCAGTGAATTAAGACAGCTTAAGTGCTTTTCACAAGCTCCAGAGAGCTGTCTTCTCTGATTAATCTGGGACGTGAGAGAAAGATTGAGGAGGGGACACACGGGCTTAGAAGACAGCGAGGCTTCTCCAGGCGGGCTGGGCAGATGCTCTGTGGGGCTTTACCAAGACAGGCTTCTGGGAGGTTCCAAAGGTCTCTTAAGAACCTGTGTTCAATTGGCAGCCACAGAAACCACTGGCTCCAGCTCCTCCCAGCTCCCACTGGGCGCAATGCCAGTTCAGAGAAAGAACCGAGGTGATGTCAAAGCAGAAGCTCTCTTCTTTCTAACACTCTCCCGCTTTCTACCTTCCCAGCAGGGAAATTTGGCAATAAGAGTCTTAGATGTGCGAGCAAGTGAATCTGCTTGAAAATCTCAAAAAGAGGCAGAGAAATCAAATCCTCTGACAACAGAGACCTTATGAATCATTAAAAAAAAAAAAAAAAAAAAAAAAAAGAAAAGAAAAGAAAGAAAGAAAAAAAGAAAGAAAGAAAAAACAACAACAAACACCACACATGGCTATTAATATAATTTAGGTTAAAGGACAGCTCAAATATCCAGATTATTGGAGCATAAGACTGAAAAATCTAAATGATTTTGCTTCAGATTTCTTTCCATAAGCTTCGAACAGACAGATATATTTAACAACATACAGAAACCAGGCAAATTTTATCTTTTGGCAATTGAAATGATGAAATCTATTTTTTCCCCCTCTGAGATCTTTTAAATGTAAAACTTCGTTTTTTAGTGAATTCACCCAACACATGGAGTGAATTCATGAGATTGCTCTGCCCCTAGAGAGGGCTATTATCTGACACATCCCGTGAAAACTGATGTTTTTTAAAGGTAAGTGGCTCGACCAATATCCTTAACCAATTGTTACCAGAGTATACATAAACACCCTTAAACATGAGACTCCAGGGCTGGGAATGTATATCTTCTTTCTGAAATAGCAAAGTCTCCACGTGTGCTGTGACTAACCACTGAAAACGGCCTGATGCAGAGCATAGGGTCTGGGTATTTAGGACATAAAAAAGACTGGATGGAAGAGACGTAGAGCGTGGAACTTGGGAAAAGCTAAGTTCATGGTACTTGAAGATTAAAGAAGAGAAAGGGGCGAGAAGAGGAGGAGGGAGAGGACAAGTCGAAGTAACCTGAAGTCAGACACAGACGAGAAAACCCAGAGAAATGGCAGGAGAGGGGCTTCTCACCGTAACACAAGGCTGCCAGCGCCAAGGCGGCCAGGACGGAGAGAAGCAGCAGGCTCTTCATGGTGTCTCCGGGGACTGTGGTTGGCCTCACTCACTGTCCTGTGCTGCCCGGTGTGGAAGAGGCTCCTGCAGGCTGCTTGGGACAGGCTGTGTGGCTTTTTATAAGAACTGGAGCAGCTGAAAGGGGAGGAACCAGTGGGAGGGGGCCGGAGAAGGTGGGGACTGGCTGGCACTAAAGTAGCCCTGGGACTTTTCCCAAATATTCATTCCTTCCAGATAGGATCGTCCCTGGGTGGGCAGTTTTCCCTCGTTCCTGGATGTGACTGTGCTGTGGCAGGAGGCTGCGCTGGTACAGACGCTGCGGCCGCCCTAGGTTTGGGGCCAGATCTGGGCAAGGGTCCACCGAGAAGGGAGTTGCCACAAACACGTGTTTGCCTTCCTAATTTCTTCTCTGATCTACCCTCCTGGCCCGGACTGTGGGCCTTTCAGGTTTGGTCCCCAAACAGACACAGAGTGTTCTGTTCGTTCCCCTAATGGGTGACTGAGTGGTTCTGGGAAGAAAGGACTTCATTTTTACGCCCATTTAATTTAGAGTTGTGATTTTTTATTGATTTTTTACAGAGAGAGGCAGGGAGAGGCAGAGAGAGAGAGAGAGAGAGAGATAGAAACACCCGTGAGTTATGTTTCCAGTAAGGCTGAACTATCAGCCTGGACCAAAAGATCATTTGCCTGATGGTACGCACCCTTTGCACTTTTTCATCTGCTCAGTAGGACAGAGATGTGCAAGTGACCCTGTGAGTGAGTTCTGTTTCCTTAGCTGACTCCCCCATAACTTGCTCATCCAGTTTTGTGACTTGAGTCTAAACCTGTGCCTGAGTGCCCTCTCAGGCTGGATATCGCTGATCCAGAGTGCAGCCAGGGTAAGAGGGTAGCCACCTCTCACTTTCTGAAGGCATTGTCCTGACAATGAACAGATTCAATATGCTTTTAGTGAGTGACGGATGAGATGCAAAGTACTGTGCTAGGGATTATGGGTGAATCTAGGGACAAACAAGACACATCCCTAAGGAGGTAATGTCTCCCAGGCATGGTAGAATGGCCTAATCTAGTAGAAAATTTTGTATTTTCTTAATTGGGCTATCTTGTAAAGACAAGACCACATGAAATGCCAACTTATATGTAAATTTTATATAATTATAGAAGACACTTGCATAGATATCTCCACATAACTAATGAGGAGAATATTTGAAGACCCTCCCAGAAGTGATAACAAAGGTATGAGAGAGACAATGATAGGATTGCCAATTGCTTTTATTAAATTATACAGAATTTCAGATGAGATTTATAATGTGGTATAACCTAGGCAACAGAAGCCTTATAATAATATAAGATCACTTATTCCACCAACCATTAAGAGTAAAAGAGAAGCATAACTATTCCTTTCAGGGCCAAAAGTAGTCTCATGATTTTAGTTCTTTATTCTCTCATCCAATAAGTTCATTGAACATCTATTTTGTGACAATTATAAGCTGAGAATATAGTAAATAAAGGTATGGAACTTACTCTCATTAATCAAGTATGCTTTTGGCTCACAAACTTAATTAGTGGCTTCTCTTCCCCAAATGGAAGGCCATATGGACATCTTTGCCTCCTCTGCTTTATTTTATTTTATTAAAACATATTTTATTGGTTTTCTTACAGAGAGAAAGAGAGAGGGATAGAGAGTTAGAAACATCTATGAGAGAGAATCATCGATCAGCTGCCCCTTGCATACCCCCTACTGGGGATGTGCCTGCAACCAAGGTACATGCCCTTGACCGGAATCGAACCTGGGACCCTTGAGTCCACAAGCCAATGCTCTATCCACTGAGCCAAACCAGTTTCAGTGCCTCCTCTGCTTGGGAAGGAGGTTTGGGGGAGATCTGCTGAGTTCCCTTGTACTGATAGCAGTGTTGGAGGCTCCATAGTGGTCTGCATGGTTAACCCAGTGCTCTGTGTTACAGGAAACTAGTAGAAAGAAGGGTAACCACCAGACACACTTGGCAAGATAGCCCAAACTCTTTTTTTTTAATACAATATGTTTTATTGATATTTTACAGAGAGGAAGGGAAAGAGATAGAGAGCTAGAAACGTCGATGAGAGAGAAACATTGACCAGCCGCCTCCTGCACATCCCCTACTGGGGATGTGCCCGCAACCAAGATACTTGCCCCTGACCGGAATCGAACCCGGGACCTTTCAGTCCACAGACGGACGCTCTACCACTGAGACAAACCGGTTTCGGCAGCCCTAACTCTTGAGTGCTAGCTATGGCGAGAAGAATAATGTATGGAGAATAAATAGACATCATGACTTTAAAAAAAAACATGTTTCAGCACCGAATTGTTTCTAGAGAAGGCCAAATGTTATGCATTCTCATTTGGCTCACCTTTTTTTTTTATGGGCGTTCAGTAATATCTTTGCAGAACACTGCAAAAAGCACTGAGGACAAGCTCAGATAATTCTGACTTCAGAGAGAGTGGAGAAGAAGAGATATTGGTAGAGCTGACTAGAATTACCATGGGGAGAAGCTTCTCAGAAAAGCATATTTGAAGGAGGATATATCAAAAGAGTTATCCCTTTTTTTATAGTATTTCTGTGACTAAAATAATAGCACAGTGATAATAAAGTGAATGTATTTCCCCACCAATTCTACGTCCTCCTCTCTGGCCTTGCTTATTTTTTCTCTATTATTTTTCAGACTGATAGGCATTTTGTCTCTTTGAGGAACTTTCCTGGCTTCAGTCAAAAAATTTATTGCGGTTCAACGAGATTCTTCTTTATTTACAGAATATTAATTTCATGGAGTTCATACTCTTATTTTATTGGCAGCACTAAAACCCTTACTCTTACCAGTAAAGGAAAAAGGCAAAGAAGAGGAGTTAGGAAGCAGCTGCCTTGAAAATAAAAACAGAAATCACTTTCTAGGATATCAAAAGACAACAACACTCTAGCCAGTTTGGCTCAGTAGATAGAGTGTCATGTCAGTCTGCAGACTGAAGTGTCCTGGGTACGATTCTGATCAAGGGCACATGTCCAGATTGTGATTTGATCCCCAGTGTGGGGTGGGCAGGAGGCAGCTGATCAAGAATTCTCTCTCATCATTGATGTTTCTATATCTCCTTTGCCCTCTCCTTTTCTTTCTGAAATCAATAAAAATACATTAAAAAAAAAGACAATAATACAAGAGATAGAAATCCAGTCAACTTCATGGCATAGTGTATACCTCTTAGTTCTGTTATTTTAAGGAAAGCCCTTTGAATGGATTCTACATCTCATATATATTTTTTTATTGACATAGCTTCCCACACACCTCAGTCATTTCCTTAATTTGTTTTAGTTGAAATATGGTGAAGATAAATGTTTATTAAATTCAAGAAAGGGAAGAACATCTAGGGAACCATGACAGAAACTTCTGGGAAATGAATGGTGGAGAAACATGGATAATAAATGAACTGAGTTCCCAGTGGGAACAGCTGTGATTTTTCTTTTCTTCTCATATAGATAATTTCTCTATCATTTTCCTTTCCATTAAAAACTTCAAGTTTTAAATAAGACAAAATTATACAACTATCCAAATAACATTATTATATATTAACTGCTTGCGATGAACTAGGTACCATGACAGTCATTTTTATTCATTGTGTTAATTTACTTCTTAAAATAGTTCTACAAACTGAGTATAATTACCCACATATATATAAGCTAAAATTAAGCTCAAAGAAGTTATATATTTTAACCGAGGCCTCACAACAACAAATTGGGAAAAGCAGAATTCAAACACAGGGATGTTTAATTTAAAAGAATATAATTTTAACCATTGATACAATCATGCAATATTTCCCGTTTTTGTCAGCTGCTCAAATAATTCTGTAACTGTATCTATAAGGATTCTTGAGTTCTCGGTTTCAGAGATAAAGTTAAATTATACAAAGATATACATATTTAAAATACTAATTTTGCCGAAACTGGTTTGGCTCAGTGGATAGAGCATCAGTCTGGGGACTGAAGGGTCCCAGGTTCGATTCCGGTCTAGGGCATGTGCATTGGTTGTGGGCACATCCCTAATGGGGGGTATGCGGGAGGCGGCTGGTCAATGATTCTCTCTCATCAATGTTTCTAGCTTTCTATCCCTCTCTCTTCCTCTCTGTAAAATATCAATAAAAAATAAGTTAAATAAAATGATAATTTCTTACATATATACACAATGGAATACTACTTACTAATAAGAAAAGATGAAATACTCACATATTCAACAACATGGATGGACCTTGAGAATATTGTGCTAAGTGAAATAAGTCAGTCAGAAAAACCTTAGAACCATATGGTTTCACTCATATATAGGATATAAAACTGAAACTTGTGGACACAAATAGTGTGGTGGTTGCCAGAGGGAAGGAAGTGACAGGAGAAGATTTGACTTTGGGTGGAGGGTACATGATATAATATACAGATTTTATAGAAACCACACCTAAAACCTATATGATCATATTAACCAATGTCACCCCAATGAATGTAATTAAAAAATAAAATGCTAATTTCTTCAATATCTTTTAAAATAGGATAGTAGGAATAAAATATTAGCATATTTTCCCTTCAGCCCATGTGGTTAAATGACTTAAAAAAATCAGAAAAAGGGATGAACTTAGAATTGGAACCCAAGTTCCCCTTTCTCTATCCAGAACTCTGCATAGTAAATTACCTGTTAAACCAGACTCCAACTCAGATAGATTGCCAAAACCTCTAAGTTTACTTCAGGACTCACCAAGTCTCATCTCAGTCTATGAAAACTCATGTTTATTGACTGTCACTTGACACTAACTCTGGTTTGGTATAAAAATACAGGCTTGCCCTAGCTGGTTTGGTTCAGTGGATAGAGAATTGGCCTGTGGACTGAGGGGTCTTGGGTTTGATTCTGGTCAAGGGCACATGCCCAGGTTGCAGGCTTGTACCTCTGTAGGGGGCATGCAGGAGGCAGCAGATCAATGATTCTCTCTCATCATTGATGTTTCTCTCTATCCTTCTCCCTTCCTCTCTTAAATCAATCAATCAATCAATCGATCGATCAATAAAAATAAAGGCACTGCTGTGTCTACAAAGTCAATTTCTATAGTTACTTATACCCCAAGCAAAACTGGAAATCAAGGCTCAATTTACAACATGCTTCTTCAACTCAAAGCAAGTTTCTTCTCCTGACTGGAGATGAAGTTAGGAAAGGCTGGCCATTTACTCATCTGACCCTGGCTATTTCTTCTGGGTGAGGAATGAAGTTAAACCCAACTCAGAGCTGTTGGATGGGTTAAGTAAGACAATAAACATAGAGTTCCTAGATTAATGGCTGGCATATAATTCTGTGTGGTATACACAGACAACAAATGTTATTTCAGAAAATACAACTTACCTCTATTGGTTTAGTGTTACTTACATTTTTCCTAGTAGCATAGAAATAGAAGATTGCTGAGGATGATCTAAGCCAGGGGTGGGCAAACTTTTTGACTCGAGGGCCTCAATGGGTTCTTAAACTGGGCCGGAGGGCCGGAACGAAAGCAACCTGTGCTGGCACTCTCATCTTGGACTGCTGGTGAAGGAGCGGAGGGGAGAGCAAGAGAACCCTTCACTCTTTTGGCTCCGCAGGCTGGATAGAACAGCCGAACTGGCCGGCCCGCGGGCCGTAGTTTGCCCACAGCTGAATTCTAAGCAGAGAGCAGAGGAGAAAATGCAAAAAAATGGGAGTGATTGGATCAACAAGATCTTGTACAATGGGAACGAAGTGGAGACCTGAAAGAACTGTTTAGTTCTGACATTGCCAGGCAATGCTTGTGTGGCTTTTGAACAAATAATTTAATTCTCTTTTAAACACGAGTTTGAATAGACTTCTATAATTTTGTGCTTTTAGATTATCTCATCTTTTAAATATATAAACAAGATAAGTCATTGTGTAATCCAGTGTTTGAAGGAACATTCTGTTTTTAATGCTATTTTGCAAGTGATACTTTTAGGGGCAGGGTTGTTGACTGATGCTTGGATGTCCATTAGTGGCCCCAAAAACCACTAGCAAGGCTCCATTCAAATAACTGCCTGATGAGTAGGCCTTATCTGTTGTTGTTTCCCAGTGTAGTCAGATATCTTCATTGAAGTTGGATGTTAATATTCTTTGAAATCCTTTGGACAAGAACGGCAATCATTTTATCCAGGGTTTGGTCAGTGAGAGAACAATTTTGTGGAAGAGATCTGAAACTCTGCAATTCCTCTCTTTGTTTCATCACCTAGTCATTGTAAACTCTGAAAATAGGAGGCCGTTAAGGAAAAAAGTAAAACTTTTCAGGTCAATACTAGTATTAGGGAAAGTACAGTGCAGAATACACCTTTGCTGATCAAGCTACAAAGTGAACAGACTGTGAAATAGGTTATTTCCACATCTGATTTCTTTGAGGTAGAACTGCAATGGAAAATGATACAGTGACATGTGGTTTGGAATGACCTGTGGAAATTTAACTCAGCCCTGCCTGATGGCAGTCACTTAAGCAATCCTAATACCAGTGCTTGTCTGAATCTTTGCGGGTCTCACCCTTGATCCTGATTCTTCCAATTTATCATTTTCTGTGTTTCTCATAATCCTAGATTATTTATTTCCTGCCACTATGGAATTTTGAAAAAAGACTTTTATTTTGTTGATGAAACAAAAGGATTTTTTAAATTGGAGTTCTTTTGCTGGCTTTTGATAGAAGATAAATGAGAGTAAGAATGGGATAAAAAGGCAGGGAGATAAACTGACTGGAATAAGATATAATGAAAATTTTGCTTTGTTTGGAGAGAACAATAGAAAGGCAGTTGAAATGGATGTGGGTGCATGTGTGGGGTTAGTAATGATGACATGAATACTTGATTATTTTGTTCTTCCACCAGACTAGAAGATCTTTGAGATAAGCCTCTGGATTATATTCATTTTAAAAGCATACAATAACAACTCACTGTTTGAATTAAACCAATATACCTCTTATATGCATCCCAAATTCTCTGATGACATTACTGATAGTGAAAAAGAGCTTGGATTTGGAGGTAGCAGGACTGAATATGTACTCTGCTCTGCTACTTAATGATCTATGCCATTTCCCTAATTCTCATTTTCTTTATTAAAAAAGTGGGAGTGATGGTAGTTAAATGCAATACTTGCATCTTCCTACAACCACATCAAAATTGCAATGAAACTACAGAACAATTATCATTCAGAACTACCTGAAATCTAGCTGTATAGAAGTTCTATAAGTAAGGATATAAAGAAGGAGCCACATGGAGACTGGTAGGAGGGGTGGAGACCAGGAATGGGCTAGTCCCACACCCATGAGTGACTTGAAGGAATAGCTTGACTGTAGAGGTCCTCCCTGAGGGGAGAGAGTTCTAAGCCCCACACTAGGCCCCACAGCCCTAGGCTCCTGTGCCAGAAAGAGAAATCCCCAGAACTTCTCTTTTAAAAACCAGCAGGGATTGTGGTTGAGTTAGATGGAGAGCTGCTGGAGTCCCAGGCAATTCCTCTTAAAGGGCCTACATACAGACTTACTTGGACACATTCCCTCTGAGTCCCAGTACTGGGACAGCAACTCAAAAAGCACCAGGGACATATGGGAAGGAACTGAATTGTCTGGCATCACGGTGAGAACTGGAGTGGGGCAGCTTTCTCCCAGACAGAAGTGCTAGCAGAGGCCATTGTTGGGTGTTGATATGTTTTTAAGTTCTTCCTCCACAGATCTTGCAGGTGTGTGCCATATATATCAGTCTCCATAAACCTGGATATCACTGTTTTCCCTGAACTGGTGATTCCTTGAGATCCCACCCCACCAATTTTTGGGCCCACCCAAGTTGTTTCCAGTGGCTTTCCCACATGAATGGCCTATCTTGGCTCATGCTTCAGATTATCCTAAAATCTCTCAAACAAGCAGCATCTGGCCTAGTAGGCCCCATACCTCTCACTAAGTGGTCTACGTCCTGGCATTAGAGGTAGGCAGCCTAGGTTCACAGATTGGCCTCTCATTGGCACCTCCAAACTCAGCACAAGTAGCAGCCACATGCAGATCATTTTATAGCTCATGCCAGGTGGCCCTAGGCAGAACACAGGTGGCAGTTTACCTTGGCCTGTACATCATGGGAAACTTCAGAGCCAGTGTTCTTGTGGACAGCTTCAGACAACATCAACCACCACCCAACCACTTCCACAATTGATGCAGTCAAGGGGCAGACTCAGTGGGCACCAGAGCCCTGCCAAAGTAACTCCTGCACTGTGGGGTAGGCCTCTGAACAACTGATATTTCAGACAGTCCCAGCAGGTCATTGTAGTTGATTAACCTGGGTGCAAATTTCTCCCATTGACATGCCACAGCAATTAAGGCTCAATTACAAGAGGAGGGTGCACAAAGCTCACTCTAGGTGTGCCCAGCTTGGGCAAATGGGGAGGTTGTGCGATTGAACCTTGTACTATACTTACTACATTAGGTCACTCTACCAAGCTTTGGAGACATAGTAGCTCTACTTAATACACAGAAAGAAACATAGGGAGGCTGCCAAAATGAGGAGACAAAGAAACATGTCCCAAAATAGAAGAACAGAACAAAACTCACACCAAGACACATTATAATTAAGATGCAAAATGTTAAAAACAAGGAGAGAATCTTAAAAGCAGCAAGAGAAAAGCAGTTAATTCTCTTCAACAGAGCTCCTATAAGACTGTGAGTTGATTTCTCAACAGAAACTTTGCAGGACAGAAGGGATTGGTAAGAAATATTCAAAGTAATGAAAAGCAAGGCCTTATGACAAAGATTATTCTACCCAGCAGAACTATCATTTGGAATCAAAGAACATAAAAGAGCTTCCCAGACTAGCCAAAGCTAATTCATCACCATCAAACCAGTATTACACGAAATGTCAAAAGGTCTTTTTTAAGAAGAAAAATAGATTTTAAAAAATGGTAATAAATAGGACTACATCAAAATAAAAAGCTTCTGCACAACAAAAGAATCCATTAACAAAACAACAGGAAAGCCATTGCATGAAAGAAAATATTTGCCAATGCTATTTCTGATAAGGGTTTAATCTCCAAAATTTACAGAGAACTCATATAACTTAATTAAAGAAAGATAAACAATCCAATAAAAAAAATGGGCAAAGGACCTAAATAGAAACTTTTCAAAAGATGACATATAGAAAGCCCAGAGACATATGAAAACATGCTCAAAGTCACTAATCATCTGAGAGATGCAAATGACAATGAGGTACCATCTTATACCTATCAGAATGTCTATCATCAACAAATTAACAAACTTGACAAGTGCTGGTGAGAATGTGGAGAAAAAGGCACCCTTTTGCACTGCTGATGGAAATGCAGACTGGTGCAATCACTCTGGAAGACAGTATTGAGTTTCCTCAAAAAGTTAAAAATGGAATTCCCATTTGACCCTGTAATCCCACTTCTAGGAATATATTCCAAGAACTCAGAAATAGCAATCAGAAAGAATATATGCACCCCTATGTTCATAGCAGCACAATTTATAATAGCTAATATTTGGAAACAACCTAAACGCCCATCAGCGGATTAAAAATCTGTGGTACATCTACACAATGGAATACTACATGGCTATAAAAAAGAAGGAACTCTTACTATTTGCAACAGCATGGATGGAACTGGATAGCATTATACTAAGTGAAATAAGCCAGTTGGAGAAAGATAAATATTACATGATCTCACCCATATGTGGGCTATATGATGATCAACACAATTTGATGAACAAAAATATATTCAGAGACAAATGGCAGAGAGCAACCAAAGGACTTGTATGCATGCATATTAGCATAACAAATGGACACAGACATTGGGGTGGTGGGGGCTTGCCTGGGGTGGGAATGGCTGGGGAGAAGGGGTTAATTAAAGAAAAAGGAGACATATGTAAAACTTTGGACAATAAAAAATGGTAATAAATACACATTTATCAACAATTAACTCTAAAAAACACAAAAGTACAACATTGAAAATATAGTCAATAATATTGCAATTACTACCGTATTTACCGGCGTATAAGACTACTGGGCGTATAAGACGACCCCCCACTTGGAGGCATATTTTTCAGGGCCAAAAAATCGTCTTATACGCCGGCAAATACGGTATGTATGATGTTGGATGGGTACAAGATTTATCAGGATGAATACTTAGTAAGTTAAATAATGTCTACTCGCTGGGTGTATACCTGAAACTTACATAATATTGTAAGTCAACTGTAATAAAAAATAAAATAAAAACGTAAAATCAAAAAAAATAATGGGGGTGATAGTGGAATTTAGCTTTTAGAGTTGTAGTGAGGATTAAATGAGATAATGCATATGAGCATCTAGCTGGCACAGTGCTGGAACAGGGTAAAGGTTCCATAAAAGTAGCTATTATTATTATTTTAATAAGCTATATGACCTTGGATAAGTAATTCTCTCACTGTAGATCTGAGTGATGACAATCGTTACATACATTGTTATAAAGATTTAGTCAACTTTGAAAAATACCCAGTGTTTCTAAGGTTGTAGTTGCTCTTTAAATGTTAGTTTCTGTCCCTATGTTCCCAGCTGTCTTTTGAATACTTTGCTGTCACTATTTTCCAGTATGTAATCAATACTTAAGCCAAATGGAGCAACTTTTCCCTAAGTATTACACAAGTAAGCTTCCCAATGTGGTTATTTCTCAATCTTCTTAAGACTCCCTTAACACTCTTAATTCTTTACTAGCACATATCTTCTTCCCTTTTGAATTACAGGCACTTCTGTTCTTCATCTTGCCACACAACCTTTCCCAGCTCTCAATGGTACAATCAGTGGTATCCTCCACTTCCTCCATCCCAGACACACTTATTTATCAGACTCTGATTTATTATCTTGAAAAATGTTATGTCTAAAGAAGATTGAATTGATGAAAGAAAAAAGAATTCTCTAGCTGAATTCACATATTGAGGTAAATTCCTCTAGTGCGTTCTCAGAGTAACTCCAGGACATCCTTTCATAAATCTTACCTAATTTTATTATAGAATACTGAAATTGTTTACACGACTGGGTCATACACTGAATTTTAATTCAATGGAAGTTAGACTTGAATTCCATTCATAGTTGTAGCCCCAGTTCCATATATGTTATCTTATCTGTAAATCTATTGTACTGCTTGAGGACCACAGAGCTCAATGAAGTTGCCCTTAACAATGCACTCCAACAGGGTCAAAACATACTCAAAATATCACCGACCTTTAATTGAAGTATAAATTTAATTTCTTATGAAGTTAGGAAATTATTGTAATTAGTTGAAAAACTAAATTATTATAAGTATGCTCAAAGAAGGGAAAATGCTATTTTGTTCAAAATTTTTTTTTCCACTTTTGGTTTATGTAGCAATCCAACTATTAAATTAACCTATTATTCTCTTAGTGAAATAGCAATATTTCCCCAAAGTTTCCAGATAATAGCATTGTAAAATTAAATTACAGTGTAAATACATGAAGAAATGTATTTTCTTTCCAAGGGAAACCACTTGAGTAGCAAGAATTCCTCTGGAAGAATAAAACAAGAAATTTTCTCTTACTATGAGTGGGATGTAAATTCTCCCCCTATATACTTGACTTTACTTCTAGAGTTTTATACTAATACTAGAGGTGCAGTGCATGAAAATTCATGCACTGGGGGAGGGTGGGTGGTCCCTAAGGCTGGCCTGCTTCCTCTCACAGACTGGGAGCCTTTAGGGGAGGGAAGCGACCCATCCATCAGGGGAAGGCAACACCCCCATCACACCTCTGCTGCTGCCACTGCCAGCAGTGCAAGCCTTGGCTAGCCCTGGTTACCTGTGCCTCAGGCATCCTTGGGTAGCTGGGCAGTTGCCATCCAAGGCTTGCCTGTGCCCTGAGCTGGTCCTGGGTGGCTGGAAAGCTGCCATCGAGACTTGCCTGCATCTTGGGCCAGCCCTGGTTGTCTGGGGGGCTACACCACTGGGAACTCTGGAGGTAGGAATGTGACAAGGCCGGGGCCTCCTGGGGGCAGGCCTGGCCTTGCCACATGCCTGCTACCCCAGAAGGTCTGAGGGGACTCGGCACCACCATCTTGTGGCTGTGGGCACCGTCATCTTTGAGGGCATGGCAATCAATTAGCATATTACCTCCTTATTGGTTGTGAGCACCGACATCTTTGTGATGGCATGAGGGTCAATTAGCATATTCCCTCTTTATTAGATAGGATACTGACCTACCAAAGTGGGCATGTGTATGCAACTGAGGTCATTTAGAGACACTAACTCCATGTACAGTGCCAAATGTTTGCAGATTAGAGACATAAGAAGTTCAAGGGAAAGAAAACAAGAGAATCTGAAAGGTTGCCAAAAGCCAGCACTAATTAATTAATTATTCATTAAATTAGGAATGAATAATTAATAAAGTTGTGTTTTATTTATTTCTTTTCTACACTTTTTTCCTGTTCCACCAAAGTCATCTGTGCCAAATGGCTTTCACACAAAGCACATTTTTTAGTTTGAAAAGGACAAATACGACTGTATTACCTATAAGTAATGTACAGAAGTTAATTCATGAAAAAGAGACAGTATGGCAATCCAAAAGCTTTTTCTATCCATGCACAATTTTTACATTTATTGAACTAAAAGGAAGAAAATTTTGTACCATTCTCTTTTCCCAGAAGCTGTTCTGTATTTGTTAGAACGAATTCCAGAACTTTCTTCCCATCTTCAAATGATGAAGACATGAACTTTCTCACAAGGTCAGCAGCCAGAGCTGGGGGGTTTGTGGGGATACATGTCTTAAAGCCAAATATTCTTGGGGAAGAGAAGATCTTGGATTCAGATATTGACACTTGAGAAATGCAGTGCTTAGTACTTAATGTTTTGGTGCCAGAAATAGATCAAATAGACAATGGTGAAAAAGCCAAAATGTTTCCGGAACAACCGGAGGTCAATTTTGACTTTAACTATTCTGGCAAGCTTAACCTGGATTTCTCAGCCCCCACATTTGGTCTTCATATTGTGTTTTGTACCTGGACTCACCCCTCCTAAGGCCAGGCTCAGTTCATCCGGCTGGGGCTTTTCCTGTGTATGCTAAAAGATAGTACAAAAGCTGACTCACTGCTCCTCTTGCCAGCGAGTCTTTCTGCTGCACAAAAGAAAGCAACAACATAGGCTGCCTTGAACAGATTTGGCAAGGCTGACTTGCAGGAATGACTTCCATATGGTGTAAGATTAGAATTAATTATTAAAACACATGGCAGTTAAAGAGAGCCCTAAGGCATTCTGTGTCCTGAAAGAAAAGATCAAGAATGAAAAAAATACTAAAAAACTTCAGTGATTTTGTAAATAACTTTATACAGTCCATGGCATATAGCCTTATTTAAACTACTTGGGGCTTAAATTATACTTTAAGAAAAATATCCCCACTGGCTATATGCACCAAAATTGAAAAAAAAAAGAAAGAAAGAAATAAGAGAGGCACTTTTTTAAAAAAAAATTGCTTTTCAAAGAAAACAAGGAAAAAAATAAAGAAACAGCTGGTCACATCTATAATAAAATTTATATATGCATATGAATATAAAATATGGCTTATTATGCTGATATAGAGAATATACTTTATTATTTTTTATTTTTAACATATTTTATTGATATTTTACAGAGATGAAGAGAGAGGGACAGAGAGTTAGAAACATCGATGAGAGAGAATCATCGATCAACGGCCTCTTGCACACCCTCTACTGGGGGTGTGCCCACAACCAATGTACATGCCCTTGACTGGAATCGAACCTGGGACTTTTCAGTCCACAGGCTGATGCTCTATCCACTGAGCCAAACCAGTTTCAGCTATACTTTATTTTTTATGAAGTTTTTATAAGAAAATGGAGGCTCAGAGTTGTCAACTCACTTGTTCAAAGAGATACCAGGGTCTTACATGTTTTGGGTTTCACCTGACTCCGAACAGTTCTCTGTGTACTTATTTATATGTTTGCTGCATATATATAATTTGTACTAGATGGTATATAATGTACATTAGGTTATAGATATTTAAAGAGTGAAGGCTGTGCTCAACTCCTATCTGTATTCTAGTGTAACACATGGCACATTGTTTTGCAAAAAGTATTTAATAATTACTTGGTAAATAGAATTTATAAAAACAAGTTAACACAATTAGTGACATGATTTCCATATGCCTTCACAGGTCTGCATTCCCACCAGCAGTGTATTAGGGTTGTTCCCTTTTTCCACTTTGTCGTAGTAATATATAGAAATGTTTTAAAATGCCTTAAAATATTAATATTTTATTTTTTAAAATATATTTTATTGATTTTTTACAGAGAGAAAGGAAGAGGGATAGAGAGTTGCCCCCTGCACACATCCTACTGGGGATGTGCCCGCAATCAAGGTACATGCCCTTGACCGGAATCAAAACCGGGACCCTTGAGTTCGCAGGACAATGCTCTATCCACTGAGCCAAACTGGTTACGACTACTAAGAAGGTTTTAAAGTGTTTACATTAACTTTCCTTGAAATTTAAAGTATGATATTAAGAACACATTCCCCACTCCCGTGAAACATGTGTCCCTCATAGATAAGAATTTGAATTTCAGTAAATAAGGGCACTTTCAAGCACAATAATGATTCTCTTGCTCATTTATTTTACAAACACTTATAAACTGACTACTCTATTTAAGACACCACATTAAATAGAATTCATATTGGTCTTCATCAAAATTACAGCCTAAAGAGGGATAGAAAGATATGTAAACAAATAATTATAAATACTAAGATAATTATTTAATCAGTTGTATAAAACATCATATTGTAGACAATAGTCCTTTATGTAGTGGTAATTTTAGGGAGTGTAAAATGGGCCAAACTCACCAATTAAATATAGACTATCAGAATATACTTTTTAAAAAAATATTATAATTTATGATTATAAGGCACCTACCAATAGCACATTTAAGACAAAAGATATAGAAAGGTTTAAATAAAAGAATGAAAAAATTATTTCAAGCAAGTATGAGCCAAAGGAAAGCTGGAGTGTCAATTTTAATGTCTGACAAAATAGAATTCAAGGAAAAATGCCAAAAATGACAATGGAGTATGTTTCATAATGGAAAAAGCACCAATATAAAAGGAAAACATAATCATCATTAACCATCATGAGGGGCAAACTTAACATTTCAACACATGTGCAATCTGAGAATAAATCAAATAATAAGTTATTTGTAAAACTGGTTGTTTTAACATGCCTTTATTTAAAACTCAGAAACTCCTTACTAAACAAAGAGTACTCATTTGCTACTACCATATCACAAAGGAGGGTTCAACAATTCTAAAGTATCAATGTAATACAGGCTACATTTTTTAATCCTAATGCAACAAAATTAGAATTTACTATAAAAAAGATAACTAAAAGCCAAACATTTGGAAATTAAAAATATATTACCAAAGAATCCCTAGGATAAAGTGAAATAAAGGATTAAAGGAAATAGAGGAATGCTTAGATCTGCATAATAACGAGAGCACTGCACCCCTGGCTGGGTAGCTCAGTTGATTGGAGCCTCCTCCAGATGTGCTGAGGTTGCAGGTTTTATCCTCTGTGGGGAGCACATGCAGGAGTAGGTCAGAATGCATAGATGGGTGGAGTTCTTCTTCTTCTTCTTCTTCTTCTTCTTCTTCTTCTTCTTCTTCTTCTTCTTCTTCTTCTTCTTCTTCTTCTTCCTCTTAAAGAACACCCTTCAACATTTCATGTAATATTGGTTTGGTGGTGATAAACTTCTTTAGCATTTTCCTTGTCTGTGAAGCTCTTTATCTGACCTGTGACAGGAGAAGTCCCAGAACAGGAACAATAACCCTTGTGAGCACCTTCTCTGGCTGAAAGTCGCCCCTGAGTTGTTGGCCTGACGCCAGACAATCCAGTTCCTCCTGAACTTCCTATGTTCCTTTCAAGCTGCTGCTCCAGTGCTGGATCCCAGAGGGATTGAGTCCTTATCAGTCCTTGTGAGGGCCCTTTAAGAGAAACTGCATGGGTCTCCAGCAGCCTCTGTGTCACTCAGCTACAATTCCTGTTGGGTTTTACAGCCTGAAGTTACAGGGTCTTCTCTTCCCATCTCTGGAACCCTGGGCTAGGGTCTGGTGTGGGGCTGGGACCCTTTGCTCCTCATGGGAGGCCTCCACAGCCACAATATTCCTCCTGAATAAAAAATGCCACTTGTGGGTATGAGACCAGCCCTTTCTGCATTTCCTCCTCTCCTCCCAATCTCTGTGTGTTTTCTTCCTTACTTCTTTAGTTGTATGATTTCCATTCAGCCAGATCTGAATAATGGTTATTCTGTATTTTAGTTGTAATTTTGTTGTGGTTGTGGGAGATAGCAAGTATTGGCGTTTACCTACATTGCCATCTTGGTTCTCCTCAATAAATAAAATAAAAAGTAAATAATGAAAGCACTACATATCAAATTTGTAACAGATAAATTATGTATCAAATTAGTGCTAAGAGTGCATAGTTTTGCATACATTAATCAGAAAACAAAAGGAGTTGAAAATAAATGAGCTAAGCTTATAACTCAAGAAGTTACATTCAATTGTAATAGTGGAATCACACATGTCACAGATCCTTCCTATGCCTAATGTTCTCTTTTCTAGGTGATTTTCAATGTTCTCAACCCCACTTTCCAGTCAAACATATTCTTCTTATATATTAACTACTCTCACACATTTATACTGATTTCTCATTATAGATATAATTTTTTTTCTTCCCTGGGACACAAACTCATTTTGGGATATGAATCATTTCTCTTGGGTTGGTTCATTAAAATATTTTTAATTTTATTGTGACATTCATTTTTCAAACTATCTATTTATCAAATGTGCAAGTACTATTCTGTGCAAGTACTATTCTGAACACTGAGAATATAGCACTGAATAAAACCCCAATCTTATGGAGGAGATTAATTCTTATAGACAAACAGTAAACTAAATAAATATACTATCTAATGAAAGAGTAACATGCAAATTGACTGTTATCTCTGCTACACCCACAAGCCATGCCCACCAGCCAATCAGAAGCAAGAATGCAAATTAACCCAGATGACTGTGACCACGGAGCAAGCAGGAGGCTTGGGTTTCCCCGACAATGAAGGAAGCCAAACTTTCCTCACACCCTGGCCAGCCCTAGCCTCCACTCAAGGCTACAAAGTTTTAATTATAGAAGATAAATAAATCCCAGATACCAGGGCCTCTGCTTGGGCATGGCTGGCCTGAAAATCACCACAGGCCCCTCCATGCCCCAACGAAACCCCCACCCTGATATGGGACACCCTCCAGGGCAAACCAGTTGGCCCCCATCCATGCACCAGGCCTCTATTCTATCTAATAAAAGAGTAATATGCAAATTGACCATCACTCCAACACACAAGATGGCTGCCACCATGTGGACACAAGATGGCCACCACAAGATGGCCAGCAGGGAAGGGATCAGGTCTGCAAGGGAGGGCAGTTGTGGGCAATCAGGCCAACAGGGGAGGGCAGTTGGGAGGGACAAGGCCTGCAAGAGAGGGCAGTTGGGGGCATTCAAGCCTGCAGGAGAGGGCAGTTAGGAGTGACCAGGCCAGTAGAGAAGGGAAGTTGGGGATGACTGAGCCGGCAGGGAAGGGCAGTTAGGGGTGATCATCCTGCAGAGGAGGGCAGTTAGGCTGGCAGGAGAGTGGTTAGGGGGTGATCAGGCTGGCAGGCAGAAGTGTTTAGGGGCAATCAGGAAGGCAGGAAGGCGAGCAGTTGGGAGCCAGCAGTCCTGGATTGTGAGAGAGATGTCCGACTGCCCATTTAGGCCCGATCCTACCAGGGATCCCTTGACAGGTCCCAGATTGGAGAGGGTGCAGGCTGGGCTGAGGGACACCCTCCGCCCCTCACGCCCTGTGCATGAATTTTATGCATTGGGCCTCTAGTAAATAAATCATTTTACATGAGACAGTGGTAAATGCTAAGAGGAACCAAAAAGATTATGTGGCTCTGCACCTATTCCACATTACCTGCAGTTCACTCACTGAGCCTTGAATATTCCTTTGGATTAACTCACCCCCTAACACATGTTCACCCATGTGTTAAGCTATGCTAATGAGCAAGATGGATAGCTTACCCTTGTGGAACATGTCATTGTGTTGGAATGAGATAATTATGAAAATGCATAATAAATTTTTATGACATGAAGAAAAATTACTGCTAGTTAAGAAAGTACATGACAGAAAATTTAGGGGGTTGGGAAGAAAGTGCTTGAAGAAGAAGGTGTGATCTGAAATTTGAGGTAAAAGTTAGAGTTAAATGTATAAAGAGGGATGTAAGAACAGGAAGAGAGTCTTACAGGCTGAAGGAAAGTTTAATTATATAAATTATAAGATAGTATGAGTCTTTGTGTATTAAAAAGCACAAGGTTTAAACTTGACTATAGTAATAATTTCACAATGTGTATTAAATCACCACATGGTATACCTTAAAAATTCATATTGTGCAATCTAAATATATACAAGTATAGGCCCTTTGCAGGAAGATTCCTGCAATAGGGCTTCCTGCTTTGGTCTCTGACATCCCACTTGCTTCCCCTTCTTCTCAGCCTGCTTCCCTCCCTTCTTCCCTGCCCTGCTTGCTTGCTTCTCTGCAGCTTTGCTCCCTTCTACAGCTCTTGGCTTCTTTCTATGCTGTCTTTAGTCTTTACTCTGCCTGGATATGCAAATTAACTGCCATCTTGTTTGGATTAATTTGCATACTTGCCCTGATTGGCTGGTGGGCATGGCTTCTGGGCATAGCAAAGGTATGGTCAATTTGCATGTTTCTCATTTATTAGATAGGATTATTATTTGTCAATCATACCTCAACAAAACTGGAAAGAAAAAACTCATGGCAAAGCTGGGGTTTTGGGCAGAATCCTATGAAAATGCCAATAATCTAATTTTTTTAAATCATAAGGGTAACTGAAAACAATTGAAGAAAGAGAAGTGTGGTTTTGAAGAAATGACTGTGGATTCAACATAGGGAATAGATTAGAAATGGGCGAGAGTTAATGCAGAAAGGTCAGTTGAGGGAGTAGTAGTTCAGTGTTAGGTGACAGAAGCTTAAACTAAGATGATGCTTAAAATGGGAAAAGGAGGAAGTATATGAAAGTTACTTAGAAGGTAATGCTGAACTAATAAATGTAGAGGTAAAGGTGTGTTGTCAGAGATTGCACAATTTGTACTAACCTAGAGTAGTTCACAGTTTTCAAGGAGAAATAAAAATGGATATAGTGAGTTGATATGCTTTGTATTATCTAGATAGAGATATATAGTAGGTGTTTGGGTTGGGGTTCAGTGTCTGATCTAAACTGGCAATAATAATTTTTTCTTTTTTTCCCCTTTTTCTTAACAGCAAATGTAGAATTTGATAGTTTTGACATACATACATATATATATATCCATGAAATATCACAATCAAGATAGTGAACACAGCAATCCACCGGAAATTGGGATTAGGGGTGTGGGGTGGATGTGTTCTCCCTGGGTTTTAACTACTTGTTATCAGATCACAAATTTGCACTCTGAGTCATGAGACAAAATGAATCATTCATAAAAAAAAATTTGTACAAAAGTGGGAAAAAAGAAAAACAACTTCCCACCCAGTTGGCAGGTAATCAGTATTTCATTAGCCTGAATCATATCACTGCACACTTCCGTTCTCTTTCTTTATTATGCACAAGACTCAGCTGGAATGCAAAGCACTGGGAAAGTGCCCAGCTGAGGTCTCAGGCCAGCTCCTGGCTGTCCTGTGTGGGGACAAGAGGGGATTTGGGCCCTCAGTTCCCTAACAGGCCTGCCTTCATGAACTTCATTCCCACTGGCTACTCATTCAAGCTAGGGCTTCAAGCTTGAGTTCCTTCCCTACCTCTAACTCCTCAATCTCCCCTGTGGTCTAAGAGAAATAGATGATTATTTACTCTTTGCTCTAAAGCCAGCCTCTCCTCTTAGACTTAATAATTCCTGCTCTTTTCCACTACTCAGCAATATTTTTTATATTTATCCCAGGTGACAGACACTGTCCAAGGCTCCTCGAATAAAGCAGAAGTCAAAACACACAGAAATCCCTTCCTTGGTTAGCTCACATCCAAGTGAAGCGGAGAAACTAAAAGCCAGATCCTAACTTCCACTGGTCTCCCTTTCTTCCCTATCGTCTTCAAAGTCTTCTAAGTCGCCCTCTGAGTTACTTTCCTTTTGCCCTCAAAGATGCAGGCCAGCTCCTGGCTGAATTGTATGGGGACAAGCAGATTTTACCCCATAGTTTCAAGTCCTCTTGTCCCTCCTCTGCAGTTGAGCTCAGAAACTGAAGACTTTGCCATTGCTTCCTCCACTGAATGTCCCTTTTCCCTCTGCACCCTAGCTTCTCACACTCTTTCTTCCTTGGGTTTCTATACCACTGCTTAGTCTATGATCTTCTCCAGCTCCAGGCCCTGCCTGTCTCCTCCATGGGTACTTCTTCCCCTGTCCCTGATTGTGGACGTGGTTCTTTCTGCTGCCCTCTACTCTTTCCCCTCACTCTCCTGCAACCTCCAACAACAGACAACTCTCAAATCTCTATTTAGGCACTGGCCTCTCATTGCTGTACAAAACCTATATTTCTAATTTTCTTTGGGACACATACAAGCCAGGTGCATTAACTTCTAGCTGCCCCATCCCAACTTCCTTGTCTCAACAATAATAGTCCTCAATCCCTCCAATACCAGAAGGAACTCCTTGGTTGGAATTGTGCTGGATACTAATTATCAAGAAAACCAGCCAGCTCCCTGGGTAAAGGGAACATTTAATCACGGGTCAATTTAGTTTAGGGGATAATCCCAACCTCTGACAAAGAAGGCTAGAAAGCAGCCTTTGTCTCCAAAGGAAGACTTACCATTGCTAGATTGAATTCTGCAGAGCACCGAGTGAACTGGGGGAAGAGAAGAATGCTTGGAGCCTCAGAGAAGGGTCATTGGTTGGGGAGAAAGAGGGGATAGGGAGCTGAGTCAGCTATTTGCTGATTCTGTATCCTGGGAATGGCTACTTCCTTAGGGTTTTGCTCCCTTCCACAGTGAACTGATGTGGAATGACAATGATAAAAAGCAGGAAACTCAGCTGTCACAGCTGACATTACTAATATATATTAAATGGTATTATGGATGGGATACTGGAACAGAAAAAGGATATAAGACTAATAACTAAGGAATTCTGAATGAAGTATTTAGTTAGTAATCATGTATCAATATTAACTCATTAATTATGATAAATGTGTCAACCTATTATAAGATGCTAATAGTAGGAAAAACTGGATGTAGGCTATATAAGAATCCTCTGTAGTTACTATCTTTGTGATTTTTCTATAAATATGAAATTATCCCTAAATAATTCATTAAAAATAAAAGCAGTAAACTCTAATGAATTCTTTTTTTCAAAAAAATTATTTCAAACATAATGTTATATGCAATAAACATTAATATTTTAAGAATTTTTTTTAAAATATAATAATGTTACATGCAATAAAAATTCATATTTCAAGGAAATTTTTTAAAAATATGATAATACTAGAGGTCCAGTGAATGAAAATTCATGCAATGGAGGGGGGGGGTCCCTCAGCCCGACCTGCCCCCTCTCACAGTCCAGGAGGCCTCAAGGGTGGGAGGTGACCTGGTGATCAGGAGGAGGCGATTTCCCCATCACGCCTCTGCTGCTGCCACTGCCAGCAGCTCAAGCCTCTGCCGGCCCTGGTTACCTGAGCCTTTGGTGGCCCTGGGTGGTTGGGCAGTTGCCATCCAAGGCTTGCCTACATCTTGGGCCAGCCTTGGGTGGCTGGACAGCTGAGGGGACTGGGGGACTCCAGAGCTAGGTGCACGTGGGGCCTGGCCCACCTGGGGGTGGGCCTGGCTGTGCCATGCGCCTGCCACCCTAGCAGGGCTGAGGAGACTGGGCACTGCTATCTTGTGTCTGTGGACGCCACCATCTTTTGTGAGGGTGTGATGGTCAGTTAGCATATTCCCTCTTTATTAGATAGGATTACCAAAAACTGTACTAATGTAGTACAGTACCACAAAAGTTGTAGGAAATATTAAAAATCTGCAAATAACAGGATTACTTCTATTATATTCTAAAATAATTTTTTTCTCTGGCTCTATTTTTGTTCATCAGTTTATGTTGTTCATTATATTTCACAAATGAGTGGATTGTATGATATTTATCTTTCTCCAACTGACTAATTTTTCTTAGCATAATGTTCCCAGGCCCATCCATGCTGTTGAAAATTCCTTGTTTTTTTATAGCAGCATAGTATTCCATTGTGAAGATGTACCACAGGTTTTTATCTACTCCTCTGCTGATAGATACTTAGACTGTTTCCACATCTTAGCTATTGTTAATTGTGTTGCTATGAACATAGGGGTACATATATCCTTTCTGATTGGTGTTTCTGTTTTCTTGAAATATATTCCTAGAAGTGGGATTATTGGGTCAAATGGGAGTTCCATTTTTAACTTTTTGAGGAAACTCCATACTGTCTTTCACAGTGGTTGCACCAGTCTGCATCCCCATCAGCAGTGCACGAGGGTGCCCTTTTCTCCACATTCTCACCAGCACTTGTCAAGTTTGTTAATTTGTTGATGATAGACATTCTGACAGGTATAAGATGGTACCTCATTGTCATTTGCATCTCTCAAATGATTAGTGACTTTGAGCATGTTTTCATATGTCTCCTGGCCTTTTGTATGTCATCTTTCAAAAAGGGTCTATTTAGGTTCTTTGGCAATAAAAATTTGAGTGTCTTCAGCCAGTGCTGAATAAAATACTTGCATTTATTTTTCAAAATAAACAACAAGACACATGTCCCCGTAGTACTCCATAGAACGAACTGCTTTGTACTCAGGGATGTATGAAGGAAATGAGTCCTTAGGAGTACGTGTCTGTCACTTTATTTTGCTTACTATTTTTTACTCCTTCATGAGTAATAATAATAATAAAACCAAACAATATATTGCATAATATCAACAAAATTAAGTTATATATAGAGAGGTTAAACCACAAAAGTTTATTGGGATGGTTTGCTCAGGGTAGGCGATCGATACATATTTGTTGTTTCCAACTCACACTAAAAGTATTGCTAAATCACATTTCCAACTGAGTTTGTTATAAGAAACATGACTGCTACCAAAGACACTTTTAGACTCCCCTTTAAGGAGACAAGAGAAAGCCCTTCCCACTCTGGAGAGGCTGACTTTGGCTACATAGCTCAGTGACCTGGCATAACCTCACAACCAAAGTTTCAGTCTGTCACTCAGCCTTTGGTGGGCCATCGGCCCTCTCAGCTAATATAATTTGGCAAACACAAAGTGTTTTATGAGACAGGCAATGTGGAAAGAACTCTGTAATTTTGAAAAAAGATTTTGCCAATGTTTTTAACCACTCACCTTCCCAAATACTCTGCCTCAGTCGAATTCATTTACAAATATCTTGTATTTTCCATGTCTTTTTCCATTCCCTCTCTAGGGACTGGGTATGAACCTTAGCTCTCATAGACCCTTGGGATCAGGCTGAGTAATAATCTGGAGGGACCAGAAAAGGCCACTATTTAAGGGCCACGTTCAAGTTATTATCAGGGAAAAGGAGTCGAGGGATAGAACCAGAGGAATCATGTTACATGCTGGATCCCAGGGCACATTTTCAGATTGTGCATGGGAAAATGTGGCAAGAAATCAAGGAATCAGCAATAGTTCTCTGAGCTAGTGCCAGGAAGCAAGGATTAAAGAATATGGAAACAGCCCCGACCGTATTGGCTCAGTGGATATAGCGTCGGCCTGCGGACTGAAAGTTCCCCGGTTCGATTTCGGTCAAAGGCATGTACCTTGGTTGTGGGCACATCCCCATTAGGAGGTGTGCAGGAGGCAGCTGATCAATGTTTCTCTCTCATCGATGTTTCTAACTTTCTATCTTTCTCCCTTCCTCTCTGTAAAAAAATCAATAAAATATATATTAAAAAAAAAGAATATGGAGACATTCCAGAACATAGCACTAGATAAAGCAAGGGTGTCAGGAGTTTCTTTCAATGGGCTGGGAGGGTGGGGCGTTTATAGGCTCAAGATCATCTCAGACACCTGTGACCCTTTGCCTCACATCACTCCCTTTTGAAATTCTTGCCTGTCCCTTTGTCTGTGTAAATCCTTTCTGTTTTCAGTGGACCAGCTCAAGTCCTACTACATCTTGTATGACCACTGATATGATATTTAATTGGTCTGGGAACAACTGGCTAAAAATCCATCGCCTAATAAAAATGTCAAGTCATTGTAGTATGTTTGTCTTAGGAGGTAAATTTTGCAACTTTTATGTCACTCTAAGCATACTGCTTTCTTTCCCCAGAGTTTTCTCCTCTTTTGCTTTAAAAAATATTTCTATTTACAGGAAATTTTGATGTTTTAGCCATATGTTTAAATTTAATGTATCATTAAATGCTTACTGTTTATAGGCCTGCTTGAGGTTAGGGCTCATGTTGTATTTGCATCGCTTTATATACTTGGTAATAATACCTATTATTTATTAAGTATCAATTATATTTCAGACACTTCACTTATAATTTCTAATTTTCATAACAAGTCCTCCCAGGTAAGCATGTCATCCCCATTTTGACTTGGAAAGGTTAACTTGGTCAAAGATTTGAACCAATTGATGCTGAGGTTGAGATGGAAACTCAGGTTTGAGCTCTCTTCACCCTTCTAGGTTGCCTTGGGTAGCTGTTGATTTGATTGGTATAAATTTTTGATTAGGTAGTTTATGCTTCTCATCTCCAAGAGCTTCTGTAACCATCTTCAGAGCCAGTCTACACAGAAACCAGTGTGTGTGTGTGTGTGTGTGTGTGTGTGTGTGTGTGTGTGTTGGGGGAGGGGAGATGCATGCTTTGTGCCTCCTAATTTCATATGAGAAAAGTTTCAGTATTTTTTCCTTTCTTTTTGGCTTCCATTTTTCTTCTCTTTTGCCTCTACTATTTTTTTGGTCCTTTTTCTTATTCATACACTCTCACTTATTAAAAAATGAGTTTTCTTATGTCACACTTCAACCTTTCCTCCTGCCTCCCTGATATAATTTCCCTCAGTAAATGCCAGGTCTATCTATACTTGCAATTTCCCAAAGGCTCTCTAGGTAACTAGCTAAATTCCAAAAGGTTAATTTGTCCAGCAGCAGCTAATATGCATGGCCTTTCAGTAGAAGGTGGGGGCGGGGGTCTTATTACATATAGTTTCTTAGAGGAGAAAAGCAATAGGTTTCAGAAAATTTATTCTTGCAGGCAACCAAACGAATTTTCTAAACTAAAAAGAAAAAATCTGTGGAGTTGCTTGAGCTGTTTAGATCTGACCCTGAGGCTTAAGGCCCTACTTGCTCTCCTCCAACTCTGAGCTCAAAAGCCTTCTCTGTGGCTCAGAAGGACCAATCGGCCTTCTCTGGCTGGTCACTGCCATGTGTGCATACATTTTCAGATCAGCATACCAGGGGTGGGCAAACTTTTTGACTCGAGGGCCACAATGGGTTCTTAAACTGGGCCGGAGGGCCGGAACAAAAGCAACCTGACCATGCTGGCACTATCATCTTGGGCTGCTGGTGAAGGAGAGGAGAGGAGAGCAAGAGAACCCTCCGCTCTTTTGGCTCCATGGGCCAGATAGAATAGCCAAACTGGCCGGATCTGTAGTTTGCCCACGGCTGGCATAGACCATCAGGAGGAGAGAAACTACCAAAAACAAATTTTGGATGCATCCCGGAGATATTTAAATTATATATTGACTGTGTGTTATATGCTCTTAAAGTTATATGTGTGTGTATAAAATGTGATAATAGTGGCAATAAACTGTGATTAATGCTATATTAGTTGAAGCCTATACCATGTGCTAGGAGAGCCCAGAGGCCTGAAGAAGGTAGGGGGACCCATTTCAGTGTTGTCCTTGCTTGTTGACGAAGAACTGCCAGCTAGGGAAGGGAGGTGAATATTTTAGGCAGAATGAACAGCTAGTAGCTTAGTGCAAAACAGCGGGAGAAATAAAAACAAAGAAAGCTTGTGAAATGTGTGACATCTTGCCCACTTTGGGACACTCCTCAGGTATAAGACTAACGCTTACCCTGTGCCAAGTAAGCTCCAAGTCCTTAACCTGTGCCATTTCATTGAGTCTTCATAACAAACCTAGCAGATTAGCTCTGTTATCCCATTTACGCAGCGGTGAAGTATGTAGTAGAACAGGCTGTCTAACCCCAGTGCTTGGGTGCCTAACCGCCGTGTTAACTGTCTTCTCTCAGGCTCTTCCCTGTGTTTGCTCAAGAAACAGAAATAATTATTAATGGGGTTCCTTTTTCAGGTCACCTGTAAACTTCATTAATTAAGAAAAACTTTCAAAGGTATAAGGGAGATGATGCAACAAACTCCATCCTGGATTTAATGGTGAATCTGAAGATCCCGTTGGGACAGGAAGTGATAAAGGTCACCATCCTTAATTAAGCTTGCACAGCAGTGAGTGCCAAAAAACATGGAATGCGGGATTCAGACAAAATCACGTTTCATTCCCTGGGATTCATGTGCCAACTTTTAGAAAAGGGAAATAAAAGGACCTGTGAGGGTTCAGGTAGTTTATTTTTTTGTCGGGTTCAGCTTGTATTACTGTCAGCTGCCTTTGAGAACTTCTTGTATTCTTGGCTGTATCATTCACAAGGGGTCAGGTGTTCAACATGGGTCTGAGGCAATAATCACAAGTGGGGGCCCGGATTCCAAGGGCTTTTGGGAGCGGATTTGTGAGAAAAGAGTGGAAAGGAAGCAAGGAGGAGGATGTTTATTTTTAATAAAGAGACCCTGCCCTAACTTCCTGAACTCAAACCAGTCTAGACTTGTTTTTTTCCATTTTACACAATGTCCGAAACAACAGAATAAGTTTATTAAAACCAAACAAACTGGGGGTTGAGTTTTGGCCCGGAAAGTCAGACAGAAATAGAATCAGCTGCTTTTGAGTTGAGTCGAGTGGCTGATTTGCAAAGCAGTGGTAGATGAAGGCTGCAATGCCCTTAACTGAACCAAAATCATTTTCACTACGAGGAAACAATGGGGAGGCAACATGTCTGGCCTGGGGACCAGGACATGGATTTGTCAGGTCTGCCCTCCCTTTCTTACAATTTTCAAAATTCAAAATGAAATGTACCCTTATAGTCATTTTTCCCATCACCTTATTTTGTGTGGAGGGAACTGAGACTCAGAGACGTTAGACCTTCCCCTCTTCCAGTCATAGCGTTAGAGTAAACACAGTATTGCTAAGTTACCCGACAGTACCTACCAAAGGGCAGGTTCAGTTTTGGCCCATCTGGGTTGGGAAAAATAACGTGGGAACAATTTATTTTACATACATTTGAGCATAGATCCACAGAGTCAACTCTAGAAATTGCTAGATTCTGTGTTTGAGGATTATCCAGTTTTCTCCCATTTAGGATGCCTTGTATGGTGTTTTGGCATCTAGACAAGGGGTGCATATGTGTGTGTTTGGGGAGTGCTGGTTTAGAGGAGTTTTTGAGCCAAGGCCAAAGTCAATGTGTATTTTTACATTTCAGAATGCTTTCTATTCCTCATCTCATTTTATCTCTACCATATACTTGTGAGGTGATAGAAAGTTAAAAGGAACTCCATTTCATATGTATGGGAAAATGAGACATAGTAATGTTCCCAAGACAACATGATTAATTGAATAGGGAAGTCCAGATTCGAACCCAAATATCTTCTCTCTTGTTTCAGTTTTCCAAACAGCAGGGCACACTTACCCACCTCTTCTTCTACTAGTATGAATCAGAGAAGTTATAAAATAAACAAATACTGGAAGGTACATATGCTCCTATCTTTATTTTAAAAATATTTTTATTGATGTCAGAGAGGAAGAGAGAAAAACACCAATGATGAGAGAGAATCATTGATTGACTGCTTCCTGCACACCCACTACTGAACCAGCCCACAACCTGGGCATGTGCTCTGACCGAGAATCAAACCAGTGACCTCCTGGTTCATAGGTGGATGCTCAACCACTGAGCAACACTGGCTTGCTCATATCTACATTTTTACAAAAGATGCTCTAGTTAATTTGTTTGGGTTAATTTTAAAGCAATGTATGGCATTTGGAATCATAAGAGTCGCTTCTTTTCTGGATGCCATTTTTTAAAAACTAGAGGCCAGGTGCACAAAATTTGTGCACTGGGGGAGGGAGGTTCCTCAGCCTGGCCTGTGCCCTGTCACAGTTCAGGACATCCCTCTTGCAGTCTGGGACCCCTGGCTCCTTAATGCCCGCCTGCTCACTGCTCCTTACTGCTCATCTCATTGCTCCTTAGCGCTGCCGTGGAGGCGGGAGCAGCTCCTGCCATCGCCACTGCACTCACCAGCCATGAGCCTGGTTTCTGGCTAAATGGCGCTCCCCCTTGGGAGTGCATTGACCACCAGGGGGCAGCTTCTGTATTGAGCGTCTGCCCCCTGATGGTTAGTGCAATCATAGGAACCAGTCATTCTGGTCATTCTACTGTTAGAGTTGACGAGGCTGCTTTATTATATAGATTTAGTTCTCCATACCTAAAGAGGCAAAACCTTTCCTGGCCTTTTTATAATAAATAGTACTCCATACCTGACTCCTCTAATGTTCAATCATTTCACTAGGACGTTATAAAAGACAAGATGTCTTAAACAAATGAAACTCTATGACAGTCTTTTATGTGCTGAGCAGAGAAATAATTCTAATGGAAGGGATAGCTGCTTGGAGATATGACTTTTTCCTTAGGAGATTCCCTAGTCCCTTCGAGTGTTTCCCTTCATACAACTGTGATCACTTTGCTCAGATCTTAGTGGCTTGATCTCTTTACAGAAAGAAAACACACAAACCTTTTATCTTGATGGATTTTTGAATGCCTGTTTATTCGTGTATGCCCCTTACAGAAACATGGTCAAGAATTTGTGGAGGTGCATGAGAAATTAATATTGGGTCCAAAATCAACAAAGCATTTGCTATGGTTTAGGTTCTATTTTGTTTTGTTTTGTTTTGGTGACTAATAACTGTAACTTATAAGGTTCCTCTACCAAATGCATCCCTTTTAAGGTCCTGCTTGATGGTTATCACAGCTTTCCCTCATTCATTCATTAGTTATGTGGCAACAAAATCCTTTTTAAGTTTATTGTTAAAACTTCTCTCTCTACTTGGATCTTGAAAACCTTGTGCTTAAAACAAGACATTACAAGAACTATGTGTAAATTGTGTATTGTGACTTGGGCTGTTTGGAAATGGCCGGGCTAAGATACTAAGATGTAATTAGAATCACACAGATCGGAAAATGGTGACTTTCTCCTTGAGGAAACCCTGATAAACTTGAGTATTCTATAATTTAGCAAATTGGAAAATGAGGAGGTGGAGAGGGTCATAAGCTGATGGCAGTTCTAAAACTGCAGTTCTTAGGAACTCTCCATTTTAGGACTTGCTCTGGCTCCCACAATTATGTTCAGCCTGAAACTCACTGGCTACCATTCTTTCCCAAACAGCAGCTGGCCCCAGCCGAGCAATGAGTCCCTGCCCTTTAGTCCTCACCTTACAAATCAACATCACATTATTGGCCACAACCATTCTTGCATTTCACAATCATGTAAATACCTTACCACAAACCACATGCCTGCAGGAACACCTAACATTTCCACTTGTTGACTGACCTAGGGCTCGGCCCTTCCCGTCTCCGCCCCGGCATATCATTAGTGGCATGGAGGGAAAAGAGCACGTGGAGTGCCCAGGATGAGTCAGTCCCAGAGAGGCTGCAGGTGTGAGCTAAATCACAAGCAAGCATTTCCCATTCTCATTCTGTGCCATGTTTGCCAAGGTGTGGTGAAGTGCCCTTTGGAACTCGGAAGATTCTCATAGTCACCGTGGAAAAAATAGACGTTGCAGGTCAAGGCCAGGACTCTCAATGTAGTGTCCAGTATGTATTCAGTTCCCTTCAGCTACTTCTTTCCTTGACCGTGTCCCTTGGTGCTCAGCCTTCATACGATAACTCAACCTGCTTTAACCTCTGCCCCAAGTAAGAACCTGGAGCAACATCCTAGGGAGAGGTGAAGATGGGGGGGAAGAAGCAGAAACAGAGGCCATGAGTTGGCAGGAGAAGTATGAAAGATGGACCACAGGGTGGGTAATTATTAGCAGAAGGTGAATATGCCAGAAAGAGTGAGGAGCAGCAGGAAGTGGTAACAGGAAGGTAAGGCACTATTCACTCTGGATATAAAAGGAAATTATATTTAATAAGAAATATGATAGGGTCCATGAAGTGTAGTCAGTATGAATAAGCATTATGGTCAGAATTTAAAGTTAAATCGAACATCTGTTTTTATTCACTCAGAAATTACTGTTCAAGTCTTTGCTTTCTCTTTATTGAATATACATCATTATTATCATTAACATACTTGACTACCTACTAAGAACATTAGAAATTCAGGCCCTGTTGGAAGAGGTCATTGAGAGGACATGACCTACGAGCTGGACCTGGGCATTTCGAGTCTCCTTATTCCCTCCCCTGTCTTTGGAATGCATGTGCTGCCCACGATTTCCCATTGTGAAGCTGTTTGTACACACACCCCAGAGAGAGTAAGATTCTAAGGATGAAGACGTGATTAAACTTAGTTATAACTTCTATATAAACTTTTAAGAGTGTGGTGAGTTGGTGCAAAGATCTACTCATATTGTGACTGCCTAAGACAAAACTTGTATGTAAATTCCCTTGCTTCATAAAACTTCGACCTACCAATCTGAAGTGATCTTCCTCTTTTTCTCATCTCTTCTTGCCCTCTGCGTAAGGTGCCAATTTCAGATCTCACCCAGGCAGCTCCCAAGGTTGCATATCATTCCTCCATGTCTCAGTTAACTTCATATTTGTCCTCTACAGGGGAACCAGATGACTGAGGATGGGAAGGGCTGAAATTTACATTATGCTCTGTGGGGTCTGGTCTGTCTTCTGATACATCTTTATCTCATGGTAGAAGTACTTACTAAATGCTTGATGAAGGAATGAATGAGTGAATGACTGTGATAATGAGCACTTAGTACTGTCCCTAGAAACCTTATTGTGAATTAGCTTCAATTCAATAAAGGGGCTACATTTTACTATTTGATAAAATGAACGCATTCTTTCCCCATTCTTTTGTATAACATTGGTGCGGTGATTATGGTCACATGAAAGAAGACACATTTGAGTTTCTATAAAAAATATCACAGACTGAGTGGCTTATACACACCAGAAATTTATTTCTCACTGCTTCATAGGCTGCAAGTTTGAGATGAGGTTGCCAGTATGGTCAGGAGGAGGAGCCACTTTTGGGTTACAGACTCGTAATTATATCCTCACATGGTAGACTTGGAAATAATCTCCCTGGTTCTCTTTTTATAAAGGCACTAATCTTACTCCCAAGGATGCCACTTTCATGATCTGATCACCTTCCAAAGGCCCTACCTCCAAATACCATCATATTGGGCATTGGGATTTAACATATGAATTTTTGGGGACATACAAACACATTCAGATCAGAACACTGCTGCTGCTGGGTGTGTTGACAGATGACAGCACTTAGCTGAATCCCACTCACCAACCTCCAACTCAGCGATTGCCCTTTGCTGAGTGATCACACACCTTTCCTGTTTGCAGCCTGCATCAGACGTTCCATGTGAGGGGATAAAGCCTTAGCCACCGCTCTCCAATTTGGGACAACTCTGCAAGGACATTTCAGCACCAAATATCCTCATGGGATAATATGAGCCTTTGTTGTGACTACATCAGAGCCAAACTTTTCCTTCAGCTTTATCCTACTTTCTTCATTTCCCCACAGGTCCCAAGAGGACCCCCCATTAAACTTCCTGAAAGGAAATTGAGTCTCAGAGTCTTCTTCTGGAGAAGCATAACTTCTCACATAACATGTTAGTTAATTTTAAAACTCTTAGTTCACCAGAGCTAGAATGATGTCAAATCTCATCTGTTTTTTTCTTCCTTAAGCCTAAACTAATACCACATTACCATATTTGGACCAGCGGACTTAATGTAGAAATTGAATCCTGCTATTAAGACATAGGTGAACTTTTTTTTTTTTGACAATAGAACAATAAAGTCTGGATTCCACACAACTTTTCATAACATATACAAGTAGCTTAATCCCTTAACACTTCATTCTCCATTACTTCCTCTCCTAGTGTGACTCAATATTCCATCGTTAAACCCACAGAAATAATGACCTCTGCTTGCAGAATAACAAGAAAAGAATAATACACTGGCTTCCCATAGAAATGCTTTGAATGGGGGTGAACCTTCATGATTTTTAAAATTCATGTTTCTTTGATTTCTAGAGTACATTTTCTTCAAATGTTTGAAACTCAAAAGGAGTTTTTAACTTTCTCCTTTTCTAACTCTCTAGGTTTCACCATGTAAAAGTACTGTAACTAGGAGGATAAGCCAGATACACCCTACTTCCTGTTTTATTTTTCTCTGTTTGGAAAGCCACATGCTTTCAGAAAGGTGGAATAAATAGGGCTAGTTTCAAACTCAATTGTGAAATAAAGTTTGTTCATAATGAACCTCTAGCCTTTTGTGGTAGACTCTTTTCCCTTTGTGGTTTCTCTTCCCAAACTCTGCCAGCTTTCTCTTCCTCAGCCCACTGCCAGCTTCCTGCCCACCCCTGTCCTCAGCACCCTTTTCCTTCATCCAGCTTTCCCTGTTCTGCTGTTCTCCGTTCATGACCCAGAACCAGTCCGATGGCTCCCATGCTGCCTATTGTCACTATCACAGAAATGTCCCTGTTCTATAATATAACGTCCCTGATCATCACCCAAGGCCTACTTTGCTCTCTTAGGAGACAATTTTGCCCGGCACTCTTGTAGTTGATTAGTAAGTATTTAAATGAATGAATGAGTGTATGAATACATAAAGTACTCTCTCAATACACCAGTTAGCATCCCTCTTACCTCCACCACCCCAGACACACACACACACACACACACACACACACACACACACACACACACACAAATAGGGGCCTGATAAAAACAGCATACTTTCCTTTGCAGCATGACCAAACTAGATGAGTTGGGGGAGGAGTCCCATGACAGGTGGTTGCTAGAGTATTCTATTAACTATGTGCTTTTGATGCTTCACATCTGGGACCTTGCTGATGCTGGAGAGATTGTTCCTCACAGAGCTAGCCAATTCCTAGAGAGAGTAAACAACTCACCTGTTAGAGCAAGCATGTCAAACTCACAGCAGTAGGCATGCGGCCCGCTGGGCACGAGTTTGACATGCTTGTGAGTGTCTTTCAAATGCCAACCAACCAATCCATAGCCCATATTCCACCCACTTCTTTTACTCTCACAGAACTCGCACACTGCTTCGTCATCCACCTGCCCTAATCACCAGGACCAGGTTCCAGACAGCTCAGGGCAGCCCTCAGGACTCAGAGCCTGATGAAAGGTCTCAAACCAGCCAATCTTGCTTGCCCCATCCTGCCTGTTTCCTTCTACAGAAACCACAATAAAGGCCCATATTTTCTCTCTGCTCCTTCTGCCTCCTGGCCAACCATGGTGCTGTGGGGACATCACATGTCCCTGTCCCCCTCTTGGGAACTGCAACGAACTGTCTTTTCCTTTAAAAATATATATTTTATTGATTTTTTAACAGAGAATAAGAGAGAGGGATAGTTAGAAACATCGATGAGAGAGAAAACATCGATCAGCTGCCTCCTGCACACCTCCTATTGGGGATGTGCCCACAACCAAGGTACATGCCCTTTACAGGAATCAAACCTTGGACCTTTCAGTCCGCAGACCGAAGCTCTATCCACTGAGCCAAACCAGTTAAGGCAACAAACTGTCTTTTTAATGGAATTTTCCTCCTGACCTGTTGGCCTTGCCATACCTGAATAATAAGAAAACCTACAGTTTTAAAACTTACCTCAACTACTTCACTAATCTCAAGTGGGAGGTCTGATTCTTTTAAGAGCCTGAAGAAAGCCTCTCCTTTCCACAAATTCTGAAATTAGAGAAATGGCTTTTACTCAGAGAAGGCAGCGTATATAAAAAATAAAAATTAACAACAGACTTTAATATACACTATCACCCTGGGGTCTCAAAAAAGCCTATGAATTATTGTATTCTTCTCAATGACTGAAGTTCAAAGATACCAAGTGGGTTTTCTCAAGGTCACAGAGCCACGTACACAGACAAGGTGAGACTCAAACGTTCCCAGCAGTCCTCTGACTCAGGCTCTGCTCCCACTCCTTCCTCTCTCATAATCTTCCAAAACTTCCAATATCTTGTATAATGTTTTCTTGCATAATATCACTCTTTCCTTCAGACTTGAAAGAAAAAGTATGGCAGTCTTTCCAACTTGGGCCGATAAATGATTCTACAATAAAAAAATATAGCCGAGCTATATCTAAATCTTTCAATACTAATACAGTCTTGGGGAGATGAATGTAGCATTTTAAGAGGACAATACCAAAAAAAACAGAGATGATCTATAAATTACAGGAGTTTATGATACTAAGTCTGACCTTTAGTGAATAAATTAGAACCTTCTCAAATTTTCTTTCTGAAGAAGTTCCATTATTTGGTTATACGAGTCCCCAGAGCTACAAAGAACAGGATTGATGGAAAAGAAGACAGGAAAAAACACCTTGCAGTTTTGGAAAAACATAAAATGAAGAGAAATACTTAAATTCACTACCATAAAGATGAAAATAAGCATATAAAAGATAACATAAAATAAAAGTGCTATTGAATGCTATCCAGCAGCAAAATGCACATAAAAATGTTAAAACCTGCCCAGCCAGTGTGGCTCAGGGGTTGGGCATTGACCTATGAACCAGGAGGTCACAGTTCCATTCCCGGTCAGAGCACATGCCTGGGTTTGGAACCCAATCCCCCATGTGGAGCTTGCAGGAGGCAGCCTATCAAGGATTGTTTCTCATCATTGATGTTTCTCCCTCTTTCTCCCTTTCCCTTCCTCTCTGATATCAATAAAAAATATATTTTTAAAAAGACGTCAAAACCTACGTATGTGGCCAGTGTTAACAAGTTAATGGGAGCAAAACTTCAAGTATAATAATTGAAAAACTAATCCAATATTGAACAAAACATAGTTGGTGAAAATTTAGTTGTTCACATTTACCAAATTACTATAACAGTTTGGCATTTCACTGTTTTAAACAAGAAAGAGGAAAGGGAAGAGAGAGAAATAATCAAGTGAGTCAAATGATTTGGAACTTCAAAAAATATCACCGAAAGAGATGGATTGCGAATGAGGAGAAGAGAGAACTGGATAAGGGGGCCGAAGAGCAATCAACAAGAGGTGGAGGTTGCTATTTGTTGATGGCGATTGGCAGCTGCTAAGAATTTCCACAGAGCGCGGCGAAGAAGAAACACGCTTGTGTGCCTGGGGGACCTCAGCTGGATATCAGGAAGAATTGCTGACTGTGAATGTCAAGAGCTCTGGTTTTCAGGATCAAAGGGAGGCTTCTGGGATGTGCCTATCCTCGGAGTATTTTTTCAGCCTCAAGCAAGAGACTGTTTGGGTGGTTTTTCTGTAGGCCTGTGGATAGACTGGATGGCCTGCTCAGACTCCGCAGGTCTCATGTTGCTGAGAGGCGTGTCGAACACAGCTGCTTTCACAGTGTCCTTGCCAGCTGCTGACTCCCAGCTCAGAGCCTGAAGGAACAACCAGGCCTTTCACTCCCCGTTCCTCCCTTGGACCAGTCCTTAGGAGTGTTCTGTGGTTTTCAGCCCTTGAGCACTTAGGTGCTATCCTTCTGAGCCCAGGGCCTCCTGGGAACAATGGAGCATCTGTGCGTTGACAGTAACAGCCTGTGAGCCGGAGACACTTGGCCAAGCTCTCCCTCCCACATGGCTGGATTGCACACCTCACCTGCAATAATCCGTGCTTAGTCAGCACTAGCCTGCCCCAGGGCCAAGGGTCCCCCCTCCTCCTTCCCTTTCCACAACCTGTTACCTGATTTGAGCCTAAGCAATTTGGCCACATTTATACTGATCCTCAACCCGGATGGTCTCTACTTACCTCCTATCCCACCCACGGAGTGGCTCATAGCCTGACACCAAACAGTGGGCACCGAAGGGTGAGGTACCTATTGCTTAGTTGGGCAGCTGGGTATTTACAAAAGGTTTGCAAAGAGATGCCGGTCTTTTCCTATAACATTATTGCCTTTTATTTATTATGCAGTTGTTGATTTACACGGGGAGTTGGGAACGCAAAACAAGCAAAGAGTTTTACGCGGTCTGTTTCTGCTGAGTTCAGAACCTTGGAAACATCATCTGACTTCTGGCAAAAAGACAGTTCCACAAAGGTGTGTAAAACCCTTTTGTTCTTGCGCCCTGTGTTAGAGAGGGGGACAGGTGCTTATGAGGAAAGTAGAGTTTCAACCCTTAGGTAACCCTTATAGAGAAGAAACTATGTTGTGTGTAGGTCATGTGCAGTGTCCAAATTCAATATTAAATGACAAATACGGACAATTTCCTTTGAGCCATGTCTCTTCATGCGGGTATCACAGTGTGTATTTCTCTTAAAGCCTCCACCCAGTGGTGTCATAGTGGTACTACAGCATTTGGGCCTATATGGTATGAATGCATAAGAGAAAATTGCATGGGTAGTGAGAGAATATAGGCAAATTAAAAGAAAGGACAAGGAGAATAAATGAAATTTTGAGGAACAAAATGGAGCTGTGTGTGTGTATGGGGGGGAGTTAGGGGGGGGGGCTGGTGGTGGTGATTTTGTTGTTTAGTGTCCCTGAGCTTTGAGTTGCCCTTCTTCATTCAGCATGAAGCAGATGCTTGGTGGTACGCAGAAGTATTGGGGAGAAATCAGAGTTCCACCTTTTGAGTCTTTTCTTCCGAGTCATGATTTTCACTCTGAAAAATGCCAAGACACGATATTTAGATTTGGAGTCCACCCCCAGAAGTCCCACATCTACCTGCAATTTTTGTCTTATGAACTCTCTATATGGAATTTGTTTACTATTGATATTGTATATAGAATGGTGAAATCCAGAATTGGGCTCTTTTGAATAGGCAAGACCTTTCTCAAAATGCTTTTGTAGTTCTATCTCCATGATTATCTCCTAAAAAGTATCCCAGCTCTGTCTACTGTGTCCTCATATACCTTTGCTCTTAATCAAATCTAGTGGAGCTCAAAGAGTTTTTATTCAATAGGAATAATAGACACATAGGAAGGAAGAAAATTCAACTTGCCTTCCTTGTAGTCTCTCACTTACCAGCCTTTTCCCTTTTAGGAATCCATCACAAAAGTTTTGCACGCGCTCTATTGAAACTTCTGCCACGTTCAGCGTATCCCACTCTTCATCTAGAGTTCGGTAAATTGCCAAAGCTGGCAGATCAGACTTCTTTAGTTTGAAAAAGGATATCACCTTCCCATTTTCCTTCACACCACTGTCCACCAGAATAAAAAGTATCTGCAGTTGGAGAAGTTTGAAAGAGAAAGATCTATCTGAGGTCCTGAGGAGAAAGAGGTACCTTGTGATTGTGGCAGTTTACTCTGATTGAATTTATGGTTTGTGCATCACAATTAACATCTCAATTGAATCAGGATGGCTTTGTTCTGGCTTTGCATTGCTTAAGTATTTTCCCCCTTTGAGCAGGTTGATTCAATTTTAAGAACACAGCCTTTGAAGATACTTCAGTGATTAACTTTAAAGTAGAGCCTAAAGGTTAAAAGTAGAGAATAAATTTTAAATTTTGCTTTTGGTACTTTTCAGCTGTGTGACTCAGAGCACATTACTTGGCCTCTCTGAGGCTCAGTGCTCTCATGGGCAAAATGGGCTTTTGTTGGAGGAGATTAAATGAGAGGATGCATTTAGCATTTCCACTACATGTTGATGAAAATACCTTGGCGGCTGCTGGTGGCTGACAGTGGCTGCAGTAGCAGGGTGATGGGGCTGGTGTCTTCCCCTGATCAGCCTGGTCATCTCCCGCAGAGGGAGGCAAGACTGCATCAGTAGGACATCCCCTGCGGGCTCCCTGTCTGTGAGAGGGAAGGCTGAACTGAGGGATCCCTCCCCCAGTGCATGAATTTTATGCACTGGGCTCCTAGTATTACATAACTTTGAAAACTTAAAGTCTTACAGAAACAACCACCAGCAGGTCAGCTTATATAATCATCAGACAGTTCTTATCATTGAACAGGTCATGTAGTTCAATATAGTAACTTTGAAGGGGTTGAAGTTTTACTTTTAAAGTGATATTAAATAGAATTGCACAGAGTAGGGAAGGGTAAAAAATATTTATTTTCCATTAGGCAACAGGTATTGGATATTCATTAGGCACCAAGTAGATGATAGGTATTCAATATGAGAAATAAACCCTGAGGTCTAAAAATGTAAGGGATTACAGCAAGGAGAAAAATATTGTAATAAATATGTGATTTTTATTTTTACTTCTCAATGTAGAAAAAAAGCAATAGACTTTACTACTAATGAAAGATATAATTATACAGGTCTTTAAATAGTACAAAATATAACATCTTTAATTTTAAATCAGAGTAATGTGGTTTATTATGTTCCAGTTATTATGTTGTCTCTAAAACATGCTAGTTTTCCTTATTTATCTGACTTCCCTAACCCCATCTGCCTTTTTCTACTGTCCTGGTGCTGAGTTTTCAAAAGGGTATCTCTCCCAAACAGACTTACCTTCCCCTGGAAGAGCTTAGCGGCCTTGTGGTATCTGTGCATGCTTTCTTCATACTCTGGGGAGGCCTTGTCCATAATCAGGAGAAGATGAATCTGAACCATGCTATTAAATAGACCAATCACAGTCTGGCAAATTGAAATGCATTATAGTAGAATGAAAGAGAGAGGGAGAAAGAAAAAACCATTACTGGCCACCCAGGGACTAGGCAAACTACAACATAAATGAGAGTTGTTCATCCATAACACAAATGGTAACTATCCTCTAAGATGCCTGTCAGTAAGATTTACCCTCTGGTTCTCATCCAACTGTGCTGATCCCTTTCCCCTACACTTCGTAAGGCTGAGTGGAGTAACTAATGGCATATTTCAGAAATGATGGAGTGTGACTTACAAAGTTGTCATAAAAGACATCAGAGTTTCTCCCTTGCTCTCTCTTCTATTATTCACTCTGGGGAAAACCAGCCCCAGTAATGGAGAGATTCACAGGGCAAGGGACTGAGGCCTCCTATTAACAGCCAGCACTGATTTGCCAGTCTTGTGATTGAACCATCTTAGAAGCAGATCCTCCAGCCCCAGTCACACCTTCAGATGACGTTGCCTCCCTGATCAGTGACTATAACTGCACAAGACACCCAGATCAAAAGCACTTAGTCTAGCAACTCCCAGACTGCTGACCCACAGAAACTGTGTGTAATAAATTTTTACTGGATTAGGCTGCCAAGTTTTGGGATAATCTATTATGTATCACCTAGAGGCCCAGTGCACAAAATTCATGCATGGGGTGTGTACCTCAGCCGAACCTGCATCCTTTCCAATCTGGGATCTCTTGAGGGCAGTGGGACATCCCTCTCACAATCCAGAACTGTTGTCTCACAACTGTTCCCCTGCCTCTACCTGATTGCCTCTAACCGCTTCTGCCTGCCAGACTGATCCCCCTGACCACTCCTCTGCCAGCCTGATTGACGCCTAACTGCTCCCTGGCTGGCCCAATTGACCCTAACTGCCCTTCCCTGTAGGCTTGGTCACCCCTAACTGCCCGCCCCTTCCAGTTTGTTCACCCCTAACTGTCCTCCTCTGCAGGCCTGGTTACCTCCAACTGCCCTCCCCTGCTGGCCTGGTCTCCCTCAACTGCCCTCCTCTGCAGGTAGCCATCTTGTGTCCACATGGAGGCAGCCATCTTTGACCACATGGGAATGGCCATCTTGTGTCTTGGAGTGACAGTCAATTTGCATATTACTCTTTTATTAGATAGGATAGACAACAAAAATACCATGTACTATACTAGTCACTTTGTTTTTTTTGTTTTTTGTTTTTTTTTAAATATATTTTATTGATATTTTACAGAGAGGAAGGGAGAGAGATAGAGAGCCAGAAATGTCGATGAGAGAGAAACATCGACCAGCTGCCTCTTGCACACCCCCCACTGGGGATGTGCCCGCAACCAAGGTACATGCCCCTGACCGGAATCGAACCCGGGACCTTTCAGTCCGCAGACCGACGCTCTACCACTGAGCCAAACCGGTTTCGGCTATACTAGTCACTTTGACTACATATTAATAATGCCTTCTTTGGAGTGCCTATTATTTGCTGGGCACTGTTTTCGGGTTTCTACATATAACAGCTTATTTAATCCTCTAAGTCCCAGTTTCATAAAAGAGAAAATTGAAGCAAAAACTCTCCCAAAGTCACATAAAGTGGACTGGGATTAATACCAAGCGACCTGACCCCAGAGTCTGTGCTCTTAACCATCAGGATGTACTGCCTAATACACAGCTGATTACAAAACTCCAATCTGAACCACTTCAACCCTCAGTGTGATTGAATCATTCTACTTTGGGTCAGCAATACAATGAGCTTTTCAGGAGATCAGAGGTGCTGGCCCCTTTTGGCTGACTCACCAGGAAGCTTTCAGTGATGAAGGGGGTGAGATATCCCTGAATCAGAGTGAGGAGAGGAGTGGGTGAAACCAGGGCACTGCCTCCCTTCATCTCACTTTCCTGAAATAGAGCTACAGGTGTCTTTATTTTTAAATGAATCCCATTCCTTTCCACCTCTTCCTTTAAAATACAGAAAGCATTGCTGTAAGACCAGCATGTACACAGGAGGAGAGAGTATGGGGGTTAATGAACCATTGGGCAGAATCCCAGGATGGTGGGAGGGGGAGCAATTAGGTAGGATCTTTCTGGAAGCTGTACATTGTTCCATAGAGATTCTCTAGCTCTCTTGGACAACATGTTGACAAAGGAGGCCCAATTAGTTCTTTCCCCCAAATTTCTCTTTATAGTTTAAAACCAGTTCTTAGATTTTAAATTGGGGAGCCTTGGTGTTAAAGAATTGTCTTTTGTTTGATTAGATTGTGCTGTTAAAATTTAGAGCATGCATCTACCCTCCTAGAGCATACATAGAGGATGATTCTTGGGAAGGGTCAATAAATCAAAACTAAGGAGTTAAAAGGTACCGTTGTCTTAACAGAAGGATTGGACATACCAGAAGTGATTAGTTTAATTCTAATAGACACAACCCGGTTTTTCACCTTGAAGCCAAGGATTAAAAGTATGTGCATTAAAAGTGCATGGCAGGCCAGACACATGGCTGTGGGTTTCTGTCCAGTTGCTACTGAAGCAAAACTCTGCACTAGAAACAGCTAAGAAATAGCTATGTAGTATGGGCAGGTTTCTAAGTGAGAAAAGTACTACTTTTGGGAAATGAAGACATTACAATAAAAGTTAAACTTGCTTCACTAAAGAAATTCTTATTTAATATCTTCTTGATGTGTATTGCCTTCACTGCTAATGTAAAAATTATTTTTAAAAAAGGCATTATTCTTTAAGATAAGAGATGGACTGGGCATAAGAACTCAGGAAGGCTAATCTTTGCCCCTGCCTTAGTTAGCCTGCAGAACTCCAGGACCCTGAGCCCATAAACTCAGGGACCATAAAGTCAAATTTTATGGTTCCACTTGCAATCTTGGAATCTCTGTAGACACAATGGTGAGAATGACGATGGTCTAGGAGACAGTGATCGGCAAACTGCGGCTTGCGAACCACATGGTGGCTCTTTGGCCCCTTGAGTGTGGCTCCTCCACAAAATATATGGCCTGGGCGTGTCTATTTTGAAGACAAGGCATTAGAAGAAGTTTAAGTTTAAAGAATTTGGCTCTCAAAAGAAATTTCAATCATTGTAATGTTAATATTTGGCTCTGTTGACTGAGTTTGCAGACCACTGGGCTAGGAGGAAAAAAATGCCCTTTTAGTTATTGCTGCCAACACTCCCTTGGTGCATGTGTGTGAAATCTTAGCAAAAGTGGAAATGGAGTCACCACTCCATGGAGACAAACATGGTGTGAGAGGGGACAGGGATTTAGTCAACAGGAAAAGGGGTGTTTTCCATTAAAGGCTGTGTAGGGCAATGGAAAAACCACAGGAACCAGTCAGACAGACCAGTCATGAGAAAAGAGGGGCAAGTGCAGAGGGCTGTCTCTGAAGCTCAAATTGCTAGGCATATGGCTTTGAGGAAATTACTTCACTTTTCTGAACTCCCATTTCCTATCCTGTAAAATGGAAATAGACAATGTGAACTAATGCATCATGAATTACAGTTTCTGCCTGTAATTATGCCTTTTCTACTTACTATGTAATCTTTAATAAGTCAGCTGGATTTTTAATGTTCTGCTTAATAAAATGGGCACAATAATTCCCTCTCTTCTACCTCAAAAAAACCAATGTAAGGATCAAACAAGAATATGGTGGGAAAGGGCATTGTAAGTTCTAAAAATCATGACACACACATAAAATACTGTTATTAGAGAATGCACAGCAATTCTGAACTGATGTTGATCACTAGCAATTAATACGCCATCACTCCATGATCTCTGTCAGGGAAAATAAAAGTCAGGTCATATAAAGTAATTTTATAAGCTGTAGAGAATTAGAAGGCCAGCCAGAAGATAATCAGGACAGGTTGACCAACACCTCTACCCAGCATGCAACACTAAGAGAAAACAATCCTAGAAAGAAAGCTGAGCCACCATGAGGTTCTGGGTTCGTGCAGGTGGTGCCAGACCTGGAACTGTTAATTATTAGCCCACCAGGAGGTAGGTGCAAAAAATGGGAAGAAGTGCATAAAAACTTTTATAGAAATTTTATATAACTGTGGCATCCAAATATGTGACCAATAGGCTTTATTTTAAAAGTTTTTTTTGGCTATTAATTGATTTTATTGCATTTTACAAAAGTATTGGTTCCTGATGAGGTAGAGAAAAAAGTAGACCTTCAGCACAGATTTCAATCTTGTTTGGGGAGTGTGGTTTAGAGTGTTGCTGGGATCAGAGTTGCCTTCATGGAACACTCTCAGGCAGCAAAACTCAGAGGTTTTGAATCAGTCATCTTAACTTTGCATTGTGGCTCGCTTCCTTCTTAATCATGTGATAGGTCTTTTAACTTTTCTGCTTCTTTAATGAAAAGGGTCAAGGCTCTCAACCTGAAAGGTGTAGTAAGGATGACATTATAAACAACTAGGTTTTCAATGAATTGCAGCTATTACTGGTCAAAGGACAGAAATCCTGAAAGAAAAGATCTCTGCTATGAAGACAAGTCCACCCTCCTCTTTACCCCCCGCCATCCCCCCCCCCCCCACCCACACACAGGGACCTTAGGACTATTGTTTACCACAGGGTTGTACTCTGTCACAAAATGGAGACTGTTGATCTCAATGAAACGGCTTAATCTGGTGTCATCAATGTTTTCAATGTCTTCACTCTCTAAGTTCAGTTGTTCATTATCCACCTACATAACACAGAAATAATAATTATCACTGTTATGTCTTTATTCGTGCATTGACAAATGTTTCTGGAATATCTACCACGTGACAGGCACTGACACAGTTCCAAAACCAGAAAGGTAAATAGGAAATGTTCCCTGCCCTTGAAGAACACCCTGTCCTGTGGGATACACAGTGAACAGACATGTCCCACAGAAGGTAGCAAGTGTCATCATAGGGGAATCACAAGCCCATATGTCATCTGAGGAAGAGCAGAAATGCTTTTAGGACTAGGCAGCTCCCTTAGAAGGCAGCCATAAATGTTACATATAGATTATCTTACTCAGTTCAAAATGTTTTCAAATTTCTGTTCTTATTTCTTCCCTAAACTATTGGTTATTTAAGAAGTGTTTTCTGTAATTTGAAAGTAAGATTTTTTCTGGTTATTTATTTGTTATTAATTTCTAGCTTAAAATTTACATTTGTTTCTCTATATATTATTTATGTCCTTAAAATTGTGTATATTCTACAGTTTTGGGGTGTACTATTCTGTATATGCACTTGTGGTCACATGGTTAATTATATAGTTCAAGTTATCTTTATTCTTATTGATTTTTAAAACCAGTTTATTCTATCAGAGAAGAATGTTAAAATCTTCTATGATTATAGATTTAACCATTTCCCTTACAATTCTGCCAGTTATTTTGTTTGTATATTCTCAGGTGATGCATTAGATTAATGCATATCTAGAATTCTTAAATTTTCTGGATAAGTTGAAACTTTATCATTATGAAGGTCATTCTTTATCTCTAAGGATGCTTGTCTCAATGACTACTTTGCCTAATATTAATATACTTATTCCACCTTTCTTTTGGAAATGTTTGCTTGATATATTTCTATCTTCTTTTTATTTTACTAATATTACTGTTTCATTATGTTTAAAAATAATGTATCCCTTATAAAAAGCACAGTTATATTTTAAAATCCAGTCTGTATTTAATTGAATTATCTTTGTAATGTAATTACTATATTTAATTAAATATTCATTTTCCATTGGCTCTCCCAGTTCCAAATCCATTTGATTCATTTATGGTTTATTTTGAATTGGTTGAGTGCTTTGTATTATTCCTTCTTTCCCTTTATGGATTTGGAAATTACACAGGCTTTAACTATTCTTTTAGGGATTACCAGCTTGCATTCTACAATATGCATTCTTTACTTACCTGAACCTAAAATTAATTGAAAATTTTACCCTCTTATTGGACAATTAGGACATTTAAAAAAAATATATATATTATTGATTTTTTACAGAGAGGAAGGAAGAGGGATAGAGAGCTAGAAACGTCAATGAGAGAGAAACATCAGCCAGCTGTCTCCTGTACACCCCCTACTGGGGATGTGTCTGCAACCAAGGTACATCTCCTTAACTGGAATCGAACCTGGGACCTTCAGTCTGCAGACCGACGCCCTATCCACTGAGCCAAACCGGTTTCAGCAATTAGAAGGTTTTAGCACAGTTTATATCTTTAACTCCACTCCAGTTGTGTTTTAATTTTAAATCTCACAAGACATTATCATCATTGTTATATAGTCAACACACATTTACATTCATGCATATATTTACATTTTGTTTCTTTTTATTTCTTCCTACATTTTTGAACTTTGCTTCTATTTAGAATTTCCCCCTCTGCCTAGAACACATTTTGATATTTTCTTTAGCATGAAATAGTTCTGTTGGGTGACATAGTCTCTCAGTTTTGGTTGTTTCAAATATCTTTAGTTCACCTTTATTTTTTTTTTTATTGATTAGGTGTTACATATGTTTCCTTATTCCCCCATTATCATCCCTATGTCCCCCCACACACACACACACTCATGCCCTCACCCCCCTGTTGTCTGTGTCCATTGGTTAGACTTATATGCTTGCATACAAGTCCTTTGGTTTATCTCTCTCCCTTACTCCTACCCTTCCTATTTTTGAAAGCTATTTTAACTGGGGGTAGAATTCTAAGTTGACAAATTTCCTTCAGTTTTTTGTAAGTTATAATTCTTTATATTCTGTATCCCACTCTTTCTTTTGAGAAATCATCTCTGAACCTTAATATTATTCCTTTGGAATACCTTGAAGATAATTTCTTTTCTCTAATTTAAGATCTTTCTTTTTTTCCTTTGAGTATTAGGCATTATTTATGGCATGGCTAAGAGAAGATTAGCCATACCATATATACTAAATGTATGTCTGCAAGTATATGTATATTTTTATATTCATATTTGATAATCCTAATCTAATTTCAGGAATTGAGATAATTTGAATCTGTGCTGCACCCCTTGGTTCACCATTGTCTTTAGGGCATTGCTCTTTAGCATCTAAGTGGAGCAAAGGATATTTTACTAGATCTAGCTCCTACTTCCTCTTCTGTGCTCTGGACTTCAACATTTACTTTTATGGCTCTTTGAGGGTCTCGAAAATGCTAATAAAGCTCTAAGTCTCTTGGCTGCTTTTTCTAGAACTTGCAAAAGCCTCCTAGATGAAAAGCACCCCAAATACAGGATTTACCTCTTGAGTTTCCATCTTCTAGATCTTAGTCTAAACATTTTCCCTTCTCTTGATAATTCTTTAAAGCCCTCATTTTCTGCACCAGTTTTTTAAAAATTGCCTTTGGTGAAAGAGATTGTCTAGTTACTGGATCTATTATCTCAGATTTACATTTTAGAACTACGGTACCTTTCCACCATACTCAGATATATCAAAAGATGGAGCTTTATATGGTCAATCATTGTTCCCAGATTTTCTCATTCATCTCCCCCAGTCTATTCATGCACATAAAAACACAAGGTAATGCTTCCATCATCCATAGTAACTATGTCTACAAATAAAAATCATCAGGGCTAGGTCCTGAACAATTCTATTACCTAAAACAGTTTGGGCCACTTTTGAGATCCTTGGGGTATTATCAACCCTTGGAATCTTACATAGGTTCTATCTAATCAGATCTTGTCAGGAATCAGAATCATCTTTTACCTCAAAATATGTTCTCCCAGTCTATCCATCAAAGCCAAAGGTAAGTATCATTTTAGTTTATGAATGAAGGAATTCAAGCAAAGGTAAATTAAAGTCACTGAGCAGTAAGTATCCAAGTTTGTTCTTTATTGTCATTTTTATGGTGACTCCATTATTTGTTTTTTAACTTCTTTTGTTCAAGATGTTTTCCCACTGAGTTAGTTAAAAGCAATATGGACCTCCAAAAAGCTCAATGCACTTTATGAACTCTTTATGGTCAATTTTATGAATTCTTGGAATATCTGGACATTTTTTTAATAATCTATTTGTTTACAAATTATTTGTTGAATTCCTTGTATATGTTAGGCACTGAGGCAAAGACATGCTGACATTCACTCAAATAGCAATTTAATCACTTAATTTATGAAGGATGTAAGAGATCTTTCCTTCTTACCTTTGTAACGGGTTTTCCCCCCAGTTTCTTCATATTTTATTTAATTTTTATTCTATTTATTTAAACTAAAAAGGTCCCAAACCAGTTTAAATGCTGCTTTTTACTCACTTTATTTTACTGCTTTAGTCACTTTATTTTACTAATTTTGGGAGGGGATTGTTTTCACAACTTCAGTTTATCAAATGAATGCTGAGGTGCAGAAAATGTATTTCAAAACAGAATTTTGAAAAGCAAACAAACATCAAAGGATGTTTGTATTGCTTCTAAATCTATAAAGTTATGAGTAGAAAGCTTGGGGCAGAAATATACAAGCAAGAGAAAGAGTCTTCTTAGGTGGAGTCCTTGCCCACCCTACTACCATTCTCCTCCCCAAGTCAGTTAAGAGTGAGGAGCGAAATGGAACGAGCACATATAGATCTTTGCTGCTTAAGGCCGGGTTTGCCAGCTGGCGTGTCTTTCCTACTTAAGTGTTTGCTAATTACAAACATCAAAATCATCATCATTATTATAACCAGGCCCTTTTTACTACTTAATATGTCTAAATACTTCCGGGCTATTTTTCTAGGAACTTGGAGATCTGGTGCCGGCGCTTCAGCTGACACAGGCTGTGCTCTGGGCCCGGAGCCCCTCCCTCCAGCTCTCTCTTCCAGTCAGTCCCTCACATTTCCCAGAACAGGGAAAACAGGAAGCGCCAGTTACATTAGGTATTTCTGGAGGTCAGGAGCACAGTATATTGGAGGCAGAAGACATTAAATGATAACATTCTCTAAGAGGCAAAGAGCTTTAATACAAACCACCCTCCTGAAGTCTATCCAGTCGGTAGCACTTCTTTTAAGGAAACATGCTTGATTATTTCATTATTTCTTAAACTAATAAACTCCGGAGCATTCATGTGTAAGGGGTCTTGGAAACAACATCCAAACAGGAAATCTCCCTTCTGTAAAGGAAATTATTTGCATAATGTTCTGGAAAGAAAAATCTGACCCTGGAACTGAGAGTTGAGAGAAAAAACGAAAAAAAACACCTTTTATGTATTTTTCTAGTTTTTGGAAAGAATTTTACTGGAGATATCAAATTATTTTTTTCTCTCCAAGTAAAGAGACACCAGAAGAAAAACAGACACAGTAAGCCAGAAGGATTGCCACCTTGAAATATAATTTTGAGTTTTCCCCAAGAGTATTTGAAATGAATTATTTTATGTTTTAGATACTGCTTATACTAGTATTATACCAATAGGTTTAATCATTCCTTTTCTGTTAATTAGTATTTCAGCAATATTCCCTTCAATTGCCGTGCGTTTCTCTAGTTAACAACCCAGTTTTTTATAAAATGCATTAAAGTCATCTTAGTTTACACCACAGTTATAGTATTAAATATCTTGCATTCCACTGAGATGTCACTTGTTAAACTAATGCCCTCATGTTTCTGTTTCTTTTTATAAGCTGCTTAGCTTACATTATGTTGAATAAATATATTCTTGGGAAAAACATTTAGTTATCTGGCATATATTACTCCTTGCATTAATTATCACTTTATTTTTATGTAGTGCTCCTTCTGATTATTTGGCAAGGTGCTTTTCTTATCATAAGTATCCAACAAATAACTGTAAAGGGAATAGCAGAATGCCTCTACTGTGTGTCCATTACTATCCCAGTGGAGCAAAGTTCAGCTAATATGTATTTTTTTTAAAAAAATAGAAGTGATGGAGAAAATTGAAAGCAGGTTGAATGTTCAAATAATATCTGAAATTCCGTCTTAGTACCAAGACTATGTCTTTGTGTGGACAACAATAAGTTCTGATGGAGTGAAGGGGAAAATAAGACATTTGGGGGGCTAGCTATCTGAATCTCTGCCAGTACACTGACACAACCTGCCTTCTGACATACACTCTTGCTTGCCGATAAACTCCATTCTTATAAAACTCCATTCTTACCTGTGATGCCTGTCCTGCCTCGCAGAACCTGTTTCCCGGAATACTCCCATTTTACAGAGACAATGAACCATGAACCATATACAATTTCAGGAGAGGTTGGTGTCAGTGCTGGCAAGCCTCTGAGTGTAATCTCACTTCCCCCATCCTAACTCATGAGGGAAGCCTGATCCATATTTTTGGGACAAAAGAATCCTATATAATAAAGAGGTAATATGCAAATTGACCATCATACCCTCGCACGAGATGGCCACCCCCATGTGTTCACAAGATGGCCGACCCCATGTGGCCACAGATGGCCATCAAGAGATGGCCAGCAGGGGAGGGCAGTTGTGGGTGATCAGGCCAGCAGGGGAAGGGCAGAGAGGGGTGACCAGGTCAGCAGGGGAGGGGAGTTGGGGGAGACCATGCCTACAGGAGAGGGCAGTTGGGAGTGACCAGGCTGGCAGGGGAGGGCAGTTAAGGGTGATTGGGCCAGAAGAGGAGGGCAGTTGGGGGCAATTGGGCTGGCAAGGGAGCAGGTAGGTACTGATCAGGCTGGCAGGGGAGTGGTTAGTGGGTGATTAGGCTGGCAGGCAGAAGCAGTTAGGGGCAATCAGGAAGGCAGGCAGGCAGGCAAGCGGTTGGGAGACAGCAGTCCCAGATTGTGAGAGGGGTGTTCCACAGGGATCAGGCCTAAACCAGCAGTCGGACATCCTCTGAGGGATCCCAAATTGGAGAGTGTGCAGGCTGGGCTGACAGTCACCCCCCCCCCCAAGTGCACAAATTTGTGCACCGGGCCTCTAGTTAAGGGTATAAATGGAAAGCTTCATTATACATCCTTCAGAATTTGGAGACTGACTCCCCTGAGTCATGGCACTAATACAATCTGCAATAAAGGCGACTTTTCTGAATATTCTCCTAGTGCCTGGCTAATTAATTCTCCTGTGATGCCTGGTAGCATATCTCTGTGGAGGCCCCGCAGTCACACTCACACAAGGCAAGCTGCCATATATCACTCACAGGCTATCACACAGGACTTGTTATTGTCCCATTTTACATAATTTTTTTCCTGATGATATTTATCTAATCAGCTCTCATTATTTCTGGAAAGCGATGCATTCCATGAATAAAGATAGCATTTGCTGGTCTCTCATTTTTATGCACAAATATTTTAAGCATCTGTTAATGTTAACCTTTATAGTCTCATCATGTTTTCACTTATCACTGTTTTAATTTACCTTTTCATATGTTCTTGCAGTTGAAAATAATATATGTCTAAATTCTAAAATTTTATTGACAAAATATGTAATGTCTAGATTAAATCTTGAGAAATAATCCTGGGGTTTGATAAGTGGTGCCAGCGGGACAAAGAAATGGTTTAGGAGAAAGTGGTTGAAAAAGCAGGCTTTTGATTGAGGTAAATCTAGGAGTAAAAACAACGGTGCATACCCTAGCCCCGAGGTCGGCAAACTCATTAGTCAACAGAGCCAAATATCAACAGTACAATGATTGAAATTTCTTTTGAGAGCTGAAAACCGACTTCTGTGAATGGGCCATGAAGTTTCAATTGCACTGTACATGCATACCCACACGTGGTATTTTGTGGAAGAGCCACACTTAAGGGGCCAAAGAGCCACATGTGGCTCCTGAGCTGCAGTTTGCCGAACATTGCCCTAGCCATTTTGCTCAGTGGATAGAGCATTAGCCTGTAGACTAAAGGGTCCTGGGTTCAATTCCCATTGAGGGCACATGTCCAGGTTGCAGGCTCGATCCACAGTGGGGGGGGGTATACAGGAGACAGCTGATCAATGATACTCTCTCATCATTGATGTTTCAGTCTCTCTCATTCACCCTTCCTCTCTGAAATCAATAAAAATAAACAAAATAAAAAACCCACAAAAGTTTTCTTCAGGAGTAAGTGCTTTAGAAAGTCGCCATAGTATCATACAGAAGGTGTGCTTTGAAGACAGCAGCACAGAGCATGAATCAGATGTCTGTCATGTTATAGTTGTGAGACTTTGGACAACTGAATCAACCTCATGGAACTTTATCAATTTCCTTATTAATAATGCAAGGAGAACAGTAATTACTTCACTTAATTTTGTGAGAATTAAATGGTAGAACAATGAAAAATATCTAGCAGAGTGCCTATCATAAATTAGGCACTGAAACAAACAAACAATAAAAATTTAAATCTAATGTAAAAGTACGTACCAGAAAATTTGCAGCATTTCCCATTTCCCATTGTAAAACAGATTAGTTTTACAATGGGAAACTCTCCTTCTCTCTCTCTCTCTCTCTCCTTCTCTCTCTCTTGGTATCTCAAACTCCTGAATAATAATTCTACTAAAATATGGACACAACTTTGAAAGTGTAAACTTAGAAAAAAATGTTTATCTAAAAGCTGGCATGGCACAAGTTGAACCTCTCCCAGACTGGCAAATGGAGCAGGGTAAGGACCGGTGTGTTTGTTTTTGGTATGGCACAAAGTAATCCTGTTCCCAGAGGTCTTAAGAGTTCATTCTGAGCAGGTCTGTCACTAGTGATAAACAAAAAACATGCTAAATAAGAGGGAACAGCTCTGGGAAGTCATCATCAAGACTTTATAAGGAATGAATTGTAAGTAGAGTTAATTCACCCAGTCGAGGCCATAAAGCCTGTATAGACGTTGGAAGTAACAGCACTTGTTTTTCTTCCTCACATGTGCATCTTGGTAGCACTGACTTTAAAATCAAGCCTTCATAAGATCTAAAAATAGCAAGCCAGCAAAGAAGTACTTTATGAAGCTGTCTTTGATTAGAATTTTCCTAGTGAAGGGTTACTATGAATGTTCAACAAGAACATGAAAGGCAGTAACCTAACCTTCCATCTTTTTCTTACCAAAGCTTTTCACAGAAGAGCTTGGTTCAATCTTTTTCACAATGGTGAAAATGCAAACCTACAACTGATGTCCAGGTGGGAAGAGGGCTGCTGAAGGTACTCATGCACCCACAGACATACTTATGGAGGTGAGTTCGTTCCTCAAACACTTTGTGTCTTCTGGAGATTAGAAGTCATGGTTTCTGCCCTCGAATAACAGGGGAAAAGATGAGACAGACACAGAAATATATGACCTGCACTACAAAGTGGTAAATGAAAATAGAGATATGCTAACACAAGGGATAGTTAGGCCAATTTGGAGATTCTAGGGAGGCTTTCTGAAGGATAAGATGCCCGACTGATTCACTGGAATGTGAGAAGGAGTTAGGTGGGTAAGCCTGAGTGAAAGGGGGCACTTGGGGGCAGTAGCCTTCTAGGCAGAGGAATAGCCATGTGAAATGATGAACTTGGGTCATTATACTATGTATTAGTGGCCCAGTGCACAAAATTTGTGCACATTACAAGGGAATCAATTAGGGGAAATATTTAAATATTGCTATTTGCCCTTTCTCTATAATAGAAGTGTCAGAGATGAAAGAAAATTAATAAAATGTATATGAAAATCTCCCTCCTGTCAGAGTCTGGGGCGCACCGTAGGACCCAGAGTCAAGTCCCCGTTCACCTGCACACACCTCGAAATCACATGAGACCCAGACCTGGCCGGCCCCACCCCCATCAAGCCCTGCAGGGTGGGGGGGTGCAGCCTCAGGTCCCCCATTAAGCCTTGCTGGGGAAGGGGCATGGCCTCAGGTCCCCCACTCTGACATGAGGGCACTAGGACCATTTGCATATTAGCTCTTTATTATATAGGATGGTTGGGTGTTGAGCGGGTATAGCCCAAGGTAGGAATGTGCTAGACAAGGGAACAGAGAAGCAGCTAGTGGCCATGTCATAGAAGACGATATGTTTAAATGTCTTGATTTTTACCTTGTAAGAAATGGGAAATATTAAAACGTTTTAAAGAAAGGAGTGCCATGGTCAAATTTCCATTTTAAATTCATCACGGTGATGCCAATCTAGAAATTACTTATGAAGTAGTAAAGGGAGTTCAATTAAGAAGCTATGAGATTGTCTGTGCCAAAGGTGCTAAACATGTAAACAGAAGAAAGAAGTGGAAATGGGGAAAAAGAATATAGGTTCAGTAAGAAAGAAGGCCCAATTTGAAAAAAATTAGAGATAAAATGAACATAGTCATTCAATAAGAAAAAGTTTTAGAGGGAAGAACATGATTCAACAGGTGCATATGATAAATTCAGTTTTGAACACGTTGAGACTGTAGTGCTTATGAGGGACTTCAAACAGCAAGCATTTGAATTACAACAGAGGTCCAGGTTAGAGATGAAACATTTCAAATCCTCAGCAAACACTTAATAGTCTAGCATGAGAAAGAATTATATTACCTAAGGATTGCACATTCATTCATACACATATTTATTTTCTCAATGAACACTTAATGAGAACCTAATACATGCCAGGCACTTTTTTCAGCTCTGTGGTTGAAGTAGTGCCCCACAAAGCTTGGATTCTATAACCTAGCTTGGAAACAGCATTGTGTCAGGCAGTAGTATGGGTGGAGGAAGAGAAGGCCTCGCAGAGACTAAGATAATACGAGGAGGACCAGGAGAAGTAGGCTCCTAGAAGTTTAGGAAAGAGAGATTAAAGAGAAAAGAAGTGGTCAACATGGCAGAGATGTTGAGGACAATAAGACCTAAAGGGAAGAGATCAACCAAAGGACTTGTGTGCATGCACTATGGACAATAAGGGGGTAGGGGAATATGTAGGGATGGGTTTGGGTTGGGAATGGGGGGATAAGGACAATTATGTGATACCATAATTAATAAAAATCAATTAAAAAAAAAAAAAAAAAAAAAAAAAAAAAAAAAAAAAAAAAAAAAAAAGAAACAATAAGATAGAAAATCTATATAAACTTCAAAAGAAAATTCTTAGGAAATATAGAACGACTACTAAAAAAAAAAAAAAAAAAAAAAAAAAAAAAAAAAAAAAAAAAAAAAAAAAAAAAGACCTAAAAAGTGTTCATTGGATTTGGAAATACAGAAAGGTGCTGATAAAAGCAGTTTTAATGGAGTGCAGGGTATAAACTAAACAGCAGTGTATTTAAGAGCTTTAAAACAGTTGGAGATAGTGAATATTAACTGCATGTAAGGAGAGGTTTGGATGAGAAGCGAAAGAGATAGATAGGATGGAGGTGAGAAGGGGAAGGAAATCATGAAACTATCTTTTGCTCAATTTCTCATTTCCAGTGGACTCTGGTCATCTCTACTTTGATATTCTGCCAATAATACAAACTCAACAACTAGCCATAACATCAGAAATCCCTATTTCTGAATAGGCCCTATCCATTTCTAGACACCTTGACTTTAAGCTTGGCCTCCTTTGCCTTCCATCATTTTGATATCTCATCCTTGCAAACTCTTCCTTTTCTTCACTTTCTAAGGTGACTGCTCTACTACAGCCTTTAGTACATGATCTGTTTGGCCAGCCTAACAAAATCTCTCCACTCTTTTTTTTTTTTTTTTGCCTGGAAATCCATCTTACCCATTTGCCAAAATAACATTGCTCAAATACATTTCTGTTCATGCTACTCCCCTGACCTAAAGGCCTTCGTGCCTTTTCTGTGCCAATGAAATTAAGTGAAAATACGCCAAGCTAGTATCCAAATTTCTCCACAATATGATTCCAATCAAGCTTCTCTGTCTTATATTCATTTCCCCAAAACATGTACCAATCAAATTGGCCTGATCATTGTTTTCTAAGTTACATTTTGTTCCCACTTTGGCCATGAATTCTCTTCCACCTTGTCCAAATTTTACCTATCTGTTAAATCCCAGTTCAGTGTTCTTTTTAATAATTTTTTGATCAGAATATCTACACTGCTTTTATCTTTTGAACCCTTATAATACTTTATCTATATGATGCTCTTTGTGTTATTGATACCTGTGTATTATTTTTACAATCTACTATATTTTAAGTTCTGAGAGAAGAGAATACAGATAATTTGCTTTCATTGTTAATGTCTTGCATAAGACACGGAGTCGTAGCTTAATACATTTTTACAAATGTAAGTTAATTCTCCCAAATATAAAAATATACATTTTAGAGCTCAAAATGATCTTAGAGGTGATATGGTTGAACCATTTTATCTCATAGAGATGAAAGAATTGGGGCTAAGAAATGTTAAGTAGCATTCCTGAGTCATATGACTGGTCAGCAACAAATCTCATCTCCTGACTCTCTGTCCAGACCTCTTTCCATTTCACGACAGCATCTGTTTGGGAAGCTTGAGTTGAGCCATCATTCTTGTCACCATTGTCCCTGACGCTGGCATCGTCATTAGTGTTAAAGACATAGACTTCTTTTTAGTCTCACAAGTTTGTGAATTTACAACCTAAGGTAAGTAAAAACCCGGAAAAGGCTTGAGCCACCCACCCACCTTACCAGACGAAAGAGAGAAATGGTGTTCTCAGTGATGTTGTAGTGGGCCAGAACCTCAGAATCAGTGCTGATTCCAAATGACACGTCTTGGAATTTTTGCACCACACCACGGAATATGGGCACTGCTGGTATTTCTAAATCCTAAAAGCAAGGAGAAATGACAGAGGTCATTTTGGAGGAGAGAGCTATGAAAACAGAACATGGAATTGAAATGTGCTTGTCATACCAGAGACCAGAGAGTTGACTTAGAGTCTGAGCTTAGTGGGTTAACTGATAACTAAAATTGTGGCTAAGCCTTGGATTCCTGCCTTGTCTGACTATAGAACTTGCAGTTTATTAGTACCGGAGCTGAGAGGGGCCTCAAAATCACAGGGCCGTGCAAAAGTGGGCAGCATTGTCACTGATATACCTGCGAAGACAAATGTTTTAGGAACAATTGGTGGAAGCAAAAGGAAATGCAAAAATAAGAAAGTGTTATGAAAAGGGCCAAAAATAAAAAATAAATAAATATGGAAGCTTGGAAATTTGTTAACAAAGGTCTGTGCAGGGTGTGAAAGAACAGTCCTCCTACTGTGTGCAAGCCTGAGGTACTGTTCATGAAAGATACTGTTTACGCGTTGCTCCAACTCCGGATCTCAGGCCTGCAGGAGCGGGCAGGAAAGCCACCTGTGCAGAGTCCAGTCTTATATAGTTAAGCTGACACCGTGTTCCCTGCTGTCACAGGAACGTTGCCCACAACAGCCCCAGGTAACAAGCAGTGAACATATTCTTCCTTGACATCTCTCTGGTCTGAAGGAGATGGGCAAAGAGAAAAGAAGATGGCTAGCCTCGCACCCAGGGTCAAGCAGAGGGGGCTGGTACTCAGCTCCTCTGAGAGGATGTGTGGAGTTCATTGACGCTGTGAACAATGGTTAATCCAGACTTCCCCTTACAATGCAACTGCTCACAGATCAAATGACGGCCTCTGGTGGCTGTTTAAGTTATTGCACACTCCTCCAGTTCCACTTTCTTGCCCCTCCCTGCCTTTCCGAGGGTGGCTGCTTTCGCTTACAGCTCAGAGCTCTCATCACTGAAAAAAATGTGCTCCCTTCTTAGCATCGCCTCCCCCGCCACCCCATACATCTCCTCACAGCTATTTCCAGCTGTGTACACAGAATCCACAGGGTGATGATGAGTTGGAATTTATGAGTGGGAAACTGACAACAAGGTCTGCAATGAGAGAGAAGGGGGCTTGATCAGCTGTAAGAATCACCAGATGTTATCTCCAGAGGAAGATAAAAATGCTGGAACGACGCTTTCTCATCTATGGCTGCTTTCATTAGCCAGGCAGCCAATCTGGAAGATCGAGGCTAACACCTTCAATGTATAAAATGTCAACCTTCTTCAACACGTCAGAGCAAACAGCGATATAGAAGATGGAGAGACTACCTATTTGGGAAGTCACTCTGGACTCATGCATTGCCTGGATGACAGAAGCTGGGTTGACTCTGCCCCTGACTCAGCAATCAGATACTGACTTAGGTTTCAAAGCACCCAAAGATGAGGAGACCCATCTTTACTGAAAAAGCTGAAAACAAACTCTGAGCCCCTTGGCTTCTAAGGCAGTGCCGCCTGGTCAGCTGATGACGGTCATGGCTCCTTTGAGGCCCAGCATTCCTGCTTCTCTGGGGGCATAACAAACAGGGTATCTGACAAACCTGGAAGAAGCCTATGACAGCCACCTCAGCAGCAGCAATGAATTCCATGGCAGCTGGCACACCCGTGAGCCGCACAGGTTCCTGGGGGGCACTGGAACCATCTAGACATGAGAGAGAGAGAGAGAGAGAGAGAGAGAGAGAGAGAGAGAGAGAGAAGCAGAGGGTGTTAGGGTGATGACACCCTAAGAGACGTAGCAGCTCTAAATAATAGGGGCATCTAGACTGTTTCTCTCCACACCAAGGCAAGGAGCTCTAGGGGTGCAATGATTATTCCAAAGCTTCATTTATTTTTATTTTTTGCCAACATATGGAGGGGTGACCCCACCTTGTGGCCACTCTCTGAAGGATAATGCCAGACTTCTCTCTTCTCCACCAGGCAACACAGCCATTTCCTGGGGGAATATTCTAGGTTTAGAGGAAAAGTACTCAGAGTGTGACCCTGTTCCCTTCCCTTCCCCTAACAACACTTCTGCCCTATGGTCACCCAAGTGCCTTTTGCTTTTCTTTGTTTACCTGAGGATCCTTGAATTTCTGCAGCAACATCTGGGGACAGCGTGCACGTGAAGAGAAATAATAGGAACAGGCATCTGGATGGTGTCGCTTCCATTCCTCTTCTTCTGCTCCTGATCCAACCCCTGGATTTTGTGTTTTGGGACACGGACTCGGGCAGCCTACTCTGCAGTTCACGGGCTGTGGTGTTTTTAGAGCTTTGGGAACCTTGCAGCTGGCTCTAGGGGGACCTTCAACTTCTGAGATAAAAGACCGAGTTTAATGACAGGGCCTCAGCACAAAACCAACCAGAAGAAAGTCAAGTCCATTCATTTAAATAAGAAAACAATGTTCTGCCGAAACCGGTTTGGCTCAGTGGATAGAGCATAGGTCTGTGGACTGAAAGGTCCCGGGTTGGATTCTGGTCAAGGGCATGTATCTTGGTTGCGGGCACATACCCAGTAGGAGGTGTGCAAGAGGCAGCTGATCGATGATTCTCTCTCATCAATGTTTCTAACTCTCTATCCCTCTCTCTTCCTCTCTGTAAAATATCAATAAAATATATTTTTTTAAAAAACAAAAAAACAAAACAATGTTCTATGCCAGTTATTGACCTAAGCACTAGGGAAACAAAGATAACTATGATCTGATCAAACCTCTCACAGCTTAGATTGTTAATGTGAGAAATGCACAGATAAACAGATAATTTAAATATAAAATGAAAAGAAAAGAAAAAAAAAGAGCTCATAGAGCACTGTGAGAAGGCAGACAAAGGATATTTAGGACAGTGGTGGGGTTAGTGAAGGCTTTTTTCCCTGCAGGGGATACCCAACCAGAGTAATACCAGTCCTGAGTAATAATTTTGCCAGACAACAAAGATGGAACCCAAGTTTCATGTAATGAGACAAAGCCCAGTGATGCAAAGGCAATGTGAGAGAGAATTATTAGTGATTGAGTATTCCAAAGGGAAGGAAATGATCATTGTGGCCTGAAAGGTATGCTGGGACCAGATCACAGAGGGGCTTATGAACTAAGCCCAGGAGCTTCCACTTTATTTTGTAAAGTGATGGGAATCTGTGGAAAGATCTTAAACAGGAGAGAAACAGTGTCTGATTTGGGCCAAGATGACTGTGGAATTCCAAGACTCCCACAGGCAGTGGTCTCAAGATCAGATAACAACTATCATATGATAATACCATAAAATAAAAACAAATTGAGAATTTCTTCTATTCATATTTTGAAGGTACATTGCCCGTTCAGGAACAGGGGACCCAAACTGTTCCCAGTGGTGTAAATGCCTCCTCTACTATGTCCTGCTCCACCCCCTCCAAGGAACCATCCAGTTATCATATTTGTTCAAACGAAGAAAGCAGGGAAATGAGAGTCTCAGTCAGGTCATATAATTGCTTTATTCTCACTCTCTTGTGCTGTTTAAGTGTCTCCCAGAAAAAAAAGAACCCACGTGGCAGGGAATGTGGCTAGGGACATTCACTGAGCCAGCAGCAACCACAGAACAATCCAGGGGTGGGAAATGAGTACTGGAACCCAAGGCAAAAGGGTGGTTAGTGATTCCTGGCTCCTCACTCCTCAGATGGGAATAAGAGAAGAAGTATTTCATGGTGGTGCATCGAGAAACAGAACTTCAAAGATCTGGCCATGACAGGGGATCAGAGTGGGCAGGATTAAAGGCCTGGGCTTTAAGCATCCAGTGTTAGGGATCACTCTAAGAGAGAGAGAGAGAGAGCAGGAGAAGATGCGTCAACAAGAGGATGGGGAAGGGGCGCAGCGGCGATGAGGGGGGAGGACAGGGTGGTGAACACGATGTAGAGGGTTCCTCCAGGTGGCAGGGCAGGGACAGGGATGGGCAGATGTGCTCATTCTGTCCACTCCTTCTTAATGGACAGGTTCCACTCCCAGGTGAGGTGGTCGTGCTTGTCGTCATCGGTGAAGAAGGACTTGTTGTGGTAGGTGCCTCGCGCCAGCATGCCTTTGGGAGCCTCCTCAATCGGAGTCAGGAACTCATACTCTTCTGGCCGAGGCCCGTAGCTGCCAACCATAAATGAGGCTTTATCCACTGGGAAGAAAGGAAAGTTCGTTAGGGCAAGAGTCTGAGAGAGAAAAACAAACACTGCGGATTGGAGAACTTGGAGCACTGCTTACAGGGACCAAAGCCAAGAGCAATGGTGTCCAAGCCTGGCTAAACATCAGGTTTACCTGGGCACCTTTTAAAAAAAAATTTTTATTTGAGTGTCTTTTAATACTGCAGTTTCCTTTGATGGTTAAGTAACCTACTGTGGATCCCTAGAATCAGTGTTTTTAAAAAATAGCTGATTCTGAGTATCAGAAAAATTGTGGAATCAGTGCCCTAAATCAATGGAGATGAAGAATGTTTTTATGAAGATGTAGCAGATTATACCATAAAAAAAGTCCCAGGTAGTCAAAAGGTATAAAATTCCACTTATGAGGTAAGTAAGTCCTGGGAATGTAATGTACAGCATGGTGACTATCCTATATAATAAAGAACTAATAAGCAAATGGTTGTCATGACCTCATGCTCTCATGCTCTCACGCTGGAACTGCTCAGACAATCAATCCTCGGGAGAGAGAAATGGGAACCAGCCAGGCACAAATGAGCTCGCAAGAGAGGAATGGGGACCAGCCAGGTTGCAGCCTGGGAGAGGGACAAGCCACCCACCCTGTGGTCCCAGGGACCTGTGGGTGTGGCCTGGCAAAGCCACCCACCCACGGTCCCTTGTGGCTGTGGCCAGCCTGGGTGAAGCTGGCCCGGGTCCTGGGTGCCTGCAGCCAGCCAAAGGGAGGGAACCCTGGGTCATGGGTGCCTGCGACTGGCTGGAGGATGGAATCCTGGGTCCTGAGTATGGAGCGAGGCAGAGGCAGTTAGGGGTGATCAGGCCAGCAGGGGAGCAGATGGGGTGATCAGGCTTATAGGGGCGATCAGGTAGGCAGAGGTGGTTAGGGGCAATCAGGCAAGCAGGTAAGCAGTTAGGAGCCAGCAGTCCCAGATTAGGAGAGGCAGTTGGATATCCCCTGAGTTGGTCCTGGGTTTGGAGAGTGTGCAGGCCAGGCTAAAGGACTCCCCTAACCCCCTTGCATGAATTTTGTGCACCGGGCCTCTAGTAGTTAATAATATCATACTGTATGTTTGAAGGTTGCTAAGAGAGTAGATCTTAAGAAGATCTCATCACAAGAAAAAAATTGTTACTTTATGTGTTGATGGTTGTTAACTAAAATTATGGTAATCATTTTATAATATATACATATATTAAGTCATTGTGCTGTACAACTAAAAATAATACAATGTTATATGTCAATTATATCTCAACCCCAAAAATTCAAACTAGTTGAGACCTGAGTTCTTTTCTAAGTCATAATATTTTGGGCTTCCATTTCTTTTTTATATAATGAACTTCAAGGATCTTTTATCTACATACTAGCATTTAATAAACCAATCAATTGGAGCAGATAAGGTAATAGTTGGTGACCAGAATGAACAGAAATCATGGGTAGAATAATTTGAATGCAAGGGGGAAGTCAATAATTTGATTTAAAATAGTAAGAATTAGTTTTATTATCCATTTAGGCACCCTATATCTTTTGATTGGAGCATTTAATCCATTTTCATTTAAGGTTATTATTGATGGGTACTTATTTATTGCCATTTTTATTCTTTATGCTTATTACAGGAGTCCCTTTAACATTTCTTGGATGGGAGCAAATAGAGGGGGGCCAATGGAGAGAAAAATGGGACATCTGTAATACCTTCAACAATAAAGATAAAGCTTTAAAAAAGTAAGAGTTGGGACAAATGGTGAAAATAGCTAACCAACATAATTAATAGGTGAATAACTGGAATGTATATTAAGAATAAGTAGGGAATTTAGAAAGTGTAAATATAGGTAGGCAGGCAGGCAATGCTTAGTTAGCTGTTGAGTGTTGTGAATAAATCTGAAGGAACAGCTACAGACACATCCTAACCCCTTCCCCTCAGTGAGGCAACATAGTCCCCATGCCCAAAAGAAAATGAGAAACTGAACTCTATTTTTCATGAGACTAGGTATTGGAGAGACCAATTAAAATATTTCAGCTAAACAATCTTCTGTGGGATCTGAGTAACTGAGTGGTTCTCTATGGTATGCAGATTTATCAGACAATTTCTCTCTCTCCCTTGTTTATGGACTTGGTGGGATGGATGCATTACTATTTCACACCTCTGTGGGAAGAGAGCCCTAAGGGAGAAAAGGACTGTCAGTGTGCTCCCATCAGGTTTTCACTCTTCCTTTCCCCCTGCCCAAACACACGGAAGAGACCTGAGGACAGGTTCTCAAGGCATGTACAATTTAGGTACAACTTGTCAAGAATGACTGCTGATTAAATAATGCTATATTAATTGTGTCAATTAAACAGCTTTTCTCAATTCCAGAAAGAATTTTTTTCTTTCTTTGTTTAGGAAATTAAGCACTGCCCTCCCTCTCCCCCCACCTCACCCCTCCACCACTCCACCAACTCTCATTCCTGTTAAACACAAAATGCCAGTGGATAGGTCTTTCCTTCTTTCCTGTTTTGGATTTCTCTGACACTCAGGTTTTGTACCTGTGAACTGCTTTATTTATTTATTTACTTTTTACTCTTGAGAGTACTTTCATGTACTTTATTTTATTCGATCTTATCTTGGCTACTCTTTCCATTTATGAGCAATAAAGTCGAATTCCAGAAGCTGAATGCTGAAGGTGAGTGGCTGACTCAGTCTAGACTATGTCTCTTGAACATAGGTCTTGCCATTCACATCTAGGTTAAAGGTATATGCGTACTTTTGCCTAAGGTGAGAGTCCACAGCTTTTTATCAGATTCTTAAATGAGTCCATGCCTAAAACTTGCTAATAACCAGAACTTTAAGTACCAGTAAGAAGCAGATTTGGAGACAGTGTAAAGTATAGTTCATTTACCTTTCACCCCAGTCCGGTAGGTGTGCTGAACGTATTTCAGGCCTGACACAATATCCCTGTTCACCTGTAGGTGGGAAGGACACAAGCAATTCAGGTTAAAGGGGCTCTTTCATTTGTTCTCATTATCCTACCTAGCTGTCTTCTCTGAGCATAAGAAGACTGAAGATTGAATTCAGAGTAAGTGTTACCATTATCATTTAGTGTGATGGTGTGGCAGAGGTTGGAGTGACTCAGTATTGCCAATCTGGTTTCAGTCATTGAAGACTGTGATTTTGGGGTTTGTGAAAGGGGGTAGTTAATTAAAACACCATCTCAATATTCTTCATTACATTTCTCCTTCCTCAATGGTCCAAAGGGTGGTCTTGAGCTCTCTCTCCCTGATTCTACTAGCCAGAAGAATGTCCTCGTCTTAGGAAAGGTTACAATGCCACCAATGGAAAATATTATGTAAATATCTGAAAATCCCAACCTGAGAAATGATCCACCTAGCCCAGGAAAACCAAACAAGAAGGAGAAGAGCTGTAATGGAAAATCAAGTCTAGGGGGTGGTTGTTCCTGTAATGTAAGTACAACTCGAGGTCTTGAGCTGAAAAGATGGGCCACAGGAAAGCATCCTCCCTATAGATAAATAATGGGTAAAAGCCACTGGTGTCTGGCAAGTATTTTGGATGTCTGTCATTTTCAGACGTTGTCTGAGGTGGTGATACTTTCCCAAGCCTTTCAAAGAAAATTCACTAAGGCAGAATGAAAATATAAACAGTCCAATTACTTTGTTTTTCCATTAGTCATTTTACCTCGGACTGAACTGGGTTGTCTGTTAATTTTATATGGTGATCATGTTTATACAAACAAATTAACTTGGTCATTGCATCATTAGCTGGAAGGCTTGGTTAATTGTTCGTCATATGAAGAATTTAAGCATCTTTGAATAATTTCTCCTGAATTCTCTTGAACAATAATTATGGCTCCCTTTTTGTTTTGGACAGGATAATTAAATCAATCTCCCAGTGCTTCATTATTTATAATGGGGTAGCATTGCAGTGAATACTGACAGCTTAGGTTCCAGACTGTCACTCAGTAAAATCTGTCGTATAAATCTATCAAAAGCAGATAAAATGTGTTAGGTTTGAAAGGAAACAGGAAACAGAACAACAGGGAATTTTAAAGTAAAGTTTATTCCCCGGTAATGGGCAGAACCCATCACGGAGGTAAAGAGATCAGAATTGGAGGGGGAGGGGACAGGGGACCGGACCCAGCCGGGCTGATCTGGTGGAAATAAGACCTAAAAATAATAGTGGCATAGGAATAAGGACTTCAAAACAAAGAGTTTCATATTTTGCTATTGCTTCACAAAATGTCCATTTAATGTTTGATATGGATAAAAAAAATGTATGAATATTCCTGGTATTCTCTTCTTTTGCCTGGATGCCCCTTCCCATGTCTCTCCACACAAGGACGAAAAAGCCTTGGGGATGCGAATGGGAGTGAGAGCTGTGGAAGTCAGACATACTACATTTCTTAGAAGCCCGAAGAAAGAAAAGCAGAAACTAAAAGAATCATTACAGGCCAAATTTTGGAAGAGTGTTGTCAAGTTTTGGGGAAGAAAGAGAAGAGTACTGAGAGCAACTAAGAGACATAATAAAAGAGGGTTTCAGGAAATGTTGCTGGTGTTATATATACATGCAAACTTTCTTGGACATTCTTCAAGAGATATCAGCATAGAATTAAATTGCTTTTTATTTTTTTTATTTGTTTATTAATCCTCAACTGAGGATAACTTTTCCATTGATTTTTAGGGAGAGTGGAAGGGAGAGAGACAGACCGAGAGAAACATTGATGTGAGAGAAACACATGGATTAGTTGACTCCTGCATGAGCTCCAACCAGGGCTGGGGCAGTGGAGGATCCTGCAACCAAGGTACCTGCCCTTGAGCAGAATCTAACCTGGAACCCTGTGGTCTGCAGGCCAACGCTCTATCCACTGAGCCAAACCAGCCATGGCTTAAATTGCTTTTCAATTATTTTTCATTTTGTTTTGGCGTTCCTTCTAACTGGAGCTCCATGTTAGAAGCTCCATGGCCACAGGGTGGTTCAACTTCATGGGGGTTATCTCTAGAGACAAGGCTACACCCATGAGGTGGATGGGAGTTGAGACCCTCTCTTTGTGTCCTCCTGCCCATCACATTAATGTGTAGCCCTGACTACTGAGGCCCCCACCACCGGTTTCCTCCTTGGTCTCCCCACAGAGCAGAAGTGTATGCCCCACACCTTTCTTTCTCATCTCATTCACATTATCATTTACCTGTCATGATTCATTTCATGTGATAAAAACTGGCTTATTAAATTGACAGATTAAGATAGTAGTGTTAATGATTAAAAATTGAATTTCCCACAAGGTGTTGCTCAGTGGTTGAGCATAGACCTTTGAATCAGGAGGTCACAGTTCAATTCCAGGTCAGGGCACATGCCTGGGTTATAGACTTGATCCCAATGTGGGGCATGCAGGAGGCAGCTGATCAATGATTTTCTCATTATTGATATTTCTATTTCCCTCTCCCTCTCCCTTCCTCTCTGAAATCTATATATATATATATGATTTAAATTGGACTACTGTGTAAGAACCTATTCTAGGCACATTTAGATACAATTAATATATTTAAATTGGACTACTGTGTAAGAACCTATTCTAGGCACATTTAGATACAATGCCTTACCAAACTCTCAGGTGCATTAGTAAAAAAAATAGTACTACAGGAAACCAGGGAATGAACCGTAGCTCAGTGTTTATTATAGAGTAGGCATTAACAAATATTTTCAGAATGAAACCATTTTGAGGCATATTTGTATGTGGTGGAGAGTGATTGTTCACGGGCCCTGAGTCACACCCTGCACCCAGGGGAAAGAAGGGCCTGGTGTGCAAATAAAGAAGGAGGCGGGGCTTTCCTTGGTGGAGCCCAGGCCCTGGAGAGTATGACTGAGTGGGAATGAGGGCAACCAAGGCAAATATAAGCAATGGAGAGCAAACAATGAATTTCTGACTTATTTGTTTTCAAAGTCAAGGTTATTTTTCTCCTTGATTTGGCTGCTCACTGGGTCATGCACTTATGCATTATATGTCAGTTTATCTCCTATTCAGTTTTGTGCTTACCTGCTCCACAACTAAACTGTAATTTCCTGTTACTTATTAAGGCCCATACTCCCTGGCTTTATAAAATTATTGAGCAGTTAGAGCTGTTCTAATTTCTTTTCCTATTAATTAATTCACTCATCTTTCTCTCAATAAATATTCACTAACTATCTACCATTTACAAAGTTTTGTGTGAATTGTTGGAAAGAAGGGATATAAAATCTCTCCCTATCTCAAGTTGCTTAGGCAGTATAGGGGAGAAATGACATACATGGTACAATACAAAGCAGTGTGTGCCTTATGGATGGGAGTATTAGGAGTTCACAGAGAGAAGGATCCCATTGGCTTAAGTAATCAATGGAGGAGGTTCTGGTTGGGAAAAGGCAGGAGGAAAGGGCGTGTCTCAATGGGTGGAGCCCAGATTTGGGGAGAAGAAAATCTATCTCCAGAGGGAAAAAAGAAAACACAAAGTTTTCCAACATGATAACGCAAGAAATTTGACTTTTTTTCTTTCTTTCTTTGATCATAGTAAGGATTTAAACTTTGTCCAACATGTAGGGCAAGATACTTACTTTGAAGCAAATTTTCACTCTGTATTCAACACCTTCCTTTAGCACGAAAGTTTCTTTTTTGAGGGCTTCGAGATCCCCTGTAGAAGTGGATTTAGAAAGAGATTATTCTCCTCAGAAGGAGGTACAAAAGTTGATGAAGTTCATGCTCCAGAGCTACTTGCTAGGCCCATCAGAGCAACATGATCTACATGGCTCTCAACTCTAAGGATATTTGAGATTAGTGGCTGTGCATACGCACACTTGAAATGCCTGAAATCTTATAGGCTGAAATGAAAGACATGTGTTTGACAACAGCCCTGAGAAGATACAAAATTTTTACCAGTAATGAGTTATGTAAAAAAATGTTCAATAATAGAAAACAAATTTTAATCAACCACCCTAGAGAACATACTGGATTATCTCTCTAGTCTCTATTGAACATGACATTGCATACACATAACCAAATAAAAAAATGATGAAAGAATTAAAAAATATGCCCCTATACCTCAAATAAAGAAATATAGGAAAAGTATTGTGTAAGAATACCAGCTACTCGTATTTTTTTTAAAAAGATTTGGTCATGTTTGTGGCATTTTCTAGCTTTTAAAGATGTACTTGTTTTGATTTTTTTATCATTCCAAATACATGTTTGCTTTTGTACTTAATTTTGCATTTGCAATTTCATATTAGTTTTCTTAAGGCGAGACACTTAAGTCATAAAAGCTTCAGGCTCCATAAAACTGGGATCTGCCCTTATCCCTGCACCCCGGTCAGAAGATAATCATTGTCTGTAATTCTCCTGATGTGGATCTGTATCCTTAGACACTGAGGAGTGAACGTGTGTGTGTTTTACACTGCTCTGTGCACATGCTTCATGCACAGGCTGGTACCGGCACCCTAAATTCAGTATATCTGCGATTCACCTCAGTAGCTTCTTGGTGACAGAAAACCAAATTTGGGGTTTCAGGTGCTGGGAAAAGGGACAAGGACCAACTCTCCCCTGTAATAACATCAAGCAAGACCTTCAAAAAAGAACAAGTTTCCTTAGCACTCAATCAGGTCTTACCTATTCAATGACAGTTGTACCTGGTCACATTACACAATTGCACAGAGGAAGAGGCCCGAGTTAGAGAGAGAGAGAGAGAGAGAGAGAGAGAGAGAGAGAGAGAGAGAGAGAATGCGTTGGTCTCTCCTAGAGAGACTCTAGACCGTGGGGGTAGTTGAATTTGTGTGTCTGCTCTAACGATTTCAGTTGAAGAGGAAGTATCTACTCAGCCTCTGATTTCCTCTCTCTGACAAAAAAGCCCATATAAGGCAAAGAGTGGGTATGATCTGTGAGAGGGGAACTACTTTGCTGCTAAGCCTCCCTGTTCGAGAGCCATGAATTGCTCAGTCTCAAGAGTACACTTTTTAAATCTGGTGATACCTTTTTCTTTTCACTAAAGACCTGCCTTTACTCCTCCAACCTCCTAGCTCCTTATTTCTCTCAGAATCCCACTCCCCCTCTTATACCTGCCCTCCCAGCCTCTCCTCTGCTCAAGTCTCGGAAAAGACCTTGATTCTGGTTTACAGTAAAGTGAAAGAAAATAGCATCTTAATTTGTACATATTTTTGAGGGGTTGGGAGAGTTGCTTATTTAAAAGAATCAGGGCTTTAAGTTAAAATAATATGTATTTAGCAGTGGAATTCCTATCATTATTCAGGAGGTCTTAGATTGCTTCTTGCTTTCATGCAAGGTATAGCTGCTATAAGATCAATACTGTCTCTGACGTTTAGATTGTGTAAATATTACAATTCCAGAAGCATACAGCTTCTTAATGTTGCCATCCTTTTAGTAATTTCCATAGGAATTCTGCTATCATGTGCAGATAAAAATCTGAAGTAAATCCCATTCAAGTAAATATATCTAGTACCTATGCTGCACTCTCTTCAATTAGAGACAGAGGTTGGCTGTCACGAAGCATGGTCAATACTGTGCTCCCCGAGAGCAGGGATTTGTGAACTGGTCCCAGAACATGTATCTCAGGGGTTCACCTTACAAGTTTCCTTTTTCTGGGGTAGGGGACAAAGAGCAAGTTTTTGACAGTGATTTCATTAGCTCCCTTTGAACAGCACAGATGTGTCCACTTACCAGTGAGGTCCATGGTGATTGGTCCTGGAGCACTCTCACAAACCAGGGTAAGGCGGGTGACAGTGACATTGGGGGCTTTGGGATCTGCAGGATTCAAAAGAAAATGTAAGCATAGGGAAGAGACATGTATTCTCTCTTTCACTGTGTGTGTGTGTGTGTGTGTGTGTGTGTGTGTGTGTGCATTTCAAATAGGAGAGGAAAGAAATATAAAAAAGAAAGGTGAGAACTTGATCTGAAATAGAAATAGAAGTGAAAATGGTAGGTTTACCATGCTTCATCACAATGGCATTATAAATTACAGCGATATTATTCTCTACTTTGGGTACTTGTAGGTCCTAATTATAAACAGCAAATATTTTCTGAGTGATTGTGGGTGAGGTACTCTTCTAGTTAGGCATTGTTCATTCATCTCTTTGGGCCATGTCTTAGTCTGCTACAGTGAATGTGGAAGTGATGAATGGTTAGGTAAGGAGTATGAATGAGAACGAGGAGACAGAAAAGGTGAGAATGGAGAGGATGCAATTCTAAATGGTAAACCGAAATTCTTTCTAAATCCTCCCCATATGTTATCTTTTCTTGTTTCAATGCTAACTTGCAATTCTTCTTCAAAGAAAATTTAATTATGCAATCCAACACTTTATTCACCTATAGATCTTGATTCATTCATTTAACCCTGCAGGCATTTGGTATACTTTCCTTTGCCATATTGCTGAGTAGCTGAAATGTATGTCTTCTCTGGGACCCTCCACCTGACCCCCATCCCCATACACACACCTACTACCACAGGGCCATCTCCCAGGAGCGTTTTCTTGTACTTAGTTAGACTTTCGTCATCTTTGTCCATCTCCTGCAGCTCTTGTAGAGACTTCTGAGGTGGGGGCTTATAATTGAGCTTCCCATCCAAGTCATCCTCCTCCTCCTCCAGTTGTGGTTCTGGTGCCTTTTCAGTCATTTTGATCTATTTCAGAGAGAGAGAGAGAGAGAGAGAGAGAGAGAGAGAGAGAGAGAGAGAGAGAGAGAGAGAATGATAATCCATTAGCTAAAAGTCAGTGGATCTGAACAACATTTGCTGTTAGCATTATCTTTGCTCTAATGGACTTTCGTAGTTGTGATTTTCCATGAGATTTCCCCCTAATTTCACCTCCTTATATTTCACGAAATAAGAATATAATGCATTCCAGTCTTTTTCCTGCCAAGCCTGAATTTGTTGGTATTATAATGAGTACATCCTATTCACTGAATGAAACAGACAAAAGAAGAGTTTGTGAATTATATGTTACAAGTGAATCAAAATAGCAGAAGCAGATCTGAATAATGAGTCAATAGTCTCAGTTTGAATAGTTATAGAAATTATCACAGTCCTCCAAATCCAGCCCGCCTTGCTAGTGTCGAAGCGCTCCGCATGTACAATCCTGGATATGATGGTTTCAAGAGACAGGTAGAGAGCTTGCCAAAGGAAGTTGGCTTCTTTCCATTAACTGACTCTTCCCCTGATCTCCTGCAATACCGAAAAGGTAACTCACGAGAAATTGTAGGCCTCCTGTGATACCTGCCTGAGGTGTCTGAGTGGTTCCCACTCAACACAGCTAATAATTTCTTGAGCAGGTATTAGGCTCTATGTTTCTCTTGAATCTTCAATAACTTGACTACTTTGGGCATTTTATAAACATTCGTCAGTTGATTTGTTAGGTTCTATATCTAAAGATCTTTTGTTCTTCTGAAATGACACAAAACAGCAAAGGACTACATTTTTCTAGACAAAACTGCACCTATGACTTTTGTATCCCTCCACTGATCTCCCTTTTCTGGATCCACTTCCCCCTTTAGTGCCTCCCACCACTCCTCAGATTACCAGTGACCTTATGTTCCAAGACCTCTCCTGAGCATACCCTGGAGTCTGTCTTCTTCCATCATCATCCACATTTACTCATTTTGTGTTAAAAACAGGAGGAAAGATCTAATGATTCATGCTTAAGTGTTAATGACTAGAGAACTGGCTTAAAATTTATTCCTCTTAAGGCATGTCTAGTCAGAGCTTTTCAGAGCTGAAATGAACTGTAGAGATGACATATTCCAAACCCTCATTTAATCATTGAGAAAATTCAATCCAAGAGGGTAAGAGAATTGCCCAAGTTCACATAGGTGGATGAGATGCAGTGTCCTCATAAAGAGGGAAAAAGTCCACTGGAAGAATTTCAGGTCCCATGACAGGCCCAGTGGCTGGAGCTATTTGGGCAAACAAGGGAGATTTGGGGAAAGGAGACAATTTTCTGATTTCTATCAGTTCTACCCTGAGGGTAACTCCTTCTTTGCCTGTGGGTAAAGGTGTCATTGCTCCAAAATGGCACAATATGAGACAATATCTGTCACCTCTCACCCTGAGTGACTCTGCAAACTCCTATAAAGTGCCCTGACAGTAAAATTACCTCTGGCCAAAATCAGTTGTGGTTTTTTGTTTCACTGTCCTTGGCAAGAGGCAGAAAAAATAATTTGTAAATAAAGCATTACCGCCCCCCCCCCAAACCAAAAAAGTAACGTTAAAAGAAAAAAAGAAAGAAAATGGTATCTCTTGGTTCACTGATTCTCTTCCAGTAAAATAATAAGTCAAACACGACGAGCCTTGATCAACTCTGCAAACAGTATTGCAATGCTCAGGTCCACTTCCTGTACAGGAAGGAAACCCGTAGACCTGTTCCTATGGCAACTTCTGCTTCAGCTGGAGAGCCAGCACCACTCAAAGCTGAACTTCTAGAGAACAGCACAGTAAACACAGTGACCAACTCAGCTCATGTTCCAAAGAACACTTAGGGAAAATGAAAGGACTGATTGGAAAAAACAGTGAAGGATGCAGTGGATAGAGGCTGTAGGTGGTGGATAGTTTACGGACAATCATTAAGGGGCAGATGAAGAGCAACCCAGAAGATGCCAATCAGATGAGACATGGTCTCCTCTTCTGACGCAGAAGCCTGGCCAGATCCTCAGGGTGGAGGTCACATAACAAGCCTGTGGATGAAGCATCAGGAAGGCTATCTGCACAAGAGGGCCTCTCAGCCCCCCCATGGACAGGCCTTTCTGGAATTTGTTGTTTGCTTCTAACAAGTCATTTGCTTGAAGCTTTTAGACTTCCCACCCAGCCTCTAACTAACCCAAGGCTATCTCAATAACTTTCAAAATATTGTTATTCTAATCCCTAGAATCTCAATTTTGAAATGAGAATAAGAGAAAGAGGAGCAGAGAGATGGAGACAGAGAAAAATCTGGTCTGGGACAGGAACTGCTAACCTCTAACAGTATGATGATCATTGGCAAGCCAATCTGTCATCTGGATCTTGATCTTCTCATTAGCAAATATGAGACTTATATCAGTTCTATGAAAATGAGACGCCAAATCATTTAAAGACATGGAAGAGCAGAGGATAATGTGGGGTTACTCTACGAATTTGTTGTATCAAAAGGAGGACATTCAGGACCACACAAAAATAATTTGGTTTAATTAGATAGCATAGGAAAAAGAGATAATCCAAAACCAGCTCTCTCTGGTAAGCTGATTAGAAAAAGATCAAAATGTCTTACTATAGCAAATAACAAACGAAGTAGTTCTCAGAAAAAGCCCCTTTGAAGCTAAATTAAAGGCAGAAAAATTTGGTGAACATCTATTATTTAAAAGACATGGTTTTAGCATATACCAATGCTGAAGTTACTCTTCAAAGTGAAGGAGACCTAGCGGGTTTTGTTCAATGGTTAGAGCCTTGGCCTGTGGAATAAATGGTCCTAGGTTTGATTCTGGTCAAAGTCACACTTGACCCAGTGGAAGGTATGCAGGAGGCAGCCAATCAATGATTTTCTTTCATTATTAATGTTTCCATCTCTCTCTCCCTCTCCCTTCCATTCTGAAATCAATAAAAACATGTTTAAAACAAACAAACAAACAAACAAACAAACAAGAAAACAAAGTAGAGAAGGGATTGGAGGATGAATAATCTAAACATATTAAAAAAGGCACAGCTAGCTTGATTGATTTTTGGAGATTATAGATCTCTTTAAACATATAATAAAAGGCCTGGTCCTCATAAAAGGAAGGAATAAACCAATGAAATTATGCATGCAATTCAGGGGTTCATGGACCCCTGAGGTACTTCACAGACTTCACTGGAGTCCAAGATTAGGAACATGACCTTGAAACTAACTTTGGAAATATGAAACAAAGAATTGAGAAAGTTTCCTTCTCTCTCAGACCTGGTAGAACAAAGACACAACTTGGCCTCAAGCTAAGGATCAAGTTCATGAACACAAAACTTTGGGTGTATAGAAGCAGGAAGATATACCAGGAAGCTCCTTCATCTGAGGGAACTTGACTGCAAAGCCTGGACTGAGAGGAAAGGTGCCAGGGAGCAGGTCTTCAGAAGGAGTCTTGTGGTCCATCTACTTGATTTTGGATTCTTATCTCTTCACTGAATTAAGCTTATCACACATGGGTTTTGGTTCTGGCTTTGTTGCTAACTGCCTGTGGACGCCCCAACCCCCAAGCAAATGTTCCAACCACTGTGAATCTCTCTTTCCTCATCTTGGGAGGTGAGGGGTGAGAGTGGACCATCTCTCGGTGCTTTCCTTTTCTAAGGCCTCTATCTGCATGTTTCTCCTGACTTGAAGTCAGTGTCAGTGAGGTTGGCATTCAATTACCTTATTTCTGTTACTGAGTATATAAGAGACCACATCTCTGTGTTGTATTTCAAATTTATGTGAATCCCCCAAAGGTGCTACATTTTAAATTTCACAGTTTATCTCTGGGGAATGCTGGATTCTCCCAAATCCCAGCCACAATGGTTTATATAGTTTGCTGATGATTTCCCAAACCATGTATTTGTGTATATTTGGCCACAAATGTCAGTTTTCTTTTGGGTGCTTATTAAAGTTAAATCAAAATTTGATGGAAATTCTATAGACCATTGTCTAATCTCATCATCTAAAGGAGAATTGTATTTATTGTTGATGATCATTATACTAACTATTTTACAGTGCTAACTGCTTTCAGGAGGATTACCTCACGTAGTCCTCGCTACAGAGCAGGAAACTCTTCTACGGATTCAGGTACATGACTTGCCCAAGAAGACATATTGTGTAAGGCGCAGAGTGTGGGTAGTCTGACCTTTAGCTACTTGGCTCTGTTACTTCCGTTTTCTTTATTAAGGAGTGACAATCAAATTATAAAGCACGTCAGTCATTTTGGGAATCCATCCGGGGTTCCCAGGCAGAGGTAAATGCTTCTTTGCACCACTCTGCAGGGATGGCTTTAGCAAAGCAAGGACGTGTCACATACGGAAGGTTTCAGTGCAACTCTGCCCCGTGTCACCTTGCGCAAGCCTCTGAACCCCTCTGAGCTCCAGGTTCATCCCTTGCAAAATGCAATCTTTGCACTAGAAGGTCTCAGAGGCCCCCTCTTAGTCCAATGACTCTAATGGCCCCTAATGTAAAGAAGTCTATGAAATGAGAAAGCAAAAGAGGAAGTGGAGGCGGGGTCTGGGAGCACCCAGCCCAGCAGCAGAACATCTGGCTGGGCTTTTCACACCTTCCTGCTTGCCCACTGTTTCACAAAGAACAGGGTTTTGTTTGCTCGTTTCATTGATGTTGTTTTTGACTTTGGTTCTTTACACAGAATGGTGAAATGGAGAATTAACAATTATATATATATATATATATATATATATATATATATATATATATATGTTAAAGTAGACTGTTTCACATTATGGCTTTCTAAATGTGCTTACTGTTTGAGTTATCTCTATTTTCTACATTCTGTATAACTAATCCTATACACTGGTGAGTTTTCACAGTGGAAACTTCAGTGAAACCATGACAAGGATTAGATGTGGTGGACACTTAACCATTTCCTCCGGCTCAATTAAAACACCTGATTAAATTGAGATGGTTACTCATGGCATGAGTATGACATTGCACCAATCAATGCTTTCAATTGCAGATTCAGTGGAATTTCCAAGGCGCTGGAAGTGAAATACACTTAAGGAACCGGCAACAATCTCAGGATAGAGTACACTGTTCATTTATGCAGTTCCAAATAATATGAGGGCAAGGAAAGGTGAAACTTTCTGAGGTTAGAGGAAACGAATCTCATGGTAAATTCAGAGAAAGGTAAGTTCCATGTCTCCTGGAGCATGGGCTTTGAGTCTGATGGGTCAGAGATTCAAAATGCGGTTTGCTCTTGAATTATTATAGAATTTAAGCGAGTTATTAACCTCACTGAGCCCAAGTTTCACCACCAGTAAGTAGGAGTACTCCTCTTTCTTTATGGGGTTAAGGAGTAGGAGAAAACATATGAAAAGTCCTAGGACAATACTGACCAATAGTAGATGTTCAATAACTATCTTTTCCCTTCCTCTCCTCCCTTCCCTGCAATGCTGTCTGCTTTGTTGCTCAACTCCTACGAAGAGGTAACTGACTGCCCCGGCACCAAATGCTTTCCATTCCATCTGCAGTGTTGACTATGTCCACTCCTTCCTCCTTAAAAATAGATTTTGTTTCTTTGAGGAGTACAGAAGAGACAAGAAGTCCTGGGAATTACAAAGATTGTTTATTAACGGAATCAACCTTAACATGGGACTGTCACTATTTTATTTCTTTAAAAAAAAAACAAAAAACTTCCACATGAACAATTTAATTTTAGATTCTGTTTTTTTCCTCCCTATCATAATTGAAGCCAGAGGTCACTCTGCAAGGATGAGAAAGGCACAACTAATGGAGAGAATTCCCTCTGACTCTGGAGCAAAACACTGTGGGGACTTCACTAGTGTCCCAAAGTTGCCAGGTCATGCATCTAGAACAGGGGTGGGCAAACTTTTTGACTCGAGGGCCACAATGGGTTCTTAAACTGGACCAGAGGGCCGGAACAAAAGCAACCTGACCATGCTGGTACTCTCATCTTGGGCTGCTGGCGAAGGAGCGGAGGGGAGAGCAAGAGAACCCTCCGCTCTTTCGGCTCCGAGGCCCGGATAGAACACCCGAATGGGCCAGATCCGGTCCGTGGGCCGTAGTTTGCCCACGGCTAATCTAGAAGCACAGACCACGGATATTAGAAAAAGAAGTAGAGACGACGAGGGGGGGGGGTGTAGAAATGTGGAAGTACCAGACAGAGGGGATTTCCATCAGAGAAGTACCTATGGTAGTAAGCATCAGCATTCTCCACCACCACCACCACCACCCCCTCCCATTCTCCACCACCTCCACCACCATCACCACCACCACCACCACCCGCCAACCTCCCATCCCTTCATCTCCACTCCCCAATGACTGACTGATTCAGCCCTAGTTTCCTCATGTCTGGGGCTGCAGTTCTGGAGCAGGGCGTGGAGGGTCGGGCCACCTCTGAAGGACTGCCCACATTTCAGAGCTAGTCAGGGATTTGGGTCTGCTTTGCTGCCTGCTTGGGATTATTCCGGGCATCCAAGTCTACCCTTGGGAACTCAGAGCTGTCTGTGCTTTGGAGTCCTCCCTGGAGTCTTTGTATTCCCCAGTGCCACGGAGGAATCGGTGCTTTCTGGGGTCCTCAGGGCTGCTCTCTACCACCTCAGCTCCAGGAAGAACATCTGAAACTGCAAAGCTGTGTGAAAAGAACCAACCCAGTGCCTGAGAGGACAAGGCCTGGTTAGATACAACCTATAATAAATCCCGAGGAGGGTTCAAATTACTGGGAGCAGAATTCTTGAACATTTCCTTTGGTGGGAGAAATAGTACATTATTTCTTGCCCATGCATTCATAGTAATATATACCCCGCTGACCCAGATTCATATGCAAAAGGAGAGAGAACTGAGTTCTTAAATTCCTCTCAGGGTCTACCGTGTGAAGTCACTGTGCTAGGCATTTTCACAAATATTTATTTTAAGTAATCTTTAAAGACAACTGCATTGGAAGCCACTATTAGGCAAAAGACTATACTGTAGTAACTCAACACATTTACTGTTTTAAACGAAGCATGAAAAATTAGAGAGAAGTAAACCTTTTTTTTTTTTAAATGACCACTTGCCCTTAGAGTGATGTCCCTTTAAGAAAACCCACGTGAATTTTTACCAGCTCTGGCTGTGGAAACCAGAGAGCGGAGCACAGCACAGAGCAATCGAGTGCTTATTGAATGAATCGATGTTGAAGTTTTAGTAGCAACAGGAGACCCATCTCTGGGTTTGCCAGTGTGGACTCCACTCTAGAATCCTGGGGGGTGATACCACTGACCCAGGAACAGGAAGCTCAGGATGTGGGGTTAAGGAAAATTGCTCTCATGAGACATTTCCTAAAATGTCCTTCTGAGGCATCATAGCTGTGCCTCCACCCCCACCCCCTACACATACCAGTACGTGACTTCAGTCGAATCACTTAACACTTCCGAGGCTTGGTGTCTGTCCTCCCTGGGTCCAGGATTCAAATGTAAAATTTCTAACACCAGGCCCGACACATGGAAGGCACTCACTCCACACAGGTTGGCTCTGTTTCTCAGTGCCCCTGTTTGTTCCTCCCCGGGGGCCGCTCTCTTCCTGCGAGCTGAAGTTGGGGCACTTACTGTGCTCCCACAAACTGGCCCAGGCCCTCAATTTTTCTGCCACATTGACCTTGCCCACCCGAGCTTCCACTGAAAGCAGAACCTTGATGCTGCTTGGAGCATGCTTCCCTAAGAGCAAACTCATGCTCTCCCAAACAAGGAAGAGACACATTCCAGCTCCTGGAAGGTGCCAGCTGGGTTTGGTTTGGCTGTGACACGGCCGTTCCCTAGGCATTGGTCTGTGTCGCACAGACAGAGACTGAACCGTCCTCTGAGAATTTCACACATCTCACCAAAGGGTAAGATGGTCTCCTTCCTGTGCTTGTGTCGTATTGGACCAGGAGAGATTATTTTCTTGTAAATGGAACAAGGCAAAGCAATGGCCAACAAGAATGATACCTGCCTGTGACTGACCCCTCCATGTCCCTTGCGTGGTCATTCCTGCAGTGAGAACCCACAGGCTGACCCTGATTTCAGGGGCTCTTGGGCTCTGGGGGAAGAGGGTGACTAGGAACTTCCTGGGAGAACAGCCTGCCTTCCACCTTGAACAGGAGACCAGCTCAGGGTTTATCCACCCCATCCCACAAGTTACCCTGCAGCTAGACTTTAATTACAGGCTCTGTTTAGAAAAACATGCCAATGGGGACATCCTTGAAAAAGGGAAGCAAGTATTTCAGGTCCTGCCTCAAGCACTTTCATGGTGGCCGAGCTCAGACCAGTTCATTTTGAAAGCCCGTGGACCCGGTGTCCTAGCTGGGTCCACTTGGATTTTTCTAGAATCTAGCTTTTAATATTCAGTGTTTCTCTCAGATGTAAAGATTTTTTATTTTTTATTTATTTATTTACTTATTTTGGCAACAACAGCAATTACCTTTCTTCCCATCTCACTGCAGGAATTTAACAAGAGGTGCTTGTGAGAGGTAGAAACTCTATGCCCGTAGGACTGACCAGTAAATAACAGTGCATTCTATCCACCATGCTTCCTCCTTATAGTTAGATCCCCTGGTAGACTCTAAGGGAGGTTTTCCCTATGTATTTCTCTTGTATCCCCAGAACATTCTTTGGTGGAAGGCAGGTTAATGTTTGACAGCTTTGAAACTACCCCCCAACCCCCTTTTTCAACCAGTCCTTTAAGTCTACTTAAAAACAGGAAACCACACATCTCCACCCGGGCACCACCCCGCCATCCTCCAGCGCCATCCGTTTCAGTTTGGCTCTACAGTTTTTTTGCCTCCGAGCCTGGCCAGATGCCTGCTCCCACCTGGTGGAACCCCCTCCGGACACTCCCCAGGGGTTGTCCACGCAGCCCGTGTCCAGGACATTCAGGATTTGGTCTCCTGAGCTGCACGCCCGCTCTCCTCCCTCACCGCACCGTCCCTCCTGAGTCATTGCTACCATTCCTGGCTCTGACTTCCCCTTCTCTGCAGAACCGTTCCAGCAGCCTACTTAGTACATTCTTATCATAAAGTTTGTTTTAAAGAGGAACTGTCCCCCCCCTCTAAAAAGAGAATACCCTGGAAAGGGCTGTAGCCTGTTCTCTGTGCCCACCCGGAGCCTCCCCCAGCCCCCCAAGGATTTCTACTTACATTCAATGTGGTTCACGTCTCTGTCCGGGGTGCCTCTGTCTCTCAACTCTGACTTCTGAGTGCTGGCAGTTAGAACAGGAAGGAAGTTACTGAGAGAGAAAAAAAAATTTTTTTTTAAACCTACTAGAAGAGGAAACCCTGGGCTGTCTCAAATCCTGTTCTGCACGGCATATCTCTTGATCAGCGAACTCTGAGCAGCATTCTTGTCCCTTAATGCCACATGTGGGAGCATGAACTCCCATGTGAACATGGATATGCATGAATGTTCATGCAAGGGCGTGGAGGCTGCAGCCGGGAGTGCTATGAATAATTGAGCGATGCGGCTACAAATCAAGTCGTTTCAGGGCAGGCACTTACGGAGGCTCCTGGTCTGAAACCAGCAGCAATAATTCCCACAGGCTTCACTCTGTATCACTAACGTCTGTTCCTGCGGGGTCTCTGCCAGCTCCTTTATCAGCCAGATTTGTTGAGACTCTGCTGGCAGCGAATGTAGGGTGCTAAGAAATGATGATCGTTAACTGCATATATTTGGCCCTACATTTAAAAATGTGTCCTCAAGCAGATTTTTAGAGGTTTGTGGGACATAGTTTCAAGATGTAGCTCTGTGTTGCAGGGCAACCAAATGTCATTTGTTGTCGTTTTCACTATTTTTTCCTTTAAATAAATAAAAAAATCCTAAAATACTGCTTTTGACTAAACCTAGGAGTGCAGATGACAAAGTAAAGTGAAATTTCTTTAATTCATACTTTTCTAACCCAGAATTTGTGAGAATTTCACAAGTACTAAAATTGACTTTGTACCATATTTGAGAAAATGGTTTGTGAAGTGATTTAAATGGAAAGAAGTTGCAGGGGCCATCTTTAAACCATGGGAGGGAGCAAGCAGGTTTTAAACACCCAAACCACATTGATTCCACACATTTTCATAGCAGCCACCATTGATAAATTCTTATTCATGCTAATATCTCAGTATTCAGTATTTGCATCATTTCAATATGTTGAAAGCAAACTAGATAAGCAGGCATATTTGGAGAGACTGACATTTATTTTGTTGTCATTTAAATGCATTGCATTTTTTTCACTTTGCTTTGAAAATTGATGCCTCCCCCCCCCCCCCCCCCCCAAATACTTTCAAAGGAACAGAAACAATCAAGGAGAAGGTGGTGGGAGTGACCTAGGGTGATTAATTTATCCTATATAATAAAGAGGTAATATGCAAATTGACCATCACTTCAACACACAAGATGGCCACCGCAAGATAGCTTAGCAGGGGAGGGCAGTTGTGGGCAATCAGGTTAGCAGCAGAGGGCAGTTAGGGGTGATTGGGCTGACAGAGGAGGGGAATTGGGGGCGAACAGGCCTGAAGGGGTGGGCAGTTGGGGGGGGCAGGCCTTCAGGGGAGGGCAGTTGGGGGTGACCAGACCAGCAGGGGAGGGCAGCTGGGGAGTGACCAGGCTGGCAAGAAAGGGAAGTTAGGTATAACTGGGTCAGCAGGGGAGGGAATTAGGGGTGACCAGGCCAGCAGGGGAAAGTAGTTAGGCCAATCAGGCTATCAGGGAGGGCAGTTAGGGGAAACCAGGCTGGCAAGGGAGGGAAGTTAGGGTTGACTGGACCAGAAGGAGAGGCAGTTAGGGGTGACCAGGCCAGCAGGGGAGCAGTTAGGTGTCAATCAGGCTGGCAGGGGAGTAGTTAAGGGGTGATCAGACTGGCAGGCAGAGTGGTTAGGAGCTATCAGGCAGGGAGGCAGGTGAGTGGTGGGAGGCAGCAGTCCTGGATTGTGAGAGGGATGTCCAACTGCCCATTTAGATCCAGTAGGATTGGGTTTCGCAAAGTTAAACAGGAGTATTAAATATATATATATATATATATATATATATATATATATATATATATACATAAAATACTTATATATATACAAAACATATACAAAATATATAAAAATATATATATTTTGCTAGGCCCAATGTGTCCTCACAATTTTTCTTTTTAAAAGATTAATTTAAAAAATTTAATCTATTGGGGTGACATTGGTTAATAAAATTATATAGGTTTAAGGTGTACTATTCAGTGATATATCATTTGTACATTGGATTGTGTGTTCACTATCCCCAAGTCAAGTCTCCTTCCATCACCATTTATTCCCCCTTTATCCTCTTCAACCTTCCCCACCGCCCTTTCCCTCTGGTAATCACCATACACCTTACAATTTTTCTTAATGCGGTGCTTTTGGCACAAATGTTGAAAGGTACAGAAGCCCCTATAAAACGCCTGTAAAATCAGAATGTATGTGTGGAGTGCGTGTGCGTTTATTGGGTGAGATGAGAGCATTCATAACTTGCAGTAAGTTCTAAAAGAGGCCCACGACCTTGAAAGGATTCAGGATTGCCCATTAAGAGCCTCTTCCTAATGGAGGTTCAGTACATTAGAGGACAACTGCCATGTTCTCCCAAGATATCTACCAGCATCACCGTCAAGGCAGGAATTGCCTGCCATTCCTCAGGAAATGGGCTGATTCTCATTTTCTTCTGTTGTGGTTCATTGTTAGCATGGATTTGTCAGGTGGGAAAACATATTAAGAAACTCCTTAAAGAAGATTAAGTGGCAGACACTCCTCTTCCAGCTCATACTGACTGAGGCACGCTGTGGCCTGGGGCTCCCTTACCCACACCCAGCTTCTGCGATATACCATGAACATGCCTGTCTTGATAGCAAGAAGGGTAGGAAGGACCTTAGCTCTCAAATACCAAATTCAAATAAACAGAATGGGGAAATCTTGCAGAAAAATAGGAATTTCTAAAAAAAATAATCAAACCTTTTCTTTTTAAATTTATTTTTTATTAAATTATTATCTGTGTACATATATTACCATTGCCCCTCCCCCAAACATTCCCTCCCTCCCCAGAATTTTGTGTCCATTGGTTATACTTATATGCATGTGTACAAGTCCTTAGGTTGATCTCTTATTTCCCCCATATTTCCCTCCCCTCCCCGCTGTAATTAGACAGTCTGCTTGTTGCTTTACTGTCGCTATATTTATCTTATGGTTCATCAGTTTATAATGTTCTTTATTATTCATAAATGAGTGAGGTCATGTGGTGTTTCTCTTTCATTGACTGGCTTATTTCACTCAGGATGATGTTCTCCAATTCCATCCAGGTTGCTGCAAATGATGAAAATTCCTTCTTTTTTATGGCAGCATAGTATTCCATTGTGTAGATGTACCATAGTTTTTTGATCCAATCATCTGCTGATGGACACCTAGGCTGTTTCCAAATCCTAGCTATTGTAAATTGTGCTGCTTAATCAAACCTTTTATGTGTTTTTCTCAGCTTTTCTTTTCTGTTACAAAGATAACACAGTAAGATCAATTCTAGACGGATCTTTCATGGGTTGGTACCTCGACCGTGAGCCTGAAAAAGTGACATTGACTGCGGACTGCTGAGTCTCCCCCTTTCTGCACGGCTGTATTTCTTGCAAGCTGCAAGTACAGACAATGAACACTTAGAGGAGATTTCCTGCCTTGCAGGCTGTCTGCTCTGACATGTGTCCTGAGGCACAGACAGCAGCCAGGGCTGGAGGGAAGAGCTGCAGTTCAGGCCGACATCCTGGCTCTGTCTTTCCTTGTCAGTGTGTTCGTGGGTCAGTGCTTTCATTTCTGAGCCTCCGTTTTTTTACATCTGCAAAAGAGGAATGGCATGAGCCTTTAGCGTTTTTACAACTCATTAAGATGTATGAGGAAGCATCTGACAGAGTTCTGACCTCAGAGCCAATGCTTAATAAATGGTCCAGGCTAAGAAAATCATCCCCATTATCATTATTTCATGACTAGAGGCCCGGTGCATGGAATTCGTGCACGAGAGGGAGGCAGGGGTGGGGAGGGGTCCTTCAGTCCAGTCTGCACCCTCTCGCAATCTGGGGCCTTTTGGGGGATGCTCAACTGCCGGTTTAGGCCCAATCCTGCAGGGATCCTTGTGGATCGGGCCTAAACCGGCAGTTGGGCATCCCTCTCACTCCTAACTACTTGCCTGCCTGTTTGATTGCCCCTAACCACTCGCCTGCCTACCTGGTCACCTCTAAGCCACTCACCTTCCTGCCTGATTGCACCTAACTGCTCACTGGGGTGCAACCAGCCAGGGTGAGGGGCCATGGTTGTTCTGGTCTCTGGTCATTCTTGTCATTCCACATTTCAGTCGCTGGCCTTTTATGATATAGGATTTTTCTCAGCACATTTTGCTCCTTATTACTGCAGAGCAACTCTTAGCATGATTAGAAAAGAGTTGTTTTCCAGAAAGCAGCAACAACAACAAAAACCCACAACAAACAAAAATCCCTCATGGATACAGATAACAGCATTGTGGTTACCATATAGAAAGGGAGCTGGGGAGAGATTGAAGAGGGTAAAGGGGGTTGAATATATGGTGACAGAAGGAGACGAAACTCTGGGTGATCAGCACACAGTACAATATACAGATGCTGTGTTATAATAAGTTGAAACTTATGTATCCTCATTAATCAATGTCACCCTCATCAATTTAACTTTAAAAATACATAAATGGCCGAAACTGGTTTGGCTCAGCGGTAGAGCGTCGGTCTGCGGACTGAAAGGTCCTGGGTTCGATTCCGGTCAAGGGCATGTACATTGGTTGCGGGCACATCCCCGAGTAGGGGGTGTGCAAGAGGCAGCTGGTCGATGTTTCTCTCTCATCGACGTTTCTAGCTCTCTATCTCTCTCCCTTCCTCTCTGTAAAATATCAATAAAATATATATTTAAAAAAATACATAAATGGTAAACTGAAAAAGAAGAGTGGTTTTCATCCAAGCACTCACAATCAGCCTACATATGTCTCAAACATTGCTTCCTCCTTCTTTGAAGCTTCCCTGGGTTGATTAAAAAAGAGTGTGTGTGTGTTTTTTCTAAACTCCTAAAGTGTTCACTGTTTATACAATGTAATTTAGTATTTTAGTAAACACTTCCCTGTCTTATTAGGTAATTATTATTAGGCTTATGTGTTCACACACTATAAAGCGCATGAGGAAAGGGCTGTGTCTTACATACCTTGAATTCCTGGGAGTGGCTTGACTGAATCCTGCCAGAATTTGAGTAAAATTCTTCTGTCTGCATTCTTCCTTCTTCCCTCCTCTCCCCCCCCCCCCCGCCCCCCTCGTTCCTCTGGTGATAATGTTGCCTTGGGGAAGAAGAAGTATGGTCATGTGTTCGCAGGGGTTTACTGACACCAGCTTTACTTTTTCTATAGATGACATATTAAACTACATTATGCAAGTTTTCATAGCCTTGCCACAACTACAGATCCTCTGTTGGGTATGTGACTTGCAAAAAAAAAAAAATTAAATGACAAATGATTTGTCATTGCATCCTCTTTTAGAGTTTTTTTGATAGCAAAAGTTTTTAATTTTGATCAAGTCAAAAATATTCCCTTTTTCCTGTTACAATTTGTACTCTTCACTGGCAAATCTAAGACCTCTTTGCTTAGTTCAAGGCCCTAGAGATTTTCTCTTATTTTTTTCTAAAAGATTATAGTTTCACATTTTCCATAGAAGTCTGATACATTTTGAGCTAGTTTTTATACAAGGTGTGAGATTTAGGTGTGGAGTTTTAGGTGCATGAGGTATGAGATTTAGCTATTTATTCTCCAGCTCCAGTTTTTGAACAGGCTGTCACATGTCCCATCAATTTATTTTGTACTTTTGTCAAAAAATTAATCGGGCACATTTATGCGGGTCTATTCTGTTCTCTATTCTGTTTCATTCCTTGTGTGTCTATCCCTCTGTCAATACCACACTGTCCTGACTACTATAGCTATGTAGAAAGCCTTAATATTAGAAAGACTGATTCCTTCCCAATATAATTTCTTCTTTTGGATATTTCTAGAGTTTCTGCTTCTGTAGAATAAACATTTTAGAATAAACTTATCTTTGTTTGCAAAAACTTTGCTGAAATTTTTATAGAAATTGCAGTAAAGGAGAATTGGAATCTTTAGTAATGTAGAGTCTTCTAATCAGTAAACATAGTATAGCTTTCCAATTATTTAGGTCTTCTTTGATCTCTTTAATCATCTCTGTAATTTTTAATCATATAAATTCTATACATGTTTTGTTGGATTTACACCTAAGTAATTATAAATGGTACTACTTTTATCATTATTCTTTTTAATTTAAAAAGGACATATTAGAATTTATTTACACATGAGAACAAATGTTTCCCCTTCACACTTGTCATATGTGGAGACTATTTGCCCATTTCAATCATCTTTTTCTTTCATTTTTTAAAAACTGAGGTATAATTGGCATTATAACATTATATTAATTTTCAGGTATACAACATCATTAATGATGAAATATTTGCATATATTGCAAAATGATCACCACAATAAATCTAGTTATCATCTGTCACCATACATACAATTTTTTTTGTTATGAAAACTTTTAAGTTCTATTCTCGTAGCAACTTTCAAATGTGCAATACAGTAGAGTATTATGAGTATTATTATAGCTTTTGTCTTGTTTTGGTGTCAAAAATTTTCATGTTGGTAAAACTGACCTCATGCAATGAGTTAGGAAATGCTCCCTCCTCTCTATGTTCTCAAAGAGAAGACTGTATTTTTAACTCATGTTACTTTTTCAAGATTAACAATTTGCTCTGGAGAACCCATTATCACAGTAGAATAAGAAGGGGAAGAGGGGACAGCCTTGTGCATTCTCTCTTCACATTAGTGCCTTCCCCTCTGGAGTCTTCTGTGCTTTAGTTAGAGTTGGAAGCTCAGTTTAGGAGGTTTCAAATGTGGAGGAAGTGTGACTTTGATGTGTATCTCTCCCCTCACTGGTATTTTAAGCAACACTAAAGAGAGATTAGAGATTAGCACTTGGGTAAGCAGCTTACAGGACAGCTAACATTTTAATCACTTTCTAGTTACTTAGTACCTGCCTTTTAACTCTTTTCCTGAATATAACTAATAATACTTTCCCATCTGCCAGAAGAGAAAGGATTATAGAGCTAGGGAATATAGATTTCTTTTCTTTTCTTTTTTTAAAGAAAAGCATTTATATTTAATTTCAAATTTTACAAACGGTAAAACGCACGCTCTCTGGTGTACCATTCTATGAGTTTTGACAAATGCAGAATTGTATATCAACTGCTGCAATCAAGATACCAAATAGTTCCACCACCCTTCAAAAATCCCTTGTATTTTCCCTTTATAGTCAACTCTGCCACCACTGATCTTTCCTCTAATCCTATAGTTCTGCCTTTTCCAAAGGTCATAAATGAAAACAGACAGTATAGAGACTTTTCATTGGATTCTTTCACTTAATAACCTGTTTAATATTCATCCATGTCATTATAGCTATCAATTTATTTTTTCTTCTTCTTCTTTATTTATTTATTTATTTTGGCTCAGCAAGTTTTCTGAGCAAGTTTACTTCTCATGTCTGTGAAATCTTTGTGTCCAGCAAGCCCAAAGTTTTACCAGAGGATTTCCTTGGTGATTCATCACTTTGTTTCCTGCAATATGACCACCTTACTTGGTTGATGAGACAGAAGATAGACAACTGACTAAAAGCCAGCCCCTTACTAGGCAGCAACAAATGAAATGGCCTGGTGGAAGAGCTCTGTCTAACAGAGTCAGTGTAAAGTGAGTGCTAATTGGCCAGCCTACTCACATCCTCTAGGTGGTGTCAGAATGAGCAGCCACTTGGAACTGGGACCAGTGGTTGCATCCCCTGAAGGCACAAGATGACCAGATCTTTAGAACTTCACGGTGGTTTGAGCAATGTTCCATTCTCCACAAAACCCTGCAAGGGTGGTTGAGTTCCTGCTTTCATACTTCCCCTTGTGTCACCTACTTTTGCTCTTTCCGCTGTTCTTTGTCTCTAGATGTTCAAAAATTCCTTCTGTTATCATTTCCTTTCTACTTCAAGAACTTTCTGTATCATTCACTTTAGGAGAGTTTTTTCAAATGAAATTCTTGGCGTTTTTATACACTGCCTACCCCTCGCTCTCCACGCTCCTGGATCTCCCTTGGAGGAACATGAGTGGTGGCAAAGTACTGCCACCTCCACCCCCCTTGATAATCACAGGGCTACAAATTCTGTTACAAATAAATGTGGTTTATCTCTCTCAGGAGTGTCAGGATAGCAAAAACATTGAGAATGCTGGCATGCTAAATCATTCATCTTACATAGGAGGAGGCTGAGACTCAAAGAGGTGGCAATGTTTATACAGAGCAGAGATGTGGTAAAACTAAGCCTACACAATGGCAATTCTCAATGTGCAAACATTGTGCAAACAAATCACCTTGATACCTTATGAAAATGCAGATTCTGATACAGTAAGTCTGGAAGAGGGTCTGATATTCTGCATTTCTTACCAGCGCCCAGGTGGTGCTGATGCTATTACACTTTGAGTGTAACATTATTGCTGTTTCCACTGCCTTTATAAATTGCAGTTCTACCTTTTCAAAGGGATGAAGAATGTGTGATGATTTGGCAGGTAAGCATGTAAATATCCGTATGCCTGGTGTGTGGGAAGGAGCAGAGGAAGATGGAAATGGAGACACAGAGAAGGACATGGAAGGACCCATCCAGAGATAAAACACTCTGCAGGCTCTGCCTTCAAAACTACTATTATTTTGGTGAGGACCTCGGGGAAAGCTTCTAAAAAAACTCGTAAACTCTTTAAATGCTCATGTAATCTGCTTAGGGCTGCATGTTAAGAATATTTCCCTACTCAGGAAGGGTTAAATTGACGGTCTTTCTCCTGCAGTCTTCTGGAGTGCAATCCTCTGACAAGTAGTAACAATTTAGAGAAGGCACATTGCAGGTCACTGGCGAGGCACCAGAGTGATTAGTAGTACATGCTCCTTGGCCCGTGCCTGCTTTACTGTTGTATAGTAGCAAGGTGGTCCCAGACTTGGGCCTTGCTCCTAGCTTTACTATTAACTTGATTTGTAGTCTTGAATAAGTCACTTAATTTCTGTATGACAGCATTTTCAGACCTTAATGATACTGGCATATGGGCTAGGTCCATTTAAAAACTGTATAGAATGATGTATAAATTAATTCTAGTGGCTTAATGCAAATGGAGGACTGAGCCAGGCGTCGGCTGAACTGAATTATAACCCGAGCCTCACACTCTGAAGCCTTTGGGTATGAAGATGCAGCAATCAATCCTCCAACATGTGTCAAGAGTGACCAGTTTCCAGCTATCACTTGTGCTCTTTCTCTGTCAAGTATTACTGAGTTTTATATCATTTTTGGTTGGTGGTCCTGTCTCTCTGAGGAAATGCATACAATACTAATTAGGAAGCTATATCGTGCATTTCTGTGTCACTACTGCTCACATGTTCAGCAGTTCTACTGCAGAAGGGGGCATTGTGGTTCACTTTCTTTTCAGTAAAGTCTTATGAAAATTATGTCATGGGGTGTGTGTGTATGAGAGTGGGGAGGGAGGGAAGGAGGGAGAAGGGGAGATTATATACAGGGTGCGGCAAAAGTAGTTTACAGTTGTGATTATTCGGAACATAGAGTTTACTCTTGGATAGAACACTGTGTGTGTGTTTGTAAATTTGATACCTATTTATTGATGAGAGAAAGAGAGAGAGCCCAAGCCAGTTTTGTAAGCATATCCAATGACCAGAGAACTCCTAAGCCTCTCCCAGTCTCACCCCATTTCTTTGCATGTGGGCTGGGCTCTAATCTGATGATGGTGGGATTAGATGGCATGAGGGTATTACGGACAGATAAATCAGGATGCAAAGATCTTTTCATCTGCTGTGGAGAAGGCAACTGGACGGCTTCTTGGACCAACGTTCAGCTCAACTTCTGATAAGTGTAAGCATGGTATATAATCAGAGGGCTTTGGGGCTGGAGTGGGGGTTGATATGGCTCTAAAACAAAGAATAGAACACCCTGAACCTGTGGGCCTGGATTGGTGCTGGGAATGAAAACCTTACGGAAATGCACCAAAACTTCTTTATAATGCCATGTGATAAGCTAATAAACGAAACTTGAGTATTACAAGATCCTTGCAAACCTTGGTTACAGTGTGTGTGTGTGTGTGTGTGTCTCCATAGAAAACAGTTTTCTGGGAAAGGAGTGATCTGAGCACTAAATGACCACAGAGCAAACAGGTCTTGACTCCCAGGATGTGCTTGAAAACTTGGCTCAGGCACTGAGAGGCTGGAGAGAGAGCGAGCCAGAGCCATCGTGGGAATGACTGACCACAGTGCAGTGTGGGTGGCTTACCCTGCTCCCTCGGAGGTCAAAGTGTTTGTGTGTTCCATTGCGAAGCAAGGTTCTTGCTGGATTTTTGTTTTTGTTTTTTCATGGCTTCGGTTAGGTTTTCCTTGGTTCTCCAAATTGTTTGATTCTCTCTGCTTCAGCGGGACCCTGGGTGACATTGATGGGCCCAACTCCCCTGGAGAAAACTGTACTCCTGTATCTACTGCTCCCCACCCCTCCCCTTCTTACTCCATCAATAATAAAATTGCCTATCTGTTGATACCTTTGCTGAGGAAACTGGAAGACTGGGATGATAATAGCAGCATCAGAAAGGTTGGCCTAAGAAGCTTCTAAAACTGTTTTTCCTCAGCTGGAATTTACAGAGGAACATCCTCTGTAGCTTTCTGCAGCTTCCTACTACCTTGGTCTAATCCCAGCTGCTTCCCTACAAAACTTTGCCTTGAAATATTACATTATTGCATTCATTTCTTTTTGCAGAAGAGTAGTTTTTAAGCTTCAAAAGGGGGAGGACTAATATTGGTTAAAAAAACAGGAATATATTCTGCTTCACAAAGGAATGGATTGTTTGATACGTTTAGAGGAAAAACATGAAATGTCCTTTCATAGTCAAAATCAAGTCTGATACCAGATTCAGGATTATTTAGTTTCAGGGATGCCCTTGGAATTCATAGCAAAGCATGGTCGGGGTAAGTTTAGCCTTCTATGATATCTGTGATAGACAGGAGTGACTTTCCATGTAGGAAATGGTCATTATGTGTTCTGTTCCTTCCAAAGGTTCTATAGGGAGAGCTGGAGGGCAGATATCTGACAGAAACACTCTAGGGGTTGTGATTGTCCTAGGTACTTAAAAGAAATATTGTACATGAGGCACACCCAATAAACATAATGATCCATAGTACAAAGTCTTAGGGCCATGAAGATCCAGAGATTAACCAGGCTACTCTGATGTAACTTTTTGTGAGAATCTATATATATAAAAGCCTAAGTGACTGTCATGACCAGACAACCGGAATGGCCAGAACAACAAGTCAACTAGCTGCTATGACATGCATTCACCACCAGGGGTCAGACACTCAATGCAGGAGCTTCCCTCTGCTGGTCAGTGCACTCGCTCCCATAGCCAACCTCCCGAGGTCCTTCCCCCAACCCAGTCCCTCCTCCTGGCCGGCCAGCTCTGATCTGCCCCAATCTGGGCCAACCAACCTCCCATGGTCCCTCCGCCTGTTCTTCTCCTCTCCCTCCTGACCACCCCCTAGAACCAGCAGGCCCTGATTGGCCTAGTCCCAATAGGCCCAGCCCTGATTGGGATTTGGTGAGGCAGCCCGATCAGCCCTGATCGCTGGCCAGGCCTAGGGACCTCACCCATGCACAAATTCATGCATGGGGCCTCTAGTTCTTTATGCAATGCATCATACTTTGAGTTAGACATGAATTCTGTCCAAGCTTAGAGTCACAACTTCAAAATTATATAAATATGCAAAAGAAACTTAGAAGAAAAAATAAGTATAATCAGGGGAAGATAGAAGTCAAGTGTGGTTTTAAAATTCTTTGGCATTAACATTAGGGGGAAGGAGGGGGGTCAAAAGAATCCAAGGAGGGCAGAATTCCTTCTAAGAGAGAAACCAGGAATAAGTTAATAGTTGGGGCATTTGAGGGACACAGAGGATCGCTCAGTAAGAGCAGATGACAACCGCCTCTCAGATGCATGACAAGGGCTCTTCAACAGGTGGTCCAAGCTAATAAACGAAACCTGTGTCGCAACCATAGATTTGTTTACATGGCTTCCATGACTCCCAGAAAGTCTGGTATCTAGTTAGTCTTTTTTGGGTACTTTTCACCAAATACTCTATTTACATTCTCTCTTTTAATTTCCCCCAGGCCCCCTAAAAGAAGGTATTATTTACAGATAGACTAAAGCTCAGAGAAGTTATGCAACTTATTCAAGGTCACTTAGCCAGTTTTGTAGAGCAGGAATTTGAAACTGTGTTTATTTGATTCTAAAGCACCTACAGTTTACACTGTATTGCCCCCAAAGGGTAATTGACTAATTCGGTTTATCTTAGGCCCTCACATTACAGGCTCTAGATCTAACATAGTAGGATCCTAATTAGCATTGTCAGATGAAATAGAAGATTCCCAGTTCATTTTGAATTTCAGATAAACAACAAAATTTTAAGTATATCCCAATATTTTTTTTTAAATTTCTTTATTGATTAAGGTATCACATATTTGTCCTCAACCCCCCATTCCAATCTCCGACCCATCGCCACTCATGCTCCTACTCTCCTCCCCCTATTGTCCTTGACCTCTGGTTAGACTCATATGTATGCACATAAGTCCTTTGGTTGATCTCTCTCTTTTATCCCCACCCTCCCTTTGAGGTCCAACAGTCTGATCAATGGCTCCTTATCTCTGGGTATCCCAAATATTTAATGGTGCATAGTTATACTCAAAAATTATTTGTTTATCTGAAATTTAAATTTAACTGAGTGCCCTCTATTTTCATTTGCTAAATCTGACAATCCTAATTTTAGTAGGTTCTCCAAATGAGAGAAAGGAAAGTTTGTGGTTTCTGACTACTGTGGAAGAATTGGGAAGTCATAAAAACCTGATCTGCGAGAAATTCTCTAGTTTATCTCTGTGATTTTGGCAGAACTGGGATGTGCCAGTTACTGGTAGCATACTCTGATGCCCACTGGTGAGCCCCATGGCCTTAACCACACTTCAGAGAGGCATGAACATTGCCTGTTTACTGGAACAGGAGAGTGTCCACAGCACAAGAATTGGATTCAGCCGAAACCGGTTTGGCTCAGTGGATAGAGCGTCGGCCTGTGGACTGAAAGGTCCCAGGTTCAATTCCGGTCAAGGGCATGTACCTTAAGTTCGGGCACATCAGCAGAAGGGGTGTGCACGAGGCAGCTGATCGATGTTTCTAACTCTCTATCCCTCTCTCTTCCTCTCTGTAAAAAAAAAAAAATCAATAAAATATATATAAAGAAGAAGAAAAAAGAATTGGATTCAGTGAGCAGAGGAGCTGGCAGGGCATTTCCTAAGCCACTGGGGGCCTTGTAAAGTGAAGACCTGCTGATGCCTTCTCTATGGTTTGATGGAGAAGGTCAGAGGGTCAGACTCTCATGTTCAGGGTATTAGTCCAATTTCTTCATTTGTTTATTTACCCATTTGACAAGCATACATGGCATACCTTGTAAAGGCCAGGTAGTTTTGTAGGTTCTAGGACCACAGAAATCATCAAAAATTGGGAAAACAGCTCATATTACAATGGAAGATTCAGACAAAATCCTTGGTATGAGTAAGTCATCCAGAGGTCTGGCCAGGTTCACCATCCCTAGTTCCAGCCCACAAATTAGTCAATGCGTTTCTTTGAATAAGTTGAAAATTGGCAAGACAGGATGAAAATAGTGAGTTGGAAAAAAAACAAGGGAAAAATATCTTGGAGGTAAGGATAATAATTTAATATGATTTTGAAAGTAATAAAAAAAGATAAAGTTATACAGCATAATATTTGAGGGATGTGCAGGGTGGTAGAAAGAGATATAAAAGGCTAGCACAAGCCAAAGATTGTCCAGGAGATTTGAAACTAAAGATATTAGCATACATCTATGATGGGTGAAACAAAGAATTCAATGAAAACAAAGTTTCCAGGTAGTGAATTATGAAAGGGGTTGGCTCAAGGTGAGGGATTAAGGCTATTTGGGACTCTTTGGAGCTTTTCAGAATCTTCCTTCCTAAGGAAAATATTATCAACTTTTTTTGACGGAAAAGAAGAAAGAAAAAAATTCTACAGCTAAAATGAAAGTCTGGGAAAACCATATTAGGTAGGCCCTTGATTTGGATAGGAGAAAATGTCAAAAATTTCTGATAAATGTGTAGCTAAAGAACCTCATGTCTGGATATGAAGTTAATTCACAGTCTTACTACTTAATCATCCTGCATCAATTGTGTGTGTGTGTGTGTGTGTGTGTGTGTGTGTGTGTGTGTCGGGATGTATTGCATACTTTCGTGGGTGTTGGTATACCTGATTCAGAGCTACCCCTGTCCAGACAATTTACATTTCTACCATCAGCACTACTTCCTCTCTCTAAACTAAGAGAGAAGTCTCTGGCTCATGTGAGGATTAAATAAAATAAAGACTATAAAGAGCAAAGGCCATAACAATAGGTCAACAAACACTTAGTGTCTGATTATTTTGCAGCTGGGTGGAAAAGTGTGTACAGCTTAAATAATATGTCAGGGCTGTAAAGACTGTAGATATAATTTAGTCCATTCTCCTCCCTTTACATATAATGAGACGGACGGGTGATCACACAGGGGAAGTAGGCCATTGTAATAAATCACATAGAAAGCTAGTGGCAGATTTACTAGAACAACATATCTACCTAGAGTCTTGAAATCTATTGGTTGTCCATTTGTATAGTATTCCACTATATCGAGTGTTTCTGCCAATTTATACTGTGACTTATTTAAAATCTTTTTAAAAGATGATAACTTCTTCCCTATTGGGTCAACACAAAACACTTAAGCTTCTTTATCACGGTGCTTTTACTTTTCCAGTTTACAGCAAAGGTCTGCTAAGCAACTGTCCTCATACCTTGAAGGGTCTTTTCTTCTCTCACTGTTTAAGGTGCCTGAAGGAGAACCATCAGCCACCCAAGGACCATCAGAATGAGTGACAATACTGCTTTGGTTCCTCCAGCTTCAAAGCAGGGTCCCACCACCCCACGCAAAGGGCCCCCCAAGTTTAAGCAGAGGCAGACTCGTCAATTCAAGAGCAAGCCTCCTAAGAAAGGTGTGAAAGGGTAAGACCAGGATGAAAAAACCTTTCTATTGTTTCTTTTCTCCCATAAGACTGCTTTGTTGTTGTGTATGCGTGTGTGTTTTTAAATTAAATTTACTAGGGTGACTGGATAATAGGATCATATAGGTTTTAAGTGTACATTTCTAGGATATAAGATCTGCATATTGCACGGTGTGCTCACCACCTAAGTCAAATCCTCTTCCGTCTCACTATATTAGGCCCTCTCTTCCTTCCATCCTCCCACCTCTTCCCTCAGCAACCACCACACTGCTGTCTGTGTCCACGAGTTTCAGTTTCATGAGTGATATCGTATGGTTCTTAGCTTTTTCTGCCAGACTTATTTCACGTTGCATAACATCCTCAAGGTCTATCCATGTTGTCTCACATGGCAGGATTTCATCTTTCCTTACAGCTGAGTAGTCATCCATGGTCTATTAGTATATGTGCCATATCTACTTTTGAGATATAATGCTCACCATAGTAAGCAAACTTACAAAAATTTCCACCCCATCTTTTATTTTTCTCTCTGCCACAATCTTTGCCGAGTCATGCTTTTAGCCCTGGAATACTTTCTCTCTCAGCTCTCAGGTCTAAGGCCAAATATAACACAGCAAATGGAGCCTTTCACAATGACCTTTGACTTGACCTCCCAGGCTTTTCTTCTTGACCACTCCCTTTCACCATTATACCCCGTCAGGGTTTCAGAATTACTAGCCATTTCCAGAAATCACACTTTATTTTTATGGCTTCAATCTTATGTCTTAAGTTCTTTGTTTTTCTCTTTCTCTCCTTGGCAATGTCTTATTTTTCAACACTCACTCATAGTTAATTTCTTTTTGAAGCTGTTACTGACTCTCTTAGACAAATGTTATCATTAATTCCTTGTTTGCCTTTTGTACATTCAGCTATCATAACGTTTACTATTTTGTTTTCATTTGTTTCTTGAGACAGCTCACTCAGAGAAAATTATTTATTTATTTTTTTTCCTTTCCTCCCTGAGCCTAACACAGTGTCTGGCACATAGAAGAGGCATAATACGATATTTTTGGGTAACTAAACAAATGAATGAATTAATCCATTTAATTCCTTTCATATTGCTTTTCCATTCCAATTTCTATTTTTAAAAGCGAGGTATGTCTAAAATTGCCCCACTGATCACTCTTTCTGGCCCTTGCTTGCTTTAGGTTAACTTTTTCCCCGGGGGAAATTATCTCTCTATGGGACACACTGTTTAAAACCTGCCCGAGTGCTATTTTCTTTATTGTAATTCAATACAAACATAAGAAGTTTTTCAAATGTAAAAGCTTAAGCCTCTTCTTTCCCCCTGAGTCAGAAAACTTTCCACATGAGTCATTCCCTTTTGCTTTGATCTCAGCTAATTTTTATTTTTCCCCCCGTAGGTTTGGAGATGACATTCCAGGCATGGAAGGACTGGGAACAGGTGAGCCACCCACACTTGAAGTGTCATCTTATCTGCTTCAGGCCTCAAGGGGCAGTTGAAAGTTATCAGAAAAACCTAATGCAGCAGATCCTTTGAAGACTGAAAAATGTGGGGTTTTATTTTGATCTCCTAAGTACTAATAAGAATGTGTGTGCCAAGAGGCAAACACTCTTAAAGAAATCAGGTTAAGCCCATGTTTGTTTAATGAATTCTCTTGTCTTGTTCAACAACCACTGAGAGACTATAATGGTGAACTGCAGGCTTGGTACGAAGATTCGCAGGTAGTCTAGACCAACTTCTTTATTTTTTGGAAGAGATATCTGAGACACAGCAGAATTAAGTGACAAGCAGAGACCACAAGTGAGGTATTGGAAACAAGGGTGGGGCTCGGAGAGCATTTCTACGCTCGCAGGCCAACCACTCCCTCAACTGCTTCCTCTTTCACACATTCTCTGGCACCCAGAACGGGGCCCCACACACTGAAAGTATCCAATGCAACATATATAGTTTTCATTGCCTAGCATTTTTATTCATTGGATAATGAATGCAAATTACTGCCTATTCTTAAAAAAAAATTAACAGGCTTTATTTTTTAGAGCAGTTTGAGGTTTACAGAAAATTTAAGTAGAAAGTACAGAGTTCGTTTACCCCTCTTTGCTCCCCTCCGTCCCATGTACATAGTTTCCCTTATTATTATTGACTTGCATTTGTTACAATGGATGAGTCAATAGAGACACATTATTATTAACTAAAGTCCATAGCTTATACTAGGGTTCATTCTCTGTGTTGTTGTCCAGTTCTTTAGGCTTTGGAAAATGCACAGTGTCATATATCCAACCTGACAGGTTCATACAGAAGAGTTTCACTGTTCCCCAAATCCCATGTGCTCTGTTTATTCCCACCCCCTATATACTCCTAACAACCAATAATCTTTTTACTGTCTTCATAGTTTTGCCTTTTCCAGAGTGTCATATAGAGACATTCAGTATGTAGCCTTGTCAGACTTCTTGCAGTTAGTATTTTTTTCATTTAAGGTCCCTCCATGTTTTTACATGGCTGATAGCACATTTCTTTTCATGACTGAATATTATTTCACTGCATGGTTATATCACAGTTTATTTATCCTATTGAAAGACATCCTGGTTGCTTCTAAGATTTGACAGTTATAAATAAAGCAATTATAAACATACTTGTGCAGGTATTTGTGTAGACATGAGTTTTCAACACATCCAATACACCTTTTGCTTAATCCTCACTGGAGGACATGTTTTTTTTTTTTTTTAATTTTTTAATTGATTTGAAAGACAATGTGTGTGTGTGTGAGAGAGAGAGAGAGAGAATCAATGTGAGAAACATCAATTGGTTGCTGGTTGCCTCCTATACAAGCCTGAATCAGAAATCAAACCCATAACCTGGATATGTGCCTGACTAGAAATGGAACCTGCAACCTTTTGGCACACAGGATGATGCTCCAGTCCACTGAGCTACACTGACCTGGGTTCATCCAATACACTATAAAATATTAGAGGCTCAGTGCATGAAATTTGTGCATAGGGGTGGTGGTGTCCCACAGCCTAGCCTGCACCCTCTGCAATCTGGGACATCCCTCTCACAATCCAGGACTACTGGGTTACAACTGATTGCCTGCTTGCCTGATCACCCCCTAAGCACTCCTCTGCCAGCCTGGTCACCTTTAATTGCCCTCCCTTGCCAGCCTGATAACCCCTAACAGTCCTTCATTGCAGGCCTGCTCTCCCCCAACTACCTTCCCTTGCTGGCCCAGTCACCCCTAAATGCCCTCCCCTGCAGGCCTGTTCACCTATAAGTGCCCTTCCCTGCCAGCCATCTTGTCATGGTGATCTTGTGACCACATGGGGGCGGCCATCTTGTGTGTTGTAGTGATGGTCAATTTGCATATTACCTCTTTATTATCATAATTATCATCATAATAAAGAGGTAATATGCAAGTTGACCATATTACCTCTTTATTATCATAATTATCATCATAATAAAGAGGTAATATGCAAGTTGACCATCACTACAACACACAAGATGGCCGCCCCCATGTGGTCAAAGATGGTCTCCCCTATGTGGACACAAGATGGCAGCCAAAAGATTGCCTGAAGGGGAGGGCAGTTGGGAGAGACCAGACCTTGCAGGGGAGGGAAGTTAGGGGCAACCAGACTGGCAAGGGAGGGCAGTTAGGGTGACTGGGCCAGCAGGGGAGAGCAGTTGGGGGCAACCAGGCCTGCAGGGGAGGACAGTTTGGGGCAACCAGGCCGGCCTGGGAGCAGTTTGGCATTAATCAGGCTGGCAGGGTAGTAGTTAGGGGGTTATCAAGTTGGTAGGTAGAAGCAGTTAGGGTAAGGTGACCAGATGTCCCACTTTTGGTGGGACACTCCCGATTTTTAACAATTTGTCCCTCGTCCTGCGGCGTTTTAAAAAAGTACCAATTTTTGGAAAGATTCTTTTAAATCTTTTGGACTTTTTAAAAACGCTGTGGGATGCAAGACAAATTGTTAAAAATTGAGACTATCCTGCCAAAAGAGGGATGTCTGGTCACCTTAGGTTAGGGGCAATCAAGTAGACAGGCAGATGAGCAGTTGGGAGTTAGCAGTCCTAGATTGTGAGAGAGATGTCTGACTGCCCATTTAGGCCGAATTCTGGTGGGGTCCCAGATTGAAGAGGGTGCAGGCTGGGGTGAGGGACACACACCTCTCCCCGCCTTGCACAAATTTCATGCACCGGGCCTCTTTAGAGGTGTATGAAATTGATTTTCAGAGAGAAAGGGGGATGGTGAGAGAGATAGAAACATCAGTGATGAAACACCAATTGGCTGCTTTTTGCACGCCCCCTACTGGGGATGGAGCCTACAAGGGCATGTGCCCTTGACCAGAAGCAAACCTGGGACTCTTCAGTCCATAGGCTGATGCTCTATCCACTGAATCAAACAAGCTAGATCTCTAATACACTTTTGATAAATGCTGTCATTCATAGCAATGAATGTCTTTACCAGACAATTCTCAGTGTATTTGCTTTTTGCAATCAAACTTCTGGAATTGCTTCTGGAATCGCAAATTTTATAGCCACTTTATAGAACTCATGATTTTTTAAAAAATCAACTGCTTCTATATTTTGACCAGATATATTTAAGACTAGTAAATCCACTCTGAAAGATATGTTTAGCTCTGCTAACATATTTGGAATAATAGAAAGAAGTTTACACTAGAAGAAGGTTTGATGCCTTTGATCTGGTTCTAGTCCCATTTCTGCAACTGTGCAATTTTTTGCTAGATGTTTACTCTTTCTGGGTATTCACCAGCTTCTCTGTGACCTGGGGACAATAATAACTTATTTCTGGATTCAAGGGACTGGATTAGAGGATCCCTTGAAATCACTTCTCAATATGAGTTGGATGTAGGCATTTCAAAATGTAAAGGAGCTGAGGAACAAGTCAGAGAAGCCCAAGGAACCCACCTAGATTGGTAGGGAGTAAGGAGGCTGTGGGTTTCCAGACCATGGGGGTTTAAAGCGCTCCTATTTCTCATTTTAACCCTTCACCTGACTAGAAATCTACTTCTGGTCCCTCTTGGTGGTTGTGCCTTTGGGAGATCCTGGGTGATCATTGAGATGTACACCTACAGGGTAGCCCCAGTCAAAAACTTTGGGTCACCTGCCCAAAAGAGGATGCAGAACAGAGCCAACTAAGATATCTGGAGTAGTGTGTTCTGGGGCCATTGGAGCCCTCAAAGGATTAATTAAGCATTTGGTCTGATCCTCTGGGTCTCAGGGCCATTTTAGATGACTTCCCAGTCACCTGGACAATGATTAGGAGAGAGGAGGATGCATCTTTTGCCTGAAGGGTGTCTTTATGAGCAGAAAAGACTCTTCTGGGGCTGACTTATAAATTCTTCTTTCCTTTCTTGCAGACATCACAGTGATTTGCCCTTGGGAGGCATTCAGCCACCTGGAGTTGCATGAGCTCGCTCAGTTTGGGATCATCTGAGGCACTCTCTACAGCATCTGCTATAACTTTGATTTCTTTTTCCCTATTGAGTTTTAAAATGTGGTCTTGTTCAGAAGTGGTTCCTTTTTTCCTACAGTCATTTTCTGTACGTTTCTACTAAGAGTTCTAGTGTCAGACTCTCTCATAGAGTACAGTTTAGCTCAGAATAGTGGGTAAACATCAACTTTTGTTAAGGCATTTCAAACCAGACCACCTTTTTCTATCAGCTGGTTAGAAGTCATAAATATTTCTCTCAATTTTGTTTGTTTGTTATGTCTTTCAAATCTATTTTTGCTAGGCATTCTTTATGGTTAGTAAGTAGTAGGCTTCTAAAATAACATTTATGTCACTCACCTCCCCTTCTCATTTAATAAAGAAGGTATTTACTTTGACTCTTGTGATGAAGTTTATTAAATTCTATAACGAAATATCTGGTGCCCTGTCCTAAAGAAAATTAAACACAGAAGGCACAGTCATACAGGAAATAACCACAGTGCATGCAAAAGACCATAGGATTAAGAGTCAAATTTCTTTGTGAGTTTGTAAAGCACATACTTTCTGGGTCTAACTGTCTTTGAACTAGGCTGTCCCTAAAGTCTTCTGCAATTTTATATTATACAGCTCTAAATTGGTGGAAGCCTGGAGATTTAAAGTCAGGACTAACTATGGGAGCCTTATTTTCAGTGCCTTGATTCAGTTGGTTGAAAAGATTCACGTTAATGTAAGAAACATTTAGACCTGTAAAGAATTTTTGTGAGTTTATTTGACCCAAATGATCGACAATTATGGAGAAGCAGACAATGCTCCAGAGAATGGCAGTTTTTCAACTACTTTTATAAATTACCATCAAAGGAGGGGATGTAAGTGGGTTAAATGAAATCCATTGGTGATAGATTAGGGAAGTGGGAGAAAGCAAAGCCGGGAAACTTCTAGGAATGGGTAAAAAGTAAAATGATAGACACATGCTTTTTTTTACATAAGTGGATACAGGATAGTTGACAGTCAACAATTAACACAACAATAACAATGAGAGAATCTGTGGTCTCTGCCCTGGTGTCCTGACCATTGGTTGTGTCCTGAGGGATCTGGAAAAAGGGAAGTTACAAGTTACCCTGACATCCCAAAGGTACGTTGTCATAGATGCAAAAAGACAATAGACTCAGTTAAGATCAAAGTTGACCTTTATCAGAGAAGACACTGACCTAGGACATGACTACCCACCATAGACTGTTTTTTAATTAAAAATTTTTTCATTTCATACCATCCTTTGTGGTTTGCAAGGCTGCCATGTAAGCCTTCCAAAAGTTAGTCAGCCCCCTTTTTGTCCATATTTACATTCTTTAAAGTTTCGACTCAGATGCAAAGGCTAGGTAGTTGAGCTCTCAAAATAAAATGACAGTTTGCTTCACCCCTGAAGTTGTGTCAAATATAATGTGCTCATAGCTGTCTTTCCCCAATACTTCCAAGGCAATTGTGCAATTCAAATGCCACCCCCATCGGACTTGGATGCTTGTATTAATTTCTTCATTTTGGTTTTGCAATCTGGTAAAAGAATTGGGTAAATTAACTGGAAAGAGAGATAGGATGAGACAGAGCGAAGAGAGTTGGGTTCTAATCGTAGCTCTCCTAGTAAATTGCTCTGTAATTTTGGACAAAGATTCTACCCTTTGGATCTTTCAATTTGCCTGAATTGATAACCTAAGGTTCATGGCAGCAATACATTCTGTGATTCTGAGGTCCTCAGAGTCTGAACAAGGAAATGAGAGGCTCAACACTCAAGGAAATCTCTTTTGCTGCAGACTCTATGCTAACTATTCCATACAAATGACCTAGTTACCTTTGGGCCAGAAAACTAGGTACCTACAAAAACACATCTGGATTGGTTAGGATTAAGGAAGCTGAGGAATTCCAGACCATGGGAATTTAAAATGCTCATATTTCTTATTTTAGATCTTGGCCTGACTAGCATTCCATTACTGTTCCTTTCTTTGTGGAAAATAAAGTACAAAAGAAAAAGTAAGGTATAAATTCTAAAGTGGAACCATGACTTGCAAGGGATATGGTGGTAATGTGTATGTCCCCTTCAGCAGGGACTCCTGCCTCCATCCACATATCTGGGTTCAGTCAGAAGCTCTGTTGGATAGCAGAGCCTTTGGTGTGTATTTGTTCATCCTGGTGTGCCCCTCAGTTAGGGAGGTCTGGGTTCTTCAGCTGGGTAAGACTCTGTCTACATTTGGCTTACTTTGCAAATGTTTCTGTAAACATGAAGCAATAGCATTGACAAACAGAATGCACCCAATGGATCATCTTCAATGGACCGGATGGAGATGGATCTGGAAACCACATTACATGAAAAACTATTGAAGGAACTAATAATATTTAACCTAGAGGAGAAAATGATAATTCCCAGTAAATATTTGAAAATTTGTAATGAACAGGAAGAAGCAGATCTATTTCATATAGGATTCTAGCATTTAGTGGTAAGTTCAAATATATATGTTAAAGTTCATTTTAAATCTAGAATCATTTTATTTTTCCTCCTAAATTCTATCATTTCTCATATTTATTTATTTACTAGAGGCCCAGTGCACAAAATTCATGCACAGGGTGTGTGTGTCTTTCAGCTTAGCCAGTACCCTCTACAATCTGGGACCTCTCAAAGGATGTCCCACTCAGACATCCCTCTCACAATCCAGGATTGTTGGCTCCCAACCACTCGCCTGCCTGCCTGACTGCATGATTGCCCCTAACCACTTCTGCCTGCCAGCCTGATCACCCCCTAATCACTCCACTTCCAGCCTGATTGATGCCTAACTGCACCCTGCCAGCCCGATTGCCCCCAACTGCCTTCCCCTACAGTCCTGGTTCTCCCCACCCCTCAAAAGCCCTCTCCAGCAGGCCTGGTCACCCCCAAATGCCTTCCTCTGCAGGCCTGGACCCCCCACAACTTCCCTCTCCTGCATGCCAGGTCCCTCCCAACTGCACTCCCCTGCTGACCATCTTGTGTCCACATGGGGGCAGCCATCTTTGACCACATGGGGGAGGCCATCTTGTGTGTTGGAGTGACGGTTAATTTGCATGTTACTCTTTTAGTAGATAGGATTTCAGAGAGAGGAGGGGAGATAAAGAGAGAGAAACACCAATGATGAGAGAGAATTATTGATCAGCTGCCTCCTGCATGCCTCCTACTGGGGATAGAGCTCCCTGACCTAGAATCAAACCATCACCTTCTGGTTCATGGGTCCATGCTCAACCACTGAACATGCCAGTCTGATGCTCTTATTTCTAATAAAGAACAAGAAAACCTTTATTCTGTAAATAGCACATATGAAAGAGATAAAGGTAAATCATTGTCTGTGTCCAAGTCCTGGCAGCAGAGATGCATACTTAAAGTAATTGAGGAAGTTTTAACAAAAAACAAAGGGACTATTTACAAAGGATTGGGGAAGGTTAAGGAGTATCTGAAAGATAACTTTAGTAACAATATTACCAAATATTCACCCAAAGAGACCCCCAAAGGTCTACTTTAACTATAAGAATACCCCCTAAGATGACTATAGCTTTCAATAGAGAGACACAGCTAACTTATAGTAATTCCATGGGTAATTAGGGAGGAGTAGAGGAGAGGATAAAATACCCCTAATGTTGTTCTTCTCCTATTCTCTACTCTACTCTCTTCTTCTCCTATTCTCTATTCTCCCAGTGGATAAACCCAATTGAAAGTCAGAAGGCGAAGGAGCCCATTGAAGTGGTCAGTCAAGTTTAGCTGCAACAGCAGAGATCAGGTAGATAACAGTGGAGAGTGGATATGGAGGCGCAAATGGGAAACCCCCTGCTTAGCAATAGTATTGACCAACAGATGCTATTCATCAGCCAGTGATATTTAGTTAGAGATGGGAAATAACATGGACATGTGATTCTGACGCAAGTCACTGAAGTAGAGGATGGACAATGTTTAATGAGAACAATTTCAGAAGAAGAAAATTATCATAGAATTTAAGGGTTTGGAGGATTTAAAAAAAATAATCTGACATAGTCCAGATACTAAGAACCATTGAGGATCTCTTGTTGAAAACACAAAATTTGAGCTCCACTCCAGATTTTATGAATAAGAATCTCAAAGGGAGAGACTTTAGAATCTGTATTTTTTAAAAGGGCCCTAGGCAATGCTCATATTTGTGTCAGTTTGAAAACACCAATGTGGTCCAAGCCTACATTTTAAACATCAGACTGATGAACCCCAAATTTAAAAGCAAGATTGATAAACTGATTGTCTTCATCAGTCATACCATCTTCTTATGACAAAACATTCAGGCGGTCTGGTTCTGCCTGGCTTTGCTATACTGCATCTGCTACATAATAGGCTAATTCCCTTGTCTTCTTTGAGAATAAAGCAAGGACATTGGACTAAATGATCACTAAGGTCCCTTTCAGTTTAAGATTCTAAGAACCAAGTACTACACTTGTACCTGTGTCAAGCATGAACAAACTATTCTGTTGATGACCAGAAGTCCCAAGGCACAGAGCCTCAGTTTCCAGCTCTTTTTAGAATGCATTTAACTACCTTCCTTCCACATTTCCCCAGAGCCTCCAAAATCAAGTCATGTACAATACTGCCACCTGCTGTAATAAATGAGCACTGTGTGAACACTTGGAAGATAAATCCTTTGAGCTAATTCTGAAAATGTTCATCCTCACTGACCAGTTTAAACTCGCTGTCCATATTTATCCATGTGCATACTTATCCATGCATAAGATAAACGTTAAAGAGTATAAAACTGAACACAGTGCAAGGTAAATCTCATTTCCACCCAATGCCACTATGGCCCACTCCATTTGCAGCCAATCCCTATTAAGAGTTTGCTGTGATTACTTCTAGAGACAATCTGGGCATAGAAATATTTCTGTGTATGTCGTATTGTTCTTTGCTGTGTATTCAGTGTCTGGTATGAAGTAAAGCAGATAGTAAGCACTCAATAGTTATTTGTTTCATGAATGAATAAATCATGAATTAAGAAACCCTGGCCCGCCGAAACTGGTTTGGCTCAGTGGATAGAGCGTCGGCCTGAGGACTGAAAGGTCCCAGGTTTGATTCAGGTCAAGGGCATGTACCTGGGTTGCGGGCACATCCCCAGTGGGGGTGTGCAGGAGGCAGCTGATCGATGATTCTCTCTCTCTCATCGATGTTTCTAACTTTCCCTCTCCCCTTCCTCTCTGTTGAAAAATCAATAATATATATATATATATATATATATATATATATATTAAAAAACAATCAACAACAACAACAAAAAACTCTAGCCCTAGCATTCTCATTGTAGCCTACAGGTACATAAATGAACGTGCTAAGAGATTTGGTTGACACAAGCCCCAGGGATCTCAGAAATAGCTGGTGGGGTAGAGTAGTGGGCAGCTGACTGAACTTCCCACATTGGTAGTGGAGATCCAAACCAGAGAAGTATGGCTTTCTGATTGTTGTTTTGAAAATACGTCAACACTCAGGCTGCTATGACTTGTGGCCATGCAATTCACATGCTGTTGGAGAAATATAGTAAATGCTTGAAGATTGGGGAGAGCTAAGCCTGGTCTCTGGGTGATACTTGTCCTCCAAACTTTTCTTAAAATATTTCCATTTGTTCTTTATGTTTTGTAATTTCTGCCAGCAAAACTAGGAGAATTAAAAAGAAAAAAGCCAAATCTCTATAGAATTGGACTTAGAGTGCCACCTTGTGGATATTTAGCTTCATATTCACTATTCCAGTGCTGACAAAAAAAGACAGAAAAGTATACACATACGGTACATTCTTAAGAAATGACAAAACTGGAAGATATTTTAGATTACTCACTACATGTACTCATTTTGCAGAAGAAAAAGCTTGAGACCTAAAGGATAAAATGACTGGTCACTTGTGATATTTTCATTGGGCCAATCTGATAGGCCATCAGCTACCTGCTCCTTCCAAGCTCGGTAATGGAGCAAGATGATGTAAGTCACAGGTTAGTCAGGTATGAGATTTGGGGTGAGACTAAAGACAGGATGAAGTTCAGAAATGGGATGAGGCTGAGGGATGGTTCCTAATGCATTATTTTATTAAGAAATCAGTATTATGAAATCAATGGAAAAAGCTAAAGAGCTTATAACAAAGAGCAAAGTGTCTATAATACCATTTCTGTTTCCCACTTCTTATAGGCAATTCTTTATCTGCTTCTATTTTTAATGTATCACTATTTATAACTTTAGATAATAGACTTTACCTTTATTTAGTTAATATATATTTATAATAAATGTTCATACATATAAATATTTATAGACTCCCTGTTGTAAAAAATGACATCTAGTATGCACTGCTGGGGCTGTCCCTATTGATTCTCATGAGCTAAATTCAATATTTTTATGATCTCCTTTCGTTGAGCTATAAGTTCAATAGCTCAACTGCTATTTCTTTTTTCATCAGCTTTAGTCATTGTCTTATATCTTTGCTTATTTATTTAGGATGAGGCTATCAGTACCTTTACCTCTTGCTTCTTTTTCCCATTATATCAGCCCTACTTTTCTTTCACATTCTCAGGGTCTTCAGCGTTAACATTCACTAGCCCTACACGGATCGTTCATATTTTTTTCCTATAAAATTGATTCTAAAAGCAAAACTAACCAACAGCAGTTACATTTTATGAATACATGATTTGTTTTTCAAAGCAGAGCCAAGTTGTCTGCTTAGAAAACATTTCCTAGGCCATCCTTTCATTTCCTAGGGCTGCTCAGTGGAACATCTTTCTAGCACCAAGGTGCTAGATCTAGCAAAAGGATCTCTTTCCTTAATGCTATCAACTACTTTAAAGTCTTGGTAAAGTTTTTGTTTTGTTAACTTGATTATTTCTCTCTTGTCTATTTTCCCAATAGTATTTTTTTTCTTTTTTGGAAAAAGAATAATATGCCTTTGTCAGTTCCTCAAGTTAATCTAGTGTCATGATTATTTTGTCTATTGAACCTGTGACATTCTTGGGAAAGGACATCCCTGCCAGAGCCACCCTGGACAGGTGTTTTTCCAAGTTTGTAGATAGCGGTGTCATCCCAGACGGTCTTTTCTAGATTGCATTTGTGTTTTCATTTCTGAAAATGTTTATAAATATCTTGTATCATTGGTATTCTAACATTTACAAGGATTTTTCACCCATCTTACTCAGCAATCAGGGAACACTTTTCTGATTGTCATTCTCAGTTTGGGGAGTGTTTTAATATGTACTAGAGGCCTGGTGAATGCAATTTGTGCATGGGAGGGGGGGTCCTTCAGCCTGCCTTGCACCTTCTCTAATCCAGGACCCCTCGGGAGATGTCTAACTGCCTCTCACAATCTGGGACCACTGGCTCCTAACCGCTTAACCTCCTGCCTGCCTGATGGCTCCCAACTGCTCCCCTGCTGGCCCGATTGTCCCTAACCGCCTCTGCCTTGCCCCACACCTTAGACCCAGGATTCCCTCCTCCAGCCTGTTGCAGGCACCTGGGACCCGGTCTTCCCTCCCCCTAGCTGGCCACAGGCTCCCAGGACCCAGTCTGGCTTCACTAGGGCCAGCTGCAGCTGCAGGGACATTGGTGGGTGGCTTTGCCTGGGCTGCAGCCACAGGTGCCCAGGACTGTGGGGCAGGTGGTTTGTCCCTCTCCCGGGCCACAGGCTGGCTGGTCCTCATTCTTCTCTTGAGAGCTTATTTGTGTCTGACTGATCCCCATTCCTCTATTGTGAGCTCATTTGTGCCTGGCTGGTCCCCATTTCTCTCTCCCCAGTGTTAAGTATCTGAGCAGTTCTGGCGAAAGGGTACAAAGATGCAAAGGCATGAGGGTGTGATGACCATTTGCATATTAGCTCTTTATTATATAGGATACTAATAAAAGGGTAATATGCTAATCAGACCAGACCAACCAGACATCTTCCAGACATCTGAATTCCTTCCAGACAAAGCCACAGTGGTGGGGGCTGAGGCAAAGGTAGTTAGAAGCAATCAGGCCAGCAGGGGAGCAAGCAGTTAGGAGTGAGATTAGGCTGGCAAGGGAGAGTAAGCAGTTAGGGGTGTGATCAGGCCAGTGTGGGAGAGCAAGCAGTTAGGGGTGCAATCAGGGGAGAGCAGTTAAAGGACAATCAAGCTGGCAGGAAGGCACTTGGGGGCAATCAGACCGGCAGGGGAGCAGTTAGGTGGCAATCAGGCAGGCAGGTGAGTGGTTAGGAGCCAATGGTCCCGGATTGTGAGAGGAATGTTCGTCTGGCTGCCAGTTTAGGCCCGATCCTGCAGGATCAAGCCTAAACCAGCAGTTGGATATCCTCAACAGTTCCCAGATTAGAGAGGGTGCAGGCCGGGTTGAGGAATAACTCCCCTCCCCCCTGCACAAATTTCATGCACCAGGGCTCTAGTTATTTACATAATACCTGTTCTTCCACTTTTTCTCTCCTCTCTCTGGAATTTCAAGTTAAAAAATGGGTTTTCTATTTCTCTTATATTTTCCTCTCATATTATATTTCTCTTTATCACTTTGCTTACATTTTAATATTTCTATTCTATATTTTTATCAGCTTATTAATTTTTTTGCTATCCTATTTTTCAACTCTTTACTGTTCTCTGCTTTTTCATTTGTCTTCACATTTTGTTTATGAATGTAAAATCTTTTTAAATAACAGTTCTCTGTTTCTCCCTGTGGTTATTTTTTTTTCTTCTTTTTTCCCCCTCTTTATATTGCTTATTCTCAAGTATATAGTCATCTTTGGTTTGTTTCTTTATACCTAAGCATGAAGGATGGATCTGGTATAGACACCTTCTCTGCTATAATGGTTTCCAGATAAACTGCTCCACTACATGGAAATTCAGAGGGGGGCTGGGTCTGTTTATAGAACTTGGGGATTAGCCAGTTTAGCTTTTCAATGAGAAGCTGTGGACATGGCTGAGAGGTGAGGTTTCCCCAAGAGTCAGAGCAAGGAGACTTTATTGTGGGTACCAATAGACCACTAGAATCCTTAGTTCCCCAGATGGCTTACCAATGTCAGAGTGAGGGACGTGAAGTGAGGAGAATTTAACCGGCATACTTCTTCTCTTTATGCAAATTTGTCTGTTTCCAGGCTTTAGATAAATCTCTCCTTTGGATCCCAGAGCCTCTCTGAGATTCTAGTTTGCAGACTGTGGTCCCTCATTCCCCCACTGGCTTGAAGGTACATTATGTGTCAGGCACTGTCTTATCTATGGAAGATACAAAGACAAAGTAAGAAGGAGATGGGTAAGTGGGATAAGGGATCTGACAGAGGTTCCTGTTGCTTTAGTTCTTCCATTGTTCAGGCCTTCAGTACCAGGGACCAGGCCCAGAGATTCATTGCTTTTCTTATCCATTTTAAAACATGGGTCTTTTAGATGTTTTGTAGGTCTAGCATCTTATATGGCTCAAAGTTCAGGTTCTCAGACACAATATTCTTTCTAAACTCTACTGGATTTCCTTGGTTGTTTTTGTGTGTTTTTTTTTTTTTTTTTTGAGGAGGGGGTGGAAACACACACACACACACACACACACACACACACACACACACACATACTCTCTCTCTCTCTCTCTCTCTCTCTCTCTCTCTCTCTCTCTCTCTTTCTTCACCTAAAGTGCACATCTGGATCTGTATGATTATCCTGGTTGTTCATATATTGATTATTGATATTTCCATAACATGGGTAATGACTGTGGTGATCCCCCTCTGTCCCCATGTCCCTCTACCCTTGTGTCTTCTCTATAAGTACAGAGACCAATAGGTTAATGCTTAACATTAATCCATTGGTTAAGGTCTCATTGCATGAGGATCTCTAGGTCCTCACTGTATCACTCTTGTTGGTTATTAAATACTAGAGGCCTGGTGCACAAAATTCATGCGGGGGGAGGGGTGTGTCCCTCAGCCCAGCCTGCACCCTCTATAATCTGGGACACCTTGAGGGATGTCCAACTGTCCATTTAGGCTTGATCCAGGTAGGATGGGGTGTAACAGGCAGTTGGACATCCCTTTCACAATCAAGGACTGCTGGCTCCCAACTGCTCACCTGCCTGCCTTCCTGCCTGATTGCCCCTAACCTCTTCTGTCTGCTAGCCTGATCACCCCCTAACCACTCCCCTATCAGCCTGATTGATGCCTAATTGCTCCCCTACCAGCCTGTTTGCCCCCAACTTCCCTCCCCTGACAGCCTGGTCACCCCTTACTGCCCTCCTCTGCAGGCCTGATACCCTCAACTGCCCTTCCCTACAGGCCTGGGTCCCCCCTAACTTCCTTTCCCTGCAGACCTGGTTGCCCCCAACTTCCCTCCTTTGCCAGCCTGGTCACCCCTAACTGCTATCCCTTACAGGCTTGATCACTCCCAACTGCCCTCCTTTGCAGATCTGGTCCCTCCCAACTGTCCTCTCTGATGGCCATCTTGCGGTGGCCGTCTTGTGTCCACATGAGGGCAGTCATCTTTGACCACATAGGGGCAACCATCTTGTGTGTTGGAGTTATGGTCAATTGTATTTTATTCTTTTATTTGATAGGATTAGATAGGATAGAGGCTTGGTGCATGGGTGGGGACTGGCTGCTTTGCCTTGAAGGATGTCCCAGATCAGGGTGGGGTTTCCCTTGGGACATGGGGTAGCCTGAGTGAGGGGCCTGTGGTGGTTTGCAGGCCTGCCACACACCCCTGTGATCCAAGCGGAGGCCCTGGTACTTGGGATTTATTTATCTTCTATAATTGAAACTTTGTAGCCTTGAGCAGAGGCCAAATCAGGGCAGGGCAGGCAGAAAGCTTGGCTTCCTCCATCGCTGGGGGCAACTCAAGCCTCCTGCTCTCTCTGTGGCCACAGCCATCTTGGTTGGGTTAATTTTCATACTTGCTCCTGATTGACTGGTGGGCATGACTTGTGGGTATAGCAGAGGCATGGTCAATTTGCATACTACTCTTTTACTAGATAGGATTTTTAATATCTCTTTTGAGTTAGTCACTAGAATATAGCATCTGCAGAACTCAGGTGCTTCCAGAGGCCAGTAGATGATGGGCCTAAGTGATGCTGGGTGAGAAGAGCCAGAGGTTGTACTTTACTCTGGAGGAATCCTGCAAGCAGTGGCCACTGGGAGCTCAGACCCAATATTCCTAGAGCCTCACAGGAGCCAGAATAAGGGTTTTAGTGTTAGGTGAGAGAAGGGGTACAGTAAGAATTTTAAAAATTCTTCATAAAATAATTAGAATTTATATTCATGGCATTTGAAAAAGTTAGTATTACATAATCTACAGATGTTGCTTGGAGCTTAAATTAAAGACCAGTAAGTATATACTGTAACTTTAGTTATTTTTTCCTAACATAGTTTATCACAGCACACACATACAAATTTGTTTAATGTCCTCCATATTTCAATAGTCATGGTGCCTAGAAGAAGCAATACAAGTTGTAGTGAAGGCATCTGTGATACTTATTTTGCCCACAGTGAAAATATGCAGACTATATTATGATATTCCTTTATCCAGGCTACTAACAATACAGCAAATACATGATTTGCTTTAAAACAAGAACTGGGTCCTGAAACATCTCTGGATTTTTATTTTTCCTACAAAATTTGCACCTGCAGCTCATGATTAAATCTTGGTGATGGGGATCATTTCAGATACCATAGGATGGTCTGCAATGTGAGAACAGCAGCAGAGGGCATGTGTAGGGCTTGAGCTGCTGTGTCTCTACTTGGCTCTTCCCAGGAAGCAATGCATCTTTGCTCTCGTGTTATCAGGGACACAATGTCAGCCAAGCTGTTCAGTATGAGTCATTGACAGTAGAAATGATGGCTTACAAAAGATGGAAAGTTAATGTAAAATGTCAATCCAGGAGAACTGGAGCAATTCTTTTTCTTTTTAAATAAAATTTCTGTGTGTTCATCCATTAGGAAAAAGAAGTAGATTGACTATCCCTTTCCCCCATGGACCTAGCATGACTGGCCACTGCCCATGTATTTGTTTGTTGTCTATCTACCCTGGAGAATATGATCTGTACACGGGCAGGGAATTTGTCTCTCCTTTTCATTGTTGCAACCATCTCAGCATCTTGGAAAATGCCTGAATATAGAACATCAATAAATGCTTCTTGGGTGAATAAATACATGGATAAATGAATGATATAGCTATTTGTGTGTCTGTTGTTGCAAAGATTAATACGGAATAAGGAGAAGCTTCCCTTCTCTAGATGCAGCAATGTTGGTCTTTGTTTGCAAAATGTAAGTGCCAGTTGAAGTGGGTGCTGTGGTTTGTGACTCTGGCTGAGTGTATTGGAAGGGGTGGCTAAGAAGATACTAATCCATGAAGCTACTGCCTCTCGACTCCAGCTCCCCTTTGTGACATTGGGGCTCAGGCTAGGCCATGTTGCTCAGGCTTTCTGAAGGGGGAGGCTGAAAGGCAAGCTCTAAGGCAGAGGGAGTGAGGGAGAAATTCCAGTTCCTGTCAGCAGCATCCCCTAGCAATAGGCCCCTCTCTTGATAGGAGCAGTTGTCCTGGCTCTATTCTACAGTCCTTTATATGCAGTGCCCTCTACTGTCTGCAGAGGTGCCAGCATGAGGCACTGCAGGGTGGGCAACGAAAGAGCAGCCCCTCCACCCCAGCTCTTCTCCCTATCTCACCTTCCCCAGCATGGTCCCTGCTTCTGGAAATGACCTCCCTATTACCTCAATGTCCCCCCTTTGCATGTTTGCCTTCTCACACCTTAGTTAACCAGTTCCTTATAATGGATTATAGTTACTCCATAATAAATTCCACCTGTTAACCTAATTAGTATGCTTTCTGAACTGGACTCTGATGGATAAAGATTCTCATCTTGTCCTTTATCCTACAGCCATTTCTGTCCCTACAAATTCTGTATTTCAAAGCTCTAACAACTTGCCATAGACTTAGGACTTCTTTTAATTTAATTCTAATTGCAATATATATTTTTTTAGAACTTAAAAGTGTTTTTTCTTCTTATGGTGGGTATTTAAACACATAAAACGAAAGTAGGTGTATATGGAATATAAATCCCATAATCCAATTTATCAATCCTAACATATTTTGGTTGGATTTATGTGCTCTTACTTTTAAAATCACTCCTTTTCAAAAATGCAGCATAAAAATCCTCAATGGTCCATGAATCCTGAGACATCCTTTTCTATGCTATTTGAGGGGAGAAAAGCTTCCTACAGGTATGTAATCCTTCCCAGATGGGTAATTTTTTCTTTCATACGAAGCAATTTGAGTATTTGAGTTCCCTCAGAAGTAGTATGTCTCTTTGGAATGCTGTATAGTGTATTATATATATTTTTCAGATTGTAATTGTTTTACTCTTGTTTGGTCCTATAATTTGAGAGAGAGAGAGAGAGAGAGAGAGAGAGAGAGAGAGAGAGAGAGAGAGAAAGAGAGAGAGAGAGAGAGAGAATGTTCCACCTTTGAGGTCTAATAGAATTGGCCTTTGTCCTTTGTCCTTGCTAAGGTCGTAGAGAAAAGGATATCAGCATGCTTTTCAGGACAATAAAGTTGGAAGCAACAGCTTGGTAGTTCCTGGGCTAAAATTAAGGTAACAAGAGTTGAGAGAGAGAGAGAGAGAGAAAGAGAGAGAGAGAAAGAGAGAGAGAGAGAGAGAGAGAGAGAGAGAGAGAGAGAGAGAGAGAGAGAGAGATTCTTCTTTTATGGTGCACCAAGTCATTCAGGTGTCTTAACTCCTTTAGTCTTTGTGATGACTGCCCCTTTTACCGATGGAAATACTGACACAGCATGTCCAGCTCCATGAAGCTCTGTCTTCAGAGTGTAAGCAGTTTATCATCACATAATGCTACTCTTGAAAGTGAACCTCTTGAAGTAAAGTACGCAGATGTTTGTTAACATTTAATACTCCTTAGGGCTGGAAGGCCATTGCCTATAGCTTTCTGGAGGAGCCCTCTGAGCGAAGATGGGGTCCACCATTCTACCCTTGTGATACTGTCATTATAGGGAAGACATCAGAGTGGAATTAGCTTCTTTTTGAGAAGCATTTCCATCTACCAACCTTATATAAATGTCACTAGAGCTACTTATGATTTTTATTCTTCTATACAATTCCTTGAACTATTTGCTGAGAAGGTTAAAGAATCTTCTACCAGAATTATTTTTATGGGGAAATCTAACTTGGCACTAACTTGAAAAATACCACAGGAACCTCTTTGGAGGCTGAGTAATCTGTAACTGGCTTCTCCATAAGCAACTGACCTTCACATGTTGGGGTTTCTTTTGAATTTGTCATAATTCTTGGAGACTGCTCAGAAGGTTCCATTGTATTTTTAATCTCATTGCTCGCCTGGATGATCAGCTCAGTTGTTCTTATCTAAGCAGCTTTAGAGTCCAGTAAGGACTTACCTCATGCTACAAGAATCAATTTATAAACTTTGTTTACTTCAAGATGCTAGTTGACACATACATTTAGCAGCTACTGCATGACAGATAACATTAGCAAAAAGCTATTTGCTATTCTCTTAGAGATAATATTTATAAAGAGAATATAATTACTGCCTGGAAGCGTGCTGTTTTCCAGAGCTAAAAGCAATAAAATTGAAGCAATAAGGAATTTTCTGGTCGTTCTCTTGGGAGGAGGTCTCCAGAAGCATGAGAGAGAGGCTGGGGTGAGGTGTGGGGCTGGGATGGGGGGGAACAGAAGAAGAGAAGGGGAACAAGGGAGTGATGAGGCTCTTCCACACCATGGGTAGATCCCAGGCTGCTCCCAGAGAACAGAGGCTGACGTGTCTAGAAAGACCAAAGGTCTCCTGCCCTTACCGCGGGAAGATTTCTAAAGTATTTTCCCAACCTGATAGAAAGTTTCTCACGGGAATGCTTTGCTCACAGATGTTTTCCCCAAAGATGCTTTCCTCTTTTTCTTTCCCAGATCACTGGATTAAAAAAAAGAAAGGTTAATGAACACAACCCGACAAACTAAATAATAGCCTCTGTCCTTGAAGTACACAATCACGCAGCACATATTTCTTGAGCAACTACTGCATGCAAAACGATATTCTAGGTATTTTGAAAGGTACCAAGATGAGTAAGGTATTAAGACTTAAAAGGAGAGTGAAGACATGTATCACTGTAATTACTAAGATAGCTACTTTGGGCAGGGCACTGTTCTCTGTGCTTTAGCTATAGTGATTCGTTTAGACCTCATAGCAAGCCTAACAGAGGTTGCTGTTGTTATTTAATTTAATAGGTGAGGAAACTGAGGTGGAGCATTATAAAATAACTTGTTCGGTGTTAGACAGCAAAAAAGTAAATTGAAACTTGCAAGAGCAGGAGATGGAATATTTGCCTGAAAGTCATACAGGAAATCAGTGTCAGAGCCTGGGCTGCAATTCCATCGGAGCCCCCGGACTCTCAGCACCAGGCTCCTTTCATTCAGCTAGGAAGTCTTTCTGTGTTCTCCTTAATAATGGACTGGATGGACTAAGAGGGATTGCCGCACCCCTTCCGAGACTCCTGCTTGCCTATCCTGGAAAAGCAGCCGACTTGAACTCACACTGTGTTTTTCTAAAGAGCCTCACGAAGTATTCACTAGGAGTTTTGTAGTAAAACCTTAGGCAAAGAACTGTTTATACAAACACCACTTTGAAAGCATTTTTCTGGCAAGAACAAACATAAATGTGATTTACTATTGACTTTTGAGATAGCCTTCATCCATTTTTGAAGTTTATTTACTTTTATAAAGAGCATTCATTTATCTAAAAACGTATGTTTTAGTTTAGCATATTTGAATCAGTTCATTAAATACTGTTTTTGTTGGGGGAATTGGTTTTATTTACGTAAAATATCTAAAACAAAATTTAAAAGAAATGAGCTAATTCTTTTGCAGTTTCTCTTCTTTAAATTAAATTGATTGGGGTGACATTGGTTGATATGAACATATAGGTTTCAATGTTATAAGATCTATGTATTGCACTGTGCACCCACCACCCAAACTCAAGCTTTCTCCTGTCACCATATATCACTGTGCTCCCTTTGAAAGCTCTAAGGCAGTGGTTCTCAACCTTTCTAACACTGCAGCCCTCTAATACAGTTCCTCATGTTGTGGTGACCCCCAACCATAAAATTATTTTCATTGCTGCTTCATAACTGCAATTTTGCTACTGTTATTAATCATAGCCAAAACTGGTTTGGCTCAGTGGATAGAGAGCGTCAGCCTGCGGACTGAAAGGTCCCGGGTTCGATTCCGGCCAAGGGCATGTACCTTGGTTGTGGGCACATCCCCAATAGGCGGTGTGCAAGAGGCAGCTGATCAATGATTCTCTCTCATTGATGTTTCTAACTCTCTATCCCTCTCTCTTCCTCTCTGTAAAAAATCAATTATATATATATATATATATATATATATATATATATATATATATTTAAAAAATCATAATGTAAATATCTGTGCTTTCCAATGGTCTTAGGTGACCCTGCTAGTGGTTCTCAACCTGGGGGTTGCAACCCACAGGTTGAGAACTTCTGCTGTAGAGCCTAAGACCATTACAAAACACAGATATTTATATTATGATTCGCTAACAGTAGCAAAATTATAGTTATGAAGTAGCAATGAAAATAACTTTATGGTTGGGGGTCACCACAGCATGAGGAACTGTATTAGAGGGTCGCAGCATTAGAAAGGTTGAGAACCACTGCCTACGGGAAGAAAACTTCCTTGTCCCTTCTTAGCTCTGGTGGCTCGGGGCAGTCCTCAGTGTTCTTTGGCTGTGGTTGCATCCGTTCAGTCTCTGTGCCCTTGCCCCCTCTGCCTCCTCTATGTCCCTGTGCCTGAATCCCCTTCCTTCTCTTACAAGACACCAGTCATTGGGTGTAAGGCATACTCTAATATAACCCAATTTTAACTAACTATTTCTGCAAAGACCTTACTTCCAAATAAGAGCACATTCTTAGGTTCTAAATAAACATGGATTTTGGGGGATTCAGCCCAGTACTAGGGGTAATGTGAGAAGGCAGAAGGAAAAGTCTTTCCATCCAAATATTTGTTTAATTTGAGAGAAATCATAAGGTTTCTATGGCCACAAATTACTTCTATTTTTGTCAGAGTTTAGTCTCCTTTTATGGCTGATTGGAAATGCCCAAATGGCCTCCTTGGGCCTGACACTATTTCAAAAAGCCTATGGTGACAAATGCCTGGGCTGCTCAGGAGAAGAAGGAGGGTGACCTTTGGTCAGATTAACTCATCAACTTCACTAGTTATCTTCTGAAGAGCAAAAAGAATTAGGTATGTCTTGAAAGGAAAAGATTGTTAAAAGGAAGGAGAGAAGGCAACTGGAGTGTAGGGAGATATTTGAGTCTTTGGTGTCAGAGAAGCAATTACCTTGTATTTGTTTCCCAATCATGGGCAACTTTCTCAGCAGCAAGCTCTGGGGCAATTGAATTTATGTCCAGGGTTAGTTATTGTAGGATTGAAGAAAGACACAGTAAATGTTCTAAAATAATGGCTACTATCTTAACAACAACAACAACAATAACAACAACAACAACAATGATCTATACTAATAAAAAGGTACTATGCTAATTAGACTGCGAAACCTTCCAGACATCCTTCCTGACAAAGCCATGGTGGCAGGGTCGAGGCAGAGGTGGTTAGGGGCAATCAGACCAGAAGGGGAGGGCCTAAACCAGCAGTTGAACATCCCTGAAGTTGTCCCAGATTGGAAAAGGTGTAGGCAGGGCTGAAGGATACCCCCCCCCCCCACTGTGCACAAATTTTGTGCACCAGGCCACTAGTAATAAATAATGTCAAAAGAGAATAAGGTTGCTATATAAACAGCTAGCATCTAAAATGCTTTTAACTTTTTATATTTTGGGGGAATTTCATCTTATATTCCATACCCAAGAAAGGGTAGGCTACCTTCGAATACTGAAACAAAAGATACAGTGTTTACTGGGGTGGCAAAACCTTTTTTATAAGCTGTGGTTCAGTTCACCCACATCTCACCTTTGACAGAATACCAATGTTGGACCTGCTAACTCCCAGGGCCCATACCAAAGTCTTCCCTAACAAGGCACACATTGTACTCTGTGCGCCTCCCCTTCCCAGCTTTGTTGTGCAGGGAGGGCGACTCTAGGAGTTAAAAGGAGGGGAGAAGATGCCCCTAATAATGAGAAGGTAATGTGTGGAAACTGGAGAATTTCTCAGCAGCCCACCGGCTCTTTCAGACAAGATCTCAATGGTATATGAACCTCAGGTTTGTTTCTGTTTGGTTTTTACCACAGGCACAAGACAGCTTTGTGCTCATGTCCCTCAGACACTCCTGTGTGTTCCTGGGATGATACACACACAATACAATATACAGATGATGATTTTTAGAATTGTATTCTTGAAACCTGTATTTTTTATTAACCAATGTCACCCCAATAAATTCAATTAAAAAAAAGAATTACTATTTTTGTACAGTTGTGCCTCACACATCAGTTGGAAGGCTAAGATAATGTAACTCAAAACTTCAGTGGGATAGAGAGGGCAGCTTCATTCTAGACCTAACTTGATCTATTTAACTTAATAGTTTGATGAAAACCCAGGTCATGATTCCAAATCTAACCCTGGATCCTTAGCATCAAAAACAGTTATATGAAGGGCATCTGAAAGTGTCAAGTTTTCTCTGAGTAGATAGAGGAATAAAATTCAACCATTAGCCTCTTCCATATAAAGGAATTTCTATTCATCTGAGTTTATGCTTATGGGTTGTTCTGAAAAGTAAATGTTAGAAAATCTTTGTAATAATGCCACAGTACTATCTGTACTGCTTGTGTTCTATGGTGGGAAGAAGAGTACTTCTTGCCTGACAAACACTTAGAAAGATCTTTTAGGTAACTCTGTACACAGAATAATCATGTTTTGGTGTGTGTGTGTGTGTTTTTTTTCTAGTATCCTATATGGAGAGCTGATAAAATCTTTCTCAAAGCATTTATTTTTGATGACTAAGGTTGGCTTAAGAGACAAGAGGAGAATAAGAGAAAACATCAGGTTGAAAACCTAAGGCAACAAAACCTTTTGGGACTTGACAAAAGGTTATGTAGAGGATCAGTTCAAGTTTTAAGGAAGTATTTAGTGCTTATTTGCTCAACCCTAGTAAAAATAGGTAAACATGTTTGTCCTCGGGAGTCTAGACATTTTTCACCTGCCGAGGAAGAGCCATGTCATCTGCAGTGAACTCAGTTTTTACTGGACAAGCTGTATGGCAGAACTGTGTAGTACCGGTACAAGCACAAAGACGGGATGAGCCTCATCTTCCGTCTACATAGGAAGTGAGACCTTATCTTTTCTCACTTTCAATTTATTGTTGACCAAACTACAAATAAAAATGTGTGGAAAGCCCTAACCGGGTTGGTTCAGTCCATAGAGCATCCGCCTGTGGACTCAAGGGTCCTTGGTTTGATTCCAGTCAAGGGCATGTACCTTGGTTGCGGGCACATACCCTAGTGGGGAGTGTGCAGGAGGCAGCTGATAGATGTTTCTTTCTCTTCGATGTTTCTGACTCTCTATTTCTCTCTCCTTGCTCTCTGTAAAAAAAGTCAATAAACTATATATTTAAAATGTGCGGAAATGGGCTTCCTGTTTCTGAGATGCAGTTGGAAACTACAGTTGTACTACATGGGAATCTGAGCGCTTCATTATGGTGAACTCTGTCCTGAAGGAGGTAGCCCCCAGCCGCTGAGATACCAGGCTGCTTTTTTTTGTTTGTTTCTTGTCTTTGGGGGTTGTCTTCTCTTTTGTGCTGCTCCTCCTTTTCATCCCCCAATCCAGAGAGCTAGTATTTGCAAAACAGTGTTACTGCGGCCATCTGGTGGTGGATTATTAATAAGTAACTACAGTTTAATGATATAAGGAAGAGAATAGCTAGCTGCCAGAAAAACAAAGGTGACTTAAAGAATGTTTTAAGATTTTAAGGAAAATCAGTGCTCTAAAAACTGGTATTAGGTATTTGCTTTATTTCTGTCAAATGCTAGGATTTTAAAAAATGTATCTCAGAACAGTACATAGAGTAGAGTGGTGTTAGCTTTTAATGGTGAGATTAATTGAAACATGGAGTAGGCACCCTCAGAGTTAGTGGGTTTCCTATCACTTTGTGATTTCTAAGAAGAATGATTTCTTCCATGCTAAGGAAACCCACAAAATAGATGGGCAAAACCTTATGATTCCTATTTAATTTGAGATTGTGTTTTATATGTGTTTCTGGATTCTTTGAACTCTCATGAGAAAAAAACACACACCAGAAATATTTAAAATGAGGCACATGTTTTTATGGTGCAACCAGGATACATTTTGAGGGCAATGAGACAATCACAAAAAGATAAGTGTTGTATGATTCCAATTATAGGAGGTATCTAAAGTAGTCAAACTCAAACAGGGGTAAAAGGATGGTTGCCAGAAACTGAGGGGAGGAAGAAATGGGAGTAGATGTCCAATGGGTATAGAGTTGCAGTTTTGCAAGATGAAGAAATTGTAGAGATCTTTTGCACAACAATGTGAATATGCTTAACACTTAAAAACGGTTAAGATGGTAAATTTTATGTTATCCTTTTACCACAATTAAAAATAAAAAAAGTATTTAAATTTACTTTAAACTAGTTGGCAAAGAAAAGGGCCTTTAAAAAAATCCTGGAAAGAATAACTGAGTAGTGTTGGGGAGCATAAGAGTCTTGGTTGGAAAGTTGGAAGGAGGACATTCTAAGAAAAGGGAAGTGTGTGGAATTCCGACTTAGGGGAGACTTAGGGGAGACTTAGGGGGAGTGTGGAAGGCAGTGCCCCTAATTATTCCTTGACCTCTCCAAACAAGCTTGTGCATATGTAGAACCCCCCAGTTGTTTACTGGAATCCTTATACTCAATCCTTGGATGCCCTTGCCTAGAGGACAATGTAAACACTCTTGTCCTCCTAAGATTACTCACCCTATTGATTGCATCTAAAGATAAAAATTCTAATAGAAAGCTAATGAGGTAGGCAACAGAGGCTGCTCTGGCCGCTAGAGCCAAGAGCCCGTTAGCCCTCTCTTTCATAGAGAAACTGTGTCTGAGTTCATTCATTGTTCTGGGCCTGCTGGTCACCCCTGGCAAGGGAGTAGGTACACAGAATGTAGAGGGTATAGCTGAACAAGTATGATTGTTAGTCTATCAGATAAGCTTTCAGATAAGAGGATGAAAAATCACTGAATTTTGAGTACACTAAAAGGAAAGAATAATAATTCTGCTGCTCACTGTTTGTTATGTGACCTAGAAAAAGATATATAGTGCAACCATTCAATAAATATATATTGAACAACTGGTGAGGGGAGGGAGCAATCTTTGTGCTAGGAGGTGACTTTGCATCAATGAACAAGACTGACTTCCATTTCATGCCTCAGTCTATTGCAAATTCCCCCTTGCTGAGGTTGCCAATGACCTTCTAGTAACTAAATGATTAGAAGCATATTTTATACAGACTCATTAATTATTTCCTACTTCTTAAAACTTTCTTTTCTATTGGTTTCCTTAACATCACTGTCACCTGGTTCTTTTTTTCACTAGAGCTACTTCTTCCTTCTCCAAAAATATTGGTATTCTTCATGTTCTGATCCTATGCCTATGCCTCCCTCCCCCGTTTCCCAACTCATACTTTCTCTGAAATCTCATCAATTAGCTAATGAATCCAAATCTTATCTCCAGCTCAAAAATCTTTTTCTGGGATCTAGAATGTTACATCTCACATATGTCCATCTAATAGCTCTACCCGAATGTTCTAAACCCAACATTTTAAAAACTCAATTTATCTTCTTTTCTGTTCTTTTTCTTTTTACATGCTCTATATCAGAAAAAGACATCATCATTAATTTAATTACCTGTCAGAAACTGGGCATCATTCTATATATCTTCTTCTATCTTATCCTCACCTGGAATGACTCAACGTGGTTTGACAATTTCATTTTTTTGGAACAATTTTTAAATATGAGCTGTCACCGCCCTCATTCTACTGTCACAGCTTGAATTCTCATTTGAATGTTCTCATTAGAATTATTTCAATAGCTGCATTAGTTTCCACCTACCCAGCTCTGACATTTTTTAATCCATCTGACACATTGATTTCAGAATGACCTTAACCCACAAATTTAATTATGTTGTGTGCTCTGTGCAAAATTCTTTAGAGCCTCCTCATTAGGCTTCGGCAACCTAACTTCTTAGAACTTGACACATCAAACATTTCTCATCTCTTGACTCCTAAAGCTTTTTCTCTTTTCCAAAGATCTTCACCACTTCAGCCAAGAAGTGTGAGAGACCTCTGTCATAGCTATTTAAAATGCAGATTATAAGAGAACTTTAGTTTATCATCTCTCCATTCAGTCGAAGAAGGGGGAAAGCTACATGAAAAATAAGTGCCTGATAATAATTGGTTTTTTTGTGTGTTTTTAAAAAAATATATTTTATTGATATTTTACAGAGAGGAAGGGAGAGAGATAGAGAGCTAGAAACGTCGATGAGAGAGAAACATCGACCAGCTGCCTCTTGCACACCCCCTACCAGGGATGTGCCCGCAGCCAAGGTACATGCCCTTGGCCGGAATCGAACCCGGGACCTTTCAGTCCGCAGACCTATGCTCTACCACTGAGCCAAACCGGTTTCGGCCTGATAATAGTAATTGTTGTCTGCCGTGGGTAACATCTTCCTTTTGAAATTAAAAGAGGGGAAATAACATATCTCCATATCTCTGTTATGAATGTGGGGAGGGGAAAATTAATAAAACACAGATACTTTTATTAGAGATTCACCCAAAACAACATAGTGAATATGAGACTGTTTTTTATAGAACCTAAACTCTTTTGCTGGCTTAAGGCTGAACATGAAATGAAGTGATTCGGGCACACAACTTGTAAAATGGGAATTAGATATCTTGATATTTTTAACAAGATAGAACAGAACCAGACTTAACACTGGTTACAAAAGCCATTTGGCACTGTTGGGATGCAGAGAAAGTCTTGAAGGGAGAGATTAAATAGATGACTCAGCCTCTTCCTGTCAACAGTCAGTCACACCAGGGCAGTGGGATTTCAGAGTATTTTCCCTATGAAAACAAAGGGACAAATGTTCCGACATTTTATCATGTTTCATTCTTTCCCAGTCCCAGTTTATCCTCAGGGTAAATCTGTGATGACAACAATGCAGGCATATTATTCCTATTTATCCAAGAACAACCAGACCTGGTGAGGTTGTTTCTCTTGACCGAATTCAGGGAATTACTAAGGAGTGGAAATTGTACTAGAACCAGGAATGCTTAGACGGCCAAAGAAAATATAAGAAAAGAATAGGACCTCAGATCTCATACTTCCAAGGTCTGAGTTAGGGTATATGAAGTGTAGAAACAAGCAAAGGAAGAAGAGAGCATTCCAGAACCATCAAAATTAACTCAGGTTTGTGGAGAAAGTGTCTTATTTTAGGTTTTTTTTTTTCAGAAATAGAGCCTAAGATAAAGATTTCAATACTATAAATTTTATTGGGGCTGGTGATTCTAGGAAAACCAGTTGGAGAGTGGAAGAGTAAGCGAGGGAAGGGAAGTTGGTCAATAAGGGGTACATGAGCAAGCCCATTACCCCTGTTTGTTCCTAGAGCTTAATTCTATGGGGAATGCCCTAGGACCCTACACAGAAAATGCACTTCACAGTTTGCGGTAGGGGTGAGGATTGAGGGATGCTGCAGAGATGGTTGTAAAGGGGAGCACTGATTTCCCAGCACTTATAGCCAGGGTAATGCAGGTTCCACCCTGCAGAGAAAGCCTGCAGGCACTGGAAAATTGGGTGGTTTTCACTTCAATGATAGGATCATAAGAGATGTGGTTGGGTACAGGCAGGTCTACTTCTTCATATTTCAGCAAAGGTCAAGAGTGGGAAGGAAGGATGGAAAGAGCAGGCATAGAAAATTCTAACCCTTGATGTAATTAGTATTGTAATTAAGTGAGTTTTCTTACCATCAGAGGTAATATCAGAGGACCTCTTTAAAAATTTTTTTATTGAACCTTTGTTGAAAGATTTGTTGAAATTAACCTCCCTCCTCCATCTTTCTTAACCCTTGGCATTCACAGATCTGTTCTCCATTTTAATAATTTTGTCACTCACAAATGTTATACAAGTGTAATCAGACAGTATGAACCTTTGGGATCGGATTTTTAAAAATAAGCATCCCTCTCTGCAAATTCATTCAAAGGAATGTCGCCTTTATCGAGAGTCCATTCTTTTTTATTGGTGAGTAGTATTCTATGGTCTGTGGGTAACACTGTTTAATCATTCAGCTATTGAAAGACATCTGGGATTTGTTGAGTTTCCAGAATTCTGCTTCTCACTAGGATCTGAGAGTTTTCGATATGTGGGACCAATGACAAACAGATTTTTACTTTTTTTTCTGCCAGGGCTGGTCTGTCTTACTTGTGTGAACACATTTTATGACTCAAGAGATAATGGAAAGGACCCTACTACCATACGTGTTCTCATGCTTGCTGATGACTGAACAATTTTAAGGGGCAAAGTAGTTTATTTTACAGTTGAAAATAAACAGCCTGAAATGCAAAGCAACTATGGGAAAAATACACCGGCGGGTTTTAACCTTGGAGAAAGTAGTAATGCAGACACCTCTTTCGCTTCTGTGTACAGCGACATGTGGAAATGCTGGGCATTTCACACTCCTCTTTGCCACCCATTGTCCCTGCATTTTCCATGTTCCACTCTATTAGCACATACTAGCAGTACAGGAAAACCCCATTGCCAGACCAACCTTCCAAATGTTTGAAACCACAGAAACTTGCTTTTTAAAATTTCAACATGGTCGAAACTGGTTTGGCCCAGTGGATAGAGCAGCCCTGGGCAAACTACGGCCCACAGGCTGAATCCGGCCCGTTTGGCTGTTCTATCTGGCCCACGGAGCCGAAAGAGCAGAGGGTTCTCTTGCTCTCCCCTCCGCTCCTTCACCAGCAGCCCAAGATGAGAGTGCCAGCATGGTCAGGTTGCTTTTGTTCCGGCCTTCCGGTCCAGTTTAAGAATCCATGGTGGCCCTCCAGTCAAAAAGTTTGCCCACCCCTGGGAGCGTCAGTCTGCGGACTGAAAGGTCCTGGGTTCCATTCTGGTTAAGGGCATGTACCTTGGTTGCAGGCACATCCCCAGTAGGGGGTGTGCAAGAGGCAGTTGATCGATGATTCTCTCTCATCGATGTTTCTAACTCTCTATCCCTCTCCCTTTCTCTCTGTAAGAAATCAATAAAATATATTAAAAAAATACTAATTAAAAAATTTCAACATGGACATGTGACGTAAAGAAAAATACAGATCTGAGTTGTTCTGGTAGAAGTGAGATAGCTTTGGGGGAGGCTCAAGCCAGACTCATTTTTCCCTGCCAACAGTTTGTAAACTGTTCTAACCCGTGTCCCCCTGAACAAATATGTGGAGAGATTGCCTGAGGGGAGAGGAAATACGCAAGTAAGATAATCTCCTTTTTCTTAGAGTTACAGAAATTTGAAAATCTGGACCTGGGAGCCTATTCAAAATTACTGATAATGTCACTGCCTGGTAACTTTGGAACGAAAATAAAACAGAATGCCATGCAGGACTGGAGAAGGAGAATGTTCTCTGCAGAAATTATGTTGCTCTCACTGTGATCAAAGTTATGCTACGCATCCAAGTTTCCACAGCAAGCAGGAAGTCTTCTCGGTGGGCCTCAATCCTCTCTCTTTCCCTACCTTTGCTGCTGTCCTTCTGTTCCACAGTGAATCCAGTGACTCTCAGGTCACTGCATTCTGTTTTAGGAGGGGAGATTTTTTTTAACTATATGTATTTTATTGATATTTTACAGAGAGGAAAGGAGAGAGGAATAGAGAGCTAGAAACGTTGATGAGAGAGAACCATTGACCAGCTGCCTCCTGCGCACTCCCTACTGGGGATGTGCCTGCAACCAATGTACATGCCCTTGACCGGAATTGAACCTGGGACCTTTCGGTCCGCAGACCAACGCTCTACCACTGAGCCAAACCGTTTCGGCTGGGAGGGGAGATTTTGAGGAATTGCTGGAGCTAAAGTTTTAGTAATTGTCATGATATAAATGCATATAACACATGTAATGCAAACCTAGAAGCAGTACAAAAATAGAAGTGATGTTAGGTTGGTGAAGTGGTGGCATTTTCTTTCTCTATGAGTTTTGAAAATAATATTCAAATTGTAGAGCTTAGAGTACATCTTATAGCTTTGATAAGAAAAGAAAGATGCAATTGTAATTCCAGTTAGTCTAATTTACTCCCCTTCCAGAGTGAAGGGAACACGTGACTTACTGTGAAAGTGGGGCCTTCAGTCCATCTCTCCACATTCCTCTCTCACCGCAGAGTAGTAAGGAAATTGTCAATCTAGACTCAATAATTGTAAAAGATAAAGAAGGAGAGGATAGTTCTGGCATGGTGGGAAGAATCTTGTACTTTAGGCAGAATGTTTATGTTCAATCCCTGGACCTGGAATTAGGGACTAACAACGTAATTTTGAACAAATCACTGCGTATCTTTAGCTGCAATTTCCTCTTTTATAGATGAGAGTATTTCTCTCAAAAGGGACATTGTTAGGTGTGTCAAAGTCGCACCTGCCTGTCTCACTTTAGAGGAGAGCAATTTCCTGCGTGAAACTGAACAGCTATTTGCTCTTCATGGAATTAATCACTGGGCATTACTGATAAAAAGAAAAAATTGGTTCATGAATTTGACCAAGCGTGGACGTTTTAAAAAACAGAGATTTAGACCCATTCCAAACTAAGTGAATCAGAATTTCCACTGGGAAGATCCAAGTCTTAGTGTCTTAGAAAACCTTGCCAAGGTGATTTTGATGATTGGCCAGGTTTGGGGAGAACCAGGGCTTTTCAAACTTCAAAGGGCATGTGAGCCACCCAGGGCTCTTGTTAAAAATGGAGATTCTTACTCAGTAGAACTGAGGTGAGTGCAAAGACTAAGAATTTAAATATATATGTTTTTATTGATTTCAGAGAGGAAGGGAGAGAAAGAGAGAGATAGAAACTTCAATGATGAGAAAGGATCATTGACCCGCTGCGTCCTGTAGGTCCCACACTGGGGATTGAGCCTGCAACCAGGGCATATGCCCTGACCAGGAATTTAACTGTGATCTCCTTCTGCATAGGTCGAACCTCCTGCTTCATAGTTGATGCACAACCACTGAGCCATGCCTGCTGGCCCAAACTCAGCACTTTCAAAGAGCTCCCAGGGGCTGCGATGCTGTGGGTTGGAGCAGGAGCACCACTCTTTAGGTTGCAGGGTTTAGACCTCCTTGGGGTCTTCTTCTTTTTGAGAGGACAGGCCACACACTGCCAAGGAGGTTCTACCTAGGAAAAGAGAAAGATGGCTGCAGCCCAGAGATCCCGTTGTTTGTATTTCCAGTGGCAGAAAGGACCATAAATTGTTTCTGGCAGGACTGAAATATAAATGGTTGAATGTGTACTTAAAATGTCTCCTTCAAGAAGGCATTTAAAAGAAAGAAGGTGGTTGATCAAATATCATTTCTTGGTTTTTTTTTTAATGAGATATTCTGGAAGCAAGAGGCAGGAGTCAATTCTTGCTTTGCATGTCCGTGCATAGGGTAATTTGGTTATTATTGTATAATTATTTAGAATCATTTCAGACAATGGTCTGGATAATACACTGCATTTTTTTATTGGAAGATTTCTTCAAAAATGAAAACTTACAGGGAAATTCCATGTCTAAGCATGCAAATTCAAGCCTCTCATAAATATTAAAATGGGGTTAGAAAACATTTTTGAGAATTCAAACAAGCTTCTAACTTTTTAAATTAAGTAAACATAAAAAGCAACCTCATTTTGATAAATTTATCTGGTAGAACTAACAGCAGAACATTTGATAAATTTTCCCCTTAAGGAAATGCTAATAGAAGAATAATTTTCCCAAAACCACACTGGTAAGTGGAAAAAACAGGGTTAGAACACTGGTCAATTTGAATTACTCTATTGTTTTATTTCAAACTTATTTGGTAAACATTTTTTAAAGTTATATTTTAGGGTTGTTTGTTTCTATTTAAATTTTTGTTATTAGCAACTTTTCTGAGGGGAGAAATAGAGTAAAAAAGTCTTTAACCTAATATCTTTAGTTATAGGTGAAGAGTGCAATTTCACCTTATTACCTCTAGTTTGCCAAATGCCAGAGATGGTGTATTTTAGAAGCTAAAAGGGAAGGGGTTTTGGATCCAGACTGTGTCGGCTTTAATTATTCTTCCACTATCTTTTGATTATTCAATTATATTAAAATATAACCACTATGGTGATGACTAAATATTAAGACTATACCCTTTATGATTTCTGGAATATATAAAATCTATATATTATTAATGATAATTAATTAAAGTAGCATTTTTACTACTATAGACCCTTGTTCTTTGCCTGTTTCAGGTGTAGTAAGAATATTTGCTGTTCAACTTCTAATTTTATTTAGGTCTCAGCTCAGCCCTACTATTTGTGTAAGCTTTAGAAATTACTTTATGCATCTATGCCTCAGTTCCCCTATCTGGAGTGAACATGATATTTTTTGCTTTGTTTTGAGGATTAAATATATTAATATAAATTAACCGTTGGGGACTGCATCATAATTAATCAACTCCAAGTTATTATCTTGGTGTTTGTGAGTAAATATTTGAACTAGTGAAAATATTATGTTGTTACAATGATGCTTTACTAACATACTCTTCACTAGAGTTTGAAGACACTATGAAATGGGTTGATTCTTTAATGGATTAAGGATTAAAGCTATTGAAAGACTTTAAAGGTTTTGGTCATTGAAAGATTTCTAAGGAATTTTATCATCCTTGAGCATTTGCTATAGGTCTGGCAGTGTATTAAGTTCCTATTTCATTTTGTTTATTCCCCAGAACTCTAGGATGTATTATTTCCCTACTGTATTGGGAAATGCTCTTGTACACTGTAATATTGAGAAGATTTAGAGAAGAATCACTTACATAGTTTCTCTTTCACATTTGTTTAAGTGTTAACGTTATAAATCATACTGGGTTATTGGTTTAAAATATGGTATACTTAAATGTTTTCACTAATCTACCCATGCTCTCAGCTTTTGCCCCACCCCCATTCTCATTGTTTATCCTCTCAGGCAACAACTGTTACAGCCTACTAGCCTAAATAAAGTTTCCTAGGCTAAATGTATTGCAAGCTACCCAAATATTTTTACTTTATGGTGAAACACAAACCAAACCTAGTTTGTCTGCAGGTGTTTAAACTCGTGGGTCTTGGCAGAATTAGCAAATTCTTGCTTTGTGCAGAATAAGCTGAATGTTTGGGACTCTGCCCCTTGGGTAGGACTGTGGTTTAGGAAACTCAAAACCTATAAAGATGGCCACCTGCCAACCCTTTGAGGTAGAGTCTTGGAAAGTCTCTATGGAACTTATGTTGGCCAGCTTCACGACTCCAGTTGGCTGCCTGCAAAATAAGTGAACAAATGGTTAACAGGCTATGCTAGTTGCAAGTACTTTAGCTTGCTTGTGCTGGTTGAATAAGTAAATGTATGGAAACTTGCCACAGAACATTGTGAATGCCTTCTCAGTTTGGACTATTGTGAGAGAGAATATTTTAAATGTATCTTGGCAACAGTACCAATGTATACCTGGGATTTGTAAAGTTCTTATCTGCTTCAATGTAATGATGTCATTACCTGGATTCCTAGCTATTAATTTACAGTCAATTTTATATCTTCTGTCACCCTTCTAAAGATTACATGGAAATTTTAGAAATATAAAATCATTCAAGCCCTGATTGGTTTGGCTCAGTGGATAGAATGTCCAGGATAGAAGGGTCCCAGATTTGATTCCGGTCAAGGGCATGCACCTTGGTAGCAGGCCCATCCCCAGTAGGGGGTGTCCAAGAGGCAGCTGATTGATGTTTCTCTCTCATTGCTGTTTCTAACTCTCTATTCCTCTCCCTTCCTCTCTGTAAAAAATCAATAAAATATATATTTTTAAAAATTGTTCAAGTATGCTAAGTATCTCTTTAAATTCATAATATCAGTGTTTAAGTAGATAAAAGTATCTGGCCCAGCATCAGTTTATAATTTAGATAACAAGGTAACATAAAATATGGACAATATACAGGGAAGTAAAAGTATTCAATGTCACACATTTTAAAGATAAGACATGTGATTAGAGAAGGCTGCATGGAAAAGGAATGGCTTGAAAGGTGAGCTTTAAAGAGGTTTTATGGGTTTGGTGAGGTCATTGTCACATGGGAATGACATAGACAACAGTATTGTCACAGAAATACTGTATTTGCTGGCGTATAAGACAACCCTTTGGCCCTGAAAAATATGCCTCCAAGTGGGGGGTAGTCTTATACGACGAGTATATAACAAACTCTGTATTTTTAGTGGAAATGTTAGAGGGTCGTCTTATACGCCCAGTCGTCTTATACGCCGGCAAATACGTATTTTTCAGTGCCGAAAAATCGTCTTATATGCCGGCAAATATGGTAAATTAGGTATTATCACAAATAGTAAGTCAGCTGGAGGAAAGATTTGTGTTCAATTCTTTATATTTCTTTTTAGAAAAATTTATTTATAAGTTTACTTGCCCTTCTGATGAAATCTTTTTCACTAACAGCCATTTTGAAGTTCCCTTTCTAATAATGTATTCACTTCAAGAGCCATAACTCTTATCCTAATTTTGTCACCGAATGTTTATAATACTAGTCAGTGCTGATGTCTGGGATTGTCTCTTCGTGTTAGTGGTGGAAGGCTGAAGACCACATTTTCACTGGTCACTGTTCATCATCAATCTACTTCTGTGTTTTTGTCACATTGATGATGCTGAAGAGTTCATCCTTTAACCCACACAGGGCTGCTTCTTTCTCTTTACTGCTAAACTATGGGTCTCTTATATAAGCTCACATGTGGCATTTTTTTTTAGCTCTTTCTACTTTTAATAACTCGGTGGAGGTGGGTAGGTGGGTATAAGGATTTAAAATAATCCTTAGATTTCTAAAAATGGGTTCAACTTTCTGCCCTCTCAAAATAAGAACAGGGAATTGATCAGGTCATCCCTTCTTCCAGCCCAAAACATCAATACAACATTTTGATTAAAGGTACAAATTCTGGGGCCAAGTTGCCTTAGTTTGAATCCTGGCTTCACCGTTTTTTAGCACAGTTGCCTGGGCCCAGATATTTAGCTTCTCAGTGCATCTGAAATTTTATCTGTAATGTGGAGATGATGATACAAATCTACTTTGTTGATTTTTTTTTTCTGAGAGAATCAAATCATCCATAGCTTTAAAAAAGTGCTAGGCCCAAAGTGAGAACATAAATTGTTATATAATCACATGGATTTATTTTCTCATATATTTCCTACCACTGAAAATTTACTACTATGCAGGATAAATGTAATTGCCAAAACCTCCAAATGAACCTTGAAATCTTTTACATGTTTGCTTATTTTTAAAACTTTGCCCTATTATATCCTCCCTTCATGGAATTGTGGTAGTTGTACCTTGCTCTGGATGGACCTTGCCCTTTTAGATGTGTGTTCTACCGGTCCCCAAGACTTGCTGTGAGGGGTCACCTTGCTTCCCCACTTGCTGAGGGAGAAGGGAAAGCAAAGAAGGATTTTCTCCTCTCTCTCACCTCCTGCATCTCCCCTCCGCGCCTTCCCACCCCCAACCCGCCACACACAGACACATTGGCACTGATTTATCTCCAAGAGAATATAGAAAGAAAACATGAATAAGAACTTTTAGTCTTCTACATTTGAACTTTTGGACTCAACTTTAAACACATTTGGCATGTGTTGGCCATATGTTTAAATGTCAGCCAAGGAGTTAGATGTCTAATAGTCAACTGTAAGCTGCAAAGTTTAGAATGGCAGTAGAAAATTCTATTTTTGTTCAGAGCTGGGCTCTCATAGTGGAATTTTATGTTGTATGATTTGAAGGGCACCCGACAACCTTTTCCTCCGTCCAAAGAACATTCCCTTTGGCCTTCTTGTTCCCAATGTCTCTTCCTTGACTAATTACTTGTGGGGGAAATGACAAAGACTTGCCTGCTAAAATAAGTTAGATTGCTTTCTGTCCAGGGGGAACTAGGAAGAGTGAAAACAACCAGTATATTAGAACACTGCAAACACTTTAGTTGAGTGAAAGGAGAGAGAGAGAGAGGGAGAGAGAGGGGGGAGAGAGAGAGAAAGAAGAGAGAGAGAGAGAGAGAGAGAGAGAGAGAGAGAGAGAGAGAGAGAGTTCTTAATTAATTTTTTCCATATGATTTTTTTTTTCCCAGAGAGGAAAGGAGATAGAGAGTTAGAAACATGGATGAGAGAGAAACATCGATCAGCTGTCTCCTGCACACCCCCTACTGGGAATGTGCACACAACCAAGGTACATGCCCTTGACTGGAATGTAACCTGGGACCTTTCAGTCCTCAGGCTGATGCTCTAAACACTGAGCCAAACCTGTTAGGGCCCATATGATTCTTTGTTTAGAGTTTCTATTTTCACCTATTTCTAAAATTTGTTAAAGGCAGATTGGTTCAGTACAAGTCTCATGTTATCTATCAAATAATGATTACCTTTAAAAAAAAATGAAACCATCAAGACTAAGAACCAAACAACATTAGCTAGATCCTAGGGCAAGATATTTCCCTCTTAAAGTCCATGATACTGAAAAGAAAAATGGAAAAGAATGGTAGAGTCTTTAAGTTTAAATTATCCCTTTGTGCCTTCAAAAGGGATTCCTATGTTTCTCTCCTTGTTGTTGCCAAATCAGAGCAAGATGAGAGTGATAACCAGAATGGTGAGTTGCGGGTTTTCCCCCAGGGTCCTGTCTCTGGACACGGAAGAATGAGCTCCAAAGACCAAAAGATTTAAGCAAAAGTGTGAAAAATTTATTACAAGCAGATTCAGAATCCCCAAATATAAAGCCTTGTAGTCCAGGGGTATATATTTGCTACCAGCCTGCTTCTATATCTATCCGTGTTGTCACCTGATTGATTCCCTCAATTGTTCTTGCCCCGCCACGGTCCTAAACTTTCCCTGTTTCTATGTGTTCTTCCTCTGTTCCTGTGCTGAACTCTCTCTGTTTCTGTGTCAGTTCACCTTATTGTTGCAGGCCCTCCCTTGGTGTCCCATGCCTCCCGCTTCGAGTCCAGAAACATTTTGTTATTTCTGCATGGTTGGTTTCTGTGCCGAGGCTGCTCAAACGGCCGTGTCTGCCCCTGCCTATGTTCCACCTGCTTTTGTTTCCCCTGGATCCCTGCCCTGTCTGCCTGCTTTTCAAGTTCACCCTCTCAAAAGGAAATTAACAAAGTATCTGCAAACACCCTGAAGCCCCAACTCCTATCCAACTGTGAGGATGGCCTGGCCAAATGTCATTATTCGAAATACTTCATCTCATTCATTCTCACTCGTGCCAACAATTCACAATGGCGACAGACTAACTTTTCTTGTTTCATTTAGCCATTGGATATTTCATTAGTATTTGGATATGTCTGTCAATCTACAAGGTATCCATTAGGCTTATCCCTAACAAGTCTTTTGGGGTCTCAGGACTTTTTATTTTATTAATTTTAAGCTTAGACTGTCCTGATTATAAATGTAGGGCATATACTTAACATTTTAAAGATTAATTTAAAAGATAGATAATAGATAGATAGATAGATAGATAGATAGATAGATATGGATTTGCTGTTCCACTTATTTACACATTTATTGGTTGCTTGTTGTCTGTGCCCTGACTGAGATGGAACCTGTACCTTTGACATATCAGGATGACACTTTAACCAACTGAGTTACCTGGTCAGGGCCTAGGGAAACTTATTTATTTACTAGAGGCCTGGTGCACCAAATTGATGCACAGATAGGGTCCCTAGGCCTGGCCAGTGATCAGGGCCAATCAGGGCATTCCAGCCAGGACATTCCTTCCCCCAGCTGCTGGCTGCTGCCTGCTGTCAGGCCCTCCTTCATTCCACGCCACCCCCTGGTGTTCAGTGTCCATCATAGCAAGCGGTCGAACTCCCAGTCAGTTGAACTCTGGGTTGGTCAAACTCCTAAAGAGACAATTTGCATATTAGCCCTGTATTATATAGGAATTATTTATTTATATTTTAAACTTATCTTTATTGTTGAAAGTATTACAGATGCCTCCTTTCCCCCTCATTAACCCCCATCAATCCCTCACTCACCCCTCCCAGGCCTTTACTATACTATTGTCTGTGTCTATGGCTACGCATATCCTATATAATAAAAAGCTAATACGAAAATCAACTGAACAATGGAACGACCGGTTGCTATGATGCACACTGACCACCAGGGGGCAGACGCTCAATGCAGGGCTGCCCCCGGGGGTGGTCAGTGCATTTCTACAGGGAAAGTACCACTCAGCCAGAAGCTGGGCTCATGGCTGGAGAGCTCAACAGAAGTAACAGGAGCCTCTCCCGCCTCCGTGGCAATACTAAGGATGTCCAACTGCAGGCTTAGGCCTGCTCCCATGAGGAATGGGCCTAAGCCATCATCAGACATCCCCCAAGGGCTCCTGGACTGCGAGAGGGTGCAGGCCAGACTGAGGCACCCCCTTACCTCCTGAGTGCAAGAATTTTGTGTACCAGGCCTCTAGTCTATACAATAAAAGCCCAACAACCATTATGGCGGAATGACCAGGATGACTGGTCACTATGATGTGCTGGCCACAGGGGCTGCCACCAGCACTGCTGCTGGGCCAAGGGCCCCAGGGCCAGTTACATGGCCGCCACCAAGGTGCCAGTAAAGAAGAACACAAAGGTGGCCAGCATGACTGTGCAGCTTGAGATGAAGGCTCTGTGGGATGAATTCAATCTGCTGGGCACCGAGATAATCATCACCAAGGCTAGCAGGTCAGGGTGTCCCTCCCTCCATTGCAACCTTCCCCACGTGGCACCAGTTTCAGGAAGCAGGCTTTGGCCCAATCCCCACAAGCAAGACTGAGAAGCAGGCCTGGCCACCTGTGGGTCTCTCTCAGCACAAGCCAGATCCTTCCCTCTCAGAGTCCCGATTGTAGCGACAGCCCCCTGGCACACTGGGCCGAAAGGTAGTCTCGGTAGGCCAGGAAGGCAGTGGAGAGAACCCCTGTGGACCTGCCTCCTGACCAGCAGCTCGGGACCCAATACTGCCAGAAATAGACTGTCTCTGAGCGCACTGAGCTCATGAGGAAGGCGACTGCCTATGAGGGGCCTTGCCACCAGCTGGCTCCCAGTGGATCCCACCTCAAAGGAAACTCAGTCTTTGGTTCTTAGTTCAGTCCATCCTGGCTAAAGAGGAGCAGCTGGGTACATTTTAAGGGAGAATTAAGACTAAAACAGTGTGTTCTGTTCCGTGGAGATTGCTATCCAGTTGTCTTAGGCCTAAATTCCTGGTGATTGTGGGGCCTCACTCTGCCACTGGGGCACACATCTTCCAACTGGCCTGTGTTTGTTGTAAGGGCCAAAAGAGGAGAAGTAAACAAGTTTTTCAATGCAATGAATTTGACTAACAGACAAAGGTGAGTGCCGGGCTGTGTCTAATGTACACACAGAGACACCACTTCTGAGTCCGCCTGGCCAAAGGGAGCTCAGGGCCTGTTTGCAGAGCCTTTTGGTGATTTCTCTTTCCTGCTGAGGCCATCCTCCCTGGGAAGCCTGGGGTCCATGCTTAGCTCCAATTCACTGGGTCTTCTCCAGGCCCCTCTCCCTGGCCTGCCCCACCCCAATCAGCACCCCTAAACCCGATCAGGGGCGGGTTGGGCAGCCAACCTCCCTAGACCCCTCCCCCCTGGCTGGCCTGGCCCAATTGGCCCCGAATTTGTGCACTGGGCCTCTACTATACATATAAGTTCCCCAATTAATCTCGCTCCACCCACTCCACCCCCACCTTCCCTGTGAGATTCACCAGTCTGTTTCATGCTTCTATGTCTCTGAATCTATTTTGTTCATCAGTTTATTTCATTCATTAAATTATGCATATGAGTGAGATCATGTGATATTTGTCTTTCTCTGACTGGCTTATTTTGCTTAGCATTACACTCTCCAGGTCCCTCCATGCTGTCTCTAAGGGTAAGAGATCCTTCTTTTTTATAGCTGCATAGTAGTATTCCATGGTATAAATGTACTGCAGTTTTTTAATCCATTCATCTACCGGTGGGCACTTGGGCTACTTCCAGATCTTAACTGTTGTAAATTGTGCTGCTATGAACATAGGGGTGTATATATTCTTCTTAAATTGGTGTTTTGGGTTTCTTAGGATATATTCCTAGAAGTGGGATTACTAGGTCAAATGTGAGTTCCATTTTTAATTTTTTGAGGAAACTCCATACTGTTCTCCACAGTGGCTGCACCAGTCTGCATTCCCCAATATACTCTTTGAATCATTATGTTCATATGAAGGCAGAAGAGCTTTTTAGGCCTTTGGCTACATGTGATGCTTCAGCCACAGGGAGAAATGCTTCTATACATAGGTGACTGACTCCACTAGAGCTGGTAAAGCCAAGGTATCATGGGAGGTTGGCTTTACTTTAGGGATATGAATTCATTATGGAAGGGAATAGGGTAGACTGAAATGCTGTAGATTAAAAACTTAATTCAGTCATGAATGTGATTAAAACAAACAAACAAACAAAGAAACAAAAAACTCCACACCAAACAATCAGCAAACCATGGGTCTTGACATTTGCCCGACTTAGGTTTAAATCTTGCCTCTGCCATTAATAGACATGTAACTTTGGGCAAGTTACTTAAATGTTGATGCTAGTTTCTCTTCTTTAAATGGGGATATGAAAACATTCCTCAAGGGCTAGTGCAAGGAGGTGAATGAAATAAATCATGAAAAATATAAGTGAGTTGTAGACCATCAGTAAACAGTAGGTATTAGCATTAAGGTTATACATTCCTAAATTTTTGTTAATCCACTTACTACCACCATGGTGATGATTCTCCAAGTCCTTGCTTTCTTTTTTTTATTAATATTTTTATTGATTTTTCACAGAGAGGAAGGGAGATGGACAGAGAGCCAGAAGCATCGAGGAGAGAGAAACATTGATCAGCTGCCTCCTGCACACGCCCGACTGGGGATGTGCCCGCAACCAAGATACATGCCCTTGACCGGAATTGAACCCGGGACCCTTCAGTCCGCAGGCTGATGCTCTATCCACTGAGCCAAACCAGTTTTGGCCCTTGCTTGCTTTTTTTATCCAGGCATTTGATTAATTAGAGCTAATTATTTTGAAAATGTAAAGAAAAAAACTCAACTCCAACTGTTTTTGTCAGCCTTCTTTTTATGTAAGTTGTGCTATACTGCTAACATAAGGATACTTAATGCTCAAATAGAATTGTCCAAAACACTTTGCTCTGTAAAATATTCATTGGAGGTATTGTATCATCAACTTTGGACATCTAACAATTTATCTTACTTTAACTTAATAAGTTGGCTAATATTTCTGTTAGAGTTGTTTTTCAATAGATACTGGTTTCCTTAATTCACAAGATGGTCCGTGACATTCGAAAAAAAGATAGAATTATCAGTTAGATGCCTATAAACATAAACAATGTACTCTTTTGTAGGGCTTGTCACTTGAATTTACTTTAGAAATATTTACTGTAAGGAAAAAAGCAAAGAAAGGCCAGGAAAGGAGCAGTGCCTCGATAATTCCACTCTTCATTTTCAAGTGGATTCTCTCCTCACCACTGCCTCATATCCTATAAAAATTACTCAATGTGTTTGTCAGTATTGGAATTAAAAAATAAGAGTCTTCATTAAAATAAAATAGACTAAATTAGATCAATTGCTAAAACTATTTTACAATGAGCCAAGTTTGGGAGGCACTTATTAAAACATCTTTAGGATGGTGTGGGGCTTGGTCTCTTGCATTTTAGGGACATAATTGGTGTTCTAGTTAAGGCTCAGAGCTAAATGAAAGTAGTTATCGAATGGACTGTCTGTTATGAACTATAGATTTAAAGCACATATTTTGTAACTTTAAATAATTAAAAATAAATTGTCATTCCTGTTTAGAGAATTTAATATTTCAATTTCTTATACATATGAAACAGCTTTAAATTGAGAATAGGAGTTTTACCCACATTTTCTTGTTTGGATTATTTTTATGATTCATTTGGGGTCAGCTGTTCTACTTCAAGGACTTAAATTCTTGATCTTTAGGCTTTTGATATTAGAGACTTTAAGTTTGCTATTTCCCTTGGCAACCAGCTTTAATTGCACCAATAAGAGTTCTCTCTGTGATCATAACTAAAAGGGCTGTTTGTAGTTTGCTTTGAAAAATATTCCCTCTCCTCTAAGATAGCTTGTGCTCTTTCATGTTGAAAAAGCAGAAATGAGTCACTGCTATACAGGATGTCCCCCTAATTTGAATCCTGAGTATACCGTTTTCCCTTGCAGTGAGGTAGTTTCTGTTACTTGACTCAATAACAAATTATAACATTTTTATACTGTCTCATTATCTATAAATCACTTTTGTATTCTCATTTGAACTTTATATTAAGCCTACAAAATAATAGACTTACCCATTGAACCCCTGAACTTAAATATTAATTGAATGAAATGTAAATATTAACATCTTATTTTTTAAATGAGTATTCAAGCATTGCAAGTTAAAATTATTTTGTGAAGTCACTGGGTAGAATTTGGACTCTTTTTTCAGCTTTTATAGATCAGAGGGCAAGGTTTTTTCCTATTACCTGATATCACACTGAGCATAGTTGGGACTTCAGTTTTTGTTATTATTATTGTTAAAGTAAAAATTACATAGAGTCAAATATTTTGTTATTAAGTGTCCAATTTGAGTTTTGAAAAATGGATTCACATGTATAAAACCAACATGCTAGTCAAGGTGTTGAATATTTTGATTTACCCCAAATTCTCTAGGGACCTTTCCTATGGCTCCCACCCGAGACAATCGAAGCTCTGATTTCTTTTCCCACCATAGTTTAGTTTAGCTTGGTTGAAATATCCTTATAAGTAGGATCATATAATAGATAACTGCCCTGTCCTACTTCTTTCACCCAGAATAATGTCTAAATAGCTTTTTATTGCTGAGTATTACCAGTTTTTCATCCATTCTCCTGTTCATGAGCAATTAGGTTGTTTATTACTAGTATATTTAGCTACTATAAATCAAACTGCTATAAGCATTTGTGTACAAGTTTCTTTGTGAATAAAAATTTTCATTTTTACTAAGAGAGTTGCTAGGTTATCCTATCTAATAAAGAGTTGATTTGCAAATTGACCATCACTCCAACACACAAGATGGCCGCCCCCATATGGATACAAGATGGCCGCCACAAGATGGCCAGCAGGGGAGGGAAGTTGTGGGTGATCAGGTCAGCAAGGGAGGGCACTTGGGAGGGACCAGACCAGCAGAGGAGGGCAGCTGGGGTTGTCCAGGCCTGCAGGGGAGGACAGTTGGGGGAGACCCAGGACTGAAGGAGAGGGCAGTTGTGGGGGACCAGGCTGGTAAGGAAGGGCAGTTAGGGGAGACACGGCTGGCAGAGGAGGTCAGCTGGGGGTAATCGGGCCAGCAGAGGAGCAGTTAGGCATCGATCAGACTGGTGGTAGAATGGTTAGGAGCAATCAGGCAGGCAAGCAGGCAAGCAGTTAGAAGCAAGCAGTCCTTAATTGTGAGAGGGATGTCCCAGATTGGAGAGGGTGCAAGCTGGACTGAGGGACAACCCCTCAGGCCTCTAGTCTATAATAATAAAAGAGTAATATGCTTATTAGACCAAACAGCCAAATGACTTTACAGACATCATTTTGGATGACCTTTCAGAATGACCAGTGGGCAGGGTATTGGAGCCAGCAAGCCTGCTCTGCCAGGCCAGCCATGGTGGTCCCAGTGACTCCCCTTCTGCTAAGGCAGCCACAGAGGCAGCGGTGTAGGCCTGGTCCCGGTGTCATGCCTCTGCAGAGGTGGGAGGACAGGGAGCGATGCAGTCCTGGAGCCTCTGCAGAGGCTGGATGAGGTGTGACCCTAGTGCCTCAACCTCCCACAGCCCCTCCCACAGCCAGCCTGGCTCCAGATTGCACCCTCCCCCCCCCCCCCCCCACACACACATACACACACCAGTGAGCAGAGAGTAGGGCCTGCACTAAGAAGCAGTGAGCCTGGATTGTGGTTGAGCCACACTCTCATCCCCCACTCCTCCTCAGCCAAAAGCCAGGCTCACAACAAGAGAGCACAAAGGAGGTGGCATGAGTCTCTTCCACCTCCATGGCAGGTGGGCAGTAAGAAGCAAGGGGTCCTGGACTGTAAGAGCCCTGGACTGTGAGAGGGATGCCTGAGTTCCAGCTTAGGCCTGATCCCCAGGGGGTCCTGGACTGTGAAAGGGCACAGGCCAGGCCGAGGCCCCACCCCTCCTGTGCATGAATTTCATGCACTGGGCCTCTAGTAGGTTAGATAAAAAGCCAAGGCTTTTCCCAAAGTGGTTGTTCCATTTTATATTTCCATCAATAATGTATACTTTTCATTCCACCGCCTTGTTGATATTTAGTATTGTTAGTCTTTTAAATTTTAGTGTTTGTAATGGGTATATAGTGGATCTCATTATGGTGTAATTTGCATTCCCATGGTTAATATTTTGAACTTTTTTTCTTGTCATATTATGCAATTCATGTATCTTTCTTAGTGTAGTGTTGAAAGCCTCCCCAACCCCCAGTTTTAAAATAAGACTGTCTTTTTGTCACTGAGGTGTAGATATTCTTTATGTATTCTGGATAGACATCTTTTGTCATTGTATTGCGAATATATTCTCTAAGATGGTGCTTGCCTATTTATTTTCTGATGCTGTCCTGATGAATGGAGATCGAACTTTTTTTTTTTTCTGTTATTGTCATTGGTTTCTGCATTCTAAGAAATACTTGCCTCAACCGAGGTTTCAAAGACATATTTTCTTCTGAATGTCTTATAGATTTGGATTTTACATTTGGGTCTGTAAGTTTAATATTTACAGTGTGTGCATTAGTGTGAATTTCTCTGTATGGTGTAATACAGATGTCCAGACTAATGTTTTCCATGTGTATAGCCAGTTTCAGCAACTTTCATTGAAATGATGTTTATTTCCTTATTTAATATTTTAATCTTCTTTTCAAGTCAGTTGACTGTAAAAGCATAAATGTTCATGGACCACTTTTTTTGTTTGATCCTTATGCCAACATTGCAATAGTTTTATTACTGTAGGTTAAGAGCAAGTCTTGAAATGATAATGTCTTCCAATGATTTTGTCCAAATACTTTTGACCAGTGGAGACTCTTTGCATTTCCACTTAAAGTTTAGGAATAGCCTGTTAATTTTAGTGAAATTCTGCTGACATTATAATTAAATTGTATTCCAATTTATAGGCCAATTTGGGGAGAATTAACAGTTTAACAATATTGAGTGTTTTAATCCATGATCTTACCACATCCCTTCATTTATGTAGGTCCTTGATTTCTCTGTGCGGTGCTGTGTAGTTTTCAGAATAAAGACCTTTAATATCCTGTTAAGTTTATTCCTAAGTATTTTGTTTTGATAGTATTGTTTATAGAATTTTTAAGTTTATTCTTAATTGTGTAGCACAGAATATGGAAATAAATTAATTTTGCATTTTGACTTTGCACAGCTGTTTCATGGATTACTCAGATATATCTATATATATAAAAGGCTATGTGACTGGCCGACCAGCCAACTGGTGAGTAGCTATGATGTGCACTGACCACCAGGGGGCAGACACTCCACACAGGAGCTCCTGGGCGACAGCAACTTTGCAGAGTGCCCTCTTGCACTCCAGGTCCCCTCAGGGAATGTTGGACTGCTGGTTTCAGTTGACCCTGCAGGCCAAGCTGAGGGGCTCCACCTGCCAGAGGGATCTCGCTTACTCTGCAGACACCCTTCAAGCCCTGGCACTGTTCCCAGGTGTGGCTGGCTGTGAAGGGACAGAGGGAGGTTGGCTCCAGGGCATGTCCAGCCCTTCTTGCCTAGTCCTAGCCCCACCCTGCCAGCCACCTTCTAATTAATTTACTTTCCATGTGCATGAATTCATGCACTAGGCCTCTAGTTTTTACATATAAATCATGTTACCTGAAAATAGATACTTTTTCTAATTTTTATATAGTTTCTATTTTTCTTGACTTATCGCACTGTATCACATAACTTAAATAAGCTTAAACTTTTAGGAGAATTTTCTTAGTTCTCTGGAGCAATGGTTTTTAAAGTCTTAGACAAACAGCTTCAGTATCATCTAAGGAACCGTTAGAAATAAAAATTGACTGGCCTTCTCCAGCCAGTGTAACTCGGTGGTTGAGTATCATCCTGTGAATCAGGAAGTCACTGTTCCATTTCCGGCCCTGGTTTCAGGCTCCATCCCCACCGGGGGGCATGCAGGAGACAGGTAATCAATGATTCTGTCTCATCATAGTGGCACCCATCGCCTGGTGGTGAATAGGGAACCAGGGTTGGGTGGTAGGGGATGCTGGTGGTGCTAGGCCAAGGCCCCTGCCCTGCTGGTTGCCCCACACACAGAGGGCGACTCTTGGCGGGGCTGGGACCTGAAAGTGGGTGGGAATGGCCAATCTCTTAGTCCCTCTTGTAGGCCTGCAGGCTCTGATTGCCCAGTGGCGAATGGGGAACTGGAGATGGGTGGTGGTAGGGGGTGGGGCCGGCTTCCAGCAGTCAGCAGTCAGAGAAAGATGGCCTTGATCACAGACCAGATCTAGGAACCATACCTGTGCACAAATTTCATGCACTGGGCCTTTAATAGTTAATAAAATGTTCACCATTGCTACAGACATCCTAAGCACGTTTATCGTAACAGCAAACACTGAAAATGTTGGCAGCGAATGCTTGTTTATGCTTCAACTTAAAAAAATATGAAATCTAGCCCACATGAATAAAATGAGAGCTTTTACTTTCTCAGGCAAATCAGTTTTCACTATCACCACAGAGAAATCAGTTACCATAATGGGCAAGATTATCTGCCCATGCATTCACTTATTAAATTACTGTATAACAATACTCATTTCTACTTCCTGGCCCAGGAACACAATTTGACCTTTCAGTATGAATTGCTAAATAAAATTGAAAATCCGTGTATTCATTGCCCTATTTGAAAAGAATGGTATTTATGTTTCCTTGGTTGTCAAAAGTTAATTTTGAGGAAATTGACAATGTTGTCAGTCTTGTTAAATGAGCTTTCAAGAGTGGAGTCATAGGTTTATTGGTATCAGAAAGTCTCATAAAGATAACTAACTGCCTACAATGGAAACTGAAGTTTCTTTCCTATGAAAATTATAGAATGTTGATGAGTGTCTGATGCTGGCCTTACTGCCACTCACATATAGGATTTTGTACATTGAAATGAATTTCATCAAGTCAGCTAGAAATAACCACCTACATTCTAAATTATTGCAAAAAGAAACCCTCACAAATTAAGTCTGAGGTAGGGTTATATTAAGTATTTATTTTTTTCTCTGATGGTAAAAAAATCTTTATATTGATAATAATGCTTTTTAGAAATGACACGTGCAATATTTTACACATTGTTTAGATTGCTTAATGCTTATACTCTCCTTATGGCTCTATGGAGTCCTGTGAGATTCCTAAAGAAAGGTATTGGAAACTTTTGAGGGAGGATACAAAATTAATTCACTAAAATTAGATATACTATAATGTATGGTAATTCTAATAAACACCTAAAGAATAATTGATTGAAATGATTAAAGCAGTCCATTTAGGTGATATTGGCGCTGAAAGAAGGGAGGAACACTTGGCCTGATTGCTTTCATCCGTAAGACATTTCTGTGTATGTTAATCTCCCCTTTTGTAAGATGGCTGTGTATGTCACTGGAACCTTCTGAAGAACTGAAAATAAAAAGATGAATGAGTAAATGCAGTGCTAAATATCACTGCTAACCACCAATATTTGTAGACCAGTTTTAGTCTGGTGTGAATATGCTGGCTAAAGATTAGGTTATGGAATGATTTCTAATCAGCATTCTAACCCAATGACTGGGACCTGTAGGAATGTCACATGTCCTTTCTGGTCTCAGTTTCCTTCCTTATAAACTAAAGTTGTTGAACTAGATAATCTGTGTTTCTTTCTGGTATTTAATCTTACATGTTGAATTTCACAGATTAAGCTTTTATCTTTCTGGTTACAACTGTGATCATTTGTTTTTTTGTTTTGTTTGTTTGTTTGTTTTTAAATATATTTTATTGATTTTTTAACAGAGAGGAAGAGAGAGGGATAGAGAGTTAGAAACATTGACAAGAGAGAATCATCCATCAGCTGCCTCTTGCACACCTCCTACTGGGGATGTGCCTGCAACCAAAGTACATGCCCTTGATGGAATCGAACCCGGGACCCTTCAGTCCGCAGGCCGACACTCCATCCACTGAACCAAACTGGTTTCGGCGACAACTGTGATCATTTGAATTTATATAGGTCTTCATGACAATTGGCATCAGAAATTTCAAGAAATTTGAAAAATACCAAGTGGGATTTTCTGTCAGATGTAGTTATTTGTAGATATAACTGTAACTAGCCAGCTCCTGCTTGTAGTTGGTGATGTTTGCAGTGGAACTTATAGAGAAAGGAAATAAAATATCTTAAACCCCACAGTGATGTCCAGCCCTTAAGTAGAAGTGAAGTGCTTCACCATTTTAAAGTGTAAAATGCCTCTCAGTGCTGCCCTCATCCAGTGCCCTCCTGCTATTTATCCATTCTGGCATGTTAACTTTTTTACATGACTAATGAGTAAATTGAGATTGAAATAGGAATGGAAAGGGACTTGTGTTTAAGTCATTGTGAATAAAAATGGCTGGTAGGTTGTACTGCTTTTTACTATTTTGAGAAAGCAGTGTTTATCTCCTCTACACTGTTTAGCAATAAAACAACTTTCCATCAAATACAGATATACATGTGTGATCCTAAAATAAGGTGGTTTGGGACATGAGAAGAGTCTGTGGTTGGTGTGTAGTCTTCTGTTATTGGCCAAGCCCAAATGCAGTGATGTCTAGAACACTCGGGAAAACTACTCTGAAGAGGTACAATCCTACAGAAATAAGAGTGCTCTTCCTTTCTTCCATATACTTACAATCTTCAATATTTGTAACCGTTTACTATAATGAGTAGGAATCTCGCGTTCTCTTACTTTATGAAAAAGTATAGTTGGCAATGTATAACTAGGTGAAAGGAGTATTTAGCATAATTTGAGGACAAAAATCTTTTATCATAGGTTTTCAAAAGAAGACAGAGTACAGAAAATTTTCAAAGTATCCTGAAGTATTCTTCTGTAATCATATTATGCTAGAGTTATGGTTTTATTAACCAGTGTAGACATACCTATCTATATTATTTCATGAATAGCTACAGTAAGTCTTCACTTAGTGTTGTTGATAGGTTCTGTGACTTCAAGTGAGATGATGTATAATGAAACCAATTTTTCCATAGGCTAATTGATAGAAGAAAGAGCTAAGTTCTGCTGGCATCTCATCAACTTATAAGGAAATGATGTTATTCAAGGACCTGCTGCATTTATGTTTAACAAGGACACAATTCTATGCCAAAGCAGCTTTGCCTATATGTACCTATTATTTGCTCCCAATATAATAGATGGCTTGCCATTCTCATTCTGCATGTGTTTTACATAATCCCTTTTGAAACATTTGCTCTCCTTTTATCTGCATGGCTTTCATACCCATCCTGCTGTGTGGTCTGGTCCTCTATCAACAATGACCTCTATCCCAACACAACATTAAATCAATATCAATTAACTGTTAAAATTTGTCTTTCTCTGAGGGCAGACATTTGTCTCATTTGTCTTTGTACTGTGGATAGCATTGTGGCCAACCGAACACATAGGAAGAGGTCTATTCTTGTGGCTCTAAACTTTTTCTTAGGGTCTTGCCTCAAAAAATCAGCTTCTTGGAAGCTACGGAATTATTGAAATAGCACTGAGCTGAGCATTTCTGTTATTATTTTGTAGACAGTTGAGGGCAGTTTGCCCAACCTCTGTGGCATTTTCTCTCTTTCTCCCAACTTCTTCCTCCACGAGGATTTACTAGTGTATAAGTTCCATAAAAGCAAAGGCAGAATCTTCTTCATCTGTGTGGACTTTGCGGTGCTCTGGACACAGCAGATAAATATTTTCTTGAGTAAATGCTCACCAATCATGTCTGATTAAGAGTCTTATTAATATCTCAAGTATAGTATTTTGTTAGCCATCAACTAGATTATAAGGATGCCATTTTTGTGGTTATAAGAGGTGAATATGCTATTATACACATCAGCACAAATGTGTCCCTCAGAGAAGATTTATCTGTTTACAGAAAAAAAACCCAAAACCCACCGTATTCAGGTTTAGAAACTGAAACTCCTGGGCATGGTGGCAAGCTGGAGGATGAGCAACAATTGAGATTGTGGGCTCTACAAAAGAAGGGATAAGAGTGAGGCGATTTGAGTCAGGAGCCCAGAGGGCTTCGGGCTGTGAGGGATAAAGGCAGAGGGAAACCATAAAGACTTCTTAGGTACAGAAAATCCTTTCTATGACTGGAATCTGTTTGCTTTGCTTCAGTATATAACCCTTTTTTTTTCAACACCTTCAAATCTCTAGTTGAGACCGACTGCATTCATGAATAATTTGGGTGAGTGTTTTGTATTTTTTTTTTTACTTTGATCTTTAGAATTTGAAAAAGATTGCTTCACATTGAGATGAAAAGATCAAGGACAAGAAAGATCAGGTGTCAGGAGACAGATGTGGTCACAGGAACAACGCACAGGAATCTTGGGGAGAACAATAGATTTCCACAGGCTATGGGAATTCTGAAGTATCTTACCTGGCTGTGATGGCAGGGAGGGTCTCAGTTAATCAATAGGTAATCATAGCATTTAGTAAGTACCACTTTAAAAATATGTTTATTTAAATATAGTTTTTATCTTTATATTTTTGGTAGAGTTGAGCTTCTCAAGGATGAAATTATATCTCATAACTATTTTGTTTCTTCTTCTCTTGTCTCAAAAACACTGACAGGTGGCTTATAGGATAAAGTTTAGAGTTGGTCAGTTTGAATGAAGAAAATGAATACATTAATGAATTCAGGCCATTTCCTCACCATCTAGAGCCAGTAAATGATCAGACACACACTAATGTCAAAGTACTTTTATGAAAATTGTGAGCAGAGGAGAAGTCTTCTAATATATATATATTGATATTTTACAGAGAGGAAGGGAAAGAGAGAGCTAGAAACGTCGATGAGAGAGAAACATCGACCAGCTGCCTCCTGCACACCCCCTACTGGGGATGTGCCTGCAACCAATGTACATGCCCTTGACCGGAATCGAAACCGGGACCTTTCAGTCCGCAGACTGACGCTCTACCACTGAGCCAAACCAGCTTCGGCAGGAGAAGTCTTCTAAATGTTGTTGCCAATAATACAGATTCCAAGAAACAATGAGCTCAGAGCCTCTCAGATGCTACTAAGCTTCAGAATGAGCTGGAGGGGTTATGCAAACATATTTGGGGGGGGGGGGTTCTGCACAGAGTTTCTGATTCAGTGGATCTGGGGTGGGGCCCAAGACCTTGGCATTTCCAACAGGTTCCCAGGAGACACTGGTGCTGCCAGAGTAGAAACCACACGTTGTGAACCACTGATCAAGGTGAGACACTGAAACACAGTGTTCTTCGCCAGAAACACAGAGGGAACATTTTGTTCTTGAAATGCCTAAAATATCCTCCACTGCCCTGCAGCATAACAAAGCAGAAGGAACTCATAGCATGCTTCCTTAACTCTGCCACCCACCTGGTGTGACCTTATATTAACCACGAGATCTATTGCCACTTAAGCTTCTTCTTCCAGGGGGCGCGTGGTAACATTCAGATTCTGCAGGCTCTTTCCAGTTTTCCTAGAACGAAAACCCTCTTACTACAGAATTGAAGGTACTCTTACGAAGAACGTTAACTACTAAGCTCTGGTGATTCAGCAATATTTTCCCCCCAGAAGCCTTTGTTACAGGATTCTCTCCTCAGCCAGACCTTGGAAAAGTAACACACTCATAAAAGCAAACACACCAGAAGTTGACCTTGGTCAGTCTTTTATGCCTTGTCTAGTACAAAGATATTGAATGTGCCTGATGTAGACTGGGGTCGAGTCTCTCCATCATCAAGCTCAGGCTGCATAGGATAATGGAGCAGTTCCCCTCCCTGTCTGTACCCAAGGAGCACCTTAGCTCTCCGGGCCTGTGCTCATTAGTTCGGTTGAATAGTCTTCCAAAATGAAGGAAATAACTTTTCTCGTCCCCAAGGTCTCCAAGCAGAAGCATTTCAAACTCATCTTTTTTTTTTCTTTCTTTCTTTCCAGTGGTAAGACAAGATTTGGGTTTTAAATTCAGCCATATGGGATAAAAATATTATTTAAATTGTATTTCTTTCTCAAAAAAGATTCAAATTCACTAGAATCAGAATGCCTTTTGAGGGCTCTGTCTATGCAGAGGTTGGTTTGTGAATTTACAACAGTCACATAATTTGAAGGCAGAAGCAAAGCCTAAACATTAATTTTGAGCTTCTCCGTATGGTGCTATGCATGCAATTTAGTTAATTGTGAGCATTTCAAGTTGGTTTTCTCATTAGTCTTCATGTTTGTTCATGTTTTGACATTCATTGATGCTATCTAGACAAAACTGATTCTATTTCTTTATTGTTTAGAGTGGGATAGAGCTTTGAAAGGGGATGAGCTCCGAGTTTGACGCCCAGTGTCTGTGAACTGCCGCACACACTGCCGAAGGACCCGGGGCTGCATTAGGGAGTCACCTCTGGCGTGGACAGCTCTAATTTTGAATTTTCTGCTCAGCATCCCTGTAAGTTTTATGCATTGGACTGATATTTGGATTCTGGAAGGCAGGGGAAAATTATGCAGACAGCAACATTTTAATAAAAATTTTCAAAATTTTAATAAAAATAATGATCATGGTACTCTTAGAGCAATGATAGACTTTTAAACACAAACTCCCTTTCCTTGATTCTATGGCAAAAGTGTATTCATGAGTAGGAAGAACCCAGGTACCCTATTGGTTTATGGTAACTTTCTTGGCAAAAATTGATAACTCTGTCTTTTTCTCTGAAGTGTTTCTGTTTGGATGGTATACATGGTCACTTTATTAGCAAGTGCCCACCATATAAAAAAAACACAAAACCTTTTTTGTACATATATATATATATATATATATATATATATATATATATTAAAGAAGTTGTAAACATTTTCTGATTCTTGTATGCTTGCAATTTCTAAAATGTCTGGGATAGCAATTGAGTACTCTTCAGTACTCAATTAGCCTCTGATTCAAAGAGGGTCCCCATAGACACATCCTATATAACGAAGAGCTAATATGCTAACGGTAGTCACACCATCACACCACAACGACTGATCAGCAGGAGACTGCGTGCGTGGCAGGTGTGCGTGGGTGGGTGGGTGAGGTTGTGTACTTGACAAGGCGCATGTGGCTGGCTGGAGACTTGATGCTGCATCCTTCCAGACAAAGCTGCAGCTGCTGCCTGAGGCTCAGGCAAGCTCTGGATGGCAACTGCCACTGCCCAGGGCTGGCACAAGGCTCAGACAAGCCGCCAATGGCAGCTGGCATTGCCCAGGGTGGCCTGAAGCTCAGGCAAGCCACGAATGGCAGCTGCCACTGCCCAGGGCTCAGGCAAGCCATGGACAATGGCTGCTGCCGCCAAGGGCCTGAGGCTCAGGCGACGAGGGCCAAGCCATGGCTTAAGCAAACTGTGGTGGCTGTGAGGGCCAAGGCTTAGGCAACCACGTGGCTGCCAGTGGCAGTAGCAGAGGCATAATGGGGACATCACCTTCCCTTGATTACCAGGGTTGCTGCCTGAAGAGGGAGGCCAGAGGCAGCAGCAAGGAGATGATGGGGATGGTGTCTGCCCCTGTTCAGCCATGGGCATTGGGCCCAAGCTGTCAGTAAGACATCCCCTGAGGGCTCCCAGACTGTGAGAGGGGGCAGGCCGGGTTGAGGGACCTCCTCCCCATCCTCAAGTGCTTGACTTCTCATGCACTAGGACTGTAGTTGAAGGTATAATGACCATGAAATGTGAGATGTAGCATCTAGGTGACACCAGTCCAATCAGTGATAATTGGAAATTCATGATCCATTGTTTATATATCTGGAAAAAAATGACTTGACATCATACGAACTACATTTTAAATTATTAATAGAGCTCTCTGTTGTGTTGAATTATTCAGGAAAAATGAAGGAATTGTAATGGGTGATGTTTACAGATAAAACAGTCTTTTATGTAAGAATGATTAGAAAGTTTCTCAGTGAAAGGGGTCTTCCCTCTGCTGTTCATTACTTATTAATGTTTATTGTTATCTAATTGTGTTCATCATCTATTTAAGTCATATATATTAAATTAAAGTATTGATAAACATTCTAGGTTTTTCATAATGATTATATTCTGACCAGCATTTTCTGGTTTCAGGTAAATAAAATATTGAGCACCAACTTTATTCTTAGTACTGTTGAAAGCCCTGGAGTATATAAAGAAATAATTTAAAGTCCAGTAAAGAAACACAAGACAATTATACTAATGCACATTCACAATAAATAGGATGTATGATTAGGGTACAGAGTGGATGACATAAAATGTTAAAGACTTTAAGAGGCGGCAACTAGAATGTGCCCGCTATCTGGGCCCTCAGAGGATGCACACTGTGCTCAGTGCTGATGTGCCAAGTGTCCACCCTGTGGGAGCACTCATGCCAAGTGCCCGAACAAACTGTAGCCAAGTTGGCAGCGCCATTAAACAACTGTCCAATAAAAAGACACCTCCTTTTAACTGATGAGCCTGTAATTCAAATGCAGGGGTCATTTCGCTCTGCATGGAATGAAGATGCTTTCTGGAAATTCTGGGCACAGGAACAGAGAGGGGGAAAGACATTGAGGTCACTAGTGCTCTGAGAACAATAGAAGAAATTGTGATTGATATGACTGGCAGTAAATAACATCATTTTGAAAAATCCAATAGCTACCTATTTTATAATTGTCTTTCTGAAGGCTAAATATTTTATTAGAGAATGAGTAAGTACATTTTGGGAATGTTGAAAGCCCCCTTTTCCCAGCAGGAAGACAGTTAAACATTGAAGAGCAAGGAGCTATTGAAATCTTTGCCCTCCCTGTGCCAGGCAGGATGGAAGTAGGTAAACTCAACCAGGCAGAGCACTTGGCATCATGAGAGTGGCAGCCTCTAGTTTCCTTACCCTCTCTTCCTAAAAGCAGTAATTTTCTTTTTCCATTTACCCAGGCCAGAGGAGCAAGTACCACTTTTCATATGTGCAATTGTCATCAAAAGCTACTAAAATAATGTTTCTTGACGATTTCAGGATATGCTCACTGAGACAGGGATTTATATTTATAGAATTTTAGGCAAGAAGGGGAAGTAGAAAATTTTCATTTTCTCATTGAAGGAAGCAGCTTGTCTCGTGACATTCAACATAGGAAATTTTGAGGTTGTATTTAATGTGTTTAGAATAGCCATATATTAGAAGTCTCTTATGAATGGCTTTTGGAGGTGGGGGGTGGGTCTGAACTCCTAAGAAAAGGTGAGGATGTAACACTGAAAGAAATGGAGTGCCAGGAAAATTAGGTAGACTAAAGCTCACACAGATGAGAGCAGAGTCAGAACTCAGACTGGGCCCTCAACACAAGCTAGCATACTTTCCTCTACATAAGTACCTGCCAGAGCTCAGTCATAGACCCATTCCCAGTAGAAATATTTGCATGGAAACTAAATAAAGCTGGTTTCCAGCTATCTGATATGCCAACGTATCTTACACAACACTCAAATGAACATTTTGTGAATACACCTCATTTATTGGAGATGATTCTTCCCCATCTGTTAAAACCCTATTAATCTATAAAGAACCAGTTCTGTATTCTCTGAAAACAGAATTCATCTACATTAAGACAAACAAACATGAACCTGGTACACAAAACCTGCCCAGACCAATTAAATCTATCTCTGGAAGATGAGGATGTTTGGTATAGGGCATGAATATTGTTTTTTTTTTTTTTTTTTTTTTTTTAGGGCTAGGGCTTCAATAATATAAGCTTGTTTTTGCACAGCTCTGGAGTCTAGAAGTCTGAGATCAAGGTGTTTTCAGGCTTGATTTCCCCTGTGGTTTCTCTCGTTGGCTTGCAGATGGCAGCCTTTTTGTTGTATTCTCACACGGTCATCCTTCTGTCTGTCTTGTCTGTCTCCTCATCCCCTCTTCTTATAAGGACACCGTCATATTGGATTTGGGAAATCCCCCACCACCAACAAGCTCAGTGTACCTTAATTCCCCCTTTAAAGGTCTTACCTCCAAATAGAGTCACATTCTGAGGTATTGTGGTTAATAGTTCAACACATGATTTTTTTTTTTTGGAGGAGGAGGACACACAATTTAGCTCTTAACATCATGCATGGGCTAGATGTTCTATTTCAGAGGATCTCTGGGCTGCTGAAAGGCACTGCACACCTGGGAATGTTTGTCACAAACTTCATGTAGTTCATAATTGTGCTAATAACAGGATGAGTCTCTTTTTTATGGCGAGTGATTATTTTTTTAATTTTGATTTTATTTCCCCCCAATTATAGTTGAAATTCAATATTTATATTAGCTTCAGGTGTACAGCATAGTGATCAGACATTTATATAAATTATGAACTGATCCCCCCCATCAGGCTAGTACTCACCTGATACCATACATAGATATTACAATATTATTGACTGTATTCCCTGTGTTCTGTGCTGTCCTTTACATGCCTGTGACGACTCTGTGACTGTCAATTTGTACTCCTCAAGCCCTTCACCTTTTTCACCCAGCACCCCCTCCCCCAACCACCCTCTCAGATGGCAACTATCAGCCTGTTCTCTGTATCTATGAGTCTGTTTCGTGTGTGTATTTGTTTTGTTGTTGTTTATTTATTTTGTTGTTGTTGTTTATTTATATAAGTGAGGTCATACTATGTTTGTCTTCCTCTGCCTGGCTTATTTCACTTAGCATAGGGCCAAGCTCAGAGCCAGGAAGCAGAATGGGATGCTGGGAGCATATAGGATTTGTCAATAGCAAAGGCAGCTCGTTTGACTGGTAGTTACATGAACTTAGGCAAATAATTTAACCGTCTCAAGTCTTACTTTTCTTAACCTGAAAACTAGGGATAATATCTCCCTCAGAGGTTATTCTGATAGACTAACCATAATGCTATGCAAATTGACTAACATAGTAATAGGCAGATTGCAAATATTAGTAAAAATATTAGTAACTTTAGTAAAAATGGGATTCTAGTCCTCCCTCTGCCACTTGTTAGAATTTATACCTGTTTTCATTTTCTGTGGCTGCTCAAACACATTACCAGAGAGGTAGTGGCGTAAAAAACAACAACAACACACTAATTTATTGGTTCTGGATATCAGGAGCTTGACATGGCTCTCATTTGGTTACTATCGGGGTGTCAGTGGGCCGTGTTCCTTTCTGGAGGACCTAAGGGAGGATATATGTCCTGTCCTTTCTTGTTGCGAGAGGCTGCATGCATTTCTTGGCTTATGGTTCCTTCCCTCCACCCTCAAAGCCAGCACTGGTGGGTCTAGTCAGCATCTCTCTACGCTGATCGGGTTGTTGTCACATGTCTTTCTCTGACATGCCAGGGAAGAGCCTCTGCTTTTATGGGCCCATGTGATTAGATTGGACCCACCTGGACAATCCAGGATAATTTCCCCACCTCAAGGTCCTCTAACTTAATTCCATCTGCCCGGTTCCTTTTGCCAAGTAAGGGGATTTTAAAAAGTATTATTTTAAGTCATGTTGTATTCACTTTAAAATATTAAGAAATATAAGTAAGGCATGATTGTTTTGAAATTAGGTTTTAGTCCTGAACCTATTCATTTGCTATCCAGCAAATGGTAATAAGCTAGGGAGAGAGTGGGGAGAAGAAAGAGAGTGAACAAGACACTGAAAGAAAGAATAATTTGAATAGGGAAATGGAGATGCAAGACAAACTACTTATTTCAGATTTCTGACAGGTTGAACCCTACAATATGAGTTCATTGTATTCATTCTCAACTACTCAGAGTTAGAATTTAAGGTTATATTTCAGGCAAGACAAGACCACAGGTCAATTTGCTAACCTCAGATTTTTAAATTCTTGACAACTGAGCTATTTTGGGTCCCATGGAAAACAAATAACTGGCTTTCCTAACTGGACATTTTGAAGCTGGTGGTTTTGGCCCCATATTACAACCAGAATCGAGGATCAAAACCAAGCTTGATTATAACCGAGTGGATGCAGATGTGTCAAATAAAAAACGACATTTTTATCTTGGACAAAGATCACAGATTATATTCTCCCAAATTTAAAATTTTGGCTTTGTCATTGGGCTATAATTCTATTTCTGATACATTGTCCCCCCTCTCCCCCACCCCCTTTTCTGGAGACAATGGCAATTTTCCTTCAGAGATTGAATTTGTCCAGGTAGCTGAAGTCAGATTTCTCTTATTTATGGATCAGTTGCTGGTTTGATTTTTTTTAAAAGTCCCTAGCTGCATCCTCAGAACCTAATATAGAAGGCAGAAGTTGTAGTAGCTAACAATCAAGAGAACTGCAATTCTTACGCGTTCAATTTAATATAATCACTGCAAGTGATATAAAGGTTTTAGAAGACCATGTCTTCTGGGCCATTGAAACCAAAACCAAACCAAGGCATGACACCTACAATCAAATGAAGGATGATCCTGTTCATGAGATTGGCAAAAACATAAATCACCACAATGCAAGTTAACAAGTGATCTGGGGAGAGATTAAAGGGTAATTTATGTGCACCTATGCATAACCCATGGATGAAGACAATAGAGTGGTGAAAGCCTGGGAGGGGTGGAGAGGGCCAATGGGAAAAACAAGTAGACCAAGAAAGGGGACATCTGTAATACTTTCAACAATAAAGATACATTTTTTTAAAAAGATTTGAATAAAATAAAGTGATCTTTATAAACCAAGTAATCTGTGAAAACAAGGAAGGATAAAAAGAAGTCAGTAAAAATTTCATTGAAAGGGTGATATTTTAGCTGAATCTTTAAGACTAGGTAGTATTTATTTTTAATATTGGTTATAGTGTATTTTTCTTACCTTAAAAGTTACACATGTGCAGGTTATTTGCCAGATCTAAACTAGTCCTCCATAATCCAGTAAAAGATAGCAATGCTAGCATTATTTTCTTTTTATGCACAGTTCTTACATATTTTATATATCTTGTGGCTGAGATTTATTTGTATAATGTATGTTACATTTATAATTTTTTAAAAGGCCCTATGCACATTCCCATAGTTTTAAAAAATTGTCAATAATATTGCAATGTATTTGTCTATCCTGCAATTTTAAACAAATCCCTCATAATTGGTTATGTAAGTGGCTTCCTTTGTTTCGTTTTTTTTTTTATTTGCTTGCCTTTTTATTTTTTGTCTGATACGTAACAGTACAATTAATATCTTTAACATTTCCTTTGTTTCATTTTTTCTTAAATTTCCTTAAAGTGGTTTTGTAGAAATGGACTTTTAAGTGTACACACTTGAAGGTGTAAAGGGGCACATCGAGATATAGTGTTCCCGGCAAAGGTAGCAACATAGTCACAGGCAGGCTGTTTCCCCAGATGCAAAAATAACGGTGGAAAATAAGCACCTAGAAAGAGGACTGTGGATGTAGAGATGATTTTCCACATGGATCCTATGTAATTTCTTCTTTAATTACCTGGATCCATCCGTGCCTGAAGCCCTGACCTTCCCACTCATGCTCTAGCCAGATTGCACAGTTTCTGTCAGCTAGGAATGAAGATACACTGACTAACACAGGTCATGTAGTTCCCATGTAATACAGGAATGAGTTTGTTAAAGGGGCAATGTTTATGAGGAAGACTCTATATAGTGAAGGGAGAAAGTAAAATGCACCCTACTCTTCCTGGAGCCAGAGTTCCTGAGAATCCCCAGGATGGAAGAACTTGCTCTGGACAAGTTCAGGGACCTTGAGTAACAAAAAACAAGGCTAGAGGGTCCACTACACTGATGAGTATTAAGTTCACAAACATGGAGCAAATTAAACATTGAATAAACAAAATGTTACTGATTTTTAAAGTAAGCTTTGGTGAGTGTGAAGAAGGGGCTCAAGGGAAGTGGGAACAGCAGGAGAACCTGCAAGATTTTAAAGAGAACAGGGAGGAAGCCAGGGTCCAGGGCAACAGTATGAAGCACAGTCATTGAGGGGGTGGTGTGTGTGTGTGACAATTTCTTGGAGGGTGAAGAGGAAAATGGGCTGACCTTACTGAGAAGAATCTCTTCCCAGAGTACAATTGTGACTGGTGGGGGTAAAAGCCCTTTGAGGAGGATGTGGATTCGAGATATGAGAAGAGAAACCTGGTTTTCAGACTAGAACTAAAAAGTCAGTATGACCGGCTAGCTGAGCTGGATCAGCTCCTCCTCCAGTTCAGGAAAAAGTCAGCCAAGTTTCCGACTTCTATGACTGTGAGGAGCTGAGGAGCCGATGCCATGCAGGAGAAAGGGAAAAGAACAGGGCTGGCCAGGGAGTTCTGACAGAGGAAGAGGGAAAGGATCTTGACAGGTTGGCTGCGATGGGTTTGGAACCACAGAGAACCACTGAGATAGATGCTCAGTGGAACTGAAGGGGCTGATAGTGGTTGGAGCGAAGGGCACTGTTAGACCACATCACCGAGAGACACCATTTATTTCCCCAAAGGCAGAAAGAAAAGTGAATTTCCTGGTCATTGAATGTGTGACACAAGTGGAAATGTCTTAATTTTTGGAAGAATGCTATTGAAAATAAGAGTAACAGGATTTGTGGCATATTCTTTCCAGAAAAATGGACATCATACTTGTGACAATGACTGTGCTATTACTAACCTTGAAAAAAGGTTAGTCTCAGTTTAAAATAATAAAAGGTCCACCTGAGGGGAGAAAATAAAAGTAAGCTTTAGTATAGCAAATATATTTTAATCAATTTCTATATACCATTCTTTGCTTGCTGGAAATATTTAGGCTTATCTCTCCTCTACACTTCCAATAAAGTGGTTGTAAATTTGTTTTGCTTTATTGCACACTGAGGAGTATTAAGTCTTAGCCTCCTTCCAAATGATCAACACTTTCTAGATTTTAGGATTTTGAGCCATTGATGCCTACCTAGATCCACGATCCCTTCAATGATGAAGAATAATCAGATGCTTGAAAAAACTTCAGATAATGTAATCATTTCCCATTGCTTTCCCAGCACTCGGGTTAAACAATTTTCTCTCATTCCCTTGAGAAGTTTAGGCTACAGCCCAAATCACCATTCATTCTCTCTATACAGGATTCAGTCTCCACACTTCCTCACAAGCTCTTCTTTTCTCTCTACAGCACAAATTATCCTGGGTCTTACATCACTGAAGAGGTTTAGCAGTTTATCCACAGGCCATTTGGGATGCTGCCTTAAGGCACCAAAAATTAACATATCTAACTCCTTGCCCCACCTCTTAGATGCATTTCTGCTCAAATCAAGCAAGGGTGGTCCATTAAAGGAGCCTGGTAAATTGATGCCAAGGCTTTTTCAAGACAGTGTCTTATCTATAATAATAAAAGCGTAATATGCTAATTAGGCCTGATGTCTTTCCAGACATCCTTCCGGATGGCCTTCTGGACAAAGCCAGGGCTGTGAAGAAAGCCTGGGTCCCAAGTGCCAGGGGGAAGCCAGTGCGAGCAACTGGGGAAGAAAGGCCTACTCTTGCACGAATTTCATGCACCGGGCCTCTAGTCTGTATATAAAACAACAAGATGGTTGCAGAGACACTGGCATTCCAGTACACAATGTTGGCCTGAGTTCTTTATACCATTTTAGTTAAACAACTATTACTATAAAGTTGGAGGTGAAACACTTCATTAGAAATTTAGTTTCTCCCCTTCTCCAGAAGCTATATGAATGAGCCAGGGTCTTCAGTCAAAATTCTTATGAAACTCTTAGAACATCAGAGAATTCAGGCTCCTGCACAGTCATGTGGAGGTCTGGCAGATCCATGTGTATGGTAGCAGAAAATGAACAATTTAGAGATACTTCCCAGCCTACAAGAGATTCATAGATTATTCAGAAAATATAAACTTGAGATATCTGATCTAGTTTTCTTGTTCTATCTTTATGGCAAAAAGAGGTTGTCATGCTTTGATATATTAAATCATCACTTAGGTTAGCTTGTTAAAATGCAGATTTCTGGGCTCTATTCCCATATATTCTAGTTTAATAAGTCTGGAGCAGATCCAGGATTTAAATTTTAAGCAAGTATCTCAGATGACTCCATTAAGTGTTCCATGGGCCATATTTTGAGAAACATTTCCATTGGGAATAGAGTGCTCAGCTGTGTCAGAATAGCCTGGGGATTCCTATAGTCCCCAAAGCTGTGGAGAGTTTTTGACCAAGATGTCCCAAGAGAAAGGGCTATTCATTATGGGTTCAGATCCTGCTCCTCCCCGCCCCCTCATGATTTGCCCTTGACTCTTTAGAAAGGACATGATTTGCAATATGGAAGTAACATCTGGGGGTGGGCAGTCCAGAGTATTAGAATTCAGGTACAGCAGTATAGTTTATGGGCTGGTGCCCAGTATTTGCAATTAGTGAGAAGAGTTTCAATCTGCTTTAATTGCTCATGATGTTTGATGGTCATGATCAGATCATTTATCAGCATCCTACTTTTGCCCAGTATAATTTTTGTTCCCTTCTCTGAGTGGTGACTTGAATGGATTTTTTTTTTCCTAGCCAAGGCGGTCACTGGAGACAGGATGTTGACTCACTGTTAATTTCAGATGGGAAGACAACCACAGCTGCATGTCTGTTGCTTGTTTGTTTCTGTCATTGTCCCCGAGAAGCTTGGATGGATAGTGCTTTGCCTGCTTTGTGCTCACCTATCTTTTATTTTTAATCTTTATTGTTCAGATTATTACAGTTGTTCCTCTTTTTTCCCCCCCTCATAGCTCCCCTCCACTCAGTTCCCCCACTCCAACCCACCCCATGCCCTTATACCACCCCCCTGTCTTCATCCATAGGTGTATAATTTTTGTCCAGTCTCTTCCTGCACCCCCCCCCCAAGCCACTTCCCCCCAAGGATTGTCAGTCCACTCACTCCCTTTCTATGCCCCTGATTCTATTATATTCACCAGATTATTCTGTTCATCAGATTTTTTATTCATTTGATTTTTAGATTCACTTGTTGGTAGATATGTATTTATTGTTCATAATTTTTATCTTTACTTTTTTTCCCCTTCTTCCTCCTCTTGAAGAATACCTTTCAGCATTTCATATAATACTGGTTTGGTGGTAATGAATTCTTTTAGTTTTTTCTTATTTGTGAAGGTCTTTATCTGACCTTCAATACTGAATGATGGCTTTGTTGGGTAGGTCCAGCTGTGAAGCAATGCAAGCTGCTGTGGGGCCTTGGGCCTTCTTTTGGATATTCTGGGTCTCTCTGACTTGGCTGCAGTTTGATAGGTAAGTTTAGAATTCAAGGAACCAGTCCATTCATATGCAAAAGCCTATGCTCACAGTTTAGGTGGGGTGGAGTCTCAGGGTGGAGCAAACCCATCAGCCCTGCTCTAAGAAGCCCCTGGATCTCAGTATCCCAAGGTAATCACTGCAAGCACTTCTGAGAGAAAGCCACCCTCGAGTCCCACATGCTTTCAGACCATCCAGTTTCTCCCCATATAATTCTGGGTCCCCAGGGTCTCACCTGGAACTGGAGTTCAGAGCAGTAGGGAGCTTGTATCTCCCTCTGGCTAAAAAAGTCAGCTGTGTACTCAGTTGCCAGCCCTCTCCTCGTGCGTGCCTCCATACCTCTGCCTTCCATACCTCCTCTGAGTCTCAGTGTGCTTTTCTCTTCTCTTCTAGTTGTAGAATTTCCACTCAGTCAGTTTTCCTGTGGTTCTGGATGATGTCCGTTTTATCTTTTAGTTGTAGTTTTGAAGTTGTTGTATTAGGCGGCAAGTTCAGGTGTTTACCTATGGTGCCATCTTGGTTTCTCCCTGTGCTCACTTATCTTTTGATTGTATTGTATTAATTTATTCCCAGAAAAGCATCCATTTGGTGTTCTAGTTGACTTATTTATAATATTTACTATTAACTAGGAATTAGAGTACTAATTAGAGTAATTTTTTTTTTACAGTAAGTCAATATGTATGTGAAATGTATCAATTTTCCATAGAAGAATAGCTTGAAAAAGGTTGTGTAGATCATTAAATCTGTTTGTCTATTTCTATTTTTTCCTCAAAGGTCCAATAGAATATGCTGGTGAGAAAAACTGGCAAAGTAAATTTTAAAATTCAAGTTGTAATTTATCTGGCTTAGGGACAAAAACTGAGCAGATAAATGCCGCCTGGATGCTTCTTCTCCTGAGAGAATGAAGAAGGATTAGCATATCACTAATTTGGCCGTGGTAGCTGAGTGTATTATGTTTACACTGCTGATTTAAGTACTTCATACAGAGAAAATGTAGCAACAGACAAGTGTTGCTCTTTAGCTTGGCACTAAAAGTGAGCAGGTGGCATCACTTTATGTAGTAGGTACAGTCTGGAAAATGTGTTTCAAAGTGAATTTTTATTAAAATAACTACCTAGAGGCCTGGTGCACAAAATTCATGCACAGGAGTGTGTGTCCCTCAGCCCAGCCTTCACTTTCTACAATTTGGGACCCCTTGAGGGATGTCCAACTGCTCATGGGATCGGGCCTAAATGAGCAGTTTGATCTCCCTCTCACAACCCAAAACTGCTGAATTCCAACTGCTATCTGCCTGCCAGTCTGATCACCCCCTAACCACTCCCCTGCCAGTCTAATCGATACCTAACTGCTCCCCTGCTGGCCCAATTGCCCCTAACAGCCCTCTCCTGCTATCCTGGTCACCCCCAACTGTCCTCCCCTGCTGGCCCAGTCGACCTCAACTGCTTTCCCCTGCCAGCCTAGTTGCCCCCAACTGCTCTCCTCTGCCTGCCTGGTCACTCCTTAACTGCCCTCTCCTGCAGGACTGGTCCCCACAACTGTCCTCCCTTTCAGACCTGGTCCCTTCCAACTGCCCTTCCCTGGTGGCCATCTAGTGGTGGCCATCTTTGACCACATGGGGGTGGCCATATTGTGTGTTGGAGTGATGGTCAATTTGCATATTACCTCTTTATTATATAGGATAACACACTAAATTTTCTGGAAGTGACAATTTAAAATAAGTGTTCAATTATAGTTTATTTTCAATATTATTTTGTTTTGGTTTCAGGTGTATAGCTCAGTAGTTAGACAGTCATATACTTTGCATAGTATTCTCCTTGATATTTACAGTGAGCATCTGGCACCATACATAATTATCACAATATGATGGACTATACTCCTTAATGCTTTACTTTATAGCTCATGCTTATTTTGTAACTATCAATTTGTATTTCTCAATCCCTTCACCTCTTTAACCCAGTTCTGCAACTTCTCTCCCCTCTGGCAACCACAAGTTCACTCTGTCTGTGAGTCTGTTTCAATTTTATTTGTTCATTTATTTTGTTCTCTAGATCTCACATATAAGTGAAATATGTATTTGTCTTTCTCTGACTGACTTATTTCATTTAGCAGAATACCCTCTAGGTCTATCCATATTGTTGCAAATTGCAAGATTTTATTCTTTTTTATGGCTAAGTAATATTCCATTGTATATATGTACCACAGCCTTTTTATTCACTGTCTACTTATGGGAACTTGGGTTTTGTAAATATCTTGGCAATTGTAAATAATGCTGTAATAAATGTAGGGGTTTATATGTTCTTTCAAATTAGTGTTTTGGGTTTCTTCAGATAAATAGGAGGTAGACAAATTTTAACGGAAATTACATAATGATTGCTTTTAAAGGTAAAGCTAGCAATTCATTTTATAAATTCAATCCTAATGTTTTAATTTTAAAGCAGGGTCATATATCAGGGCCCAGGAAAATATGACAGCCTGTATTCCAGCCTCATTGCTATTTCATTACTTGGCTACAAATTGAGAGGATTTTATTAGGTGATTTCTATGAGCACATTCACATCTAAAATTCAGAATTCTGATTTCAATGTTTCAGTGACTAGATTTGTTCAAAATAAAGAAGAATTTAGACTCAAATGTTAAAAGGCTCTAAAGCTGCCTTTTAATAAAGAAGTCACTAGTTGTATGTGGCAATTGAGCTCTTGAAATAAGTTCGCTCTGAATTTGAGATAAACTGTAAATTGAAGATACTCATTAAATTTCAAAGACTTAGCAAGCAAAAAAAGAGAAATATCTCATGAGTTAATTATTTTTACATTGACTACATGTTGCAATGATAATATCTTAGATATATTGGGCTAAATAAAACATATTGAAACAAGCTCCATGTATTTTGTTTTTACTATAAATATAAACTTTTTAAAATTTCAATTATTTAAATTTGGGAAACTAATGGTCTAATAAATTTAAAATAGAACATGTTAACTTCCACATATGGCTCAGATGATGTTTTCATTGGGCAGCTCAACTGTAAAAAGATAGCATGTCCTATAAAGGAACCCTCCTGAAGAAGAGAACTCTCCATCACTGGTGTTATTCAAGGCAAGCCCTGATGATGTAGAAGATAAGATGAGCACATTATTTTCTAAAATATAGTTCACTGAACACTGGTTTTGCAAGGTTCCAGTGAGGTTTTAGGCAACACTGTGCTACTAAACCCTTCTTACTGATGCACAACCTTAATTGCATAATGAAGCTTAAGTAAGTCAGTAATGAACCTGCTTTTCTTGCATTAATCCACTGTTTCCTAAATTCATTTGAGACTGAATCCTTTTTATCTCTTAAACTAGAGGCCCAATGCATGAAATTCCTGTAAAAGTAGGCCTTTGCAGCCCCGGGGGCTGCCTTGATCCCTTGCAACTGTGGCAGCTGCCTCAGTACTGTGGCTGCATCCCCAGCTTCATCTGGAGGGTCATCTGGAAGGATGTCCAGATGGCTGTTCGGTAAATTTGCATATCACACTTTTATTATTATAGATGGTAACTAGTAGCACTCTATTGACTCAAAATTTTACTCTGGGAAATGCTGGAGTATTATGTAATCACCAGCTCCCTTTTGTCTGTTGTATATTTATGAGAAGTTTATAGGAACTCATCTCCTGTAAATTTTACTTTTGTTAATTCATGTTTCTTTTGTAAAAAAATCCTTTCTCCAGTCTACATAAAATATTTTATTTCACTTTCTAAGCTACTTGAAACACCACTGGTTACGCCTGTGTGTGTTAGCAATCATCCTCTTTTAAAATTTCCTAATTTTCCGTGATCCCTAGAGAAGATACAGAGTCAAGGGTTTAAAGAACTAGGAGATGGGGCACCAGCAAGTGTGGAGAGCTGCAGAAGGAGAGGTGAGAGTATGCTGAAAATATTTTTTAAAATATATTTTATTGATTTTTCACAGAGAGGAAGGGAGAGGGATAGATAGCTAGAAACACTGATGAGAGAGAATCATAGATCAGCTGCCTCCTGTACACCCCCTACTGGGGATGTGTCTGCAACCAATGTACATGCCCTTGACCAGAATCCAACCTGGGACCTTTCAGTCTGAAGACTGATGCTCTATCCACTGAGCCAAACCAGTTTTGGCTGAAAATAATTTTTTTAAATTTTATGTTTAATGTATTCCTCACGAAGAAAAGTGTTACATTATGGATAACACAGGTTTCTCTGAACCTGCTGGAGAAACAAAATATGATTTATAACTTTGTTTTCCAGTGAAATTTCATTCAGCACTCCCAAAAGCCAATTTATAAGAAACGTTAGGAATATAAATTATAGATGGACACTACCAATATATAGATAGACTCAGAAGCTCAGGAAATAGAAGTAATCAATATCTTTATTTGTTTCAATGTATTACCTTGCTTTTCGCAATAAGCCCTTTGTTTCCCCAAGGAGTGAGAAGATGAAAAGGATGACAAAGTAAAATTTTTTTACGACAATGTTTATAGAATCTTATGAATCATAAAGGAACATCAAGGAAGTATCATCAACTGCTTTTCTTAAAAGTGTTCTTTCATAGAACAAACCAAATTTTCTTCTCTCATAAAACATGTAAGTACATTCACACACACACACACACACACACTAAAAAAAACCCAAACACTTGTTTATAGTTCATAAGGAAAAATAAGATGGTTTGGATACAAGGGAACAGAATGACAATTTCACTTGTAATGGGTCTGCAATGACTGGAGGGACTTGAGCCAGGGAGCCTCTAATGGCTATAGGAGCATGGGGAATTTAAGTGGCACTAAAATATTATCATTTAAAAAAAATAGAAATGATGCAAATTAAAAACCTATTCAGAGATGTTGGACATTTGTTTTAAATAGATTTCAGGATGGCTTTCTTGCACTTGCCCTTCCTGCTGAATTCCCAAATGATAGCTGTTTCTTCTTCTAATCAGCATTTTTTGAGGTATAATTTAGATACAATAAACAAACCAATTTTAATTTTGCAAATGGATGAGCTTTAAAAAAATGCATGTAGTCATATTACTACTATAACCATCATGATATAGGATATTTTCATTATCCTAGAAGGTTCCCTTGAGCCACTCTGTGGTCTATTCTCATTTGTTATCTTCAGACTCTGGTGACCACTAATCTGCTTTTACTATTGTTTTGCTTTTCTAGAATTTTGTGTGGATGGAAGATTATTATATACAGCATCTTGAGTCTGGCTTACTTTAATTAGCATAATGCTTTTAGAATCATCTGCTAGTTTGCCTTTTTCTTGTTTAGCAGCATTTCATGGTGAAAATACACCATAATTTGTTTATTTATTCACCTAGTGATGGAGACTTGAGTTGTTGCCAATTTTGTTTTTTTACAATTATGAATAAAGCTACTATAAATGTTAGTAGATAGGACTTTATGTGAACATAGATTTTCATTTGTTTGTCTTGGGACATACTTAGGAACAGGATTGCTGAGTGTATGTTAAATATGTTTAACTTTATAGTTATCTCCCAGACTGTTTTACAAAATGACTGTACCATTTTGCATTCCCACCGGCAATGTCTGAGACTTCCAGAATGTAGACATCCTCACTGACCTCTATTGTCAGTCCTTTTGAGTTGTAGCCATTATATTGGTTGTGTACTGGTAATACATTGTGGTTTTGAACTTGCATTTATCTAATATCTAATGAGTATCTTTTCATGTAATTATTTGTAAATTATATATCATTTTTGGTGAATTATCTACTCAAAACTTTAACCCTATATTTTAACCACATTATCTTGTTGTTGTGTTATAAGAGTTCTTTATGCATTCTGTATATACATTCTTGGTGAGATATGTATTTTCCACATAGTATTCTCCCAGTCCGGCTTGCTGTTGTGTTTTCTTGGTCTTTTAAAATGACAAATTTTTAACTTTGCTTTTATTTGTGCTTATTGTTTTCTAAGAGATTCTTGCCTAACTCAAGGTCACAAAGATTTCCCCTGTTGTCTAGTTTGGAAGTTTTATAGTTTTGGCTCTCATGTGTAGGTCAATGATCCATTTAGAATAAATTTTGGTATATGATGTAAATTAGGGGTTGCAATTTATTTTGCCAATGGAAATGAAATTGTTCCAGCATTATTTGTTGAAAATAATATTCTTTTCCCATTGAATTTTCTTGGTGCTTTTGTAAAAAATCAATCAACCATATGAATGTAGTTCTGCTTCTGGTCTTTCTATTCTCTTTCGTGGATCTAAATGTCCACTCTTACTCTAATAGCATGCTATCTTTTTAGTGTAACTTTATAATAAGCACTTAAAAGCAGGTAGTTTAATATAAAAATAGAGCCCTATTTTTGGGAATACAGAACTTGCTAAATGTAGCATTTCAAACCTATGGGGAAAAAGATTTATGCCATTCCCCTCCCCCCCTTCAGAATCTCCCAATAAGTTATTAGCTTAGGACAACTGATTTAATCTTGACCCTGATTAAATCTGACCCAGTGAACTGGCTACTTTTTTTTATTACAGTACTCTCAAGGTGGTTATAGGCTGTTTTAATAAGAAAGCTTGGTTGGTTTTATACTTAGAATACAAAATGTTGTTTTTATTTACAAACCTGTAAGTATCACAGTTTACTGAAAAGGAAGATGCTGAATTATGGTCTTGTTCTCTCAGTGCTGTGAGGCATAATATTTATGAATAAAGCCTTTTGAATCTTAAAAGAAAAGGAAAGCAACTCCAAACAGCAAACATTGGTAGTGGTAATGTGGTGATAACAACCCATCATTAGTATTCAAGAACACACAGGTTTCCATCATTAAAATAGTATTTTAAAAGCCACAACTGTTTATAACCATCATTTGTAGGAAAGCCTGCGGCATGAGAGGAATAAGTAATTTATATTTGTGCAATCTCATGTTCTTGTGTAATTACCAGTTGGGACTTAAGCCAGCGGCTCCATGCCTTTTTAACAGGTCTGGATTTGTATGCATGCGTAGAGGGGAGTTGCTGATGTTGGTGACTATAAATTTCACCTCCTCAATGTTTGGCCTAAAATGGCATCGGTATACTTCATTATGTTTCCTTAGGAACTTGCTCTTAATAGGAACTGGCTGAGCTTCATCCCCAAGTAGAGGCAGGAGAGAATGAAATATGCTGTAATTCTAGAAGATGGCAACATTAAAAAGAGAAATTTTACTCTGCTTTCATTTTTTCCTGTCCTGTCTAAATGGATATTACTGAGAACTAATCACAGCTAAGTCAGTTACTAAGTCTATTAATGTATAGTTATGTAAACTTGCAGTTATGTGAATTTTTGCCTTTTTATTTTACTTCCAATTCCCTTATTTTTTCTTTCTTTTAATTCCTTCTCTCTGTTATCCTTCTCCCTTTATCTGAAATATGATATATGTAGGTCTCACCAACTGCTTCCAATTACACTTACCATCACCTTTCATAGCTCCATATTTTAGTTTCCTGCTATGCCTTTTGCCTAGAATATTTTCACACCCCATCCCCAAATAACTTGTATATATTCTTTAAGGTTCAGCTCAGACACATCCAGTGAACTAACTTGTGTCAAGCTACATGTCCAACTTATATATCAATATTTGTTTCATGAATGAAAGCATAACTGAAGCAAGTTTTATCAGTTTTTCTTCTTTCCATGTCTTCAACTTTACAGCTCAAGAACAAGAGTCATATATCGGTCTATTAATATTTTACAAATGTCAGCATGGGCTCTAGGGTTTGACTTTGACTCTCCGGATTAAATCCTGCCTCTACCCTCTAAATATGCAAACTTGTGGTTCAGTATCTTCTTCCCTGCAATTGTAATCATAGTACCGTCTCTTGCATAAGAGTATTGGGATGATTTGATGAAATATGCACCTGAGCATTTTTAAAAAAATCATATCTATTATTGTGAACTGAAGCTTATTTTTTATATCACATTCACTGATTCATCAACTCTACGATTTGAATGTCCCCTCAAGTGTCTATTAAAATTTAAAAACATTTTATGTTATCACAAGAAAGACTGCGAATGGGAGAGAATGTGAAAATTACGCTTTTTATTATAGTCACACAAAATAGTTACACCAAGTTGTCCAAATGCATTTGGTGAATTAAAGCCTCCAATTCTTACAGAAATTTATACATATATCTATGCATTTATAAATACACACATATGTAAAAGATACATATTTTCTTCTAAAATAAAGTGCCCAAGTCTTGATATACGGGGGCAAAATAAGGAAAAAAAGAATCATAAGGTCTTATCAGTTATAGACTGTGCATTTTCACACTGTAAGAACCTGTTTTATACACATTTATTTGGGTATAGCGAACTTTAATCAGCCATTCTTTTCTGAATTCTCCTAAGTGAATTAATTTATCCAAAATACGGGGTGGGGCAAAAGTAGGCTTATAGTTGTGAGTACACAAAACAAAGATCATTCTTGTACTATTATTTATTAATTATGTTCCACATGAAGAGCTGCAAACCTACTTGTGTCCCATCCTGAATTATAAGAAGTCCTGTAACCAACGTCATGAATCAGAGGCCATTTGTTTCTTGCTGTGTCTGGCACAGAGCTTGGCTCCCCAACACAAGGGTAGTTCAGCCTCATTCTTAATTTTTCTGCTTTTGGACTGTTGTCTTTCTGCTAAAGTGATAAGCAGAGAGAGAAGAGAATCAGACATCTCTAATTTTAAACCCTCTGTTAACCATTCAATAAAGTTAGGGTTTGGGGAAAAAGATTCCTAGTGTCTTTACTTTATCCTGGGCTTGGTGAGAAAGGGCAGCAGGATCTGAACAAGGGGTCCTACTGCCTCTGTTACAATGAACTCTCGTTGGAGTTACAGAAGAAGAACTAGGGTGCGGCGATCCATAAATGGATCACCGAGAGAACCAATTGAAATGGAATTCTCTATTATACAATGGAAAACCTTGTGAGAACATGTTTGAATTTAAGAACAAAATAAGGGTTCAAGATAAACAAGATAACATAACATAATTCTCAAAACCTTTGCTTCGAGTAGGAACCAGGACACCATTCCATGCCCCAATCTTTCAGCTACTCTTCCTGTGTTTTTACTGTATTTCCTATTACCTTGAACTTCTAAGGTGATCATTTGTAGACTTTGACGAGAAAAGGAATTTAAAAATGCCTTTGAAAAGATTTCAGCCTACCGAAGCAAAGTGACGATGCCTAAAAATAGCTTAACACGAACCCAGCCATTTCAGAATCTCTGGTGATTACATGTTCAAATTGCAAGGAAGTGTACCTTATTCAAGCAGGGAAGGGAGTAATTGTCAGCACTGGAATTGCATAAAACACTATGACTTCTTAACATACAGGACACTGGGAACAAGGGGGAAGCTCAGGAAGTCCCCAGAGTTAGAGTAAGGACTGGAGTATTTTCTCTTATTTGGGGGGATAAAAAAGGGAAAGGGACAAGAAAGTGTTTCCAATGACCCGACCCACCTCCGTAGGGCCTTCGCAAGAACGGAGCTGCCTAGCTACTGATTTTGGTGAGCATCTTGTTAATGGCTTGCTTGACATGCGTGGTGGAGCTGCGTCTCCTTGTCTTGCCCTGCACCATCCTCCGGCGACGCACCTCTCGACACAGCTCGTAGAATATCTCCGTGATGTTCCCTTCTCCGGTGCAGGCAGAACACTCATAGAAAGCGCATGCCAACTCTGTGGCCAGCTTCTCCCCTTCTTCAGTACTGACCTGCCTGGAGTGGTCCAAGTCAGCTTTGTTTCCAACCAAGATGAGAGTCACATTCTTGGGCTTTTTGATCTCATCCAGAATGTTCTTCAGAGGCAGCATTTCCTCAAAACTTCCTCTGTCAGTGATGTCATAGACCAGCACAAAGCCTTCCCCCCATCGCATGTGTCCTTCCCTCTGGATGGTGTCTTCCTGATGGCAAGAAGAACACAGCGGTCAGGAGACCTGAAGCAATCCCAGGGTAGAGATGCTGCTGCTATTTACAGTGATTCCCTTAATTACTCTTCTTTCTAGTCAGCATCATTAAAAGTTCTTGACAAGCTTACCCAATTGGTTGGGAACAGAAGCATTAGTTATGCATAGCAAGGTATGTTAGGAAACTAGAACTTTTCTACCTGCTTAGACCTTAATTTTCTGCTTATAATTTTTCTTGCTTCACCATTAAGTCTTTAATGCCAAGAACTATAAAGAAAGTCCCACCTTCGTTAAGCACACTGCCTCTGAGACTTCCCATCACAATTAAGGGATTAGCAAACAGGTAACAAAGTAGACCTTACCCCACCCCTTAGAGATCAGAATTAGAGGCACGACTTAGTGAAATAGTTTTAATTTTTGTTGTTGTTGTTGTTGTATTTGTTTTATCTTTTCATCCTTCAGATTATGGACAATTAGCCACCAAGGGCAAAAAATAAAAAATAAAATAAATGGAATAATCATATAGAAGAGTCAAACTCAGTCTGGGACTTTGGGCTTTTTTTCTTTCCTATTTCAATTCTCCCAAAAATTCTGTAGTCCCAATAATGATAGAAACTCCTTTGAAGTGATTTTCAAAGGGTGTGATCACTCCTTCCTAGGAAGGCAGCATGTGTGATTTGAAAATGCATTGCCTTCATGGGCTCAGTGACTTCTGCAGGCATGTACTTCCCTGCTGCCTCTTTCTAGAATCAGTTCTGGGTGGAAGGTGAGAACATGTACAGGAAACATATGGTGATGAGAAATCAAAGTATATAGTTACTTGCAAGAACATTTCTTGGACTAAATACTTTCATGCCAGTCTTCTTAGGGTCATAGGTCACTGATAAGCACCATGAAATCCTTCAGCTTCTTAATTCTCATTCCTAGTGATCATGCCTATCTTTGGGAACTAAACCTATCTGTGAACCCGTTGGTAATCTCAGAACTGAATGACCTCAAAGCAAATTTATATTAAATAAATTGTTATTGTTTAATGATATGGGTCATATTTTCAATAGGATGTGGTGAGGTCTAGAAAGAATATTAAAGGAGAGATTCCTAAGATAAAAGATTCTGAAAAGAGATTCTGAGGTTAGATAAATTTAGAACATAATATATACTAAAGTCCTTAATGATTTACTTTACACATAAGCATAATAAATGCTCTGAGAACTTCTGTAAAGAAAGATTTCTGTTTAACTTTATCAGATGATTTCAAAACACTTTTAACCATGAAAATCTATTAATATCTTGCAATTCGCCCCTCAAAATATGGGTGGGCAATGTGAATGTTATGGTGTTTTCCAAACCCCTTGAAGTACTGAGTAATTTACATAAGGATGCATTTACAGGCTGTTGCAAATACATTGATATAGAAATATTTAGATAATTAAATTAAAATATCTTTATGAATCACTGGTTAATTATAGGAAAGTATCTTTTGTTCATATGCACATTTCATTTGAACCAAAAAATATTTTAGCTGAACTGCTTATTCACCTGACCAGCAGTATCTAGTATCTCCATGGTGACAACTTCATCATCGATGGTTGCTTGGTGTCGGTAGGTTGATTCTGAGGGAATGAGAGAAAAAAAAGACAACAAAAAAGTAAATAAGATCATAGTTTGATTTGATTCTTAAAATTATAAATTTGTCACAGGAGTATCCCTATTTTATGGTGTAAGTGAATGTGCACAGCAGGAAGGAAAAAATGTGCAAGAATGTGCTGTCTTTATACCCGCAGAGTTCTCAGAAGTAACAGGTAACAGTCTTTCAGGATATAGCTCACGAGAGTCTCTTTGCCTCTTGTTCATTTTAATATCCTATGAGGTCAGCTTCCTGATGCTCTCTGCCTTCTACAATGAGGCCTCCACATTCTAAAATGAGAAAGTTATTCCTACAGAATGCATTCACTAACCAATCAGCAAACCAAACAAATCTAGAAGTTTCTTTCCCATCAGGGTAGTCAGTAAGCCAGTGCTTTTAGTTTTCCCCCTGTTTACCTCATGTTCCTGACTCACTTCTTCATCTCATCAACTATTTTAAAGTTCTTTTTTGAACACAGTTTTATGTTACTTTGCTGTAAATCTACTCAAAACATAAACTGTAAGAAGGAGACTTAACCCAGTAGCATAACTGCCACCAGCCCTGGACAATGATTACTGTCCCGGGCACTGCACATTGCTGACGTCTTTTATGAGAATTAAAATTTAAAAATGAGATCATACTCAATATATTTTAATAAATATTGTTCTCATTCTCCTGGAATATGCAATCTGATTCTTAGTTCTGGACTATTTCACCCCCTTACTCTTTTTTAAAAAGTGTATTTTTATTGCTTTTTACAGAGAGAAAGGGAGAGCGATAGAGAGTTAGAAACATCGATCAGCTGCCTCCTGCATACCTCTTTCTGGGGATGTGCCTGCAACCAAGTTATATGCCCTTGACCTGAATCGAACCTGGGACCCTTAGTCCGCAGGCCAACGCTCTATCCACTGAGCCAAACTAGTTAGGGCCACCCTCTTACTCTTTTAAGTTAAATGGGAGATTATTGTTTTGCGGGATTTAATGCTCTAAAATACCATTAATAGCGACTCATCTCTAAGTGTTCTGCCCTCATTTCCTTCTTCATCCCCGGAGTCCCAGCTTGGGGCCAGAGGCCCAGAGAGCAGTGCAGGCGCTGGAACCACACCCTGTACCTCCTCCGAGGTCCTGGTGACCTCCCAGCTGCCTCCCCTCTCTAAGGGGCTGGCATCGGCCCACCCCAGAGCCTGCAAAACAGAGTCTGGGCTCCCTTCCATCCCTTTGCACCAAAAGTCTGACAGACAGGGACATTTTTCTCTGCTGCTTCCATGATAAATAGGATATGAATTTCAACCACAGAAGACCGCAGTAGGGGGAAATAGAACATAATGGAAACTGTATGAAGTTGCGTGACTCTTTGGCTGCTAGTGAACCGAAACGAAAACGATGAAATGCAGGAAATGAGGGAATGTCTGCCACCGACGTAGCCTAGCGGCGGGTGGCAGCAGTCATTTCATCTAAGCCCAGCGCTGGTTTCATGCCATTTTGAGCATTTTTTTTTTCGTTGAGTTTCTTTCCTTCAGCACCCCTGACTACATGTAAAACAGTGGAAGTATTGCCCAGAGAGGCAAAAGGCTGTACCATGTGCTAGTTTTCCTAAAGATAATTCTAAAAAAATATGTATTAGGTATTTTTTGAAACTAATCTCTGCTACTTATTTTATTAAAATATTTTTATTGATTTTAGAGAGGGGAGTTAGAAGCATCAATGAGAGAGAAACATTGATCAGCTGCCTCCTGCATGCCCCCTACTGGGGATTGAGCCCATAAGTCAGGCATGTACCCTGACAGGAATCCAACCTGACCTCCTGACTCATGGATCAACGCTCAAACACTGAGACACACCAGCTGGGCTCTACTATTCATTTTAGAATATTAAAGAAAATGTGTATGTGTCTGAAGGGTAGAAACACTTCTCATTTTTCTCATATTGACAGAATGACATTTTGAGTGTTTTTTATGGGGGATGGTTATTTTAGAAATATTTCTAAAGGAACCAAAATTTGTATACTTATAAAACCAATATTAGTACAAATATGGAATTAGGCATATTAAAAATTACGTCTGGATTGCACTGTATATGAGAGATACACAGCTTAAAGTGTACATTCAGTAAATAGTATATATTTTTTATAAATAGAAGTATATTTTATATACTCGAAGAGAAATTGATGCTCAAAGAGGTACTTTATGGTTGATCCTTTCACTAATTTAGCTTTTGTAGTAAATTTTAACATATTAATATGGACAACTGGCCAAAATAGTAACTACAGCAGTTAGTAACATTGATTTGTGCTAGAGTGGAAACTGTACTAACTTGAGTGCTATTGCTGGTCTAACCATAAACTAGTCACATAATTGTGGATACATTTACTTGGTTGGACTCTCATTCATATTTGTCAAATGCTGATCTCAAAGTTCCTTTCTGTGCCAATAGTAAAGAACTATTGAGTAGTTCTTTGAGTTGGGTAAGTACTTCTGCTTTAATCTTCCGCAGAGAGACTTGTTTTAGGTGTTTCCCTCTCTTTGTATGAACCTTTCTAAGCAGAAATGCAGGCAGGCAGAACCAACCACAAGATAACATCATCACTGAGTTCAGCATATATATCCCAATCCCTACCTTCATCCTTGTCTGAGTCTTCGCTAACCAGATAGACAACAGGATCCATTCAAACACAGAGTAGGGTGCCTCTATGGGGCAGAAGTAGTGATCAATACTGAAAGGCAATCTCTCTAAATGCCCCAACACACCACACACACCACACACACACACACACACACACACACACACACACACACACACACTTGCACATCATCTAAACATTTGTCTGGCCGAAACCGGTTTGGCTCAGTGGTAGAGCATCGGTCTGCGGACTGAAGGGTCCCGGGTTCGATTCTGGTCAAGGGCACGTACATTGGTTGCGGGCACATCCCCAGTAGAGGGTGTGCAGGAGGCAGCTGGTCGATGTTTCTCTCTCATCGACGATTCTAGCTCTCTATCTCTCTCCCTTTCTCTCTGTAAAATATCAATAAAATATATTTAAAAAAATAAAAAAAATAAACATTTGTCTGTGCTCTCTGACATGTTCAGTATTTTCTGAGGGTAATCTGACTCTCTCAGAGAGATTCCGTTCTCTCCTGGGATCTAATCAGAACATGGATCCTATTGTTTTGCAACCAGAACATTGCTGCTACCACCATCAAGAAGTGTTCCTGATTAAATGGTCTAAGCTCCAAATCTCACAAGCTGCAGTGGTGATTATCAAATGCTGTGCTTGACCAGCTCTGGCCTCTGACAAAGATTTCACTGACCCACTGTGAAATGAGAAAAAATTAGGGGAATTTATAATTGTTCAATGTAAATAAATGATTGAACATTTTTCTTAGATTATTATATCCTTCAAAACTCCGGAATGCTAAAAATATTTCTTCTTTTATGGAATGCAAATGTCTATTGAGGGAACAAGTTTAGTTCTTCCTTACCCTCTGCCCCTTGCTTACAACCCTAATTGTAATTCCTATAATATACCCTCTCCATTAAAAAACAAATAGGAAGGAGGGGAAGGAAGAGATTAACCAAAGGACGAATATGCATATATGTATAATTCATGGACATAGACAATAAGGTGGTGAAGGCCTGGGGCAGGGTGGGAACCAGGTGGTGGGGGAAAGGGAGAAAAAGAAAGGGGAATCTGGAGTACTCTCAACAATAAAAATATTTTTTAAAATCCCACACAAACAAACACTAAAATGAAAACATTGTGTCCTGACATCTAAAGAGTTGTGAATCACTTGCTATTATAGTAGCAAACATTTCCTTCATAGAATTATTTCAGAGTAGTAAATATTCCATTTTTTATTAGTAAGTTGAATAGTGTTTATGCCCTTCAGCTTCTCATGGAACAATAATTCTATTACAGAATGGAAAAAAAAAAAACCCTGCTCCATATTTTTAATAAAGGCACTGAATTCAGAATTCAAGACTATTATTTTTTTTGCAATTATCCTACTTTACTCTTTAAACTTTTATTATTCAATTACAGCTGATATTCAATTTTATTTTATATTAGTTTCAGGTGTACCGCATAGTGGTTAGACAATTACTTAGTTTACAAAGTGGTCCCCCTGATAATTCAAGTACCCACCTCTGCTTTTTCATGCAGCCTTCTCTATTGGTGGTGGATTTGAAAAACTCTATGAGAGTAAGAAGTTTAGTTCCGGAAATGCTGACAGCTCTTGGCTCAGCTGGATTGGGAACTCCTCTAGGCTAGAACGTCCGTGACTTCTCACACGTGCGCACACGCAGACACACACCACTCTCCAGCGTGAGTCAGTGAAAGACTCACCTGGGAGTGAGTCATACAACAGATATTCGGGAAGTCTCATCAACGCTCTTGTCGCTCAGCAGCTGCAGCCCTCTCAGAGCAGCACAGTACAAGGCCACTTGAAACAGTTTCTTTATTCTGGTGAGGAAGCCTGCACTACAGATAACTGATGCCGGCAGAATTCTACTTACAACGACTGTTTCTCAGAATCAATAAAACAATAACCAAAGGAAAATTAGTTCACCTAAGGTCTTAACAATAGTAATTACTGGAACATATTCAGAGAGAGTTCAACATTTTTATGAGATCGTTTTTTATAAGCTTCATCTTTTGTTGAGATGTACTGGTATAGCTAAATGAAATTAGCATATTTCTCTACTGAACTTCCATAAATCATGAAGAGTCTCGGGAACTTTGTAAAGCTTATATAAGTAATAGAAATATAAGAAGAGAGTAAGTACTTACTAAGGTGGAACAAACAATAGAAAAATTAAAAAAATTTTTTTTTAACCAAATGCGCCCTAATTGGTTTGGCTCCGTGGATAGAGCTTCGGCCCGTGGACTCAAGGGTCCCAGGTTCAATTATGGTGAATGGCATGTACCTTGGTTGTGGGCACATCCCCCGTGGGGGTATGCAAGAGGCAGCTGATCGATGTTTTTCTCTCATCGGTGTTACTAACTCTCCCTCTCCCTTCCTCTCTGTAAAAAAAATCAATAAAATATATTAAACAAAAAAACCAAAAACCAAATGCATTTTTAAATCCAACTACATCATTTTAAAATTAGGTTGTGGTTATATTAAAAACATATTAAAATGATTGATGTTGAAAAACAATTTACCTAAAAGGAAAAACAGAGAAGTAAAGATCTCTTACATTAAAACATTGATTAACATAAAGATGGGAATCTTCTCAAAGTAATTTATAGTTTTAATGCCCTTCCAATAAAAATTATGTCATATTATGGAAGAGTTTTAAAAATTGACCTGGAAGAATAAACTGGAAATAGCAGCCAAGATAATATTCTAAAATAGTAAAGAAGGAAGACTTTCTGTACTTGGGTATTGTCTTCTAAAGAGCACACAGTGATCAAGAGTGTGGTACTGGTGTAGAATGTGAAAAGCAAATGTAGAACTAATCCCTGGTGTAAATGACCTCACTATACCTGTAAATGGTCCAGTATACCTAGGTTCAACCAACTGTGCATCAAAAATATTTTTTTTTTTTAAAAAGGTTATGTGTTGCTAACATGTACTATATAGTTAGGTCTATTATGGTTGGGTCTGTACTGAACATGTATCAATATTTTTCTTGTCATTATTCCCTAAACCAGTGGTTCTCAACCTTTCTCATGCTGCCACCCTTTATTTTTTAAAATATATTTTTTATTGATTTTTTTTACAGAGAGGAATGGAAAGGGATAGAGAGTTAGAAACATCAATGAGAGAGAAACATCGATCAGTTGCCTCTTGCACGCCCCCTACTGGGGAATGTGTCCACAACCAAGGTACATGCCCTTGATCAGAATCGAACCTGGGACCTTTCAGTCCATAGGCCGACGCTCTATCCACTGAGCCAAACTGGTTTTTGGCTCCTGTGACCCTTTAATACAGTTCCTCATGTTGTGGTGACCCCCAACCATAAAATTAGGCTCTATAGCAGCGTCTCACAACCCACAGGTTGAGAACTGCTAGCAGGGTCGCCCAAGACCATCGGAAAACACAGATATTTACATTACAATTCATTAACAGTACCAAAATTTCAGTTATGAAGTAAGCAAAGAAAATAATTTTATGGTTGAGGGTCACCACAACATAAGGAACTGTATTAAAGGGTCGAGGCATTAGAAAGGTTGAGAACCACTGCCCTAAACAATACAGTGCAACAAATGTCTTAGTATTGTAAGTAATCTAAAGATAAAGCATATGGAAGGATATGTGTAGTTTATATGCTAATCCTATGTAATTTTACATAAGTGATTCCAAAGACAACTGGCTGTATAAAAAGCAGCATTAGAAGTAGAGGGGAAAGGTAGAGTATTTAATAAATAATAGGGTAATAATTAATAAACTATTTGGAAAAATTCTTAGGTTTTCACTTATAGTTCTCATTAAAGTAAGTTCCAGATAGGTTAAAACATTAAAATGAAAGAAACAATAAAGTCTTTCCTATCCCCTTACCTGTTCAATTTTCCTTCAGAGTACTTATCACAAGTGACACATTTAGTTGGCTATTGACTCTTCTTTCTGTACTAGTCAATGAGCTCAAAAGAGCCAAAGCTTTCTCTTTCTGCCTATTGATTTGTCCTCAGCATCTAGAATAATCTGACACATAGGAGCATGTAACAGATACTTGTGAATGGATGAGTAAAGCAATGAAAGGAGGCCCAAGGGGAGAGAAAGTTCCCTTTTGAACTGAATATAGGTGACAGCTACAACAACAGCGATAACAAAACCAGCCCCAGAACAAAAACACCCAGGAATCATCTCTGCCCATTTCACTATCTGAGTCAGGCCAGCTCGGCCTGGGACATGGGCTTGGGAGTGAAATAGTGGATGCTTTTTCTTCTTCCTCTGGGTTTCAGTGTTGGTGCCCTTTAGGAAACCAACTAGGGCATGACAAACAAAAGCTCAAAGGCTTCATTCAGAGTAAAATCTGAACTTAACTTAAAGCCTCTGGATTTTTAGCATTATTTATAAGATAACTAAATATCTCTCTATATAAGACCCTAATATGCAAATAGAACAGCAGAACCTCCGAACAACCGGCCACTATGATGTGCGTGGAACACGGCGGGTGTCAGCAGCAGGCAGCAAAGCATGGGACATGGCAGGCATCGGCCACAGCGGGATGGTGGAGCAGGTGAGCAGGGGTGCCAGACCAAGGAGGGGTGCCGGTCACTGTCATCGGGGCGAGCCTCTGGTGGTTACTGAAAAATTATTTGCTCCCACATGCCACAGTCCCACCTGGCACTTGCACCTGCTGCCGAGGCCAGCCCTGATCTCTCAGCGCTGTCAGTGGGTGCGAGCAGTGGCTGCCGGCCCGATTGCCCCTGAGGGCTTCTCCACCTCCTCCGGCTCCTGAGGGGTTATTGGGGCAGCAGCTGCTGCTGGCACCCACTGACAGCACCAGTCCCGCTTGCATTTGCTGCTGATGCTGGCCCCAATGGTTCCGTACCATCAGGGGTGCAAGCAGGGCTGGTGCCATCTGTGCATGGGAGCAGTAGTCAGTAGTAGCAGGAGCAGAGCCGCTTGCAGACAAGGGATCAGGGGCCACAGCAGGAGGGGCTGGGCAGGGACTTGGAAGATGGGCCAAGACCCACCCCTGTGCCCACTGCAGCCTTGCGGCCCATAGTTCTTTCAAGGTTCACGAATTCATGCACTGGGCTCCTAGTATTTCTAATACATATACCCTGTTTTGAATGATAAAAAATACATATGATAAATACTTAATGTGTTAACATTATTGCCATTTTCAAGATACATATATCAATTTTTGCATGTCCTTTTGTATTTTTAAAATAGGCTCATAGCAGTTTCACTGGGGATAAGAGAGGAAGGTACACCATTTATTTATACATTTTCCCATTATTGTTGCACTGTCCTTGACATGCCATTCTATCTCACAACCAAGTAGCCATGCCCAGTGTATCCTCTGGGTGCCATTGGACCAATGCTACATTTCCTAATGGAAAGGCATCATTTGCACCTACTTTCTTCTTGTCCCTGATTTGACCTGATTTTTTTCCTCTGGGAATTAAAATCCTGCGGGGTTCTAAGCACAGACAGCATGCAGCACGCATCTGGCTTCTTAGAGGACGTCTCCGCATGATTCAATAAAGCACTTCCAAGACATCTGCAAGGTGCTTAAAAATGTCGCAGCAGAAAATGTCATTCTCTCTTTAGGGTCGTAAACTTGGATTGGAGAGTAGGAGGAAAGAAAACTTGACCTACCGAGGGTGGGATCGTATTCCCAGATGAACCGCTTGGTCAGGAATCGCACTACCAGAGCTGTGGGGAAAAAGAGCAACATTTCAAACAAATTTGCTAATTTTCTTATAGTTTTTATCCTTATGAGGAAAGAGAAATAGCCCATCTAATTATACGTGTATTATATTTCCTTGGAATATAAGCCCAATTTATTTATGTTTGTTCCAGTTCTTTTCAATTTTATACTATGGCTTAAAAACTGGTGTACCATTTTACTGGGTTTATTGTGCTTTAATCAACAGCTTAGATTTGCTCCTTTAGACACAGGATTAAAAACAAACAAATAAAAAAAGTCATAATGTGAAAATGCTCACATGTAAAATTTTTAGCCAAACAATGAATTCAGACATGAGCATCATGATACAGGTGTCTAAGCTTTGACTATTGATAACGATTGATATAGGTGAGTTTTAAATGTGATATAATTGTCCCTGTAATGAAAAGACCACTAGCTGGTTATTTGAATTATAAAAATATTCCAAGTTAAGTATTTTATTAGTGACTCATTAAAGCCCATCAAAAGCAATACTACTGAAATACTAGAGTCAGGGCAAGGATCTGACACTGTGCTAGACACTTCCCTTGCATGATCTCTTCAACCCTCACTTCATCCCCAGGAGGCATGTACTGGGATTGGTCCCATTTTTAAGATAAGAAAACTGAGATCCTGAGAGTTAACTACTTTAATTGAGCTCACTTAGATAGTTGGTGGCTGAGTCCGGTTTTTCACCCATGGAGTCTCTTTCTAAGCCTGTAATTTTTCCATTATGCGAAAGGGAATTTTAGGCCTAGCCCTGGGCCATCTGGATAATATTTAACTAGAAGATGGGTCAGAGAAAGAGAATTGCTGAGATATGTGGACTCTATTGTCCTTAAAAGTGTATGAAAAACATGCTGAATTTTTTTATACTTGCATTTTAGTTGAAAACAGTGGTTTTTAATAAATTTTTTTAGAGGGAAGAGTCATGGACCCTACAAAATGCAATAAAAGCTTTGGACCCTTTCTCTGAAAAAATATATACACAATTTGGTACATAATGTTAGCAGCTCATGTGTCCTCTGAAGATGGTAGGTCTTCCTGAGACCCTATTGACCTCAACTAAAGAATCAATGTCTTTCATATTTTATACTTTAAAATATATTTATTATTTGGGTATTTTTATGGAAATGCCCTGTATATAGTAGCTTAAATATGACTAGCTCGTTGAAAGTTACTGTCAATTTTTTCTTTATCTACTAGAGGCCCAGTGCACAAAATTTGTGCACTCAGGGAGGTCCCTCAGCCTATCCTGTGCCTTCTCACAGTTTGGGAGGCCTCAGGGGATGTCTGACTGCTGGCTTAGGCCTGCTCCCCATGGAAGTGGGAGAGGCTTCTACCACTGTCACTGCACTCGCCAGCCATGAGCCTGGTTTCTGCCTGAGTGGCACTCCTCCTATGGAAGTGCACTGACCACCAGGGGACAGCTCCTTCATTGAGTGTCTGTCTCCTGGTGGCCAGTGTGCATAATAGCGACTGGTCATTCCTCTGTCAGGCTAAAACCAGCTCTCTGACAGATCCTGAGGGGTCCCAGATTATGAGAGGGCACAGGCCGGGCTGAGGGACACCACTGGTGCACAATCAGAGCCAGGAAGGGACATGGGAGGGCTCCAACACATGTCTGGTCTGTCTTGTTCAGTCCTGATCAGCCAGACCACAACAGCAAGCTGGAGCACCTGCACCCTGGTGGCCAGAGCGTGTCATAGCGACTGGTCGGCCAGTCAACTGTCTTCCCCCTGGTGGTCAGTGCACATCATAGCGAGCAGTTGAGCGGCCTTAGCATATCATTAGCATATTATAATTTGATTGGTTGAATGGCCGACTGGCCGACTGGACATGTAGCATATTAGGCTTTTATTATATAGGATTGCTTATGTTAGAATCAACAGAGATCTATACCCACTATCATTGTGTTTTATATGAGCGATCACAGTGCCCATTGCAACGAGAGCCTCATAAAACAGACCACAAGCAAATGTGGCTTGGCTGGAGACTAAAAGTAGCAATTTGTTTCTAATTACTGAGTGTAAGGCTGGATGTGAGCCAGCATTTTTTGCAGTGCCTGAAGTAGCAGGCCACTGACCCTGCAGTACTTCCCTCAGGGAGTGACTGTGGTTTTATCTTTAGTCTTCAGTCTGTCGCTCCTCACTCTCTTAAGACTAACACAGTCTTTTTATTGGCATGTAAGAAGTCGTAAGCACCAGGCAGATATTTTTCTGTTTTTATTTTTTTTTCAACTGGTGAAGAAGAGTTTATTCACATGTTGTTGTTGTTGTTGTTGTTTTAAAGGATGGTGTTAAATATCAAAGAGATATGTCCTTTAGAGTCTGTTGGATACTTTTAAAAGAATGAAATAAACATTCTTATTTTAAAATGCCAATATTTAGGAGACATCAGAATCTTTACACTCTTTGTAGTTATTTAAATTCACAGGGGAAAAATGGATATAAAGTAAAAAATGGGCAAGAGGTCATGTAGTTTTCCAAATTTGTTTTTAGGGACATGCAAGAAAAATAAAATTAAAGACTGATTAACTAGTCTGTCCTATTGCTAATTTTTTTTAATTCAATTTACTGGGATGACAAAATCATACAGGTTTCAAGTGTTCAACTCATCTGCATTGTGTGCCCATCACCCCAAGCACAGTCTCCATCCACATTTTCCTCCTCTTTGCCCACCTCCACCAAGCTCCTGTCCCCCCCTTGCCCTCTGAATATCACCACACTGTTTTCTGTGTCTATGTGCTATCCTATATAATAAAAGGCTAATATGCAAATTGTCCCCTTGGGAATTGGGCTGACCGGGAGTTCGACCACCAGCTATGATGTGTACTGACCTTCAGGGGGCAGCAAGGAACAAATAAAGACATTGGCAGGCAGGAAGGAAGGAAGGCCCCAATCGGCCCTGATCACGGGTCAGGCCTAGGGACCCTACCCATGCATGAATTTCATGCACCAGGTCTCGTGTGTGTGTGTGTGTGTGTGTGTGTGTGTGTGTGTGTGTGTGTATTTATGTAGCTCAGTGGCAAAGTGCTTGCTTCCCATGCATGAAGTCCTGGGTTCATTCACCAGCATCTCCATGAGGGTCCTTTTTAAATCATCATCAGCAATAAATATAACTGCCTGCGGAAGCCAAAGAGTTTCATCTTTTGTTAGAATATGCCGTTTTAACTCTAAAGGTTGTAGCCTATAAAAAGGCATTTATCTGGCATCTTTAAGCAATGCACTATTAGAATTAACAAGATTTTTTTTTATATAACATTGGAAGTACCCCAGTTGCAAGACCATTAAAACTAATCATTTGTTAAAGTAACATTTCTAAAATGTATCAGACACTCCATCATCTCTCAGCCCTGAGAATACTGAACATAATTGAATCATTTTTAAATGTCTGGAACTTTGATTGGTGCCCCGTACAGCTATGTGGCAGTACTTTGAGAAGTTGTAGCGTGGTTGGGGCAAAGCGACTCCAGAGTACTAGGGCTGTGAGTATTTTTAGTTTTGGAATACATCCGAATGTATATTTTTAATATACATATAAACATAATTTCTTCCCTCCCTCAAATACCATGGCTTTCTGCCAGTCACAGAGACTATGTGTAATGACCTATCTATTCATCTGCTCTGTTACTTTTATTATTCCAGAGACCGATAAGCCATATTAACAAGCTTGTTAGAATTTTGTCTACTATTGGAGTAAATTAGCTCTGGGGTTTCATTCTAAGGAACTTGTTCTGTTGAACTGGATTCTGGAACACCTCTGGGAAAGGACGTTTGCTGTTGAGAAGTGGCTCCTGCTGACTTTGGATTATTGGCTCCGTTTAGGCAGCCCCCCTCCAGCAGGGCAGTGCTGCTGGGCTCGACCCACAAAATCAATAGAAACATTTTTTATATTCTTTTTAAAGAGACACACATCATTGTCTGATGGTTGCTTTAACAACAGAATCTTACATTTGTTTAAAAATCCAATCTATTTTGAGTGCATTAAAAAACACAGAAAGCACTTTGAAAAACACTAATGTCTTCTTATGTTTCTTATTCAATGATGTGCCTTTGTCTCTCATACAGATTATTCATGGGAAAGACAAACACGTTTTCTATTGTTAGTTCTTCAATAACATATGAATTTAAATTATTCGTCTAAAGAATGAGGACAATTTTACCTCTGTGGATGTGATATCTGTTAAAGGCTCAGCTGTTATTGAAATTGTGATGGAGGTGTGTGGGTGACATTTCACGATTTACTGATGTAATTATAAAACAGCATTTTTTTAGCTCCCGATTTTATTATAAATTTATTATGGCATACAATTTCATTGTTTTATTTTAAGAGAGAGTGGAAGGGAGGATGGAAGGGGAGAGAAAGAGAGAGAAATATCATATCAATTTGTTGCCTCCCTCATAAGCCCCAATTGGGCTGGGATTGAACCTACACCCAGGTACGTGTGCCCTTGATTGGGAGCATCTAAAGGGTCACAGGCTCTCTCAATGCTGAATCCCCCTTACCCTGCTCTATATTTTTATCCCATAGCATCTATCACCCCTAATCTACTATGTAATCTATCACTTTTACTTTTTTATGTATCCTCCTCGGAGAATATAAATAAGAGGTTAGAGCCAATGCTCTAACCTCTTAGCCATACCAGCCAGGGCTATATCAAACAATTTTCATTTGTGATATATTCTACCACTTCTCACCCCCTCCACTACTACCACTCTCATCAGATGGTTTTACATGTTAATAATAATACTGTTGCTTCCTCAATGGTATCCTTACTTCATCTGCACCCCAGAATCCCCTTAAACTACTTTCTACCCAGTAGTCAATGATTCAGTTAAAACTTATACCAGCTCTTGTCACATCTTTTCCCCAAATTCTCCCTGCACTCATCTCATGGGCTTAATATTTATTGGGTACCTACTCTTTTCTATTGTAGGTTTTTGGACTAATCCAATAAACAAGTCAGATTAAGATCCCTGACTTTACAGAGTTTATATTCTCCGAGGAGGATACATAAAAAAGTAAAAGTGATAGATTACATAGTAGATTAGGGGTGATAGATGCTATGGGATAAAAATATAGAGCAGGGTAAGGGGGATTCAGCATTGAGAGATGAAGATGGGAGTTGTTATTTAAGATAGGGTGACCAGGTGATCCATGAAAGAGATGAGGGAAGATATCTTGGAAAATAGTGTTCCAGGAAGAGGTACCAGTCAGTGCAAAGGCCTGAAGGCAGAAACAGTAAGGAACATTAAGCAATGGCCAGTGTAGTAAGATAGGAGGTCATTTCCTGCCACTCTTCCAGTCAGGTCTTCCATAAACACACTACCATTACTACTACCAACACCAGCAATAATGATACTAATAATCTCTCTATATAAAAAGACAGTGGGTCGCTATGATGCCCACTGCAGCCAGCAAACCACCTATTTTGATCCAGGGATGGAGCCTGTTAGCCAACCTCCTGTGGCCCCTCCCTTCGGCTGGCCCCACCCCTGACCAGCCTCTCCCACCCTGATGAGTGCAGGGTTGCTGACTGACCCACCCACCCCCGCAGCTCTACCCTTAGGCTGGCCCCATCCCCAATTGCCTGCCCCACCCCAACAAGGGGTGGGGCCAGCCAGCCAACCTCCTGCATCCAGCCCCACCCCTGATGAGCCCCTACAACTCTGATCGCCTATGGCCTCTCCCCCCTAGAGAGCTCCTCCTCCAATTGGCCCCCCACCCCAATCAGGGGCGGGGTCCCCTGGCCAATTATCCATGGCCCCTTCCCCCAGCCAGCCGGGCCCTAGACTTCATTCCCACCCCACCCTCTGTCCTTACCTTCCCCCTCCCCCCCATTGTCCTCATCCATAGGTGTACGATTTTAATCCAGTCTCTTCCTGCACCCCCACACACCTTTCCCCATGATAATTATCAATCCACTCCCTTTCTTTGCCCCTGATTCTATTATATGCACCAGTTTATTCTGTTCCTCAGATTTTTAATTCACTTGCTTTTTAGATTCACTTGTTGATATATATGTATTTGTTGACCATAATTTTAATCTTTTTTCTTCTTCTTCCTCTTCTTAAAGAATACCTTTCAGGATTTCATATAATACTGGTTTGGTGGTGATGAACTCCTTTAGCTTTTTCTTATCTGTGAAGCTCTTTATCTGCCTTTCAATTATGAATGATAACTTTGCTGGATACAGTAATCTTGGTTGTAGGTTCTCACTATTTATCACTTTGAATATTTCTTGCCACTCCCATCTGGCCTGCATAGTTTCTGTTGAGAAATTAGCTGATAGTTGTATGGGTGCTCCCTTATAGGTAACCAACTGTTTTTCTCTTGCTGCTAGTAAGATTCTCTTTGTCTTTTGCCCTTGGCATTTTAATTATGATGTGTCTTGGTGTGGTCCTCTTCGGATTCCTCTTGTTTGGGGTTCTGTATGCTTTCTGTACTTATAAGTCTATTTCTTTCACCAGGTGAGAGAAGTTTTCTGACATTATTTCTTCAAGTAAGTTTTCAGTATCTTGCACTCTCTCTTCTTCTGGCATCCCCAATAATTCTGATGTTGGTACACTTGAACTTGTCCCAGAGGCTCCTTATAGGATCTTCATCTTTCTGGATTCTCTTCTCTTCTTGCTTCTCCAGAGTAGTGTCCTTTGGCTCTTTGTATTCCAAAACTTTAACTTGATTCATATGTTCCTCCAGTCTGCTGTTGGATCTCTGTATAATATTTTTATTTCTGTCAGTTTATGTTTAATTTCTAGTTGGGTCTCATTAAATTTATCAGCCTTTTCTAGGAAATTCTTGAAAAACCTTATAACTGTGGTTTTGAACTCTATGTCCAGTCTCTTGTTCTCCTTCATCTCTTTCGTTTGAGATCTATTTCCTTGTTTCGGCATTTTTGCTGCTTCCCAGAGTTGGTAGGATCGCTTTGTGTGTTTGGTGTCCTATATGGCCCAGTGGGTCAGTCTCCCCAGTAGTTAAGACTTGACTGTTGCTGATATCACTGGGAGTAATTGACCTCCAGGCCCATTGGATGTGAGTATCAGCTGTGTCTTTATAATGTATACTCCATGAGGGCATTTTATTCTTCACTGTTTTCAACTTTATAAAAGAGTATCTGTCTGGCACACAATAGACTAAAAAATACTTGCTAAATAAATGAACCCAGGTTTGTTTACTTTATTTACCATTATATTTTAATATTTCTATGGATATGATTCAATTCTCAATGGCCAGAATTATTTTCCATATGAACATTGATCTTACAGAGAGGCAAGTTTTCAAAAGTGCATTTTTGTTCATGACTAGATTTCTTCATCCTTAATGGGGGGACTATCCATGACCAGAAACCATGGCAACACAGAGAGAATACGAATTTTCAAGGAGCAGGAAGGACATGTTTATATAATAAGATTTTTGCTTTTCTGTTGAAAAGGTCTTCAAAGATGCAGCAAATGAGGAAAACAAGAATCTAATGATGCAGACATTATATGATACAGACAAGTAGTATGTGATGAGCAACTGTTTCCTTAATCATCTCCTCGGTCATGAACAAGTTCATTCTTTCCACAACAAAAAACAGGATGCCAGGAACCATTTTAGGCAACCAGGAAGACAGCAAAGAAAATAAGAAACAGTTCCTATGCTTGAACAGATGAGAGTCTGCATCTTTGCATGTTCTGGTAAAAATAAAAAGATACCTGGGTAATTTAGAACATTATCCTTTTCAAGTCCTAGTTAAAAAAAGGAAGGCCAGACTGAGGTGAGTCTAACTAACTTTAGTGCCTCAGAGGGGGGAAAACATGTGTTTTCTGGAAGAGAAAAATGTGACAGACAAAATCAGAGTAGTCTGTAGTATAAAGTACTTCTGTTGCATCAGAGACAACAAACCAGAGGGTTTATCTAACATCTAAGAGGAAGGTCAGTTTCACCTTGTTCCCTCCTTTCCCTGGACTGCTGTCATTCTCCTCTCAAATCAAGCCCCCAGATCTAATTTCCTTCTTCCCTGACTCCTGTTCCTTCACATCTTATTCCTGGGTCCTGGATCTTTCTTCTAATATCAACTACCAAGTTCATATTTCCTTTAGCAGTCCTCTTTTTCTATGACTAGCCTCCTTCAAGAAACATTGGCCATTGTGCCTCAAATCAAAGACTGAAGTACAGAGACTTTGGCACAGAGGCATGATCTAGGCCATGTGGGGGCCAGGACAGCTTTTTGAAATTTTAGCTTAACAGCAGTCGATGATTGAGACCAAGAATGTGCCAGTTTGGGATTTCAGGATCCCTAGGAGAAGCCCTTTTAGAATTTGGGGGCTGGACTAAAAGGAGATGGACACAGCCTGGACTGGAAATAAGAGGTCAAAGAACCCAGCAAATTGTGTGACTTGAAGTATCAGGTCTTAAGGAGAGGGGCTCAGAGCAAAGATGTGTGTACAGACATCATACTTCAGGCAGATAAACTGATACCTAAATTTAATAATTTTCAAATGCTTATCCATTTGACTTTCCCATTAAACCTTTCTCTCCTCCCCACATTAGTGAGTTTCACACACATTTATTTAATCAATAACTATTCCTTCAACACCAGGCGAGGCACCAGAAAAAGAGCAAGACAGAGAATTCCCTAAATAAGATATTAGAAATGACTGCGTGTTACAGCTACATTGTGAGCTGAGCGTTCATGAGTGACAGCTCGCTCATTTAGGAAGAGCATTCCAAGCAAAGAGCATTATGTTCCGAGGCCTAGACACGGGAGAGCCAGGATCAGTGAGGAATCACATGTTGTTCAGGGCAGGTTGAATGATGTGTCGGTGGAGCCACGTGGGGGAGAATTTGTGAGGCTCTTCAGAGTCCAGGCTGGGAAGGAGCTTATCTGTCACACTGAAGAGGTTGGGTCTTACCAGGAAGGCTACGGGCACGGGGAGTTCTGTTTAGGGAGGTGGCTCAATTTGATCCGGTCACCTATAAAATTTAATCATGGATTGCATATAGAGAGAGTAAGGAAGACAGATTAGCCCATATGGAATCAAGTTTGGGGTGTTATCGTTATTCTCTGAGGTAGAATACAATGAGGAAATGAGTTAAAGTCAAGCAAGTTTGGACGTGAACCTGTTGAATGAGACATTAACGAAAACATCCAGGTAGAGAAATATCATCAGCCCATCCATCCATCTATTTACCCACGTATCCTCTATCCTTCCCTTCATGCATGCATTGCCAGAGTGACACTTTCTAGCGATTGGTAAATGCATTGGGCATGTATAGGATGTTCCATGTGGATAGTTTAAAGTAGTAGTTCTCAATCTTCCTATAATACAGGGTCTCCCTTTAATACAGTGTCTCATGTTGTGGTGATCCTCAACCATAAAATTATTTTTGTTGCTACTTCATAACTGTAATTTTGCTACTGTTTATGAATCATAATGTAAATTATCTAATATGCAGGATGTCTTAGGTGAGCCCTGTTGAAAGGGTCATTCAACCCCCAAAGGGGTCATGACTCATAGGTTGAGAGCCTCTGGTTTAAACTAGGAAAGTGGAGTTAGCACAGAATTCTTGCTCATCTTATGGTGTCCTCCTTTGCTTCCCATGTCCTCCCCACCTCAACTCCTCAAAATGTCTAACTGAAGTAAAAAAAAAATTAACAGATCAGCCAGGGACAAAAATTTGTTCTTCTACCTGTAGTTTCTGAAGTAGCTCAATCCCCCCTCCCCTACTTCATCTTACCCTTCCTCTATTCCTGTGCTGGTCAAAATAATTTGGCATTAAAAATCCTTAAGCCCTGTAAAACACAGACAGTGAACAACTTAATGGAAATTTAAAATTAATGTAATATAAAAGTGGATGCTTTATAATGCCAGAAGTTAAAATGAGAAGTAAATCAATTCCAGATGGAGGTTTAAGGATTGCCTTTAAGTTATTGTGTTTGTTTAAGCCAGAAAATTTTGACTTACCCTGCATCTGACAAAAAAAATACCACTCTGAGAAAGAGTTACAGAATAAATGTCACTGTTCCTTTGCAAAGAATTTCCTAAAGGGAAATGGTGTAACCTCCAATAATCATTAGGAAGCACTCTTGACTCTGAAAACTTAGCCTGATAGTCTAGCTTTAGGGCATTCCAAGTTCTGAAAATTGACTTTTTTTTTTGCTATGGAATGGCAAGGTAAAGGTTAATATATATATATATATATATATATATATATATATATATATATATATAGTGTTTATGTTGTTTTTCTTTTCTTTTTTTCTATAAAGGTTAATTTGATAGTGACAACTGGTGGGGATGACTAATGAGAATGGGAAAACTGCCAGGACCATGACTTGCAATTTCCAACATGTTTGATAGGAAAAAGAAGTATGCAAATGCTTATAAAGAATGTAAAATAAAAAAAAATAACTTTATTTTTAAATAAAAAAATTAACTGCGTGATTGAATGAAAATAAATTCTTGGATTTAAATTTGAAACAGGAGAGATTAAATTTGGAATATGGGAATCAACTGGTTTGGTTTTGCCTTTTCATTTATATCTTAAAGGTTAATAAATTAAAAGCTATAGATTCTGTGCCCAATAATTCAAACCAGTTTTATATAAGTTGAAATTTATTATTTGTTTTAATTACAAGTGGTGGCTTTGAAACATATCATTAGATTTCCCAAATGAGAGTTTTAAATTTAACAATTTATAATTTATTGTCATTTTAATTATAAATAATACTAGAGGCCCAGTGCACGAAATTCATGCACGGGGTGGGGGGTGTCCCTCAGCCCAGCCTGCACCCTCTCCAACCTGGGATACTTCGAGGGATATTAAACTGCCTCGAGGTATCCCAGTCAGACATCCCTCTCACAATTAAAACGCCGCAGGACAAATTGTTAAAAATCAGGACTCTCCCACCAAAAGTGGGACGTCTGGTCACCTTACCCTAACCACTTCTGCCTGCCAGCCTGCTCACCCCCTAACCACTCCCCTGCCAGCCTGATTGATGTCAAACTGCTCCCCTGCCAGCCTGTTTGCCCCAACTTCCCTCCTCTGCCAGCCTGGCCACCCCTAACTGCCCTTCCCTGCAGGGTTGATTGCTTCCAACTGCCCTCCCTTGCAGGACTGGTGCCTCCCAACTGCCCTCCCCTGCTGACCATCTTATGGTGGCCATCTTGTGTCCACATGGGAACATGATCTTTGACCATGGAGTGATGGTCAATCTGCATATTATTCTTTTATTGGATAGGATATAGGCCTGCTGGTTTGCCCTGAAGGGTGTCCCGGATCAGGGTGGGGGTTCCCTTGGGATGTAGGGCAGCCTAGGCGAGGGGCCTGTAGTGATTTGCAGGCCAGCCATGCCCCCTGGTGACCCAAGGAGAGGCCCTGGTATCTAGAATTTATTTATCTTCTACAACTGAAACTTTGTAGCCTGGAGCAGAGGCCTAGGCTGGCCAGAGTGTGTGGAAAGCTTGCTTTCATTGCTGGGGAAACCTAAGCCTCTCTCAACTGCTCTCTGTGGCTGCAGCCATCTTGGCTGGGGTTAATTTACATACTTGTTCTGATTAGCTGGTGGGCATGGCTTGAGCGGAGTGATGGTTAATTTACATATTACTCTTTTACAAGGTAGGATTTCACACCAAGTGATATTATTTGTATTACATTAACTATTTTCTAAAATTTTAAGAGATTTGGATATAAAATTTGGACTTTTAATTTTTAATTTGTTCTGGAAGAAGAAACAAATATGTTAATATCTTAATTTTTCCCATGCTTATATTACCAGAGCATATAAGAAGTTGGAGATTGGGAATATTTGGACTTTATTGAGGCATAAAAGTGATCCGAAGGAACTAAGTATCCCAGAGAAATAGAGAAATATCTTGTATAACTCCACTGGATGCCTTTTTTGATAAAGAATCATGGATTTTTACAAGTTACTCTGCTTATACATACTCTCTGCTCCACACTCATTTTGCTTCCTGCCTATATGGACACATGTAGATTTACAGGCTGTGCCAATGACTCTAGCCTACAGGTGTAGGGGTGACCACTAGCAATAGAGTATCTCCATCTGCAGCCGCATCACCAGTCCTACCTCTATCTTAAAACAAAACAAAACAAAACAAAACAAAACAAAATCTTAAAAAAAACATGGAGACTTAAAATGTCATATTGTATGTGGAAAACTTGAGCCTGGTAAAATAAGGGAGTGAGAGGCATTGGGGGAGACTGGGCTGGAAAATTCCCACATTATGAAGCACTTACAAACTAAGCTATGAAATTTATAATTATGCTTAAAATGACGAGAAGGCATGATAGTATTATAAACACAGGGATGAGATGATCATCGCTTTGTTTAATAAAGGTCATGCTGTTTCAGTGTCAAGATGAACTGGGCAGGTGCAGGTAAGGCTGGAGACAGGAAGGGGGCTATTAAAGAGCTATTCCAAATCTACAAAAGAAAAAAGAACAAAGTAAGACAGGATGGTTCTTCCTCCCATTATTATATGTGGGTGTCAAGTTGTGATTGGAATTATGCAGCATGAGGTCAATTCAGTCTGATGCCTTTCACTTAGCAATGTGCATTTAAGGCGCCTCTGTGTCATGTCCTGGATCGAGAGCTTTTTTCTATTTACTGCTGAATATTTCTGTGTATGGATATACGGTTTGTTTATCCAGTTACCCTTTGAAGAACATCTCGATTGCTCCCCATTTTTGGCAATTATGTTTTGGCTGTAAACATTCGCATGGAGGTATTTATGTAGACATAAGTTATCAGACTGCTTGGGTAAATATTTAGAAACACATTTGCTGGATTATGGCAAGATTATGTTTAGTTCTATAAGAAACTGCCAAACTGTTTCCCAAAGTGGCTGTACCATTTGCACTCCCACCAGAAATGCGTAAGTTTGTTGTTTCAAATCCTTCTAGCATTCCATATTATCAGTTTTGTTTTAATTTGGGGGAGGGGGGATTTTTGCCATTTTAATGGGTTGTATTGTTATCTTATTGATTCCTTGTAATTCTCTAATGACAAGTGATGTTGGGAATATTTCATATGGCTATTTGCCATCCATATATTCTTCGGTGAGGTGTTTGTTCAGATTTTTTGCTCATTATATAAAAACTAGAGGCCTGGTGCATAAAATTTGTGTATGGAGGGTTTGTCCCTCAGCCTGGCCTGCACCCTCTCCAATCCGGGATCCTTTGGGGGATGTCAAACAACTGGTTTAGGCCTGACTCCCTGTACCTCTGCCTGCCTGATCCATCACCCCTAACTTCCCTGCTGGCCTGATCGCCCTTAATTGCCTCTGCCTCAGCCCCTACCATTGTGGCTTCTTCTGGAAGGAGGACCACACCAGATGACCGGAAGATGTCCGGTCAACACCCGGTCTAATTAGTATATTACCCTTTTATTAGTATAGATATTCTATTGTTTAGAACAGTTTTAGGTTACAGCAAAACGAAGAAAAAAATAGAGGTCTACCCTTGGCTGGTTTGGCTCAGTGGATAGAGCAGGGGTGGGCAAACTTTTTGACTTGAAAGCCACAATGGGTTCTTAAACTGGACCGGAGGGCCAGAACAAAAGCAACCTGACCATGCTGGTACTCTCATATTGGGCTGCTGGTGAAGAAGCAGAGGGGAGAGCAAGAGAACCTTCCGCTTTTTCGGCTCCGAGGGCCGGATAGAACAGCCGAATGGGCCGTAGTTTGCCCATGGCTTGGATAGTGTTGGCCTGTGGACTGAAGGGTCCCAGGTTTGATTCTATCCAAGGGCATATGCCTGGGTTGCAGGCTTGATCCCAGTAGGGGGCGTGCAGGAGGCAACTGATCAATGATATACTCTGTCATCATTGATGTTTCTCTCTCTCTCTCTCTCCACATCTCTCTGAAATAACAAAAGATTTATATAAAAAATATAGAGTTCCCTGTATCCCCTACCCCTATACATGTACAGCCTTCCACACTATTGACATCCTACAACAAAGCAGTACATTTGTGACAATGGATGAATCTACAATGAGACATCAATATCACCCAGTTGACAGTTTACATTAGGGTTCACACTCTTGGGGTTGTACATTCTATGGGTTTTATAAATGTATAACCCTATATAATAAAGAGGTAATATGCAAATTGAGCATCACTCCAAAACACAAGATGGCTGCCCCCATGTGGTAAAAGATGGCCACCCCTATGTGGACTCAAGATGGTCAGGCAGGGGAGGGAAGTTGTGGGCAATCAGTCCAGCAGGGAGGGGCAGCTGGGAGGCACCAGGCCTATAGGGGAGGGCAGTTGGGGGGGGATCAGGACAACAGGGGAGGGAAGTTGCAATCAGGCTGGTAGGGGAGCAGTTAGGCATCGATCAGGCTGGCAGGGGAGTGGTTAGGGGGTGATGAGGCTGGCAGGCAGAACCAGTTAGGGGCAATCAGGCAGAGGCAGGCAAGCGGTTGGGAGCCAGCAGTCCTGGATTGTAAGAGGGATATCCCAGATTGGAGAGGGTGCAGGCTGGGCTGATAGATCCCCCACCACCACCCCATGCATGAATTTTGTGCATTGGGCCTCTAGTGACATATAATTACCATTATAATATCATACAGTGTAGTTTTACTGCCTTTAAATTGTGCCTAATCATCCCTCCCTTTATTATACTACTGGCAATCAATGACATTTTAATTGTCTCCATGATTTTTCTTTTTTCTAAAAGTCATATATTAGGAATCACATAGTATATAGTCTTCCAAGATGGCATTATTTACTTAGTAACACACATTTAAGTTTTTTTCATGTCTTTTCATGGCTTGACTGATCATTTCTTTTTAGTACTTAATAATATCCCATGGTCTGGATATTCCACTGTTTATTTATCCGTTCACTAATTGAAGAACAACTTGGTTGATTCCAAGTTTTGGCAAATATGAATAAAGCTGCTATAAACATCCAGGTGCAGGTTTTTGTGTGGACATATGTATTCAACTCCTTTGGGTAAATACCAAGGAGCACAATTGCTGGATTGTATGTTTAGTTTTGAAAGAAAATGCCAGTTTCCCAAAGTGGCTTATAATTTTACATCCCCACCAACAATAAATGGAAGTTCCTGTTGCTCCACATCCTTGCTAGCATTTGGTGTCAGTGTTTTGATTTTGGTGATTCTCATAGGTGTGTTGTGGTATCTCATTGTTTTCATTTTCAATTATATGACATATGACATGGAGCATATTTTGACATAGTTCATTGGCATCTGTCTCTATTCTTTGGTAAGGTGTCTGTTCAGAGCTTTTGCTCATTTTAAAAATCAGATTGTTTTCTTATTTTTGAGTCTTAAGAGCTCTTTGTATATTCTTGATAATAGTATTTTATTAAAATGTCTTTTTTTTGCAAATATTTTCTCCTAGTCTGTGGCTTGTCTTCTCATTCTCTTGATAGTGTTTTTCACAATTTTTTTTTAATTTTAAAGAGGTTCATTTTATGTCTTTTGAGAAGTTTTTGGTGGTTATTCTATATTTACAATATATATATACAATTAAATACACTTTAAAACAATATTGTACTGCTTCACAGATAGTGCAAGTTATTTTACAACACGATAGTTCCAATTCTACTTCCTATCCCATAGCATTCATCATTCATTTCACTTATCTAGATGCTGAAATTACCCAATACATCATTACTATCATTTCTTTGAGCTATAGTTATCTATTAGATCAGTTAAGAAAGAAAACATTTAATTTACCTTCATTTATTCCTTTTGTTTTCATGTAAATCTGAGTTTCTGACCTATATCAGTTTTCTACTCCATGAAGAACTCCTTCTAACCATTTTTGCAGAACAGCTCTGCTAATGATGAATTCTATTAGTTTCTATTTGTCTAAAAAATCGTTATTTCTCCTTTGCTTTTAAAGAATAATTTCACTGGCTATAAAATTTTAGGTTGGTGTATTATTTCTCTACGAACCCTTTAAATAATTATTATACTTGCTCCTCAATAGGTTAGATAATCCCACCCCAGTCCCAGTTTTTTCTAAGATATTGTCTTTATTTTTGTTTTTTCTCCCACGAGTTGGAATATATATTGCTTTTGTATTCTCTGGACTTTTTAGATGTATGGCTTTGGTGTCTATCATTAATTCTGCAATATTCTCAGTCATTAGTTCAGATATTTCTTCTGCTTCATTCCCTTTACTTTCCTTGTGGTATTCCAACTATTCAATTTTACACCATTTGAAATTATCCTACATTTATTTGATATTCTATGTTTCCCACCCTCCATTAATTTGTCCCTTCTCATTTCAGTTTAGAAAGTTTCTATTGACATATATTGATGCATACTAATTCTTTCCCCAGCTATGTCTGGCCTATCGATTTATAGAGAAAAAGCATTCTTCATTTCTGTTACAATACTTTTGATTTATAGGAAATCTTATTAATTTTTTATGAAGTTCCCATTTCTCTGTTTTCATTATCCATGTATTATTACATTTTGTCTACTTTTTATATTAGAGACCCATTCGTAGTTCCATCAGCTTTTGTCCATGTCAGCTGATCTTGGCTATGGTTTTCTGTATTTGCTCTGTCTTTCTCAAGTAGCTTGTCCAGCAACTTCCAATTTTTAATGGTTCAAGAAAAGTAATGATTTTGTTTGGCATTTTTCTTATTGTAAGTAGGTTCCAGAGCTCCTTTACCATATTGTTATTGATGCATCTTCAATATTTTTTCCATTTTCTTTCAGCTCTGACATGCATTATATGTATTTTAGTATATTTTAAGTGTTTAACAATACTAAGACAAATTGCACTGACCTTCAGTGGCATCATAGGGCTTGAAATAGAATTCACTGATAAGTTTTCAACATTTCAAAATTAGTTTTATTTAGTTTATTTCTATTTTTTTCAAGTTACCCATATTCACCTAACTTTACAGATTTTATAAAGATGTGTAGTATATGCCCAAGTGACCAGCCAACTGGCCGGTAGCTATGATGTGCACTGACTACCAGGGGGCAAATGCTCAACGCAGAAGTGGAAACCACAGACCCAAAAACATGGAACAGACTAATGCACCTCAGAGGGAATAGGGGAGAAGGAAGGGTAGAAAGAGATCAGCCAAAGATCTTATATGCATACTAGAGGCCCAGTGCATGAATTCGTGCACTGATGGGGGTCCCTCAGATTGGCCTGTGACAATCGGGCCAAAACTGGCTCTCTAACATTCTCTGTGGGATCCCAGATTATGAGAGGGCACAGGCAAAGCCAAGGACCCCATTGTGCACTGGGCCTTTAGTATATATATAAAATTACAAACTCTTGCTTATGCTCTAATAATAATAATAATAATAATAATAATAATGTGTTGATTTTTTCATATACTCATAAACTTATATCTTACCTTTAACCTTAATAATCCCAGAGTCATTACTTTATTCAAATTAAAAGGTTGCACTTCAGATTAACTTTGTTGATTTTCTTTTCTTTTTACCAAAAATGACGCAAGCATATTCTCTTGCTGACAATTTATTTAAGAGTAACAAAATCTAACAGCTAGACATTATGGACAGAGAGCAATGTTTCCGCACAATTCACTGGGGTAGTTTATATGAAGATTTCTTTATACTTCATCTTTTTTATTCATTTTGTTCTGAAATAAATTAACTTTAAAAGTTCACCAAATCACTTATTACTGGTTATACATGCTCCTTATTATGGATGTATGGTTGATAAGACTCATGTGGTGTGATTAGAATATCAATTATAAGTTATTGATAGTGATTTATCAATTAGCCTCTTTTTCTGTTTTGTTTTTTTCTAGCATTCCCTCCCCCCCCCGCCCTGGATAATAACAACATTTTGAGTTAGAAGGGGAGAGATAAAAGAAAGGGTGGGAGAGAAAAAGTAAATGTAATACCAGTCTCTTTCATTAAATGACCTAAAACATCACTGGCATATCTTTATACACACTTTCTGAAGCCATATTGTCATTGGTATGTTCTGCTTTTGAAGTAATTGGCACAGATTTTGATGCATATGTTGGAAAAATCACACAACTTCACCAGCTCTCTTCTAGCTGCCCAAACTCTTTCGTTCTTCACAGTGTGGGATATAAAAACAATCTTCACCATAGCAGGGAGTACATTTGGATAAAGAAAGAATAGAGTGTCCTCACAGAACCCTTATTTCAAATCCAAGGTATTTGGTTCAATGATCTTCTTTGGTACATGCTCTTCTGGGGACGTGGGAAGAGGTGGTGGGGTATTTAAAGTGGTAGGACATGTTGGTAACTATTACCAAATGCATTTAATATATATCAGGCTTGTATTTAAGCCCACTAAGAATTAATTCAACAGTAATTAATAATTCCTTCCATAGAACAACTAGAGAAAAGACAAAGCAAGATATATATTTTTCTATAAGTTTTAGAGTTTGAGACAAATATTCACAGGTTTAACCCATTTCATGAAACAAGTCTTTACGAACCACTATTATGTGCGTGGCACTGAGCTGGTTGCTGAGTAACAGTACTAGCCATGAGGCTTTATTTTGTTCTTGTTCATTCACTCAATATTAATTGAGAAACTAGAATGTACCAGACTCCTTTAAGATGTTAGAGAAGTAACCAAATAGATCAAAGCTTTGTCCCTGAAGCCTTATGTTCTTTAGAAAGACAAAGATTAAATCTAAAAACAGGTCTAGTGTTAAATCTACACTAATAAAAGAAAAGCAGGGGGATTGCAACAAGATGGCGGCACAGGTAAACGCCTAACTGCAGCCTCATTCAACAATTTCAAAAAATACAACTAAAATATAAATTGGACATTATCCAGAACTACAGCAAAGTTGACTGACTGGAAATTGTACAACTAGAAGGAAAGAGAAAACCAGAAGGAAAATGAGAGGAGCTGTAAAAGCTGAAGGTACGGAGACAGGGTGCCTGCGCGGGGAGAGGACGGAGCCGGAGAGGAGGGGCGGCTGAGTGCCTGGCTGGCGTTCCCTAGCGGGAAGGAGATAAAAGCTCCAGACTGTGCTGAACCCCAACTCCAACTGCACTGAACCCCAGTTCTGGGCGAGACCCTGGGGTCTCAGGCTCATACAGAGGGAATATGGGCTGAAAGGTGGAAGTTCAGGTGTGCGGCGAAAGGCAGAGCCCCGGAGTCGCACACATTTCACTCAGAGGACAGATGGTTGATTGAGCTGCTGGATTTCCCTGGCAGAAAGGAGACATAAGCTCCGTACTGCTCTTAACCCCACTTCCAACTGCACTGAACCCCAGTTGTGGGCTTGTTAGGGGAGAGACCAGACTGTCTGGTAGCAGGCGAAACTCTAGGACGCCTTTCTCTCAGAGGTGCTTGCAGTGAATACCAAAGGACACTGAGGTACACTGAGACTCAGGAACCTCAGAGGGCGGGGTTAGCCAGAAGCCAAGGCTGTAGGCTCCACCCTGAAACTCCGCCCCATCCAAGCTGAAAACGGAGGCTTTTTCAGGTTTCCAAGTCTAGTGGAATAAGGCTGTCTCCTGGCATAGACACAACTGATCCTCCCAACCTACCAACTTAGGGAAGCAGCGAAAATCAAGAGGGTGCAGGCTAGGCAGAGGGACACAACCCCTGTGCATGAATTTTGTGCATCTAGCCTCTAGTAGGGTAATAAGTGCTATGGAGAAAAGTAAAGCAGAGAAATGGAAAAGGAGTGGAGGGGTTGGAATGGTGTATGTTTTAAGAAGGGTGAGCAAGGAAAACTTCACTAGTAAGTTGTCATCTTGGCAGAGACTTAAAGTGGGTAATGGAGTGGGCCATCTACGTAGCTGGGGAGAGACTGTTCCAGGCAGAACGAAGATCAAATGCCAAGACCCTGAGGCAGATATACACCTGGTAAGTTTAACTAAAAGGAGGCAGTCGTTGTGGCTAGAGTAGAGTGAACAAAGGAAAGATTGGAAGAAGTGAAGTAGATGAGTGTAAGGATGTTGAGTGGAGGCAGAGACATCAGATCATCATGAGGAAAGTGATGTAAACTTATTGCTGTGTGGATAATAGACTTTCTGGGTTAGGGCAAGGAAAGTAGTGAGAGCAATGAGGAGCTTACAGTGATAACTGAGATCATGGCATTTTGGACCAGTGGAGGTGATAGGAAATAGATTTGCTTCTGGATTGGCTATGGAGTGTGAGAGAAAAAGAGGAAATTGGAAGGATGGAGTGCCATTTCCTGGGATGAGAAAAGGATGTGGGTAGAGAGAAAGATTTTAGAGGACAAGTCAGGAGTCAGTGTTGATTGAACAAGTACAGTTTCTGACATCATTTCGACATGCCATGGAGATGTTAAGAGGCAGTGGGATGTAAGAGCCTGGAGTTGAAGGCAGAGATCCAGGCTAGAGATATAAATTTGCAAATATCTCAGTATGAATGTGGTATTTAAAGATACAAGATGGATGAGGTCACCTGGAGACAGCATGGATGTAGGAGCAGCCTGAACACTGGGACATCATTAACTTTTAACATTTGGGTTGATGAGGGGTAAATCAGAAAAGGTGACAGAAAATATAGTAGGAGGAAAGCTAAGAGAGTTTAGAATCCCAGAAGCCATAAAAAGAAAGTTTTTCATGAACAAAGGGTTGACCAACTGTTTTGAATACTGAAGATAAGTAAGAGGAGGACTTACAATCGGATTTAACTATGTGAAATCATTGGCAATGGGCGGATGTGGATAACGGCTTAATTGGAGTGGGCTCAAGAAAATATAGAGAAGAGGAAAGAAGAAGTAAATGTAGGCTTTTAAGCTATTATCCGATAGGTCTAAATAACATAACAGTTCTTTGCAATGTACCCATCTTAAACATTTATTAGCTATAATTTTGTTTGATGGCACCATGGTGAATCACACAAATTTAGTGAGATATATATTCAGCGACTATTTAGTAGTACAGCAAATTTAGTTTTAATGTGCAATGCTATAGAACCAAGACCAGAACGGAATGAAAAGTAGGGGATAATGTGATGAAGCAGACACTTAAAAGTGTTTTTTTAAGCAGGAAATCTCTTGGATCTTTTCCCCCATTTTCTTTTCCCATTTAAACTACACCTTGACCTCTGCTCTCCCAAGGGAAGGGAAGCCAGAGCACAACTACAAAGAGAAACCAGGCACTTGTCCCTTGACTTTAGCATTCCAGAGGCCAAGATCTTGTCCTTTAAGCTTAGATTATAGTCAGAACCCCCTTCTTACCCTCAGCCCTTAAACACCCCCATCCTCAGATGCCTGAGGTAAACACTATTTCTGGCCAAGGAAGAGAGAGGACATCAGAGAGAAAAGCAAGTGATAGAAATTTTGTTGTGGGCCTATGTCCCTTCCCTAGGTTGAGCCAGTGATGTGGGGTTAGAGAAGAAGAAAGGGGCAGAGATATCCCTAGGCAGATTTAGGGCATTTAGAACAGGGGAGGACAGCTCCTCCATAGCCAACCTTGGCCCCAAGAGCCCTCATCATATGCCTCATGACTAAGAAGGTACAGGAAGGGCAGCTCATGAGATGAGCAGGCAGATAAATCTCAAACAGGACAGAGAGCTACTGTCCAGATGCTTGGCACACCCAAATGCTGGCCACAGCTGTGCTGCCAAGAGCCAGTGGGCCCGGGCATGCCCAATACTCTGCCAGGGGATTTCAACAGCAGATGTGCTCAGGTTCATCAGTGGATGGTACCCAGGGGAAAGACCACCTAGGGTACCCATGCCAGCAGACACCTGGAGAGACATATGGAGAAGAACTTCCAGTGCTTGATGTAAGCCCTCCTATGTTTTATCTCACAACAGGGAGTAAAGAGGTGGCAATAAAACCCTACAGTGGCTGAACCATTATTCCACTAAAAGCAAACAAATAAATTACAGGCTACGCTCACATAAAAAAAAAAATGGACTACTTTAAGTTTCATGTCAGAACACAAAATACGACTTAGCATTAATATTAGGTTGTTTTAGAGAAGTGTACCAACTACATGAGACCACAATTGCATAGAAAACGTGCTTACAGGCTCTTTGGGAGAAGCTGTGACGCAGGGACATGTAACACTGTACTTGGAATGGTCGGAACTGAATTTGAATCTTAGCCCGGTTACTTTCTCTGGAATCCCAAGCAAGGTAATGATGCTCCCTGCGCTCTAGTGCCCTTTCTTATAAAAGGAGGACAAGATTTTGCCGAAGCCGATTTAGCTCAGCGGTAGAGCCTCGGTCTGCGGACTGAAGGGTCCCAGGTTCGATTCCGGTCAAGGGCATGTACATTGGTTGCGGGCACGTCCCCAGTGGGGGGTGTGCAAGAGGCAGCTGGTCGATGGTTCTCTCTCATCGACGTTTCTAGCTCTCTATCTCTCTCCCTTCCTCTCTGTAAAATATCAATAAAAAATATATTTAAAAAAAAATAAAAAAAAATAAAAGGAGGACAAGTCAATGTACCTCACAAGACTATCTTGATGATCAAATTTCATGTATATGTGTTTTGTAAACTCTCATTGTTCTAAACTAAAGGGTAAAGAGACTGGTACCAGGTGCTGCAATGCACCAGGCTCCTTGTACTATGATAAAATTCTATGCCTTTTGCTAGAGGCCCGGTGCACAGGATTTATGCACTGGTAGGGAGCATGGCATGCGGGGATTGGCCTGCTATAGCAGCCCTGTTCATCCGGTCAGCCGAGCGGTGCTTCCACTGTGCTGTGGGAGTGCACTGACCACCAGGGGGCAGCTTCTGCATTGAGCATCTTCCCCCTGGTGGTCAGTGCACATCATGGCAACTGGTCGACCTGTTGTTCTGGTCGTTCCACCATTTGGTTGCTGGGCTTTTATTATATGGAATATTTCATATACAGGATGGGGCAAAAGGCTTACAGTTATTAATATGTAAAATAACACAATGATTAATAATACAAGAAGAAATTCTGTGTTTTGGGTACTCACAATTGCAAACCTACTTTTGCCCACCACTGTGTAATATATTGCATTTCCTTACATTATATTACATTCTGAGCTTTTCTGGGATAGCCTTATTGTACTGCTATCATCTTGGCATACTTTTTGATCATGCCCCTTTCACTCTCAAAAGTATTTTGGTTTGGATGATCAATTACATGGTCACCCTATATTTACTTTCTATACAATCTCCCTGCAGGGTAAAGAAGGTATTTTTATCTTTTCCATGGGTGAGGCATCTGAAGCTTAAGTGGCTTTCGTAATATATCTCTGCTCTCACAGCTGTTCTCGCTGCGTTACTGAAAAATCAAACCTAGGTCCGTCAGCTTGACAGGTCTGTCCTGGCTGCTGTCCAATCGTACCAGGTATCACATTACCCTGCTGACGACGCGTGTGTAGACTGGAGCACTTCCTCCGGAGCGCAGAGCGTGGGCCCTTGTGGACTGACAGCAGCAAGTCAAGAGCAGAGTGCAGGCTGAGCCTTGAATTCCTGAGCCGGCAGCCTCCCAAATCCTGTTTACCTTCAGCGATCTGGCCTTCGCCCTGGCTTGGCAAGCAGTACAGAAGCATGCAGATGAGCTGTAAGCAAAGCAGCTCAGAAGCATTACGGGAACAACCCATTTCTTCAGTGTTCTTTTTATTTGGGCTTTATTGAAACATTCTTAAAATAAAAAAATCAACATTTCACTCAAATCTGTCTTTTCCTTGGCATTCCAAAGCTTTTAATTGTGTCCAGTTTATAAATCTAATTTGTGAACCCTCAAAAAAAAAAAAAAGGCCATGTTTGCTTCTGGTATGCCTGGAGTAAAGGTTTATGCCAGATCTCATTTTAACAGAATGAATTCACTATTCCCTGGTAAACACTGGATAAGAGTTGTAATTATACTGGTGACCAAAAAGGCTCTCTGGCTCTGGTTTATGAAATTATGTGATCTTAATATTATAAATCAAAAAGATTAAAATCTTGGCCTGAAAATGAGTATTATTCCTATTGTAAAATTTGCTTTAGGCAAAAAAAAAAAAAAAGAAAAAAAAAGCATTTTGCAACATTGTTTGACTAAATCTGGGTCTTTACAAGTCAAATGAGATGGATATGTGAGGGAACGGTCTTTAGTTAATTCAAGCTGATATAATCTGAAGATGGAAGAAAGGAAGAATCATTTGATAACTGTAATTATGCAGATAATATTCATTACCAGGATAGTGAGGGCATAAATTATCATCCTCTTATACTGATAAAAGATGGGGAAATGGCCACTTTGTTTTGAAATAAATGTGCATTAGACCCTGTATGGAAATTGTGCCCACTGACCCAGACACCGCTATCAAAATGGGATGAACATTCAACAACAAACAAAATATTACCCCAGAACGGTGAACTGGAGGCAATATGTTAATTTATTAGAAGGTAGGCTGTGAGCAATGCATGCATTAAGATGCTGAATGATAATAGAGAGACATTGAATTGTTTTCTATTTGGGAAAATGTATGTCTATAAAATTGGAACGAATCCTTCTACAATTTCTACGGGATGAAAAAGGCGTTTTCAGGGATCGAAGAGCACATCTAGAATCCAGGTGGCTAACAGAAATGACACATATCCAACATGACGTGCAAGACTCCCTCAGAGGGTCACGGAGCAGCGTCTGGATCTGGGATGCGCTTCACAGAAAGAGTGGCCAGGAAGATCCCAGGAATCGCTGCAAAAGCTGAAGGCAGACTTACAGCCCAGGGTGTGCGTGCAACACATGCTTAGATCATGTGAACTAAGAGAGGGGGGGAAAACTCTAGAAGGAGATATTTCCAGAAGATAAGGTTATAGGTAGGTATGTTCAAAGCAAATTACAAGTGAACTGTGGGTAGTAAAATTAAAGGACACCCAGAAGCCCAGGCAGAATGGCCATCATGGGGATTCTGGGGATCCCAAGGACCCCTGGAAATGCTAACTGCAGTAAAACAAGAAGGGGTAAAGAAAGAACGCAGAGCTGAAAAAAAAACAAAACAAAAAAACCCCCAATAAACAAAAAACAACAATGACCTAAAGAACAGCAGAGGAAGGAGATGCCAGCAATGGTCTGCTCTGGCGAGCCTCCTGCTTCTGGAAGGATGTGGAGCTGAGTGCTGCAAGAATCAAATTTAAAGACGCTGAAACAGATTTCCATCCATGTCGGCACAAGGCATTTGGTCAGGAATAATCTTAGCGTATTCAAGATCAGGGGAAGAGCATTAGGTGTGATGACTTGGTGCATCAGCCCCTGATGCCCAGGGCAGAGGCACTGAGGGGACAGGAAGTGAATGAGAGAGGGTCCCTTTCATTCAACGACTTACTCCATAGGCATTCAGAGATTTTTAAAAATACTCACATGTCCCAACTACAATATGAATGTGTCTATTTAGCGCTGAAATTTTGGTCTTTCCATGAGCATCCACCTTTTGGACAATGATCCCATTAAATTCACTAACTGTTAATGTTGTGTCTAACGGTGACTCAGAACAAAAGAGGGCTGTGTTTGTTCTTTCCTAAAATCAAGAACATTTTCACCTGTTTTTCTATAACTTCATCTCTGGCTTCCCTTCTATAAGCTGAATTCTGACACTTAATTCTAAGCACTTACTAAGAAAATATTAAAATGGCTGAAACCGGTTTGGCTCAGTGGATAGAGCGTCGGCCTGCGGACTGAAGGGTCCCAGGTTCGATTCCAGTCAAGGGCATGTACCTTGGTTGCGGGCACATCCCCAGTAGGGGGTGTGCAAGAGGCAGCTGATCGATGATTCTCTCTCATCGATGTTTCTAGCTCTCTATCCCTCTCTCTTCCTCTCTGTTAAAAAGAAATAAAAAAAATATTTTTTAAAAAGAAAATATTAAAATGTATCATTAGACTTAAAGAAAAGAAAAAAGAAAAAAATCATGTATCCACATCCACTATGTCAAAGGGAAGCGCCGTGCTGGGCACTGTTGGCCAAGGAGGGGGATAAACTCTAGAAGCACAAGACAGAACTCAGTCTTTGCAGTGCAGGTGGGGAGAGAGCTGTTCACAAATAACAACAAGTACGCAGCAGAGTGTGACCTGTGTTATGCATTGAAGTGACAGAGGCCCCTGTTTAGGAGAGTGTAGGACATTTAATTATAATGGAGGGAATTCCACTTTTAGTAATTAATCAAAAACTATCTACTGGACAAATACAGAAAAAATATGGACCCAGTGATTCCCGTGTCAGTATTTAGCCTACACTGGGATTGTGCCAGCATGTCAATTGCTCTGATACTAGATTTGGAGTAATAAAAAAATATTTAAAATAAAGTGCATGTATATATAAAAAATTATCTTTAGGACCACCCCACTATCCTCCTTTTGTGCCTGTAGCTGACATTACTAATTGATGACAGCATACTTTCACTGTGCTCACAGCAGGGCCTTAGAATCCATCCTGCCTTCTTCTTCTTTTTTAAAAAATGTTTTTATTGATTTCAGAGAGGAAGGGAGAAAGAGAGAGAGAAACATCAGTGATAAGAGAGAACCACTGATTTGTTGCTTTCTGCCTGCTCCCTACTGGGGATCAAGCCCAAACCCAGGCATGTGCCCTGACCAAGAATTGAACCAGTGACCTTCCGGTTCATAGGTCGAGGCTCGACCACTGAACAACACTAGCTGGGAAGAATCCTCCTTTCTTGACTTATGGCTGCTGAGAGATGCTACCAGCTGACTGAGGTGACCACGTTGCCTGCCTTGTACTACCCAGGACACAGGCACTCCTCCTCATGCCTTGCTCCTTGGATTTGTGGGCGTCTTTGGTCTCCTGGGAACAAGGAAGGTGGAGCAGGTAGAGAACTGAGGTTTCTCTCTTCTGCTTCTGGTTAACATTTTGCATTTCAGAATAAGACTTCTTTGGGCAATGAATTTGCTATTGAAAATGGGAAAACTATTAAGACTTCCTGAAGTGGGCCTTTTCTGCCTTTCTGTAATCTCCTGAATTGATAAGGACAACCTATCAATTATAATTATAAAATAATGACTATATAATACACTTCCAAGCACACAACAAGCAAACTATTCTCTTCATGAACAACTTTGCCATAAATACACCCTGGCTCACTCCTGATTTTAATCCTTTCAAATTTAAATTTCATGATATTTCATTCATGTTATAGTATTTAACTATGTTAGAAATGATGAATTATTTTGATTGTATAAGTAAATGTAAACTGAAGTGGTTAGCAGTATACTTCTCTTATGCAGGTAAAAAGTTAATCTGCTACAGAGTGTAATAATATAACCATTTTTGGAAAATTATACGGCAATATCTACTACAGCATCTGCTTACCCTGTGACCCAGCAATTTTACTCTTAGATTTATTCAGAAAGGTATACATATGTTCACCAAAAGTCAAGTACAAACATATTCATAGCAGCAATATTCATAAGAACCCCAAAATGGAAATTTCACAAATGCCCAAGAGCAGAATGGCTACACTGTCATATGCCAATCAATAAAATATTTTACAGCCATGGTCGGCAAACTGCAGCTCGCGAGCCACATGCAGCTCTTTGGCCCCTTGAGTGTGGCTCTTCCACAAAATACCATGGCCTGGGCAAATCTATTTTGAACAAGTGGCACTAGGAGAAGTTTAAGTTTAAAAAATTTGGCTCCCAAAAGAAATTTCAATCATTTTACTGTTGGTAGTTGGCTCTGTTGACTAACGAGTTTGCCGACCACTGCTTTACAGTAACACAAATAGACAACTTAGATCAATCTTCCAAATGTAAAATTTAGTGAAAGTACTCCGACACAAAAAGAGGTATGTATACTATGTATAGTTCAAAAACAGGCAAACCAGTCTATGTGTTGGAAGTTAATATGCAGGGCTTATTTCTCAGGTGCTTTTTGTTTGTGAAAATTTGCACAGCTTTAAACTTATGATGTGTGTATTTTTCTATATGCCTGACGCTTCAATCAAATTTAAATAAAGAAACCACAAACTAATAGTCAACCCAACACACTGAGCAGCAGGTGGTGAACTTCAAGCTTTATAGACAGTCAGGTCTGGGCTAGGATTCAGGCTCTACGGGCTAATTTGCCACGTGACCTGCACAAGTTACTGAGGTTCACGGTTTCATTGTCCTTAGTTGAAACAGGGATAAGAATATCTAACTCACAGGATTGTTATGACAGTTAAATGGTATAATAAATATCAAGAACTTAGTATAATGTCTAACATGTCACCATAATATATTAATAATAACAGCTAACATTTATACAATGTGTCCCATGTACCCAGTTCTGTTCCAGGGACTTAATTTTTCTTCTCAAAACCCCGTAGGTGGGGCCTTTATTTGACAAAAGAGGAAACTGTAGCATAGACTTTAAATTATGCATCCAAGATTAACACTGCTATTAGGGGAGGGAAGCCAGAATTAAAATCCAATCAGGCTATACGTATGTAACCGCTGCATTACCTTGTGTAATAAGGACCTAATAAATGGTAGGTATTACTATTACGAGCACAAATGCTGGCAGAGATGTAGGAGGTTGTAGGGAAGAATTGAGTGTGGGCTAAATTGCTGTTCTGCAGGAGGCAAATGGTAACTCTAGGGGTTAGGCTTTGAAATTCTGTGCTGAATGGCTGCTCCTATTATTATGCAATCACCATACCTAATTGGGACAGGAAATGGAAGTACATGAATGCAGTATTATCATTGCACTTTATAAGTAGAGACAACAGCTGCATGGGAAGGTAAGTGACTAGCTCAGCCTCGGTCCAATTAGAGCCCGTTCCGGTAGAATATACGTCAGGAAAACAGTCTACCTTGTTAGGGTGTATCCAAAATCAGTCTTGGCTTTGGTGGAACTTTGGGTGATTATTTTTCCCCAGTATTTCCAACATTTTCTATAATGGACATGCTTTATTTCACAGTGGAAAAATGACTTGAAAAAGAAAATCAAGTGAAAACAAAAATCAATCTCTGTACAGCAATAAGAACCACATGTCTTTTAAATGGAAAACATGCTTATTTCTCCTTTGTTTCTTAGAAGTAGCTTGCCAGACAGAGTCCACAGCTTTGAATCATTTACATAAACACACCCAAGCCAAGTGTTTGCACGCAACAGTTAAATTGCACCCACATTGGCAACCGAATGACTTCAAAGGGCAATGGTAAAAACTGATATTCACTTAGGTTGAACTTTAGATATTTCTGACAAGCCATCTACCACTGATTTCTGAAGACTTTAGCATCCTAAGTAACTTTGAAGGAAAACCTTTTAATCCTGAGATGGGGGGGGAAACACTTAAGTGGTAGCAAAAGGTACAAATCTTTAATTATGACCATCCACTAGAGGGCGCTACCAGTACTATGTACAAAACTTTTTCAGGAAAAGTTCAACATCCCTTTTACCTTTACTTCCCCCTGCCCCTACTCAGAGAAGGCTAATGTGATGAGGTCACTATAATTTCACTTACATAGTTTTTCCTGCATAAATCAGGTCAGTTTCTCTTCCTTATGAAGGGATCAATGTGTTATATTTACTGTTAAGACTGCCTCGCCCTGGCTGGTTTGGCTCAATGGATAGAGTGTTGGACTGTGGACTGAAGGGTCTCAGATTCAATTCTGGTCAAGGGCATATGCTTGGGTTGTGGGCTCAATCCCCAGTTGGGGCCGTGCAGGAGGCAACCAACCAATGATTGTCTCTCATCATTGATGTTTCTATCTTTCTCCCGTTCCCTTCCTCACTGAAATCAATATTTTTTTTTAAAAAAAAAACACTGCCTCAAATTCCTATAACCATTTGATTGTAAAAGTGTTATTTTACAATGTTCCATGTTTCCCATGTGGTAAGAACTGACCTTGTCATCATGATGGTATACATGAATGACAAGACCACCTTCTTGCCTGTAGACTGGAGATAAACAAGTGGCTCTGAAATAATGATGAGGCATATGAAATAATCCAGGACTGAAATAATGATGAGGCATATGAAATAATCCAGGACTGAAATAATGATGAAGCATATGAAATAATCCAGGACTGAAATAATGATGAGGCATATGAAATGACCCAGAAACTATAAGACATAGCAGGTTGATGCTATTTTGCTTTTCACTTCTAAATACTATTGTTCAGAGCGACAATATCAGCCATAGTCATTGTGGAAAGCCATCTGAGGAAGGCACAGAGGGACAGCAGAAGCTGGCATGAGCAAAGTCACAGAAGTAGAAATATCATTACTATGGAGAAGGAATGCTTTTCATTTAATACTGGAGGCCCGGTGCACAAATTCATGTACATTGAAAGGGAATTAATTAGAAGAAATATCTTAATATCACTATTCACCCTTTCTCTATAATAGAAGTGTCAACCAAATTCACAATTGACAATGATAGATGGAAACACACGTATGTGATTGGCACCAGTGAGAGCTTTATAAATATAGATAAACTTGCTTAATTAGAACTGCTTTCTGATTTAGCTAAACTTTTTCCAGCCCAGTGAAGCACCCCAATTTCTCTTTCAGGTAATTGTCACCAACACAGCAGTAAATATCAACACAAAGCAGATTATTATTATAGATCACACAGGGAGAACAAAGGGTAAGATATTTAACTGTAGCAGTGTTTGACTATATTCTGTGCAGCGAGAAACCTGAAGTCATTTTCAAGGTTCACCATTTCTTCTTTTCAGTTGGGTCAAGTTTCTAAACTTTCTAAATCTCTGTTTTCTGTCTAATGAAAAGAAAATAGGATTCTACTGAGTCTCCTATCTATATCACAGTCTCCAGAGTTACTATGAGGATCAAATGAGAGGAGGCATGGGAAAATGCTTCACAGACATTGGTTTAAGTGTAAAATGTTTGCACCTGGCTGTAAAGCAAGTTGTGTTCTTGGGCTGAAGAAACTCCAAAGAAGCTAGATGCTAGGGAGAGACATTGCTACGTGACATCATTACCCAGTGCCCACAGCCAGTTTCCAGGCTGGGCAAGGCTCTGGGCCGCATTTTATGCCATGGGGTCTCGGCAGCATCGGTTGCAATTTGGTGGGCTGTTGCTCTGGGGTGGTGGTGAGGCTTGTGTCCCACTTGGGGAAAGCTGAGTGTTGCTTTGTTGGCACCAGGTCTGTGGTGCCATTTCTTTGTAAATGGCCAGTGCACATCATGGCAGCTCCTGCACTGATTATCTTCCCCCCTGGTGGTCATTGCACATCATAGTGACCGGTTGGATGGTTGGAGGGACACTTAGCATATTAGCCATATATATATATCCCACACTGGTTTGGAAAACTTCTAACTATACCAATTCACCTGCTTTTGAGATCAAGTAATATTCTGTCCCACATATTGCAATAGGAGGGTTTTTAAACTATTATGGGTAAAGCTGTTACCCACAGTTTTTTCCCTCTAACAGAGTAGACTGAAGCAAGCTCCTCTTGGAGACTGAGGCCCTCACCTTGTCCCGCTCAATCCTGGAGTTCCTAAGGGTTTGTTCTAAGAACAGAGAATGCATGGCACCGCCCATCTGTGCCCTGAGACTTCGAGTCTAATAGCAGTGCCCAGGAGTGAAGTGGAACAGTGGTAACTTGAAGGGAGGAGCCCAGTCCAGCTGGAAGGCCTCCTTGTGGTTTTCCATGTACTAGGAATAGAAATTTGCTATGAACAAATATATATTTTAAAGTTAATTTTCACATAGTATTTGAAATGTAATAGAACTTTTTTTTTATTGAAACCAGACCTACTGCACATGTTCTTAGGTATTAAAGCCTAATACAATTACATTATTATTTGACAAAACAGAGATTCTTTTGTCATAATAACTTTTTTTTAAAAAAAAAATGGCACTGCTTTTTTACTTATATTGAATTCTCTACTTTCTAATGTTATGCTTCTGAGAAAAATGGTATGTTCTTGCTAAATTAATGTGTGCAGACAAGCATTTATGCTCCACACATCACCATAACCTCCTCGTAAGTCATCACTCCTAATATTTATGGTCTAAGAATGAGCTAGTTTGGGTGAGTCACATATTTACACTTAGCCCAAAGATTAAGATAAAAATTAACACCACAATTTCCCTTAAGTAATGGAAAAATGTGACTTGTTATACTCCCCCCACCCCCCAATGGGTCAGTGTTTTTCCAGCCATTCCACAAAGCCCTCTTGTCACCCAAGGCTTTTTGAGGTTTTCTTGAAAGAAAGGATGAAGGGAGTTCTGATGGTTGTTTAATTTTATATTTGATAACAATCGTCTGCTACTCTAAGAGAACACAACTAATCACCGTGAAGGTTACTGTTCCGAACAGCAAAAAATAGGAACCAGTGGTATAGACTTTGAATGTCTGGAACGCATGAAATTGAATTGAATTTACCAAATAACAGGCCCCAGACAAACACACTGTTTATAAAAGAGATCCTTGACCCCAACCTAGAGATATTTGCTTATCCAACATAAAAGACGAAAAGTCTGGTGTTTATAAATGAAGGAGAAACAATGACAATTGGGAAAATGCCAACAAGTTCTATGAGAAAAGAATAAAGATCCACGGTCCCTGGAAAATATAGGACTACGTGTAAAGCCTTCATAATTCACAGAAAAGGAATATTCACAGTACATTACTCATGCCATCCCATCATCTAAATAAGACATCTACAAGAAATACATTCACTGAAGGCATGTTATGTGATTTGTATACATTTCGCTAAAACAAATGGTCCTCTCTGGTGATTTTTTCAAGATAGATATTATTATTATGGATTAAATTGATATTAATAGTGGAATCCGAACCCTCAGTCACTATGAATGTCGCCTTATTTGGAAATGGGGTCTTTGCAGATGAGGTCATTAGGTGGGCCCTAATCCAATATGACTGTGTCCTTATAAAAAGGGGAAATTTGGACACAGAGCAAAAACAGACATGCACAGAGGGAAAAAGACTCAAATACACAGGGGGAACACATCATCACCCAGCCAGGAAGTGCCTGGGGCCACCAGAGGCTGGGAGAAAGGCCTGGAACAGACTCTGCCTCTCAGCTCCCAGAAGGAACAGACTGTGCTGCAGATGCTCTGACTTCAGACTTCTAGTCCCCAGAACTGTCAGAAAATAAATTTCTGTTGTTTATGGCATTTTGTTATGGCAGCCGCAGGAAACAAAGGCAGATCTTTATTCCTAATCCCAGTCTTCTGGCCTCCCATTTAGCCACGGAAGCTCCCTGGCAATCAATGCACCACAGAAGCTGTGTCCAGACTGCTCTTCGAGTCCACCACCTGATCTGGTTCTGGACCATCTCACACAGCCATCCGCACAGAGCAAGTTCCTTTTAAAATTTGCCAGACCAAAGCAATTAGGAGGGCAAATCTGTTCTAAACACTCTCACATTGCATGATGAAGCCAAGCAAGTTCTATTTTGGTTATTGCTCCCCATGAAAGAAGCCGTGACCCTGATCATCAGAAAAGAATCAAGGGTTGATTTTATTTCATTTCCTTCCAGGAAAATTTGGCCTAATAGCTGGAGCCATCTGATTAATGAGGATTTTGCAGAATGTGAAAAACACAGGAATTACAAGAAGTGACCATGGACTTCCACCGAGAGCCAATGAACATAGCTAGTCTTATGTGCTTCCATCATCTGGCAGCTCATTGGTCCTCTGCCCAGCAGGGCAATCAGTGTCAAAGCTTGCCTGTCACACTCAGCAACCATGTTCATAAACACGGCTTCTATGTTTTACCTGGGTAAAAGGAAGACTTAAACACTCTCATGCAAACAGAATTGTCACAATTTAAGTATTCCCAATATATTAGACTTCAGATGTCTCAATGTTTGATGAAGGAGCTTTAGAGAAGCTAGTTTACATGAGATTATAGTATCATAGGTTTTCATCTTTTTTGCAATGTAGGTTACACATGCTGAGGCATTTAGGCACTGATGCCATACCATGGTGATTCTCGATCCACAGAGAGACTTGGAAAAGAAACCAAAAAGAGTGTGTGTGTGTGTGTGTGTGTGTGTGTGTGTGTGTGTGTAATATATATATATATATATATATATATATATATATATATATCAGTTAAGATAACAAACACAAGTAATAGATATTCAGACTGAAAAAAAAAAGACAAAACAAGAAAAAGAAAACCTAGATGAAGCAATGAAATGCAAGCAATGAAAGAGGAGAAAAAAAGCAGGCATGGTATCTATAATAATAAAAGGGTAATATGCTAATTAGACTGGACATCTTCAGGGCATCATTACGGATGTCTTTCCTGACTAAGCCAGAGCCAGAGGGAAGCGAGCCCGGGTCCCGGGTGCCTAACGCCAGCCAGAGGAGGGAATCCCGGGTCCCAGGTGCCAGAAGGAAGCCGGTGCCAGCAGCCAGGGGAAGGAAGGCCTACTCTTACATGAATTTCTGTGCATCGGGCCTCTACTTAGAATATATAAAATAATCTAACACCACTAAGTTTTCTTTTCATCTTTCTCTTCTCAGAAAGGATCTCTGATGCTTTGTAACTATCAGAAAAATATGCACACACCTGGTGCCACCTGTATAGGTGTGACTAGAATCTGCCTGCTGGAAAAGAAAGGATTAAAAAAAAAAAAAGGAGAGAAAATTACACATAAAAGGACAACTTAAGTTTCCGGCAAAGCAAACATATAGCTAAGTTGTTCAACCCTGCAGCATAGTCGTCCTGGGCTGTGTTTTCACAAGAAAATGAGGGTGGAGAGAATCACAAAAGTCTTGGCGCCAATCCACCCCTGTGGCCTGCTAACACAGGCCCAGCTCCCCAGAGCACTGGGGTCGCCCTGGAGTTGCTGCCAGAAGAGATGCTTTCATTAAAATTGAGGAGGGAGGGAAATAGGCACGAGGGTTGGGCAGTTATTCTGGGACCTGGAAGGGGTTGGGGCGGGGTGGGGGAGGGTAGCTCCCTCTTCTGATTGAGAAACACAGGGTTAGACGTGCTTGAAGTATCTTACGATTATCTTGTTCTAGCACTTAGAGCCTTCTCCATTCCTGGGGTCACTGCAATACTCCACGGGACACTGAAAGCAGCCAGTTGTTAAGCCAGCGTATTCCCCATTATGGTTGTGCTGGGTTTATGCTACAGAGCAGAATTCTTCTTCTTCTTTTAAATATTAGCATACTGTTAGAAAAATGTTAAAAACCAAATTTGGGGTAAAGCAGTTGCATTATTCTCTGTTAATGTGTTAAATAAGTTTAATATTACAATTTTAATAACGACTTAATAGCTATCATACTCTTTAATTATGAAATATGAGCAACAGCTGGTATGATTGAAAAATCTGTGACTTCTATCAGTGAGGTAATTCAAGGTGTGACTTTTAATACTGTGATTTTGCATCTACAGTCATCATGGAAAGCAGAGCTCAATTTCACTCAAACGGCATTTAAAGATTAGTAAAAATGAAGATAATATGTTCCCCATCCAATTTGTAGCCCCCTGAAATTGATTTGTAGACTCCTTGGTGGTTTTTGAGCTGAGGGTAAGAACTCTGCTACAAAAGTTTACCCATCAAATATCACATCAGGTTTTAGCTATTGTACTATGATTACCAAGTTCTAAAAAGTTAATTTAATCTTATCTCTTTGATGATTCAGAAGTCACTTTCAAATCTTACAATAAGAGATAACATTGTGAGTATCAAATAATTGTCCTCTAGATTAAAGAAATGTTTGTTAACAAAATTGCTGGGTTCAGAAAACCTGTGAGAGCTGTTGAGATTTTTTTTTTCTAAATCAAGATTTGCAACAAATTATACAAGAGTCTGGAATGTCATTGCCATTGCACCATGAGTCCTCAGGAGAAGGAAGCAGAGTGGAGCTGATCAATACCCTATATAATAAAAGCCTTGGTGGCATCACACACCACATCATCACAAGATGGCCACCACAGATGGCTAGCAGGGGAAGGCAATTGGGGGCAACCAGGCCTGCAGGAGAGGGCAGTTGGGGGTGATCAGGCTGGAAGGGGTGCAGTTAAGCATCAATCAGGGTTAGGCAAGTGAGCGGTTAGGAGCCAGCAGTCTCAGATTGTGAGAAGGATGTCAGACTGTCCACAGGGTTCGGGCCTAAACCGGCAGTCAAACATCCCAAAAGGGGTCCCAGATTGAAGAGGGTGCATGCTGCGCTGAGGGTCCCCCCTCCCCCATGTATGAATTGGGCCTCTAGTCTATAATAATAAAACTTTAATATGGTAATTAGACCAGACGTCCTTCTGGACAACCTTCCAGACGAGGCCAGGGCAAGGGCTGAGGCAATCCACCTCTGCTGTGAGGGAATCCTGTGTCCCAGGTGCCTGTCAGCGGCCAGAGGGAAGCCCCGGTTCCAGGTGCCGGAGGGAAGCTGGTGCCAGTAGGTTGAGGAAGGAAGGTCTACTCTTGCATGAATTTCATGAATCAGGCTTCTAGTAGTTAATAAAACAGGAGTCAAAGCTTCATGGAACCTCTGATGTTGGGCAGAATTTTGTTCAAATCTCAACCTTGCCACTCACATTTGGCAAGCCATCTGTCAGATGGGGATAAAAGTAGTGCTCATCTCAGAAATATTAAGGGACTAAAAGAGATCATGTGTATGATAAAATGCTAAACCAGTGCCTGTTATAAAATGAAAAAAAGGAGGACAGATCTGTCAGTCATCCCTCAGCCTGTCTGCTCTTTCAGCTCGTCTTCATCAACCTGCTATAAACTTTCCCTATTAGTGTGGATAGGCTGGTTTTCATCCTAAACTCTAGATCTGTTCTTTCTAGAAGGAAGGGGAATGGAGGAGAGCCCATAGGTTGCATATAAAGCAGATGCTCAAGCATACCAGAATAGCTTAAAACTATTCATAGTCAGCAGATAACAGTGCAGGTCTGGTATCAGCTCTAAAATATTTTATAATTTTGGGAAATATTTTATAATCCAGCCACCCCCGGTTTTGTTTGGCCAAAATGTCATGAGGGACTGTGCAGGAAGCTTGAGAACTATAAAGTAATTTTTCATATGAATTCCCACCAGTTGATGCTGACTTGGAGGATGTGATTTATAGGCCATTCTTGGGAAACAACCATGTTCCTGTTTCATGAAAATATGGTACTAAAACTGATCAACTGCTTCCTGTCCTTGAATGATATGGCTAAGTTCATCATTTTTACTCTTAGTTCCTCACTTAAACTTAAGAATGCATAAAACAACAACAACAAACATACACAAAACATCCCTCCCCCGCCAAATGAAAACAACTCCCAAACACACAAAGACACAAAGACAACTGATGACAAGGAAATGAGAGCTCTTACTGCTTATTTCAGGAAGCTAGCTTTGATTTCCTACCCCCAGTGAACTGCAAATGACTCCGGAAATTTTGCTTTCAATACTTGCTGGTCATTTTTGGGGAAGGTATTGTTAAACACAGAAAAAGCTATGAAAATAGAATAACTGTCATATACCCTTTATTCAGATCCACCCATTATTTACATTATCTTCTCTTTTTCTTATCATTTTTTTCTCTATATATGGATATATTTTTAAACTTTTATGCACCAGTAGAGAATAAGTTGGATATATACACATCTCTAAATATTTCAATATGTATTCTTAGTAATAAAGATATCTACACTAATAAAAGAGAAACATGATAATTGACCATCACTTCAATACACCCACCAGCCAATCAGGAGTGAGTATGCAAATTAATCCAACAACAATGGCGGTGGCCCCCACCCCCCAGCTGCTCCAGGCCTTTGGGCAGTATGTTTGCAGGCATGGAGTGGCCAGGCAGGGCTGGACACCTGATATGAAGGGGAGGGCGACGGGTGGAGGGAGATACAGGCGCAGTGCTCTGCCCAGATTGAAGATTGAAGACAGTGCAGAGCTAAGGCCTGGTCCTGGGTGCCAGAGGAAAACCGGTACCGGAAGCCAAAGGAAGGAAGGCCTATTGTACGAATCTCTTCATGCAATGGGCCTCTAGTTTTATAATATAATAACAGTATATTTATTAATATAAGAAAACTTAATATTGATATAATATTATCTAATCCACGGTTCATATTTAAACATCTTCAATTGTCCTATGCCTTTTTTTTTCATCCTTTCTGAGGATATGTTTGTTGATTTGAGAGAGAGAGAGAGAGAGAGAGAGAGAGAGAGAGAGAGACTAATATGAAAGATAAAAAATTATTAGCTCTCAGACTTGCCCTGATTGGGCATTGAACCTATAACCTAGGTATGTGCCCTGACAGGGAATTGAACCCACAACCCTTTGGTGTATGGGACAATGCTCCAACCAACTGAGCCACCAGCCAGGGCAGTCCCATATCTTTTATAGTTAACCCCTGCTCCCCCCGGTCTGAGATCTAGGAGCCAACATTGTACCAGTATTTAATTGTCATGTCTCTTTTAAATGAAAAGATTTCCTCAGTTTTTAGAAGAAAATATTTCAAGCCTATGACATTTTTGAAGACTACAAGGCATCTTGAAGAGTGTGCAGATTTTGAAGAGGAACAGGCTAAAATGTCACTCAGTGAGATTCGTCTAATATTTTCTCAAGATTGGATTCAGTTTCTGCATTTGTGTACAGATTGCCACAGAAATGATGTTTGTCCTTCTCAATAGATCATACTAGAAGGCACAGGTTGTTGGTTTGTTCCATCATTGGTGAAGTTCACTTTATTCACTTGATTAAGGGGGCAATTTTTTCAGGTTTCTTCACTACGAAGGTGCAATTTTTTCCATTTGTAGTTAATAAGTAATTTTTAGGACATACTCTGAAGCTATGCAAATATCCTGATCCTCATTCAGCAGCCACTCATGAACCAATTAGTACTATGATGGTTCCCCCAAGTGGTAATTCCCTACATCTGTCCTTCTTTCCGCATTTAACAGTGGGTATTGTTCTGCAACTTATTGTTGATCTAGATACATGGACTCATATGTTACTATTTTATCAAATGAGTTGTAATTCATTACTATCAACATTAATTTTGTCTCAGAATTGTCCAGTGAGAGCTCTTTCAGGTTGGCTTCTGTGTCCTTTGGACAGGCCCCCATAATTTCTCGAACACAACCATGACAATATTTCATTCCTTTTTACTTTTACAGGAAGGAGCATAATGGTTGATTTAACTATAAATGTATTTTTAGACTTGTATTTGGTTTTTCAGGACTTTTAGTTTTCTTTATGTTAGTTATTAATTGCAGGCATTTCTTTATATGTATTGATGAAAGAATAAATCAGACCCAAAGCAAAACAACCAAGTCTAACCACATTTGTCTTCCCGAGAATGGAAAAGGTGAGACTTAGTGAATGCTTGCCTAAGGCAATGGAGGAAAATTCTGATATTCCATTGTTCACATAAAGAGGAAGAGAGCAATAGAAATCATCTTACACTTTGGAAAACGGGCAAGGAGAAAAATGGCCATAGTTACTTAGTATCTATGACAATTTTTTTTTTAAATTGCAGTATGTTTCATTATCATGGCTAATATACTTTATAGGTAGTTAAGCAGTTTTAATTTGTGAAATTCTATATATAGCGGAGCATATTTATGTTTTTTTTGCTTTCAATCCTTTTCTTGTTGGTCAGCATAGTAACCCTGGGTGGCCCTGGCCGCTTCATGAGCTAAAATGAACCACACAGGGCCTAAAGCAGATGCAAGAAATGTGTAAGTGCCACTGAAATATGTTGTTATTTTTTAAGCCCACATATTTGGAATTTTTTAAGGGTTCCATCTGTAAATGAAGCATAAGCGAAACACACAGTAGAAGATATGTAGAATGTGGAGTGTGACTGTAGGTATGCTATTAAACTTTTTTCACTGCAATTTCACCACCTCTAGAAAGGTTTGGCAATACTTACCTTACCTACTCTACAGGTAATTAAATGAGATACTGTACAGTAAAATACTCTGCATGTACCCAAGAATCACACTTTTCCCAAAGACATGGCATCAGTGTTGGGAATTAAGAATCCATTTTATCCCATCACATGGAGTAGTGTAACAGAGGTAGGAATTTAAGAACTGAGTTGCAAAAATCTACCTTAGTATACTCCACATGCACTAAAGCTTTGGGGGGTAATGTTTCTTACAAGCCGAGGCATAGTCGAACATTCAGGTCTACATGGTACAAACAAACTATCGCCAACTAAACCTCCAGGTGAGGAAAACTTCAGAGTGGGTGACAGTGTGTTCGTTGGGACCCATTCATCTTCCTTTAAGTACTCTCCTTTCTCAGGATAAGCTGATTACTAAAGCCTTTTGCACAGTACGCAGGCCTGCTCTCCATATGCTCTGAACCTCCTTTCTACCTTCTTCCCACCTCTATTTTCCCTGTCCAGGAGCGACTCATATTTGTTTCATTCAGTGTCAATGGCCTAATTCAGGGGTGGGCAAACTTTTTGACTCAAGGGCCACAATGGGTTCTTAAACTGGACTGGAGGGCCGGAACAAAAGCAACCTGACCATGCTGGCACTCTCATCTTGGGCTGCTGGTGAAGGAGCGGAGGGGAGAGCAAGAGAACCCTCTGCTTTTTCGGCTCTGCGGGCCGGATAGAACAGCCGAATGGGCCGGATCTGGCCCGTGGGCCATAGTTTGCCCACGGCTGGCCTAATTACTCCTACTAGAAGCACATGCATTTTAGGAAGAGTTTTTAGAGATTCCTTCGTTCATTCACTCAAAAAGTGTTTATGAAGCACCTATTCTGCATCAAGCTCTGTGTGAGGAGTTTGGACTCTGGCCATGCATAAAGAGACACACAGTCTCTGTGTGCATGTAGAGTCTGGTGACACAGACAAATAATTAAACAACCAGCAATGTTAACAATGATAGCAAATCACAGTGTTGAAGACTTGCAAATTGCCAGGTGCTGTTCTAAATATTTCATATTAAAATTCTCCCTATGGATGTAAATCTATACTCTCATCATTCCCACTTCAGAATTTTAAAAATTAAGTCTTGGGAAGCTTAAGTAACTTGTACATAGTTGCTACATGGCAGAGGCAAAATTTAAACCGAGTATGGCTCTGGTATCAGTACTCTCTGGTAAGGAAAGTAGAGGGAGGGCACTATAGAAACATATTCTAACCATATTCAGGGTAGAAATGACCAGCTTTCCTCAGTCTAAGCTGAGATGTGAAAAATTAGAAACTGCCTTGCACCTGAAATCTATATAATCTTATTAACCAACTAGAGGCCCAATGCATGAAATCTGTGCCCTTGCACCCCAGGCTTTGTCCAGAAGGTTGTGTGGAAGGTTCTTTGGCTGTCCAGTGTAATTAGCATATTATGCTTTTATTACTATAGATGCCACCCCAATCCTAAAATATAAAAACCTAGGGTTCATCATGTCCAAAATGACCGAAGGCTTGACCAACTGGAAGTCAGTCCTGCAGTCAGTGCTGGATTGCTGGGGTGACCCAGCACTGACTGCCAAGGTGGCTGCCCAAAGAGAGAGGCAGGGTCTGATCCACAGCCTCCATGGCAGCTGTTGATCAACTGTTGCCTCTCTCTTTCTCTTAAGGCTTCACCAGCAGCCACACCTTTTTCTCTCTGGGCCTCTTTGGGGGCTACTGATCAGTTCCACCTCTCTGATCAGGCCCTGAGATAGGCCCGGAGATGCTGACTGGCATAGAAACTGACCAATCAGAACCAAATTGACTGGCAGGAGAGGGCAGTTGGGATTGATGAGGCATGCAGGCAGAGGGGTTAGGGGCAATCAGACAGGCAGGCAGGGACAGTTAGGGGTGATCAGGCAGGCAGACAGGTGAGCGGTTAGGAGTCAGTGGTCCCAGATTGCGAGAGGGATGTCCAACTGCTGGTTCAGGCCCGATCCCACAGGCAGTGGGACATATCCCCGGCAGATTTAAACCAGCAGTCAGACATCCCCAAAGGGGTCCCCAGTTGGAGAGGGTGCTGAGAGAACTCCCCCTCCATGCATGAATTCCATACACCAGGCCATTAGTACATTTAATAATAAGAAAAACATTGATTCTCTTAGGAAGTTTCTAGGGTTCTTACACAGGACAATGGAAGGGGAATGAGAAGAGAAATGTGTGAAGACAGAACCCAAATCTAATTGTTTAAATGTCTGCCTATTGCTGAAACCGGTTTGGCTCAGTGGTGGAGCGTCGGTCTGAGGACTGAAGGGTCCCGGGTTTGATTCCGGTCAGGGGCATGTGCCTTGGCTGCAGGCATGTCCCCGGTGAAGGGTGTGCAGGAGGCGGCTGGTTGATGTTTCTCTCTCATCGACGTTTCTAGCTCTCTATCTCTCTCCCTTCCTCTCTGTAAAATATCAATAAAATATATTTAAAAAAATAAAAAAATAAATGTCTGCCTACTTTGGTTATGCACACAGTGGACCAAGGCCCATACAGAGCCCTCCCAGGGCACTACCACTAGGAGAAAGCATGGGGTGAATAAGTTAGAATAAAGAAAAAAATTAGAAGATCAAGTTTTTCCAATCACCAAATCCATTCTCCAGCTAAGAGAGGTGGAGAGCTTAGGTATATGAATATTAAGTACACAAACGAAAATCCAAAACCAAATGTCCCATGAGTCTTTTCTCTCATTCTTAGAACCAACTCCCAGCACTCTACTTTTAGAACAAAGGAATAATTAGGCATCCAATTAGTATTGGTGTGGATAAGAGAGCAGAGAAAGGTTTTTCTTTTTATGCTCATGAGGATCTCTTTTGTTATTAAGTAGAGAAAATATAGCATGAAGAATGAAAATAATTATAACCAAATTTACTGTATAGTTATAACTTTCCATTTCTCTCTATAAATATAACTATATACTTCTGGGCTCTTAGAGATTATCTAGCCCAACTCCCTTGTTTTGCAAATGTGAAAATGGACCCAGAAAGAAAAGTCTCATTTGTGGTCACGCAAGTCATTACAGTGAGGAGTGGAACCCAGGCCTCCCTACAATGTAGTGCCAGACTTTGGAATCCTATAATATACATTTGTATTGTGAACAGTTTAAATTGTTACCAGTTGCAATAACTGTATAGAAAGTTATTCACATTAAGCCAAAAATTTTGCTAAGAATTTTGACAAACTTTGCTGAAGCAATACAAGCTCTTGAGCCCCTAGCTGTGTTAATGAGGATCTTTAGCTTCATGGGGACGTGGCATTTCTGCCTTTTGTTGAAACATGAACAGATGTAGGTGGGGATCATTAGTACTTTCCTTTGCTGTGAACCAACAGTGCTAGTAAGCACCACGCAGACTTAAGCAGACCCTACCCCTGCTAGGTAGCCTGACATTCAAAAATGAGAAAGGAATGAAATGCTAGGAAAAATGGATGACTCAGTCTGGAGGGAAAATAAGGGATGATAATTAACATTTATAATTTCATTTTGTGACTCACAGAGCCATTTTTCCTAAATTGTATCTCGAATAGCACCAGTGACTTTTAAGATAAATACACGAATTTAAGAAAGAAGGGATGATGACCCAAAAAGAACTGAAGTTCAACATGGATGTGAAGAATTGGGTTAGAAGAAGGAAATGTTTCAGGCAGATGAGAGGACACAAATCTGGGACAAGGGAAAGGAAGTAATTTGATGGTCAGATGGTCTCAGATGCAATTCTAGATCTGTTCGGTGGACATGTATCCTAGGATCTAGCCAGGAAGTGGAAATCACTCTAAGTCTTTGAAACAGAGGGCATTTAATAGAGGAAAACTGTTTTCCAAAATGATGGAAGTAGTGAGAAGCCAGTTAGAAGATGGAGTAGCCATGACAGAAAGCTGTAAGCACAACTAGAGTTGAAGGAACAACAGGAGGTGGCAGGCATATGGAGATTCCAGAAGGAGTGGAAAGCAGTGAAGACTTCCTTGTGGGACAGGGGAATCACAGAGGGAAAGTCTTTGTTGAGGCAATTAGAACTCTAGAGGGTGGGAGTTATTACAGGAGAAACCACAGGAAACAAAGAGAGAAATGCTGTGGTTTTTCCCTCTTTCCTGTCCTTTCATCTTCTGCCTCACATTGGCCAAACACACTGGGAAGACAAAGGACCAGGGAGCCTAGGAAATATAGTGCCATTTGAAACAGAGAAGAGCAAGACAAGGGCTATAATAAATCATAAATTAATCAGGTTGATCATCACACTTCACAGTTAATGCTGTCAGACACCAGCAAATCCTGCTCCATTGATCTCTGAGCCAATCCTGACTGAAGCAAGTTTTACATCAGCACTTCTAGTACCAGGGTGTCTGGATTTGTCCATACTCCTCTTTCATGATTCTGAAGTAAGTTCCAAACTTACTGTCTATTTGCTAAACTTTGGATTTGCCCTAGACAACCAAAGTATTCAGGCCAACATAAAGTTAACCTTCAGCTCACCACAAAAGCCTACTCTGGACCTTAATTTTTCTGAGACCCAAAAGCCCAAGTAGCTCTTTTTAATTCTTCATGAACAAAACCTTAACCCTGAACTTTGCATCAGTGAGTTGACCCCAAATGGGTTAATCACCAGGCACCATAGTATAGCCATCTATGAAATGTCCATCACCACCACTGAGTGTCCCTATTCAACAGGTTGGACTGCCTTGATATGGTCAACAGGAAATTCCCATGAGGCACCATGTCTTCATCCTTAGACTATCAGCCTTGTGGGCAACAGAACCACTGGTTTGAGCCCTGCTGCACTTGGATCACCCCAAGTCCACTAAACAATCACATCGAGTTTTCTTTCTCTATCTTTCCCTCAGCAATTTTCCAACCATGACAGATGTTTATTAGTACAAAATAGTGAAAGGTGCATGAGAATAAGTTAGAAATAAAACCAAATTTCCTTTGCAAACTCAACCTTTTGTCCTCAGAGAGAATCCAAAAAAGGGTGTTACTGAAGTTTTCTAGTGAAGGTCTCTCTTCATTAAGCCAGAGTGCCACTCTGAAAATTTCAATGGAAGAGCAAGTTGAAAATAATCCTCTTGGCACTGAGGACTGAGCTCTCTCTACAGGGCTTCAAACTTCTCCCCTGGAGCATTCCAAGCCAAATGAAGAGGGGCATGAAGTGTGACCAAAACCCAAATGGATTCTGGAGACACAGCTCGGCTACTTTCCTTCTGCCTATCCCCCTGCTGAGTCCTGGCGGCATTAGTCATCGCAGGGTGGCAGCAAATTATGGACTTCTGTCTCTGCACGTAAACTGTCACAGTGCAACTGAGGGGACTAGATTGGAAGCCCACATACCAGCCACTTCTTCTAGCCAACAATCTTTTAACTTCTGCCAAGTCTTCTTTTTCCCCCCCACTAAAATAAAGTTGCTTGGGCTCCAAAAATAACATCTGTTGCTCAGAGTAACATTCTCAAACAACAGAATAAACTATACTTAACTGAAAATATACGGTCTGTGCTTCCCTACAGGATGGACGACGTGGGATTCTGGGCTTCCCCCTCTTATGCACTGCTGGCCCCTGGGCCAATCATTTCACTCACAGGTGGTGGTAAGAATGACCATCCATGCCGAAACAGGTTTGGCTCAGTGGTAGAGCGTCGGTCTGCGGGCTGAAAGGTCCCGGGTTCGATTCCGGTCAAGGACATGTACCTTGGTTGCGGGCACGTCCTCGGTAGGGGGTGTGCAAGAGGCAGCTGGTCGATGTTTCTCTCATCGACGTTTCTAGCTCTCTATCTCTCTCCCTTCCTCTCTATAAAATATCAATAATATATATATATATATATGTATATATATATATATATATATGTATATTTTTTTTTAAAGAATGACCATCCACTTGCAGAAAGTAGTGACTGGGGTGGCTTTAAATAATAGCCCAACCCAGATGAACTGGGGAGGCTTTCAGGAGCAGAATGCTTTTTTTTTTTTTAAACTGGGGTCATGGTGCCCTGGGGTTGCTACCAGGGAGATCCAAGAAGGTTAAAAAATAATAACAATAACTGTAAGACTCCCAGCATAGTACATTTTTAGGATTCACTGAAAGTGAACTCTGCTCAGGCATTACCTATCCCCTTATTCAATCCCCTCACCCCCCTCCCCCGCCCCACCTAGGATGACTCTGTAATTTGCTCATCTTAGAACCTTATCCTCTCCAACCTCCACCTCAATCTTTTAGAGACAGAAGAAAGACAAAGGTAAGGAGGTGCTTGGATAGCAGTGTGCTCCATGACTATAGTTATCTCCCCTGATCACCTCCTGAGTGTATGTAGGTCACTAGTTTACAAGAGCAGTGGGAGAGGATGTGTAGTTGGCATGTAATCATTATCACTACTAGAGACAATTCCAAGCACTGCTTTCAGCAGGCAGGGTAAAGGATCCGGTTCCATGAGCAGCCATCATTTCTAACTTGGACAAGAATTCCAAAGACATTTCTATGGTTCTCAACCTCTGAAAAGTATGAGATATTGCCTCGCTGTCTTCCTGGGCAAGGGTGGGTGGTTGAGGCAATGAAAGAAAGTGGCTGCCAAGGGCAGGGGAACAAGGAAACATAGCTAGTGATCCCAGGGATTCTTATAGTCTGGAAAATATTGAAAAGGAATATCCACTACTATGGGCTTGCAAAGAGAATTTTTAGAAATAGAACATCATATTCAACCATTTCATCCAATTTGATCCTTTATGAAGATTTGATGCAAAGAGGATGGGAGAATGTGAATTTCAGTCTCAACTCTCCCATTTAACTTTGGCATTCTGGAAATGTCACTGAACCTCTCCGAGCCTCAGTTTCCTTATCATGATGAGAATGATGATAATACCCACATTCCCTAATATACAGCTTACTTGAACATCACATTAAGTTATGAAATTATAAAAGATATAGAACTTTGCAAGTATTATTATTAATATTAATGTTGTTATTATTCAGAATGTTGTAACTAACCACTAAACTGCCTGATAGAGGGTTGCATTAGATGGCTTTTAAGAACACTTGTGACCCTAAGGTTCTATTATCCTACATACTCATGTGTTTCTCATCATCTAAGGTAAAAACACCAGTGAGAATATAATATAACTAGAGGCCCAGTGCACAAAATTCATGCACGGGGGTGGGGGTGGGGCGCTGTCCCTCAGACCAGCCTGCACCCTCTCCAATCTGGGACCCCTTGAGGCATGTCTGACTGCCTTCTCACAATCCAGGACTACTGGCTCCCAACTGCTCGCCTGCCTGCCTTCCTGATCGCCTCTAACCACTTCTTCCTGCCAGCCTGATTGATGCCTAACTGCTCCCCTGCCAGCCTGTTCTCCCCTAACTGCCCTGTCTTTCAGGCTTGGTCACCCCTAACTGCCCTCCCTTGAAGGTCTTGTCCCTTCCAGCTGCCCTCCCCTGCTAGCCATCTAGTGGTGGCCATCTTGTGTCCAAATAGGGGAAGGGTCTTTGACCACATAGGGGCAGCCATCTTGTGTGTTGGAGTGACAGCTAATTTGCATATTACTCTTTTATTAGATAGCATTTATTACAAATAAGACAAGTCATATAAAGGAGACAATGCACAAGCAAGCCTTTGGCTATCCCCTCTGCCAAATGCAGAGGATAGTTTTCTTACCAAGTATAGGGCATGTGTAAAAGACTCCAAGCAGTAACCTGACTTGGCTTTTCCAACTGGGCCTACCTGGAAGTCCAAGCCACAACAGAATAGACCCACTCTGGAGGGTATGTGTCTGTCTTCTGGGTTGCCGCAGGACAAGTCCACCCTCTAGACTGGCCCTTCCTTATTGTTCCATTGTGAAATCAGAGGAGATTTAGGATCTGCATTCGAAGGACCTCATTCACTCCAGCAATGCCTGGCTCTTCTAGGGCCGTGTTCTAAAAAGTTCAGGATCATTCCAAAGACTTGTAACAGAGAGACTGCTGAACCCCAACTCCAGAATTTCTGATTAGGTAGGGCTGGAGTGGGGCCTGAGAATTTGCATTGCCACCATGATGCTGAGGCTGAGGCTGGTGGTCTGATGATCACATGTTGAGAATCATTGTTGTGGAGGAGACCTTACATGCCCTGCTTTCTAAAATAAGCCTGTAAATATGCCTCCAAAGCAAGCAGCCTCATGAGCTGGTTCTGATGGAAGCTGGATTAGAAAAAGGTGCTTTCACAAGTTGGATTATGTGCATAAGCTTTAAAAATAATGTAGTCATGTAAATTACATTTAAAGAAATATTCTTTTTTTATATGAGATTTCTCTTTTACACACGTTTATAAAGACACAAAATCATTTGGTATCTGTTTTGTTTGTTCAATCTCACCCACCCCTCCGGGCTATAAAAGTAAATAAAATTATAATTGGTTCTTTGCCCAAATCAAGGCAAAAAGCTTTCAGGTTGGCAGCAGGAATTCACAATTTGTCCTTTGAAAGTTGAAAAATAATTAGAAATTATGCCCTGGGAGAAGGTAAGGTCAATTTTAGACCTCGGTTTTCCCCTTCATTATACCTGCAATTCTGGTTTATGATTGCTTCTCATCTAATTAACCAATTAAGCTCTGAGTCTTTTTGTTGTCACTCTCAGGGTTCTGAGGCTCCACCTCAATAAGAAAAACATGTGCCCTTCCCCACTTTCCTAAGAAGATTACATGAGATTGATGTGTTGTTTTCATGTTTAATGTTAATGATGTGGCCGCATCCACTGTAGCTTCAGTCATCCACCATAAACCAGCAGCGAAGGGTCAGCATGGTTCCATCTAGCCTTGACCCTCACTCACTCTGCTTGTCTTGTCAGCAACCAAGCAACCCAGCAGGGAGAGTGCCCTGCCCTAAGTCTGAAGACTAGGCCTCTATCTAGCTTTAAAGTTCACTGATTCTAGAATCTCCAGGAATCTGTGGACCCCTCTCCCCGCTGTCATTTTCATTTGTAAAACAGGGACAGCAATCTGTGCCTGAGTCCTTCAGTGGGTTGTTTGGATGATCAAAATAACAATTCGGTATGAGCAAGAGCACTTTGGAAGCTGTTAAGCTCTAAGAACAGCAAGATCTCCTTCTTCCTGGTGTCACATGGTGGGTACAGTGTATTCTGGGTGATGGATTGCTAGTTGGCCCTGGTCTGTGCTCAAAGGCTGCACTCCTGCCCCCAGGGAGCAAGCAGTAGCTCAAATGCGTGCTGCCCTTTCCCACTTGGAGACGGAGGAGAGATGATGATGGCTCCACATCCATTTGCCACCACAATAATGCTAACTTTTCTCTGCTGTGGTATAGGTAATAAAGGCAGTTCCAAATATGCAATCTCTCTTAACCTTTAAAACCCTGCACACTTAATATTATCCCTTTTCACCTCCCAATTTTTAAAAATATGTTTTATTGATTTTTTTACAGAGAGGAAGGGAGAGGGATAAAGAGTTAGATACATCAATGAGAGAGAATCATCAATCAGCTGCCTCTTGCACACCCCCTACTGAGAATATGCCCGCAACCAAGGTACACACCCTTGACCGGAATCGAACCTGGGACCTTTCAGTCCGCAGGCCGACGCTCTATACACTGAGCCAAACCGGTTTCGGCTCACCTCCCAATTTATAAATGAGAAAACAAAGACACAGCTTTTACCGTCTTTCCAAGTACATAGTAAGGGGCAGAACCCAGCCCTCTCCATGATCTGTCCATCCTTAAGATGCTTCCCTTCTAGGAAACCACATTTAAATGAACAGACAGGTGGGTGGGTGGGTGGGTGGGTAGATAGATGAATGGATGAATGGAAAACCAGCCAGATAAAAAGGTGTGTTCAGCGGATACACTAAAGCTGTCTTTTTTCACAAGAGAATATTATTTTAACAACCTTTGGGGATACAAAGTTTGAATTGATTTAAAAATCAAAGGAATTCCAAGGCAGGAAAGTAAAAACAAGAGAATAGGCGTCCCCTCCGGTTTGCCAGTGAAATGAGCCATAAACCTAAATAAACCTACAAGGTTTGAAGTGGTGAGGTCTAAATGGTTTCAGCTCATGACAGGTTCTATAAGAGGCAACCTATAAAGACAGATCTGTAGTATTCCTTCTAGCTATAAAGAGCCCCCTCTCAAATGTGTCTACTATTTGTATGCATTCCTAGCCAGACATTCATGTGACACCAATTTCTGGCTCCTACTAAACTTCCCCTTTTAATGATTAACCCACATTTCTATAGAAAGCCGGAGATGAGACCATTAATAGAAGCCAGACACTACATAAGCAACGAAACAAGCAGGGCATACATCAACACATCATCAACTTAAAAGTGTGTGTGAGTGTGTGTGTATGTGTGTATAACATACAATCTGCGCAGGAATTCTGGGGAGACCAGATGTTAAGACCCAGCTTATAAAGTATTTTGTATTTTTAATTGCTGTTAGCCCCACCAAATTTAAACTAAGTTTATTGTCCTCTCTTCAACTTTGTTTTCTGCTTGCACAGACTCAGGGTCATCCAGAGGCGACCGACTGGCCATCTCTCGTGCCTTTCCTAGGCATGCATGCAGCTTTGAACATGAGTACAGCCTTCTAGGTCCCCAGGCATGTTTGAGCTTCTCAAAACATCCCATGGGCATTACATTTCCCTTATCTTCCTTTTAAATTTCTGACTAGGTTCTTGTTTATCAGAGATACTAAACAATTACGACTAATATATATAATGAGCTTTTCCTCCATCAGGTGTTTTGAGTCAGACCAAACAGCAACTGCGCGCTGCCAAAACCGGTTTGGCTCAGTGGATAGAGCGTCGGTCTGTGGACTGAAAGGTCCCGGGTTCGATTCTGGTCAAAGGGCATGTACATTGGTTGCGGGCACATCCCCAGTAGGGGGTGTGCAAGAGGCAGCTGGTTGATGTTTCTCTCTCATCGACGTTTCTAGCTCTCTATCTCTCTCTCCCTTCCTCTCTGTAAAATATCAATAAAATATATTTTAAAAATAGCAACTGCGCCATCAGTGGGCTTTTCCAGAGGCTGTGAGATGAAGGCATATGATGACAATGTTCTGAAGACAGAACTTCCTGTGGAGGTCCAAATCTGACCTGCCTGTCACTCCAGTGGTTGCAGGGCTACCATCTCTCACAGCTACCCCGGTTGTGAGGCTGCTGGTTTGCCAGGTTACTGCAGAGCTCTGAAAAGAGTGATAATAGTAGATCAAGTGAAAGTGCCAGAAATCCTATAGTTCTTAATGTGGTTCATCAGTCTTCCCCGAATAAGTGGTTTCCAGGTTGTTTTATAAGACTTGGATTAATTTCCAGAGGTCTAAAAAGTTGATTTTGATAACGCTCCAGTGTTTTCGTTGCTTTTACGGAGGGGTGAATTTACAAAGGTCCTTATTCTGCCATCCCAGAGATCTCCTGCCATTATTTATTCTTAAAGGGAAATGGAATTTGGCTGAAACTTCTCACAAGTGATCCTTCACTTTTTTGTTCGTCTATTTCATTTGGGTGCTTGCATATTTCAGTTAAAAACTCATGACTTATGACATGGCAGAAACCTAGGTTTTCCTAGTTCATATCACATAACTCCTCCTGTTAGATTAAATATTCCATTTCCAGTGACCCTCCTTTTTATTTCCTCTATTTGGGTTGTGCCTTTCTAGCCATTAATGCTCAGAACAGAACACAGACCTTCACCAAACATAAGAAGAACTTTTCATTTCCCCTGTTGAAGGTATTATGTTTATACTAGAGGCCCGGTGCAATGTGGTCCCTCAACCTGGCCCGTGCCCTCTCACAATCCAGGGCCCCTCAGGGAAAGTCAGACAGCTGGTTTAGACCCAATGCCTGCAGGCCCCATCCAGAGAGGAGGGAGCTTATTCCCCACAGGCCTGATCAAGACAGGAGGGAGCCTGATCCTGTGTGTTGAGCATCTGTCCCCTGGTGGTCTGTGCACGTCATAGCGACCGGTTGACTGGTCGTTCAGTCATTCAGTCGCTTGGGCTTATATATACTAGCATATAGATTGCGGTGGTTCATCAGCATACACACCTGCTTGAGTATGTGAACCTACACAGATTATCAGCTCAAAGTAGGACACTGGATAATTAAAATTGTAAAACAGATGTAGAATAGGTTAGTTTTTTGCTATTGGAGATAAAGTACTTTGGAACACCTGGAATTTGAAAATGGCTAGAAGGCTAGTCTCCTGAAACACATCTTTACAACTGCTTTCTATGCCTGTAAATACTTTTAAAAAAACAATAAAAAGAAAAAAATCCACCCGTCTTTCATGATTATAAGGATCTAATTTAAAATACCAGAGTACACAAAATTTTAGTTTTATTTTGCTTTCTCTTAAAAATATTTTAACATTTTTAAGGTAAGATATCTTAACATTTTTAAATGTAAGATTTCTTCTGCCACTGGATAATGCATTACATTACAGTACCTTGCTAATATTTGACATTTCAATAAAAGAACTCTCATCAACTAACCACACACATACACATACCTTAAAAATCAAAATATAGCCAAGACCGGTTTGGCTCAGTGGATAGAGCGTCAGCCTGAGGACTGAAGGGTACCGGATTCAATTCCAGTCAAGGGCATGTACATTGGTTGCGGGCACCTCCCCAGTGAGGGGTGTGCAGGAGGCAGCTGGTCAATGTTTCTCTCTCATCAAACCTCTCTATCCTTCTGCTTTCTTCTCTGTAAAAAAATCAATAAAATACATTTTAAAAAATCAAAATATAAAAAGGGTAAACAAATTTATTTGACTACTAAACCTTCCTGACATTTTATTAAAATGTTATCATCATATATGAAAGCCATTGATTTAAAAAACTATATTTTATTGATTTTCTACAGAGAGGAAGAGAGAGGGATAGAGAGTTGGAAACATTGATGAGAGAGAATCATGGATCAGCTGCCTCTTGCACACCCTCTACTGGGGATGTGCCTGCAACCAAGGTACATGCCCTTGACTGGAATCGAACCTGGGACCTTTCAGTCTGCAGGCCGACGTTCTATCCACTGAGCCAAACAGGTTTCGGCGAAAGCCATTGATTTTATTGAAAATTCCCTCACCCAGTTTTTCTATATCTAAATGATATTCATAATCTTGTGTTTACTTTCCAATAAATCTAAGAACAAATTTTGACATGATGAATTCTAATTTCTTAAAAACTTTATAGCTCATAAAAAAATTCTCCTTGTATAATTTAGCTGACTAATTTATGAGTTTCATTGAAATTCATACCATTGCTTAATGGAACACTTCAAAGTATTATTTCTTTCTAATAAATTTAGTGGTTCCATGTTTGAACATGAAAAGCAGTAAAAATAATCACAGTATATTTTAACATTGAAGACACCTAAGCTGTCTTCAAATTTATAACCTTCTATTTTATAAAGACAAAAGACAAACGATATTTGAAGCACAGAGCCAGTGAAGGATGTGAGGAATGAAGAAGTGAGAGACAACATGAGAGATGAAAATTGTGATTTCTCTGATTCCATCGTTTTCTTTTCAACTTGCATCACCCATGAAATTATTTTTGCTACTTATAATCATGATATTACACTTTATTATTTGTGGTAGTAACCAGAAGCACAGAGCACATGGAACAAAGGCAGTTGGAAGCCCACATTTAGATATTTAAATGCTATAATCTCCAGATCTCTCCTTTTTGGCTTTTTTCCCAAGTAGGCTGAAACTTCCGTATAAGGCTGAAGGACTACATTTCACGTTTTTATTGCTGAAGTCAGGTAGGAAAGGGGAAAGATAATTGCTACAATAGAGGGATACTTTATAATTTTCTCACTTTATGTGTTAAGAATATGATTCTATAACGAAATAACTTCAAGAGTAGCTCTAAGTGCTCTAAAAATGGCTAATGATAATGTTTTTATTCCTTTCAACCATTCTTCTGACTAAAACATGCTATCTTCCTATGCCACTTAAAATGACATCACTGTATTTTCTGCAATGTTTACTATTATTATTTCTCCGGGTCTCTAATAAAAATATAAATACTGGGACTTTGGCATTACTGAATGGACTTCATCCATACTCCACAAAAGTCAAGTATCAGAATGACTAATAGCTAAGGACATATCTGCATTGTTTTTCTCGTTAATTTTATAGATCACTGTTTTAAATGGGGAGAGATTATGCTTTGAATTAATGGTATCCTAGATATACATTCCAGGTTCATCTATTATGTGATCTTATGCAAGTTATTACCATATTAGAGCCTCAATAGCTTTATCTATAAAAGATGGAGAATGAGATCTATTGTGAGGGCAAAAATCATAACCTGAATTAAATGACTGCATTAAAAGGAAAGTTTGACTCCTATAAAACTCCAAGACATTCATCTAGGACTCATACATAGCAACATTCTTTAAGCATCTCCATTTACATGGAGAGTCATAAAGGGACCATCACATTAGAGATGAGAAAAAAATCTGATTCCCTGGAGAGGTTTCCCCTAGCAGAATATCACTCTTTTCTGGAGTTATACCTGGGTTAAAAATCAGCTATAAGTCTTTTATCTCAGTTACAAGAAATGAGTGCCTACCGTAAACATTTTTTAATTTATTGCTAAGCGTTTGCATCAAAGTTATAATTTACTACTTTCTGTAGCTGACATGTTGCCTAAAACACATTTTGCCAGACCCCCAATTAAACAAATATCTTGGACATCAGAAATCTATATAGATAAAAGCCTAAGCAATGGTAAGAACTGGATGACCAGATGACTGGCCAGTAGCTATGACACACACTGACCACCAGGGGGCAGAAGCTCAATGCAGGAAGCTCACAGTCAACTTTCCATGGGTCCCTCCCCTCCACTGGCTGGCCAGCCCCAATTGGCCCTGATTTCCAGCCAGGCCAAGGGACCCCACCCATGCACAAAATCTTGCACCAGGCCTCTAGTGTAGAAATAAAACTTTAAAAAAAGGGAAGAGAAGTGGGGGAGCAAGAGAGAATGTGTGTTTATGTGGGGGTGGGGAGGAGTGGGTGGTAAGAATGAGTGTGTATGTGTGTCGGGTCAGGAGTGAAAGTGTCTATACTTCTTAGTTACCCTGGGACCAAGTTAAATCTCTCTGTTGTCCTGTAATTACTACAATTGCTTCTGAAGACAGCAGTGATTTCCTCCCTACATGATAGGGCCATAACTTCTCAAAGGCAGTTTGGAACAAAAGCACCTCAAGGGCCAGTGCACATCCAAATAACTCATATGCATATATGCATAACCCATGGGCACACACAAGAGTGGGGTGAAGGCCTGGGGAGGGGATCGGAATAGGGAGAAGGGAGGATCGATGGGGAATAAAAAAGGGGACATCTGTCCTAACCGTTTTAGCTCAGTGGATAGAGCATCAGCCTGCAGAGAGAAGGATCTCAGGTTTGATTCTGGTCAAGGGCATGTACCTTGGTTGCGGGCACATCCCTAGTAGGGGGTGTGTAAGAAGCAGCTGGTCGATGATTCTCTCTCATTGATGTTTCTAACTCTCTATCCCTCTCCCTCTCCATTCCTCTATGTAAAAACTCATATATATATGTGTGTGTGTGTGTGTGTATATATATATATATATATATATATATATATATATATATATATATGTATTAAAGGGACATCTGACTTACATTCAACAATGAAGATAAAGTTAAAAAAAAAACTATTGTGGAAATAAAAGCCAATGCCTCCCCACCCCCCCCCACCCCCAGCACATGACCTCACCCACACCCCTAACTGTAATAATTGCAATAATAAAAGTATGAACTCGGAAAACCATTTTTTTTTAAAAAAAGCTAATGCAGTTTGACAAAGCCTGAAACCCAGGGCTCTGCACCGCCTTCATCCACCTAAACTGAAATGCGGAGCTGGGGGAGGATCTCCGCTCTCAGCACTCCAAATCTAGGATGAGAGTTCCCTACACTCCAGAGCAGCCCCTGCCCCACAGAGCTGCCATTACATGTACAGATTTTCCGAATGTCCACCACCATCTTTGAAGTACCTGGCTTATTCCCCTGAATGTATTATCTTCCATATTTAGGCTGTGTCTTTCTCAAAAAAAAAATGTTGGGAAACATTTGCTTGCTGCTATGTAACATCCAAAAATATCGAGGCATTAAGAGACGTGTGAGAAAATGCCTGTGGGTTTTCTTATTCCAATTGCCATCCCTGAAAGCCACAACAGAGTGAGTCACCTCTTTTCACGGAGAAAATTACCAATCGAAGGAGGAAGCAAAATGAGGCACCAAGGGATCTGGCGTGGGCAGCTGCAGCGATGGTCATGCCTTATCGAGGCTCGTTCCCCGGCTGCAGGGGCTTCAAAAAAATCCCATCGGACCTTGCAGGAGTGCGTGGAACAGCCCTTCACAAGCCTGGACACACATCATCAGCGTCAGTGGCTGGTCCAGAGTTGTAATGAAAAGCAGGTGGGTTGAGGTTAGTTGTTTTGAGAAGAAAGAGGAATAAGAGATATGAAATTCACACATAGGGACTTATTTTGGGAGGATTCCAGTGGAGGAAACCAAAAGGAAAAAAGGAAAAAAAGAAGAAAAAAAAAAGATAGCATAACATTATTCATTAGCTAGGAATTTACCTTTTTTTTTTTTTCTTCTAAACTGGAAAGTCAAGAAATATAAGGTTAAGACTGTCTTTTCAAACAGACTAATATTATTCTACAAGCAATTGAGATGTTGGAATTTTACTGCAAAGAGTTGACATAGGAAGTGGACAAGAGTTGAGGCATAAAATTTACCCCCACACACACACAAAGATGTGGTTCTATTTCCAGGGTAAAATGGACCCACGAGGCACATCCACTGTGGGTATTGGGAGTCCCTACCCTGGGCCATTCAGTCTGCCAGATGCCATCTTTAAAACTGGTCCTTGGGATAAGAAGTGAGAGAGCTGGGGCCCTTATGCCTGAGCTACTGGCCAGGGTCTGGCATAAGGAGTTAGGCCTCTCTGCACAGGCCCGGCAGCCAAGCTTCCTGCAAGCAGTAGCTCCGAAGACTGTGGTCAAGAATGTTCAAAAGCAAAACCCCTTGCCCTGATGGCAAATCCAATTAATCATCCTCAGCACCCTACCCCTGGAGGCAGCCTTTGAGACTGCAGTCACACTGGTGAAGTTAGCAGGGGCGATGTGCAGTCCTCCCTGCTAGGAACTAGGAGGTTCTGAGCTTCTCTACGCAACCCCCTTCCGCCCCCGGCACCTATCCTCTGCACTACTGATAAAGAAATCTCCGAGGTGGGTCTGCCTGCCTCAATCATCAGATAGAAAGCTCACTGCTCCTCCACGGGGATCTATCTTCCCCTTTTGATGTGGTGAGAGATGAGAGGAGGGGCTCCCAGCCCAGGGAGAGGAAAGCAGAATTTTCCAGTCTTCTTTGTCCAAACTGGGGAATAAGACCACACAGCCAGAATGCTTCTGGTTGTCAGGCAGACGGTGAGATATAAAGATATTTCATACGTTCTCAGCCTCCATTCTTCCAACATGTACTAATGATTAATAGTGACAATTTTATTGCATCCAGGCGTTCATTTTTTCCACTGATTTCTTTTTCCTTGGGAAACATCCTTTTGCCAGAAAGAAAGCAAACGCAAACATCAATGGCTTTTTAAAAAATCTGGTTTGGGTTCACCTTTGCATCTGAGACTCTGGTTTCATTTAGAAGACTTTATAGCGGTCTTTATTTGGACCCGAGAGCAGTTCAAATAAAGCCCTCAATCCTCCCAGGACTGCAGAGGCCCTAAGTGAGTCCCAAAATGACTGAGTCATGTGGATTTAACCCAGGAACCCAAAAGCCAGCGAGCTAGTCTTCTTCATCCTGAAAAATCTTAATCCAAACAATATGTGAAATATGAAATTCCACATTCAATTCAAAGGCTGGCATGGAGTTTGTTTCCTTGTTTGTGTTCTCAGATACCCCATTCATCACGGCAGCTAATGGCTGGACCGTGTAGACTTAGAGAGTGAGCAGTGAGTTATTGCCAGGAGGCAGGGCAGGGTGTGGGCAGCCAGGATTGCTAGGTTTCAAATCCTGGCTGTGTCACTTATTTAACCTCTTCTCCTCAGTTTTTTCATCTGCAAGGGGGGGGGGGGGTTGATGTTAACTATTTCACAGGGTTGTTAAGAAATTAATTAGTATATGTAAAATGTTTAGAGCAAGTCCTGGAACCTCAGAAAAGCTCAATAAATGTTAGATTTTATTATTACTAGAGGCCCGTTGCACGAAGATTCATGCAATAGACCTTCCTTCACCTGGTTGCCAACTCCAGTTTTCCTCCGGCACCTGGGACCCAGGCATTCGCTCGGGCCAGAGTCTGCAGGCTTCTGGATGACTCCAGCCCAAGTCTTAGTTTCACTCCGGCTGGAGTGCCACTCCTATAGCCCCCTCTGCCCCCCACCTTCCCCCTTATAGCAGGCATTCTGCCCCACTTGAATGCTCCATGCCTGAAATGGCTGGGGGGGGGGGGTAGCTGCCATCTTTGTCCTGCTAATTTGCATATTCCTTCCTGATTGGCTGGTGGGTGTTGGGAGGTATGGTCAACTTACATATTTCTCTTTTATTAGTGTAGATGTCTGGGAGAGCCTACCCTCCATCCCACATAGGAAGAGGAGAAATGACTAAAGCCTGCTGAGGTTGCCCTTCTAAGTTTATGTCAATGTGGAGAGAGTGGAAAATGGAGAAACTGTGATAAATGATGTCTCACATACAGGCAGGTGGAAAATGCTCTGTGAGATCATTACAAAGGTGTGGCCTGCTATTCACGGAGTAAATCTCTGGAAGAATGTCATTATTCCTGACCACTGGCAGGAACCATCTGGAAATGCAGTCATTTTCTCTTTCATACTTTGCGTAATTAAATTAGAGTTCATGAGACAATTTCATCTCAGAAGAAGAAAACAACTGACAGGTTAAGCTTGAAAAGGGTCTGCTGGCTTCTTGCTAAAAGAATTATCCATCCACACCAGTTAATTCCATCCCCAAGTCTCCCAAGTCTTAAACATAGCAGGGCCAAAGGACAACTTGGCTAATAAGTGTCAGAGGTCAAAAATAAACAAATATTGACTCATAGATACAAGATCCCTTCATTGGTACACGTCTTCTTTCTTCTCTCCTCATCTAAAGCCATTAAATATTCTAGGAAAGATGAGCCAGTTTCTAAATTGCAAAACATGTGAATTCTACATATACATGTTAATTCCAGAATGATATAAAAACAAGTGATATAAGCTGTTCATCTTTATATTCTGGTTTACCAACAATGTTCTTTCACTTCCTGATGACCTCAAAATATTTCACAGACATTATCTCATGAAGAAGGTATTAATGGGAGATTCCTGTCCAAACATTATTAAAAGGGGGGCTGGAAGATACGTGGGATGGAAGACCTAAATTGCAATGAGTGTAAAATTAATAATTTTACATGTAATAATATATTATGTAATAATAATGTATTAACTCATTATCTATCATCTTTAATGGTTTAGAAAATATCATTTCAGTCATGATATGATGTCTATTTTTATCATAAACCTGTGAGCAGGAAGGAGAATATATAATTGTGACCGAGAGAGCACTAGAGTATTAAACGTGAGTTATCAACCTAGCTTAGAATTGTACAAAGTAAATGGCAAATAAAAAAAAATGATTTTGTTTATAAATTTAAATGTGTAATGGTATGCTCATTCTATACCATTTTTGCAACTTAAAATTTTGTGTGTTCTTCCTGAAATATATACTGATAAAGCCTTTCATTTTGGTAGCCAAAAAATATAGGCATCTATCTCAACTTGTAGTGAAAGAAAACCAGTGAAGGTATAAAATATGGTATTTGAATTAAACTTCTAGTTCAGGTATATAATTTCTAACTCAGGAAGAATATTTCTCTGATGTTAACTAAAGTTTTATGCCTACAGCATGTTTATTTTAACAATCTATCATTCTGAATGTCAAAGAATTAGAAAGCTATTAGAATTTTTTCTTCTCTTTAAATAACTGCCCTCATATATCATTTTAGAAATATTATTTTATTGCATTTTATCTTAAATCCATAAAAAGCACAGCTCTTACACAGGCCTATGAATAGTGTGGAAGGCGATGACTCATCCTGACTAACCCTAAACTCTCACATTTCAGGTTTGCCTGCCATGAATCCAGCTTGGAGTAATGACCAACTTTATCAGAACTATGTATCTCTTCATTTTCTTTGAGAGTATAATGAGGAGCCTGTAACCAAACACTGAGTATCTCTGATTTCCTGTCAAATTTCTGTAAGGAGGCCACATAACTTTTCTAAAAGTAAAATGGCGCGATGTGAATTCATGGAGACCCACTCTACACCGCTGTTACTCCCCAGCACCTGCAACCAACAGACGCACATGTCAAACCCAGGGATACTTATGATTTGAAGGCAACAGTGAGCACAAACTGGGGGCGGGAAGAACTGGGGAATCACTCAATGTCTTTCAGTCTGTTGCCTCATCCATCATCAGTCATCTCCAATAGGGTGCTGGAAGCAAATGTACGCATAGGTCTCTTTTGACTTTAATCACATTTTTAAAATGTCTATCTTTTGCCAAAACCAGTTTGGCTCAGTGGATAGAGCATCGGCTTGCGGACTCAAGAGTCCTGGGTTCGATTCCAGTCAAGGGCATGTACCTTGGTTGCGGGCACATCCCCAGTAGGGGATGTTTCTCTCTCATCAATGTTTCTAACTCTCTATCCCTCTCTCTTCCTCTCTGTAAACCAATAAAATATATATATTTTTAAAATGTCTATATTTTGTATTTTTAAATAAATAATACAGCAATGACAGGTAGTTAATCCAAATGGGCCTCATCCAAACAAAAGAGAAAGAGTTGTTCCTTTGAATATAGGACTTGTTTTGGGGGAAGAAGGCCTTATTTACCCTCAGCTGGAGGTCATTTGCTTTCCTAAACTGGCTTGGTCTTAAAAAAGAAAGAAATGTGACCTACAAAAAAGTTTTCTAGATAAGATAGAAGGAACCGGAATGTCTGACATTTTTGAATCCAGTAAACTTTCTTCCCCACATGTGCTACGTGATCATAGGGACTTAATTTGTCAGGAATGCACCAAGATCCAAATCGGGATCCCAGGCTGTAAACCTGGGAACAGAGTGTGTTGGAATGGATGCATTTAATAGCAAGCAAGCAGCAGCAGCAGACCATAACGACAGAGGGCGTGTCCAAAAGCAATCAGAGGCAAACTGGGAAAAACGCGTATTATCAAGTCAACTTTGGGGCGACTATGTGCTTTTCTTGTACTCTCACTTCAGAAGAGGGCCAGCCCTTGGGAGTTTTTTCCAAATATGAACTGAGCTACTTACAAAGTCTCTCTTAGATGGCATGGTTTCACATATCACAAGAAAGAGTGGGGACAGGCATAAAGAAAGACATTCTGTTTTAGATGTAACTTTACTTCTCCTGAATCTAAAATACTACCCTGATGGAAAAGTGACCGAGAAGCATCTCCAGGAATTTGTCTGAGACTATGCACTGCACAAGAAGCCTCCATGTGATTTCCCAAACATTGACTCTACTCCTAAGCAGACAAGGTCTGACGGGAAGGAGGACAGGGGTGGAAAAACTAGGTTAACAATAATAATGATAAATAATACAATACTTAATACATAATGATCCTTAATAATAAAAGACTAATATGCAAATCAACTGAACAGCTGAACGAATGGTTGCTATGATGCACAATGATCAATGCAGGAGCTGCCCCTAGAGCAGGGGTGGGCAAACTTTTTGACTCGAGGGCCACAATGGGTTCTTAAACTGGACCGGAGGGCTAGAACAAAAGCAACCTGACCATGCTGGCACTCTCATCTTGGGCTGCTGGTGAGAGAGTGGAGGGAGAGAGCAAGAGAACCCTCCGCTCTTTCGGCTCCCCGGGCTAGATAGAACAGCCGAATGGGCCGGATCCGGCCCACGGGCCGTAGTTTGCCCATGGCTGCCCTAGTGGGTCAGTGTGCTCCCGCAGGGGGAGGACACTCACCCAGAAGTCCTGAGCTGGGCTCATGCTGGCAAACGCAGCAGTGGTGGCAGAAGCTTTTCTCACCTTTGTGGCAGTCGGACATCCTCTGAGCGTTCCTGAACTACAAGAGGGTACAGGGCGGGCTGAGGGAACCCCTGGGTGCACGAATTTTGTGCAACAGAACAAAACTGTATAAAAATAAAGTGTGTTTCGTGTACTCATTCTGTAAGCCTACATTTTCCCAACCCCGTATGCCCACCCTTTTTCTTATGGTTATCTATAATAATAAAAGTGTAATATGCTAATTAGACCAGGCAGTCAAACGACCTTCCGGAGGTATTTCCAGATGACCTTCCAGACAAAGCTGGGGTGCAAGGGCCAAGCCCCTTGCACCAATTTTGTGCATCAGGCCTCTAGTCTTATATAATAGTCATTCCTCCCAAATTGGTAGATCTTATATTGATTGACCTAATTGCCGAAAACACTTAAGTTGAGCCCAAATTCTGCAATGTTTCAACAACTAGAATACAGAGCACAAAATACTTAGTTTCTTTGCTCCTGAGATATAGTCTATGTTCCTAGACAGTTTGGAGGGCATGACATGACATTCTTTCACCTACAGCTTGATATTCTAAGATCTTCATTTTCTCTCCATATTAAAAAAAAATGCCTCTTTCATCTTTTTCATTGGAAGGAGAAAAGTCTGATTATTTTTCCCTGTGTATAATCTGGTCCTGGAGGGCTCACCAGAAGCTGACCTAGCATAACAGGAATTCATACTTGTTCAAGAAACTAAGTTATAAAGTATTGTTTCTAAATAAGTTGCTAAAATTCCAGAAACGGAGTTAAATAAAGAAGGATTTAACCTTGGTGGCTTGATTTTGGGTTTAAAGGACAGAGACATACTATAATAATCTCTGTTGATCATTTTTTTTAAATGGAAACTAAGGTTTATTGCACAATTTACAGGGACTTTCAAACACATGTACAATTTTATACTTACAACTTTACATGGTAGAAGGTTGTTATTCTCATTTTACTGGAAATAAAACTGAGTCTCAAAGTTAAGTAACAAGCTAGTCTAAGGCCATGGAATGCCACAATTACAGAGCACACTAATCCTAAGTGAGCGTGGAAGCAGACGTTCTCCCTAGTCAAGTCTCTAAATGAGAACATCCCCCAGCCAGCACCTTGACTGAGACCCTTAGGGAAGAAGATCCTGGGCTCCTAGCCCATGAAAATGGTGGGATAATAAATGGCTATAGTATGACATTGCTAAATGTATAATAATTTGTTATGCAGCAATAGAAAACTAATATAAATATCATCTATCTTTATAGTATGCTAGAGGCCCATTGCACAAAGATTCATGTAATAGGCCTTTCTTCCCCTGGGTGTTGGCACTGGTTTTCCTCCAGCACCTGGGATCCAGGCCTTCACTCTGGCCACAGCAGAGAAGCCAAGCCTCTTCAGTCTTCAGTCTTCACTAGTGCCTGCATATGCAAATTAACCTGCCATCTTTGTTGGGTTCATTTGAATACTCACTTCTGATTGGCTGGTGGGTGTAGTGGAGGTACAGTCCATCTGTATATTTCTCTTTTATTGGTGTAGAGGGGTCTTAAGCACACAAGGTGCAAGGTACTAGATTAAACATCCGTGAAGAGTGAATAGTTAAAACGGCTTCCTCTATGGTACTGCACTCCTGAACAATGAGAAGTCCATGGTATTCATTATGCCAGTCTATAAGGAACATTCCTGTCCACCCCCTGAAGGAACGCTGATGAAAGACAAGCCTTAAGAAGTTTCTCTGTATAGCATGCAAATGTTCCAGAAGCAATCAGCAGCCTATTGGCACTACACGTTTCAACATGAATCCATAGGCTCTGGAGTCTGGTTGGAAATTAGCATTTTTTGACTTCCAAAATGGTAAGGCGAGCAGAGTTTAAAATTATATACTTCTCATGTCCTCTCTTCCTTCACCTCCTGACCTCAAATGTGCAATAAACATCCTCTCGCTTCTAGGAATGAAGGTTATCTTGGTCCTCATGGATTCTTCCTTTTACCATTTGTGCTGTGCAATTCTACACTGACACCAACAACTAAATTCAGAATGACAGTTTTGGGGAATGCCTCCTAGCTTTCACATGCTGAACAGGCCAACATCTACCTAGGAGAATCATCTGTTTGCTTGGATGATAAACTACCTGAATGGCCCATTGAGAGAAACAGAAGCCGCACCACTCTCTTTCCCTCCCTGAAACAGCACGTTCTGCCACAATAGTTTTAGACTTGTCTTACCACTCTAAGAATATAATATATTATTTTGACAGCAAACAAAAAATGAACATACAAAAATACTCAATAATAACAAAGACTTGTTCCCTAAAGCTACAAATTAGTTGCTGCTGTCTGTTTCGAAGACTTATAGGGATGATGGATTCAGTATTTGGAAAACACGGCTATTTGCTCTCATTCTCAGCTATGATGAGGGAGTCAGGTACTCGGCAAAAGGTTGAGTTATGCACTCAGAGAACAGATTTTTGAACCTCTATTGTGGGCAAGGAACTAAGCTAGGATCTATAGTGGACAATGGCTCTCAACCTTGGCTCTCCCTGAAATCATGAGGGGGACTTTTAAAAATGCTGATGCCTCGTCTAGGATATTACTTAGACTTTTTAAAAGCCTCCAGGTAATTCTAGTGTGCACCCCCAGGTTGCATAATGGAAAAAATCTGGGTAAGATAGCTCCTCAGGAAGCTTGCAGTTCAATTCAGTTGAATGGATTAAATTTGAACCCTCAATAATAACTACATAACACTTCCTTGAGCGGCTAATCGAATGGCATTTGACCACTCTCTTCACCTTCCAAGCCTCTTTTCTCTGACTACCAGCTCATTCCCACCACTAGTTCTCAGTGATTCCTCTCCTTTCTGACTCCCGACAGTGTTCTGGGCAACTCCAACCTTTCTATGAAAGAGATATTGAAAGAACTCATCTGTTCATTCATTCAAAAACATTTATTAAATACCTACTCTGTTTCTAGACATTGTGCTAAGCACGGGGATACATATCAAAGGGATTTAGTCCCTGGCCTTCATAGCTAGAATCTAATGAGGAAATAGATAGGACTCCAAACTATTGGCATGCTTTGTGCCTTTTCACGGTAGGTACAGAGTGCAGAGAACATTACCAAAGGAGTACTTTCATCTTTTCCAGAGTCTGATTAGGGGAGTTGAGGAATGCTGTAGGTAGAAACTGAGCAAAGCCTTGAAACTGTCAAAGGGGGATAGCTTCTGTGGTCAGAAGGAAAAACATGTACAAAACCCTGGATGCATGACAGAGAATTGTGAGTAATAGGCCACGGACTGCGGATTTGCGGGAGCAGAGGAAGTGTGCAACAGGAATGAGGTGTGGAGCTGTCATCATGCCAAACACTAAATGATCTGCTGGATTCTTAGAAGTGCCCACATTGACTGTACGCTTTTTAAGTATTTTCTTGTCTAAACTTCATGGCAAACACATAGGCTAGGTATACTTATTCCCATTCATAAATGAGAACGGAGGCTCAGAGAGGTCAAGAGTGTTGCTCCAGATTTGTAGGCAGTGACATTTGTTTTTACCTAAATCTGACCCCAGAGCTCAAGGATTTCCTGTTCCACTATACTGACCCTTTTAAAGAAGAAATGAGGTAGCCAGGCAGGTGCCAAATTTGTAACTAACTGTGCCATAACCGGGCCTCCAGTGGGAACCTTTAGCCACTTCTCATTATTTTTTTCTTTGGAGTTACTAAATTAACACTCTTTCCCCACATCAACCCCTCTCATATTGGTCTTGGGTATAGGTTAGAGCTTTAAAAGCTTCCCCATCTAATTCTAATGTGCATCCAAAGGCTGAGAATCAATTGATGGGGGGATACAAAAATGGGTAGGTAAGTTCCTTATGAAGCTTAGGATTCAATTCACTGATCATCTGCTCCTAGAACTCCTCACTCCCCTAGATCTGGGATGACACTACTGTCCGGTAGGAAAAAAGATGCCTCATTTAGTGTCAGGAAGCATTATTTTTTTCCCCTCTTAGCAATAACAGGATATCTTAAGGGAAAATGCTGAAGTCTGACTCTCTGGGGGGAAATAATGATTTTTAAATATCCTCCTGCCTTATTAGTGAGCGGTAATTATAAAATTACTAGCATGGTAACAACATCAAGAAGTGAATTTTAATTTTTTTCCCCTCCTGTTCAGCTTCTATAGCGATTCCTATTGCCCGGATGCTTGCCGGATTAAGCCAAAGATTAACCTTTACGGTGGGGAGCGGGACTTCAAAAGCAATGCACATTTTATTCTAAAATTTTAAACCTCCTTCTGAGTAGGAAGAGGTTAGAATGGATGTAAAAATAGTTTCGATCCCTCTGATATATTGCTTAGGAAATCTGGCCTTGAGGCAAAGAGATGAGAAAGTAGGAGAGAGGAATGGGGAGGAGGAAACAGCTTGATTCGGAAGGAGGAGGAGAAGAAGAAGAAATAAAAAAGAGGAAGGAGTGGAGGGCTACTTCTTCTCAGCCATATGGGAGAAGTGACAAAGAACAGGCCCTGCTATTAGTGAAAATAAGCTGCCAAAGCACAGGCCATGCGGAGACGAACAGCGCATTTAATTACACAGTGACAGTTGCAGCGCTGGGGATTTCCCAGAGATTAATGGAGCATCTGGGAAGAGTCGAGGGCCCCGGGGACAGCCAGAATGATCCCAGTCAATGAATAATGCCCAGGAAAAGCCTCCAGTCCACTTCACTGTGAAGCAGAAAATGGAGGAGGACTTGGGTGCTTAGTTTGGTTTCTTATTTTTCTTCCTATTTTTTAAAAAAATGACACACAGAGAGATTGGTTTCAATTAAGATTCCTATGATGTTAGACTGTTTGGCTTTCAAGAGATCGAACCAGAAAAGTCAACATGTAGATTAGATGCAATGATGAGATCCGAGTAAATGACACTACTCTTCGTGGAGAGCAAAGCTTAGAGTGTGCCTGATAATAATTGCAGTATTTAGCACAACCAAATGCTAAATGTTAATAACAAATCTAAATATGATTTGACTAGTGGCCATAAAGTTCTTGAGATCTGGGGTCTTATCACTATTATTAATTTGTTCATACTTCAGTAACAGGCCATAACACTGTTAGCTCTTACGTTTAAGTGCAGATGTGAGTTAAGGCCATACGTATGTACTGCTCAATCATTTGGTTATTTTTTAAAATATATATTTTTTATTTGTTTTAGAGAAGAAGGAAGAGGGAGAGAGAGATAGAAACATTAATGATGAGGGAGAATCATTGATCAGTTGCCTCCTGCATGCCACACACTGGGGATCGAGCCCACCTCCCAGGCATATGCCCTGACTGGGAATTGAACCGTGACCTCCTGGTTCATAGGTAGATGTTCAACCACTGAGTCATACCATCCTGGTATCATTTGGTTATTTTTAAAAAATATTTTATTGATTTTTTACATAGAGGAAGGGAGAGGGATAGAGAGCTAGAAATATTGATGAGAGAGAAACATCAACCAGCTGCCTCCTGCACACCCCCTACTGGGAATGTGCCCGCAACCAATGTACATGCCCTTGACCAGAATCGAACCTGGGACCTCTCAGTCCACAGGCCGACGCTCTTCCACTGAGACAAACCGGTTTCAGCCATTTGGTTATTTTTAATAGCAAAATTAAATATGTACTCTGGGACCTTTTTGAATTATACTAGGAGAATTACATTGAAGTAAGATTTGATTATCACTTTATACAAATGCATATACTTTTCCTCTGCATTATCAGGAAATAAACAAATACAGATTTAAAAAATACCCCCAAACGGAGAAAACTTATTCCCACCAGAGTAAATAAGATGAAGGAAGACCGCCAAGCTGCGTTGTAGAGTTCTAGAGCGAGAATGGGTTCTTAAAGAATCAGCAGTCTTATTTTAAGGATGAGGAATCCAGAGAGATGACCTACTTGCTCAAGTTCACAAGGCTAATTAGTGGCAAAGTCAAGACCATAACTTCCGGCCCCCACCCCCACCCATTGCAATGTTCATGTATACCCCCCAGTGTTTTCTTTTCCTCACATGGCCAGCTTTAATGCCTCCTTGGTGAAGAGATGTTTATCATTTACGCTTTAATAGAATAGGCTTTGACAAAGACTAAGAAAGCACACTCTGCTCAGAGATCAAGCCTGGGTAAGCACTGTTACTTAGAGGAGGTCACAGTGTCTCTGCAGATACGTTAAGAAAGTTACACAAACACATGTACAAAGATTCCTAGCCCATTAGCATTCTTCTTTGATCATCGTGCATCAAGAAATGCCCAGAAAGGAGGCAGTATAAAGTCCATCAATGAAAAAGGCACGGTCTTTGGATCTGTTCTTGCCCCAACACTGACACCTATCCTGAGCATGTCATTTGCCTTCTCTGAGCTTTGGCTTTACCCACAAATGGAGATATATCTTACAGATGTAATGCAAAGATAAAAATGAAATAATATTTAAATTGTTTTTAGCACATACTGGGTGCATGTATGGGTGTTTCTACTGGTATCATATTATAATTATATTTAGCATACAATGAGAGTTCAATAATAAAATTTTAAAACTTAATTTGCTATTCCTTAAAGAGGATTTTCCAGGCAAAATTATATTGCCTTTGTCTCACACTTCTTCATTTATTTTTCATTGTTGAGAAGTATCGAGAGAGAACTATCACCCATGCAATAACTTTTTATTCTGAGCTAATTTTAGACTGAAAAAAGATTGTAAAAGTACAGGTAGCTCCAGATACCCTTCACTTACATTTGCGTAATGTCACTATAGTGCAATGATCAAAACTAATACCTGAATGAATTTCAGTACAATACACAAAACTATTAACTAAACAACCACTCCTGTTTGGATCCTACCAGTCTTCCCAACAATGTCCTTTTATTTTCTCGTCCAGGATACAATCTAGGGCCCCATGCTACATTTGCTTGTCATGCCTCCTAGTCTCCTCAGCCTTTCCTTGTCTTTCTCAACCTTGACACCTCTTAAGAGCATTGGCCAGCTATTCTGTAAAACGTCCTGTAACGTAGGTTTGTCTAAAGTTAAAGCATGATGACATTGAGGTTATGCATTATTGGAAAGAATGCCACAGCGGTTACGTGCCCTTCATGTCAACACGTCAATGTTAACCCTTGGGCCTGGTTAAGGTGATATCTGACAGGTGTCTTCACTGTAAAGTTATTATTTTTCCCTTTGTCATTAATAAGTATTTATTTTAAGGGGAGCTATTTTGACATGCAAAGATCCTGTTTCTGCTAAACTTTTACCCACTCACCCCACCAATGGTTGCTTCCAGAAATTATTACTGTGGTGTCCTAATGCTCTATTTCCCTCATTCCTTCTATAGTTGCTAATTGGAATTGTTTTACAAGGAATACTTTTCATTTCTTCCTCTCTTATTTATTTATTCAGTATGACTCAAGGATATCCATTTTATCTTTTGTGTTATAATCAATACAATTATTGTATTTATGTGACTTTTTTTTGTTCCATTGTTTCAACTCAGGCCATTGGCAGCCCTTTCAGGTGATAGCCATGCCGCCATCTTGTCTTATTTGTCAGAACTTCCTCACTTTCTGGCGCCTCAAGGTGTCCCATGTTCACCCCCAGCCCTGGAACTAACCATTTTCCCAAGGAATCCTGGTTCATTTTATCGGAGAGTTATACCCGCCTCTCTGAACACTGTGAGAGTCTTAACGCCGCACCCATTCCCATGCCCCCCACACTGGTATCCTCTCTTCTGTTTCCCTCAAAGAAAAATAAACTTAAAATGACAGTTTTAGAAACCTATGCGTGTCCATGACATAATAATGGACACAGGGCAACACCACGTAGCAGAAAGAATGCCGAATTTAGAGCTGGGAGACAACTGATCAGCTGGCGTTCTGTCTTTGAGTCTAGTTTGGATAGAAAAGGTATTGCAATATTAAGAGAAATTATAAATAGCACTGCAAGTGAGAGAATATGCCTCAGAACATGTGGCTATTATTCCCCCGGCATGCATTTTCATGTTCCCAAGTATCAGTGGCAGGCATCATGATTCAGGTTATTATGCTATAAAAAGGAGACTTGCTTCCTTTTTATTCTCTTCTTTCCCACCCCTCCCCCACAAGGATTTGAATCTGAGACTTCACTTTGCCAGGAGGAAAAAAAAAAAAAGTAAGCACCTTTATGAGAACAATCAACACAATGACTCACAAACTCTGCGAGGATTTAAGATGAGGTCCCTGTCTTGAGAACTTTCAGGGGATTATGCGAAATCAGACGGGAGGGCTGAGAAAGAGTGCGTGCAGCCAAGGACAGCGACACTTGCTGGACACCCCTTCACAGGGTCCGGGCTGGCCTTGAGATAACAGTGACTTCCAGCAGCAGCTCGTTCCAGGCGTGAGTTAGGGAGCAAAGACAAAGACGTCTCAGCACGTGCGTACATGATCGGCCGGAAGGCTCCAGAAACTGATCTCAGGCTGCACTCTTTTACTATCCTCTCACGCACTGTCTGCTGCTCCCATTTCCCAAATATACGTGTTCTCCCCTCGGCTCCTATGCTTTTTAAAATAGGTTTTATCAGACTGAGTGTTTGTAATTTTTAAAAAAGAGAAGAAGGGGCCTGCGCTCCTGCAAAAGGTTGGGGCTCAGTGAAATCTGTAGCAGGAATGGTTTGCTCTTTTACTAGCATTCCATGATCTCAGATTCACACACTATATACACAGGCTTGGTGTTGTTTAAAAGCCTGGGGCCCGTCTCCTCCAGGAATGCTTAGCATGATGTCCCGGGTACAGTTGCCAAGAACGACATTCTACTTTGCTTTATTGGTGGAAAGCGATTCTGTTAACGACAGCAGATCTCTTGCTGTGTCCGTTTCCACCCGTCGGTCACTGGAGGATCATTGACCACTGAGAACTTGATGAAATCCACAGAGAGAAGCATACTGGTAGCGTTAGGTTCATCTGGTGTGATTTCCAACAACCATCTCAATAGCCACCATCTCTGCAAGACCAACTTCCGGGTCGCCAGACGGCATGTGGTTGCTTATGTCAAGGATTCTCCCCTCCACAACCTTTAGAAGCTGAGAGCTGTTTTGTTTTACAAACTTCTGCACGCAGTGTCTTCCAGCATACACTTTGTGGGAAAGTTATTGTGCTACCCAGAAAGCTTATCAAATGAATGCTTGCACAGTGACCTGAGCAAAGCTCTTCTGAACATCATGATAGTCATGGCTAATGAACAAATAACCATGGACATGGAAAGATTCTAATTAGCCACCTAGAGAAGGAGGCCGAATTGAGGGAGTCCCGTACTGCCTTTGGGAGTGTTGCTGTGGGTAAGGTCCAGTACAGCCGAGGGTGAGCTCAGGGTGGCAGACATGGAATGAGGCACAAACTCTGTAGGACCCCCTCACCTCCCCTTCCTGCTGCACATACAAGTGGCACTGCTGTAATGCCAAGGGTGCTTAATTAGGAAACGAAGAGCTGGATCAACAGGCAGAGGTCATTGTTAATCTCTCAGTCTTTTCTGCCTACTCATTTGCCTCCTGCGAAGTAGGTGGCCTTTACCCTGTTCCACCGATGATTGATTGTGTATCCTGGTTCTGTAACCACCCATGGAAAGTCTTCACCTACCTTGTTATTGCACAGCAAGCTTGGCTATTTTATTCTCTTCCCCTCTCACCCCCGTCTCCCGTTGGTTTAGTTAATTACCTAAATCCATTAGCATGCATTTGCCTCAAATTGAACTGAGGTCAACAGAAAATCAGTTCAGGGACGTGGGAGGAAAACAGTGTGGCTGCCATATGGCACCAAACTGAGGCAAGCAGATACCTAGAAGTTGCATCACTAATGACAAATACACTGTTAATAGCTCAGCCTCCTCCCCAGACGGCTCACAGCTTCAATTCCCATCCTACGTTCCTGTCCCTGAACTGTGGTTTGAAGCGGATGTATGAAACACGTAGGGTGAAGAGCCACTCAGTCAGATGGTATTGTTTTACATAGCTTGATATACTTTACAGGCTAAGGGAGAAACATGTGGAAGGGACATAGCCATTCACCCAGTGCTCAGTGGGCTGAATGCGGGCTTCATCCAAAGCGACATCCCCAAAGCTGAGTGTGTGATTTTGGACTACCTGAGGAACACAATCTCATTGCTTACCTCCTCCCTTTAGGACATTTAAAATATGAGAAAAGGGCTGGGCCAGTGTGGTTCAGTGGTTGAGTATTGACCTATGAACCAAGAGGTCATGCTAGCTTGATCCTCAGTGGGCGCTATGCAGGAGGCAGCCAATCAGTGATTCTCATGATTGATTCTCTCTCTCTCTCTCTCTCTCTCTCTCTCTCTCTCTCTCTCTCCCTCTGAAATCAACAAAAATATATTTTAAAATATGAGAAAGGGACAGTTATTCCTTCACAAGTTTACATGCGTGAGTCCTCTCTGACTCAACAATTTACTGAGCAGGATTCATTGTGAGTCAAATAAGAATGCAGCCTCGCAGTGGAGATATGTGGAAATGAGAATGTCTCCCATCCCAGAGAAATGGTGTGGAAGCAGAGATTTTATTTATTTACAAGCAAAAAAGAGCCCTGTGTCCTCCCCAGGCACAGCTTTTCCGATGGAAGAGATGAACCTGGGTCCTTGGAAAGAGATAATGAATGTCATTAGCTCATTACGAGGCCGGTATAAACATGTGAGAAAACAGCACCTTGTCCTAATCATTCTTTTCCCCCCTGAGGAAGTATTTTTCAAACAGATGCAACCCCAAGTATGGCTTCATATTATCATCAACTGTGTTCAAGTTTTTCAAGTCTCGGAGTAAAGGTCAAGCAGGGCTCCTCTGCTTGCAGGGCCATGGACCTTGCACCAAAAATACGCTACGAGTCAACCCGAGTAAACGCATGGATGAAGGGAAAGCTTTGGAGGATTGGTGAGCATTTAGTTTACACTGAAAACAAAACCCAGTGGTCAAAGACCTTCTGAGATGGTGATTCCCCAATGACTGTCAGTAATTCTTCCAGAGAAAGGCATTTTCTACATAATTATACTGGAGAGAAAAGGCTATTCTTAAGCATTCATAGTTTATATTTTATAAGTACAATTTAATCCTTCTTAATTGTTGCCACTGAAACCAAACATACTAGGAGATAATGAGAAGAAAAACAAGAAGGGCCAAGAATGAGGGAAAAAGGTTCTGTCCTAAAATAACCAAACCTCATCCTTGGCATCTCAAGGGACCACAGGCCTCTTCAATCACAGATCTAGGGATTCAATCTCATGTGTAGCCACAATTGCTAACATTGACTGAGCATTTACTAGTTACCAGGCACTGTTCTAAGTATGTTCATGGATTACCCCACTTAATACTTACAGTGACAACTGAGGCACGCTCTTCTCCAAATATTTATTGAGCACCTCCAATGTGTCAAACACTAGTCTGGGTGATGAGACTATTGCACTGATCAAAACACAGAGAAATGCCTGTGTTGTGTAATTTACATTCTAGTGCAGCCAGAAGCAGTGCAGCCAGAATTTGAATCCAAGAAGTCTGGCTACTGGGATGTAAAGGTATTATTATATCTATGAGCAAGTGTCATGAAACACTGCCTCTTTTAGAGACCAGTGAGTGAGAATCTCATAGATCACAAATACTTAAGTATGAAACAACCAGGGACGTTCACATTCTGGTTTATATTACGGGGATACTGAGGTTGAGCTCTTCTTGACTGGAATAGTGCCAACAGGGCCTTGACCTGAAAAGAGCTACTAGCATTGCAATTAGCACAGCTGGGGTCAAGTTCAGGCTCTGCCCTTGATTACACATATGCTTGGGCAAGTTGTTGAGCCTCTCTGAGCCTCAATTTCCTCATCTGTAAGAGAAAAACTTTAATAAGACCTAATTTATTGTGTTTTGTTGAGCTATTTAAATGATATATTATAAATAAAATACTTGTAAAGTGCCTGGTGTTATTTAAAGTAAACTATTTGTATTATTTGCTATTCGTGGGCCCTCAAACCTAGATAATAGGATATCAAAAGCTAAATTACATTTTCTTAGGAATGAGAGTCCTGAACTGCAAACATTTTGACTATACAGGTTGAAGCAGATGGAATAGAGGCCTACAGCCACCTGTCTTCAGTATGTGGTGCATGGGGTTAGGCAGTGCAGAGGGGGAGAAGGGCAGACTGCCCTGCATTCCCTAGGGCCACAGTTTAGCCTGCCTCAGACATGCTGCTGCCTTTACCAAGGAACCTGAGTCTTTCATCCTGTGCCATCACCTTTACTCCCTTTAGGTCTCTGCTTCACGAATGTACAGGTTATAGAGGGTCCATAAAAAGCAAAGATCACACACTGTTTCGTCCATGAGGGCTTCACTTGGCCTGGCCACTCCTTACCTGATGCCTTGGTGCTTTTTCCGTCACAAAGTCTGGCTCTATTTTCTTTGCTGTTTGTTTTCCTACCCTCTCTTTTAGTGAGGATGCACCTATTGGTAAATCTGTATGGTTTAACCTACTGTTAGTAACCTCCTCTCCTATGTGTAGAGTTCTCAAAGGCACCGCCATCTCTACCGAGAGGGATGCAGATTCAAGTCCACTCAGGCCACACTCCAGTGATGGCTCGATGTGATCAACTAGACATGGAAATTGCCTAGCAATGACCCTTCCGGATGTTAGTCATCCCCGTGCACTTGGTCTTCCCCAAGTCTGATTTGGAGTTTTCACAGGCTATTCTGAAAGTCATAAAAGGGGGCAAATCTATGCACAGACTCAGAGACTTTATTCTGTGAAGAGCATATTGATTCTCAGTATTATCTTATTTTATGAAATCAAAGCTTCTGGGAGCTATACTCAATTTGTATGCATAAGAAGATAAATTATCACAAGCTTAGTGCCCCTAAAACAGCACAGATTTATCACCGTACACTTCTGTAGGTTAGAAGTCTGATGCAGGTCAGCGGGGCCTCTCTGCAGGCTCTGGGAGAGAATCCATTTCCCTGCCACCTTCAACTTCCAGAGTCCACTCACAATTCCTGGTTAACGTTCCCTTCCTCTATCCTCAAAGCTAGCACATTATATCTCAGCACCCATTCCATTTTAGTCAAATCTCCTCCTGACCTCAGACTCTGATCTCACCTGGAAAGGTTTCTTCAGTGTTAGGAAGTCACGTGTTTAGGTTTGACTCATCTGTACAATCTAGGATAATCTCTCCATCTCAAGGTTCATAAATAACTTCAGTCACATCTGCAAAGTTTTGTGTGTTTTGTTTTGTTTTTTGTTTTTTTTGCTATATATGGTAACATGTTCACAGGTTCTGGAAACTAGGACATAAACATCTTTGGAATAATTTATTCTGCTCACCACATTCCTCTCTCTGGCCTCCACAGGGAATTGCACATGCAAATCCACGCATGCCATCCCAAGGTCCTCAATATTCTCAATCCATTACTGCATCTACTCCAAGTCCCAAATCTCATCTAAACCTTAGCTCAAAAGTCCCAAATCTCATTAACTATCTCATATAAATCAGGTATGGATGAGGCTCTGGGTGGCAACATAAGGTAGCCTTTTTCCAATGCAAGTGTTTTGAAATAATTCAGTGTTGTTATTTGCAGAGTTTACATGTTTTATCAAATGTGTCCCTTATGCTACGGGCATTGTGAGAAATGTTTTATTGAAAAGACCATGTGTGCTTTGTTTTTTCTTTTCTGCATGTCCAAGTATATCTACTATGTGTAATTTCAATCTTCTCATTCTGACTGAAACTCTTTACTCATAGGGTAGAGCTTAGTCACATGTTTCTCTTATATTCCTATATTCTAGACCACTATTTGGAATGATGAGCCAAACATGAGACTGAAAGAGACTAACTATTAAGCCCCTTAGTATCTCAAAAAATTTCTATGTTTAGAATGCAGAAAATAGTACCATTCATAGTTGGTTTAATTTTTTCTTGGAGTAACACTCTTAGACAACACACACATACACACACAAACACACACTTTCATTAAATAACAGTGGAGATGTAAAAATTATCTCATTTCATCTAAAGTCCAGCATCTTTAAAATGTGGAGCTTGAGGAATTCAGTTTATTTCTACCTTTATCTTTATAGAAAAAGTGTTCTAAGATGAAAATGAACTTGATATTTCTTGGAAATTTAGTTTTATTTGCTTTTGTTCCTCAATAAAATGAAACCCTTTCACCGTAATAAAATTACTCTACAATAATTTTTGGGTCATTAAAACCAGGACATGTTAGAAACAAAAACTTATTTATAGTGCGAATGATGTTGGAGCATGAGACAAGTATGCAGGACTCACAATAAACTTGTCTGAGCAGACAGACAGAGGCATTTGATAGACAATAATGAATATTCTGCAGAAGATCAAGTAAGATAAAAGTATTTACTTACTACTTATGGCAATGTTACATTTCATAAATAAAAGATAACTTAAAAACCCTTGTTTTATAATACCTTATATTAAACACACAACATTATTTAACAAAAAAACTCATGGTTGATTTGAGGAATTTTTTAATTGGTCCTGAACAAAACCTTCTTCTTACTGAATCTTAAAAAAAATAACCTGAGAAATTCATATTGCGAGTTTCCATTTTGCCATCAAGTCTATGCCAACTACTCATCCAAAATAGCACCACCATAATATAATTTTGAATAATGAATTATGGAATCAAAATCAATCATCAACTATGATGATGGTGGTCCCTTGCATTTATAAGAAGCATCATAGTCTTTAACAATATTTATTGACCTAGAAGTCTCCAACAATAATTAATCATGAATTATTCATGGCAGACAAAAGATCTTTAGTTATCTGATGGGATCCTATCCTACCCAATCTGCCCTCATAAAATGTTTCAAACATTTTGGCATTTTGCCTTGTGTAGAAGCCTGATTCTTTGGTTCACAAGATCATCTTGTATTTCAATGAAGGAAAAAAAACAACAGCTTCCTATTGTGACAAATAATGAAGACAATCTCTGAATCTAATATTTTTAATACATATCATTTAAATTTTTTTACTTCACTATGTATTTTCTTTAAGATTGACATACTAGGACTTCTACATTTTTAAAAGCTTCTGAGTTTTGCTTTTGGGACACTTCCAAAATTGTTAATGTATCCTCTCTTTCCACTGAAGATGTTTAACAAGATTCACATTTTTCATATATTGCATGTTAAGTTCTTCGATCTTGCTTTAGAATTTCCACCCTCCTCCCTTACCATCTCCTTCACATATCATTGGGTCTCAAAAGCCAACTAAAAGGTTTTAGCATGAAATCATAGGAAGATTTTGGAATAGAAATATTATCATAAAATTGAGTTGAATAAAAATGTAACATAAGGCTATAAGGCCTCTTACTTAAATCACCATTTCCTCTGTTCTGATTCCTCATTTTCTCTAGTAATGGTTCAAGCAAAGTAAAGTACTTTTCATAGATACTCATTAATCTAAATGAATGTTCATAAGTAACAAGGAGGAAAAGTCTAGAGGAAGGGAGGGGAAGAAAACATCTGTTGAGAATCTATAATTGTGCATGGCAGTTAGTTAGAAATTTTGGGAGTATTGTAGATAAAAACACAGGCACCAGAGGCAAATTGTCTGGGTTTGGATCCTAGCTCTGCCAGAATCTGTCACTACATGTATGGCCCTGGGCAAGTTACTTAACTTACTCCTCTGGACTTCAAGCTCCTCATCTGTAGAGGAAGGATAATAATAGGGCAAAATTTATAGAATAATTGTGATGATTATAGATGATTATATGAGTTCATATGTGTCAAGTCCTATAACAGTGGTTGGCTTACAGTCAATGATATAAGCATTAGCTAATTATTTTGATTGCTGGTTTTATTATATATCATTTGGTTTTAGTGCACAACAACCCTACTATTAGATGATTATTATCAGCCCTAGCCCCTCAGTTAGAGCGTCCTCCCCATATACCAAAGTTGTGGGTTCGGTCTCCCCTTTGGGCACAGATAAGAATAAACCAATGAACGCATCAATAAACGGAACAACAAATCGATGTTTTGTTTTGTTTTTCTCTCTCTCTCTCCCTTCCTCTCTTTCTCTGAAAATCAATTTAAAAGAACATGGTTATTATCATCTGCATTTTACTGAAGAGGAAACTGGAGTGCACCAAAGTTAAGTAAGCTCACCATGCACACAGTTAATAAACAGTGAGTCAGACTGGACTCCAAATCCACTGAAGGGAAATAGGGACTGATGTGTTAGCTCTGGGAAGCTCTAAAAGGGCCTTTCCTCCATTGTTAAGCATCACTTAGTTCCTACCCTCTCTTTCATCACTTTGTTGTCCCCTTCTAATTCCAACATTAACAACATTTTGCAAAATTAAAATAAAGAGGGAAAGTTGTTCCACTTCTCGCCACAACAATCTCACTGAATTTACAGTTTTTTGTTCTTATTGCCTCCTTCAAGGTCTCCTCAAGTATTTCCTACTGATTTTTCTTCCTCTCACAGATTCCTGTAGCATTTATGACCTGAACTAAAGTGTGAGAAGATTGTCTTATGGGTGATCTAAAGCGCTAAATTGCACACACCTCAACATATACATTTCAAATAATAAGTACTAGGAGATTATCAGAGTTCAGCTTTTGAAAAACTCATGATGACCTCCATCCTTTCTTGAAGGTTCTCCCCAATTGTCTTTTCAAATTGACTGTGAGCCTGAATTGAGTTGAAGCTCAATCCATTCTAAGATGTGTAACTTATTGTATCCATGCCATATAATTGACATTGCATCCATATAAATTTCCTGGTGCTGATAACGTATTGCGATTATGTAGCAAAGATGTTATCGTTGAGGGAAGCTAGGTGAAGGGTATAAAAGAACTCTCTGTACTGTTCTTGTAACTCTGACAATTTTCTAAAAATATTTCAAGATAAAAAAAATGGAAAAACCAAGCATGCTGCTGGAACAAAAACTATCACTGGGTAATTTCTAATTGTGAGTCATACATGACCAACAAAATACTATACAGTCCCTGAAACAAGGACAGTGATATAGTTCTCTGAGCTTTTCCCACGCATAATATTGTGTTGGACATTTGGGGGGAGGATGGAGAGGGTGGGAGAGTTGGGAATATAGGAGAAAGTTTGTAAATATTTGTAAATTAATAAGTGGAAGACACAAAATAATGGGTTAAATCTGGGAACAGTAGGATTTAAATTTACAGTTACCGTGCTCCTGATTTCACCTCTTTTGGAACACTGCTAGAAAAACAGATTCAAGATATAAAATATTTGAATGGAAATATCGTCCCAGGCATTGGAACAGAAAACCATTACTCATACTACCATGTGTGGTTGAGTCTTCCTTTAAAACTTCTAGCTCAACATGTGTTGCCAAATGACCACGAAGCTGGCTCAGTTGTTAGGTTCCGTTGTAATTTATGAGGTTCTTAGTACAAAAAGAAGTCAAATACTTTTCAGACAGATAAATAATCACAATATTTTACTCTTACTCTTGTGTTCTTGGCCTCATCTCTTAAACTGCTGCCCAATGGTAGAAAACAAAAGAAAACTATTGAAAATACTTGTTAAAAGAAGAGGAAATGCATTGTCAAGAAAAATATGTTATCTTTCTACCCCAAACAGTGGAAACTTATGAACTTTTCTTAATGCTGCAGTTCTTTCTACAAAACCATTGCATAAGGTTTATAAATGCCACTGTCAATCAGCATTTTAAAAACACTTTTTTCAAATGTTACAGAAAGAACAACTACATTACTTTCATTTGGCTCTGCATTAGCCTTAACTTGAATGGATGGAGCGTGGTGTTAATAAACTCAAGGTTATGGGTTCAATTCCTATGTGGTCTACTTTAGCTTCTCTGAGCAGAAAATTTGGTACCATGGTCTTACCTTATTTGTTAAACCTCAGACACTTAATACTGCCGTTTATTCCAATTCATGCCCACTACTGCTGAACAGCTCAAAGTATGATCTTAAACCCCAAGCTCAGCATGTCACAATCCTTGAGGCTTACACTTTAAAAACAAACAAACAAACAAACAAAAAAAAACTAACCATACTAAGATGAGAAAGAAAAATTCTAGTCTTAAGGAACCACAGAAAAATCTCACATTTGCTCTGCCTACCAGAGAATTTTTTTGTTCAATTAATCTGTCTATTCCCATTAGAATATTAGCCTCATAGAGGCAGAGATCTTGCCTGTTTTGTTGACTGCTATACCACCAGTACCCATGACAGTGCCTGGTACTTCATGCTTATTACATGCAGCTCACAAAACGCTATATGCTTTTCCAATGCTGACAACACCTATTTCAAGTAGAAATGGAATACTTAGCAAACTTAACAATGGTTCCCAAAATGTGGACCCCAGACTAACTGCATAAGCATCATCTGGAAACTTGTTAGAAATACAAGTTCTTTGACCCTTTTACAAGGCCTCCTGAATCAGAACCTCTGGGAATGGGGTCCAAAAGCACATCTTTTTAATAAGCCTTCCGTGTGAGTCCAAGGCAAGCTAAAGTTTGATATCTACCCATTCCCACACTCAGCTCTGATTCATAGCAGCAGTCCCAAGTGACATAAATCCAGCCATTCTAGTAAAAAAGTAAACATGCATATCTTGGAATGAGTGAAAAATAACTTTATGTATAGATATTTGAACCAATAAAAGTTAATCACTCTTATGCACTTTACGTAGCAATGTACCTTGAGTCTTAAGATAAGAATGTGAGATAGAAATAGCAAATCTCTCTTATATAAAAGCCTAATATGCTAAGTGTCTGACTGAGTGGTCATCCAATCGGTCACTATGATGTGCAATGACCACTAGGGCATAGATTCTCTTGCTGCTGGGGTCTGTCGATCAGGACTGGGTGAGATGGGGCCAGATATGCCCTGGAGTCCTTCCATGGTTCTTCCTGTGGCCCCTCCCTACTCACCAGCCCGGATTGGCACTGACTGGGACTGGGCAAGATGTCCCTGATGGGCCCTCATCACTGAACAGGCAGGTGGACCCCACCTGTGCATGAATTTCATGCACTGGTCCTCTAGTGTTAAGTAAAATATTTAACAAGGGAATATAAGTGTAAGGCTTCCTCCCAGATCTTCCTTTTTATGGCACATCTAAACAGAATTTATTTAATGAATAGGGAAGTAATGTGATATGATGTTAATGCCCCCACACCAAGAGCCAAAGACCTTTGTTTTTCTTTACTAGCTTTATTATCCAAAAGCCTCACTGGGATTCATCATCATTCCAATGAGCTAAATAATACCAAAGTGGAAAATTCTATGATTCAATAAGAGGATCAAGGGCCTATAATGTTCCAAAACTAACATATTTCTAGATGACAGAAAGTGGGAAAGAATGATACTTATGTTGGACCCAAAATACCCCTGACAGGCAAGAGGATAGATTAAATCTAACAAAACAGTAGTTAAAGGGATGAAAGTAAACTCCTTTGCCTGGGTGAAAATACATATCCTCAGATATAGCTTTGAGAAAACGTAATTTAGCAACAGCATATAAATATTTTTTTAAGACTCATTTGCAGTAAACTCCCCAGAAGTTAACATTGCCTCCACTGTGACCCTGAAAGCAAGAGTGGCTTTAGGATGTCTTTGCAGAAGCAAAGTATCTACTAGCAAAACCACAGCCGGGCTCTGATCTGGTCTGGGGCATCCCACATCTGAAATATCTGCATTCATTTCCAGGCTCCACGCTTTATGGATGCGGGTAGATGGGAGCAGCAAGGATGGTGCTGTGAGTAGAAACCATGATGTCTGTAGGACAAATTCAGAGACTACGATTAACCAGACTCTGGAAGAGAAACCTCAAGCATGGGCTGAGGCATGCTGGCTAGCTTCAAATATGTTCAGGGCTGTCATAGGGAAGATGGATTAAACCTGCTCTAGATAACTCTAAGGGCTTAAAGGTAAATTTAATGAGTAGAAACCAATGAACAGCCTTTGGTTCCAAGGAAGGTAAAGTAACAAACAGAAAGAATTGTGACAGTTTTCCATGCCAATTTGGCTGACCTATAGTACCCAGTTATTTAATCAAACATTAGTGTGGGAGCTAGTGTGAAGGTGCTTTGTAGATGTGGTTAACATCTACAATCGGTTGACATTAAGTAAAGGAGATTAACCTTAATAATGTGGGTGGAACTCATGCAATTACTGGAAGCCTTTAGTGCAAACCCTGAGGTTTCCAAGAGTGAATGAAATTCTGCCTTAAAATTGCAACATAATTCCTACCCGAGTTTCTACTCTGCCAGCCTCTCTACAGAGTTCAGTCTTGCCAGCCCTGACAGATGGAACAATAGGGAAATAGATGGACGGATAGGTGATAGATAGATAGATAGATAGATAGATAGATAGATAGATAGGTAGATAGATAGATAATGTCCTATTGGTTCTGTTACTCTGGAGGACTGACTGATACAGTTGTCTAAGGATGGAATGTGGAGTTCTTGTCACTGAAGATATTCAAGTGAAGGCGAGGAAACCACTTTGATTATGATAAGGAGTCCTTTTAAAATATATGCCTCTTAACAAAGTTATAAATCATGTATAGACTGATTAGTTTAATTCAATTTATTTGTTTTACTGAGGATCCATTCTGCATCGATTCCTGTCTGAGGCTCTAGGGCTATGTGATGAGCAGAAATAGGTACAGCTCTGCCTTCTGGGGAACATACATGAGCCCTGTACTATGGGCGAACTATTCAAGAACACAAAGTTGGTGCTCCACCAATACTCACTGAATGAATAGTTCAAAAAATAAATAAAAACATTTCAGTTTATAGGGAAATATGAAGGTACATATATTTATATATTATGAGAAACATTTCTATCGAAAACATTGAAGTGTTTTAAAGCTTTAATTTTAAAACAACGATAAGATTCGATTATCAAACAATTCTATAACAAGCCATGCTTCCTTCTCCATTTTCCTAAACAGTTTAGACTCTTACCTACTGATCCTAAAAAAAAAGACCTTGACTCAATAATCTACTTTATTTTACATATCTGAAAGGTCAAATTACAAAGCATAGAAACTACACCCCCTGGTTTAGTCTGTGATGTTATGTACACAGTGGAGAAACCTACGGCCAACTGCTGGGCTGAGCATGCTCCTCTGGCCCCCAAGGATGGACAGCCAGAGAACCCCCCATACTACTTTCCCAACAGAAGTGTGAAGGGACACAGCAGGGGAATACACGGATTTCAATAACGAGGACTTCACAGTGTGAAGACCACATTTGTATTACAAAAATTTGTAATTTTTCAAAGTACCTTCAAAGCCCGTCCTGCCTGCATTAGTGTAAATCAATCAATCATCAACCACTCAGAAAATGAATGCATCATTTGATATGTGAATGAAAAGAGATAGGTTTGAGATGAAACTACAGTTTTGACCCTAATTTTTTCAGTCAGGACAGCAGGTACTTTTTAAACTTTTAATTGTTAACATCATATTGAGAGGACATATGGTACATGTTCTATTTTTAATAACAAGAAACGTATTCTCAAATAGAACATGATTCATCAGTTTCCTCACACTTGACCCAAAGTCCTAATACATGGCATACAGCAGTACAGGGGAACTTTTCAATATAGACAGGATGCTGAGAATCTCAACTGTATTGACGGGCAATACACCCAGGATGCCCAAGAAGCTCTGCCATGCCTTGGTTTATTTATTGATCACTGGGAATTATTTCATAAAAACAAAACTCACAGTTTTATGAGGCTTGTATTATAAAATTCTAATGATCATCTCATTTCCTAATGTAAGGTGTTTGAAAGGTTGTGGAATAGAATGGGGTGATATAAAATGAAAACATTTAGTTGTAAAGTTGCAAAAATCTTCATAGAATCATAAACAGGGATTCCAGACTTGGCTATGGCACCAGGAAGCTGGTGATCTAGGTAAGCATCTCTCCATATATATATATATATGTATTAAAGTACCTTTCTTTGTAATATAACTACTTTCATTTTGAATGGGATGGAAGAAATCATGGCTGTTTTTCTGAAACCACATCAATTTTCAAAGGCAGCTGTAGCAACAGAGGTGCGTTTGCACTGGAATTTTGGCTTCAAGGCCAGTACCACCTTGAACATTTGGCTCATTTCCCCACACCCATAAGTTGGAAAAATATCAGGAATAAAAAGGGGAATTACAAGGATGATTTACAATTCTCTTCACTTCCTTCCCTCAAAGATAGTCCTTGTCAGTTGCCAAGAAAACAAGGCAAGATCAAAATGGAACCGAATGACGACTGATAATTAACTACAGGAAAATACTTCAATGAATAAATTAGTCGTTAGTTAAAAATAAAGGACAAATGAATTTTTAAAATATACGCCAATTGAAAAAAAAGCAGAGATAGGAATACTTCCTTGTGGTTTTGAAAAACACATCTTGATTTTGTTTTGTTTTGTTTTCTGATACCGTTTCCTCCATTGGTATATTTTTTCTTGAGAAAAGCCTAATCAATGATCATTGCCAACCTACACATGTTTAACTGTCCACCATTAAACAACTGATTTTGATGATTTAATTTGTCTCTCCTTTTCTTCCTTTAGTTTGCTTTTTTTTCTAAGCCTGCATAAGCACCATTCCTCCCCTTTGCTTTTCCTGGGCATGAGAGAAAGGTCAGTGCAACTCATGCCTTGACAGAGGTCTGACTTTTACATATATCCACGGGGTACACCTGCAATTTGGGGTGGAAGAAACAAATGAAAATCAATTCGCCAAGGCTGTTTGCCTCTTTTTGCTTTTCTTGCTTTGCAAGTAAATAAAGGCCTTAGATAACCGTATCGCCATATTTTATGACAATGGAATGGCTATTTTTCTAACCCCATCCAAACTTGTCTCAATGCCACCTTCCTCCCTTTGGTCCAATCCTTTAAAAAAAACAATTATTCTTCTAACCACCAACAACACAAAGAACCAATGGGCCTCATTTCTGGTAATCCTTTCATTTCAACCACCACCTAGAAAAGGCTTAAACACACACACACACACACACACACACACACACACACACACACACACACACACACCTTTCCAGGAGCTGTGGAAATTCTGCACCCACTTGAAACATAATCTCCCCTCTTCTCACCTAGACAAAAGTTTAAATAAAATGTAGCATTAGGATTAATTATATAAGCTTAGAAGAAGAATGACCCAGAACTTGAAGAGCTGATGGGGACCAGGAGTAGGAGAATACAGGACTATGGTCAATGCTCCCATTGATGATGGGCCAACCTGAGGCTGCTGCTTATATCGTGGTCCTCAAACTGGACCTGAAGCCTAGATGTTACTGAAGCTACAGACCAACCTGCCATATCTTCCCGAAGAGTCCATGCTAGTCACTGGTTTTGGGGGGAACTCACTTTTATATTCTAATGAACACAGGTATGTTATGGGTTAATATTAAAATGTGCATATACTTTATTAATAAGGCATGCAAACTAGTTACATGGTTGTAATGAGATGCTTACACACCCCAAATACCCTAGATGTTTCTCCACTTCTTTAAGAAGTACTTTGAAAACAATGTTAAAGATGCATCATACTACCCTATTAAGTTGGAGTGAAGGGAACAAGCTGGTTTATAGCGACTGAGAGTAGAGAAACATTTCTAAAATGCAAAGGTTAGTTCTGTAAAGTACCTATATATGTTAAATTGGTGCTTGGAAAAGTCGCATTTAAAATAAAAATTGCCCCTGTTCCACTTGAAAATGAGAGGGAAATACTTTTTAAAACTTTTTATAATGGGGGTGGGTTGGAGGAGAGAGAGAGAGAGAGAGAGAGAGAGAGAGAGAGAGAGAGAGAGAGAGAAGAGGCAAGAACTAAAAAAAAGGAGGAAAAAGTAAATCACTTCTCTTTTTCTCAAGGGAAAAGAACTTCACAAGCTTGTTTGTTTGGCCCCAATTTCTCGCTTAGCAATCTGAATCAATGAACTAAAGCCTTCACGGATGACTGCATCAATTGGCTTTTGAATTAGCGGATAGCATTACTCAATCAACTTTGAGACTAGCCTTTTCAAGAAACATATTTAGCTGTGGCACACAATATTTCAATTCTACAATGAGAATGCCAACTGTAAACCCAAATGTAAAATTACGGTTGTTTTTCTCGCAGCCCCTCCGACACTTACTATGAATTTGAATAATACGGATCCAGGAGGCATTTAAATAAATATGGTGCGCATTCTAGAGTATAGGGCAGGTCTTATTGCTTCCATTACTTGGAGCCTGTCAAAGGATAGGTTGGCACATTGGAAAGGAAATCTGTGTCCTATATGTCATGTTCTCAGGGCTTTCCCCTTCCCTAGGGGAGAGAAAATGCAATGGGCTCAGAAATGGTGACTCCATGCTTTGTAGTATCCCCACGGTGCTCATCACGCTGAGCCAGGGAGCTCCGTAAACCAGGTAAACTCACTAGAAGACAGAGCTTCAAGGTAAAATTAGAAGAAAGACAACTCTCCCAACACAAAAAGACCTTATGTGTACAATACTGCCACATGGGCGCACACACACAACCCTCACTTGTTTTATCAGCGTTTCTAAGTAATTGAGACATTGTTAAGTTTTGCCTACAAGGACGCTTCTTTGGTCAACCCACCAACCAAAGAGTTTTGATTAATGTAAAATTCAGCTTTAAACACAGAGGTCCTATATATTACCTGTTAGAATTCAAATTTAAGGGTGTCCATTTATTGATGACATTAGCATCCTCTGGCTGTTTCCCCAAGATTTCCAAGATATAAGTCACGAGAAATATAGTTCGGATCATCAGTTGTTACACTGTAAGTGACATTAACCAGAGTTTCGATTTAAGAGAAAGAGGATGTGTGTATATTTGGGGTGTGGTGACTAGCAATAGAGATTTTTTTGTCTTATAAGTTTTCTAAATTTTGCTGAATACCACTTGAATGTAAATATATCTTAGATTGTACATTTCACTAACTAAGTTAAAATGAGCATAATTTTAAAATTTTTAACCTAATTATTGAGCATTTACTATGTGCCAGGGGCTGTTCCAATAAACTTGCATGTAAAAGCTTATTCAATCCTAACGACAACTCTTTGAGATAGGCACTATCATACCCTTTTTAGAGTTGAGGAAACAGAAAAGTTAAGTAACTTGCCAAAGTTGCCAAGTTCACCCAGCTAAGCAAGTGCAGATTTGGGAATAAAATCTAACAGCTCATGCTTTCCACTCTAGGTTATTCTACTCTCTGTTAGCAAATGGACAATATGATCTTATTTACCCCAAATCCAATTCGGTATTGAGTGTAGGGAAAGTGGGTGGAACCAGTCAGACTTGAGATCTCTGAAATAATTCACACAAACACAAGTCAAATCAGAGATGCTCCGCTTCTTTAGTCCAAGATCTCAAGCTGGCTCCCCCAGGAATAGTTCCCATGCTGGGTGTTTGGAGAGAAACAGCTCATTTGAGCCTGTGCAAAGATCATATCCATTTTTGGGAGGCATAAGAATAAGTGAGGAATTACAGTTTTGTTTTTGTAGATTTAAAAAAAAGCAAAAGTTACTAATATGACTGATACACTCTGTACAATAGGAAGATGAACACGTGGTACAATGACTAAGCAAAGATATACCCACATTTACAAAGATTTCTAGAATAAATTTAATAGATATGAAATACTCTATGGTTGTTCTTTACTGAAGTATGGGTCAAGGTTTCAAAGTTTTCTCCCATGCTTAAGTTAAACCAATAGTACTTTTCAATGTGAGGTGTGGTCACAAGGCCTCAGGAAAGTAGTCCAATGTTGAAATAGCAAAACACTGTGCATAAATGACTGGCAAAAGACAATTGGTGGAAGGCATGTAGTCTGTCACTGTCATTTTTACCTGAATGAAAAGAAATACAAGTGATAGAATGTATATAGTCTTCTTCTGTATTGTCTAAAGAAGGCTCATTAATAAAGAACTATAGGGTTTTAGAGTGAGCAGGGCCTTTGTGAACAAGTCTACCTTAAGCATTTGACATAACTAAACCAAGGCCATCAGAGTTTGTAGTCTGTGTGCAGGTGGCAACCTCAGCCGCAGGAAGATCTATGGAGTGAGAAGACAAGAGGATGGTGTAAGGAGCCCTGGGAACTTTGGCTTTTGAAAAGTGGGCCCCGTAAAGAGCAGCCATGAAGACGGCTGGTTAGGGGCAACAGAGAGGGAGCAGGTAAGTTGAATGCGATGACCTGGGAGCCTGGGAAGAAAGGAGCAATGGGAAAAAAAATAAGTGACTGTATTGAATGATGACGAGAGGTCACAGAAGACCAGAACTGGGAAATGTTCATTATGTTTGTGGGCTATTGATGTTTGTGGTGACCTTAGCGAAAGCAGTTTCTGCAGCATGATCACAATGGACAACTGCAATGAATGGGAAAATGTTGGACATTACGACAGTCAGGGCAGAGCCTACATTCAATCAACTTGGAGAAATGCACAAAGAAATGATCAAGGGGAACTTATCGGTAGAGAATGAGAAGATAATAAAAACTATGATCAATTTGGGAGGAAGACAAAGTAAACTGGGGCCTGAGCTCAGGCTGACGGGTTCACCTTGACAGGAGGCACACAGCTTGCTCTGAGATGAACACACATACAGCTAAGAGGTTCTCCCAAGTGACTTCTTATTTTTAACTTTCAAACCATGTGGAATTTATTTTTGATAAGTGATATACGGGTAATAGGTCCCCTCCCCTTATTGCCCATGACACATTTTGAATGGATGAATAACAAACAGTCAGCCCCAGGCCTTGACCTTTCTAGTCGCCAAGGACTCAGAGGAGCACAGGCCTTCCCACACACTCCCTGCCTCCATCCCCCACTCCCTGGCATAGTTTCCTCATTCTCCAGACCCGTCCACCGGCTTCAGAAATTAGGCTCTCACGCCATCGGGAAACACCGAGGAGATTAATGGGGAGGAGTTACTCTATCTTCAATCTCAGGGAGGCTGGCAGTTTCTCAGCCTTGCCAACTATTTTCTTTGCTTGGTTTCTGCCAGAGGCAAGAGCGAGTAACCAGGAATGGGAAAGAGTGATAGCAGAGAAGATTAAAAGAAAGAAGAAAGTCGTGGAATAGGGAAGATTCACTGCTGAAATTAAACCAGAGAGCAAGTTAGGAAAGAGAGGCTGTCCTGCAGAATTAAAAGCTGCACATGTGTGTGTTTTTTTTTGTTTGTTTTTTAAGATTATGTGGATTATCTCTTGTATTGGAAGATCCAAATGGGTTTCCCTCTACACACACACTCCTACCAGGTAGCTGTTCAAGTCCTCTCCTAAGAACCAAAAGCTCCAAAATCAAAGTTATTTATGGGGTCTTTTCTCCAGTAAGAGATCAGAGTAACATTATCTGAAAAGCCATGTTGCCCTGACATTTTAACAATACCTACTTAGCATCCTTTAATTATAAAATCCGAGGTATATTTTTCAAATTGGATTAGATACATCGTCACTTCCATCGTTTTCATCCTTAATTTTGAAGGTATGCAAGCCTTTTCTCAGTGGGGAGTCAAAAAGCCTTCAGCACTTGTGAGAATTACTCATCTGAGCCAGAATTTGATCGTTAAATCCAACCCAGAGGCCCTGGCAATTGTGGTCTTGCTTGGTCACTCTAAGTTCTCATCAGTCCTCCCCAATTTTAGACAATAATGCAATCCTGTTTCTTGTAAAGACATATTTATTCAACTAGCACTTATTAAGCACACAATACATGCTTGGCATTGGGCTCGTTGCTGAGACTAGTAAGATGAATGAGATATAAAATTGGCCCCTTGAGAATTCATATAGAGAAAACAGAGCAAGTATATTTTTAATTTCCGCAATCTGATTTCTTCAGAGGTTTGCTTAATATCCTTCCTCTGAATACCAAGACCGATGATACATCCATTGCCTTGTGTATTATCAACAAAGCTACTTTATCATGAATAAGCAAAAGAGTGCATAAAATTTGGCTATGCAAAAGAACAGTTCTAGATAAAGAAAAAGAGACTTCATCTAAAAGAACACATGAGAATATGAGAAATGCCAATCCCAGGAGGCAATAACACACACACACACACACACACACACACACACACACACACAACAATAACAACAACCACCACCACAATAAAACTTACCTGACTTGCCCACGCCTGCTCTTCCAAATACTGCCAGTTTGACCTCTGCACTTTTAGCCATGCTGGGTGGGTGGTGGTAGACAACTCTCTGTCGTTCAAACTAAAGAGCTGAGAGAATCGTCTTGGTTCCAGCCTTCGGGTTCACCATATCATTGCAAATCTGCAACCCTTAAACAAAAGAGATTTGTATTAATATTTATTAGGCATCTCCTCGGTGCCAGCCATTATTCCACTTTATCAACATTTTCCACTTTGACCTTCACCACAATCCTGTACGAGGGCTCTAGTAATTTACTGTAAATGATTCAACTATTACATGACAGATCCAGACCCAGGACTTGAATTTCAATCTGTTTTCGCTCTAAAGCATGTATTTTCACCCACAATGGCATTTTCTAAAGTACTGCCTCAAGAAATATTTAATTAATATTAATATTTTCATTGTTTTTCTGTCAGGAATTGATGGCAAATATCCGTAGTATGTGACTTCATGCATTTACCATGTGTCTGTAAACATCCCAGATGCAAACATATGCGATGGGGAGAGTCACATTTGGAACTCTTTATCTGTTATTTCCCTTTGGGCCAAGTAACATACATTCATAGTAGTCAACCCCAATGTAATGCAATTGAATTTGCATTTTAAGGTTTAAATGTTATCTCAGCTCACACCCGATCACATGATCAAGGCATGTGAGAGATACTCATGTTCCAGGAATTGATATGTAATATTTAGATTATATTTCAATATTTTTCTGGGCACAGTGGCCTGATACACAAAAGATAAATTCTATGTCTGACTTCTGATTGCTTTTCTATGACAACTTCAAGTAAATTAGTTTATGACATTATCCTAGTATTTAGGAAATTAATTATAGTCCATAAAACATAAGCACATTTTATATAGGTGGGTGCTTTAGGGATGATACCCGGGTTCTTAGTACCACAGAAATGCAAAGTTGACAAGAGCCTTGGGGCCCAGCTTGTATAACTCAGTGGCTCCTATGAATCAGGAGGTCAAGGTTTGATTCGTGGTGAGGGCACACGTCCAGGTTGCAGGCTCCATCCCCAGTGTGTGTGTGTGTGGGGGGGCACCCAAGAGGCAGCCGATCTAGGATTCTCTCTCATCATTGGTATTTCTATCTATCTCTCTCCCTCTACTTTTCTCTCTGAAATCAATAAAAAATATTAAGAAGAAAAAAAAAGAGGCTTGGGGTCAACCAAAGACTCCTCCAGCCAGTGCAGGAACCCTTATGAACAGACAACCATGCAACACCCATTGTGTGTCTGAGTTACCACTCTCAGGTGAGGAGGGGAAGGAGAAGCCAGTCTTTCCTTTTTGGTCACTCAGAGCCCTTCAGGTAACCTAGCAACTATGAGGACCCTTTGCCCCACCTCAGGATCTACTTTCTAGGGAAGTGAGGGCCAACATCTCCCCTTGTACGTCTCCCGATGTAGGGTCTATTTTATGCTTTTTTGACTTTCACCTTCCCCCCTCACCACATGCAGCTCTCTCCTCTGACACTTGCCATTTTAATTACTCTGAAAACATGGCATCCACTGCATCCACCACCAGAGACGTGACCTGACACGGTGACCCAGCACAAGGTCGCTGAGATGTTCTCTACTCGTTATCTGGGCAACCGTGGTTGCCTTGCCCTCCAGCCACTCCTCTTCCATAGGAGCTGCACCCTTCCCCACTCTGACCGTCTGCAGTCAACGCCTTAACCCTAAATACAAGACTTCACTTTCATACTGGTTAAACTGAATCCCATCAGTCTTCGTGTCACCCAGTGTTCCAGTCTGTACAGAGAACTTTGAAACACAAATCTGTTTTATCTAAATGTGTAAGCTGTTCCTGCCAGTGTTTTGCCATCTACACATTTTCACAAACAGCTTCTCCAGGGGAAGGACGAAAAGGTCAACGTGGACGCTGGCTATAGTGTCCTTCATCCTCAATAATGAAAAAGCAAACAAAACTTCCTAGTAATCATTAATAGCACCGAACCCAGAAGCTTTGACATCTGTGATTTGTCCAGTCCCATATTTTGGCCCAAGACCACAGGATTTCCTTATTTTAATTTTATATGCATTCATTTAGAAGAGGCCTCGGTGTTTAGTGCTTCATCACGGAAGTTTCACAGAAGCATAATACATAAAGATGCACTAACTATGCAAATTCTATATAAGAATGACAAGCATTTCTTTGAAACATAGACCATGCAAGTGTCTGGAACTTGTATAAACAACAATCTGTTATTTCATGCAAATTTGTTCATTCGCATACGCATAAAAAACCTGTGTCATTACCTATTGTATTGATGCTTCATGAAAGGAGCCATCAAATGTGATTTTTTTTTTAAAGAAAACCATATTTGTTATGCCAAATATTTCAGTAACCTTTCAGTAACTCCCAAATGGCCTCAGAGGAATAGGAATTTCACATAAGAAAGAGAAATTGTTTGGGTTCATTTTTTTTTTCATTTATAACCTAATAAAGATACATCTGGTCATTCTCAATCTATGTCATGTTTAGAAAAAATGACTTACAGGAAGACACAAACTGACATACATCCTTCAATATTTTACTTCTCTCGTGAAAATGTGAAGTTACATAAATTGCTGTAATGAGTGACCTGTTGCCAAATTTCTGATATTCAAAACAATCCATAGCCCTATCTGCTTTGGCTCAGGGGATAGAGCGTCTGCCTGTGGCCTGAAGAGTCCCAGGTTCGATTCTGGTCAGGGGCACATGCCTGGGTTGCAGGCTTGGTCCCCAGTGAGGGATGTGCAAGAGGCAGCCAATCAATGATTCTCTCTCATCATTGATGTTTCTACCTCTTGCCCTCTCCCTTCCTCTCTGAAATCAATAAAGGTATACTAAATAAAAAAAATAATTCATAAACCAAGACCTTCCATATCATAGAACTGAAAAACAAACTATCAGTTTTAATGTTGTTGTGCAGAAATATTCCAGCTGAATCCAAAAGTTGCCATTCACTTTTTATGTAGATAGTTGCTTTATTAGGACAAAAACTTCTGAGTTCCTATAAATCCCAAAGCTAAACTTACATGTAGATACTTAAGAGATTAAAGGTATGGTGATTTAAAAAAAACAAACACAAAAACAAGGAAGACCCAGAAGAAAGCTTAGAAAGAAGAAAAACAGAAGCTAGCCTCCAAATCCTATGCTATTAACGCATTGATTGATTCATTCCACATTTATGCGAAGCATATACAAACAGAGTGGTTTCCTCCCAGGAGCTTAGACCTATGACATTTAGGTCACTAATAACCTCATCTAAAAAGTATTTAAAGAAAGGTTTCATTCATAATAAATCATTCCCAAGACGACTTGTCAAGGCCTATGCTTCCCACTTCCTCTTGGTTAAAAAAAAAAGAAAGAAAGAAAGAAAAGAAAATAGAAAAGAAAGAAAGAAAGAAAGACAGAAAGAAAGAAAGAAAGAAAGAAAGAAAGAAAGAAAGAAAGAAAGAAAGAAAGAAAGAGAAAAACATCTTTATAAGGTAATCATTTTTTGTTTTTGTTTCTGTTTTTTCCTAACTAACTTCTGTATTTATCATCAACATATAGTTCAGCGGTTTAGGGAAGCGAAGACTCTCTAGCCCGGGCGTGGGAATGAGGTTCTCGCTGGGCTGCCCCCTTCCCCAGCTCTGAAATCAAGTTTTCCCGTTCTCAGAGCCCGGATTCTCCCTCACCTTACCACGCAGCACCCACAGCGACGACGAGAATCGCTGTACAAGACCCGGGGCTGCAGCGCTGCTCCCTCAGCAACAGGTACCCCGATCCCGGACTGACAAGGGGGCCGCCCGCTGGGGACCCCGGGTCACTGCGCGCAGCCCAGAGGGCAAAGGCAGCCCCAGCCAAAGGGCGCTCTGGGTCCCAGCTCGCAGGGCGCTGTCAAACTCTGGGCGCCTGGCTCACAGCTCCCTCTGGGGGACCCCAGAGCCTCCCTGGGGGCCCAGGGACCAGGAGGACACCCCCCCCAAAAAAAAGCCGAGGGTCCAGGGACGCGGAAGGGTCTGCAGGAGGTGGTCCCCGAAGAGCCACCTGGGCACGTGCCTGACACTCACCTGTTCACCACCTCCAGGCCTGGGAGAAGCGCAGTCCCTGCAAGTTGGGAATCGCCACCCCCACGCTGCGCAGCCCGGGGCGCAGGCTGCGTTTGGGAGTCGCTGGGCTGCGATCACAGTAGGAACGGCGGCGGCAAGGGCGAGCGGACCGGCGGAGTCTCCTCTCCCGACCAGGCAGCCTGGGGACTGCGGCAGGACGCGCGCTCAGCCCGCTCGCAGCCGGCCGGGATGCTGCAGTGCGGCGCGCGGGCGCCCCCTCCTGGCCAGGGGCCTGCTCCCGCCGCCGTGCGCCTCCTCCTGGAGAGCGGGGACTATCCGCCTTCTCAGGACTCCACACTAGTCTGTCAGGCTTCCCTTTCCCCTTGCTCAGCTCCCAGCCTCTAGGTTCTCACACAAGGCTCTCTTTCCTTACTTAACATGTTGGGCGTGAAAGCATCACTACGTGGTATTTTTCCATTCTTGATGTTCTCTTTTTAAAAAAATATTTTTGTTGATTTCAGAGAGGAAGGGGATGGAGAGAGAGAAACATCAATGATGAGGGAGAATCATTGTCCCGGCAGCCTCCTGCACGCCCCACACTGGGGATGGCACCCACAATTCCAGGCATATGCCTTGACCGGAATCAAACCGTGACCTCCTGGTTCACAGGTCAGTGAGTCACTGACCCATTGGACCCATTCCTGGCTTTAAATGACGCTCACAGCATCCCTTTGGGGTCCGTTTGATTATCCCCATGGCACCCAAGAGGAAACTGAAAGAGAGGATCAGTAACTTTGTCCAAGGCTAGAATCTTGTTGGAATTAAGTCCCAGAGGGCCGGATTGGAAGCTGAGAGATGCTAGGAGGGACATATACGCACCAAATTCAATTAAAATTTATCGTTACATATTTGAGAAAGTCCCCAAAGCTTCACATCCTCCTTTACAAGATCAGCCCTTATAACTATTTGAATCAAAGGCATACTCCATCATACCCAAATCCTAACAAAGATGAATAATTTTATGCTGTGCTAGACCCGCTTTTACCTCTCATCTCATTTGATATGTATGCCCCTTCCTGGGGTAAAGCACTAGTATCCTAATTACTAGCCTCTCACAGATGAGAAGGTGAGTGTCAGACGGGTTAAGTGCTTCCGCGATGACTATCAAAGGAGCGGGAGTATCTAGGCTATTTTTCTGATCCTGGGCATGCCTCTGTCCTTCCTTTGCCCGGTCCCCTTCCCCCAGTGTTCTGCAGAACACTGCATGGCTCATCTCCACTTGTCCTCCCTCCCTCACTTATACCCCATCAAATGTACTGGCTGATGTTTCCATTTCCTAGCTTCTGGCTCAGTGGCAGAACAATTTGGTAAGTTAATCCCTGCCCGTGGTTAATTGGGACAGTGGCATCGTGGGTAGATAAGAGGAGGAACGGCCGAGGTTGGAATCTAGGCTTGGACACTTCATAGCTGGTTCCCTGGAGAGTGAAAATATGCAGCTTCCTGGTGAAGCTGCCCAAATGGCACATGCCTCTAATGCCTGGCCTTCCCTTTGCTTCTTTCCTATTATTAACCACCAGCTAATTAAAATGATATCAAACTTTTAACTAGGACAGAGGTCGGCAAACCACGGCTCAAGAGCCACATGTGGCTCATTGGCCCCTTGAGCGTGGCTCTTCCACAAAATACCACGGCCTGGGCGGGTCTATTTTGAAGAAGTGGCGTTAGAAGAAGTTTAAGCTTAAAAAATTTAGCTCTCAAAAGAAATCTCAATCGTTGTACTGTTGATATTTGGCTCCATTGACTAACGAGCTTGCCGACCACATAAATAGTACAAGAACATCAAATTCTTTCATCCCGATACAAAGACGCGGTTGTCACAGCTGAGAATGGAACAAGAATAACCTAATACAGGCAAGAAAAACCTGGACTATGTAAAAAATCTGGAACCAATGAGCTGGTTCTCCTAGCCAAGCTGCCACTAAGACTTTTATTGGGTCTCTAACCAGAATAAATTGCAAAGTCATGTCAAAAGTCTCTTGTGCAATATATGCCAATGTCGGTAATTATTCTTGCGTTTGCAACATAAATCAGTCATTCTCAGATGACCTATTTTAAAAAATATATATTTTATTGATTTTTTACAGAGAGGAAGGGAGAGGGATTGAGAGCTAGAAACATGGATGAGAGAGAGACATCGATCAGCTGCCTCCTGCACACCCCCTACCAGGGATGTGCCCGCAACCAAGGTACATGCCCTTGAATGGAATCGAACCTGGGACCTTGCAATCCACAGGCCGACGCTCTATCCACTGAGCCAAACCGGTTTTGGCCAGATGACCTATTTTTGTTTTTGTCATAAAGTACCAAATGAAAGAACTTCCTCAAAGATCCAGACTAGGTAAGACCCCACCAGTTATTTTGCTAAGATTCTGCAAATCAAGTAAGCAGACCTCTTAGGTAAGCTATTTAAAAATGTTTTCAAACATTTAAAAAACTACTTGCGTTGTTGGGCAACATAGAGTCTGATGAATGCACAGCCAGGGAGGACCAGATGACTGTGTAGATGCGGAGGCTTTGAAGTAGGCAGATCCTGGCTGGGAGAGAGATGAGGGATGAATACATGAAGAGAAGCCATATATTATAGCATGTATTTATTCTTAGAGCATTCTACAAAAACCTGGGGAAACAGTGGCCTGATAGTAACTGATTTTCCACTCCAACCGAAAGTCTTTTGTAAGGATTGGATTACATAGACCTGCCAGGACAAGACAAGATAAAAATATGCAGATTTTGAACTGGGAGAGTTTTCAAAAGAGAGAGGAACAGAGAGGCAATTTGTATTAAAGCTAAAAATACAGAATCAAGAATCTGGGACCCAGAGACAACCTAATACAAAAGCTGCTAGAGCTGCCCGAACCTATTTTACTCAGTGGGTAGAGCGCCGGCCTGCGGACTGAAGGGTCCTGGGTTCAATTTTGACCAAGGGCACATGCCCAGGTTGTGAGCTCGATCCCTAGTGTGGGGCTTGCAGGAGGCAGCCAATCACTGATTCATCATGGATGTTTCTATCTCTCTTTCTCTCCCTCTCCCTTCCTCTCTGAAATCAATATATATGTATATATATATATATATATATATATATATATATATATATATATATAGCTGCTAAAGCTAAGTACATCTGTCTCGCTTGCTCATTTCAGGAATTCCATCCTCTTTTCCACCGCCTCCCAGATGCCCAATGCCTGCATGGCTCATCTCCATTTGTCTTCCTTCCCTCACTTACACACCCATCAAATGTACCTGGCTGGTGTCTCAATTTCTTCGCTCCTGGCTCAGTGACAGAGCAAATGTGGTAAATTAATTCCTGCCAGTTATTAATTGGGACAATGGTATCGTGGAAAAGATAAGGAATACCATAGGTAGGAATCTAGGCTTGGCCACTCAGTAGCTGTGTTTCTGGGCAACAGGTTGTTAGGTCTGTAAAATGATGACAATAATGCCTGTTTTATGATATTCTTGTAAGGATTGCATTTGGTACGTTATGAAATGGATTTCTGGAGGGGTATCAAAATTTAATTATTTTTGGGGGGAGGGGTAGAAGTGGGAACTAACACTTAAAGTTGCTAGTAGTTTTCTCTTTCTGGACACATTAGTGGGGCAGGTTCCTTCCTTTCTAGGAAGAATTACCTGAGAGGCCCTTTGGGTTATTGGAAACCTAGGCATTGTCTTAGGGAAACAATTTATTTGTTTATTTTTGATTGTCAATAGCCCAAGTCCTTCCGGAATATAAAGTTTGTCTCCCTGTAGATCTCTTTGCATCCATGAATTTAAAATAGAAGTAAAAGGAGCCTTCAGGGAAGAATGGCATCATGAACCAGACCTCTTTTCTTTTGAAATTCAACGTTACGGAGCCTGACTGATGTATTGGGTTGACCGCACAGAGGCCATAAGCTGCAAAGACAAGTAAGGGTTATGAGACTCTTAAGAGGACACACGATAAGGAATGAGAAAGTCTGAATTGACTGCCTGGCCTCAAAACCAGCACCTCAGTTGTGAACGAGGGGTGCTGCTTCAGGCACGTGATATGCTAAATTTCGATAGCCTGGGAGTGAGGCAAGATCTGGGAAAACTCAAACAGTGAGATTAGGCTGCAGGAGCTGGCTGTAGGCTGGCAAGCAGCGGGATTAGGCAGGGGTGGTTAAAGCTTGCTGTACAGCATCCAAAATTCCACAGGAGTATTTTGAATGTAAACTGGGAGCAATTTCTTGCCATCTAGCTCGTATAGATGGCAGAGAAGTTGGGAATATTTCCCAACCTGGGTTCCTCTAGAAATAGAATAGAGCAGGTGTCTTGGTTCAATTTGGTGAGTTATCCATCTTTCCGATCATTTGTGCCAGGTATACGGTGCATATAATGGCATCGGAGTACCACTCACAAGTTAATAAAGGTAAAGGGAAAGGTGGGGGACCATGAGATCAGGATGTTATCCAAAGAACGCTAGTTACCAACTTAGGACAAGGCCTCACAGGGTAGCATCACCTTCAGACTTTGTAACAATACAGCTCTGGGTCTCAGATTTCAGTTCTCAGAATCTACTGAGCTCAGCTGACTCAAAGGTATATAATATTGAAGTTCATACATCAGGCTGACAAGTTTTAATGATGTACATCGATTTCTTGTGACAGAAAGTTGGGTTCCCCATTAGGTCACTCTATTTCTTGTGTGTCTAGAGAGCAAAATAACATTCTCTAGGATTCTAAATAATGTAAAATTGGCAAAAGGGACCATTTCACCTGGAGTAGGTCATGGCAAATTGTACTTAGCTCATTTTCACTCTTAGTTATGTTTTTACATTATCTTCTTACGAAACTGAGAAATATGTACCAGCTGTGCATATGCAATGGGGAGAGGGGGATTTCTCTGTATATTTACAATGCACCACATACCCAGAAAAGAAAACCAGCTTCTCTTTTTCTCTTCTTTACTCTCTTCTGTTCTCTTTCCCTGGAGATGATACCATAAATTTGATATTTATTAAGTTGCAATCAAATTCTATACCCAGTTTGGAGTTAAAATACTTTTCAAAATCTTATCTTGATCCAGGTATAGACAATCTCTTGGTTACTTATCATATCAATTATTTACTACTAGAGACTTGATGCATGAAAATTCATGCACTGGACGGGGTAGGGGTTGTCCCCTCAGCCTGGCCTGCCCCCTCTCACAGTCTGGGAACCCTCAGGAGTGGGAGGCGACTGATGATCAGAAGGCAACACACACATACACCTCTGCTGCTGCCACTGCTGGCAGCGCAAGCCGTGGCTGGCCCTGGTTAACTGAGCCTCGGGCAACCCTGGGTGGCTGGGCAGCTGCCATCCAAGGCTTGCCTGCATATTGGGCCAGTCCTGGGTGGCTAGGGGACTGAGGGTGGGTCCAGCCACACTGTGCGCCTGCCGCCCCTCCCCCCCTCACTACCCCAGCTGGGCTGAAAGAACTGTGGGACTCCAGTGGAGCTGAGGGGATTGGGTGCTGCCATCTTGTGGCTATGGGAGCAATCATCATTGTGGATGTGTGATGGTCAATTTGCATATTCCCTCTTTATTAGATAGGATTGCAGATTTCACTAGTATAACTTGCAGAAGGTGAATATATTTCCTTTATTCCTAAGCTTTCCACGGGACATCTCAGTGCTGCTTGCATACGTAGGAGCCTTGTGATGGTCACTCTGTGATATAAACTTTAGCATCATTCCTATTCTGTGACATATTTAACTAGGCATGCCTTTTATTATGCAGAGACACTGCTAATACAGGATTGACTCATTTAAGAAAATACCCGCACATATTAAATAATCATCCTATCTAATAAAGAGAAAGTATGCTAATGAACTATCACTCCATCACAAAGATGGCTGCACCCACAGCTGAAGCCAAATTCTCAGAAGGAGCCTTAATGAGCAATAAGCAGGGACCTGATGCTATGTCCTCCCCCACCCCAATGGGGCTTGACAGAGAACCTAAGGCCACCCCCCACCCCAGTACCAGGTCAGGGCACCTGAAGCTACACCCCCCCCCCACCTGGCAGGGCTTGATGGGGGACGTCAAGGTGTTCTTTCCATTCTGGTGCTGAGCCAGGGGACTTCAGGCTGCTCCCCCTGCCCCAGCACTAGCCTGGGGGACCTCATGCCATGCCCCCACCAGGTGGGGCTTGACAGGTGACTTAAGATCATGGCCCCACCCTGGCACCAGGACAGGGAACCTCAGACCGCATCCCCAGCCCAGAAGGGCTTGACAGGGACCTCAAGGTGCACCCCCAGTGCTGGGTTGGGGGAAATCAGGCTGCAACCTGGCCCAGCAGGGCTTGACGGGGGACCTGAGGCTATGCACCCCCTGACTGATGGGCTTGAAAGGGAACCTCAGGTCATGCTCTCACCAAGCTGGGCTTGACAGGGGGATCTCAGACTGTGTCCCCCACCTGGCGGGACTTGGTGGAGGACCTCAAGGCATGCCCCCCCCTGCCCTAGTCTGGGCTGGGGGACCTCAGGCTATGTCCCCTGTCCTGGTGCCAGGCCATGGAACCTGAGGCTATGTCCCCTGCCTAGCAGGGCTTGTCAAGGGTGGGACTGGCCGGGTCTGGGTCTCAGGTAATTTTGAGGAGCTTGTGGGTGAGCAGGGACTTCACTCTGGGTCCCATGGTGTGCCCCAGACTCTGACAGGAGGAAGGTTTTCATATACACTTTACTAATTTTCTTTCATCTCTGACACTTCTATTATAGAGAAAGGGCAAATAGCAATATTAAATTATTTCCTCTAATCAATCCCCCTTTAATGTACACGCATTTTGTGCACTGAGCCACTAGTTAAATTTATAAAGCAATGTGAGAGTTGTGTATGTTGCTGATACAGTGTTTAGAGTGCCCATCCCTCCCCCCCTGTGTTGGGGTTAGGGAGAGCTTCAGCCTAGCTTGTTACCTACAGCTCTCACACAGTTATAATCCTGGATCTCCAGTGTTAAAACAGAAACAACAGGCCAAACATGGAGTCAGTTATACTAAGTCCCACGTCACCAAACCAGTTTCAGCCTCCCCCAGGAACACAGTCTTAAACCAGTCTATCTGAAATTAACTGGTCAGCACCAGTGAGGTCATCTGCCCGATAGACCCCTGCCATCCCCAAAGGAAAGGGGACTTTGGCACAATCTGTTTTTCACTAATATAAAATCCTCGTCCTGTTGACTTCTGCCTATAAAGGTCTGCTGTTTTGTACAGCTCCATGGAGCTCCTTCCTGTTTGTTAAATGGGATGCTGTTCTGTTCATGAGCCACTGAATAAAGTAAGTTCCTTAAAATTTACTCCGTCGAAATTTGTCTTTTTTAATACCAACTTTCAAGAAGCACTTTTGAAATTTGGTTTTCATTATTATTGAAACATTCTGTAGGGAATGATCTTTAGTCTTAGGAGACGAGGGCATTTTATCTCCATGAAGCTTTCACAGTTATGAGGAGGGAGATTTCCCACGGTTCCTTTCATTGCTATGGTGGTGGAGGCTATTCAGGGATAGAAAATTCTCTAGCAATTTTGCTGGAATAAGAAGAGTTTGGGATTTGGGTGCCTCCTAGGAGACATTGCCCAATACTAACCGTGACCTTCACCGTAGAGCTACTTCTTGAGTTACAGAAGTGTCCTCAAGTTTATATGGTTAAAAACCATTACAGGATTTTCCTATTAATAATGCTGTGACAACATGCTTATGTTACTTTACTTCAGGATATATCTTAATCATGAGGGTGATAACAAGGATTAGTTAACAGCAAGAACAGAATACGGAACAATTTAATTTTGAGTTTTCATTTCTGCATTAGATAAACTTCATAAAGTTTTTAACAGTTGTTTCTACATTTTGATATAAAACAGCAGACTTAAAATCTCAAACACAGATAACAATTAGATGGAAATAACTGCCTGTTTCTTTTAACCATGGACACTTTCTTGCTCCACAGAGAAGAGAAACTTTAGCATAGATGAACTGATACACATACTTGAATTAATTTATGCGACCTAACTGGGAGGCAGATATGCATTGTCCTCATTTTAAACGTAAGGAATAAAAATAAGTGATTTGTCTCTTGTGCCCAGCATATCAGGATGAGCAAGCCAGGAGATGAGTTTATATAAAGTTGTCACGGAGATATATTACTTTTATTATCATGCTGTAAACTTCCAGGTGATTGATAACCTCAGACTGTAACAACCAGATTATCAACCTCACATTGCCAATATGAGTAAAAACAATCATCTCTAACATTTGGGTAGCACTTTAATGAGAGTGTAATTTATTTTACTCCACATTAGCTTCATTTTAGAGATAAAGAAGGTGAGGCCCAAAGAGTTTCTTAGCTAAATACACCAAGTTAATAATGTTTAAAAAAAAAAAAAGAAAAGAAAAGGAAAGGAAACAAAGGCCGAATGGAGTCACTTTTGCTAAGTCATATCACCAAACTAAAACTTAATGACCGCTCCAATCCAGGCAGGCCATACCCTTTAAGACAGATGCCAATATAAAGGCTGGGTTGCAAAGGGCCAGCTGGCAGGAATGGCATGGCTATACACTCTCTTTTCTGTCCCAGACCTCCTGAACTGGAGAAATACTGAGTTGCCATATAAAGAGGACCCTTTGAGGATGGAAAGTCTCTTTGTCTCTATCTTTACCTCCCATAACTCAGCTTAGTGAGACCTTCAGCAAATGCTGAATACTCTCCTTTCAGCCAAAGAGTGCTGGTTGGGTTAGAAAGAGCTAGAGAGGCTAGTGACCTACACAATGAGAATCCTCATAACTCGATTAGAGCTGAAGCTTCTGTGGCCAGGAATGTTAACGACTGGGATTCACCAAAACTGGAACATTAAAGAGAGTGTATCCTTGCCAGGTTAAGGAATGAAGTACCTAAACAAAGAATTTTCAAATTTCAGTAAACTTAAATGTTCCAACAACCAGCAGAGGAAAATCCATCAGAATTCTTGGAGGAGATTTGCAAGGGCTACTGTCAATGCACTGATTCAGATCCTGTGCTTCCGAAAACTTACAGGTGATTAACATGACGTTTATAACAGACTGCTTCAGATATTGCGAGGAAATTCCAAACAGGTGAGGAAGCTTATGGAATACCTTCACCACAACTAGTAGAACTTGCTTTCATGATCTTCAATGACCAGTCTTCCAAAAAGGAAAGGAGACAAGAAATAAAACTATATGCCCAAGTGCTGGCTACCCCAACGAATCCAAGATAGCATGAGAGGACAGCAAACTAGGTAAGGAACAACCCCTTTCCCTCACTTAAGTGGTCCAACTAAGAGGACGCTCAAAGTTAATCCCCAAACAATGTGCTTATTGCAAACAAGGGCGTTGTAAAGAAAATTATCTGATTCTAAGTCAGAATCTAACCAGAATGCACCTATAAATGCCCCAGATTACAGGGAATGATCAAGAATGATGGTACCCTGGGGCTCCAGTACAATTCAATGGCTCCTCCAACATCATCCACATGGTACTCAGGGTCACCCTAGCAGTGGGAACAGATTAATTACCTTCTTCATCAAAACAACAGTCACTTTGTGTTAAAGACATGATTGACAAAACTATCTCATGAAAATATCTTCATGTGGGTTTCAGGAAAATGCCAACAGCCATTCCTCCCAACTTTGGACTGAAAAGTGGGGAAAATGTACCCAAGACACAGCTCTCTATATGTGGCTGAGTTCCCCATCTGCTCCTGGAATGAGACTTACTGGCCAAATTGAACACAAAAGTAATCTTTGGTCCTGGCTGAGGAGGTATTAAAGTTCTTCCAGAAGACGCTTATGTTCTACAGGTGGCCCTATGCAACTCTAAGAACAAAATAAGCTCTACTGAAATCCTAGGTGTAACCTTGAAGGGTGTAACTCCTGAGGTATGGGCCCAAAGCAGGCCAGGCCAGGCCAAGATCACTGCCCCAGTGCAAATCTGGGTACCGGGAGGAAAAAGAAACCTCATTCCTCATTTGAAACAAAATCCTCTAAAAGATCAAGCCAAAAAAAAAAAAAAAAGAGAGAGAGAGAGAGAGAGAGAGAGAGAGAGAGAGAGAGAGAGGAATTCAGTCCTTTATAAATTGCATTTCTAAAGCACTGTACCAGGTTATTTGTCCCTGCCCCTCTTGATACAACATTTCCACTCTCCCGGTATAGAAGCCTGGTACTAACCCTCCTGAGTCACAGATATAGTGTGTATCTTTGTATCTTTCCACCTGTCCCTTATGCCCTATAATGTAATAATAGACCCAGATACATTGGAAATTAGGATAGTGGTAACTATCTGAAAGTATCAACTCATCAACTATACAGGATGGCTGGTGATGTTTAGGGGATAGGGATTGAAATAAAGTATTCCAGAAGCTCAGGGAAATGGGCAGGCTGAATTCCAATGAAGAGGCCGAGAGTGAGCCTGAGAAAGAGTACAAATCAGAGTTGCCCAAGGAAGGAAAGAAAGAAAGGAGGAGCATGTTGTTTGGACCAAATTCTGCATACGCCGGGACAGAGTCCATAGACTATTATTCAATAGAAGAGGGTAAGGAATAGGCAAGAGGGGATCATTAGCAAAGGCTACAGTGAATCTCAAAAGAGCAATTGTAGCACAGAAGGTGTGCTGACTGACAGATACTGCCTTAATGGGGTAACTCAATGCTTCCCCTGAGAGCCTTCTCTGGGGCTGTCTAGTCTGGTCTGAAAGAGGACAGTATTTTCAATCTCCGAATGAAACTAGTCAAATGAGAAACCTCTTTATAAATCCAATAAAACTGGGAGGGGAAGGAATGAATCTTATTTTTTCTTAGCAGAAAAACCTTCTTCTAGGCAAAGACTCACTTTTGTTGGTTGAATATCTTAAAAATATCTCTATATATAAGCCTAAGTGACCATTCTGACTGGTTGACTGAATGACTGGTTGACCAGTCACTATGATCTGCTCAATGCAGCAGCTTCCCCCTGGTGGTCACTGTGCTCCCACAGCCAAACTCCTATGCCAGCCATCCTTCCTAGGCCCCACCCCAGTTGGCCCCAATTGGGACTGGGCTAGGCAGCCTAGATCAGTCCAATTGCCAGACAGGCTGAGGGACCCCACCTGGGTATAAATTTGTGCACCGGGCCTCTAGCATGATTAGAAAAGATCGTAGACTCTCTTAAAAGTAACAATGGGTTGCTGATCAGTTGCTCTTTAAGGAGAGTGGGTCCAGTTACCCTGAGTAGTTCTTGAAGTGAGGTGGAATCTGAATTTTAAGGAACACTAGTGAATAATTTGTAGATTCATAGGAAAAAAATATCAAGAAAGGAATACTATCGGTGGGAACACCTATTGGCTAAAAAATCATTCATGGAGAAAAAAAAGTCTAATGGATATTATTATTAAGTTGTTTGCTTTGAGGTAGGTATGCAATATAAATTCAGTCTTTTATTTTCTCATTTAAAATTTGCATTGCTCCTTAATGCTTCTGTGGAATTCCTTTGAATTTGGAGCCTATGGCCAAGTATAGAGACATAATTAAAGTTGATACAGGAAAAACTATAGATTATTCATATGGAAAGCCACAAATAGGTTATAATATTAATAATAGGTGTGATTTAGTAATACTATACCTAATGCTTTACTTACATTATCTTATTGAATTTAATATTTATACCAATTATATGTTTAGTATATATAGCTTTAATTGCCTTGGCCTTGATTTGACACATACTACTACTTCTTCTCATCTTTGATTGGCAATACTTTGTTTCAGGGTAAACTAGATATTTAGGGAACTGGAGAATGCAGTATCTGGCTGGACAGCCTCTTCTAGAAATAATTTTGTACTTTAAAAGACAGAATACACATTTGATAGACAGTCAGTCATACTAGTCATTTAAGACAAGTAGATAGTATCATCCCATGATTCAGATGAGGAAACTGCAATTTAGAGAAATTGAATGACTTCCTTAATGCAATATAAATAGAAGCAGCAGAACCTGTTCCATGCCAGGTATTTTTCTAGATGCTTAATGCATATGATTTAATTTAAATACAAGGCAAAGATTCTTTTAGTGAAACGAGTTAGATGAAATAAAGTTAAGCTGCACCCCAACGAACAGAATTAAAAGACAGCAGAAGTCATTAAAATGAACAAATAACCTCTTTATATAGTGATAAGGAATGAACTCTAAGATAAATTATGGAATAGAAAAGAAAAACAAGTTGATATAATAAAAATTATATATTTTAATGTCTTTATACTAGCAGATACACATACTCATGCATGCATAGACTACCTCTGGAAGGAGAATATATAAGCTGCTGGTACCATTCTTTCTTTTGGGAAAGGGAACTCAAGGCTTGGAGAGGTACTTACCTTTCATTATCTTCCCATTTATACCTTTAGGGTATTTTATTTTACACCTATGGCAAGTTTTAAATTTAAGTAAAACTACGAAAAGTGATCAGAAGTAACCTATTGAGAATTGGTTATCTTTTTAAAAAATATATTTTATTGATTTTTTTACAGAGAGGAAGAGAGAGAGATAGAGAGCTAGAAACGTCGATGAGAGAGAAACATCAACCAGCTGCCTCTTGCACACCCCCTACCGGGGATGTGCCCACAACCAATGTACATGCCCTTGACTGGAATCAAACCCAGGACCTTTCAGTCCGCAGACCGACAATCTGCCGCTGAGCCAAACTGGTTTCAGTGAGAATTGGTTATCTTTCTCCAGGTTGGAGAGAATTCCTTAGTGCTAACCTCCTACCCACACCCTTGACTTTGGGGTAGCCTGGAAGTATACTCCTTCGCCTTGAAACTGTAGTGACTCCTGGCAATCTTAGGGGACAGTGACCCTGGTTCCATTGCCAATAAACAGCTCTTTGGCATGCTTCTGCTTCCCTGTTTCCTGGCAAGTGAACCATCCAGGTGGGCTAAGCACCGACCAAACTCCCTTCAAATGTGCTGCTTGTGCCTAGATCTACTCTCTTGAGACTGAATGTCTTCCCAGGCTTTCCGGAGGACTGGCCCCAGCGCGGCACACGCGTAGAATATCTGCGGACATAAACTGAGAAAGAACAACTAGCAGATGAGTAACTTGAGAACAAAGAATAATGACGATTCAAATGTGAATCCCATGGTTAAGAATTTTAAAGAAAACAGGGATCACCTTTTCCTTTTCATGTTTATCAAAGCAAAACATCTGTGACTTTTTTTTGCCAGTTATCTAGATAAGTGACCAGAACGATTCTCACAAGCATGGAAGCAGGTGCAAAAACACTTAAAAAATGGACTTGAATGGAAATAATTACTTTATATGGTCATATAAGAAGGCATATCTTTATGTCCCAAAGCACCTTTTCTACTTGGCAAAATTCTATTTACCATAGCTCAGTGAGAGAGAGTTGATGAATTAGTTGAAATGCTTAGATTCCAGTGTTTAAAGTTGTTTACTAGAGTTTAGAAAATGCTAAAAGTTATATTTTAGTCCAAAATTGCTTCACAGACAATAATTGTGGTTCAGGTGATGCATGAAATATTGTTCAAGTCCTCTGGTCTTACTTTTGAGGGTTTTTTTTTCCAGGAAGAAACTGCAACTAAATAAATCTAAAAATTAACTCTAATCATACCCACTAAATTTTCCTTTAAAATTATGTATACAATTGCTGTTTCCACCAGAAGTTAAAATAATTTGAACTATAAAATCAAAACAAAATTTATAATTAAAAGCTCTTTAGAGCACAGATTGTATTAGGATAAGTTCTGTTATTATAGGTAAGTAAATATTAATTTTAAAAAAAAGAAGTGAAGGAAGTCAGACAATCTTAAACCTAATGGGTGGGGAAGCATGAACCTGTTTGCTTGCCCCACCAAAGATTAACACCCCTCCCTTCCCCACTCGGGTACTGTGTGTGGGGAGGGGCAGGGGAAGTTAGCTTGTGCAATAGATGTCAAAATGCTGGACCATAAAGGCATGTCATCTAACTTGGGGAAAAGATCATGGGCTAGGAGGTGAACCCAATGCAAGCCTTCCAAATCTTGGGAAGTTGATTGGTTATTTTGCAAAAGCTCCTGGTTAAAAACCCAGGGGAGCAGAGAGGTTCCCCCTACTCAGCCCCTCACCCCATGACCCACACTCACATTGTTCCCTCCCAGCCCAGAGATATCTGGCAATGGCAGACCATGTGGGCTACGAAAGGACTAAGCTTTAATATGAAGCAGAAACTCCAGACACTAGCCTTTATGTTGGCCTTTCTGAAAACCTGGTTGGACTTTTTCTATGGAGGGATGGAGGAAGATGGGAAATTGAAAATCCAGGAGGGAAACTTTGATTTGTATCACAAATAAATCATCTTACCTCGCCATAATCTCCCTTGCTTGGGACTACAAAATGTTTTTCTTGCCACCCTGTGGAAGAACCTAATTTCCACTGACAACAGTTATGGCCCATTTCTTAACTAGAACATGGTGCTCTGCTTGGAATGCAGAAGAAGAAATATTAATGTGACTTTTCGAATTCTTTATGTTGTTTGGGATATGGTACCGTGGACAGAAAAAATGAGGTGCTGTAATAAATCTAATTGAAAGTAACCTCACAGGATGATCTAATCATAAATTTCTAACTGAACAGCTCATGGTGGGTAATCATGCCCCAGGCATATAATTCTTTAGTAAAATATTTATTTTTGCCTTAAACGAACTCTGTTCATTGTGTCTGTGCATCTCTGAAATTCCTCTTTTTCAAATCTCTTGGAAGCAGCAACCACTCTCAATAGGGCTCATAACCTTATTATCTAAGCCAGTGTTTCCCAAAGTGTGGTACCCGTACCCCCAGAGGTACGGGAAGAGTTTGGTGGGGATATGCACTGCATCGTGCTTAGCTGCGCCTAATTCTACGTTCCCATGAGTCAAGTCAAGACAGTCTTTGTGAGGCGTGAGATGGTCCGGTGTGCAAATGAATGTTATTTATAATATAACTTTTATTTATATTTTATTATGAATAATTTTATTTTTCATTTATTATTATTTTGTGCATGTACTAAAAAAATAAAAAATAAATATATTTTGATTGTCATTAAAATACATCCTTTTTTTGATGAGGGGTACTCAGCGTTACAAAAATTGTAGAAGGGGTACACATATGTCAAAAATTTGGGAAACACTGATCTATGCTATGATCTAATTCCCACTGTGTTTCTCCCACCTTCATGTAATCTTCCTTATGTTGCCTCCTTAACACCCAATGCATAAAGGAAATTGCAAACTGTAATTCTGCGAAGCATTTTTCTCATTCTGTTGAGGCCTTGCTTCCAGGCCTATCTTCTCTTCTATTCAAATAAACTCTTGTAAAAAAAAAATTCTACAGGTTTGGATATTCTTATATCAACAGTACATGTTACATACACTTTATTTACATATGCCTTCATGCCAGGCAAACACATTAAAGATCATTTCTTTCAAATATATTTGAACAGCAAAAAAAAAAAAAGTCGGTATACAATATGCTTATTCTACTTCTGCATAGAAATGGATGTCTCAGCTTAAATGTCCATTTTTCCCAAAACCAAATCAAAGAGCCATTCATTATGTTTTAGTGTTTAGATGTAGAGTTGATTCGGGTTGTTTTCCTGAGCAGGATGGAGGGGTGATTTCTTTCCTGGGTCCTTGTCCAGATGAGTTTGAAGAATGAAGCCACGGGCAAAAGGTGGTAGATGAGAAAGGTGGAAATTTATTGGAAGCAAGTACAGACTCCCATGTAGGAAGGGGGATCCAAGGGGATAACCCGCTAAGCTCCTTTTTGCAAAGGTTTATAAAGCCTATAGCTCTTTGTTTCTTCATACTGCCTTCTAATTGGTCTCTCTTTTGCAGAATATCAGCTTCAAAGCCCAACCCCTCATGGTGTCCCCCTCATTCTCTTCCCCTTCAGTGGTAGAATTCTCTATCTTCTGTGGAAACCTGTGTTCCTCTTTCTCCCATTTGTTGGCACTTCTCTATCCTCTGTGAAAGTTTATTTCCTTTTTCTCCCCATACTCTGTGGCTTTTCCCTATCTTCTGTGATTGGATGTCTTCCTCTCCCCTTACCCTGTGGCACCTTTCTATTTTCTGAATATATGCCCTCTGGCAGCACCAAGCCCTCACCTCCCCCATGGACCCTCTTTATTTCTAAAACTCCCTAAAACTGCCAATTTTATCCCTAAAACTCATTTCAGAGTGGAAATGAATTTTGGCTGCTTTCCTAATGCTTTTTGTTTGTTTGTTTGTTTGGTTGGTTGGTTGGTTGGTTGGCTGGTTGGTTAGTTGGTTGATTTATTATTTGGTTGTTTTTATTTTCATTTCATTTTTGCCAATACAGAAATAAAGCCCTAACTGGCCCCTCTGCATCTATGGTGGCCCTTTCTCAGCCTTTCACCATAGCAGCCATAGCAATTAATTATGTAACCATTTTTGAAGGTTTCTCAGCTCCTATGGTCTAAACATCGAGCAGGTCTTTCTTTAGTTGCTGAGCCACTCTTTCCTGCTAGGCAGCATCTTCCTGGGCAATATCTCAGCCCGATTCCCTGCTTTCAGTCCCTTTATATCACTTTGTCCCATTTCAGCTTCTAAGACTCAGTCCTGTTCATTGGAATATTCTCATCCCATACCCCGTGCAGCTCTTCTCCCCACCCCACCACCCCACATGGCAGGTGTGGTTCACGTGGCGCTGAGTGGAGAGCTGCTTGATTTCCTCCACTCTTTCCTCTTTGGATCTGAGGTACAGCCAAAAGACAAGGGGGACAGAGTGCTTGCTTCTCTGACTACCTCTGCAGGCCACAGACCTCTCCTTGTTGACGTGGTAACCAATGTCCTAGCTCATTGTCTGTGAGCTGCAGGGGCCAGGTGGCAGCTCCCTCCTGGGCACTGGCAGTCCCTTGTCACAGTAAGCCGTGTCTCCTGCTGCAGCAGCTCCGGTATCGTCTGGCACACCTGCTGCACACTGTATTCACCTGGCACACATGCCTCTTGTTCCACACCCAGGCCCTGACAAGCCTACCATCTCATCCTTTCTCCAAACGTCCAGTACCTCTACAGGGAGCTGAGATCCAAGTTCCTCACAGCTCAGAAACTAGAACCTAAGGGGGGAGGGGTGTGGAGACTCTCACATGCTCTTCCCTCTAATTCATCACACCCTTGTTTCCCAGCACAGGGCAAACACTGGCGAAGCTCCCATTTAACCACGTCCGCGTTGCCAGGCTCTCCTTGCACCTACTTCCTGGCCCCTAATACATTCTGATGCTTGTACTGGAAGGATGAAGACAAGGATATGGAGGTTATATAATACACTGAGTGGCCAGAATATTATGACCTCTGAATGCATAATCATCTGGCCACTCAGTGTCTGTCCTATATGATAAAAGACTAATATGCAAATTATTCCCTCGACCAGGAGTTCGACCACGTCCCTCCCATGTCCCCTGCCCCTGGCCAGACCCCACCCATGCATGAATTCATACACCAGGCCTCGAATATATATCCTATCTAATAAAAGGGTAATATGCAAATTGATCATTACTCCAACTCACAAGATGGCTGCCCCCATGTAGTCAAAGATGGCCACCCCCAAGTGGACACAAGATGACTGCCACAAAATGGCCCACAGGGGAGGGAAGTTGTGGGGGACCAGGAATGCAAAGGAGGGTAGTTGGGAGGGACAAGGCCTGCAGGAGAGGGCAGTTGGGGGAAATCAGGCCAAAAGGGTAGCAATTAAGTATAGATCAGGCTGGCAGGGGAGTGGTTAGGGGGGGCAATCAGGCAGGCAGACAGGCAAGCAGTTGGGAGCCAGCAGTCCTGAATTGTGAGAGAGATGCCAGACTGCCATGTAGGCCTGATCAGTCAGACATCTCTCAAGGGGTCCCAGATTGGAGACGGTTCAGTGATCTGGCCACTCAGTGTAACCACTGAGAGAGAATCATCGATTAGCTGCCTCCTGCACATCCCTGTTGGGGTGTGCCCCTGACCGGAATCAAACCTGGGACCTTTCAGTCCGTAGGCCGACATTCTATCCACTGAGCCAAACCGGATTCTGCCAAGAATCTTTGAAATCAGTTCTGACCCCAGTCTTCCTAGGAATTATGCAAACTAATGCCTTTTTGACAGAAGCCAGTTTTAGGTTTCTATCACGTAGAAACCAGAAAATAGTGTCCTCACTACATTTAATACTCAGGGATTCAAATAAATGCAAACAGAGCCCAGGGCAAAGTATAAGAGTAAACTTAGCAGGGGCGCTTGTGCCCCACTTACTATTTTTGGCTTGCTTTGTTCTGCTTGTTTTAATGAATGTTTGAATAGTATTATGCTACTACATGGTCAATGAGAGAATAAATACAGACATTGATAGTAAGCATTTAGAATTGAGAGCAATTTGACAAGTAATCAGTGGATTCATTTTGCTTAAAAAAGAGGCTTGCTTTGTGTTTTCTTTATATTTACTCATTTTTATTGCTTTTTTAAAAGTAACAAGTTGTGGTGTGGGAAAGAGAGAGGGGAGGCTGAGGGGGAGGGAACAAACAGAGAGGGGAAGGTGGAAGCAGGGAGAGGGGAAAGAGGAGGGGAAGAGGGGAAGAATGATATATATTATATATTCTCTTTAAAATGCCTGAAATTTACAGGAACTGGTGGAGGGTAAAATAAGCACATAAACCCCCAACTCCACCACTGTGATTCTCTCAGCTGGTGATTTGCTCTCCCGCCCACTGATGTTCTCTTTCCCATGCCATCCAACTCTGTGCACCTACTCTTTCCCCACCTACCGGGACAATTTCCTCATCACCATTCTGCCAACCACTACTGCTTTCAATTGTGCTGCTTGAAATGTTATTTAAACTAAAATGAACATATATTATGGTTCCTAAGTGATCTTCCATGTAATTTTCATGCACCATTGACCTGTGCCTACATTTCTTTATAGTTTATAATAAAATTGCATTCCCATTTTTTTCATGCCGAACACTTCACGGGTTATATAAGATTTCTTTCCTTTAAAAATTATTCAAAAATATTAGTGAATTAGCTTGTGTTACAAAAAGCAATCACTAAAAGAAAAAAGGAAAAAATGTTTATATAATGGTGTTGCATATTTTTCTGAGCCCAATCGGTTGGAAATTCACTTTCTCATTCAAAAATAAAGATGAGTAAATTGAAATCAGCCGGGTTTATATCAGTGTGAATGGAGTGGTCTAATGCACACTGATAAGGAAATGCTTTGTTAATGATGAACTAACGGATTGCCTTTCAACTACATTTGACTTTTGGTCAGTGTTAGTTTGGAGTTCATTTTCCCTTCCCCATGGAGGAAGTATATTAATTTACCTGTCAACAAGATAATAAAATAATATTTTAAATAATAAAACAAGACTCAGAAACATTTGAGTCCTTATATTTGAGTTTCTTGTCCACTTTGTTCAAGATTTCATTGAAATCAAAGTATAAAAAATAGAGAATTCATTTGGAATTCTACAAATTAGGAATTCATTTTTATTCTCTTACTCAGTTTAGTGTACAGAGATATATCACAGTAAGACTATGAATACTTAATATAGTTGGAAGAGTCTCAAAATCAGGGAAGATAGAGACAGATAGCAGTGCAAAAGGGAGGATATGAGCAAAGAGTATGTGTGTGTGAGGAGTAGTAGCAGTAGTAGAAGAAGAAGAAGAAAAGAAGACAGAGGAGAGAAAAAGTGAGAGGAGGGAGAGGAAGTCTACAGAGAGAGAGACAGCTCAGAATTTTCCCCAAAAGATTTAGAGATGTTGAAACATTATTTATTTCTTCATCCTCTAATTTTACAACATTTTTCATTTTCTCCACTTCCTCCTTGCCCGCCATTGGACACAAAAACTCCCCGTGACCTTCCATTCTCTCCCTTGTGATCACATTCTATCTCCTGGGAATCATTCATATCACTTCACAACCAAAAAAAAAAAAAAAAAAAAAAAAAAAAAAAAAAAAAAAAAAGGAGAAGAAGGAAAAAACAAACCAAAAAAACATTTAAAAAGAAGCTATAGTAAAGCTTACTGTGAGGGGGATTAACAAAGTCAATAGGCTTTGAGTCAAATATTTCTTTGAGAGCCCCAAACTGGCCTATAGGGTTTCCTTTCGTCTCAAAATCTCACCAAACATTTCTAGAACATATAATATATTGGACTCATGCCATGTTCTTCCTCTCTCTATCTTGTGCATTTGATCTTCCCCTGTCTACAAGTTAGTAGTTTGTAATAGAACCAGTGGAAGGTAGAAACTAAGGCCAATTTTGTGCTTTATAAAAGCCTAGGTTCATTAAACATATTGTTATGTGCTTTCAGAATGTGGAGCAAAGGAGAAGTTTCTTTTGCAAGAAGAAAGCAAGGGTGAGAGCAAACCCAGAGTCTCCTTAAGGTGGAAAGAAGATAGAGCCCAGCAAGCAAGAGGAACTAGGGCAGCTGTGGGCAAACTACGGCCCGCAGGCCAGATCCGGCCCGTTCAGCTGTTCTATCCAGCCCGCGGAGCCGAAAGAGTGGAGGGTTCTCTTGCTCTTCCCTCCGCTCCTTCACCAGCAGCCCAAGATGAGAGTGCCAGCATGGTCAAGTTGCTTTTGTTCCGGCCCTCCGGTCCAGTTTAAGAACCCATTGTGGCCCTCAAATCAAAAAGTTTGCCCACCCATGAACTAGGGACTCACTGCTTTCGGTGTGTCCTAGGCCCTGGAGTTTTGCAGCTAATAAGACCCCATGCTGCACCCTGTAGAGGAGCACCAGGGCTCTGGACTTCAAACAATGGGCATCTGAACAGGAGCCGGTGCAGATCTCGTACTGGAAGTGCCGTCTTAAATATTTGCTGTGTGTGAAACCCAGGGACTTTGCGCAGCCTGGAGGACTGGTGGCATGGGAGCTTAGATTTAAATTAATTTCAGGAAAAGAGGAAGCGTGACACTGCCTGCACATGGAACTCATACACACTCTAGCAGTACTGTGAATATAAAGAGCTACATATAACAGGAAAGTACATAATTACATAATGTATGTGTATACATATGTATATAATGTAGAATCAACATAAATGTTACATCTGTGGATTGCATGTGGATATTAGGAATCCTTTCAAGCACACGTGTCTCCCTTTACGTGTCATGAATATCACTCCTGGTCAGGAATTCTTCCCAAACTTGTGTGCCGGACTTCTGATACCCACTCTCCTAGCTCTCCAACTATTTAGAAGCTGAGGAGAGCTTTTTGATGTCAGCTCTCTGATCCCATCCGGAGTGCAATTCCTTTGAAATGTTTCTGCCTCAGTGCTCTGGGTGGACCTCAAGTCTGTGCGATATTGTGAGCGCCACCTCACATCTCAGCACCTGGGAACCTCTGGGTTCATAGCCTCAGCATGTATTGCTCTCCAATTCTTTGCTCTTCATATTTAGGTGTGTGTGTGTGTGTGTGTGTGTGTGTGTGTGTGTGTGTGTGTGAGAGAGAGAGAGAGAGAGAGAGAGAGAGAGAGAGAGAGAGAGATTGATTAGGAAATGATTCCATTCATTTTTCTTTTTTTTAAAATATATTTTTTATTGATTTTCCACAGAGAGGAAGGAAGAGGGATAGAGAGCTAGAAACGTCTATGAGAGAGAAACATCGACCAGCTGCCTCCTGCACATCCCCTGCCGGGGATGTGCCCACAACCAAGTACATGCCTTTGACAGGAATCGAACCTGGGACCTTTCAGTCTGCAGACCGATGCTCTATCCACTGAGCCAAACCAGTTTCAGCCCATTTATTTTTCTATAGCATTATCATTTATCATTTTTAAACATTTCCTTGTGTAACTGACCCATTCTTCCAGGAGGCTATTGCTGGAAGACAGCAACACAAAATCTTAGCCAGCAATTCCACTTGGCGGCCTGATAAACTCTCATAAATGCCTTGCTTGCAGCATAAGAACATAAATGCATATTTACGCACAATATGCATCTCTGGCAAGTATCCCTTCCGTATCGGAGGGCCATTAATTTAGACTTAACTAGTTTCCTGTAAAAATAAATTGCATGGGGCCAAGAAAGAATATTATGTGTTTGAATAACTCCTGCCGGCTATAAACATTAAATTAAATTGATATGCTACTTATGACAATAATGGGCCTTTGGATGATCTTATACCACACACATCAACTGAAATAAGGTCCCCAGTTGTCACTGAGAAAATCAAAAGGATCTCAGTTTGAGGAGTAAATATGTGATTATGGTGATTATGTGTGAATTGTGATTATATTGTTCAATAAAGAAAACATGGTGGGACTTACAACTCTCCTCTGAGGATCAATCAGTGAATTAGCACATATTGAACACCCACAGGGTTCCTGGAGCTGAACAAACAAATTACTTCAACAACCTGAAAAAACATTGGCTAGTGGGCTGAGATGTACAGTGAATCCAGCTGAGTGTGGCCCCAAGCAGAACCATAAGGCTGGTGGAATTTATCCTCTCCATGGATAGCACCTGCATTGTGCCTTCTAAGAGAGGTTGGACCAGAAGTCGGATTCTGTTCCCAGCTCTGTCACCTTCTAGCTGCATGATAATATCCAAGACACTTCACTCTCCTGAGGTTTAATTCTATAATTACGAAGTGGAAAATACAGAGTTTCAGAGGAAAATAAGAAGTGAGAAATTGCTTTGAAGGTTATTAAGCACTCAGCATAGAATATCCTCTGCTTCATTTTTTTCCTCAAGATTTCCCCAAGGCATTGTTTTCTTCTAAGTCCTCTCAATATCTTCCATGCTGCTAAATCAAAACCATGGCCAGCCCAAACCGGTTTGGCTTAGTGGATAGAGCGTCAGCCTGTGGACTGAAAGGTCCCAGGTTCGATTCCGGTCAAGGGCATGTACCTTGGTTGCAGGCACATCCCCAGTAGGGGGTGTGCAGAAGGCAGCTGACCAATGTTTCCAACTGCCTATCCCTCTCCCTTCCTTTCTGCAAAAATTCAATAAAATATACATATTAAAAAAATAAACATGGCGAACCCTCAGCATGCAAAACCAACCAGCAGCAATTGATACTACTCCATCTTCCTTCTTCATTTAGTTTTCAGTAGGTACATTCTTATTTCTCTCCCTAAGTCTCTGACCAAATTTTCTCTGGTCGGTCTTCTTCGTCTCCCTGATTTTTATCCCCAGAGCAATCATGGCTTGAGTTCTTAGACCTTTTTTCTTCTCTACACCTATTTTGTTCTTCCTACACTCATCTAGTGTCCTGTCTTTTAGTGTTATCTCCATTCTGATTGTTCCCATAGCAGCCCAGACCTCCCTTGCAGATACTAGACTTTTATATTCTACTTAGAACTCCACTGGGATATCCTATAAAACTGAACAAAAAATAATTATGTTCAACACCCAATTGCTCTTCTTTTTCCTTACACTTGCTCTACCCACAACCTTCCCTATCTCAGTTAATTGCAACTCCATCTTTCCATTTGCACTAGATTAAATTCTAGTCATGCTTGACTTCTCTCCCTAGTCCCATTGCCAATTTGTCTGCTTCTTATCCCATAGCAAATCCTGTTGGCACTGCCTTCAAAACCTATCTATTGACAATGACATCAATCATCATCACTCTAGTATAAACCACCATCCTCTCTCCCCTTAATTTATTTTCCTAGCTTTCTATCCATTCCCTCTGACCCTGCACTACTTTTTATCAATAAAGCACTCAGAACAATCCCTTAAAAGGTACTGCAGATCATGTCACTCCTTTGTCAAAACTCTCCATTGTCTTTTCTTCTAAATAGGGTAAAATCCAAAGCCCTTACAGTAAACTTTAAGATTTTGTAGGATCTATTACACACATACACACACACACACACACACACACACACACACACACACATACACATCCTTGGGATACAGCAATAACAGAACATACAAGCATATATTTCTTCAAAGCACAAACATTGTAATGCATCAATAACTGATTTTTAAAAAGTAATTACCAAACATATTAAATGACAGATGAAGATGATATTTTTTAAAAAAAACAAACATATTAAGTGACAGGTCATATTAAAAAAACACAGAAGAAGGAGTCGGGAGTAAGACAGTTTGCAATTTACAAAGAGTTAGGGAATGTCTCACTGAGAAAGTGAAATTTGACTAAGTACTTGAAATAGCTGAAGAAGTGAGTCATGTCTATATTGGGAAATAATACCCAGAGCAATGAGAACAATGCCTGGCAGAAAATAGGCAGACGATGAATTTTTAAATAGATTTTAGATGAATGAATGAATAAATAAATGAATTTTGTTATTACTGAACCTGTATATAAAATTAGCCCTAATCATTTTCCATTTTAGGGAAGAACAAAACAAGTTAAGAGAAATGATTCCTACAGCTCTGACAAACAAATATTCTTTCCATAACTGAGGGGCATTATTGTGGTCAATCAGCCTAGGAAACTGTGATCACACAAGTAATTTAAAAAAAATAAAATAATAATGATCTATTTCTACACACCAGCTAGATTGGCAATAGTACAATACCACCAACTATGATGAGAATTCAGAGCAATAGAAGTTATCATTAATACTGCTGACAACCACTTTCAAACAGTTTGGAACAAGCTAATATCATCCAATTAAGGTTCACTCCTTAATCTTCGTGCATCGGGCCTATAGTGTTTAATAAGAAGCAAAATGAGAAACAAAGTGGGTGTACATAAAATAAATAGAAAAATCAGGGTATATTTATACAGTGGAATACCCTGCAACAATGAAAATAAATAAACCAAAGCCACATAAAAGAACATGGGGGACTCTTCCAAACAGCATTCTTAAAAATCTCACAGGCCTGGTTCTCCAGGTGCTTGCTTCCTAATTACTTATTAAACTGAGTGTACAAATTAAGTGTTTTATTCTATTTAGTTACATTTCACAATAAAACATTATTTTTTTTCATTTGGGGGAGTTTCACTCGATGGCTTCATTCTTTAGTCAGAAATGAGTCACATTCCCACCCCAAACTGAGTCTGAGAGGGTAAAAAAATACAAGGACAATGAGATTCAGTTTAAGGAGAAAGAAACAGGTAAGGAGTTAGCAGTGTCTGGTGCACATGTGCCGGTCATCATTTGAAATCCTGGAGTGCAATTATAGTTGGAAAGGTATGTGCACAAATGAAAGCCAAGTATTTCATCTGGTGGCCAACAAAAAATAAAGGTCTGTCTCAAAATCTCAAGTCGACATTTACAATGTTGATCTTCCTGAGAATTATTACGCCAATGATTAACTTGATCCTGAAAGACTTTCAGAAGAAAGTGTGCCTACTTTAAAACTAATCCCTGGGAGACGGACGCAGACTATCATAGACTATCCCACTTGTGGACCTCGTTTATTCCCCCACTTGGCCTAGTGCCCTGGGGAATGGCAGCCCTGAAGTGTTTTCAGCTCTGCTGAAATCCTGAGGATATAATGGGTGTGTCCGCTGCAGGATTTGTCACTGAATTTTCATCCCTTGCCCAGCCTTCCCTAAATCCCAGAGGATTTTGGTGATTCAACTTCAGTGGGTTATCAAGGCCAAGTCTTACCCACAATACCTTGCTCCCTAATATCATCCAAGGATGGCTTCGGGAAAGTGGAAGTCAGCTACCTAGGGCTCCTTGGAGAACTTTCCTTCTTGGATATTTTCTTCGGAGTGTGGTAGAGAAGTAGAGATGCTGGCAGTTGTATCTTTTCACTGTGAAGCAGCAAGCATGAGGACCAAAGCAAGCAAACCACAGATTGTGGAGAAGAAACTTAGACCAAACCCCCGATCCCTAGCAACACTACAGCATTAGCTTGGGACTGCCTACCTCTGGGCTCCTGGCAACTCAAACCACCAATTGTATTAGCTCTCCAAAAATCATTTTTCACTCTGTCTACAGGGAGATAAACAGAAACCATTGTTGTAGGACACCTAGAACCTATGTCTTATAAATCACTGACCAACAGTCATTTGAGATTTGACTTAAAATCAGTAACATACCTAGATGAAAGATGATAACTTCAAAGGTAACTGAAATAAACTCTTAGTGAAAAACAAGGACATTGACTGATTCTAATCTCTGGCAGTTTCTGATACTTAGAGTTCAGAAAAAAATTCCCTGATACCTTTCCTCATGTGGGCAAATAGACAACATGAAGATAAAAGCAGAAGTGAGGTGAAAGAGAAATTTGTTTGGCTGTCACCATAGTCCATAACCAATTGATGTCTGTCACAATTTTGATCAAAAGCTCAAACCTGCATATTTTACTCCAGTCTCAAATGCCAGGAACTTGATTGGAGACAAAGATACTTTCCTTACTGTAGGATAAGAAGAATTTCCAGCCTTAGCTGGTTTGCCTCAGTGGATAGAGTGTTGGCCTGTGGACTGAAGAGTCCTGGGTTCAATTCCACTCAAAAGCATGTGCTGGTTACAGGCCCTGGTGGGGGCGCGTACAGTAGGCAACCAGTCAATGTGTTTCTCTCTGTGTGTCTTTTCCTCTCTCTTCCACTCTTTCTAAAAATCAATGGAAAAATATCCTCAGATGAGGTTTCTTAAAAAAAAAAAGGGAGGAAGTTCCAGGTGGGAGTCAATGAAATTATTATAAGGTAGGGGTGAGTGAGAGGCATAAATTCTGAAAGAGAAAAGAGATGTAACACCAGCCCAAGGAAGAAGTTCTGAATTCCATCAGCACTTAGGCCTCATATGTGAGGATGTCACATAATAATTACAGAAAAGGATTGTAAACCCAAGGACTTGGAAATACCTTTTGAATTTAAGGGATCCATTACATTGGGGGGGGGGGGAGACACCGGGTTGCAATCATATAAATTTAAATAACTAGTTAATTTCAGAGAAGAAGGCACAATTTTAGAAAGTTTGTGCTCACATGACGGTAAAAAATGTGATCATGCAGAAGAGCCCACAGCAACATCGCTGGCTCAGCAGAGTTAACAAACAGTCACAATGCTGTGTGTGTGAGTGTGTGTGTGTGTGTGTGTGTGTGTGTGTGTGTGGTGGGGGGATGTCTGGGTCTCAAGCTATTTAAAATGCTTAGAAGAATTTGTGCTACTAAGTTAGTAAGTCTGTTTTATTTTATTTATAAGTCCAGTGCTTGTAAGATGTTGTTAGATCTATATTTGGGTATTTCTAATAAAATCTGTATGCTTAGGCAATCAAACATTTGAGATAATTCAGATGCATTAAAATCATCCTTATAGCATGTCCAAAGCATTTTGATTAAATATTTAATGATGTTAGATGTTTGAAAAAGAATTTGATCTGAAAGCACTTTTTTCTCAAATTCCTACATATTAAAAAAGTAAAGTAAGATCTATAAGATAAATAAAGTCTTAAGCAAAGTTAATTTTCAAATGCTAAGTTTAATAAAGAAATACTGAATAAAGCCCAAGTATTAGACTTCCTGTTCTTGCACAAAGTCCCCACCTCCATTATGCCAGTATTTCTCTCCCTTTAGTTCAGGCTAACTTGGGTCAAGACCCACAGAACAGATAAAGGAATCCTGTTCTAAGTAGAGGCATAAATCTTTGAAACACTGTCTATGCCAATGCCTGCATTCGTAGTGCCACCTAGTGTTAAAGAAGGATAATAACATTTTCATAAGTCCAAGAAGGTTCGGGACATGAAACCCATTTCAATGACACTATTATCAATCTACCTTTCTCTTTGGTTTTTTGATCAACAATTACTGTTTGTCTGTTCTATGTGGGAAATCACCCTGTTGTATACTCTCTGACTAGATTAAGATAAATACATTTTTCTACTTTTGTATGAGAATGAACTATCATTCTGTGCTTATAAAAGAGAATTTTTAAGTCTTTAATATTTAAAACTAATTTGTTGTTAATCAACTTTTCTACTGCATTGTATTTCTTAATTGATCAAATGCAATGTACCAGGTGAGAAAACAAAATATTCAGGTGCTATGTGCATCAAACTTCATCTTCCACAAACATTATGTCCTACTTTTCAGAAATGTGATTGAATGATCTTAGGTTTGTCTAAAACTAATCAAAAGAAGGTGTAGTGTTGTTGTGGGATTTTGTGTGTGTGTGTGTGTGTGTGTGTGTGTGTGCATGTGTGTGTGTGTGTGTGTAAGGATAATTAACACTGTTTGGCCTGGGGTAGAAATAAAGAGACAGTGGATTTTTTTTACTCAAAAATTTTTAGCTTAAGAGTCCAGATAACATATCTTCCATTTAAGGAATCTCACTTGCCAGTCTTAAAAGTATGAAAAATCTCAACTAGATTCACAGTGAAGAAGCTGGTCTGTGTAATTTCATGTATTAGAAGCTCATGCAAGTATAACACAGAAACACTTTATGGTGTTTTGGCTCCCCAAATAATACCTTCATCTGTGAATATGTTATATTATATGGCAAAGGGGAAATATGATTGTTTATCAACCGATCTTATTTATCTGGGTGGACCCAATGCAATCACACGTGTCCCTCATAGAGGAAGAGAGAATTGAGAGAGAACCAGGGAAGCGGCAGCATGAGAAAGATGCAGTGAGCATTTTCTGGCTTTGGAAATGGAGGAAGAGGGCTGGGAAGAGAGGGTAGTGTCTAAATGCTGGAAAACACAGGAAAATGGATTCTCTCCAAAAGCCTTCAGAAAGGAATGCATGCAGCCCTGCTAACACCCTGTTGTTAGGCAGTGAGACTGTGTCAGACTTGTAATGAAAACTGCAAGATAATAAATCTGTAGTTCCACTAGGTCTGTGGCAATTTGTTATAGCAGCAGTACAAAACTAATACCTACCTGGACCCTCCCACCGTAGAATGACGTACACTTTGTGATAAGTACATTCCTTTGGATGGTAATATTTCTGTGCTGGTATTAGAATTAGGCTGCAATAGTCAAATAAGGAATCTGGGTACTGCTATCAAATCCAGACATTTGATAGCAACATCTGGAGGAGCCCTTAATGTGGGATTTGGTAGCATAAAAATAGTGATGTATTGAGAATGAGAAAGATCAAACATGTACACGTACATCTTAAGTCTCTTACTCATTTCCTTTAAAGTGTGTCATTAATAGAAAGCTTTGAATCAGTATTTTGAAATAGAATCAGTATTTTTTTAAATGCATGTACAATTAAATAGGTGTGTGTGTGGGGGGGGGAAAGTTGAGCATAAAATAGTGAGGTCTTGAAATAAATTGTTCACTCCTGATATCAGAAATGAGTAAAAAATATAATGTACCAGAGAGAAATCTGTTATTTACCAATCCGGGTTTGTTGTTTTTGTATTTTGGAGGGTTTTTTGCCTTTGCATTCTAAGTGGTACTGAATTTTCTCCAGGTTTCCTGTGGTTCTCATCTGGTCTGTGTTGCAATACCATTTTCTTGTGCCAGAACCTTTATCACAATTTGTAAAAGATTCTCAGTATGTAAAATTTTAATTGCTTCAGACTTTATCATCAATAGCTTTATAGGCTTTGCTCTGGAAAATGTGAACCTCTTGCTTTGCCTGTTACCTCAGAAAGGCTTTGCCTTCCTCTCTCTCGGTGCTGTGGCTCTGTTCGGAGGTCTGATCTTTGTGCTTGAGTTCTGTGTCCATGCGCGCTCCTGATGGAGTTGGGAGAACCAAGTTAAATCTTTCAACGTAATATCAGGTCACGAGCATGAGCCTGACTTCTGTTTTCTCATGCCTGGGAACTTTCTGATGCCCCCCAAGTGTGCAGGGTCTTAAACTATCCCTTTATATACAAAGCCTCTTCCTGTAATTCACCACTTGAAATATTTCCTTAGGTTATAGTTAACAAATAAGGTTATATTATGTCCATTAGTATCAATATGGGTGCTGCAGATGGCGAAGGAAAGGTTTTCAGACTTGTCAGTGCATTGAAAGAAGTTGAAGATTCAGTTCTTCCATGCTGCTCACCAACTCTTGAGTAGAAAAAGGTATGGAGATGTCGCTCTCTAGTGGGAGCGCTGGCTTCTCTGGAGGAAGGAAGAGTGATGATAATGACAACAGTCCGTGACCCTCTAAAATAGTCCCATGGGTTTGCCTGCACCAAGCTTAACAGATAACTGTCTCTCCTCTGCCTCTATCATATTTTTATTTATTTTTAAATATATTTTAATTTTTTACAGAGAGAAAGAGAGAAGGACAGAGAGTTAGAAACGTGGATGAAAGAGATACATTGATCAGCTGCCTCCTGCACACTCTCCACTGGGGATGTGCCCGCAATCAAGGTACATGCCCTTGACCGGAACCTGGGACCCTTCAGTCCGCAGGCCGACGCTCTATCCACTGAGCCAAACCGGTTAGGGCTGCCTCTATCACATTTTATGGAATCAGTTTCTTTACTCTAGAAAAGTAACGCTAACTTAATTATTTTGAGTGGGGCATTGGATTCAAGACGGCAGCGGATGCTGTCTCCCTAAAGCAGTGCTTTCCAAACTTTTATGTGCCTGCAGATGACAAAAATGCATAGTCTGAGTCTGTAGGCCAGGGGTGGGTCCTTAGAGTCTGCCTGCATCTGGAGACAGGTGGCCAGCACACGCCAGCCTGCAGGCCAATGGCAGCCCTGGTTTCCTACGGTTGTCATTGGGTCTGTGTTGCAATACCATTTTGACCTAAGGCTGCTTTCAAGCTACAATGGCACAGCGGAGCAGCTTGGCCTAGCCCAGATGGCCTGGCAAAGCCCTGAATATTGACTGTCTGGCCTTTAATAGGAATAGATGTCCGATCCCTATCCTGGAGCATGGCTGGCAACATTGGTTGCATGTTGCGATCACCTGAGGAGCTTTGCAAACTCTGAATGCCTGAGTTGCACTCCAGCTCAGTTCAGAACTTCAGGGGTAGCACCAGGCATCACTTTAGAAAAATTACCGTATATTCGAAAAATCTCAAAAAAAAGTGGATAAATACTGCTCTAGAACAAGGTTTTCTCAAATACCGGTGAGCACAAGAATCACCTGACCTGACTTAAAAATGCAGAGTCCAGGGCCACATTCTCAGAGAGTAGGTCTGGCCTGGGGCCTGGGAATCCACATGAACACACCAGAGCTCCTGACACGGGGACCCCAGGACCTCACGTCAGAAGAGACAAAGTGCTTCCAATGTCATAGAAATCCTCTTTCCTGAAAGTTCTGCACGGACTCAGGTGTTTACGGAATTATGAGTCACGAGAGTGAGTCATTATAATAAAGTACAACCAGTCCCAACTGGACTTCCTACCAAGAGCACAAGATAGGTTTCCCTGGCAACCTGATTGTGCCTAACCTCTGAGTGCAATTACTGCTGTAGACTGCCGAAAGAAATGTCCACAGGTTTCCCCAGAACAATTCCCAATTTCTGTGATTGCGTTTAAGAGTTGGCTTTTATAAGTTTGGGAGAGAGACATAAATAGCCTGTACTAAATAATTCGAGTCCCCTAGAACAGTGTTTTCCAAAATTTTGGCATATGTGTGCCCCTTCTATAATTTTCGTAACGCTGAGTATCCCTCATCAAAAAAAGGATGTATTTTAATAACAATCAAAATATATTTATTTTTTTATTTTTTTGGTACATACACAAAATAATAATAAATGAAAAATAAAATTATTCATAATAAAATAGAAATAAAAGTTATATTATAAATAACATTTATTTGCACACCAGACCATCTCACGCCTCACAAGACTGTCTTGACTTGACTCATGAGAACGTAGAATTAGGCACAGCTAAGCACTAAGCATGGTGCAGTGCATATCCCCACCAAACTCCGGTGCAATGCGTACCCCCACCAAACTCTTCCCCTACCCCTGGGGGTACGCGTACCACTGCCCTAGAAGGATTTTGATCCCTCTGACCTGGTTTTGGGTTGTTTGAAAGATTAGCAGGATAAACAGCTCATTTTCACTCAAGCATACTACTTAAACGGTAATAACAACCCAATTTCTAGAATATCAGCAAAGCCAACCAAACCTCTAATCAAATGATAGCAAATGGACAGGAGACACGCTGGCCTTTCAGGGAACCTGGTGACCATGCACTGCTCCCTGGCAGGGACATCAAATCAATGGTTCCTGCGTCTCCTCTATGATCTACATTTGCAAGGGGAGGCAGTGGCTCTTCAAAGCTGCAGGGAGGTTCCCCTAAGCCCGGCTCTCACAGACCCAGGAGATCTCAGATCTCTGAGATCTCAGATCTCAGATCTCTGAGACCCAAGAGATCCGAGAGCGTTGTTTCATCGAGTTTTCTGCAGTCTTGCTGAAGAATTGCCATCTAAGCACTCCTTTATCTTTGCTTTATCTCATGTCTGCTGTAGTTTGTTAGGATCCTGGGTGGTATTTGTGTTTAGAAATGTTTCAGTTCAAAGTGCAACCAGACAAAAGGAAGAGAAAAATATTCAGGAAATTGATTGCTTCCTTTTGTTCCCTAAGATTCAAAGAAAACAAAAGCCATCACATGCTTCTGGGTGGGAGAAAGCTACTGTACACCTTCGTGCAGCAAAATTCATTTGAGTACATGGAGTTAGGATCTAGTTTTCCACAGGTGAAAGGTATTTTTGAAAAGGGTAAAGTATTTTTTTTTCAGAATAGTTGCTGAGCCTCCAAGGAAGGAAATAGGCTATTATGCTCTGCATTATGGTAAAGAATGATTAGAAAGCAGGCAATTTGTGTCAACTTGGCTGTTGTTCCCTGCTCCCGGCTTTAGAATTCAAGAAAATTAACCTGTGTCATGTCTCGGTTGGCCACAAGATGGCAGGATTTCAGCACGTTCCCGCAGGAGGCCGGCATCCTCTCCCTATCAGGATTAATGGATGGCAGTGATTGCCACAGGGTTCTCTCAAGAGCTTTCACACTCTCATTCATGAAATACAAATATGGTTCATGAACTTATATTTTCTAGTTTTAAAATATCAAAAGTCAGCCATGCACATAAAATAGTTGGCATCCACAAATGGAAAGGGCTCTAGTTTTATTGTCTCTCTCAACTCTCTGCTTGGATGAGGTCTGGGGAACCACCTGGAGGCTGGGTCCCTTGAAAAGGCTTCCTCAGTAGAGGCAAGCAATGCTGCTGCTGTGGAGATAACTTTTGCAGCTTAACAGGACAATGGGGAGAAGGGAAGGGAGGCAAACTTTGACATTAACAATGAAGGAAAAGGTGGGAGAGGGGAGAGTGTTTGCACTTAGGGTGCATGAAGGGTGGACAAAGAAGTGTGTTCATTCTCCCACCTTTATTTACTCATTTACCTATCTAGTATTTATTCCAAACTTTGATTTTCCAGACAGTGTGATATTCCCTAAAACAAGGCTTGGCTCTACCCTTAAAGAACTAGTCCAGCTGAAACCGGTTTGGCTCAGTGGAGAGAGCATCGGCCTGCAGACTGAGGGGTCCCAGGTTCTGTTCTGGTCACGGGCATGAACCTTGATTGCGGGCACATCCCCAGTGGGGGATGTGAAAGAGGCAGCTGATTGATGATTCCCTCTCATCAATGTTTCTAACTCTATCCCTCTCTCTTCCTCTCTGTAAAAAATCAATTAAAACATATTTTTAAAAAAGATCTAGTCCAGTGGTTGGCAAACTCATTAGTCAACAGAGCCAAATATCAACAGTACAATGATTGAAATTTCTTTTGAGAGCCAAATATCAACAGTACAACGATTTAAATTTCTTTTGAGAGCCAAATTTTTTAAATTTACACTTCTTCTAATGCCACTTCTTCAAAATAGACTCGTTCAGACTGCGGTATTTTGTGGAAGAGCCACACTCAAGGGGCCAAAGAGCCACATGTGGCTTGCGAGCTGCAGTTTGCTGACCACGGAGCTAGTCCATTAGACTATATCTAGTAATACAGAGAAGAAGAAAATCTCCACTTGACAACTGGATTAAAATAAGACAATGCAAACTACAGAACAAACGGGAAAGAAACTGGCCACATGGCAAGCAGGGAGAGAGAGGGCAGCAGGCAGGGATTGACAAGGAAGAAAAGGGAACCAAAATGAAGGATTGGGAGATGGAGTCGCCCTCAGTAGTTGAGTTTAGCATCTGTAATCCAGCTGGGAGCCAGTATGAGGAGAACACTGACACTGGAATAAACAAAAACAAAACCAAAATCAAACACAATCACCACCACAACAAAGCACCTGGGTCTGACAGTTACTCCAGGACTGACTAGCTGTGTGACCTTGAGCAATCACTCAAATCTTTAAAACCCAATGTTCTCACCTGTACATGGGACCTGCAATGACTAACTCAGGAAGTAAGACTATTAAAAGTGTGCTTGGCCAGTGTGTCTCAGGGTTTGAGTGTCAACCTGTGAACCAGGAAGTCATGGTTCAATTCCTGATCTGGGCACCTGCCAGAGTGGCAGACTCGATACCCAGTAGGGGGCATGCTGGAGGAAACTGATCAATGATTCTCTCTCATCATTGATACTTCTCTCTCTCTCTCTCTCTCTCTCTCTCTCTCTCTCTCTCTCTCTCTCTCTCTCCATTCCTCTCCTAAATCAATAAAATATATATATTAAAAAAGAATATAAAAGGTGAAGCATCAACAAGTGTGCCCAGCATACAGTTGTTTATTTCAGAGCATCAGGCACTTTACTTCTCTGTCAAGTGCTTTATAAATATTAGCAGGAAATAAGGCAATGGACCCCCATGCTGGGCACACACAACAGACAATTTTCCCCCCAGGCCCCAGCTCTTCCTCAGGACTATAGTGAGGGGAACAGGGACATCCTGGGCTCAGCGATCCTAAGAAAGACAGAAACATTTTATGGAAACAGGATGTTTGTTTGCTTGTTTTGCCAACATAACATCAATGCATGCTGCTTGTGATATGCAGGGTTTTTAATCCAAAATCTCATGTCCCTTTTTCCAACAGTAATCACATGGTAGTCTGAGGTGTGTTCTTCCCACTTTTGAGCCGTGTGTGTGTGTGTGTGTGTGTGTGTGTATGTCACAGTATCTGTGAATATAACCCAGATACTGACTGTCTCCAAGGTAAGACCCCTTATCTTCTTCACCTTCCAACCTGGGAGCTCAATGCAGCCTTTTTCAATAGTCTACACAATAAAATTCAAGGTTGTGATCAGAATTCATTGGTATGATATTAGAGTCCTTCAGCTGCTTAGGATAGAGGTGCTAGTCAATAATCAAAACTATATTACTTATATAGCTAATAATAAACCTTGCTAATACTTCATCAACATTCTTCTATATACTCAGAACTATTTCTAGCCATTTGTATGCATAGTAGTATCAGTCTACTATGAAGGAGGTTATTCCCATGTTATAGATCAGTGTTTCCCAAAGTGTGGTACGTGTACCCCCAGGGGTACGGGAAGAGTTTGGTGGGGGTACGCGTTGCACCGGAGTTTGGTGGGGATACGCACTGCACCGTGCTTAGCTGCACCTAATTCTACGTTCTCATGAGTCAAGTCAAGACAGTCTTGTGAGGCATGAGATGGTCTGGTGTACAAATAAAAGTTATTTATAATATAACTTTTATTTATATTTTATTATGAATAATTTTATGTTTCATTTATTATTTTGTGTATGTACCCCCCAAAAAGAAAAAATAAATATATTTTGATTGTTATTAAAATACATCCATTTTTTTTGACGAGGGGTACTCAGTGTTACAAAAATTATAGAAGGGGTACACATATGTCAAAAGTTTGAAAAACACTGTTATAGAGGATCATTCGGAGGCATGGGAAAGGGAGTGCATTGCTCAAGGTGACACAGCCAATGTGTTATTGCCAAAATACAATGCATCTGGCTCCAGAGTCTGTGATGTTAGTCACTAAACTGTAGAACATGTGTCCGACAGGAAGTACTCTGTGCAGGCGTGGTTGTCAGGGACCCAACCCAGCTGTCACTGACCGCAGGAGCTACACGTTCTCACTCCCGGCAGAGCTCCGGCTGATCCCAGTGGGCTTGGAGCTCCTGTGCTGGCTCTAAATTAGGCAGCCGGGCCAAAAGGGGATGCGGAGAATCCATTAAGCGCAAAGTGAGGCTAAGTGAAATACGTCAGGCAGAGAAAGACACACACCACGTGATTTCACTTACATGTGGAATCTAAAAAAACAAAATACATGAACAAACAAAACAAAACAAAAACAATGAATGGATACATAGAACAAACTGATGGTCACCAGGTGCAAGGGGGGTTAGTGGGATGGATGAAAAGGTGAAGGGATTAAGAAGTACGAATTGCCAGTTATAAATATAGTTGTCATGGGGACGAAAAGCACAGCAGAGGGACTGTACTCAATAGTATTGTAGTAACTATGTATGGTGCCAGGGGAGGCACCATACATAGACTTATGGGGGAGGGGGATCACTTTCTGAGTTATATGAATGCCTAATCACTATTTTGTACATCTGAGACTAATATAACGTTGTATGACAAGTCTAATTTTTAAAATTTAAGTAAAAATAGAGAACAAAATGAAGCAGTCTATTGAGCAAGGCATGGCATGGCGGGGAAAACTGGGAGGGAAAAAGGATGAGAATGAATGAGTGCAGAGGCTCACTGCCAGGAGCCTGGCCCAGCTGAGAGCCTCTGAGGTGAGCACGCCAAACCTCGCAGCTCCAAGCTCAGCGCCCAGAATAGCTGCAAGGAGGCAGGCTGCCAGCCAGTCACTTATTGCAGCCAGAGCTTGGAGCACTTCATCAGATGCATCCGGTCTGTGCTCATGAGCTATGAGGTGGAAGTAGGTGGTCAATTGCAACGAATTGGCATGCCCTGAAGTGGGCCAGCGATTGCCGGAAGCCAGAGCTCTCACAAGTTGAAACCTAATCTTTCTTTCCCTGAAGTGGCTGTCAAACATCTAATTGGTTCTGCACATCTTATCCCTACATAACAGGACTCTCAAATGAAGAAGATATATTTCTTTCTCGGGACGACTCAATGGGAAGTTCAGAGTATAAGCTAGCAGGATCACGTCTAGCGAACATTCGGGCCACGTACCCATCCGACAAGCCAGTCCCCTACTTATGGCATGTTACAACAAGCCTGGTCATCCGATGCCAGCTGGCACAGGAAACATGGTACCAGTATGGGGAGGGCCACGATGACCCTGAGAATTCAGGAGCTTCCTTTTCTGCCAGTAATGATGTGTTGTCATGTTACCAGTTGGCTTCAAGATCTATCTGGACTGCAATTTATCAGTTGGTTATGCCAATGAACTCCAGGTGTTTACTGTTGCCTGGAGTATTTTTTTTCTCCTGAGTAAGACAGACTGGCAGAGGCTCCCCGTGTCCCTAGCAGATTCCTCTAACCAGGCCTGGGAGCCTAACACCTAATTTCTATTGACTGTTGACTTCTTTTCCAGAAGATAGCCACCTCACCAGGAGTGCCTGGGATGTTACCATGTTCCCCCACGTGACCTATGGCAGACCTGGGTGGGGTTGCAACAGCTCAGTCTCCTCGCCTCTGGGCAGGACAATTCTTACGTAGTTTCTACACACCAATGTTCCCTGTGGGATCGGCCTGAAGCTAAGATTCTCCAAAGCCGTGGTTTTGTCTAGCTTCTCCTCTCACCCTATCCCGTTCCCCTTTCTCTCCTATAGATTTTTCCTGAAAGCATCCATCAGTAAGTCACCTGTACAGAAGCCCCTGCCTCAGGTTCTGCGTCTTGGAAACCCAGCCCAAAACACCATGTAAGATCTTTGTCAACAAAGACCACAAGTTATACACATGACATTGTAATATTTCTTTTTTTTAAATTTTATTTTATTAAGGTATTATCTGTGTACATAGCTTACCATTGCCCTCCCACCCCACCTCCCATTTATGCCCTCCCTCCCCAGAGTTCTGTGTTCGTTGGTTGTATTTATGTTCATGCATACCAGTCCCTCGGTTGTTGTCCTATCTCCCCCCAGGTCTCCTTCCCCTCCCCGCTGTCATTTGACAATCTGCTTGTTTTATGGTGACCATCTCAGGACCCCATGAGTAGAATCCGCTCCTCATTTGGCAGTCTGCTTGTTTTATGGTGACTATCTCAGGTGACTATATGAATAGAGTCCACTGCTCCTCTGGTTTTCACAGCTTTTTCCCCTGGGTCCCAACTGCTTCCCCTGGAACACACAGCTCGCCTGGGGCACACTGCACCCTGGGACACTCGGCTCACCAGGGGCACTCGGCCCCCCTGGGACACTCAGCTCACCTGGGGCACTCGGCCTCATGGGACACTCGGCTCACCCGGGGCACTCGGCCCCATGGGACACACGGCTCACCCAGGGCACTCGGCCCCCTGGGACACTCGGCTCACCCGGGGGACATTGTAATATTTCTCAAATGCAATATTTCTCAAAGCTCAGCTATTCACGCTCTAGATGGTTTGGCTCAGTGGATAGAGAATCAGCCTGAGGACTGAAGGGTCCCAGGTTCGATTCTGGTCAAGGGCATGTGCCTGGGTTGCAGGCTTGATCCCCATTAGGGGATGTACAGGAGGCAGCCAATCAATGGTTCTCTTTCATCATTGATGTTTCTATCTATCTTTCTCTCTCCCTTCCTCTCTGAAATCAATAAAGATATATATTTTTTAAAAAACTCAGCTATTCGCACACCACCTGTATTATTTTGCCATATTTTCATATTACTTATGCAACTTTTTACCTAACAGTTGTTTTAAATAGTTAAAAAAACAACCTTGTCCTCTAAAAATATTTCTGAAGCTATGAATTTAAAGTGCTAATGAAAATGTTAATACACAGGAAAGTATATGTACTCATCTAAATATCATCCCATCAACCACCATGTGTCATATACACGTAGACCGCATCTTTAACAACATGATAATGAGAAGGAAAACTCCTATTTTGTAACAAACTGTTGTTTGGAATATTCTGCTCTTAGATGGCCTCTTATTCTAAAATGTTGCTTTGTAGTCTGCTTTAGCCTGTTTGAAGAATAATGAAGATAAATTTAGCTGTATGACCTTGTAGGCCGGAGACTAGATATGCTCATAATCTCAATACCATGCCAGGTACATTTTTTAATTGGATAGAACTATATTGTTTTCAAGGCCAGCATCGAGATAACCACTAAGTGCCCACAGGGCTGGCTCTTTAATAAAAAGGGAAGTTCTGCTTGTAGCCTTGCTTAGAATTTGAATTCATTTTCTCTGAGCCCATCGCTCGATGAATGAAGTGAGTCTCTCCAAACTCTCCTCCTGCGTGGTTTGATTGTTCGGGAACTCTGTAACAATAACATGAAACGTGTGCTCCTCTCTGATTTGTAAACCTTGCGTTTATTGCTTTATAGTACTATTGCAGAGCTGTGCCCACATTGGATGTGGAATAAATTCCTATCTATTTTAAAAATTTAACAAATATCTTTTATTTTCTCCTAGCCTCTGATCTTGCCAATAGTCCCAAGGGAGATTTTCATGACATGAAGTAAAAAGAGGAAAGGAATATCAATTTTTTAAAAGCAGAAATAATTTTAAAATCCTTTGATACCTCTATTCTACCTTTCATGTTTGGATTTTCCTGGGTCCCTCTGACAGCATGCTCTTGTCACATAGGAGCATCTCAAATCGCAGGATTAAATTAAAGTTTAGTGCAAGGAAAGGAGAGCTTCCAGAAACTTCATTCATCCATTGCTAGGATGATTGTCTGACATCATGAAGTGCAGATACTTTTCTCTGAGGAGGATGCATCGGTGACCATCTGCTCAAGTGACTGAGCAGAACAAGGCAGATTCTTGAGATGGTCACCCTTTTCTTCTGAGTTGTGGCCATGTAGTCAGAATGTGTGCTGGAGTCCCAATCCTCACAGGTGGAGGCTGATGTTAAGACAGTCATGCACCACTCTATCACAGGCGTTGAGGCCAAAGGCATACAGACAGCACAGGGCCGACAAGGGTGGCTCTTCCTCCTGACTTTTCCCATCATGACTGCATTGACTTTGTGTGTTTTTTTGTTTGTTTGTTTGTTTTGTTTTGTTTTTTACAGAGAGGAAGGAAGAGGGATAGAGAGCTGGAAACATTGATGAGAGAGAAACATCAACCAGCTGCCTCCTGCACACCCCCCACCGGGGATGTGTCCACAGCCAACATAACCCGGGACCTTTTGGTCAGCAAGCCGATGCTCTATCCACTGAGCCAAACCGGTTTCTGCAACTTTGTTTGTTTTTTAATGGCTTCTTTGAGATAAGCAAAGTATTCCAATGTGGAAGGTGATAAGCCAATTCTCAACAAAAAGCTTTGGGGTTGGAATTTTGCATCTTATCTCCAGCATAATGATCTTTCTATACCATTCATCCTTCACACATTCCTCCTGAAAGAAGCTAGTACTGAGGAGATGGAAGCCAGAGGTCCATTATATCTTGAAAAGCAAGCTTTGTACAATAGCAAATACTGCCAAAATCATACATGTATACCTAATGGAATAAGTTTAAAATTAGGGACTGAGGAAAAAATAGCACCTATTGGTTAAGAAAAGGGTGCAGACTGGGTAAACAAGTTGTCACCTAATTGGATCTTCAAATTCTTTCCCAAATAAAAAACTATTTTAATATACTACTTGATGTTTTTCTCCACCAGTGTGTGGTGTTCACAGCCAAACTTGAGCTCTATCAACACATCAGTTAATCTTTGGTTGTGGGTTTTCCTGGTGCAAGAAAGTATATCACCTTGGTTGTATCCTGACTCTTCAACTGGAAGTAGCAAGGAGTGTTTCTTTTTCTTTTTCTCTTCCGGCAGGCTCTCAATTGCATTAGTGGCTTGAATGGTTCCTCTTTGCTTCCATCATTCAAAAGCTATGACCTTGGGAATCCAATTTTCTCCTTTCTTGTAGCCAGGTAAGCACAACAGGCTAAGGCCAACCCATTCCTCTCTGGGTTGTGGGATGTGGGTTAAAATACAAAACAATTTTAATTGTATGTTTAAAATGTTATGCTTATATGCTGGATTAGATTAAATTATTTTTATTTAATTTATTGGGGTGACATTGATTAATAAAATTACACATGTTTTAGGGGTACAATTCTATTATACCTCATCTGTATATTGTGTTGTGTGTTCACTACCCCAAATCAATTCTTCTTCCATCATCATTTATTCTTCCTTTACGTTCTTCTACTTTCTCCCATGCCTCCTTCCCTCTGGCAATCACCACTGTCTGTGAGATATTCTTTGTTTAATCTCTTTACCCTTCTCACCAGCCCCCAACCACTTTACTAACAAAGTTCTATGTGGGTAGATACAGGTGTCCTAATTAGCTCTGTATGTAAGACAGGCATGTGTCACGTGTGGTAACTGAGGTGTTCTGGGGGAAGGGCATAAGTTCTAAGTGGAGAGGAGGTGACAGTGACGGTGTCATGGCAGAGACTGCATGCCATCCTATAAAAAAAGAGCTTGGCCTAAACATACCAATAATTCATAGGCAAACATCAGAAACTGGCATACACTTCTGTTTCTAGTTAGAGCTCTTTATTAAGCACATTAAGGGATAGAAACAATGAGGATGGAATCAGATATGACACAAGGGAAGTCAAGATCATTCAAAATTATCCAGGCTATTTGAATCTCACATTAGGCGTGTTTTATGCCTTGAAATGTTAGCTAATGATAATGTGGAACCATCACAATTAGTAAGACATTTAGAATTCAAGCATCCAGAAAAAAGTGCAGGCCAACCTTTACAATTTCTCCCATTGATGTTTCGAGCCCCAGGAAACCCAATTTGCTGATCTTTTCAGTGATAACAAGTGATACTCAGTAATATGCTATCCATAAGACATGTTTCCCAAAATACACAGACTTAATCAGTTCCTTCAAGGTAAAGGTGAGATTTTAACAAAGAGTGAGAACCTACCTGCTTTTAGAAGGAAATTGTCATGCCGAGCACATTTTTGGAACTGCTATCAGCTAATGTTTGTATCATTATGCGATTTTGTTGCTGAAAATGATGTGTCATCTATAAAAACTCTAGTACCTGCACACTTAAAATTTTGACCAAAGACTTATTCAAGCTGTTCCAAACATTTCCAAATAAATAGTTTTGATGGATTTTGAATTACTTTAAAAAAATATTTCCACTTATTGGCATCTGGGAAGATAGATGTACAGTAGCTACATTAAAAAATAAACAAAAAACTTTTGTGTAGTTGGTGGATGGAGTAGAAAAATCAATATCATAATATAATAAACATGGGCAACTATGCACTTCACTTATTTAGATCTTATATATATTTAAAGGTATCTTTTCCAAGATGTGACAACCATTCAAATCTGTTTTCAAAGTCAAATGAATTTAGGGTCTTTGACTTCTGCCAAAGATTAAGTAATAGTAACCACATTTACCCTCCAGCCTGAAATTATCTTTTAAAAAATAGGTACAATAAGTCAAACAATGGTTTTCAAAGCACTGGAATTCAGGCGTAAAGAGCAGTGATTCATGACAAATGGGAAATGAGAAAAGCCCATGACTGTCCCAGCAGGCTGCCTTCAGTTTCCTGTCAGCAGCTCAAGGAGGAAGGCCAGGTGGAGCCCAGAGAACTCCTGAGTTGATGGCAGGAGCTGAGCGGAGAGCTTGGGAAGTTGGAAGTTGCTAGCATTTGCAGGACTGAGCACCAGAAAAAAGGGGACCCTGCAAAACAAGAGAACCCCTGATATCTGCAGAGAATTTATCCCCAAGTGATCAGCAGAACATTACAGTGCATTCAGGTGAGGAAAATTCCCAATCCCTGGAAAAAAACACCTGAAAAGATGAGAAGGAACAACAGTTAATGCTCACACCACTGGAAAGTGGGAATTTTTGCCCATTCCAGAGAGGCCATGGACTATGCCCCAGATAGAGTTGTCAGTGCTGACACCAGGCCAGGCCTTGAGATGGGGTCTCATGGCCCCTTTCCAGCATGTAGGCCTTCTTTCATAGAACACTGTCTAAAGGACAGGATGACCTTGTGAATAACATGGTCATCAATGGCATGATCCTGACGTTGATGGGGGAAAACTGTTTTGTCTTGGGTTACTTGTTCTGCAAAAACAGGATGTGGTTAATGTGCTTAAAAGTGGTCCTACACAAAGGGTCAGGGCTGCTCTCCAGACTCCCTGCACGGGGAACGGCAGAGCAGTCACCCGGCCAGCTAATAAAGGCTCCCTAAATTTTAATTTGGTCTGGACTCCAGTGGTAGTTTACTAGTATTTTCTCTACAACAACACGAGTGGGAGATGGCCCACAAGGCTCCCCAAAGCCCTTGTAAATTCCTAAGTGATAAGAGCACTAGGACTATTTTTTGTTCTACTATCTCTTCTGGGAGTGAGGATGGGGGAGGGGGCGGGTAATTGTGACCATTTAACTTGCCTGTCTGGCTGGTGCAGTAGACAGATTCTGGGATAATGACTGTGAATTACTGCAAACGTAATCAGGAGGTGACGCTAATCACAGCTGTGCTTAGAACATCCTGTCTTTATTAGAGAAACTGAGCACAGCTTTTGGCTCCTAGTATGCATCTATTCTGAATATGGAAATACCTTTTCTGTCTGCAGGGCTTCTACCCAATAACCATTTATAAACTTAAAAACAAACCCTTATTCAATGCTCTGATATCCTATCCAACATCACATCCAACCGGGATACCTTTATGGCCTGGGAAATTCAGCAATAGACTCTTCCTACAATTCAGGGGTGTTTCATTATCCCATCACCCAGAAAAACCAAGCAGTAGACTTGTTCGATGAGTCCTCCTATGGCACCAGCTGGCATACTGCTCCTTATATATTGGCATGCTATTCTAGTGGAATATGGTACATGACTTCAACCAAGCAATAAATAATATATGGAACTATTTACACAAATCCATCAGGGATGGAGGTTATGCAGAGTCTCAATAGGTTAGCTGTCCCTTCACCAGGATGAGCTGCTGGCTCCTGCCCCACCGTGGAGTGCCTGACTTGCCAACCACATGATGTCAAAGCGGAACCCCTCAATGGCACCATCACCCATGCTCTGGCCATGCTACCTGGTGGCAGGTTGATTACCCTGGAACCCTCCCAACCTGGGGGTCAGGGTCGGTACTTTGTCATCTGGGAGTGGTTTCCTTTTCTCCAATCCAAATGTTCTCCACCATTATTTTCTCTTTATATCATTTCCAGCCTATTCTCTATTCTCTGTAGGACAAGAGTTTTCTGTAATGCTGAGGTGAAGTAGGAAGCGGGAGGAGAGAGTGAGAGGGAGTCCCCTCAGCCCAGCCTACACCCTCTCCAATCTGGGACCCCTTGGGAGATGTCCAGATGTCCCAGGGATCAGGCCAAAACCGGCAGTTGGACGTCCCTCTCACAATCCAGGACAGCTGGTTCCTAACTTCTCATCTGCCTGCCTGATAACCCCTAACTGTCTCCCTGCCAGCCTGGTCACCCCTTAGTGCCTCCCTGCCAGCCTTGTTGCCCCTCACTGCCCCCCTGTTGGCCTGGTCACCCCTCACTGCCCCTGCACCCCCCGCCAGCCTGTTTGCTCCACACAGCCTGCTGTTCAGTTGTTACTGTGAGGGAGTCTGACAAATTTGCATATTATCCCTTTGTTAGCATAAATGACAATTAACTTAAAATTTTGTAAGTTTTTGTGATTTCTTTTTCTCATTCTAAATATATATTAACTTTCACACATAATTTTGTATTTTCAGATTTAAGATTTATTTTTTTAAAAAAGATCCCCCAAATCTTATAAGTTTTGGTGCCTTGGACCTACTTCTGGGCTCTGAACTTGCTTACTCAGTAGACAGGGTCGTTTCTTCATCACCAACACACACTACCAGGCCGTCACATATAAAGGACCCAGAATGGTCATTCAGTTCTATTGTTAAGATGACTTGGGAATTTGATTTGGTTGTTTCTAGAGCAGTGGTTCCCAACTTTTTTTGGGGGGGGGCATGCCCTCCCCTAAGCAACTCTAAAATCTTGATTCCCTCCTTTTGAATTCTAATTATTCCAAAGATGAACTATTCACGTGGAGGAAGCCTAACAGGCCATTAACTTGGGCTAAACAAGTTTCCAAAGAACGTGTCATTCATGAAAGAGATAAATAAAAGAACATAAGGACAGCTGAAGTACTGAGGGAGAAATCGCTAAGAAATTGTTAAAATTAATAATAATATGAAGTGATATGAAAAATAGCAAATTAATTTTCAAAACATATAATAGAGAACTGACATGCATAAATGTGACACAATAGATATTTATGTACTGTATATGAGGCCCCTAGAGCTATGAGAAATACAGAAAATTCACTGTTAATAACTCATTCTTGAATTTTCCTCCTTAAAAATCAAATTGCCCCCTGTGAACACGTTGGGAACCACTGTTCTAGAGGATCAGAAATAAAATTGCTCAGATCCGAGCTTCCAGGACCCATAATGTCCCCAAGCGCTGGGGTATGATACATCACCCACAAATAAAATTGAGTCTATTTCGATATCCTGACTAGAACAACACAGAAGGATTTTTAAACATTTATTTATTTTTGAAGAAAACTTGGCTGCCTTACTTGTTTCTCAACTGCACACATGCTTTTAGTCTTCAGCATCAATTTTCTGAAGTCTTTTGTTAATTATTTGGAAACATTTCACATAAAATAAGGAGATGCCAAAGCACTTTCAATGCTCTCCGATATGATTTAGGGGTAGATATTAATGAATAGCTTTCTCTTTGTGAGGGAATAAGTTACAGTGTTCTGAGATTTAAAATATCAGAAAGGATGAGTACCAAAAAATGCCCTAGAGTAAAAACGTGTGCTTGCTTGAATCAGAAATAATATAAAAGGTGTTTTATTCCTGAATGGTTTAGAGTCAAATCATGTATAGGTGTGTGTGAGTGTGTGTGTGTGTGTGTGTGTGTGTGTGTGTGTGTGTGTGTGTATGTGTGTGTGTGTGTGTGTGTGTGTGTAAAAGAAAATGATCAAGAAACATTTCTTGTTTTCCTACCATCATCATCTCTGTTAACCTTGAGAGGTTTAATGGAGACATCTTCTTGGCTCCATTATTCTGATACAGATGTCATTAACTTCTCTCTGGCATATTTTTAATTGCTGTTAGTTTCTATTGGAATTCATAATCCTGAGGGAAAGTTAAACTCACTGAAGGATCTTTTTTGCTTTATTGCAGAATACTAAGCAGCATAAATGTCTAATACTGACATAATTAATAATACTGCATGGAAAGAAATATATTCCAAGGGACTGGGAAAGAATTCAATTATTCGATATTATGCAGAATAACATATATATTTTCTAAGTTATTGCCACTCCAGTGTCAGATTCTGCAGCAATAGGTTTTTTTTATCTCTCTCAAAACAGAGAATAGATTATTTACAACTCAGAAATTCAGTCACCATTATACTTGTACTTTGTCATAACTGGTGAAGTACAATTAACCAACTAAGATCATGGCATTTTCTTACTATTGTGGAGATAGTCTGAGGAATTTTTTTTCTTTTTGTTTTAAATATGTTTTTATTGATTTCAGAGAGAGAGAGAGAGAAAGAGAGAGAGAGAGAGAGAGAGAGAGAGAGAGAGACATCAATGATGAGAGAGAATCATTGATTGCCTGCCTTTTGCACACCCCCTACCTGAGCATGTGCTCTTGACCAGAATCAAACCTGGGACCTTTCAGTCTATAGGCCAATACTCTATCCACTGAGTCAAACCAGTTAGGGCTAAGGAACTTTTTTCTACAAATGTTTATTCTGATAAAAATATATATGACTAAGCTTTTAAAATCTCTTTCAAATGCATTAATTGTGTTCCCATTTATATCCCCAATATTTCCATGTGATTGGTAATTCATCTGTTCATTTGAATATTAATCTGTAATCTTGCCAATGTTTTTTAATTAGTGGCCTTTCTGTATATTACTATTTTGTGTGAAATTTTTATATACTATAAAGTAAATGGGTTCGTTAAATATATTCTCAATGTAAATTCTTTCTCAGCGTTATAAAAGTATGAAAGAATAAATGTGAAAACTTCCTTCTTTATCCATTCTGTGAGTTATACTGCTTTCCATGTGGATTGCTTTTGTGGGGATTGAAAAATAATTTTCCTCTCAACTTTCTAAATTATTTCGCCTAAGCTGAAAATCAAATTAACTTGAGGCAGATTAACAGAAGAAAGTGTCCAAAATTAATTATGGATGTGTATGTAGTAGAGGTCCCATATATATATATATATATATATATATATATATATATATATACCCAGCTACCAAAACAACTAGAATGACCAGAGACCAGAATACCATGGCTGCTTGCCCAGACTGGCCCCACTCCCCAGGGAGTGTTTAGGGGCACCCCTAAGCAATGCAGTAGGGTGTGAGTTTGATGGGAGAAAATTAAAAGCAGTTAGGATGAGAGAAATCAAAACAGTGGTTGCCATTAAGGAAGCAGGTGAGGTATTTAAATGCAAAAACGCAAAGGGGAAATGACTAAGGTGTTGGAGATATTCCATATAATGATTAGAATGGTGGTTATCTGAGTGTGAAAACCCACAAAATTGTATCCTCAAGATCTGAGCATTTTGTTCATTGTAAATTACTCATTAATCAAAAATGCAATCCACTTCTATATAAATTCATGGTCTTCAGAAATCATAATGAAAATTACAAATTATTTTGAACTTGGTAATATCACAATTTGTGAGATAGCTGAATTAGAGGAAAACATAGAATGTAGAAAGATACTAGAAAATTGAATATTGCATTTTTTTCAAACAAGTTAATTCTTTATTTTTTCCAACAAAATATGGGATTCGTGAACTGTGCCTTATTTTTAATTTTCAATGTCTTTATTCATTTTATCTCAATCTATTTTACAAAGGTATGCTCTTTTGTTAGTCATTTCAAAAAACCACCTGGCATCCTAAGTTATGCTATTGTTGTATGACTTTTATATATCACTAGAGGTCCGGTGCACAAAATCTGTGCATTCGTTGGATGCGAGGATGGGGGGGGGATCCCTCAGCCCGGCCTGTGCCCTCTCGAAGTCCAGGAGCCTCCTGATTGATTGCCTGGAGGTCGGTGGCCAAGACCTCCCTCTGTGGGATGATCATAGTGCAATGGCAGGGCCCCTAACCAATTGCATCTCACCTGCCTTGGCTGGCCTTGGTGCCAGGGGTTTCATAGTGTGGTCATCTGGACAGTTGTTCCAATGTTCGGCCATTCGGGTTGATTTGCGTATTATACTTTTATTATTATAGATTTCAGGAGCTTTTAAGTTTATGTTTGCTTGTCCGTTACTGTCCTCTTTCAACTTTCCTTACTTTTGTTTTATTTTTTATTTGATAACCTTTAAAGTTATTCATTTATTTTTTAAATGTGTGCGACACCCAAATACAGACCAGAAAATTTCAGGACATTTATTATCTTCCACACTTGAGCAGGTAGATGTAACTTTCATGAACAATTCATGGAAAGTTTGATGTGTAGTTATTGATATCTCAGCATTCCTAAGTATATCTTTCTCACAGAGTGCAAGTAATGACATTTAAAAATGCTTATTTCTGGGCTTCAAGTGAAGATCTGCAGTCTCTGAGGCAGAAATTTCCTATATTAATAATTTCTAAACTCGATTGCCAGAAGCATGAGGCTTTAACTACTTCTTATCAGTTTTGAGGCTTTCTCAGAGCCTGGCATATGCTTGAGCTTTTCTGTGAGTAGGCAAATGTTCCTCGTGTTGATTTGGATCTTTGCTTTTACTCTCTGCTCCAGTTCCATTTTGTGACTCAGTAAACAGGAGGCAATTTCACGCTTTATGAAAACTTGGAGTGGTTGTGGATATTTTGTTTTTAAGAAATGGAAATGCAAATTGTTTAGTGGCTGCTGTTATTGATACTATGCCGCATGGTAATTTAGTGTCAACCTAACTTTTCTACATTTTAAAGTGCCAAGGCTAAAGGGAAGATGAATAAGGGCCATGCATTCCCAAAGCAAATGAATCACCTTCACTGAATCTTTGTCACCACAGCCACCTAATTTGTGAGGCCCAGGGAGTCTAGGAATTGTCTGGAAATAAATCTTCTGAAGCTCATTTTTAAACATTTTAAAAAAAATTCTTTTGAGAGAAAGAGAGAGAGAGAGAGAGAGAGAGAGAGAGAGAGAGAGAGAGATCATTTTACTCTTCTTCTTATCTACCCAGTCATTGGTTAGTTCTTGTTTTTTGTTTGGTTTTGATTTTTAATATTTTCCCATTGAATTTAGAGAGAGTGTAAGAGAGAGGGAAAGACAGGGAGAAACATTAATGTGAGAGAAACAAATAGATTGGTTGCCTCCTGCAAGAGCTCTGACCAGGACCCTGGGCCTAGGGGTAGCCTGCAATCAAGGTACATGCCCTTGACTGGAATCAAATTTGGGGCCCTTTGATCTACAGGCCGACGCTCTATCCACTGAACCAAACCGGCTAAGACTGTTGATCCTTGTATGTGCTTTGACTGGGGACCAAACCCACAACCTTGGCATATAGGGATAAGGCTCTAACCAACTGAGCTACCTGGCCAAGGCTGAAGCTCTTTTTTTAAATGTTTACCTCACCTTGCAGTTATCATCTGAAAAATGATAATAAGTAACACTGAAGGTTTATATTTAAGCAAATGAAAACGACAAGGACTCTTAATATCAAGGATAGGCCAGTGTATCTAGTTTAGGATTGAAAGCCCAATAGTAGTTGATATGGACTATGGAGACCTGCAAGAATTAGTAGCTCCAAAAGTAAAGCAGTGAGATTCCCAGAACATCTTTCAGAATGTCAAGGTCATTGCCCCAAAACCACATGACTCAAATATTTGACTTCTTTTTTAAAAGTAATCCTTATTGTTGAAAGTATTACATATGTCCTCCACCCATTGCCCTCTCCCACTCCCCTCCCCTCTAAGCCTTCACCACCCTACTGTCTGTGTCTATGGATTGTGCACATAGGCACATGAGTTCATTGGTTGATCTCTTCCCCTCTCCACCTGTTCCTGCCTTCCCTCTGTGGTTTGATGGTTTGTTTGATGGTTTTCTGTATCTGGGTCTATTTTTGTTCATCCATGAGTTTATGTTGTTCATTAGATTCCACATATGAGTGAGATCATGTGGTATTTATTTTTCTCTGACTTTATTGATTTCTTAAGCTCAAAGTGACTTATTTGACTTTATAAAATCTTCACATGAACTAATGAAAACATTTAAAATCACTTTTTCTAACCAAGTTTCTGAACGTGAAATTTTGCTAACATTGAATTGATTTAAAAACAGAGTAGAAGCATGTATATTTGATTTTTGCATATCTATTTCCAACTCTCTAAAAATAATTTTAACACTTGCTTTCTGCTAAAAAATCCTAGTGAGAGTTTTAAAAAAAACAAACCAGAATATAAAAATAATAAAACTAACAGTAACCAGAGAACCCAGCCAGAAATACTTGATATGTAGTAGACACTTAATACTTTCTGAATAAAATAACAAATAAATGAGTAAGAGATTTTTGTCTAATTAAGAGTTAGGTAAATATAAAATAAATACTAAGTCAAATGAGACTGAAAACACTATTGATAAAATGTTGAATAAAGCATACATACAAATAGGAAGATTCTATTTGATACTTATCTATATGTACATATCCAGATTGCTCCATTAAGTCAGATTATGACATTTACTTTGTAAACTGATTATACTATCATATAGCTATTAAAGAGAAGCTCTCCACAGATTTGTATACAAGCAGATAATTTGTCTTCATTCTGATAGAGGAGCAGAAGGGGGATTTTATTTTTATCTATTTCTAGAGAGCCTATTGCTGTTTTCTGTGAAGCCAGAAGATGAAAATCAGAGTAATTTTCAGTCCTTAGATATTTTTCTTTTGTATCTATACTCTCCATTGGTGAGCTCAGACGATTTTAATTTTGAATACCATTTTATGCACTGAAGATACCTAAATGTATTACTCCAATCCATGGTGTAGTAATCTCATTTCCAGAATGATTTGTTTAATTCCTATTCAATAGCTCTACTTAAGTGTATAATAAATATTCAAAATTAACATGTCTAAAATTGAGCACTAATTCACCCCTCAAAACCTGTATCACCTTTAATCTTTCTCTTTTCAAATGATGGCAAGATCATTTTTCCTGTCTAGGCCAAAAATTTGTGTGTCATCTTGATTCTTCTGTACTCATTTGTCAAATTCATATCTAATTCATGAGCAAATCTTGTTTCTCCTCTTAAAAAACTACCTTGATTCTCAGATATCTCAGCACCTACACTGTACATTTTTTTCTTGCCTGTTGTATCCAATACTCTTCTTTTATACAATGACCTCCTAACCTTACTTCCAAGAGTATACTACAACACAGAAACATCGCAGTTAAATAGCATTAGTCCTCATCTCAAGACTCTACAGTGGTTCCCTAGCTCTCAAATTAAAAGCCAAAGTCTTTACAATCATCTCCATTATTCTACATAATCTTCTTCCAATATCCTCCACTCTCATCTACCGCCAACATTCCCTACATGTTCCATTCCAAACACATTGTTCTTCTTGCTATTCCTTAAATATCAGGGACATCACAGTTTTCTAGGTTTTCTTCTCTTTGCTTAAATGCATGTCTTGATTCTAAGCACTGGAACATAATCTGACACAAAAGAAAGTGCACAATAGATATCTGTCAAATAATTTAATGAGTTATAATTCAAGATTAATGTTAATTGAATTTGTTTTATCAAAAGAACAGATTTTTACATTGCTCATATAATACCAGAAAAATTAAGAATATACTCAAAGATGAATGAAGTCCTTTAAAACATGAGTCAGGCCCTAACTGGTTTGGTTCAGTGGAAGGAGCATTGGCCTGTGGACTGAAAGGTCCCAGGTTCAATTGGGGTTGCGGTATATCCCCGGTAGGAGGTATGCAGGAGGCAGCTGATAATGTTTCTCTCCCTCTGATGTTTCTAACTCTCTATCCCTCTCCCTTCCTTTCTGGAAAAAAAATTCAATAAAATATATTTTAAAAAATGAAAACAAAAAATGACCCAGAAGCAACATTTAAGAGGCTTATATACTCTAAATGGCAGCAATTAAACCCTAACAACACCAAATGCTGGCAAAGATGTGGAGTAACATGACCTCTTATTCGTTGCAGGAGGAATGCAGAGTGCTATAGCCATTTGGAAGACAGTTTGGCAGTTTGGCATAAAGGTAAAATACTCTTACCCTATGATCCAGCAATTGGGTTGATCCTTATGTCCACACAAAGACCCTCACATGAATGTTTAGAGCAGCTTTATTCCTCTCTTTGGGACTATTAGACAAGGACGAGGCTGGGCTTGGGAGCCGAAGGGTGATGTTCTACAGCTGAATGTCGTGGAGCTCAGGGAGACCAAGTGTGTAGAATAAGGTGACCAGATTTTAACATTGGTAAAGTGGGACACCATGGACATTGACAGGGGTGTAGGGTGTGTGTGTGGAGGGGGTTCTGGATTTAAAACTTGGTCTATATTATATTAAATTATAAATTATTATATACATATTGCTTAAAAACACAGTAAGTAGGAACATAATTACATGAACATATTTTATTGTTAGTTTATAAATTAAATTAGTTTGATTGCTATAAAGTAACTATATTTTAAAAATTATTTTAACTTTAATCCTATATTTCTTTCTAAATAATAACAATACTAACTTGTATTATTTTTCCTCTGAATTTGCCATAACATAAGTCGTAAGTGTCACTTTCAAGGCCGGCACTAGACTTTTTGCCACCACTATAAAATATAAATAATACAAGTACTGTCTGCTAAATTCAAGAAAATTTATGTATTTATGAAATAAATACATAAATTACCTAAATTATCTGAATAGCTGATTTGTAATGACATCACTTGTTTAACTAGCTTACTAGCATGCAGTATGATGTGTATCGGCTGAGAGACAGTTACAAAATGTTTCCATCATTGCCAATCCCCAAAAATGCCATTGTTCATTAAGTCCAAACAATGGTGGTTGAACTCTAACAACTGATCAACAATTCGAACTTTGATAAGCAGTTCTCAATAATCAGTTCTCAACAATTATTTGTTATTATTAAAGTTTAACATTATAAAATTAACAAAAATAATATAAAACTCATATCCTGGCTAAATAGCCACATGGTAGCCGAAAACCATATATTCCCTTCCCCACCGTTCCCTAGCTTGTCGTGCATTTTTTTTTCAAAAATTGGGACTTTTTTAAAACGCCTCAGGACATGGGACAAATTCTTAAAAATAGGGAGCGGGACGTCTGGTCACCTTAGTGTAGAAGTGAAGCAAACCAAGCAGACAGACAAAATGAGTGACAGTGTTGGTGCCAACATGTGGCTGGAGTACTGCCTAAGGTGGCTCTAGGGCGATAGCAAGTAGTTAAGGAATCAAATAAAGTCTGAGCATGTTCATATCTTCACAGTTCTTGATGTTCTTCTGCATTCACTTGCTTTCTTTCTCAATCCAGCTATCATTTTAATTCTGCTTTTACTAGAACCTTTAATCCCTCCGTCTTTTCTATTTTTATATTCCACTCTACTAAAGAATGTACACAGACCAGTTTTTCTAAAGGATTCAGTTCTGATCATATCTGTTCCAACTTCACCCTCAGGTGGGAACGTATGCACAGGTGACTGGGGTCCCTCAGCCAGAGAACTGGACTTATGCGGGTTTGCCCACAGTACTTAATTAAATTTGACCGAGCATAAACTAAACACAGAGACAAATATTAAGATGCACGAATCCCACGGTTTATTTACCAGAGTCCTGGTGGTTTCCAGAAGCCTAGGCAGGTCACCTGGAGATCCACACCGATAGACACACACACTGGACAGGAACACATCGCGGCAGCATCTGGGTCATAATTGAGGCCTCAGAGGTTTGGAGAGTGACAGCTCACTCACTAGGGCAGAGCTTCACGCAGTATTTCGAACAGGGAGAAGGAAGCAGAGAGCACGTCGGGTGGAGGGCTCCTTCGTGTTCTCTGACCAGTGCCTCTGGGTCCCTTCTTTTATGGCCAATTCTTGGCAGTCCCTCGTTCCTTCTGGGTGCAACCAATGGGTCTTCGGTGTGTCTAATCAGGGGATCTCCAAGCACTTTCTGCCTCGCTTTTCAACTTTCCAGATAAACACTTGTTAGGGGGTTCACACAGTTACAACTTTCCAGATAAGCACATGTCGGGGCTCAGAGTCACTTTTAAAACTTAAGTTTTACAAAATGGATTCAAGTCACACTAAATGGAGTTACTATACTAAGCCTTTAAACAGATTTCAAGTAATTTCTTTTACTTAAAATAAAATCAGAATAAGATCAGAAATACAATTCACAAACTATGAATCACTCATAAAAATAAATGCTTTCATTCCCATTTTAACTCACACAAATAATTATTCTCACACTGTTTTAAATCCTTAAAGTATAAATCAAACATCACACTAATACAACTATAACAATATCAAACGGTTTAGTATCCCCCGTTCCCTTACTTTGGCCTCTGAGGACAATCTCCTGCTCTAAATATACCTTTTCAATTTAAAGATCGTGGTCTAAAGAGGATTAGCTGGTGTGTGTGTGTGTGTGTGTCTGTGTGTGTGTGTGTGTGTGTGTGTGTGTGTGTGTTTCCTTATAAATGTGCATGAATCAAGGCCCCTCCCATCTCATAGTTCTTCACTTTTCTCGGTCCTCAGAGTCCTCTCTATTTAGGATTAAAAAAAGAGAGTGGGGATTATGTACTGAGGCTTTTGTGGACCAGGCCTGGAAGTACCCATCACTTCTGTCATAATTCCTGGGCCATGGCTCAGACTTGTCTCAACACTTAACTAGAAGAGCAACTGAGAAATGGAGCATACCTGTGTGCTGCCAGGAAGAAGAGACAGATGTGGTTATTAATGAGCAAAGGACTTTGTGCATGTCAATCTTATTACTCCAATGCTGGTATGATTGCCCCACGTTGGGTGCCAGTTGTGAGTGCCCCACACTGGGCTGCCAGTTGTGAGTGTCTCCCCCATCACCCACATCCCCTGTGGTTCAGGTTCAGGTTCAGGGTTCGAGGTCTGGAGGAGGCCGCACACAAATGAAAGAGACTTAACAAGAAAATATTAATTTGGGAATTGTGGGCCAGGCGGAAGCCCAAGAGAGGACTCCACTTTCCTCTGGCCTTTCAATCCCTTTTAGTCAGGTCTGGGATCCACCTATAGCCCTTAGGCAGGCAATTCCAGTAATAGCTCAATAATACCCCTTCAGCAAGGATTTACATAAGACTAAAAGGTAGAAGTTGCTTCAGCTCCCTTTGTCTTCACCAGACAGTGGGTGTATGGCTCTGACCCTTGCCAGAGTCTCAAGATGCACCAGCCTTCCAGGTTCCTTGTCCACACCTCTCTGCTAGTGAAGGCCATGGGCATCTTCCAACACTACAACTTCTCTAACTGTACTCTTATTTTAGGGCATACCCTGGGCTTCACAGCTTCCAGGATTTTTACATACGTAAGTTCTCTGTCCCTTCCCTGAATGCTTTTAGCATTTGCTTCTATCTTTGCTTCTACTTACTATATTTTATCTTGTTTGTAGTTTTTTTTAGTATACCATCTTTCCTACTAGGCTGCAAGCTCCCAAAGGTCAACAGCTGTATCTTATCTTCACTGTGCCCAGCATGGTAAGGACTGAGAAATATATGGCTGGTGAGTGACTCAATGAATAATCCATTTAAATAACTCGGCTAAAAGGAGACAAAGGGAAGTTAAGCAATTTCATAAGCTTAGTTCTGATATTTTCTCAGAAGATAATAGGGGAGAGGCAATCACATAATCAGAAAGCTGAAATATTTCTTAAAATACTGTTATTGTTAAGCACCTTTAAACACTCTTAAAATGCTGAAATTCATGTATATAAACATAAAGCAATATTGTCTTTTATAAAAACAAATTTTTAAAAGATTGAATGTTTTTGTCCATATTTAATTCTTACTGGGAATTATTATTTTATTTTTTAAATTGAAAAACAGTAAAATTTGTCCTTTTTATAGTAAACTTTGATGAGTTTGGGCAAATGTATACCTCATGTAATGACCAACCAAATCATTATTTAGTACATTTCCATCACTCTGAAAGTCCCTTTATAGTCAATCCTTCCATTTTTCCAGCCCTTGACAACCGTTAATCTACTTTTCTCCCCTATAGTTGTGTCATTTCTGAAATGACACATAAATAACTTCTTATAGTGGGCTGCTTTTTGAATCTGACTTCTCTTCACTTAGCATAATGTATTTAAAATTCATTCATGTTCTTGCATGTATCAGATCACTTATTTTCTTTCCCAAGTAATATTTTATTTGTTATATATACCATGGTTTGTTCATACATTCAAAAGTTGAAAAATTACTTAATTTTGAGTAAAATTATCATCCTAATAAAAATAATTTTTTCACTGAAACCAGTTTGGCTCAGTGGATAGAGTGTCGACCTGAGTGAGGACTGAAGGGTCTCAGGTTCGATTCGGTCATGGGCATGTACAATGGTTGCAGGCACAACCCCAGTGGGGGGTGTGCAGGAGGCAGCTGATCAATGTCTCTCTCTCATCAATGTTTCTAACTCTCTATCCCTCTCCCTTCCTCTCTGTAAAAAATCAATAAAATATATTAGAAAAATAATAATAATTTTCTCTTTCATGTTTCTCTCCTGATCATTCACCAATCTTAGAGGCTGCACAAGGTTTCCCAATAGGTTACCCATATCTTCACAAGATTGCCCACTAAAGAAAGTAGGAGTGTACTTGGAATAGATTTTTATTTCCCATCTTGAACAATCACACCAAACCATTAATATAAATATTTCATATTTTGATATTTGATAGTATAATTATCATTGAAAATTATACTACTTTACTTATTTAACCAATGCTTTCTGAGGACCTACTTTATTCCTGGAGTTGACTTAAGTGTTCTGGAGAAAACAGCACTTAAGCACTCAACATAATTCCTATGCTCATAGAATTTACAATCTAATGAATGAGATATTCATTAAGCAAATAGTGATAAAAAAAAAAACACCCAACATAATAAAATACTAGATGGGCGTTAAAACCTTAAACTATGGGGGTTAGAGTGAGAAAGTAAAATTTGAGCAGAGATCAGATGGAAGAGAGGAGAGAAGCATTCCAGGCAGAGAGGACAACATGTGTCTCAGTGTTGGGAGGAAACATGTTATGCATGAGTTTTAGAAATTCAGAGAGCAAAGGAGATGGAGGTGTGGCCAGAGACTTGAGAAGCAGATAAGGGATAGTTGACCTCGGGGGCAATGCTGAGGATTTTATCACCATCCTAGAAATGTTTGGAAGCCATTGGTTGGATTCATGTAAAAGAGAGAGAGTGATCAGACTTGAGTTTCAATAACTGGCTCCAACTGGCTGCAAATAGAAATACTCCCCTGTCATTCTTGAGGGAGAAGCAGAAGGGGCCATAGATGCTATAGGTAGACTCTTACAATTAAGAAGGTTACAAAAAGTTAAAAAAAAAAAAGTAATGGTAATTTTAAACTAGAATGAAGGTGGTTAGGATAGAGAGAAGGGAATTGATATAAGAAATGTTTTTGAGGTAAAGTGACAGGAATTTGAATCAAATTGGAAATGGTACCATCTGGGGTGGGGAGAAGGAGATCACAAGTATGCCTCAGTTTGGTGTTGGTACATTTATGGAGAAAGGACTTATGGGGGAATTATTATGAGTTCAGTTGCAGATCTTTAAAGTTCAACCTGTCTTAAACATTCAAGGAGAGAGTCAGGTGTGCCATTGGTTATATGGGTCTGCATGGGCCAAAGAGTAATATCGACACTATAACAGTGTTTCTAGAAATGCACAGCTTCCCAATTATGCTTTTCTTCATGTCCCTTCATAAAGCGGATGTTCACTATGACACTTTAATCTCCCTGAGAACATTCATGTTTTCTCAAACAATTTTACTCTAGATTTTTCTGCTAAGATAGTTAATAACACCAATCTATCATTGGCATCCTCTAGCCCTCTTCAGACTATAGACTTCTTCACCTCTTCTCTCACAGGGTAGAGAGTATTATTAACTTTGCAATTTTTAGCATGGAGATTGATTTAGTGTGATTGATTTGAAGTAAAATTGTCACTGCAAAGTTATTATGCCTACTCATAGAATCCTTAACTGTTAAGGCCACGCAGTACAGTTTACCCAGTGCCTGAAATCACCATGACCATGACAAACTTTTCCATAATTATACATTTGCAAACATTTTTTGTTTTGTTTTGTTTTGCTTTATTTTGTTAGTCCTCACCCGAGGGTATTTTTTCCATTGAGTTTTAGAGAGGGTAGAAGGGAGGGAAGGGCAGAAAGAGGGAAGGAAAGAGAGATAGAGAGAAACACTGATTGTTTGCATCCCAGCTGTACCCCGATGGGGACTGGGAAATCTACTGGGGCAGGAATCTGGGCCAACGATCAAACCTGCAACCCAGGTGTGTGTCCTTCCTTGATCAAGGGAATTGAACCCGTAACTCACTGGTGCACAGGCCTATGCTCTAATCACCGAGAAACACCGGACAGGTCTGCAACCACTTTTTAAGAGAGGCGCATGTAGACTCTGTTTGTCACACATGTTAGATAGTAAATGTTGCATTACATCTTTAATTTGAAGGGAAGTAAAGAAGGAAGAAAAGGGAGGGTCGGCAGGCACCATTTTCACTGAGCAAACAATCTGTCTTGCTTTGCTGACATATTATACACAAGTTCTAATTATGCTTTTTTTTCTAGGCTACAGTGGATCCTCTCATGCAGGATGCTGATGCTTTAAATTATAATTAATGAGGATACCTGGTTATGAAGAACAGATAGGTGAATAGATGATAACAATGTCTGTAATGGTTCAGAAAAATTATTATAAAAGTCCATTAGCCAATGCATCACATACAAACAGGCTATGAAATAAAACTGCATGAAATAGGGGTGCTTAATGTATTTTTAAAAAAATAGGAAAAGTAAAGGACGTGTAAACAATATACAGTAATCCTGGTACATAACTGACTGCTGGAGGAATAGTATCTAAAAATGACAATCTGCCTCCCTAATTTAGGATCGTTCATTCATTCCATAGCCTGCAGTTTGTGACCAATGATTAATATCTGCTCAGGCTCTCCTATTCTTCTGAGCAGATGATTTCTTATCATAAAACTATACCCTGTGTTACAGTATTCTTATCTTATTTTCCTTATAATTATGTAAGAGTCACGTTAAAAAAAAAGATAGATCCCTCAATAGGCATTATTTAGGAAGAAAAAAGGAGCCAATGGGAAAAGCGTATCCATGTAAAAGCAAACATGACCTTCTGTAGCAAATGTCACTGTTTCTCAAGTGTGACAAGAATAATATATCTTGGCAGCTGAAACATGCTATTCACCTGAGGCCTGTCAATCATCCTGATGTTGAAAGACAGAATTTATGAATTGCCAACGCGTCTGTTAGGCGAGAACCTAAGTGTTCATCAAGAGCAAAACTAGAGCAAATGTTCAAGTAAATGGAAAGCCGAAATGCCGCCCTGCGCATTCAATGATAAGAACATCACACATAATCTCGGGTTTATACGCGGTAATAATTGTAGCATGTGAGATGTGGATGGCAAACTACACGGCTATTATAGTGTGCTTTTCAAGTGGAATATGGCCTGGAGATCAATGGCTTGGGCTTTTCCTGCGATCCATATAAAACAAACGATCTGTCATTGGGCAACCCCCATAAATGCAACTCTCTAATAGCGAAAGTGCTGACAGCCTTGTAGGCGAGTTCAGCAGGGAAGCCAGGACTGAACATACCGGACTACATTAGAGCTGGTCCCTCGGGGACAGAATTCAGCCTCATTGGCAAGGGCACTGGAAGAGTTCCATTTGACTCCTCATTAAACCTCTCCTAGGGATTGAAACTCCTGCTCCTCTTTCTACAGGAGCCAGAGTGCGAACTACCCAGGCAGAGATTCGTGTTCAGGTATTTACGCAAGGGTTGCTTTGCCTAACAAAAAATAAAGCCTCCTACAGATTTAAAAAAAAAAAAGGATCTTTCAGTCTCTTGATCATTAAAAACATTGTTGTTGCTTCCAGAGGAAATGACTTTATTTCAGCTTGTGGGGATTTATGTTAAAGGCCCGTCATAGGGCATGTACAAGGTTCTGCTTTTCTGCATTTTGCTGTTCTCTGAGAAGCAGCATTCCAAGGAGAAATAGTTGGTGATTATGACCTCAGCCTTCTTTACCTGCCAGAATTGCTGGGATAATGAAATCAGAACAAACACTTTGAAGCAATTGGTGAAGCACACATTTACTACATGCACTGTATGCCGCCAATGGCCATTCTTATTGATTCGCAATCTTGAAAATAGCATACTTGGGAAGTACTGCATTGGAAATTGCTAATGATACAGCTATTCAGATTCTTCTGGGAGTCTCCCCTAGGAAGATTCACAAGACTGTTTTTGTTTTAAGTGCAATAAAAACAAACGAAATTATTTTGTCTAGCAAGAGCTGTGTAAAATACCTTACGGTGGAGAGAAAATTTTCTGTGATTATGAACTAGAGGCCTGCTGCATGAAATTAATGCATTGGGGGGGGTAGTAGGAAGGGAGGGGGAGTGTCCCTCAGCCCAGCCTGCACCCTCTCCCATCTGGGACCTCTCAACTGCTCATTTACAGGAATTGGGCCATAGGGGTGTAGCCAGCCTGAGTGAGGAGCTAAGGGCTGTTTTTAGGCTGGCTGTACCCCCTTCAGGGTGGGGGTCCCCACTGGAGTGCCTGGCCCACCTAGGTGAAGGGCTGATGGCTGTTTACAGGCTGGCCACAGCCCCTTCAGGGTGGGGGATGCTGCTGGGGGTGCCTGGCCAGCCTGGGTGAGGGCTGATGGCTCTTTGCAGGCTGGCCACACCCCCCAGCAACCCAAGCTTCCAGCCCCTCCCTTTTTTTTTTCTTTTTTCAGCGCCTCCTTGAGCAGAGACCAGGACAGCTGGAAGCAGGTATCTGGATTTATTTATCTTCTATAATTGAAACTTTGTAGCCTTGAGCAGAGGCCAGGACCAGCCGGGGCAGGCAGGATGCTTGGCTTCCTCCATCACCAGGGGCAACCCAAGCCTCCTGCTCACTCCTGCTCCATGGCTGCTGCCATCTTTGTTGGGTTAATTTGCACACTTGCTCCTGATTGGCTGGTGGGTATAGTGGAGTGATGGTCAATTTGCATGCTTCTCTTTTATTAGTGTAGATACCTACAGTCTTTGGCCATCTAATTACAGTAGTACTTAATGGAGTACTAATAATGCAAATTAATGAAGAATGCTTTACTGTTTACTGCTAATGTTTCTGCAAAGTGGTCCATATGTACATGTGTACAAAGGCATAAAAAGCTAAGCAAATTCTGAAAGAAGTGATGACGAAATAATAGAAAGACAACATAGCAAAATATAATCTTATAAAAATATGCAACACGGTGAAAGTTCCTTTTGCATTTACAAGATAAATGGTATCAAAGGGTGGCCCTTGAAATTTACAAGAACTCCTGATTCCGAATGGAAAATGTGTATACTTGTGCTATATCCTCCCTGGTGAGTGCGAGCGTGTTTAAATGGGATAGGGAGAATGGAAGAAAGAAGGGTTGTATTCTCTCTCTCTCTCTCTCTCTCTCTCTCTCTCTCTCTCTCTCTTTCTCTTTCGAGAAGGGTTGTATTCTCTCTCTGTGTCTCTCTCTGTCTCTCTGTCTGTCTCTCTCTCTCTCATACACACACACACACACACACACACACACACACACACACACGCCATGCGCTCACTCCATCGCTAGACACAACCACCACTCCCTTTCAGGAGTTCCTTCTGGTCCTTTATAACCCAGGCTGAGAGCAGATGTGGGAGGTTGAGAGGGGACTGGGATGTGGTCCCTGAGTTGGTCCAGAGGAGTCAGGAACACCGCACCGAACTCCCAAGTCCCAGACTGTGGGAGGGTCTGGGGCGGAGCCCGGCGATAAGAGGCGGCGGGCGGACCCGGGTGGGAGGGCCGGGAGGCTGCTGCTGCCACTTTCTGAATCCGCAGCCCAGAGAGTGTTGCCACTGCCAGAGAGCCTGGCGAGGTGGGACCGGTCCAGCCTCTCGCTCCCCACGCGGACCCGCGCCTCCTCCTCCTCCTCCATCAGCAGCCTCGCCCACGCCCCCGCCCTCCCCATCCTTAGCGGGTAAAGAACAGCAGCGCCCGCCCGGCACGTTGCGGGAGGACCCGGGCGCGGTGCGGGAAGGAGAGCCGCGGCGGCGGGGAGCCCGGGAAGGCAGCATGCGCCCGCCGGGAGCTGCCTGGGCGGCCGCGCTCTGAGGCTGCAGCCCCGCCGCTCCATTGTGAGCCGCCGCCTGCCCTGCCGTCCCCCTGGGTCCCAGGCCGTCCGCGCTGCGATGGGGCACCTGCCATGGGGCCGCCGCCTCCTGCCTCTGCTCGGGCTCTTTGTGCTGCTGCTCAAGGTAGGGAGCCCCCGCCCCGCCCGCCGTCCAGCCTGCGCTCTGCCCCGGCTCTGCCTCCAGGGAACCGGGCGCCCGGGACGCGATGGCCCCGCGGCGGGGCGCACGCTTTGTGGCCTCGGCGGGGCCGTGCTCCCCGCACTCTTAGGGGACGCGGTGGGAGAACGGGGAAGTTTGCGCCCTCCAGCCCTCACCCCCTGCGCCCTTTCACCGCCGCTGCTGGCCGCCTCAGAGGCGGGCTTGTGGGATAAGGCTTCCTCCTCCTCCGGCAAAACGAGGTCGCTTCCCCTTCTTCGCACTGCACCCCAAAGCTGCTCATCCTCTCCGCCTCCCCCGGCGGAGGGAGCGCCTGCTTTGTCTTCATTTACCCCGTGCGGGGATCATCCCGGCGGCGGGCGCTGAGCCCCCGGCTGCCCTAGGGCTGCGGGGGGTGGGTGGATCGTGAGGATGGTTTTCTTTGGGGAAAGGGAGTGTCGGCTTGAGCCCAGAGGGGACTGACTCCTCGCTCCCCGGGAAAACCCTTTTTGCAAAGTCCCCAGACTTCCCCCGCTGGGTTTACCGAGGAGGATGCCTCTACAGCCCAGTGGCAGAAAAATCGGTATAATTTACTTTTTCATGTCTTCTTTGGAAGAGCCTACTCCAGGGTTTTACTTTGAGGAACAGGAGAGGGCTGCTTTTAAAAACAACAACACTATTTTGACAACTACATAAAAAAATGGAGATATTGTAGCTAGATGTTTTCTTGGAAAGTGGTGTGAAGTTATGAGGTTAATTGTCTACCACTTGTGTCTTCGGTGGGTCTGCTTCAGTGTTGTCCTGAGTCCTCCCAGTGGGTTCTCCTCCCCAAAGCAAACTGTGCGTGCTGGTCCCGGGGAGCTATTCTTTCAGCACCACAGGCTGCCTTCCTCAGGAACGGACCAGACATTGATGGATGCCAATGTTTCCTTATCAAAGAGTCACTTCTTGCTGGCACGCGCCATTGAGTATGAATGCTTGACAAGGAGACTGTGGAGCAGGACCAATGGATTGAAAACACTGTCGCTTCTAAATATTCCACATTTTCACTTGTCTAAGTGGAAAAAAATAGTTGCAGGGAGAAACAGCAACAGAGTGCAGTGCGTAGAAGAGATTCTAAATTATATTTACTATGGTTTTACATCTTTCTTCTGTTTAAATAATCATTTTACTTAGAATCTGGTTAATGATAAGCTCACTAATATGTTTTCACTCCAATAGAAACTCTGTGAGCACACACCCCAATGCATCAGAGTTCAGTTTCCTATTACTTTTTCTACCTGTCAAATTCTGTCATGACTCCTCGCATGTGTGACACTTGTCATGCATCCAAAGGAAGAAATGGAGTCACCACACATTTTACTAAGTAACGGCGAAGACTTACACACATGACACCTGGTCTAAATCCAACCTTTGGCACAGCTGCAGGTTTTTACTTGAATTCTTCGTAATGTGGGAGAACTCCAGAAGTGGGAGAGGGCACAGAGTGCTGCAATTACAATGTAAAATGTGTGGCACATGTTCTCATAAAAAACTTGATGTTGGAGTGAGAATATGGTCAATGATAACATAATGGCACGCTCAGTGACCGTGATAGAAGTTCGCCTTGTTCCTTCCACATAGTAGCTGTACTTCTGCACATTTGCAGATTGATGGCAGTTATAGTGAACTTCATCACATAGTAAATACACTGATAGGGCTTGTCATTTAAGTAAAATTTCTAACGGGACAAACAATTTTGTAAAGCTTTACTCTTTATTTTATACAAGAAACCCAATGCACGAAATTCATACACGGGTAGGGTCTCTAGGTCTGGCCAGTGCTCAGGTTCCCTGTGTCCTTATCCCACCTTCTCCTTCCCTCGCCCCCTCAGTGCCACACCACTGCCACTGGTCACCCACCATGTTCCGCGCCGCCCCCTGGTGGTCAGCACACGTCATAGTGAATGATTGAATGCCCAGTCCCCCGGTCGAACTCCCAAGGGGACACTGCATATTGGCCTTTTATATATTATAGATAAATGCATTGCTTTAGGTCACTTGAATGCAAAGTACACCAGAGGAAGGATACCTCTGTGCCTCTCAGTCTGATTTATACTGAATACACACCATGTGCCAGACAGTCTTCCAGGCATTTCACACTTGCTATTTCACTTAATCCAATTTTGTTATATTTGACAAGAGATGTTCAAAGTGGCAAGTTGGGCACCTAGGGTTATGCATTCACATTTGGGGAATAGTATATTACAATGGTAAATTGGGTACATAGTATAATTTCTTTATAATTTGGAGAAACTTTTGCATCTAAGATCCTGAATACATGTCAGTAAAATAAATTTAATATGCCGGTGGTGACAGGAACATGAAGAAAAATGTGATTAGTAAATACCATGTTGTCAATTGAATCTCAATGATAAGATCTAAAAAGGTCTGTGTGGTAGGAAACAAACCATTCGTCCGCCCACACCCAAATCTCTGTAGGTCTCATATGTCACTAAGTCTTTAACTACTCCATTTGAAGTATCCTCATATAAAAATGAAAATCTCTAAAAACCACAGAGAAACTCAAGTATGAGTCTTGATTTATAGTTTTATCTTTTTCACAAATTGAGTGGTAGGACAGTCTGAACATTTGAATCAGCTATAACCAGTTTCACTGAGGTAGTCCAAGCATGTCTGGCTGTGATGTCTTTGTCTATCATTCTTTATCCATGGCTTAGTGATGTATACATTTAATCAGGCATCTCATATTGTCTTAACCACCCACTGTATATTATAAGGTGAATATCTGCATAATCGGTGTTACATAAGCACAATGCTGTTTATAAAAAATTTAAATATATGTCAATATTGATGGGTATATAGAAATAAGAAGGCAAAATGCTTTGTTTATCAAATATATTGGGAGTCTACCAATATCAAAATCTTCTACCCATATGTGAATACAAATGGAATATTATCTGCTGAGTCTCCCTCTTATGCATCTTCCCCTTGAAGACAATGTAACTTCTGTCATCTATCATATATTTACCAAACCTCTCCCTGACAATTGTTTCCTGTATAAGTTCACTTTATATTGGTATTTTGTCAAATATGATGCAAATGGTAGACTATGACATCATAGGAATGTAAATTCTGCTTTCCCTGAAATGATGCTTATTAGTAGTCAACTGGAATGGTTCCCTAAACTCATGGGCTTGGCAAGAATCCTTCTTTCTTTCTTAAACTCCTCTCTGTATTTTCATTTCTGCTTACCTGACTTTTAGCCAAAGAATATCAAATTTGAAAAGAAGGCCTTAGTTATATTCTCTGAAAGAGGTTTATGTTTAGCGTTATGATGCTGGCCATAGTACTTCTATTCAGGAGAAATATCCACTTCCCAAGGTCTGTCTGCCTTTCTTCAGCTCCATATGACCTCCTGTCTCCTTTTCTTTTTCTCCTTTACACAACTCTTTCTCTCTCTTTTTCTCTTTCTTTCTCTTTCACACACACACCCACTTTCACATTTCTTATTGAAGGTTCATCTGCATTCTATATTATATAATACTAGAGGCCTGGTGCATAAAATTTGTGCACTGGGGCGGTGGGTGGGGGGGGGGCTCCACTTAGCCCGGCCTGTGCCCTCTCACAGTCCAAGATCCCTTGGGGGATGTCTGCCTGACGGCTTAGGCCCACTCCACAGGCCTAAGCCAGCAGTTGGACATCTCTCTCACAGTCAGGGACCCCTTGATCCTTACCACCCGCTTGCTTGCTGCTCCTTACGGCTGGGCTTGCTGTTCCTTAGTGCTCCCATGGAGGTGGGAGAGGCTCCCGCCACTGCTGCTGCACTTGCCATCTGTGAGCACAGCTTCTGGTTGAACAGTGCTCCCCCTGTGGGAGTGCACTGACCACCAGAGGGCAGCTCCTGTGTTGAGCATCTGCCCCCTGGTGGACAGTGCATGTCATAGAGACCAGTCATTCTGGTTGTTCCATCGTAATGGTTGCTTAGGCTTTTATTATATATAGATTGGCAGATGAACTATAATCTTTTCATCTTTCCAGAGAAGCCTAGACCATTCTCATAGGAATAAAGTTTGCTCCTCTGTCACGGATTCCTTTGATAAATGTTGTTGCCAACCTTTCAGAGAAACCCTCTCCATGTGACATCCCCAATAAGTTGGAAAAGATTCATTGGGCTGGGCTTCCATAAGGGATTGGTGGTAATAATTTTCACATCCATTTGCTTTTGTTCTTTGTTGTGTGAAAGATTATTATTTTATGAAAGAATAGAACAGTCACTCTATACCTCAGCCTCATTTTGGTCCATAAAAATATACATCTATATACATAGGTAATTAAAAGCAATATATGAATTGTAGGTATTTTAAATGTAGCATCTAAATATACAACTAAAGTTATTTAAACTTATAAGCACATTGACTCCTGAGTATTATAAGTACAATTTGAACTTGAGTCTTGAGGGTGTGCAAAGGATCTTTGGTGTTAAATACAGTTGTGTCTAAACCATTGTGATTGACAGCTGTGTGCCAAAAGAGAAGGCTTAGCAGCAACTTAACAGCAATGACCATGTACCAGTATATTTAGTTTTCATTTTCTTACTAAGTTAATACCTTTAGGTACATACTTCCAATGGTGTTGCGTTTTCAGAAGCATAGTCCCAATGCAATGATGAGCTTTACTGGAAAGCACTTAGTGTATTCACTTAATTACTCCAAATATGTTGTGAATATTTTTGAAATAAAGAAATTTCTTTTGTAAGTTTTTATATTCCACTACACTTAGTATGTGATATTAGACAATAACAGAGGCTTAATAAAGAGGATTCAAATTTTGACATTATATAATTGGTTTCTGACTGAGACTTGTTAAATATAATGACTTGTGAACACATCTTTAAAGAAAACACGAGAAAAGTATTGTTATGTGAATTAAATCTTTATAATTACAATGCAATCATTATACCAAAACCAAAAACAAAATGTTACCATTCCCTTATATGAACAATTCATTAGACTCATAGATCAAAATACTGATATTCTTATCCAGAAAAATAATAGTCCTGGTTCTTCATTTATTTATCAGTGTTTCCTCAACTGCTATTTATTTTCATCAATGAAAAACTAGAGTTAAAATACTATGGAAATAGCTTTCCACACCTCTATACACTGAGTGGCCAGATTATTATGATCTCTGAACCATAATAATTTGGCCACTCAGTGTATATCCTATATAGTAATCCTATATGATAAAGGGCTAATATGCAAATTGTCCCCTTGACCAGGAGTTTGACCAGCAGGCAGGCTGGCCAACTGCCCATGTCCTCTCCCACTGGCCAGGCTGGCTGGACCTCTCCCATGCATGAATTCATGCATCAGGCCTCTAATATATAGAGATATATATACACTGACTGGCCATACTATTTTGCTTTCAGAGATCATAATAAGCTGGCCACTCAATGTATGTGACCTGCAACTTCAGGCAATACTCACATATGGAGGTAATATTCTTGCTTCCTTTTCTATTTCATCCCTCATTTATTACTACTACCAACCACAACTGACAAATATTTCTGCATTACTTTAGTAGAGATCCTTTCAATTTTTTTGCCTGAATTTGGCCCTTAAGAGATGAGACCTTTTGTATACCCTGGTCTTAGTTATCTGTATGGGTGGTGTTTAATCCAAGGGCATAGCCTCAAAGAATCCATCTATGGTGGCCTTGGAGACCCATTGTACCACCTCTTTCAGCTTAAATACACGTGAGATACTTCTTTGCATACTTGTGTCATTGATTTGAGGTTACTGTGGCGCAGACAGAAATGAGTAAGAGGGTGAATGGGGCGGGATGAGGTGGGAGGCAGAACACAAGGCTCTCATCCTCTTCTCTCTTGCTCTAACAGGTTCCATATTATTCCAGCAGAGGGCAAGGCGAAAAGGGCAGTGAGCCAGGGTGGGGGCTTGAGGAGCACCAACATTTAACAATAAGTTTATAAAGATAAAGAAGAAACAGCCAGAGAGGTACACAGGGAAAGCAGAATCAAGGAAACCCAGAATTCCAGTGGGAGGGATTGGCCTGCAACCTCAAACACAACAGAGGAGTCCTGTAAGCTAAGGTCTGGAAAGTATTGTTGGGTTGGGAACCAGGTAGACTGTTGGTTGCTGCGGAGCTTGGGAGCAGCAGCATGCTGGGAGTGCAAGAGTAAGCTGGTTGCTTGTTTGTCCAGAGCATAAGCAGCAGGTTGGAGAGACCCGATTTCCTCTCAGCTCCCAGCTGTGCCGCTTCCCAGCAGCAGGATGTGGGGAAGAGTTATCTCAACTCTCAGGGGCCCCCTTGACAATCTGTCACATATTTATCTCAGAGTATTATTGTCAGGAATATGAGGGATAATAATCATAACGTACTTTAAACAGGGTCTAGAATATAGTAAGCACTCAATAAGTGTTACATACAAAAATAAAAAGAAGAAAAAAGAAATAGGGCAGTAAAAATTGCCGACACAAAATCAGTAAGTGGAACAACAAAAATGTGTATAGAGCATAATCTTCCCAAAATGTGCAATGTCAGCGGGTGTTACTGAAAACAAACATTTCTGTAACGGCATGAATCGGGGCAATGATCTGTTTAACTCTGTTTAAACTAGTATTATTTTAGTACCAGGATATCTCAGAATGCTTAGTATGTTCATATGCATTTTTGTCTTCCAAAAGAGAGCTATGATGTATGTATAGCATTTCCCAAATTTGACTGTAGCATCATTTTTCTAAAAGCGATTCATGGAAATAGTGAATATATTCTAAGAAACAAGGCCTATACTTATACACCAAGTATATTTTTTATTTATCTCTCTCTTTTTAAAGACAAGAAATATAACCTTGATGGTAAGGAAAACGTGGCAGCAAAATGAATTATAATTTAAATTTCGGAATCAGAAGAAGTTGTATGAAAGAGAGCCATTCTTCCCAACTTTCTTATCAAGGACTGATATTCAAGAAACTCACTTGAAGAAAAAATGTACATAGTCTTCTTATTTTATGCATTGTGCTAATTCTGGTTTTGACCATTGTACATACAAAACCTTTTTGGGGAGGTTTGACTATTAAAGAGATGGAAAATTCATTTTAACACTATTTTCCAATATTATCTTAGTATATACCAAGAGAACAATATATTTTGTTCTATATAATTATTTAGTTGAATCCTAAAACTATATTTTTTAAAAATCACCTAGTTCAAAACTTAAGCTGGTCATTAGGTCTTGTCTGTATTATTACTGCCAACTGGCCTTAAATGGTGAGATTACCAACAGTTGAGAGGTGGATGATCCATTCAAGGACAACTGTTTTGCTGTTTGATTTGGTCTTGAGACAAACCATTTCTGGTTGTAGCTTTCACAGCATTACTTGTCTCTCCATTTCATGTTAAGAGACACTATGCTGTGACAGTTCCTGCTTTCTTAAATGTTTTGCCAACAGGCCTGACAGGTCATAAAGATCAAAGTGAAAAGGTTGTCATCTCACTATCCTGTCTTCAAATTTCCATCACACCACTTTCGGCTGTTTACATCAGCCCACGTTTTCTGCCTATTACCCTTTCTTCTCTTTCTTGGCTATAATAGCTACTTGGAGATAAGACAGTCTCATTCTACCCAAGGGGATCCCATGATGAACCATGGTAAGGACTTGAAAGTATAAACTAAAGGGGAAAAAAATGCATGGTCCATGGTAAGTATTCTGTTAATGCAGATTTCATTTTATTTCAATGTCTGACTGAGGGTATTTTCTCAACCTACCTTTACCAAACAGCCAATCTAAAATCACCCAGTAATTTTACTATTTTATCCCAGGTTTATTTGCTTCAGAGAACATTTCAGTCACTATGAGACATTGTATTAGGTCTCCATTATTACTTAGCCTCTTCATTGAAATGCTTGTAGGCTCCATGAGAGTAAGGACTTTTTTGTTTACTGCTCTATCCCCACTGCTGGAAGTGTGTCTGGCCCATGGTAGATGCTCAGTTTGTTGAGTATTTGTTGAGTTAATACATGGGGTAAGAGAGATCCAACAGAAGGTATGGGACAGACTCAAGACAGAGGAAGAGCAGGATGCAAGCATGCAAATGTGAGGAAATGCACAGTGAGAGGAGACAGGATGGAGAGGCTGTCAGGGAGACAATGCTGAGTGGGGCTTGGAGAGGATGTGCAATCAGAAGGGGGAGATGAGCTGGAAATTCTATTGCTGATCTTGTGGAGGGAGCAGAAGTTTATTAACACAAGTGAAAATGAATTCTTAGGCATCAAGATAAGTTTCCACACACATTTTTTTCTTGCCATCTTATTAGGTCAGAGTAAACCACTGAGGAGAAATAATTTATGCCAACTAATTTTTCTTGGCTTTACAACTTGAATAAATCAAAATTAAAATAATTTTTAAAATATTTTTCTCATTTTTATTTTACTATGCATGTTGATCTACCCAGATTAGTTCTAGATCTCTAAAGACATTTCTGGAAACTCACACAAATAATTGAAGTTCAGATGATCAATTATTATTTTTCTTCAATACTTATGTTTTTTAGTTTTTGAAAATAATAATTTTATTTTTTAAAAACATACGGGTAATGATTGGAAAATTTTTAATGGGTTTTAGAAAGTGAATATAGTTTTCTGCATAAGGTTCCAACAGATAATTTCATATGGAAACAAATGTCAATTTGAATATATATAAAATATTTTATTATCTAAACATGAACAGTTAGTTAAATGGGCTGATTAAATTTGCATTGTATTCATGGAAATGTTGGAATATATACATAAGAAAACTGGATTATCAATATTTTCAAAAGACTAAAATATAAAAAGATATGCTTAAAACAAATACTCTTATAAAATTCAGTATTTCACTAGAGAATTGAAAGGCATTACATTATTTTATGCTAATCTATATCCATAGTCTGTTACTGTACTGCTAAAATAAGGGAGTTTGGGTTTGTTGTAATTTTTTTGTGTGACTTTAATTTGTGTTTATTGTTAAATCCATATATGCTTTAAAGCCAAATAGGGGGGAAATTATGATCAGATTATTTATAAACTCATATACATGGCTAAAATGAAGTCCCTTCCTCCATGAATTTATGATAAGAAGTGTATCTGGATAATAATAAAACTAACATTAATAATTTATGATTAATAAATTACTTTTCTTAAGTGTAATAATTTTTTAAAATATTAATCAAAATTTCCAGAAATTTTTTAAGAGCACACTCATAAATTCCTCTTTCTGTCTCTGAGTTGATGCATCAGAATTAAGTTAGTTGTCATATATCATCCTTTCTCTCAGATAAACAAGGAATTTCCTTTTTAAGTAAAGTTGGTTATCCATAAAATAGACATTCTAGTAATATTGCCTTGATAGTGTGCTGAAAACTAAAGTATAATCATAAAAATGGGAGTGTTCTTGCCAAATGCCACAAAGTGTACTAGTAAGCAAAGTGTACTTGTATATGTGTGGACACTATTACCATAAGAAAAACCTCATTAGTTGTATATACTTAAAATTCTTAGATTTTATCTAGGAAGAAAAATTGGCTTCTAATTTCTGAATGTTAAGTTGACTAAGGTGAATAATAAAATGCCAAGGGAATTATACATTGCCTGTTATGCATTATTCAACGGTAAGCCATTTGGCCCTTCCTTAATGGGTTATAGAAAAAACCTGGTTAATATGAAGTACATCAATGCAATATTGATATTTGCATATAAATATAGGGATGTGATTTAGCTGAGTTTATTTTGCATCATCAAAGGGAATTTCTTTTACAATTTTTCCTGAGTTATACTTTTTAATTAGTCTTTCAGAAATGACTATAGGCCTCACTCAAACTAATTAGATATTTGGGATTTGTAATATGAAAATTCTGGTATCGTCAAAACTGTTAAAATGACGGCAAGGACTTAGACTTAAGTACCATGCACTTTATTCTAAAAATTTAGGTAATAACTTGTTTCTTTTTAGTTAGCTAAAACTGTTGCATCTGCTAAAAGTCAGCCACTTTTTATAAGTGTTCCAGGCTGCTTTCTTTAAGTCACTTTTTTGTATCCAGTTAATATTTGAACAACATGGGGCCTGGGGCACTAACCCCTGTGCCGTCAAAAATCCATGTATAACTTTGACTACCCGATAACTTTAGTAATTTCCATCCATCTGTTGATTGGAAGACTTGTTGATAACATAAATATTTGATTAACACATATTTTTATGTTATATGTTTTATATACTGAATTCTTATAATAAAGAAGATAAGCAAAAGAAAATGTTAAGAACTGTAAGGAAGAGAAAAATGCATTTGTAGTATTTATTTTTAAAATTTGCTTATAAGTGAACCCATTCAGTTCAAACCTGTGTTCAAAGGTCAGCTGTATTTGCAAATGTACAGAAAAGATAGTTGTCTTTAAAGTCCATTTTCACATAATTGCTGCAACATCTTTTTATTTTATTTTTTGAAGGTTAATTGAGAACCTAATGAGTTCTTTTTATTGAAATTCTTGTTGCTATGCTGAGGCCTTCAATTAGTGTTTTTACTATGTGGTTTCTTGTGGTGCTGAAGTAGGGAGTTATTAAACTGACATCTTTGTCTGAATCAGACATGCATCATCATACAGAGGAGTTTAATGAAAATGTATTGAGAATTAGAAAACCAATACATATTCACTGTGGGAAAATGTATAAAATACAGCAGGCAGGAGAAAAATAAAATATAAATGCCTATACATTCCATTCCAAAATAACTACCATCTGGGGATTCATCATTCCAAATTTTTCCTATGTCTGTGTATCCCAGTGTATATGTAAAAAGGAAAGAAAAAAGAGTAGCAAATTGCAGTCCTATTTTAGCATGCTCTTTTCACTTAAATAGATTATGATGATTTTTTTAAGACATGGACTTTTTTAGTCTTCTGCAATTTAGGACGTTAAGCCATAGATCTGTGGATAAAATGAATAGAATTCCTAATTGTATTTGCATCAGTTAAGACATGGATGATCACATCTTACCGTATTTGCCGGCGTATAAGATGATTTTTTTGGCCCTGAAAAATATGTATTTGCCGGCGTATAAGATGACTGGGTGTATAAGACGACCCCCTAACATTTCCACTAAAAATACAGAGTTTATTATATACTCGCCGTATAAGACTACCCCCCACTTGGAGGCATATTTTTCAGGGCCAAAGGGTCGTCTTATACGCCGGCAAATACGGTACCTAATAATAGACAAACATGCTAATTGACTGTACCTTCATGACATCCACAGCCCATCAGGAGTGAGTAACCAACAAAGATGGTGGTTAATTTGCATATGTAGCCTCCAAGCAGGGGGGTGGGGGGAAGGAGCCTCTGAGAAGCATAGGAAGGTAAAAAGGTAGCTCTGGACCAGAATGAAAGTGGTGCCAGCAGCCAAGGAAAGGAAGGGCCATTCTGACACGAATCTTCATGCATCGGGCTTCTAGTATATTGATAATAATTATGAAGTATTGGGGATTATAACCTATATGTGTGCTTTTCATTAGTGTGACAGTTAATTACAGAGGACATCTTCAGATACTTTATTGACAGGCATTTGTTTCCTATTTATCCACAGCTAAATTCCATGTAAAAAGAAACTTAAGAATAAAGCATTTCAAGGCAGAAAGATAGAAGATTGAATTCTGGCTATGTTCCTTGCTAGCTGTGTGGCATTAGGCACTGTACTGGCCTTTTCAAAGAAGGCACAAATGACAGTGGCTGCCCAGGTCACCATTTCTCCAATGGTAAATTCTACCATCTTCTCCACTACCTGCTATCCTTTGAAGAAATATCCTCCTTTTTGAGTCATCTAATTTGTAAAAGGGATACCACCCTCCTACTGGACCTCAATGCCCTGGACAGAGTGGTCCAAGAATGAACTGTGACCTAAGCTTAAGCCCATTTTGGGCCTGCATCTCACTCATCACTGTCTTTGAGATTGGCATGTGATCTAAACCAATTTATCCTTAAGGAATTTAGGATCTTTAGGAATGTATCCTTGCAATTGTTTGCAAATTGGCAATGATGAGGCAAAGTCCTCACTTCCAGTGGCACTGAGACATGATTTTGGAAGCTGTCCTCAGTCATAAATCTGACTCACAAGAAAAACTTTTTCTAGCAGAAATAGAGGCGGTAGGAACAATAGAGATTTACATTGCAAGAAGACTGTCGCATTTCTCGGACCACAGGGGGTCACTTCACAGGTATTTAGACTACAAAACAGCCATCTACCAAAACTCAACTCAATTCATCATCGCTGATAAGGCATATTAGCAATCCTTGGAATCTTTAAGTAATCTGAATTAGAGTGATTATATAATTTATCAAACCAGTCAGGACACTTCCAAGAGTGAGAGATCATTATGCCAGTCAACAGACACCAATCGATCTATTCTGAAAAAAACCCAGGGCAGATGGTTACTCTTTCTTGAATATACTAACACACGTGTTTGATGCAGTATGCAGTCACTAGCTCTTCATCCATCTCACCCATCTCTGAGAACCTCTGCCTCAAGCAAGATGAATTAGCCATAGAAGATGAATTGTAATTATCTTCAAAACTAAAACCTGTGCAGGAATGTTCATACCAGCTTTGTCTGTACTAGCTATACACTGAAAATAACCAAAATGCCCATTCAATAGGTGAATGGGTAAACTAACTGACACTCCCATACCATGTAATCTACTCAGCAATGGAAATGAATGAACTACTGATATACATAGCAACTTGACTTCAGGAAAATTATGCCCATCTCAAAAGGTTGATTACTATATAGTTTCATTTAGGAAACATCCTTGAAACAATAAATGTATGGAGATGGAGAACAAGTTCATGGTTGCCAAATATTAGAAATTAGGTGGGGAAGATAAGGACGTAGGCATAGTGATAAAGGGGTAGCATGAAGGGGCTTTGTGACAACGGGACAGTCGTGTATCCTTATCATGGGGGTAGCTACATGAAGTTATGTATGTGATAGAAGTACATAGAACTACACACAGATGAGCACATAGATAACTAGTGAAATCTGAGTAAGTTCTATGGATTGTACCCATGTCAGTTTTGTAGCTGCGCCGAAACCGGTTTGGCTCAGTGGATAGAGCGTCGGCCTGCGGACTGAAAGGTCCCAGGTTCGATTCCTGTCAAGGGCATGTACCTTGGTTGTGGGCACATCCCCAGTAGGGGGTGTACAAGAGGCAGCTGGTTGATGATTTTCTCTCATCGATGTTTCTCTCTATCCCTCTCTCTTCCTCTCTGTGAAAAATCAATAAAAATATATTTAAAATTAATTTTTGTAGCAGGGATATTTCCTGGTTTGGGGTATTTTCTTCTTTTAATATGCAATATGTCAACATTGGGGAGGCAGGATGAAGGGTGCATGGAACTTCCTACAAATGTATAATTACCTCGAAAATGTTTTAAAACTTTTTTTGAGTGCCCGACCCTCTGCTAAGTATCCTAACTGACTGATTGACAGATATAGCTTCGTTGTTGAGGACTGTCTCTAAAAGGCAATAATTACTCCTGCAGGGAAAGTAAAGCTGTCTAAGCGAATGTGGAAAATACACAAGAACCTCAATAAAACACCATTAGCTGCAAACTCAAATGCATTATGAGGAAGGTTACATATTGAACTATAGTCTTAATGAGATTTATCTACTGAGTTCTGGAAATGGCTAAATATTAAGGCATTGCCATTTATATTTCCCATAATACCAATGTTAAAGGCAACATTTTAATGACTTTTCAGAGAATCAGTTAAAAAATGAAGTCATGGAAATCACCATTGTGGGAAGAAAGGACACAATACTATATTGATTGATGAAATAATGTCATTTTTTCCATTCCTTTAGCAACTTTTAAGTAACATCTGGGAATAATAAAAATAAATTAGAATGAAATATAAAGTTTAAGAGAAGCTTCAAAGACTTGAGAAAAACAGGAGATATAAGTGGAAGATATATGAAGGTGAATAGATGATACTCCAACCAGTCAATCATCAAACGTGTATTAAACTGGACATGTAAGGAAGGCACTGCGTCCATCATTTTTTAAGAGAATAAAACAAAATTATGCCATTGGGAAGTCTGTAATATAGGGGAAAATATAAACATGCAGCAAGTTAGAGGGCAATATATGATTTAATTCTGCCAGAGAAGACTGAAGTAGTAATATAGTAATTTGCAAATGAATGAGACAGACAACTATCGTCAGCTGACTGGTCTTGCATCATAAGGGAGAGCACTTATGCTTGAAGAAGCATGGTTTTTATGAAGGAAGACACATTTCTATCTGGATCTTCTCTTGCAGAGTTCAGGTGAAAGGACTAGGTTAAGAAAAACATTCCAGACTAGAGAAATAGAAGATGATTAAAAAGTAAGAACGTGAGCCGAGGTCGGTTTGGCTCAGTGGTAGAGCGTCGGTCTGCGGACTGAAAGGTCCCGGGTTCGATTCCGGCCAAGGGCATGTGCATTGGTTGCGGGCACATCCCCGGTGGGGGGTGTGAAAGAGGCAGCTGGTCGATGTTTCTCTCTCATTGACATTTCTGGCTCTCTATCTCTCTCCCTTCCCCTCTGTAAAATATCAATAAAATATATTTTAAAAAAAAAGTAAGAACGTGAGAAACTCTAAGTCATGTTCCGGAGGCTTGAGTAACACTGAGAGGATGGGTCCTGAGGAGGATGCATGGTTGGAAGTGAGAGGGAAAAAAGGTTGCTTTGCCCAGCCACGAGATTCTATTCATAACCTTCTCTGAAACAGTGCTGCAAAGGCAAGCATTCAAATGAGCTTTAGCTCAGCCGTGGTGTGCAGGGGGGAAAAAATTATCACACCTCACTTTAGCTTTAATTGCTTTTATAATTTTGAATTTGCTGCTAAATGCAAATGCTTAGTTCTAAGTATGTGTGCTCTGTCTTAATTAGATAAAATAATCCTTTGTTGCTTGGGTAGTTTAGTAAATTAGTCCCTAGATTTCAACTCCCTGGATCATGTTGTCTATGCATGAATCTCTGTGCACGCTTAGAGAGAAATGAAAAAGTATATGGATATTTTTCAGAGACAAGTTGTAACTGTCAGTATACTTCCAAATTTATATCTGCTGCATGTAACTAGGAAGTTGTCATGTCTATTACAGTAATTATAATTCACATATACTAGTGTATGCCCCATCCTTGTAGAATTTCTTTTACACTTTTAAAAGCACAAGTTAAAATTACTGTTTTGCTAGCCAAAACTTAAGAGAAGATCTGAATTGGTCTGTCATGTATATAAATATCCTACCAACTCAGCAATCAAGGTCCTACCAATAGTGCCATCTTTTTATATAAGACTAGAGGCCCACTGCACAAAATTCGTGCACAGATAGGGTCCCTAGGCCTGGCCGTTGATCAAGGCTGATCTGTGGGGTGACCAGTGGAGTGATCAGGGGGAGGGGACCCCTTGCTGGCACCCACCTTGGCTGGCCTGGGACCTGTGGGCTGGGGGCAGCTCCTGCATTGAGTGTCTTCCCCCTGGTGGTCAGTGCACGTCATAGCAACCGGTAGCTCTGCTGGTGTTCTGTTGTTTGTTCGATTTGCATATCAAGCTTTTATTATATAGGATATGTCCCAAAGGACATAAACCATACAGTTATCTCAGGCTGAAATAAGAATAGAATTCTTCTAAACTTTGCTGCCTTTTGGGAGATGATGGTGAGGATCACTACCATTTACAGAGTGCCTGCTGTTATTGGGGACTGTCTTGGAGACTTTACAAATGTGAAATTACTTTGTTCTTATATACTCCGGTGTTGATCTGAATACTGGGGAAACTGAGTTTCAGAGCAGCCCTGAAGGAATTAGGAATGAAACTCCAGTCTGTTTGACACAGTTTCTATTTCCTCACTCCCTAACTCACAATGTCTGCCTCTTCCTCTTCCTCTGGCGCGACACAGTGGACTGAATGAATTTCTAACTCCTTGGTGGGAACTGCCATTTGGACAGAAACAAGGTACAGGTTACTCCTGGGGACAATTAGTTCCTGCTTGTCTAAACTCTTTCTTGCAGTTTCTCTTTTCTTTTGTCAATCTGTCAGTCATACAGTGCCAGACCAAAGCCTGCTGACTGTCACAAGATTCCTACAAATTCACAAGTATCGAGCTTATACCTTTGGTCCTCACCTTCTTCAGTGTAATGGACCTGGGGCTCTCGCACTTCGTTAGATACGTGCACAGAGCTGAGTGTAATGTCACGTCCTGACATGGAGAAACTGTGTGGCAAATTTCGTACGTCCAGAGCTTTTATAGTCAATGACATATGCGTATCCAGAAAGGTTTTTGCCCTGGCTTTAGAAGCCTGCATGAGCTTTCGTGGTTTGCTGGCTTTACAGGACTTTTGCATTTCAGACATGCCTTTCCCTCCATGAAAGATACCACCTGTACAGAAAACAATTTTAACACTAATGTCTTCCTTTTGATTGCATTAGATTTGCAAATTTAAACAGATTAACGGTAGTGTTCAGTGTTCCTCTCAGCTCTTCCGTTTAATACTCTTATCTGACAAAGTGTAAATAGAAGACATAATGAATTACTCACGACTTGCATGTCAAGTTGCATGAAAAATTACATCCTCAAGAGGCCCATTATTACATATCTGATTGTTCTGTGAAATTAGTTTTGCAAAGAAAAAGCATACCTGAAGATAACAGTTGCATTTGTTTTCCTTTTTTTAATTTAATTTATTGGAGTATTTGCAAAAAAGATGTGAAAGAGCAACATTAACTGTTAACACAAATTTTAAGGAGCTTATATCATTTGCTTGAGGGAATGTTATTTTTCTTTTCTTTTTTCCCTGTTTGTTCATGAGGCACCACACTCTATAGATGCTTCTGCACAAGGAAGGCCTCAGAATGTGACTATTATCTCTTTAAGACACATCTTGCTGAGAACGTTATTAACAAAGCACACTATGCCATACCATCTCCCCCATAAACTCTCTCAACCTTGAGCTGGGAAGTGTACTGCTATGCCTGGAAAAAAAAAAAAAGAAATGATTGTTCAGCCATTTCTTCTGTCTGATCTGCCTGGAGTTGATCTGAATGAAATGAGGTCTCTGCTTTCACTGGAGAGCTCAGCATTTCATATTTAGCTCTCAATCTGTTTCATGGTAATTTTTGAAGAAACAGCTTATGACTAAATGTGCTGTACTATTATTAAAGGTGTGCTGCCTTTATAGGTTTCTATCACTTTGAAGCAAACTGACAGTTGGGAAGAGTTTTTGAATGAGCACCTTTTCTAAGTTTTAAATAGATATTTTACAAAATGTAGTATATGCCTCAGGTTAGAGAAAACCAAGTACCTGATGAAAAAAAAAATGAAGTTAGAGTTATCAATGAAATGAGACAGCCTAGAAGAAAGACTACTTTCCCACAGTGGTGTAGGCACTTCACCTTTCTGTAAAAATTAGAATCATAATCACTTCTGCCTCATGGGAATACTGTGCAGTCTAAATGAGAATAATCTGTGAAAGCACTCTGTAAACTGTAAAGCTCAATTTGAATACAGGATACCATCTTATTCAACATGATGGCATTGCTTTGTTTCATTTGCTTTGGTAGAGAGGTGGTTTCTTTCTCCACATTTACCTGTATCTGTCCCTGTGTGTAGTGTCACAGAGGGCATTAATTAATACTGCAGTACTTACTCTGTATTTAAAAACAGTAAAGTCTGACCTATCACAGCTTGCTTATGGGACTAGAATGATTTAATATATGGTATTTATAAGACTAAAAGCCCAGTGCATGAAATTCGTGCAGGGGGTGGTGGTTTCAAGCCTGCACCCTCTCCAATTTGGACATCTCTTTCACAATCCTGGACTGCTGGCTCCTAACCACTCATCTGCCTGCCTGCCTGCCTGCCTGATTGCTCCTAACCACTCCCCTGGCAGCCTGATTGACACCTATCTTCTCCCCTGCCATCATGATCATCTCCAACTGCTCTCTCCTGCTGGTCCAATCACCTCCAACTGCCATCCCCTGCGGGGCTGAAGGGACTGGGGGACTGAGGCTAGATGAGGTGGGGCTGAGGGAACTTGGGGACTCCAGTTGGATGAGGTGGGGGTGAGAAGACTGGGTACCACCATCTTGTGGCTGTGGGCATCGCCCTCTTGTGAGGGTGTGATGGCCAATTAGCATATTCCCTCTTTATTAGATAGGATATTGACATCTAATGACAAAATATTTTCAGCTGAGCTCCACCTCTGATCTACCAATCAGATCATTCCCATAAAAAATTATTTTCACCCAACTTCATAAATATAATTCTGTCAGGCATTATATTCATACAGTATTTACATCTATGATCACTTAAGTTATTTCAAAAGTTATTCTCAACCATGATTCACTTATTTTTTCAATGAACATACATTGAACAATTATGCACCAAATACTGTGCTGGTCATTCACTGTTTTCTTGAGTTTCATTCATCTGTGGGTACAAATGTGTACTTTACAGTAATAACTCCAATTATAGAGCAATTGACCCCATCTGTACACCAGGCATCATCCTTATTCTTATAGACCTCCTTCCACAGAAGTGTTATAAAACTTGGAGATATGCAAATAAATCAATGAAAATAATAGCAATGTCTTTCTCCCAACTCAATAACTTAAATTAATAAAACACCTATTAATAAAGGTGAAAGCATGCTCAGCGAAATAAGCCAGTCAGAGAAAGATAAGTTTCACATGATTTCACTTATATGTAGAAACTAATGAAGAAAATAAGCCGTTAAGCAAAACAGATCCAGAGACATTGACACACGAATCAGAGAGAAAGGGGGTGGGATTAACCAAATAACTTATATGTGTATATACATATCCCTTGGACAAACAATAGTGTGGGGAAGGTCTAGGGAGGGGACATCTGTAATACTTTCAACAATGAAGATTTTTTTTTAAAAGAGATGAAAGCAAATGTGATATATGTTATTGAAATGACTCTATATTATAATTAAAACTTTTATATGTGATCTTTCAGATCATATAAAATGTATATAATATTTCCTTAACAATGTTTCTGAAATACTATATCAAAATGGGGTTTAAGTTTGTGATTTCATAGCTCTTTTCATATGCTGATCTCAGTTCAATATCAAGTCTCTCTCTTTCACAAACCATCTGGGAGATTGACAATGTGCATCTCACCAGATGGCCTCCCATACCAACCTCTCACTTCCACGGCACCAGACCTCCATGATAAATCCTGGAATGCTTTGCTACAATGTTTCTAGTTAGGAAGCATGCCACAGCTCATGGCATGAAGATTAATCGCTGCCCACTTCATCCCCCAAGATTGAAATCAGATATGATTGCCATTGGGTGCTAAACTCTTTTGGAGCTCAGAGGAAGTAAGTGATTCCAGCTGTGCACGCCCACGAACCTCCTATCATCCCATCTTTCTACAATTTCTCTTCCAACTCCATCCTTCCTCTTCACTCTTGGTCTGAAGTTTTATGACTTACACTTTATGTAAAGAAAGTCCTTTCTTCCTCTCTTTTTACTAGTGGCTCACATATAATCATCATTGGGAAATACACATGAACACATCAGAAAAGAACTACACAGGTTTGGATCTGTGTGGGAGATAATATCTTCCTGAATCTAATATGCAGCCTGATTATATCTTGTAACAAGAAATGTAATTGACTGTGTCAATTATTTTCTAGAATAACCACATATTTAAAAGTGATTGTCTGTGAAGAGGCTCTTAAGTCCCTTCTGCCTTCCTTTTGTCTTTATAAATATTCGGGAGGCACCAGAGAAGTCACGAAGGACAGGGGCATGGAAAGGACTCATTTTTTTTCACCTTAGAGAACAAATCTGACCTGAATGTCTTCTCCTATTCCTTTTCCCTTCTTCTTCCCTCTAAACCCCCCTCATAAGTTTTGCCAATTCTTCCAGCCATTTTGTGTTTAAGAACAAAGTATGCATTCACAAATGTGACAGGTCTCATTTCTCCAGTGTACCTTAAGCATCTTTCTTTGAACATACTAGATGGTAGCTTCTAGAATTTTGCTTTCTTGTGTCTCTCTTGATTTTCAGGCTTTAGTGCCTTTGTATTCTCCGGTAAACATATAAAGTCCCCATATTCTCAAACCCCTATTTTAACTATCAAGCCTAAGTACCTGCTATGTTGTTCTTCTCATTCAGCAGTAATTTACTGTCATAAATGTGCCACCATCGTAAGAACAAGCTTTGCCTCCAGAAATTTTATTTCTAATTTCCATTTTACTTAAGTTTTCAAAATGCTGTTTATGTGCTATTTTATTTCTCCCATTACCTCCCCAACTTGGATATGATAACAGTGTGCCTGCCTCATTTTTATATGTGGAGGCTTACTTCTCATTCTCTCAGATGCAAAAGCCACAGGAAGTTCTACCATTTGGCGGAGGTAGGAGGAATTTGAGGACATAACCTCTTTTGCTCACAGACAAGTCTAATGCTTCTCTCAGGCATGATTTTTATAGACTAGAAGGACAGTAGCCAATATTTCCTAAGAATCCTGCATGTTTTAATTTTTTTAATAAAAAAGAGAAACGCAATGATCAATGAAAGAGTTATCTCTTGATATAGAAAGAACAGATTCATTCAGGCATAGGGATGGGGAATGGCCAACTAATTCGTTTAGTCAAAGGATAAAGGAATTGAGCAAGATAAAACCTGTCATCTCATTTTCCTGTTGTAGACACGTCAATGGCTTTCCTTGGTTCTTTGGATAAAATTCTTCATTAGCTGAAAAGTCTTTCTTGATTTGGTTTTTGACTACTTCTTTAGTATCATTTCTTCCCCATTGTTCACATTTTGTGCTGTGGTCATTCTGAACTTTTCTCAGTGTCTCAAACTTGACACTCATTCTTACCACCCTCCAGTCCTTTGTATATGCCATTCTCTATGCCTCAAAAATTTCTTTCTCCTACACTCTTCCCCTAATATAGCCAGTGTGTAATAATCCTCCAGGTCTCAGCTAAGATGACTTTTTATCAACAAATGCATTCCTGACTTTCTTTCCTCCCAAACATTTTCCCCTTCTCCCTAGAACTGCTTCCCATTCCTTCCCTATATATCAATATGGAAGTTATATTTATTCTTAAAGACACCTAAAATATGGTAGGCACTTCTGATAGGCAGAATAAATGGTCCCCAAAAGATGTCTGCACTCTAACCTAGGAATAAGTTACCTTATATGACAATTGAGACCATCCAGATATTATTAAGATTGAAGAATTACGAGAGCAAGAATGTCCTGGAATTTCCAGTGGGGCTCAACCTAATCACATGAGTCCTTAAAACCAGGAGAAGAAGGTAGAAGAATAGTCAATCAGGACACAGTAAGAGAGACTCTGCCATTTCTGGGTTTGAAAGTGAGGGAATGGGCACAAGCCAAAATATTCAGGCAGACTCTAGAATCTGAGAATTGTGCTCAGCTGATGCCAGCAAAGACATGCAAGCCTTAATCCTACAACTGCAGAGAATTGAACTCTGCCAACAGTCTGAATGAGCAAAGAGATTCTCTCCTTAAGTCTCCAGAAAGAAAACCACACCAACACCTGGTTTTAGCCCAATGAGATACACACCAGATTTCTGACCTATAGAATTGCAAGGCAATACATGTGTATTATTTTAAATTTGTTATGGCAGCAATTGAAAACTAATACAGCATTGGAATACACTCTTGGGAGAGAACAATTATTAAAACATACTCTTAATTACACTACGTCCTGCAAAGCATATTTGAAGACCACAGAATAATCTGGTCAGGAGAACAACTTTATGGGCAAATAATGCCAATGCAGTACAATTAAATCTCTAAATAGAAATATACAGTGAGTGGCAAGATTATTATGATCTCTGAATGCATAATAATCTGGCCACTCAATTTGCATATTAGCTTTTTACTATATAGGATATATACTGAGTGGCCAGATTATTATGCATTCAGAAATCATAATAATCTGGCCACTCAGTGTATATGTTTCATATTTTAGAGAACTGTGAAGGAATTAAGAAAGGAGTCAACTAACTACCGTATTTGCCGGCATATAAGACAATTTTTTGGCCCTGAAAAATACGTATTTGCCGGCGTATAAGACGACCCCCTAACATTTCCACTCAAAATACAGAATTTGTTATATACTCGCCGTATAAGACTACCCCCCACTTGGAGGCATATTTTTCAGGGCCAAAAAATCGTCTTATATGCCGGCAAATATGGTATTTGGAGTGAAATCAGAGAAAGTTTCAGAGAAGAGGCAATTTTAAGGTGACAAATTCTAGTTTTCCAATTGGATGGCTGGGTAAATGGACAATGTACCAGTTGGTAAAATGTTGGGCTTAGAAGTGGTACTATTGGAGATGAAGCAAATAGGTGGGTAGGTGACCCAAGGATTTATTTATTGTACAAAATATTTTTGGATCAATAATGTGGAAGGGTTAGCAGTTTAGAAAGTTTACTCTTGCCACCATAGGTAGCCTAAAGAATAGAGAAGAGGCAGGACTGTATTTGAGGAGACCGCTACAATATTCTTGACAAGAAAGGATGAAGTCTCTGCTTCATAGTAGATATTATTGCCTAGAAATGTGTTAAGTGTCAGCAACAATACCAATGCTTTACACATTGAATCTAATTTAATTCCTATTAATCAGCTCTGTGAAGTAGATGTCATCTCCATTTCACAGATTTAAAAACAAAGCTTAGACACATGTGTCCTCCAAAAACATGTGCCCACTCCCCAAGGAGGTAACAAAAATGTGACTGAAACCAGGAGTTAGCCAGATTAAAAAACTGCACTGGAATCCATCTGCATGGGAGGAAGGTAGAATTGAGAAATTCAATAGGTAAAATCCATGGGGTTTAGACTGTTTGATGTGGTAACAAGGAAAAGAGAGGAGCTAAGGCATACTATCATTGTTCTGGCTTGGATCATTAGATGAAAGCTGTTAGATAATGAGGCCACGGTAGACATTTTCTGGATCAGGGGCAGGGGAAGATAAAAGTTGCATTTTTGATCAATTCAACGTATGAATGGGCTACGCAAGTAGAGGTGTTTGGAAGCCAGTGAGTCTGACATTCAGAACTATGACATGGATTGGAGGTGAAAGCTACTCGTACGTAACTTTCCTCTACGAGGACATTGTTTATAAAAATCTAGGAGAAATCTCCTATTTCTAGGGCATAGAGCATGAGCTAATTCTTAACTCTGACCTGAAAAATATTCTCATCTGAGGCTAGATGATGTCCCAGCTTAACATCAATATGCTGAGTTCCAGACTGGGGCTGCTGGTTGGATGGCAGGTGACCTCAGGGTCCTGGACTGGACCCATGTGTCCTGCTTGCTGGGGCCAGAGCCCTCTTCCCATGGAAGACTCTCTATGCCGTGTAGCCCTGATGTTTTGGCAGCCGGCGTGAATTCAAGCACTTTGCTTCAGATAACTTTGCCACCCCTTAGTGAACATATCAATATCCCATCCCAACCCCCCGTTAGCTGTCTATCAGTCAGTTAGCAGATTGACAGCTCAGCCAAGGGAACAGTGAAGCCTGGTTTTACAAAGAGCTGTCAAACCTGGCTTGAGTTTGCTAGTGGAAAACGAGAGACATTTGGGGTAAATGCTGCTTCACATCCCTGATCAAAATCTTTTCAATGACATAGTTGCCATCAGATAAATATTCTGGTATCCAATTTCTGGAAGCTGCCCAGCTACTTTATTAGAGGGAGAAGCAGCCACGGACTGCAAAAGACTACCTCTGTTGTCCCAGACACACAAGAAGAGATTTTCACCATTGCGGAGCTATTTATACACAGCCAGCTTCTGTCCTCAGTGAACAGACACACACAGCTCCCATTCATTTCAATGGAAACTCCAGGCATGTGGCTGGGAAGAAAACTTGGCCGTTCAGCCACGAGGCTTGGCATTCTCTGGCTCACTCTGACAACTTCAAAAGTGGGCCCATTAGCATATGAGCTTTTAGAGAAGAATTTTTGATTGCTTCCCCCCCTCCCCTCCCCACACACATTTTTTTCTTATTATTGTGGCCGTGCCATACAAAATGGAAACCCGAGAATGGGTTCCTTGCAAAGAATACACTGCGACGGACTTGAAGAAACTGAGACTTTCCAAGTTTCTGGATTCAGAAAGTTGGCAAAATAGTTTCATGAAAATACTGTAAGTCCCCAGGCTACAGGCTGAGAGTCTGACTTCACAACCACCTTGGAAATACAATACTACTAATAATTTTTGAATCCATAAAATCTCAAGTCCAACATTTAAATTGCAAAAGACACATTTCAGTGAATATTTGAAGCCTGCCATGAATATGTACCTTCAATTATTTCTTATAGGAATTGTTCCTTCTCTAGTCCAGGTGACCTGGGGCTGCTCTCACCAAGACTCCTGCCTCTGTGATAAGGTTACATGTCAGGCTGGGCAATTGAGGTCTCCAATCCCTTAGACACACAAAAAAACTGATCCAGAGTTGGGCATAGGAACCAAGGAAAGGCCATCAGTGCATGCTATTTCAAAGATTATAAGGGAAACTGAGGCACCGGAGATCTGACAATGAAAAAAAAATTCAGCCAAAACTGGTTTAGCTCAGTGGTAGAGCATCGGTCTGCGGACTGAAAGGTCCTAGGTTTGATTCCGGCCTGGTTTAGCTCAGTGGTAGAGCATCGGTCTGCGGACTGAAAGGTCCTAGGTTTGATTCCGGCCAAGGGCATGTACATTGGTTGCAGGCACATCCCCGGTAGGGGGTGTGCAAGAGGCAGCTGGTCGATGTTTCTCTCTCATTGAAATTTCTAGCTCTCTATCCCTTTCCCTTCCTCTCTGTAAAATATCAATAAAATATATATTTTTTTAAATACAGAACTTTTCGCTTTTGGGGAACGGTTTTCTACCACTTAGAGAAAACTTGACAACAAATACTGAAGCCAACAGAGAGGAAAGTCAAGGTATTAAAGTGAAGACATTGCTTAATGACATCCTGTAAGTCCCTGGATCCAGTCATGCCTTATTGGATTGTCCCAATAGGAAAGAAAATCCATCCATTTTATTCCTAAGCTGCTTTGAATTGAGTCTCTATAACTTAAAACCTCTAGTGATTTTACAAAATCTATTTTTCCTTCCCATGAGAAACACTCATATTCTCCCAGTTCTATACATTCTGAAACTTTTCTAAAAACCTCAGGGGAATGTGTCGCCTGGAAATCACTGTGCATGAGCTGCACGCTAGAACGAGAAGGGAAGCGTGCAGTGTCTCGACCTCTTTGTTCTCTAGGGAAAAGGAAGCCAGAAGAGGTCCCTCTCTGTGGAGATGCTTCCAGGAACCATCTCGTTGCCTTGGCTATTGGCTCCTGCCCAGTGAACACTCTGATGGGGTGTGAGCCCAGCAGGTAGCCCTCGTAATGGATCTGGCACCATGGAGAGTGTATTACTGGGCTCACTTGGCTAGACCAGCTACCATCATCACATCAGTTTGCCCCAAATTATTTGTTAGCGACAGTTAGTAACTGTTCATTGGTAACTACTATTTTTGGAGAAGGGAACACATAGGGTGGAGGGTGGGGGATGGGATTTTCAGAAGTGTCAAAACCCAGAGGAACTTTGTGCCACTCAGACCAACCAAAAGATAGCGGAACTGTGATTCTGCCTTCATACACATGAACTGGGAAAAGCGCTTACAAAAGCAGGTTTAGCTACCTTCATTCAGCAAACAATAGATTCACATTAATAGTTTCTCTGGGAGGTAGATTCCATCAGCCACCCAGAAAGCATCTTGTTAGGGATAAATTTCTGTTATTTACTTCTCAAGAAATGTGATGGTTGAGGAAATTGTTTGCTCTCAGCATGGCCTGACTTCCGACATCATTATCAACATGCTTTCTCTAACATGTAATAACTAATTTTCCAGATATTCCCCTTAATGTGGTACATGCCACCGACTGACTCCCAGCGACTGGATGAGGGAGTGATGCCCGCAGTGTCCTTTCTCAGCCGCCCTGCTCAGCTCCCGCAGACTCATGCCTGTGGCTTATTCTACACAGTCTCCCTCTTTTCCTGCTGCCTTCTGTTTTCCCCAGCATTATTGTCTTTTCCAAAGCAACCTGCCTTTACATCATGTGCCTAAAATAGGACAGCTTCAGTTTAGCACTTCTATTTATATGCAGATTGCAATATCCATTAGACCTAGAACATTCCCTCACTACACACACAAACACACACACGCACGCACACACATGCACACACCCCACAAAGCTAAAAACTGTTAAATTTTAAGTAGTTTTACTCATGTAAGAGAATCACAAGCATTGATTTAACTGTAGTGGTAAAAAGAAAGCTCATTTTCTTCCATTTTAATGTGTGTATTTATTTATTACTACCACTCATAATAAGGGGGCCGATTAAAGAGGACTTAGTCTAAGCACCTTACATACATAGTCTTACTGAATACTCACAACAGGCCTATGAGACAAGTAAATTGACCTCCATTTTGCAAACGAGAAAAACAAGCTTTAGAGATATGAAGTGCCCAAGCAAAAAGGATGAACTCCAAAGCCCATTCTCATAACCACTGAGAAAATTTTAGTACATTATTGTATGTATTTTTAAAATATATTTTTTATTGATTCCAGAGAGGAAGGGAGAGAGAGAGAGAGAGAGAGAGAGAGAGAGAGAGAGAGAGAGATGGAAACATCAATGATGATAAAGAATCATTGATCAGCTGCCTCCTACATGTCCCACACTGGGATTTAAGCCTGCAACCTGGGCATGTGCCCTGACCCGGAATGGAAATGTGACCTCCTGGTTCATAGGTCAACATTCAACCACCACGCCACACCAGCCGGGCAATTGTTATATATGTTAATGGAAATTTATTAAAGGATATCTAAAGAACAAAATTCTCTAAGGTTGGCCATTTCTATGCTCCATACATTTCCCCCCAATGCACTTTCCTTTAGTCTAAGTTTATATTCTCAATTTTAATATTCTTAAAAATTCTCAGTAGCAAAGAAATTTAGGGGAGGGAAGATGAAGGGGGAGAGAAAGGAAGAGAGATAACACAGATGAAAATTAATTTAGAAATGAAGCAACTCTGACTCACGTTGGAGGCATTTCTCTGTGCCTCCTTCCAGAGCTGTCATCGGAGAGGGAACTCTCTTCGGTTGGGTTGAGTATCTGTCCCACAGTTCTCACTGCTTCACCCCCAACTCCCTTTGCACCATGAACTGAAGACAGTGATCAAAAAGGGTCTTTCTCATTATTAGTCACAGGTCCTTTTGGGTTTGAAGTAATACATTATAACTATCCTCCCTCTTCCCCTGGTTTCCATGTTTACCTCACGGTCTTAGGCGAATAACTCAGCTGCCAATCTCCCTTCTCTTCCCAGGAAGAGCCCAGTTCTTGTTGAGCAACTTTAGTTACCACAATTAAGAAAACACTCATGGGAGGGGGATGGAGGGCTGAGTAAAAAAAGTGCAGGAATTCAGAAGTAGAAATTGACCTCGGCTGGTGTGTTATCCAGTGCAACAAGAGTTAGCTGGTTTGATCCCCCGTTACAGCACATGCCCGGGTTGCAGGCTCGATTCCCAGTAGGTGCCATGCAGGAGGCAGCCAATAGATGTTCTGCTCTCACATTGATGTTTCTCTCTGTTTCCCTCTCCCTTCCTCTCTCTCTCTCACTCTCTCTAAAAAGTACATATTAGGAGTTACAGAATGGCCTGTGAACTGGAGGATGCTGGGTTCGATACTGGTCAAGGGTACATCCCTGGGTTGCAGGCTCAATCCCCAGTGGGGGGGCGTGCAGGAGGTAGCCCATCAACGATTCTCTCTCATCATTGATTTTTCTATCTCTTCCTCACCCTTCCTCTCTAAAATCAATAAAAATATATTTTAAAAATAAAAATAAATAAATAAAATTAAATCACCAGATGATGATTTAATGTCTTTTTTTAGAATGAAGTGTTAGGATTAAAACTCTTTATAAACTGAAATTTTTCATGGCTATTTATAATATACAAAAAAAGAAAAATAACTGATAAAGGACTTTTATTTGAGGAGGTAGCTGGTATTTGCTAGCAGAGGAGAACTGCCATATAATTAACTGTGTCAAAATGTTTTCTTTGTTCACAGTTAATCTAACTGCAGCTGCTAGGAGGCAGGAGGCATAAATATGCCTGTGTACTTTTAATTACAGAAAATGACAGGCGTAAGTTGTGACTGGAGCCCTGCCTGAGATTGTTACAGGCGAAAATGTTGCTCATAGGCTCTCAGAATTAATAAGCAGCCCTTTGTTTTCTTGGTGTCAAACTGTTATTGATGTTAATGGCCAAAATAAGAGTAAAATTGGTAATTTTCAACAGCCAAATACAATTCAAATACACTTAATATAACACTTAGAAAGAAATTGTGGCACACAATAACCCTCTAGTATTGAACTTTCGATGAAATGATATTTCATTCATGCGTCCTTGCCTTGGAGAAAGAAATGCCGCACAGATGCAAGTTTTCTGGAGAACACCTTTAAGAATTAAATTCCATTCTATGTGAAGAGGTTGCTCCCAATTAAAATGTTTATCCTGAGTGCTCTATTAATAATGAAGAAAAAATACTGCCTATCTGCTGACGTTTCTGTTTCTAGGGCTGTGCAGAGAAGCTCATAAGTAGAAAGTGGGGGGGGGGGGTGTCCCTGGCTCTGGCCTTTGTGCCCCTCTCAGTCAGTGTTTATGCCTAGCAGGTAGGACTCACTAGCAATGAAGCAGCACTTCCTTCTTGGGACATGGCTCTCTTCTTCCCCTTGCCCTCCTCGCTTTACCAGCTGGATGTTGTCACAGAATGTTCCCTAGGCTTTACATCAAACAGAACGTGTCATTCTCTGTGTAGCCTGAGCAAGGTACCCGAAACCTCTCTGAAAACCAGTTCGGTCCTCTGGAAGGATGGAGTAGGATAATCCACGTTCAAATCCTAAATGCCCTGGTTGCTGCTCCAAAGTGATGTATTTTGTATGTCTTTCCTCTGTGATTGTTTTTTAATCATCTCTTTTCTTTTATTCATATATATCTCTCTTCTGTGCAGTGTTGGATAGGCAGGGGGTATGGTTTTGGTTAGAGAGGTTTCCAGGAGCTGTGGTCAAGGCTGTGGCTGAGCGCTGTCTCCAGCTTTCCTTGTTGCCTTCACTCCACTGTGGGTGCCTCTACGCAGTCAGCGTGGGGGCGGCCGTCACCTTGGTGACAGCAGCTCTGCACAGCACGTGCGGTGTGAACACCGGCCCAGTGCAGAGTACACACAGGTCCTGCTGGCTCAGTAATTCACTGTAAGCAGACAGGCTACTGTCTTTGTTCTCCCGGCAGCTCTGCTGCTGGAATACATCAAGGACAGGGCACGTTGGTGGAAGTTGGGCCTCTCCATACCTAATTACTGCGTGCCAGTGTATTCTGTTAGTCAACAGCCGATGGCTCTGGGTGATTGTTTCAGATGGTGCTCGAGGGAGTCCTACTCATCCCGCCTTCCCCTCCTCGGAATGGGGTGTGCGGCAACTTGACTGATTCACTTCAATACGCTGACTGGTTTAAAGAGAATAGAAATGAGCATTTAGAAAATATTATCAAATCAGCAGATGTTCATTGTGGATTGACTCTGTATAAGGGGAAATGGACCTAAACGAGACCCGCACATTACATTAAATTGGTTAGTAGGTACTGGGCATTTTCTATGCTCAGTATATTACATGTGTTTTCTCATTTGGAACGCATAACACTAAAGGTTGGGTCTCGTGTACAGTTGAAAAACTGAGATTCAGATTCCTTAAAGATCATTAGGCAAAATCATAGAGCTAGCACATGTCTGAGCTAGTGTTTGAATCCAGATGTCTGATGATAAAGTTCATGCCATAGGCACTCTGGCCTTTGTGCCCCTGTTGTTCATTGTTTTTACTGTTGTTCTTTTAAAATCTACTGCAGCATTCTAAACTATGCTTTTAAGGATAAAAACATGTTTAAAAGAAAGCATGTCTTAAAGGTTATAAAAATGGGAGGAAAGGAACTGACATGGAAATTTTAGTTAAGATGATATATTCATTCTTGAGTCCAATGTACTTGATCTTGGTGAAGACAATTATTCAATTCCATCCCTACTCTTACCTACACCCCCGCCCCCTCCCCCCCAAGTGGATTTCAACCGTGATCTGGCTTCCTTCCTGCTATACATAGTCAATTCTGCTCAGCCCATTTGGAGTCTTAGAGAATCTCTAATTCAGTTTGCAAGTTGCACAAATGAAAGAAACTCAACATTAAACAAATTATTTAGGTTCTCATGGTGATTAAAGGAAAGACAGAACAAATAGGCAGGTTTCCCATCTGTTGACCTAACATCCTTTCTGCCTCACTTTATTGCCTATATCTTCAACCTGTTAGTTCAGAATGTGGATAGAAGTGATTAGTGGCAGGTAGAAATCCTAGGCCAACGTGGAAAGTTTGTCCTTGCCAGAACTTCTGCTTGGTTTTAATTATATCTGCTAAGGCTTGTATGCCAAGTTTACATGCCTCTCCCAAAAGGCCACTGGCATTTTTACATTACTTTCATTCATTTACTCCTTCCCGATATATTTTGTGTAGTGAAATGAAAATATCATGTATGGTTTACATATTTGTGCACTCAAAGTTGAATTTTAGGTGCATTCAGAAGTTGTTCTAATTCTGTAATATAAAATCTCAGTTGAAATTGGGCTATACTAAAAGCAAGTTTGATACAAATAAGGTGCAAAAAATATCATGTATTTCCCAGAATATCCAGCCTGCTGGTTCTAAAAGAAAGAGATCACTAGATATAATGATCTTAGAGACCACTAGAGGTATTTTAATGGAGAGATTCAGGTAGGGGGGTATAATTAAGATCTACACTAATAAAAGAGAAATATGCAAATCAGCCCTACTAGGTTTGGCTCAGTGGATAGAGTGACATACTGCAGACTGCGACTGAAGGCTCCCAGGTTCCATTCCAGTCATGGGCACATGCCCAGGTTGTAGGCTCAATTCCCAGTAGGGATCTCGCAGGAGGCAGCCAGTCAATGATTCTCTCTCATCATTGATGTTTCTATCTATCTCTCTCTCTCTCCCTATATTTAAATCAACATTTCAAAGAAGTTGCTCCTGACCAGACTTTCAAAAGTGGGCCTTCCATCTCTTTTGATTTTCTAAAACCACCAGCATCACAATTATATCCTTCATATAGTGTATCACAAGCTGGAATTATTTTATTTACTTATGCATTTTCATTAAAACATAAATTTCATCTGGGAAAGAACTCAGTGTGGCTCACTATTGTCTCCTCTGCATCTGAGCTAGTGTCTGACATATAGTAAGTGTTCAGAAAATGATGACAGGAAGAGTGGTCTGAGGCTAAAGATCTCTGGTTTTAGCATAGGACAGTCATCGACAAACTCATTAGTCAACAGACCTAAATATTAACAGTACAATGATTGAAATTTCTTTTGAAAGCCAATTTTTTTTAAACTTAAACATCTTCTAATGCCACTTCTTCAAAATAGACTCACCCAGGCCATGGTATTTTGTGGAAGAGCCACACTCAAGGGGCCAAAGAGCCGCATGTGGCTCGTGAGCCGTGGTTTGCCAACCACTTTCAAAGCATATATTGATTCATTTTGTATCCATTGTCCAAGAATGCAGATATTATGTAATCAAGATAAATCTCCATAACAAAGAAAAATTGCAAAATTTTCTGTTCCAAGTACTGTCTCAAAGAACCTTGCAGAAACAATCCTAAACAAATGCAGAAACAACCCAAAATCAACATGTTATTAACCTCCAAAATATAAAGTTTACCAGTTAATTATTCATATACACATATTTTAACCTACAACATAGAGTTGCATGTTAGAAACCTATGCCAGCACAAGAAAATTTACTATAAATATTCAGTAAATAGATCAGGAATCACTTGCTTCAGAAACTCAAAACAGGAAAAGAATGGGGCCTGTTTGGTCAAGTCCAGGTGCATTTACAAAGTGTTCTGTGAGTGAACCTTGTATCTGCAATAGAAAAAGAAGTTATTCTGATCTGCCAGAAAAATGAATCAAATATCCAGCGGGGTATCTGGTTTTGTTAAAGAGCACAAAAGACTGAATGAATGAGTTTTAAATTTGTTTTGTGGATGTTTAAAAGAATCCTTCAAATTTTGTCACCATGTGGGTGTTAGGCTGTGTTATAATATACTGTAGAGCCACTAGGTTTCAACATTAAATCAAACTCCTGTTTAAAGAATAACTCCCCCTTCATTATCCTTCTACTCATGCCAATGTCTCCTGGAACAGCATAACCTATAAGCACAAACTATTCCATGGACCCCATTTATGGTCATTTCTATGTTTGTCATGTTTGTTACTATTACTGGAACCAACTGCTATTGCATCCCTTTCCCCATGCTTCTGAAGCATCTTTGATTATCATTGAGGACTCCAGATTCACCAGAAACTGTGAAAACCACCAGCAACTACTGAGAAAACAATCCAAAGCGAAATAACCCTGATTGGACAATAAATAAGGAATTGAGTGTTGAGTCCATATGCATAATTCTTGGTCATATGCATCAGAGCTAGATGCCAGGGTTTGTACAGTAGCGTCATACTTATTTTATTTTACAAATGCAATATAATTTTCATATTAAAAGTTCATCTACTCTTAAATGCTTCTAAATATATTTTCTAGATATGTTCTTACATTTATCCTGAACACATGAGGCCTTCAGAGAGCAAAGAGCAAATAGGAAATACTTGTTTCTTACAGAGCATTTTCTCAAGTAATGTATCATATTACCACATGCCCTTTCTTCACTGATATAGTTTATAAAGTCTTGGAGTTCACTAGGGAATAAATTGGAAACTAGGAACTTTGAGCAGAATAGAAACCAATATATCAAAAAGGAATGACCCCTAATGTAAAAGTGACTTAAACTATAATATAAATTCTAGTTCCAAAAAGTTAATTTTGACATACATGCTCAACAGGTATTAATAAATTACATGCAGCAGAAACTGGTTTGGCTCAGTGGTAGACCATAGGTCTGCGGACTGAAAAGTCCCGGGTTTGATTCCGGTCAAGGGCATGTACATTTGTTGCGGGCACATCCCCAGTAGGTCGATGTTTCTCTCTCATCGACATTTCTAGCTCTCTATCTCTCTCCCTTCCTCTTTGTAAAATATCAATAAAATATATATTTTAAAAAATAAAAATAAATAAATAAATAAATAAATAAATTACGTGCAACGTTTAAAAATTTCAATCTGAGGTAAGTATTCTGATTATTATAGACTAAAAACACAGCTTTCTAATTCCAAATTGGAAAAACAAAACCTATATACCAAAATGTTTTCAGTTGAAACATTTAAAAAATGTATATGCTTTTATTATTACTTGAACTTTTTAAGGTTAATTATTCAACCTTAGCTTGAAATATCTTGCAAAATGTGATGGGAATGAAACTTATAAGAAAAAATAGACTACAAATTCAAGATGGCAGAAATTTAATTTCTGTGCCGACTTTGAATCTGTCTAGGGAGGAAATTTGGCACCCTCTTAGAAAAATAAACTAAGACTTAATTTCTATATGGAATGAAGTTTGAAATTAATATGGAATTAAAGTAAATATTTAGAAGATTAATTCCTGGAGCTCCTTCAATATCTTACTTTTGCAAGACTTTGCAAGTATCTTCTCCAGGGACAAAAGAAAGTAATTACCTCTCCCACACATGGTGTTTAATCATGCTCTATTTTTCGAAGAACAGCTGTGCAACACTGGCTGGGCAACAAATTAAACACACCTCCTTCAACTTTCCTAGATTTAAAGAGATAATGATTGTGTTGGGTGACAGGATCTGAATTCAAAAAGATTTTAATAGGTTAGAGCCATAGGCTGAAGAGGAGATGAAAGTGATCGTGGATAAATGTAAAAGCTTAGACTTGGGTCCAAGAAACCAAATGAGAAAACTCAGGGTGGAGAATATTTGAATTAATAGCAACAGAAGAGGCGAGTGAATTGAAACCCACAAAATGTAAAAGCTTTATTTGGCAAGCCGTGAAATATGAGTCAATGGTTTGATCTGACTAACAAAAAAACACCAACGTGACTCATACTACACAAGCAAAAGCAATCATATCCAAGACCTAACTTAGGTCTACACACAAAAAAACTAATTGCAAAGGACTTCAGACTCTTTGCAAGCAAATGCCATCACTTAACGTTTCTTTAAAAGAAGAGATCAGAGAAGCTGACTTACCTGATGTTCATTTTGCTAAAACTCCAAGAATGCCTCTTATGACCGAAATTATAAACTCGTAGACACTTGGTGCATCAGAAGATTATGCATATTAAAATATTAGCATATACATCATACATAAATCAGTAAAACAAGGTTGGGATAAAATGAGCTTATGTTGGAGAACTACCTGCTTAGCTTATGCCACACTTGTTAAATCCGCATTACATTCATAATTCTGGCAAACACTGACAAACAGATTATTATACAATACAGAGGGGAAAATTTAACCTACGTAAGAATCACAAGAGGATCCAGGAATATGACCTATAGGATACTGTTGAAGTTTTACTCCAGAACACAAGATTGCAATAGGACACGTGTGCCAGGAGATAAAATACACCTCAAAGCATATGTGCCTTTATGAATATTCGTTATTATAGAATTGGTACATTTCCCAGGTGGAAAAAAGTGTTTTCTTGGCTTCCCTCTCTACAAATAAATCACTGTAGTAAAAACTCTCAAAGGAGTGACAGGTGGGTTTTCTGGAAATATTTACCATAATTGATTCCTGTGGGTTTCTAAATGCTTTCGTCCAAAACCTCATTCATCATCTTTCTGTCTATTTCATTGTAATTACAGGGTTTTCTATTACTATATCATGACAGGTCAAAGCAGTGCTGCCTCAAAAGAGCCCTTGTGTTAGAAGGAGAAAAACACATCCACACACCACCCAGCCAACCAGGTTCAGGACTGTAATTAAATTTACTGGGGAGTCCTCCTTGTTTGACAAGGAAGGAAGTGGGATGGTTTTCAGGGCTTATTAAGTTTTAGCAACAATGCTGGATACCTGCCCCAAAACTTTCTCTGAATTTTTGCAGTGTCTATATACACATTTGGATGAATAACAAAAAGGCTGAGTGATTTTGTTGTACAACAGATACATACATATTGACGTTGCTGAGCCATACACTTGAACCCTTGGATCAGTGGTCCCATTCATTGAAAAATATGAACATGCTCTTTGAAGAAACTGATATATCAAAATTTGCTATTCTAATACGAAGTCATTGCAGTTAGAGACTTCTGGCCCGGGATCCAAAAATAATGCCATGTTTAATGGATTGATTGCTAAATCTCTTGACTTTTGTGTTTTCACTTCCTCTTTTTCCTTTCTCCTTCTGAATTTGACTCATTTCCTTTTCACAGCGAAGCTTTGTCCCTGCTCTGCATCAATTATCCAACTTTGACCATTTTTCTATCTTTGCCAAGAATTCTGACTCTTTGTCTTCCCCTTCGTCCATCCCCATACCTTCCAGCCAAATCTGGCCAACCCACATGATCATACAACTTATGTTGGTTTCAAACAAAAGTTTAGAAAGATTTGTCTTCAAAAGCAAGAACAAGTCCGGCTTTCAAATCTTATTTGAAAAATCTTATCATTTTAGGTCTTTGGAATTTAAAAAAAAAAAGTGCTTATTGCCACATAGTTTTTCTTTTGCTAAAGGGAGATAATGGTTTTAAAAATAAGTGGAAAAGCAATACTTTACCTTATTGCAGTGTTTCTCAAACTTCTCTCATGATGAAAATCATCTGGTGGAGTTGTTAAAAACAGATTCCTGAACCCCAACTAAGAAGTGCTAACCTAGAATTTTGGGGAACATATAGGTAAAATTGTATACCTAAGTTTACAATTGTATACCTAAGTTTAGAGCACTAGTTAAGTATACAATTTTACCTATATGTTCCCCAAAATTCTAGGTTAGCACTTCTTAGTTGGGGTTCAGGAATCTGTTTTTTTAACAACTCCACCAGGTGATTCTCATCATGAAAGAAGTTTGAGAAACACTGCCTTAGGTGAATGGAAATCCATAGAAGTTGTGTTTTATCTAAATAATAGGTTTACATTAAAGGGAAAGACAGTTTAAGGTAAATTTATAAACTAAACTAGACATGACCAAAATAGCTTCAAGTAGCTGAGCAAGTGCTTAAATGGTGAGATTCACTGCACCCTCACTCTCATCTTATGGACCGAGTTCCAGTGCAGGAGGCCCCACACCAGCACCCCTTGCTGCCTAGGCCTCTTCAATCCCTCAAGCTTCCTTGGCTGCCACAGAAAGTGGGGAGCCCTCCTTAGGGAAAATGGAAAGCGCTGAACTTGCTACCAAACTCTGTTTTTGGCTATTGGCTGTGTCAGGCTGGGACCACTGATTTTTGTCCTTCTGGCAAATGAAATGGAGAGATTTCAGTACAGAGTCTGAGTCTGAGACAAAGTTCAGAGAAGGGCAAGGAAGAAAGAAGGGTTCCCAGAGTAAGATTTAAGAGGAATTAGGCGTTTGTTCTTAAATTTGTCGCTAATCAATGGCTTTTAAGGGACTTGGACTTTGCAAAATGTCTCATAAGAGACATTTTGTTCACCAAATTCTCCTCAAAAAACCCTTCTGTGTGTCAAGTATGTGTGGTAGATTAATGTTGATATGTATTCCTAATGAATTACCCATTCAGATGGGCTGAGAATGTTTTCTGCCTTTTTTAGCATTTTGGGGTGCAATTGAGAACTTGAGATACTTGGTGACATAAATCTTGGGGCCTAAAAGGAATAAGCTAGAAAGCTCTTCACCCTTTGCTGTCTATAGCAGAGGCCATTGGTACAAAAGTATAGCTTTCTAGTTCCATAACACCATTAATCAGATAGACTCTAACATCAATTATGGAACTAATTAGGAGATTTCTTCCCGATGATGAAGCCCAGCTCCTCTTGTTTGACCACAGCATCTATGTGACAATACAATTTGATAGTTTTTTGATGATATTAAGAAAAGAAGTAACAAGTCACTTCTCTAGAGAGAGAAAACTGAAGTCCATTTAGGTTAGATACCTTGCCCAAGATGACAGAGGTATAAAGTGGCAGGATATGATTAGCAAGAAAGAAGCAGGCGAAGAAAAATAACTTCTCTGATTAAAACCACAATGAATTGGCGGGATTTTATGTTTCTTGAAGAGGAAGAACAGCTGGAACCGGTTTGGCTCAGTGGATAGAGCGTCGGCCTGCGGACTGAAGGGTCCCAGGTTCGATTCCGGTCAAGGGCATGTACCTTGGTTGCAGGCACATCCCCAGTGGGGGGGTGTGCAAGAGGCAGCTGATCGATGATTCTCTCTCATCAATGTTTCTAACTCTCTATCCCTTTCTTCGTCTCTTTAAAAAATCAATAAAATATATTTTTTTAAAAGAGGAAGAACAGTGCAATTTATACAGATTAGAATGTAGCCAAAGGAGGAAAGCCAAGTACTGAATGTGAACTACCATGAAAGAACTTGGCCTGTGTTCATTAGTAACGTGCCGGCATGTGGGATGGGCATGAGAAGGATCCATAGGACTCTCCCTACTGGCTTGTGAATTGAATCTGCCATGAAAGTGTAAGCCAGATATTGATGCTAAAATATGATGAAAAATAACTCAGTTTTCCTTTATAATTTAGCCTGAGAAATAAACTGATTGCCTTACCAGTACCAAGAGTTTTTATAGGCAAAGTTGCAGAGAATAATTTTGTGTTGGGTTCAGACTAAAACCGGTACAAATGGTCCATCTATATTTGTCACTTGATTAATTAGAGTTGGTGCTGACTGTAAGAAGGGCAGATTGCAGTGTGTTCATAGGGTAGGTAGTAATTAGTGTCTCCAGCTATTTTCCCATGAAATCTGGTTAAAATACATGGGGAATTTAAAGTAGAATTAATTACAGTACCTATGAGAAGCTGTTGACATAGTCAGATCCATAGATAAAATGCTAAGTGAAGTGGGCAAAGGGGTTTGGTAGAAACAAACATAATTGTGGAGTCACACCGTTAAACACAGGTTTTGCTGCATTGGACTGTTAATGCTGCCATAGTGATGGCAAACTGTCCTGTGAGAGACACACAATAGAACAGGAGGAGAAAGCAATTTGGGCATAAGATTGGCATCATAGCTGAGGTCCCTGAGAATAAATCTTCATTGTTTGTTTTATATTATTTTATATGAAGGATCTTTTGGAGAAGAATAACTTAGGAATGATGGAAGTTATCTATTTTAAATTTGTTCTCAATCTCAGCTTGACTTTTCATCTTTCTCCTCCCGCCGCCCCCCCCCCACTCTGCTGTTTCTTGCGTGTAATGTATTATCAAACTCTTCTAGCTTTATATATATATTATTGATTTTTACAGAGAGGAAGAGAGAGGGATAGAGAGTTAGAAACATCAATGAGAGAGAATCATCGATCAGTTGCCTCTTGTACACCCCCTACTGGGGATGTGCCCGCAACCAAGGTACATGCCCTTGACCGGAATCGAACCTGGGACCTTTCAGTCCGAAGACCGACGCTTTATCCACTGAGCCAAACCAGTTTGGGCTCTTCTAGCTTTTTATTTGGAACAATGTTGATCTTTCAAAAGTTGAGGAAACAGGGATGCTGAAATGAAATAGGTAAAGTAGTATTTATTTACATATAATTATTATTTGTGCTCTTGTTAGCAGCATATATACTAAAATATAATTATTAAACAATTATGCAAAATCATTTTCTACAACCTAGTGACTGGCATTTAATCAACACAAACAAACGTTGATTTTATTCTTCTTGTTTACTATCAAGGTTAAATTTGCTCAGAGGAAAAGATGTTAGAAAACAGAAGAACAATGATTATAAACAAATTTAGTATAAAGTTCTAAGACAGAAATTCTTAATCTGTGTTCCAGAGTAATCTTAGAGACTATGGCTCATGAACACGTTTTTGAAGTATGTCATTTTGTACATATTGGGGGTGGGAATCCATACTATACCTCGTATTTTTTTCAAAGATTCTACCACTCTCAAAATGCAAAGAAAATTTGATTGAAGAAAAGGCATGAGTATTCTGAATAAGTTTGAATATATGCTGATTATTGGTACAGACATTTGTTATCACCTCCAAATTTAATTTGATCTTTAGCCTTCTCCAGTAAAAAAAAAAAAAAATGTTACTACATCCAGGGAAAAGTCCAAACTCCTTAAGACGTTGTTGAAAACAGTGGGAGAGGGGACTAACCTTACCCCACAGAATTCCTGGTTTCCCACACATGCACACTTGTTCCAGAGCCCCGCGCCTTTTCAAATGCTCTTCCTGTGTCTATGGGCTGTTCTCACCCACCTGGTGACACCTCCTCCTCTTTAAATGCCATTTCTGCAGTGAGGTCCTCGGCACCCTCAGCATAGTTCGATACTTGTTCCTTAATGCTCCCCTGATACTTCATGTCTCTGCCTGCCTCTTGCACGTGACCATACATTCACTTTGGGCAGGAGTCATGGGATCTGAGTATGCCAGGATCTAGAACATAACTGGGTACCATACATCTCTGCTGAATGAATGAATGAATGAATGATGAATAAATGAACTAACAAAACAAGCAAATAAAAGGCCAATCATGCAAATTATTTAAATGAGGGAAATAGGGCTGGAACATTAGTGTTTTACTGAGTAACAAACCAGAAAAATCTTAAGCAGTGATTTCCCAACTCAAAAGCATATCTCCCTGATGATGCTAAATTCAGAACAGTTTCTGTATTACTGTTGTCATGCCAGAATTCAAGGTTTTTATTCTGATTCTTCCAGAGCCGACAGCTGTACACCTACAGGGCTGATTATTCCCCCGCCCTCACAGTTTGACTCATGTGAATTATGGCGTTATAAAGAAAGCAAAAGAGATCCACTTAGCTGCAAACACTGCTCATTACAGAACAACCTCCAGCCAGGCCAGCGCAGAGAGCCTTGGGGAGTGCTAGACGAGAGAGGGAAGTGTTTCCTTGCAAGCACAGATTACTTTCAACTGTGAAAAGCTATGTGCAGGTTTGTCCTCTTAGTATGATCACTTTCCATCATGTGAGAAACAATAGGTGGATTACCAAGAATGTTTCAATGTTTAAATCAAATTCAAGGAAAAATTATGTGAATTCAAGAATAAATATTACACATACATTTTATACATTTCTTTTGGATAATAGAGAAGATATATCCATCCAACAACCCCCAGTTATATTGTAACATTCTGTATTTTAATTATGACATTGAGACTTTTTTCTTCCCATACTTTAAACTTCTAAGGAATTATAAGATTTGAAATACTTTTGGTGATAACCAGAGTACTGTCATTAGCAAATGCCAAGATAATAATAATAATAACAATACACCTAAAATGATAAAGTACTAGTGTCTGAACTGAATAACTTTTTAATTATAAATAGTTCATGTTTAGTATTCAACATTAAGTAGTGATTAATAACTATATCATGTGCTTTCTTAAATAGGATATAACAACATGTCTAATTTTAATGTAATTCAGTGAAAATTTTACTGTTACTCTAAAATGCTATCTTAGCCAAAACCGGTTTGGCTCAGTGGTAGAGCGTCGGTCTGCGGACTGAAAGGTCCGGGGTTCGATTCTGGTCAAGGGCATGTACATTGGTTGCGGGCACATCCCCGGTAGGGGGTGTGCAAGAGGCGGCTGGTCGATGTTTCTCTCTCATCGAAGTATCTAGCTCTCTATCCCTCTCCCTTCCTCTCTGTGAAATATCAATAAAATATATTTTTTAAAAATAATAATAAATAGAATGCTATCTTATTACTTTCAGAGGAGTTAAAAAAATTAGTAGTGAGCATATCCATCAAGTGTTAACAGTAAAGGCCCTTAAATTTTATTATCTGAAATTATTGCTATAAATGTCTAGAAGGTCTTAATATTTAATAAGCGTGTATTACTAATATATCCTTTTAAAAACAATTCAAAAGAAGAATTTGTTCTTTTCTCTACCCTAGAAAAACATCTACTCTTGTCTGACCTCCTTCCTGGCTCTCACTGACTGATCAGAGAAAAAGGCCTATTTTTTTTCTGACTTCTTAAAAAATCTATCTTGACAGTTATTTTTCCCCTCCAGGGAATCTTTAAATAGCCAGGTAACAAGAATCTCAGAGTGAATGGTACAATGAATGTGAAAATGAAGAATGACATGCAGAACAACTTTTTTCTCTCGTTTCACTTTCAGGGAGCTCACGTTACTAATGAAGAGATTTAGTCTAACCATGTTCCCCTATTATTGCTGTCACATGTTGTAAATTGCTGTGATAGTGGCGATTCAAAATGATAAGCTCTTTCTTTCACACTGACTATCGTCCAATTCCATCCTTTCGCCTTAAATCCAGGCTTGCAATGCCAAAAGCTTCCTAGATGAATTCCGTTTTCAGTTTCACAATTTGAGATTAAGTTGTTAATCTCTCCAGTCTAACGAGTAGCCCTCCTCACAACATTGCCTGTTTTCCATTAACACAGCCATTGGGTTATCCAGGCTCAAGAAATTGATAGATAGGACTCAGCTGCCCCTTAACTTCATGTTTCTAGAGAGTCTCCAAATAAAGGTTTCCTCCTAAAATTTTTTTCAAGTTGTATTTTAATCTTGGTCTCTGGCACCTATTCTTCATGCTGAATCATAAAACTGACATAACTTAGTGTGAAAAAAACAACATGAAAATACGTATCAGATAATGTGTAAACACTAGGATGATGATAATGTTAATAATGGCTCTAGAGGAAGAGAAAGCAAACCCATATGCAGAGGTGTCTGATCATAAAAGATGGATTTCTGTGCCTTCTAGAGAGATTGAGTCTGATAAAATCAATCTACCACCAAGTGGCTGATTAGCCTCCTTAAAGGATGGTGTCATAATGTGAACTCAATTGTCCTCTGTTTCTGGCTAGTTGGCAGTAGCTAGATAAATTTTAGAGAAAGGGAGCCCTGTGACTGAGCCCACATAACTACACCCCTGCCACATGGTCATTGTTCATTGAGGTTGCTAAAGAGGCTAGTTGATATCCATAGGGTGAGTCTTTCTATCTACTTGGTTATTGAAAATGTTCCTTGGTGGGTATTAACATGAGACACAAACAAATACACACATTGTGTCCACTTCCATTGATCCAAACACATGCATCTTCCTAAGATTTCATTGCCTCTTATCTTCTAACTAGAGGCCCAGGGCACGCATTCGAGGACTGGGCCAAAAACAGGCTCTCCAGTATCCCCTGAGGGGTCCCGGATTGCGAGAGGGTGCAGGCTAGGCCGAGGTACCCCACTGATGCACAAAGCTATGCACCTGGCCTCTAGTATGCATCTAAGATCTTTGGTTAACCTCTTTCCACTCTTCTTCCTACCCCTTTCCCTCTGAGATTCATCAGTCTGTTCCATGTTTCCATGCCTGTCGCTTCTGCTCCTGTGTTGAGCATTTGTCCACTAGTGGTCAGTGTTCATTATGCTACTGGCTGGGTGGTCCAATGGTGAGCTAGTAGGCCAGTTGTTTAGGGTTTTATATATAGGCTAGTTTCCCAGTGCATGAATTAATGCACATTGAAAGGAAATTAATTAAAAGAAAAATTTTAATATTGCTATTTGCCCTTTCTCTGTAGTAAAAGTGTCAACCAAATTCATGATCGACAATGACAGATTGAAACACATGTGTGTGATTGGTGCCAGCGAGAACTTTATATGCATCATGCATGAGCAAGTCAACTTGGCCTTTTATATTTATAGAATAAACTTGCTTAATTAGACCTGCTTTCTGATGTAGCTAAGCTTTTCCTCCTCAATGAGGTACCCCAACTTCTCTTTCAGGTAATTGTTAGCAACACAGCAGTAAATATCAACATGAAGCAGATTATTATTATAGATCACACAGGCAGAACAAAGGGTAAAATGTTTAACTGCAGCAGTGTTTGACTATATTCTGCACAGTGAGAAACCTGAAGTCATTTTGAAGGTCCACCATTTCTTACTTCTTTTCAGTGGGGTCAAGTTTCCAAACTTTCTAAATCTCCATTTTCTGGCTAATAAAAAGAAAATAGGATTCCACTGAGTCTCTTATCTAAAATATTCTATGTAAGACCTAAGTCCTACACCAGGATTTATCTGAGGATCAAATGAGATGAGGCATGGGAAAATGCTTCACAGACGTTTGGTTAAAGTATAAAATGTTTCCTGCTTTGGGCATCTGCCCCTGGTGGTTAGTGCATGTCATAGTGACTGGTTGGACGGTTGAACAATTAGCATGATATATATATATATATCCCAGTGCAAGGATTTATGTACATTGAAAGGAAATTCATTTGAAGGTGACCAGCAGGGCAGGACTGGGAGAGAGACAGGCCAGACATGCCTTGGAGCCAACCTCCCACAATCCCTCCCCAGTGTATATGGAATGATCGGTATCCCTCCAACAGGCGGGGTCTCTCAGCCTCCCCTGCAGGGATTGGGTTGAAACTGGCTCTCCAACATCCACTGACAGGTCCCGGAATACAAGAGGGCACTCTGCAAAGTTTCTGTGGTACAAGGTGTTGAACCCAAATGCAAGTGTGCAGTAAACCAGATTCGGGTCTACAGTGCCCCAGCAACAGCATAACCTATGGCCAAAGGTGGAATTACACAACCCGCGAGGAATTAGGCTCTCTCTTCTCTGGTTTTGGGTTACATCACCCAAGAACCTCTGCTGCTAAGTCACTGTAGCTTGGCAGCTCCTGTATGGAACATCTGCCCCCTGTTGGTCAGTGTGTGTCATAGCAACTGGTCAGATGGTCGGGTACTTAGTATATTAGCCTTTTACATATATAGATTATTTTTCTTCTGAGTCCTGAACATCTAGCTAAACCATTTGTTCTGTTTAGAAGTGTAAGACTCAGACCACTTACCTTTCCATGGAAAATGAACTTCCAAATGTTATCTTTGAAGATTTACTACCATCATCATGTCCTTTAGAGCCATCCCTAAATGAGCCTAGAGTGTAACAATTATACAATAAAGTTAACATGAACAAATGACACCAATTTACCTATGACTCAGGCATCAGTTGTTGTGTCCTTTGTCATTTAGTTATAGGAAATCCTGTGATGCTATAGCTATGAGTTGTGGGAGCAGGATTGATGCCACAAAGTTGATTTAGGCATTACATAATTTACTTGTGTCATCTGAAACTTCTCAGGCCCAATCCTGAATGATACATTTACAATAAATCACTTCTCTTTTCACCGAGACTTGTGACTCAGTGAATTAGATAATATACAGCTTTCTTCCAATAGTAAATTGGTGTTCCAAGATTGGGCATTAGGCTTCTACTAGGTTCCATTATCAAACAGGAATTACATTTTCCAAATGTTGCTACAGAAGGAATGGCTTTGCTCTGTCTAGTATTCTAGGGATTTTTGCTGTGACTCTCCTATTGAGGTTTTACCTTTATTAGGCTGACTGGAATACTGGCCACTTCCTGCTAATCATGTCAAATTACCATTTATTTCACCAGAATTAGGCACCAACATGATGTGTTGCAGAATATAAAAACAATCAAAGTCTCTGCAGACCATATAGTGACAGAGAGCAGTAGATTTAACGTAGCTCTGAGGCAAGACAATGAATGGTATATTGCTGTCTTTCCCATGTAAAACTGATCTTGTTTTGATTTATCTTACCCAGGGGGACTGAGGAAAGCACTTTCATCAAAACAGTAGCATCCACTTATCAAGCACAAGAGGCTGAGCTAATCTGCTCCCCAAAACATACCAGCTCCAACATGTGGTAATTGGGCTTAGCATTTGGTTAAGTTTTGATAGTTCACTGTCATGTGCCATGATCCATCTGGCTTATTCAAGGCCCAGAAAAATTAATTAATTGGCATTATAAAGGGAATCTCCACTACATTGTTTTGTGTTAGTGGGGTTTTTAAAAAAATATTTTTATTGGTTTCAGAGAAGAAGGGAAACAGAGAGATAGAAACATCAATGATGAGAGAGAAGCATTGATTGGGCACTTCTTGCACACCTCACACCTCACACAACTGCAACCCATGCAATTACCCTGACTAGGAACTGAACTGTGACCTCCTGGTCATAGATCAATGCTTAACCACTGAGCCATGCCATCCAGGCTGCAACTCTATAGTTTTTAATGATGGTGTTAATGTCTGAAATTCATTTTGACATCAAGTTCGATGTCTGATTGCTATCTTTGCTGGAGGTGATGAGGAGTATGCAGTTTCAAGAGATTTTACATGGCCTTTCCTACCACACTTGCTGGTGCTCCTTAATGAGGTAGCTAGTGTGAGGGTTCTTCCAACCACAGAGTGTAACCACACTAATTACACATTCAGGAGCCTGTGGAAATAATTACAGCATTTGTCCAGGTCCACTTGAAATGGACTTGAACCCCAAGTCCACTTATCACCTGCAGAAGATGCCACAGGAGTGGAAGAAATCACACATAGCAGAACAGATAAGGACTATGGTAACACAAATATTTAAGAGGGAGGCAGAGGGAAAACATACAGTAAAAGAGACATGGAAAGTGAGATGAAAATGGAGAATAAAGTGACAGCAAGATTCGACAAACAAGGGAAGAAAATATTTTAAAGGGAAAGATCATCAGTGCAAAATACTGCCCAGTATACCAGTGATTTTTAAGAATGAAATAAGGCCAATAGCTATAAAAATAGGAAGACTATTTTCCTTTGCTTAAGCAATTGAAGCAGAAGAGCAGGGGCAGATGTCAAATTTCATGGGGTGGAAAAATACAGGGAAGCATAGGCAACGGGTTCACACTATTTTAATTAGTTGGCTCTTGAAAAGACAAAGAGTAAAAGGATGATGGCTTGAAGGGGAGGAGGAAGCAGATAAGAAGGTGGTTGTTATTTAGGATTGGGACAGGTATGAAAGAATTTTAGTCAGAAAAATCAAAGATATAAAAGGGTGATAAAAGATTCTCCTTTTCCCTAAAAGCCTTTGTTCTTCCACTTCTAATGTAAATTATAAAAAAATATTTCCATTGTCCCTTTGGAATTGAATCTTTAGTCTCTTATATTGGCTAGTTTTATTGCAAACATCTTAGTTTTATCTTCTTATTGCCTATAGCTTAATGCAGTAAGATTTGCAAGACTATTAAATGTTAGGCTGCAGCATGAGAGAAGGAAGGCATGTTTCCACAATTATCTTGCCTAAATTGAAGCTGTCCAAATTTGAATTACTAGTGCTTTTTAAGAGATAACAACCTATTTCACTTTATTGTCTCTCAATATATGACAGCACTACAGAATTAAAGATCACACACTGATGATGAAAGCCATTGTATTGGAAAATGGGATATTCTTGTATGCCTGAAAAGATTGATTAAGCAATGAACCAAGACAAGTGTATGGTTCTTTCAAAGTAATCAGGCCTTTGGGACCACTTAAGGTTATAAACAAAAGCAGGTGTCTAATTCCTCATGAGTCCTGTTACCATTGATAGCACAGACACCAATATGTGTATGTGTGTGGGTATTATACCATTTCTAGAAGGTCCTGTATTCTATAGGAGTTATTTTATTTCTCTTTATGAGTAGGGTGCCTCTTTGGATGTGGTCTTATAGAAATGAATTTAAATATGTGATGTGAGGTATACAAATATGTGTGCCAACATACAGAAAAATATACAGGTTCATATATGCAAAAGTATATATTTTGGTGTAAACATTTTTTATACATTTAGTGTATACATGTATTTTGCATGTGCAAATTAAGGTTTAAACATAGGCGTTGGACTTATTGGAATCACACTTGACTCTTCAATTATGATTTTAAAAGTCCCTTAAAAATATAAGAAAATAATTCAGTTAGGCATGTATAATTAATTTTGAGAAAAACACAGATATCCTTAGTAATAGTGTAGCCTTAAATGTTACTGAATAACTTTATTTTTAATTAGAGTTATTGCAAACAAATTGCTTTGAGTCAGCACTCTTTATATAGCTAAAAACTAACTATAACATTTGGATTCAAAATATGATTCGTAATATGATGTGATGGTGACATGTGACTAGGAAAAAAAGTCAAAAGGAAACTCTTTATTGAACAAAGTATCTGCAAACAGAAATCCGTAGTGCCAGAGCTGATATCTAGGGCTCACTCCCTGTTATGTTTTTCATCTGCAATAGGCTCGCTCTTTGACACTGTATGGACTTTTATGATTCTGTAGGGGAAGAAAATAAAATGGAAGTCAAGGAAGCCTTTTTATTAGGTCATTCCATCCTCTTGCCATAGCCCTTTCCTTTGAGCATTTACTATAAAACAGACTTAATCTTTTGCCTGCCCATATGAAGTCTAACAAAAGAAAATGGAATTGCAGGAGGATCACACACAATGTAGAGAGAGTGTTTTTAGAAACTACTCTGCCAGGAAGTGGCTGAGCTCTGTGAATGATGTAATTAATGTGATCTTGGAGAATGTCACTCTTTTTGAATATCCAGGAGTTTTCAAAACATGAGTTATTGGATTTTTTTTTTTTTAGTATAAAGTATCACTAAGACCATACCCCATTTGTCCTCAATAAGAAGGTACTGAAATAATATAATACTTTTGTCATTGGCCTATCATCAAAATTTCTAACTTAAAGAATACATTTCTTCTTAATTAGATTTGCTATCCTTTGCCACCAAGACTGAAGCAACTGATAATGTTTATATCTCCAACAACTGTGTTTCATTTGTACAAAAGAACAGAAATAGGCTCTCATTAAGCAACAACTACATGCCAATTTCTGTGAAATATGCTTTTACATGTGTTGTTTACTCCTTGCAACAACAGGAAGAGATTAGTATCATCATCCCCATAGCAGAGACAGTACAATAAAAAAGTTAGGTTCTAAGCCAGATCTTTATGATTTAAAAGCCCACCTCGGGCTCATAGAGAGAATGAAGATTTACCTCAGTGATATTGTTTTTGAATTGGCCTCAGTTGTCCACCCAGTGATCTTCAAAACAGCCACAGGTCATTGAACTTGGACTTCACAAGCTCACTTCACCTGTAAGTGAGAACATGAATATGCATAACCTTCAGTGCAGTCCATTGAGAAGAGACCAAATGTCCCACAAGGGATAGGGTTTGTGGCTTTGATCTCAGTTTATTCATCCATTAACTAAACTTTACTGAGCAAATATGTGCAATCTACTATTTTAGGAGCTAGGAATAAAACAGAAAGAGTACCAGCCCTAGATGACATTACATCTTATTGTTTGTTTTGTGTGTTGTGTTTTTTTTTTTTTTGGGGGGGGGGAGATGCAAATAAGATACAAGAAATATCTGAATACTAATTGATCAATATAAGCAAACACATACCTACTTTAAAACTAAAATCATTTTGAAGGAAGTTGGAAATATGCATTGTTATGGCAATGCACTGCCTCCCCTGACCCCAAACCCTGCTTTTAGTTACCCTGAAAAATTAAGTAAAAGGAATAAACCCCAAATGAAACGCAACAACCACAAAACAGGCAGCATGGGAGCAAGGCAAGAATTAACTGATGCTCCCAATACAGTTCTGCTCCCATCTTTAGTGTGAAACTATAAGAGAGGTAAGGATAAATTTTAAGTGATTACAATGGGACCGGTGTAAGTGGGATGGTGAGACTTTAAATACTAACAGTATCATTAGCAGCACATTAAATACAGAGCTTATTGCACTGGCAAAATTGGTTGGTCATAGAAGCATAGCATTGTTCAAGTGTTCAGAAATAGTCTCTTAATAACCCCCCTTTTTGCACACTATTTTTAAATAGTGGTTCTTGGGCACCCTGAAACCAAGGCTTCTTCCCATGTGCAGTTTTATTTTCTCTTTTGTCTTTGATCCTCTGGGTACAGTGAAAAAAACTGACAGAGATGTGCTCCAAATCCAGGTCTTCTATTTATATACTAGCTACAGCTATATTTCTTCAGGAAAAAAAAATGACTCTCTGAATCTTGGTTTCTTAGAAACTTCTTCTTTAGTCTAAGAACAATAGAGGGTGGTGAGAATTACATTTAATCTAAATTGATTGTCACATAGGTAGGCATTTAGTAAATTTAGTTAAAACCTTGGAATATCTGCTGTTTCAACCCTATATGACTTATCCTTTAGAAACACTTTGTGTTAACAATGTTTCTGGTTGAAAGTGAGTCCTCAGTAAATACATATAGATTGGATGTTCATATGTACAACTTAGCAGACACTATGTTTAGGCATATCAAATGATCCCACCACTCGTGTGTTAATTCAGGAAGGAAACCCAGTCTTCTCAGGGTTTTCTTTTTTTCTTTAGCAGTTGGCTCAAACCCAGAAAAGCTTTCTAACCATTAGCGATGCCCCACAATGGACTGGATTGGCTGGCTCAGACGTAAGCTCCAAATTTCTACAAATGCTAACAAAGAGGTATCCATCAGGAACGTGGTAGAGATTTCTAAATTAGTTGAAAATTGCTCAAGATGATTCCCCAGGTCTCTTCTCACTCAATGATCTCATAATTCTAAACAACATATAGTGCTTTACTTAGAAGCAAGTGGAAAAGAGGAACCTTTGATTTCCCATTGCAAGTTTCACAAGGATACTTCGAGCATTATATAAATTATATACATTTACTTTATAGGTAATAATAATATCTAACAATCTATATATATTAAAAGGCTAAGTGACCAACCATACATTCGTCCGACCATCCGACCGACCTGCCAGCCAGTACATATGACATGCACTGGCAGTTTAAAAATAAAGGTTGACTTGCTCATGTGAGATACATGTAAAGCTCCTGCACAAATGTGCACAAATGTGCACAAATCCATGCACCAGGCCACTAATAATATATTATAATTAATATAATATAACATAATATAATATAATCTATAATATGCTAATTAGACCAGACAGCCAAATAATCTTCCAGGTGTCCTTCCAAATGACCTTGCAGACAAAGCCAGGGCTGTGAGGGCCAAGGCAAGCCACCGTGGCTGTGAGGGCTGAGCCCGTTGCACGAATTTTGTGCATTGAGCCTCTAGTATAATATAATATAATAAATATAATTACTATAATGCAACCTTGCCAGACACTATTCTGAGTTATTTATAAGCACTAACTCATTTAATACTTACAGAAATTCTATGAGTAGGTACTGTTGTAGTATTCCTATTTTACACATGAGGAAACTAAGGCACAGAAAAGTTGAGTGACTTGTCCAAGGTCAAATAAGTGACGGAACTGGGACTCAAACCCAGGCAGTCCGGCTCGACATCTGACTAGTGTGCAGCACAAAGGCCTCACACAGTACAAGCCTGTTTCTCATAGATTCAGGGTTTGTACCACTAAACTAGAAGTTCCATGAAGGCACAGACCATGTCTGTTTACACTCACCATTGAACCTATGATACCTGACACATATTAGTTAAACAATGAATCATTTGGATATTAATCTGGTCCCTATTTTTTATGTCTTTTAGAAGTTTTTTCATAAAAAAGTGTGTTTCTTAGTGTTTATACCAAGATTATTATTTACCTGATTAGAGATAAGAAGTGGTTCAGAAATGTTTGTTTATACTATGCTTAGTACCAAAAGACCTTGAAGATGAATTCATAACATGAATACATAAAATGTGGTAGGAAGATCTAATTTAGAAGTAGATAAGAACAGCCCTAACCAGTTTGGCTCAACAGATAGATCATTGGACCTGTGGACCAAAGGGTCCCGGGTTTGATTACGGTCAAGGGCACATACCTTGGTTGCAGGCTTCTCCCTGGCCCAGGTTTTGGTGTGGGCTCATGTACGGCGCAATCAATCAATGTGTTTCTCTCATATTGATGTTTCCCTATGTCTTTCCCACTCTCTTCCACTCTCCCTAAAATACCAACAGAAAAATATCCTCAAGTGAGGATTAACAACAACAACAAAAATAAGTAAATAAAAACAAATCAATTAAAAAGAAAGAGATAAGAACAAAAAGCAAAACCAAGGGTAGAAACACACTACCAAGATAGGTTAATATACATACAAGTGCTGGTCTATGCAGGCACTTCTAGTGGGTCACACATTTGTCCTAAACTTTTTCATTGTCCCAGGGAAAGGGAAATTGATCTGTTTCAATTTTGTTCTATCCTTAAAATTCAAAAAAGGATATCGTTAAAGAGAAGTAAACTTATTCTTAGTATCACACTAGGAAGACAATATCTCTTACAAAGATCTTCAAAAGAGACCCTGGTAAGGACATGAGCCGTCTTCCATCTTCTGTGTGCCCCTTCTCTGTACTGTCTCTTAACATGCGACTAACACACTAAACCCAGGCTCCTTAGTGGACAGGGAGCTGTGAAGACTACAGGTTCTCCCTCTGGAACCAGCCAGTACTTACTTTTAGTCAGAAAATTGGGGTAAACCACTAAGCTCTAAATCATTGTGTTTCATTCTGAGTTAGAATTAATAGTAAATTGAAACGATACCCTGCATAAACTCCTGATATATTTTTTTAAATCTCCCTAGTCTGTTTTCTGTACAGCAACCTGTGTAACTTTGAGTCCCTCAAATTCCCTGTTTTCCTAGACAGAAACCTACAATCCTTAATAAGTCCCTCAAGGCCCTGCGTGATCCTCCCCACGGTGGTCTCAGCCACCACACCTTGTACCACTGTAACTGTTGTTCCCACCCTTAGGCTAAGTCACAGTCATTTCTCTGTCATGGCAGAAACATTCCCATGTCAGTAGCTCTGCACATGCCATCACGTTTGCATGGGACATGCTCCCCTTTCCCACTCTACCACCCCTTATCTAGTTAATTCCTGCTTCTCAAAGCCACTGTCTCTACTCCTCCTAGGTGATCCGGGCACCTTGTATCATTCCAGTCTGCCATCACACTTTGCACATTTCCAATATGGAAAGTATCAATACTTTAATTAGCTCATTCAATTTCTTCTTCAGTTGTTCAACAAATATTTATAGATCAGCATCTACTCTGCACTGGATAGTTTTTTTTAGCTCTAAGATACAGCCATGAAGAAAATGTACAATGATATCTTCCTTCCTGTAATGTCCATTTTAACGGTGGAGAGATAAGAACCTTCAGGAAAATACAAGCACTGTGCGCTCAGTGACTATTTCTGTCTTGTTCACAGAGGCATCCCCTGAACATAGCACAATGTGCCAGATATAGTTTGTATCAGTCTGAATAGCCTGGGTAACGATGGAAACAAATGACCCTAAAATTTTAGTGGCTCAAAGCAATACAGGTTTATTTTTGGATCATTCGATATGACTGAATCTCTTCCCATCTTCCAATCACAATCATTCAGGGACTTAGCTCTGTAGAACAGCCATCCTCTCAAATACTGCCAATTCTTACGCCAGAGAGAAAGAGAGAAAAAACTCTCAAGTATTAACAAGGAGTTAAATATTCCAACCCAGAAGTACATGAAACACTTCCACTTACAACTTACTGGCCAAAACTAATCACCTGGCTATATAGACCATAAGGAGCCAAAAGGAACCATAATTACTTGGCAGATGTCACTACTGACAATGACAGTGAGAACTTAATATTTAAGGAAATGATGACTGAATCACAATGAAGAGCAACTGTGACATGAATAAAAGCCATGTATCTTAGTCCATGTGAATTTCTCTGTGTAATATACAGGGTGGGGCAAAAGTAGGTTTATATAGTTGTGAGTACATAAAACACAGAGTTTATTCCTGTATTATCACTTATGGCATTATTTTCTATAGAACAACTATAAACCTACTTTGCTCCCCCTGTATGTGTTCTATGACATGAAAAGTATATATAGATTAGGCTAATGATAAAACGTAATGTAAAAGTAAAATGTAAAAGTTTGCATTACTCCAGTGTACATCATGTACTCATAGCTTAATTAATCAACTAGGGATGACAAAATTGTTATGCACAAAACATAAAGTAGATATTACAGGCAAATTACTGAGAATTCACTAAACATTAAAAATTACTCTTTAAATGAACTATATAAGATGTTTCCTAGGTCAGATTTCACTAGACTGGTTCAATGGCTATTTTTTTTTTTGCATTGCTTTGCAAATCAGACTTAGGCACATTCTGCTGGGTTGATTGAAAAGCAAGATCTATTGCATGTTTGCTCTCCTTGCCAACAATAATTATGTATTTTTTCTGAATATTCAATTTCCTATATTTAATTAAAAATTAATGAAAATTCGTTAGGGTATAAATTACATCTTATTATTTCATTGAATCCTAACTATGTGTCATGCTTCTTAAACACATAAATGGCCTCACGTTTTCTTTCAATGTGAAGTGGAAGAATTGTTAAGATGACTTTGATGCCCAGATGGGGGTTTTGTATTTGTTTGACTGAATTCTGTCTTTAATTTTGGGCATGAAAGGAGCTTTGGGAAATTAAATTAAAATATTTAGCCACAACAAAGAGAAAACTCAATAGGAATTCCTCCTTGGGGTATAAGATTCATGTGAAATTTGCCTCTACTTATTGGGATTTTCAGCTACAGAATTCTGAGCCTCTCTCTGAAGAAACTGCCCACAATACTCTGCCTTAGGGCAGTGCTTTCCATCTGAAGTCTTTGGACATATTCTTGGGAGAATGAGAGTTTTCTATGTAAATTGCTGAATTTACATATCATTTAAATATTGTGTTCACATTTGATAACAATTTAAATGCACATAAACAAATATATACAGAAATATAAAAGTATTCTAAACAATCAAGATGTTAAATACTGACATTTTCTCTATGTCTGAATTTTAAAAAAATGTTACTGTAGTAAGAACACAAGATGAGATCTATCTTCTTACAACAGGTTATTGTTGACTAGAAATACAAGGTTCCATAGCAAATATCTTGAGCTTATTCATTTCATGCAACTGAAACTTTATGCCTGTTGGTTAAAATTCCCCATTTTACCCTCCTTATAGGATCTGGTAACTACCATTGCAATGTTTCATTTTCTGAATCTATTTTAGATGTATCATATAAGTGGGATCATGCAGTACTTGTCTTTCCATGTCTGGCTTATTTCATATTGTGCTCAAAATATTTTTGCATAATTCAGAATTTACTTTTTATGGCTATACAATATTCCATAGCATATATATATGACACATTTTCTTGTTTTATTCATTTGTTGATGGACATATCCTATCTTGGCTATTGTGAATAGTTCTGCAGTGAATATGGGAGTGCTAACCTCTCTTAGAGATCCTGATGTCTATTATTTTATTATCACCAAGCAAATAGTTATTCTAACTATTGATTTATAGGATAAAAGAAAGTAGTTATAAGAAAATAGTGGATTCAAACCAAGGGAAACATAAATGATAAGCTCAGTGAAGCATAGTTTCAAAATCACTAAAATAATAAGATTGGTATTAATTTATGTAACCAAAAAGAGCCTACACTGGCACACTCACTACTAAGCATGTGCATCAAATGCAATGTAGTGTCTGCAAATATTATCTACCAAATAAAATTAATATTGATAATTTATATTTTTTCAGTTTTTATAGTTTTATTTATATTTTGATTGCTAAACTTTATATTATATTCATGGGTAGAGAAAATGTCTAATAATTTATAATCAATGAGGGGAGAAGAAAATCAACAGTGCTCTTTTTGGTGAAAGAAATTGGTAAACCATTATCTGAGATGATCTTTATTCTAATTTAATTAAACTGCACTTAAAAAAACAAATTGTCTTGGCTGGTGTGGCTCAGTTGTTTAGAGTGTTGTCCTGTCATCCCTTATGCTGAAGGGTAGTGGGTTTGATTCCCTGTCAGGGCACATAAGCAGGTGGAAGTTTCCATCCCTGGTTGGGGTGCATAAGATAGGCAAAAGATCAATAAATGCCTCTCTCTCTCTCTCTCTCTCTCTCTCTCTCTCTCTCTCTCTCTCTCTTTCTCATCAGTAGTTAATATCCTCAGGTAGTGATAAAGAAAAATAATAATAAAGGATTCTAAAGCGATTGTTTCTCATTTTTAATTTATTGAAAGTCAATTAATTATCACTATTTTAAATCATGAATCCTGAACCAACCACGAGCTTTTTTTCATACTAGAAGATAAGTTAATAATGAACTTACAGTACATCAAAACTGATGGAACAGTATATATAGTCTTACCTACCAGTAGAGCAGAACCAAAGGAGGTACAGTGAAAAAAGTGGAAGAGATATGAATATGATACTGACAATTGTAGTATCAAGTGAAAATTCCACATATTTCTTGCCATGATTGACCAGCAGACCCTGAGCAATGGATGAATGGGTTACTCTGACACACATTTCTGTGAAAGAGAGGCTAAGGGACTGCTTGGCAAGAGACACCAAAGTAGCCCTGTTTGCTTGCCTCCTTAGGCTTTTATTGTAACAACAGCTTGAACTAAAATTAACCTCTAGATACAATCAGCAGGGTAGGTATCCTTGAATAAACACATGCTTCTACAAGGTCAGGTTTTAAGACTAAACATAGAGATTCCAGCAAAACACCCAGGGCCTAGGACTTGTTAGGAAAAATCAAGGCAGAGGCTGCCATCTTCGACAAGGATCCCCTAAGAGCCCCCTGGCCTTTTGGAGAATCCAGCCAAGTCCCGAGCTTCCCCACGATTTCTATATAGTTGCTAAAGGAAACTTCATTTGAGATTAATATTTTTAATTTTTAATGTATAATTTAATTATTTTATTTTAACCTCTGGTACAGTTGGGTTGTATTTTGCTTAAAAAATTTGTACTATGAGAAATTTGTGACAGTATTGAGACCAGAATTCAGGGGTCCCCGATCCTTTGTATTACTCTTATAACCATAACTCACTGTTTATAACTCAGAGGATGGTTTGATTTGTAACTATCAGAATTACATACACAATCAATCTTTTGGCCACTGGGTATGCAGTCATTGCACATGGATGTTGTGAAAATAAATTGCACAACACATGTTAAGGTTACTTCAGGGAAATGGCCTCGATAAGCCTAGAAGAGCAATGAAACTTCAAATAAAATGTTGTGTTTCTAGAACAGCCAAGTCAATCTTGAAACTTCAGTAAAGAGTATGCTTTGATCATCAATTTTTCTTATAGTTTTATATCCAACATCCACCTTGAAATACTGACATTTAAAAAAGTTATTTAGATGATGATGTTTAATCTTCTTTTGGCATTATAGCTTCTTTGCTCACTTTCTGACTAGGCTATTTTATATGCTTTTTTCTTTCATGAACCTCCTTGGTTAAACAAAGATAATTACATAGTCTTAGGTTAAGTTTACTTATGACTTTCTCCTCGAGTCTTTGAAATCAGGTCACAGAAAAAAATAAATGTTATCAATTCAAAGTGCCCTGATGTAATTGTGCTCATCGAGAGTGCATAAAGGCCACATAAATGATGAGGCTGAGAAAGGATCATTATAATACTCTGTTCACTTTCTGACTCTCCATTTACAAGATAAGGACTTTAAAAATCACAGTATAAGAACAATTTTGCATCAATATAAAGTGAAATAATACAATATTTCACTTTCCTTATTTTTTTCCCTAGTCACCAAGGTGGTATAGATTTAGAGATTACAGGATATCATCCTGATGAAAATAGAAGCTAAAACAAAGATGTGAAAAAATATCAGCAGTTCGGATACATAAAGTATTTTACAGCCACTGCTATTTATGCTTTTGATTCCATCACAGTCTGAGTGATTTTCAGGAACTTTAGGATCATAGGAATAAGAATACCACTGTTTCTCTACATTTACCTTAAGAGAAGCTTCATCTCTCAGTTAATATAAAGTTATATTCTAACCTCCAATCTAGTGCCATTTTTGGACTCAGCATTATTTAGAAAAATCTAAGGATAAATGTCAGTTTAGACCTTAGGATACCCTCTATTCAGAATCCAATGTATTTAGTCTCATGGAAACCCACTTTGTACATAAATGCAAAGTTACCAGTTTCTTTTCCCAATTCATTTGATCACCCATTCTGATTGATTGAATCCCTACAAGTTAGTATAGTACCTAATCCAAAAGCACTCCAAAATATTAGTCTTTGGGCGATACTGGGCCCCGTGAGAGACACAGAAAAGCAGACCATGCATTCTTTTCCCTCCAGGTAGCAGAATTTTAAGAAGAATGAGGGGAAAACTCAACCTAAAAAGGAAAGCATGTAGATGACCCTTCCTTCAAATTTTTCTTTGATCTTTGTGTTTGAGACTTGAAACAATCTATTTATTTATCAGCCTAATTCACTGTGCCCTCCCAGCAATTTCAAAGTTGAGTGCTTCTACAAGATAAGAACATTAAATGATGAGAGAGAGAGCGGGCACTGATGGGATGGGATGAGGCATTTGATAAAAAGGATGAATTTAATCTTTTTAAAATCTAGGACTCTAGCTCAAGATTATTTTCTTAAGTATTCTCTTTTATCATTCTTTAATTTTAGTCTCTAAGACTGAGACATGATTATCTCCAAGAAAAAGTTCCGATTTTATATGAACCATATATATTTCCCTCCTTTAGATACGTCTGGATGCTTCTCTCGGGGGGAGAGGGGGTGCGGATTTCTACTGATATGAGTGATTACAGGTCTCTGCTAGAATCATTGCTATTCTGCTTTCATTACCCCAGATTAGAAAAAGAGAGATAAATGTGGTCATTTTTACTTTTATGTTCTATGGAAGTCTGCATTGTCAAGTAACCCCCCTCAAATAAGATCAATGACATCATGTGTTTGATAAAATGGCCAAGAATTGGAGAGTGGATAAGTCATGGGAGTTTCCATTCTTTCCTTATGTTATCTTGAGAAAGTGCTTTAACCTTGATGGAAGTCAAATTTGCTATGTAGATTGTTTCTTCACAAACATGATCTCTGAGGTGTGAAAATAAAAGAAAATGCACCTTATTTTCCAGTTTATAAGTGATAAAGCAGACTGCAATTTCTCTTAGCCTCAGATTTTTTTGTTGTTGTTGTTGTTACCAGAAAAATGGCAATGCTAATATCAATCCCCTTGGGTGATTAAGAGCGTTAGATACTTATAAAGAACTAAGCTTCCAATAAATGGTACTTGCTATTATTATTAATATCCTGCCTCCTTTTGCTTCAAGGTTAAATGTAAGTCCTGGTTCCCCTTAGAAAATCTTTTCTGAAAACTCAACCCTTTGTGATGCTTACCCATTCTAAATGAATGCTGACCACTTCTCAGTATTTGTCATGTGTCTTTTGACATGTGCTACTTTGCACTTACGTTTTTCTTTTTATATGTTTGTCTAATCTCCCCAGCTAGATTCTAAAATTCAATAGATAAATAACGCCACCTTGTCTTTCTAGGACTTACCTACCTCACAGAGTGCCCTGGGACTAGAAGACTCTCAATAAAAGTTGCAGATAATACAATTACCTTTCCACTTGTGGTGGTACCTTTCCACTTCCTGACTTTTTTTTTAAATAAATGGGATTTCTATATTAAGCTCCTGAAATTATTATTTTAAAGATAATACTTGAATAATAATAATAATAAGGTAGGCGAATCTAAGTCAAACTCTCATCAAAATCCATTAAAGGGGGGGAAAAGGACCTGGTGGAAGTCAGCCGGTCAGTGCCACAGTTGTGTCAGTACACTTAGCTGATTGCAAAGCCTGGCCTTGTCTCTCTCTGCCAATTTATTTTCCCTAAGATATTTGAGAGGCCTGACAACAAAGGGCTCGGAGGTATTGCCAGTTTACATAGATTCATGCGGTGCTATGGAGTTTTCCTTGGCACTTAGAATTAAGGAACAGCACAAGCCAAGAGAGTATTTGCTCTCATTTGTCAATGCAACATCAATACTTCTGATAAATAGTAGACAAGAGTGTAAAAGTAATGACTGTTGTGACAGCCACAGGAAGTAACTAGCTTATAAAAGGTTGTTCCTCTCCCTCTTACTTTCAGATTAGGGACCATCAGATTCAGCAAGTTTAGGAAAATATAGTAGAAGAGAGAGCCTCATGGCAATGCCTGAGTGGTTAAGGTATACCTGAGTGACCAGTTAAAGGAGAGTGAAAAAAGAGAGATGACAGATAGAAAGAAGAGGAAAGAAGGTGTACCCCATAAGAAGAAAATAGGTGTGCATAAAAATGACACAATTTGACACAAGAAGTATCAACTCAATAAACACATCTAGTGAGTATACATAAGGAAAATAGTTCCCTAAATATGAGATCGCTGGCCTTTATTTGATATAGAGGCCCGGTATATGAAATTTGTGCACGGGTAGAGTCCTCAGTAGATGCTGGCTGCCAGCGAGGACTCCCTTCATTCTGGTGGTCATCGCATGTCATTGCAAGCAACCGAACTCTTGGTCGGTCAACCTCCCAAAGGAACATTTTGCATATTAGGCTTTTATATATATAGATAGATGAGAGCAAATGTTAATCAGAATTGTCACAAAATGGTTCAACTCCCTGACCATTTTTTCTTCACAGATGCATAATTATGTCAATAGACTTTTTAACTGAACACATTACCATTGTAAATCAGTGTGTCAGGGGGAAAGAGAAAAGTGTGCAAAGATAGATGGTGCTGAATTTGAATCAAGTTTCTTTCATTCATTTTCTTAATGTGTAGCCATGGCAAATCATTCTGAGTCTCCGTGCCCTAATGTAATAGCCAAGATTTATTTTTCTTACTGATGGCTGAGAGCATTTTTAAATAAATGTGCAGTGTTTGACATTCCATATTGGTGGCTCCTGTTGGATTGTATTTGTATAGAAGTTTTGGACTTAAAGAATGATGATCAAGAGAAAAAAAAAACTGAAATGGAAGAAACAGAAAACATGCTAGAAAAAAAAAACAAGTAAAAGTTCAGTATGGTCTTATATATCTATGTAATTTAAGTTGCATATGCTTCTGATAAAAATGGATTTCTCTAATATTTCCCACGTATAAATGCAAGGATAAATTATCCTACGTAAATAGCGGTAGTCTGTAAAGTAGGTTCAACCTGCCTACCATCATCATTAATGGAAAGTCTTGCAAATTATAAAGATAGTATTGCATCTGGACAGAATGTAAGCATGTGACAGAGAATATTGTAGTCAGAGGGCTGGAATATAGGGTCGTTCATGATGAGAAAGCCCTGGGTTCCTTACTGAAGGAGTGGTTTATTACTGACTTCCACATCTCATAAGCTCTTTATATTTGACGATAGAATTGGAAAGATAGCAGTTTAAAGCCAGGCACACAGAAATTGTGTCCCTGACAGCTGATTTCCTGAGCTGAGACCAGGATGCTATTCCATTGGCTTCCTAAAGGAATTGCACAGACAAGTATGCAATATTTTTGGTAATGAGAAAATGTTAGCTCACTAAATTAAGGTCTGAGGAAGTAAACTGCGATGAGAAATGTGAAGTTGATTACTATTAAAAATGATATTTGAACTGTACCTTAAAAATAATGAATGTCCTCTAGGTCATTCAGTTATTAAGAAATTAGTTTAAAAAGGAAAGACGATGTTGGTTATTCAGAATATGTCTTTACTTCCAGAGTCAAAGCAATTATTCATGTTTATAACCCCACCTCCTCCTAATTGGTATATTCAAATAATTATAGATGGTCCAATTTAACTATTTGCCTACATTTTTTTTGGATATTTGCTCCCATTGTCTGTGCAGAAAGCATAAGCTATGTTTCATGTAAAAATGAAATAGTTATGTGCAGTTTTTTCTCCTAGTGACCGAATCAAGTTTGCTTCAGAGAAAGCAGTCCTATTTTTAAATCTTTCTTAATTTTCTCCTCCTGGGCATATATGTCTTACCCTTGGAAAGGTAACAGGAAAAGTGTGAATGTCTTTGGGGAAGCTGAAAGCAAAGTATCGAGGCTCTAGGATCCCAATGTAATCAACAGTGACTATATCGATACTCAGTCTTTTAACACAACTCATACCATTCCCAAGTCTGACCATGACACTTTAGCATAGTCAACCCTGACCTAAGAGTTTAGAGGGCACATTTAGAATTTAAAAGTTTAAGATAAAGAGTCTGAAGGACAATACTAATTATTACAATGATGTTTAAATGAGTCAATCAGAATACAACTTAGTTGGAAAGTAAATTTCATATTATGACATTTTAAAAAAAATCTTAATCCTCACATAGTCTATGATTTACCACAAAGACTCAGAACTTTATTTTGGGTCATTTTATTTAACTTAACCTAGCCCTACCACAATTTGTGGGGAAATAAGTTAGATTGGCCAAGCAGTTTGCTTCAATAAATCTAAAAACAATTTAAATAGTTACCACTGAATGAGAAAAGAGGGGGCCATCGAGCCTCTGAGAGGGGTATGTTGGATGCTTTGCCAAGACCACTGACTACCACCTTTATTGATTTCCCTTTCAGAGCCCTGGTCAGGCCTGCCTGTCAGCAAAATTGCCATGTTTTGGGGGTCAGTCACCTATGGTGAAAACCATGAATCTTTAATCTGGAAATGCCAGATTTTCTAATGAGGACAGCATTTGAAAAATGCTTTACAATATTTTAAAGCACTGAGTGTTATTATTTCTTGCCCTAAGGGATATTGTTCCTTTTGAAAGCCAATCTTTAGAAATCAGACTTTTTCCTTCAATGTTTTAGAGAGCCTTAAACCAATGTACAATGTAAGTAACAACATTTTACACATATTTCAAGGCAAATAAGACTTTTTTTTAATTAACAGTGCTATTACCTGGCTGTTGAAGTGCTATAAAATGAAATGTTTTGCTGTCAAAAAGGGTATCATAGGGTCATTGGCTAAGTCACCAAAAATGTTTTTTCTGTTTGTTAAAGCATTAGTTTAGCTGCTGCTGGTTGGGGGATAAAGAAAACCTTTAATTAACATTCCTGTCACTTTTTTTTTTCTTCATTCTATTTATAATGGGTTGAGTCATTATAAGAAAATGATAATAAGCACCCCGAAGTAATTGTTTTGGATAATGTTTTATTCTGTATCTTCTTGTTAATGAACATTTGATGGTCTTTACATTCTCCTGAAAGATTTAAATTTTCAAGTGCTAGCCATTAATTACTGGAAATTGTATTACATTTTATAAAACACCTCTAGTACTTATAGAAATGACAGGCCTATAGATAATTGTCCTTGACACAATTAATCAACTAATAATTGTGTGTGATTTTTATAATGGATGACTATCTGCTTTGAATAAGAATATACTAATAGATTCTTAAATTCCCACTCTTTTAGAGATTTAAAAATAATTATTTTAGTTGGCAAAAATATTTCATTTGAATAAAGGGTTCAACAGCTAAGTTAATAAAAATAAACAATTGGCTTAGTGTTAAGCAACATGTTAAGAAATAAAGTTTAAGCATCAACATGAGAAATAGATATTTCCATTTATCCAGTACATATGAAATGTAAATTGCAAAATAATTAGAAGGGAAACAATTGACATTTACCCCATCTGCCTTTGTACAGGTATCTATTTAGTTCACTATTTAAGATCAGACCTGTCTGATCATAAGGATCTTCTTGGTTCTTAGTAAAACACTGGTACCCAGAAGTAACTGAACACTTTGTGGCATACATTTGGGAAATGTTGATGTCCTGTTTGCAGTATAGGTGTACATCTCAAATTTAAATTCCATATGAATGAGATTTAGGAATCTTGTTAAGATGCAGATATAGATTCATTTATCACAACGACACCAAGGCTGCTGTTCTGCAGGCCTCAGAGTAACCAAGCATTCCAGAGTCTGCCTAGGTCCCATCCCGCAGGCCTTCAGTCAGTGCTCACTCTTAATCAGAATAGTTAGGTCCTGGTGCAGAAAACAGCTCCTTTCTTTCCCTCTTTATTCTCCTTCGCCCTAGCTCAGTCCTACACAGAAACTCTATTTTACCCTGATAAATTGAGCACGTATGTTTGTTCTGTTGGAAGTGTGCCATTTCGGTTGAGTATCCTGAGTCCTGATGGTCTGATTCATGCTTTTGACAGTATTTATTTTAGATTTTAATTTATTTAGCTGCTTCAGTCACACTTATAAATTACCTTTCAGGATGGCTTCTCTTCCTCACAATCACTTTGGCCAGAGACTCACATTTTATATTAAAAAAGCACAAAAGAAAGGAGTAAATGGATGTGTGTGTTTTTTCCCCTTGGAAAAGAAATTTAGTCCTCTAATACAGTCATTTAGAAAATGACTGAATGTGTACTTGGTTTTGTATGCTAAATTAGCCTAAATCTACCTAATTATTTTTTAAGCCTATAATGTTACCATGGAGAGTGTGAGGCCAATACTGCCCATTAATTTCTTCAAGAATGAGCTCAAAAGCTAATTCCAACAAGATGGTGTGAAAAATAAAAAGCATTTTGGATGAGACGTCTTAATAAGAAAAATGGTGAAGAGCTGGTGTAGCTAAGATGGAAAGGCTAAGACAGAGACAGCTGCTCTATACACTGCACAAGAAAACACTCCGATTTTTGGAAAATCCCTAAATTGTTTTATTTGCCGACACACCTAACTGCCCAAAGACAAAATGCGCTGTATGTCTTCTTTGCATTCTCCCAGGTAACCAATAGCTTTCTCAAGGAAAAGTAAGCAACATTTGCTTTCACACTGTCCCCAGCTTTTCTTTCTCTCTCTTCTTGCTCTTATATAAATCAGGGTTTTAATTGAGTGAAATGAATTTATTATACACTCTATTGATAATATAAGTCATGTAATATGCTATGAATCAACTATATGTCTATTATTCTTTGGGGGAAAAAAGGAATAGGTGTTTAGTTCGAAGACTATCCTATATAAAGATGTAATATCCAAATGGTCATTTTGCTGTAAAGCATAATGACCAACCACATAATGACCAGATCATGGATCAGCAGGAGAGTGGGGCAGCGAGCTAAAGAGGGTGGTGGAGAGCTACAGGAGGGGGCAGAACAGCAAGCTATTGGAGGGTGGGGGAGCTACAGGAGAGTGGGCAGCAGGCGGAGAGCTACTGGAGGGCAGCAGCGAGCTACTGGCAAACAGATTCATGCACAGAGCTACTACTGTGTTTCCCCGAAAATAAGATAACTTCCGAAAATAAGACCTACTTCATGGAAACATAATGCATCCCCTGAAAATAAGACCTAGCACATCTTTGGGAGCAAAAATTATTATAAGACACTGTCTTATTTTCGGGGAAACAGGGTAGTTTAAATATAATTATGGTAGCCAGATCCAATATTAAAAGGCTATTGTGGCCGAAACCGGTTTGGCTCAGTGGTAGAGCGTTGGTCTGCGGACTGAAAGGTCCCGGGTTCGATTCCGGTCAAGGGCATGTACATTGGTTGCGGGCACATCCCCAGCAGGTGGTGTGCAAGAGGCAGCTGGTCAATGTTTCTCTCTCATCGACATTTCTAGCTCTCTATCTCTCTCCCTTCCTCTCTGTGAAATATCAATAATATATATATATATATATATATATATATATATATATATATATGGCTATTGTGAAGGTGAGAGCAAATGTCTCCTTTTTACTACAGAAAATCACAATTATATCAACAGGTAACAATCACAAGGAAAAAGTTCTTTATCCTGCTAAAGAGTTTTTTGCATAGTCATGATCCCAACAAAATCTCCTATTTAAACTCAGGGCTTGTATAAATCAGACATGGGACAGGTAATACTTCTCATATATTTTAATTTTTTTTAATCTTCACTGAAGGATATTTTTCCTTTGATTTTTAGAGAGAGTGGGAGAGGGAAAGACAGAAATATCAATGTGAGAGAAACATCTATTGGTTGCCTCCTGCACATGCCCTGACCAGGGTCCAGGCCAGTAAAGAGCCTGCAACCGAGTTACGTGTCCTTAACCGGAGTGGAACTCAGGACCCTTCGCTCCATAGGCTGATGCTCTGTCTACCAAGCCAACCTGGCTAGGGCACTTCTCATATATTTTAATCTCCTACTTTATTTGTCTGTCAGTCCCATAGCAATGCACCACTTGAGGCCGGGGACTTTTTCTCATTCATATTTGTATCTCTTGCACATACACAGAGCTAGGTCATAGTCAGTGAACAAATTTGATTGAGTGGTACTAGAAGGCACAGACTTATGACTCTGAAACCTTCCCCAATGCCATGTCCTTGTCACGATGTTGAAAGAATGAATGAGTCATGAGTCTCAAGCTTACTTAACATTTCTCACATGCCATGATTTATGATCAAGCTAAGTCATGACTCCTCTCTGTTAATCCAATTTCTCAGGATTTTTATTGCTAGCCCTCTCCTAGGAGATGAGTAGTTTATATACTGGGAGTGTTTTTACCACTTCCTTTTTTTTTGCAGCTAATGTGCTGTTATCCATGACTCATTTGATTTTTGCAGAGTTTTCTCTAACACTTGACCTCCCTGGATTTCTCTTCATTCTCTTTGTGAATTTGCCCTTGTGTCATTGGTTGGTCAGAGCCAAATAGTAATACAAAATCAATATTGCATATGAGGAGATGTGGAAAGTGGCTGGAAGTATAAATTTTACATTAAGTTCCTGTCCATACACACTGATACTAATTGGGCATAAATGTAAGATTCTCTGATTCTTATTCACCTCAGTCCTATGTGTGCCTTCCTGAGAGCTACAAGACTCCCAGGCTTTGGGAAACTAACTGGACAACTTTCTGGGAAAGGTCAGGTCTTTAGTCCTACACAGTCAACCAAATGCAAAGCTACCCAGCACCAGTAAAAGGAAAGAATGATGCCTGTGCATGTATAAGATATCAAGAAAAAAGGGAATAGGTGGGCCAGCATGGCTCAGTGGTTGAGCATCAACCTATGAACCAGGAGGTCATGGTTCAATTCCCAGGCAGGGCACATGCCCAGGTTGCAGGCTTGACCCCCATTGTGTGTGTGTGTGTGTGTGTGTGTGTGTGTGTGTGTGTGTGTGTGTCTGTGTGAATTCTCTGCCTTTATTTACACATTTTTAATAATTCTGAATATAATCATCTTGAATACAACCATTAGATAAAGGATATTTAATTCATATCTTCGTGAAAACAGCCAAGGAACATACTGAGAACAATTGAACCCAATCAGCTGTAATGAAGTATGCAATGAACTGTAGACAGCAAACACCAAGCCTCACTACTCAGTGTGGCCCCTGTCTAACCAGCATTGGAATCACCTGGAAACTTGTTAAAAACGTACAAACTAGGGCCTTCCCCAGACTTACTAAATCAGAGTCCCATTCTTAACAAGGTCCCCAGGAAACGTGTAGGCGTATTATGTTTGAGAAGCTACTCTAGCAAGTACATAGTACCTATTGATTACACTGCAGTTCCTTTTCACAAAGAAACTGATGGAGTCTTAACCAGTGTGATTAAAGGGATGTAATTGGAGGACAGGAACACCAGTCTGCCCCACATTCTCTTTTGTGTTTGTGCTGCTCCCAACGTCTACTCTGAATGCGGATTCTTTGGGCTTTCACACTAAGGTTTAGACTTTCCTTAAGTATGCACTCAAATTACAGCCTTTGTGAACTGAGACTACAGCTGATAGCTCTCAACCAGGTAGGTCTATAGTCCAGAGCAATGCCATGCAAAATGAGGGGAGAAGCTTGGCTGCCCATCTGCACATTGCTTCCTACCAGTCTGCAGCATAAGGACCTTGGTATCATGTGCAAGGGAGTTTAAGGAGTTTGTGCCAGAATGTAAATGACTTGCGTCAGGAGGCACACTCTTCATTTTAACTGCTTTATAAGACTTTCTCAATGGAGGCAGCAGTGTGTTGGTCTTCATTCAGGCACGAGCCCCTGGGTATCCTAAGGGGACAAGAACTTTAAGTAGCTCAGGCAAAGAGATTAAGTGCAGACGGTCTCTCTACGTGCTGCCATGTGAATGTACTGAGTCATTCCAAGCTCTTCATGTCATAGCATCCATTGTATTTATTGCTAGGCTCCTAGACTCTAGCCCAGAGATGGGCTGCATTGTGTGTCTGTGGAGTGTATAAAGTGCCTAGGTCCACTCCTGCTGTCCTTTTCTTTTTCCTGGCATGGATCATGAGCTTCCTGCAATGGACATGTGGTTGGTCATGCTGACAGGGTCTTCAGCAGAAGCGAGTGTAGGGACCGATCACAAAAGTATCAACTATTGCTCTATAACAAGGTAGAAATATTGTGATACCCCAGAAAGCTTCAAGAGTAAAATCTTGCATGCCAGATAACACACTTTCTTCCATGTAAAATTTAGAACATTACGGATGCATATGAAATCAATTAGGTTTTCGAGCTAGAGTAAACGGATCAAAATAGATGCACTTTTGAAAGGACAGAGGTGAATTTGAATCACAGAACGCATAGGCACAGAGCAGCTGTAATTTTTAGTAGGTATTCATGTGCTTCTTGAGAAAAGCCTCCTTTCCATTCATTCATGCCAACAAGTTCATTTATCATCTTAAAATGCTTCCGTCGTGATAAGAAAGGGACTAAGTGATGTGATCTAATTTTTCAGACTCGGGAGTTTTAGAGAAAGGTCAAGGTAGTAGTAGAGTGGTCCATTAAAAATAGCCTCTCTAAACTGTCAGCAAAGAGTACATACCAGAGGACGAAGCAATTTAGTTGCTTCCTCCCTTCTTCAAGATCCCTGGAAATAAATATTTTCATTATACATGAGCAATGTAGCCAAATATTTAACCAAAGCTAAAGAAAATCATTTTTCTAACAGTTCGGGTGAACTGCATCCTATCCAGTCACAGGACAAAGAGCGGCGACCTCAAAGTTTGGCCTGTCGAAATCTCTTCTAATTAATAATCAAACTATGGTATGAAGTTACTTGGCGCATCACATTTGTATAATATACCCTTTTAAGAACGCATAAGTTAAACAGCACTGTGTTCGTTAGAGAGAAAGGGCAGAGGAAAAAGAGAAAGATAATGTGGTTTGCTTCGCTTGGGTCTTCAGAGAAAAGAGAAATAATCCAATACTGAGCAGAATTCATTAAGGTAAATAAATGTGCATTCAAGCATCCATTCAATAAACCGAGTCAGTTACTCATTGGACATTGCCCTCTCAGAGTTACTCTCTTCAGGGCTCCTAACTGAATTTTTAAAATTTAAGTCTGACATTGTCACTTTCCTGCTTATAACCTAGCTCTTTCATAATTTTTGGAGCAGTTTTTTTTTTAAAAAAAAAATCAACATTTGGAACAAGCTCCAATTGTCTAGCATGCCCTGAGAACCCCCTGATCCCAGGTATGCCCAATTATCTAACCTTCCTCAACTCTTGTTCCAGCCACCTCATACCTCCCCCTCCTCCACTGCAGCAAGCATCTGAAACAGCCAGGTGCACCTGGTTAGGGTTCTCCCACTCTGCCTGGAATGGGGTCACATCCTCTGAATCCTGGAAGATAGCCTTTCCTTTGTAGACACGTGGCTCAGGCATCATTACCTTCTTTCCCATTTTAGCACATTTCCACACCAATCCACACCACCACTGAAAGGACCCTAAAAATTGAAACCTCGTATTTTTGTAGGGATTAATTGAATACTATATGTAAAGTGTTTAGCACAGTGCCTAAAAATAGTAATGACTATCACTGTACAATATGCTATGATAATTACTCTACTCTGAGAGACAATAATATAACACAGTGGTTAAATAACTAGATTGTAGAGTCAGACTCAATATTGACTGAAACACTTTGTCAGTTTCCTCGCCTGTAAAGTGGGTATAATAATAGTCCCTACCTCACAAGATAGTTGTGAAAACTGAATGAGTTTATTCATTAAAAGTACTTAGTATCTGCCACAAGGCAAGTATTCAATAAATGTTAACAATAACATAATAGAAACAATAACATAATGTATTGATTACCAAGATTTAGCAGTTACCAAATGTTGTTGGTGTTGTCTCACTTAATTACCCCTCTTTCATCTAGATATTGTTACTAGAGTATTATAAAGCAAATTCCGGACATCATCTCAGTTTACTTTTAAACACTTTCTCTAAAAATGATGAGTGCTTCAATAGAACCATACTACCCTTTCCACCCCTATCTTGCATCATTGTATCTCTGGTGTTTTATTGAACTTATTCATATCCCGGTATCTCCTTCTAGGCTCTGAACGTTGCGGTTCTGTTTGATTTATCTTAGCTGCTAGCTCGCTGGCTAGAACATTATCATTCCCCATATGAAAGGTATTTTTTAAAAAGAGAGAGAAGGAAGAAAAGAGGCTCATCTAACAAAGTTATACGGTTGACATTAAAAGATACAAAATAATACAATTCATGCCTGAATGGCACTAAGGCCCCAAATACTGTGGTCCTAGAATGAAGGCAAGGTTTAATTTGCCAACAAGTTGTTATTTCATTGCCTGGGCCAGGTAGAGAGGAAGGAAGAAAAAGTACAAGAGTGTGTCCTTCCGTATCACAGGGTGTCAGAGTGTTTACTTTAGAGTCTGTATCTACCAATCATTTATTATAGTATTTATGATATCATTTTCTGGAGGACTGCAGTCTTTAAAGCCTTGTGATATCTAGTATGAAGTTCAAAGGTCACATTGATGGGAAAAAATATCCCATTTAAAAAAAATTAACATTCCATGTTATAGGATTATGTCTTAAGTAAGAATATATCTGTTAAGAACAGTGGAACCAATTTGTAAGTATTTATAAAAATACTAATGATGCGGAAATTTTACAGTGACCTCCTGGTTCATAGGCCGATGCTCAACCACTAAGCCATGCTGCACGGGCAGACTATTGGTTATCTTTAAAATGTATGCTTTACAAAGTGTTAATATGAAAAGAGTAAAATGGAAAAGCATGAATTAGCTTGTAACTAGAAATCTTTTTCATTCTTAATATCTTTTGTTCTTCTGGAAATGTAAACTGAGCTCAGTAATATTTAAACCATATTAGACAAGCCAGTTGCGGGGAGGGGGGGGGATAGCTAGAATTTACTGAGCATTTTTAAATAATTTTGAAAGATTGGATATTATGCAGCATTCTGTCTATAAACCCAATTTTAGTACTTGCTTAAAATGAATGCAAACCTTTTGATTCATTCAGATCTATCATATAATTTGGGGGGCTTAAAGGCTGTTTTTTAAATTTTTTTAAAATTTGTTTCCCAGGTGTGCAATGACACCTTCAGTTTATTTAGTCTTAGAGTTGCTTCTTTGCTTTTAGCATCACCCTGGAAAAGGCAAGTAACGGGATAAGTATAGGTTCTCTCACATTTATTGCTTCTGCCTATCAGTATTCTAACTACTTCTCGAGCACTCTTAGATGACTCAGAGTCAGTGCCATGAATACTGATGATAGGAGATGAGGCCAGGGAGGGAACTTAGTGTAGTTCCATCTGTCTTCCTGCTTTTACTTTTCTTCCAACTAAGAACTTAAGGGCACCAGTTAGGAGAAAAGTCTGGTGATCAGAGGGAATTCATTAACCTTTGAAGCTGTGACAGGCTAATGAGCCATGCAGTCTGCAAGGGCACTCACCTCTGGCTTGCGGGACAGCGTTTCCAATTATCAGCATTTCCCTGGCACTTTAAGTTGTAACTAAATATTCTCAAATAGGTATTGCAAGAACATGAAAAGTAACATATGTATTATCTTTTCAGGGAAATAGCTTCTCATTTATATAGAACACATTCTACTTTAAATCTTGTATTTATGGAACTTCAAAATTCACACATTTGATAAGGTGGTTTCTTTCTTGAGACTTTCCCACTAGAGTATAAAGATGGAATTTTTTTTAAATATCTTTGATTGATGGTAAAAATCTCCCATTTAAAGAAAAATTAACATTCCATGTTATAGGATTACGTCTTAAGTAAGAATATATCTGTTAAGAACAGTGGAACCAATTTGTAAGTATTTGTGAAAATACTAATGATGCCTTTTAAATGAATATTTATTCATAATTTACAAAGATTTAGTAACTCAACTGTGCATTGTTCCAAGAGAAATAAACTCTGAAATAAGATGCCTTTGATCTTTACGGAGCGTGCAGTCTTTGGGGAGACATGTACACAGAATCAAACAAGTCAGATGATGATGATCAACACATCTATAATAATAAAAGCCATACTATGCTAATAGACCAGACAGCTGAACGACCTTCTGCATGTCCTTCTCGGGCCGAGGCAGCCTTGGCTGCAAGGGCCAAGCCCCTCGCACAAATTTGTGCACCGGGCCTCTAGTAGTTGTTATATAAAGAAAAAATAATGGGGGCATGAGAGGGAACTTGATTTTTTTCTGAGAAGCTAAGGAAAATATCCTGGATGAGAAAACATCTGAGCTGAAGATTGAAAGGTACCAGTGCAGAGAACATTCTCAGATGAAGAAACAGGAGAGCATCGTGGCCAGAAGAAACATGGACAGATGTTAAGGAGGTGTGTATGTAGCAAATAGCTGTGGAATATTTAAGGAGTGGTTGCCAGACCAAGACTGCTCAAGTGTAATGGTGAAGGTGCGCTGGGCCCCACTGGTGCTGGCCATTTGGTGCAGATGTGTGCCACCTCTGAGGTCACCCATCTCACCTGGAAGGCTACCTATGTCTCTCTCCTTCAGTCATCAGGTACTTCCTTCCTGAAGCTGCAGAGGCTATGGTAAGATTGTACTAGCCACTGTTTCTTTCATAGAGTTTAATTAATAAATGTATTTTAAAATGGATTTTCAAATATACATGAGTGTCTATAAATCCTTGGTTCCATTGCAGTGTTTAATTTTTTCCTTCTTTCACAAATACCGCATTGTTCTAATGACTGTACCTTTATGGCATTGATGCTGATAAATGACAGTGTCATCTGTTTTCAAAATATTTGTCACTTATATGCATTTACTCCTCCCAAGAAATATATAGAATCAGCCCCTCAAGTTCTAAAAAGGTTCTTTTAAAAAATATATTTTTTCTATTGACTTCTTTACAGAGAGGAAGAGAGAGAGATAGTTAGAAATATCGATGAGAGAGAAACATCGATCAGCTGCCTCCTGCACACCCCTCACTGAGGATGTGCATGCAGCCAAAGTATATACCCTTGAACAGAATCGAACCTGGGACCCTTCAGTCTGCAGGCAAATGCTCTATCTAGTGAGCCAAACTGGTTAGGGCAAGTTTCTTTTGAAGGAGCTGAATTTTGGCTGTCAATGCAATGAACTTACAAATTAATATGATGAAAACTGATAACATGAAAATGATTATCTCTTCCTTACTACAATATGGTTTGTCTTTCCATTTACCAAAGTCTTTCAAATATTTCACTCCAGTTTTAATTTTCTTCTTAAAAGACTTGCACAATATATGCTAAGCTTATTTATAATTTTTTTCATTGCTTTTTAACCTTTAATGAGATCTCAAATTCCATTAAATTTTCTAATTGGATACTGCTGATACATAGAAAAACTATTTGTGTTTGCATGTCTTATTTATAATTGCTGTATTCAACTCTAGTATTAGTTTTGTAGTTTTAAAATTAGTTATCTTGGAATTTTTCTTAGACATTCATACCAAGAAAATTGTTAGTTTTATTTCTCTCTTTGCAATATTTATACTTTTTAATTACAATGTCTCATTTTGTATGCATGTGTGTATAATGCAAACTAATAGTGATAGTCTTAATTTTCTAATTCCTGGTTTTAATTGAAATGCTTCCAATGTTTCATCATTTAGAATGCTCTTAAACAAAAGTTTGATTTTTATTGTAATTTATTTCACCCACAAATTTATATGACACTTGGGCTAGTACTGAACTTTAGGTCTCCAATACTTTGTGTGAACTCTCTAGCATCTTTCCAAACACAGGATCCCATGTTTCAGAGAAGTCTGATGCCAATCTGAGTCATTCCATTTGGTAGCTTGTTAGGGTTCTCCACTTTTTCCTTGTTAATTTCTAGAGTTGTCTTTATCCTTGGCGTTCAAATATTTCTTCTAAATGCATATGGATTTGGAATTAAAGTGGTTAGACAAAACATCAAACTCCAAGTTAAATTTAAATTCAGGTAAACAATGAATATAAAACTGTCTTAAAAGTGTGTATTTTTATTTGCAAATCTGACAGTCTTTATTGGGTATATATATAGTTGTTGTTATTAGTACTATTACTACTGTTTGGCACTTTGTGGGCTGTTTTGAACTAAAGAACTAACTTTTTCAGCTTAGTGAAATATTTTTTTAGTATTTCTTTGATATCTTGTACTGGGTCAGAAAACTGGTTCTTAAAATCTTTGTGTCTGTTGAACATAGTGCTAACTTTATCTCACAGACAAGCTATTCTTAATTTGGTTATGTGCCTTAGAACAGTACAAAAACTGTGGGTTTCATTTTCCTTTATTCTTTATCCTTGCTTTCTGGAAAAACAGATACTGTTCTGTATTTCTCATAATTTTTTATTAAATTTATATATTTTTTATTTTTTGTCTTGCATATTTGGGAACTGTCTTAGCTATATCAATTGATTTAGACTTTCCATTAAAATTTAAAATTTTTAAATTTAGTTTTAATTTATAAGATTTTTTTTTCTTGATCTTAGGTTATCCCTTTTTCTTAGCACTTTGCTCTTATTTATGACTTTTGACATTACTTTTTGTTATTTAATTTTGGGGACTAGTTCTGTTTAGCCTGTTTTCTCCTTTTACATGAAGGTATTGGTTTTCCTCCAATTCTGGTGACTCATGGTTATTCATTCTTATTTATAAGCATCTATGTTTATAAATGAAGAATTGGGCTTACTAATATAGGTAACTACAGTTGTTTTTTGTTTGTTTTGTTTTGTTTTGTTTTGTTTTGTTTTGTTTTTTAACATAATGGTGAAAATCTGATTTTCCAATAAGCTTCTCCCCTGAATAGCAGAGGGAAACTCAGGATCTCTAGAAATGATTTCTGGGCATGCTGGTCTTCCTTTGTTATGCAAGTGGAAGGCATCAGAGAAACTGAACCCCTTCATAGCTATCAAATTACTGCCAATGATTATTACTACAGGTGGTTCTGTTGCAAGGGTGCTTGAGAATCACATACAATGGTCCTTAGCACTTTCACTCTGTTCAGCATTGTCTGCAAAAGTCAGGAAAAGGCACATGGGTCATGCATGGTGTTATTTTCCATCTGTGGGAGTAGATTTTTCTTTCCTCCTTTGTATTCAACTTAGAAAAGAATTAGTGGTCAAGCTGAAAATATAGAACCTTACTTATATAATTCAGTTTCTTACAAAAGGATTATATATGAAAATTGACCCAATGTACTAATGAGAGTGTAAATGAACTTTAAAATATCTTTTCCTCAAGATGTTGGATTATCCCACCCTTTTAAACTAAATGGTACAATTTACCTACTCTGAAGATATATATTGAACTTAAATTTTATTTATTTCATGCAATTCCTTACCTTTCTCATTTTTGTCTCTTTTTTAAAAGCACACTTTTCAAATCTGAAATACATTCTGAGTATTTCTTTCAAGTTAAAATGGTGCTTTGTGGTATCAAAAACAAGAAAACTTTTATCTTTCTACTTGCTATAGTTAGGGTATGACCCATTTATTGATGGTTCAAGATGAAACTTCAGCCATCACTCTGTATTCTAAACAGCTAAGTAGAGAAGGGGGATAGGGAAACATAATGGCTGCATGCTGCTTGTTTTTAAGAAAACTTCTCAGTGTCCAAAAACAGTATACCCTCTGGCTGGTGTAACTCAGTTGTTTGGACATCGTCCCATGCACCAGGAGGTTATAGGGCACACATCCGGGGTATGAGCTAGATCCCCAGTGGGAGGCAGGGAGGAAACAGCTGATCAATGTTTCACTCTCACATTGATTATATAATCAATATATATATATATATATATATATATATATATATATATATATATGCCCTGGCTAGGTATATCAGATAGTTAGAGCATCATCCTTACATGCCAAGGTTACAGGTTCCACCCCCGGTCAGGACACTTAAAAGAATCAATCAATGAATGTGTAAATAAGTGGAACAACAAAGCAATGTTTCTCTTTTGCACTCGCTCTAAAAGATCAATAACATACCTGCTTATATGGAATTTAGTCACATGCCACATCTTGCTGCAAAGAAAGCTGAGGAATGTAGACCTTATTCCAAATTATGAATAGGGATAAACTATTCCAAGGAAGGACTGGAGTGGAAAGATCATGCAGAGGAAAAAATGGTCCTTGATGAAAACAGACATGGATATTTCATTCAGAGACACGGCCTGGACTGTAAGACACAACCATCATAATGTTAGACTCTAAATACTGAAATTGGGGTCCAATAACACTTTGTCTTTTGCCTCCAAAAGAATGGAGCTGAGTATGAAAGAGGAGCTCAGTGAATGTCACTCTCATTATCGCAGTTATTTTATGCACATTGATTTTGCCTTCAGAAATTTTACCTTTTGGAAAGCCATACCACTTAATTATTTCTCTCCCTTCAAAATATCATGAAGTATTTAATTTTCCTCTCACTTCAATTTTTCTAAGATTTTAAGAAGCTACGTCAAATCAGCTGCTTTTATAATTAAAATAGTTAAGTGGATGAATAACCTAATTGCCAAGCTAAGAGATACCTACAGTTATTTTAAGAGGCAATTATAACGTTAATGGTTCTAATAATTGTTACAGTTCAATGAAATAGGTTTTCTATGGATACGACTAGAAAAGCAAATGAAAACAATGAGAGTCTCATTGTTTTTCAAAGGGTGATTTCTCATATATTTGGCTTTTCATTTTAGAAAAATATTAAGATTAGAAAAACAACAACTTTGTGTAGGTTTTGAAATCCTAACCAAAAGGACAAGATATTATTCAATAACTGCTTGCTACTCTTGCTTAATTACTCCTTTGAAACCTACTTTCTTACTTAGAGTAGCATTCTAGTCTCTCTCCATATTCCTTCTACAGATTATCACACAGCAATCTCAGCTAATCTTCTGTGGTCACTCCAGCATCATTAGTTCATTTATATTAATATTCATTGTGATCTTGAGCTCAGCAACTTCTTTTCTTGTTTCAAGACCAAATGTTGTCCTGTATCTTTCATTTCAAAATCCTGCAAAACTCTCCTCCCTTCGCTAAATATGTACTTGGTCTCTAAATCCCAGGGCGGCCACCGAATCCGATGTGTGCCTGTATCCCAGGTCCTTCTTTTTACCCAGCATGCAAAAACAATTGCTCATTTGAAAGTGAGCAGTCCAGCAAAATATCCTATCAAATATTAGAACAACAAATATTAGAGCACAAATCCTATCAAATATTAGAATAACTGCTAAACCACTTTCAACAACTGAAAAATTATTGCTTTACAATGCAAAATTCAATGGAGACCCAGATGAGAAACCTTATGTTCAAATGCATTAAATTCTCATTTCACATCACATTTCAAAATAAATGTAGGTCTTTATTCAGCATTTTGGTTTTGATTTACAAGCAAAAAGGTAACACTAAAAATAAATTAATTTGGGTGGCATGCAACATATAAATAAATATTTTTTAAAAAAAACGAGGGCAAATAAGTGCTTTATTTTCTCTCAGGGTGAATAGTAAATTAGCAAAGATCAATGTTCCCTGGAGAATGCTTTTGCCTGGGGTCTGAAAATACATTTGAGCATCAAGCATTTTCTACAGCCCTATCCTGTATAATAAAAGCCTACGTGGCGTCATGCCCTTGTGTGATGTCATCACAAGATGGCTGCCATAAGCTGGCCATTTGCACAGCAAAGGCAGGGCCCGGTGGCCACTCTGTGTGGTAAGGCCTAGGGATACCATGGCTCTGTGTGGTGCGGAGGAGGCCCGTTCTGGTGTCTCTGCCACCTAGCATGGAGGAGGCTGGTCACGGCAGAGGAGGTGGGTCACGGCAGAGGAGGTGGGTCACGGCAAGGGAGGGCAGTTGTGGGTGATCAGGCCAGCAGGGGAGGGAAGTTGGGGGTGATCAGACCAGCAGGAGAGAAGTTAGGCATCAATCAGGACAGTAGGGGAGCAATTAGGGGCAATTAGGCTGGCGGGCAGAAGCTGTTAGGGGCAATCAAGCAGGCAAGCGGTTAGGAGCCAATTGTCCCAGATTTTGAGAAGGATGTCAGACATCCCTCAAGGAGTCCCAGATTGGAGACAGTGCAGGCCAGGTTAAGGGACACCCTCTCCCACTGTGCACAAAGTTTGTGCACTGGGCTCTAGTAGAAAATATTACACATACACATATATACATGGCAAGTTTTTCCAATTTTTGTAGGTTCTATTATGATGAGTAAAACATTTAATTTTTAGTAATCTTTTGTCAAGCTGACAAAACTGAGTTGATTTCCCTTAACAACTTTTAAAATTTCAACCAAGTGAATGTCAAAAATATTTAAAAGAGCTATTGAATGTATGCAAACATATAGCTAAAGGGATGTCCAGTGTTACTACTAATTATCATGGTGAAAATGTGAAGCAGCCTTAAAAAAAAGAGTTTGATTAAATAAATTACCATTCATCTATAATTTTGTCATTTTACATTCAAAGACCACAGGTCAATTTCAAAAGAATGGGAAATATTGCAAAGAAGCATTAGCAGCTGTGTTGTAGGATACAGCCCTAGCTCCCATCCTCTCTTCTTAAGAGTCTCTTTGTACAAAGCTCCGAAAGATGCCAGAGTCGCTACCCTGTTTCCCCGAAAATAAAACAGTGTCTTATATTAATTTTTGCTCCCAAAGATGCGCTAGGTCTTATTTTCAGGGGATGTCTTATTTTTCCATGAAGAAGAATACAGTACACATTTATTGTTAAATGAAAATAAAGGAAAGTTATTACCTGTATACGGTACGGTAGTACGCTAGTTGTCAACACAAACCAGACAAACTGTGAATCCCACAGTATCAAGAATTTTCTCATTTATTCAATGATAATCATGTCATCATCTTCTGGAACATCATCATAACAATCCAATTCCTGAATTTCCTGGTGAATTTCTTGTGACTCCATTTCTTTCAGAATCAGTGGACCAAATCTCTCATGTTTAGCGATAGCACTGTCTTTAAGTGAGTACTTCTTGTCAAGGTAGCCTGCTGGCAGTGCATTTGCAATGCAACTGTCAGTGATTTTCTCCCATGAATTCTTCACCCAAGTCACAACTTGTTGCAGTTTAGGTTTCCCAAAGTTTCCACGCTGATTTCTCTCCATCCACACAGCAGTGACGTCAGGACTCCGCGTAACTTCACTGGTTGCTAGACGCCAGTCGGGGCTTCCCTAGAGACCAGTTTATGGTAAATTAATTTTCATTCTGAGACAGAGCCTGGGGGGCCTTATTTTCAGGGGGGGGTACCTTATATTTCACTCAGAAGGAAACCTGTGAGTAGGTCTTATTTTCAGAGGATGTCTTATTTTCGGGGAAATACGGTAGTTTCTCTCTAACTTCACTTCCGTAAGCTGAGACACTCTGTACAGCTTTTCAGTCACTGTAATAAATGGAGCATCTCCCACAACCATAACAGTAGACAGGGAGCTCATATGGGGTAATAGACCTCTCAACTACCAAAGGATAAGAGTAATTGTAATGATCAAACATATGACAGCTCTTTCAGGAGTATGTGAAAAATGCCATTCAAATAATGACTCGTATTAGAAAGTCAGATGAATCATGGTTTTATATAATTTGTGACAGTTTTACAAAATGCAATTTTCATCTATATTGAAAATTAAAGTGAGGAAACCCTATAAGAATCTTTGCATAGCTGAACCGACATGACGTATGGGTCATGCAGCCTCACTTGGTTAGTATTCTGTCGTCCTTTCAAAAAGAACTTATTAAGTTAACTCAATGCAGCTTTGCGCCGCCTGGGATATAAATCTGTTGATCTTTTGGAATTTTGGCTGAGGTTGACTGTAGTTCCTTAGTAAGTGAATTAGCAAGCATCTATTTTTCTTCTTGGCAACCTCTCTGTAAAATGCGTCTTTACCTCTATCAAATTTCCTTTTCCCAATAGTTCCCACTTCTCTATCACCACTTTGTCTTCTCTCTCCTGACTCAGAATTTTTGAGAAATTCTGGAGTAACCAGGTCTCCAAGGTTAGAAGAAATAGCAGTGCCCTCCATGGCTAACATTGCATGTGTCCCCAAATAGTCCCCAAAGTTTTAGTTGCTGTATCATTGAAAGCATTCCTGACAGCTAGCCATTGGCTCAGGCTGTGATTTCTGGGCCCAGATGTTCTAGTCATAGGACATAGATTTATTTTTCTCTTTACATTACTCATGCTAAAGGAACAACCCCCCAATCTATGTGGAACAATACTTTCATCAAAAATAAATGTATAACTGTATACATCTGTTTTTGCATACATTTATTTTTTATGAAAATAGTGGTCCACCGGTAGGAACTGGGTAGAGGAGGGTCATGGGAGGAAAAAGGGAGGACATCTATAATACTCTCAACAATAAATATTTTTAAAAGAAACAAAGGGCCATTAAAAAGACTTTTGAAATGAAAAAAAATAAATGTATGAAAATTAAATTAAGTTAGAGCAGGCTATAAAATACTGGTCCCAATTTGTTTATGATTATCGCATGACAGCAGACACAGCCTACTATGACAAATTGTTATAAACAGTTTCAAGGCTTACCCTTAATTGGTGCGCTTACGTTGTCACAGATGATTAATAAACAGTTTTCTGACTGGCATTGTTCCATGGACCACTCTTTGAGGGATAATGACTGAGGAACATGGGACTGTTTATATCATTGTGGGCTCTGTAAGAGGCAAACACCCTGAAGTTTCAAGAACACAAAAGTGGAATACTGTGGAGTCATTTTAAATGAATATTAACAGAGAATATTTAAGCGTGTACAGAGATCTTTCTTTCCCATAGCCTATCATAAAGTAGAGATGTGTCAGAGTTAGAAAGAAGTATGACCCCATTTTATTCAAGGACAATAACATGGTGAGTCAGGAAGTATAAAAAGAGTTACTTCCAGATGATGGATTTATGAGGGATATTTTTTCCTTTTGTTGTTAATATTTTCTTCTCTATATATTCTAATTTTTGTACCACGATCATGTATTTCTTTTATTAAAATATTAGCACTCATAGAATGGGTTATTATTTTTAAATTGATCATGTATCAATATTTTCATATTTTAATTCAAGGTGTATCACTGCACCTCTATATGCTTTGATAAGTAGCTACATTAGAACCTCCATAAATAAAGCACACAGCCTTAAAATGTGACAAAATGTAGGTGCCTAACAAGCATTTATTGTCTAGAAATGGAAGGGTTGATGCTATTTGGTTTTTATTTTCAAAGTAGTTCGTTTAAAGATGAATTTTCTTAAATATCAGCAATTTCATCTGGCCTAACCTAACATTGAGTGGAGTTATATCTAAGTAATATATCCATTTTCCTTTTTATAACTAACAATCCTATGACCATAAGTTCTTTATTAATTAATCCTGTTTCCCTAGAGCAGGCCTTTGACATGTCTAGGACAAAACTCAGCCAAATGTCAGAATAGGGAGGACAAAAACAGCTCAACTGAAATGTATCAACCAAATCCAATTTAGATGAATTTATTTCTTCTGCGACAGAGAGCACTTATGAAATTGATATTTGTAAATTAGAAAGTGTAGGATATTAATAAAAAGTACTAAATACATTGTGTGTGTTTTTTTAATAGCAAAGTACTTAGTGCTCTTGTACCTTTTTAATCTGGTATTAATCTGTGTGGAACAAGGCAAAATAGCCATGCACTTCCTCAGTAGATTATTCTAGTGTTCTTTCATTTGAAAAGGGATTAATAAGCCTGAAAAGGGATTAAAAGCCCAAGCCTTTCCTTTAAAGTTTTGGATTTGTATTTAAAATTATATGTTTTATGTTGAGGTTAAAATTTCACTAATACACCCTCACCTCTCTTATTAAAATCTCTTGGTCAGGGTTCAAGGAATTATTAGCAGAAGCAGAAGCAGAAAAATACACCTTTCAAAACCAATTAATCCTTTGTCCCACGCACCAAAGAGATGGTGATGGGGGGAGAGGGACTCAAAGCAGGAGCTACCAACAGTGCTTCCTTCCTCTCCTTTTTCCTGGGGTTCAAAGGCAAAGTAGGAAAAGACCCATCTCACTGCACCAGTGGGGAGTGTTTTGTTTGTTTGCTTGTTTATTTGTTTGTTTATTTTAAGGAAAGCACTCTCCTACATCAGCAAGCTTGGAGAGAGTGGTCCAAATTGCCCTTCCCTTTTCTTTTTCTTATCAGCAGAGACAAAACCCAGAAAGTAACACCTACATTACGCAAGAATCCTAGGTCACTCATGCTTGGGATAAGTACCATGCCTCATTTGCAACCCCCTTCCCTGCATGCTGGCACACAATGAGGGGCCCAACCTCCAGTGACTCCTTTCATATTTGCTTCTTGCACCCTACATGCAGCAAGTGCGTCATCAGGCCCCCAGCAGAGGACTGCCTGGAAAGAAGAAGGTTCTAGGGATCCAGCCCAATGGATGGAAAGTTACACTACACACAAAAATAAACTCAAAATGGAGAAGGGATGGGATAAAATATGGAAAACCATAAAAATCTTAGAAGAATCCACAGGCTGCAAAATATCAGACATGTGTTGTAGCAATATCTTTTACCATGCCTCATTTGCAACCCTCTAGGACAGTGGTCCACAAACCGCTGCTTGCGAGCCACATGCGGCTCTTTGACCCCTTGAGTGTGGCTCAGCATTAGAATCACTTCTTAAAAATAGACTCTCCCAGGCCGAAAACCGACTTCTGCGCATGGGCCACAAAGTTGCAATCATGCTGTATGTGCACGCCCACACGTGGTATTTTGTGGAAGAGCCACACTCAAGGGGCCAAAGAGCCGCATGTGGCTCGCGAGCAGCGGTTTACGGACCACTGCCCTAGGGCAATGGAAGCTAATGAGAAAATAAACAATGGGACTACATCAAAATAAAAAGCTTCTGCACAGCAAAGGAAACTATAAACTAAATAAGAAAACCCACTGCATGGAAGAACATATTTGCCAATGTTATCTCCGATAAAGGTCTAATCTCCAAAATTTATAGGGAACTCATACATCTTAACAAAAGGGAGGTAAACAATCTAATTTAAAAATGGGCAAAGGACCTAAGTAGACACTTTTCAAAAGTGGACATACAAAAGTCCAAGACACATATGAAAACATGCTGAAAGTCACTAATCATCCGAGAGATATAAATAAAAATGACAATGAGGTACCATCTCACACCTGTCAGAATGGCGATCATCAACAACTCAACAAACAAGTGCTGGTGAGGATGTGAGAAAAAGGAACCCTCCTGCACTGCTGATGGGAATGCAGAATGGTGCAGCCGCTGTGGAGAACAGTATGGAGTTTTCTCAAAAAACTAAAAATGGAACTCCCATTTGACCCAGTAATCCCATTTCTAGAAATATATCCCAAAAAATCAGAAACACCAATCAGAAAGGATATATGCATCCCTATGTTCATACCAGCGTAATTTATAACAGCCAATATTTGTAAATAGCCTAAGTTCTCATCAGCAGATAAGTGTATTAAAATTTGGGGTACATCTACACAATGGAATACTATGCTGCTGTAAAAAAGAAGGAACTCTTAGCACTTGCAACAGCAAGGATGGACATGGAAAGCATTGTGCTAAGTGAAATAAGCCAGTCAGAGAAAGATAAATATCACATGATCTCACTCATTTGTGGAATATAATGAACAACATAAAGTGATGAACAAAAATAGATCCAGCCCTAGCTGGTTTGGCTCAGTGGATAGAGCGTTGGCCTGTGGACTAAAGGGCCTGCACGTGCCCGGGTTGTGGGCTCGATCCCCCACAGTAGGGGACGTGCAGGAGGCAGCCAACTAATGATTCTCTCCCATAACTGATGTTTCTATCTCTTTAGCTCTCTCCATTCCTCTCTGAAATCAATAAAAATATCTTTAAAAAATGGTAGATCCAGAGACATAGAAGCATCTGACAGACAGTCAAACTTCAGAGGGAAAGCAGGAGGGGGAAGGGGTGACAAGAGATTAACCAAAGCACTTGTATGCATGCATATAAGCATAAGCCATGGACACAGACAGTAGGGGGGTGAGGGCATGTGCTGGGGGTGGAAACAGCTGGGAAGAGGTCAATGGGGGGAAAGGGGGAAGAAGACACATGTAGTACTCTAAGCAATAAAGAATTTTTTTAAAAGTTGGTTCTTACCACACAAATGATATAGGAAAGTGGTCGGCAAACTTATTAGTCAACAGAGCCAAATATCAACAGTACAATGATTGAAATTTCTTTTGAGAGCCACATTTTTTAAACTTAAACTTCTTCTAATGACACTTCTTCAAAATAAACTCGCCCAGGCTGTGGTATTTTGTAAAAGAGCCACACTCAAGGGGCCAAAGAGCCTCAGTTTGCCGACCACGGATATAGGATAACAACAAATGTCCATGCTATACTCTTTGTGAAAGGGTTGCAAGAAAGAAAGGCTGTAAAAAGTATAAATGTCATGAAATAATGAATATTAATTTCCAAAAGTTGTGGTTAAATTAACCAAAACCACAGCAGAAATTTATTGCTGAATCCCAGCCCATTTGCAGAGAATTAAAAGGCAATGCAATGTGAATGAAGCTCAGGGGGAATTTGTCACCTAAGCTTTGAATGCTCCTGCATTTATGAACTGGTTTTTTAAAAATATATATTTTATTGATATTTTACAGAGAGAAAGGAAGAGAGATAGAGAGCTAGAAACATCAATGAGAGAGAAACATCGACCAGCTGCCTCTTGCACACCCCCTAATGGGGATGTACCCGCAACCAATGTACCGTATTTGCCGGCGTATAAGACGATTTTTTGGCCCTGAAAAATACGTATTTGCCGGCATATAAGATGACTGGGCGTATAAGATGACCCCCTAACATTTCCACTAAAAATACAGAGTTTGTTATATACTCGCCGTATAAGACTACCCCCCACTTGGAGGCATATTTTTCAGGGCCAAAGGGTCATCTTATACGCCGGCAAATACGGTACATGCCCTTGACCAGAATCGAACCCAGGACCTTTCGGTCCACAGACCGATGCTCTACCACTGAGCCAAACCGGTTTCAGCTATGATGAACTGTTTTACCACCAGCCTTCACTGATCTTGCTTGATCTCCACCAAGAAAGATAGAGGTTTGGATACGCAAGGCAGCACTGACACAAAATTAGCTCTAGGAATAAGAAGATCCAATGAAGGAATTATTAAACTCAAAAACAACTAACCAGTTCTTAGTGAAATTCCTGATGGATGCATTTAAAGGTTGATTCTGGACTTTGCCACAAAACTATGCCTTGTATTTATTTTACACACACACATGCACACACAAAAGGCTCTTGAAAGGAAAGTTTTTGAGAGCTAAATTTGTCACCTACATAAGTGGGTTGCATTTTATTGTCTTCAAACAAAAAAGAACAGTTTTAGATACATTGGACTGACGGTTCTTTTGAAACTAATGGTTCAATATCTCAAATCAGGTTCATTTCAAAAGGATTTCCATTTATGAGAGAGATTGTGGCTTTCCTGTCAGGCTTCTCGGGGAATATTTATTTTATTATTTCTAGTACAATTCCGGTTGAGCTGCCTCAGAGTACCAAGTGGAAATTGTTTCCATTGTCATTGAGATAAAGAATGATTTCATTTCCAAAAATTCCAAATTGTGTTTAGTTGCGGTGACTATAACAGAGACACAAACCTGCAGCAGTATAATAGCAACGTGGAACTACTCTGAAACATATGATCCATCTCTCATTTATTTAGCCTGTGAGATATTGAAATGCCAAACATTACATACATATGCCCTTCCCAGCTTAGCACATCCCAATGTAACTTGGTTACAACATATGTTAAAAAGGATGGTTGTTGTTTTTTAAGACTAGGAATTTTCTTCATGGGATCTTATTTTAAAGGACCCATCTGGGGTTATGGTTTTGCCTCTTCTATCCTACCGTGCCTAGCAGAAAGCACTGGTGTTGAAGGAAGGCTAGTTAGGATGGAGAACTGGCCTTGTTTGCCTGCCCTTGTATTCAGACTCTCACAGTGGGTTCTCATCCGATATTTGCTGAATGCTTTCCTATTTGCAATTTTCAAATTCTTAGCCCGGCATTCAAGACTCTTCATTTCCTCTAATCCAGCCTTTTGCCCCATCTCTCATTGCTTCTTCTCACGTGCCATATGATATCACTGACTAAAACCTGGACTTACCTGAGTGGGTCCTGTTTTTTGTTTTGTTTTGTTGTTTTTTACAGAGAGGAAGGGAGAGAGATAGAGAGCTAGAAACGTCAACGAGAGAGAAACATCAACTGGCTGCCTCTTGCACACCCCCCATCGGGGATGTGCCCGCAACCAATGTACATGCCCTTGACTGGAATCGAACCTGGGACCCTTCAGTTCACAGACCGACGCTCTACCACTGAGCTAAACCGGTTTTGGCCAGGTCCTGTTCTTAATACTGTCTGCCTCTAGGGAGCTTCCCTTGCTATTTTTCACCAGCCCAGAGCATCAAACTGAATTACTTCCAGGATCTTTTCTAGTTGAATGACTACGATTCAAGAAAATACCACTTCCTATGTGAAACAGTCTTTGATTCCTCCAGCTGAATATCATCTTTCTTGTTTAGTTCCCTTCTCTTATTGTTCATGCCATGTTACATATTTGTATCCATGTCTTGTGTTCCCTGCTACATTTGCAAGTTCTCTGAACAATGTTGCATTTTTTTTACATTGTGTCTCCTACAACCCCGTGACAGCACCCTGCATTCCGAACGCTTCCTCTTATGACTGGATTGCAGTGAATTACTGAGCAACACCCTGGACCAGGGATGGGGAACTGCTTTTCTGCCAAGAATCATTTGAGTGTTTATATCATCATTTGTGGGCCATACAAAATTATCAGCTTAAAAATTAGCCTGCTAGATTTGTCCAAACATTTAATTAACTCATCCCTAACGCCTAGGCAGGGCCAGACCAAATGATTTTGTAGGCCCGCGGGCAGGACAATCCCCACCCCTGCCCTAGACAATGCAGGACTTCTATGCAATAGTGTATTCACCAGATTTTCCTCTCCTGGGTGTTGGAGACTCTCAGACAGAAGTAGCTCAGAGAAGCAGCTCTTTCCTGGTCCCAATTCAGATCGTGCCCTGCTTTGCCACCTCAGCCCTTTTCCTGTGTGGATGGTAAGGGAGTGTCTGCTGTTCAGAAACCTCTGTTACACTGAGTGCACACATTGTAAGTCTTCCTGTCAATAGTTGTTCAATGAAGTTTTAGTTCTTAAAGTGAAAGCTTTCTGCCTCGGCTACATGGAGGTTATTAACTATAGCTGCTCTTTCTAGATCTAAATATGATTCACACACCATGCAACCCCAGAAACGGACAGGTGCAACCCTCTTTTCTGACTCTTTAATACAGCATTTCCCTGTGGAAACAGTCACATGGAGCCACTCGATGTGAAGCGCCTTTGTGAATTATCCAAGCCTGGAGTAAGAAAACATAATGTTTAGATCCAAGGCTTGAAAGAGTCACACACATAATTTTCAAACACACATTCCTCTCATTCTTTTGAACACCTACCATGCAACAATTTCCATGCATATCATCTTATCAATCTCTGAATAATTCTAAACATATTTTTTTAAATTGAAGCATAAAATTAAGTAGAACTAAGTCTAACCATGGTGAATGGTTAACCTAGGTCGTAAAGCTGCTAACAGGATTTAAAGGCAGGTACCGAACTCAGAGTCTAGAGGCCGTAGGGTGACACCAGGGTGTCAAGATTTGTCAACGGTGGTGGCACAAAACTCATGCTTCTCTGAGTCTCATCCATGTGCTTCTCCCGGGGAGAAGCCATCCTCTACTAATGCTGGCTTGTCAGCGACTTATCAGAACATTATCTTGTTCTCTCAGCCACCGGTTTTCACTCCGCAAATCCTACCAGTTAAAGGGACTGGCTTGCTCAGGTTCAGCTTAGCCTTCTTGTCACGGGGCCTTGCAGAGTCGTCATCCCCGTGCCTGTGAGAGGAAACTGCAGAGGAAGGCCTTGATCCTCAGAGTGAGTTCTGTGGACCAGGGCATTAGTGTTAGAGTTATACTAGTGTGATGTCTGATTTGTATTTTAAGGATTTAAAACAGTGTGAGAATCATTATTTGTGTGATTTAAAATAGGAGTGAAAGCATTTACTTTTAGGAGTGATTTATAGTTTTAGTGTGAATTGTATTTCTGGTCTTATTCTGATTTTCTTTGAAGTAAAGTAAATTATTTGAAATGTGTTTTAGGCTTAGAATAAGCAACTCCGTTTAGTGTGACTTGAATCCATTTTGTAAAACTTAAGTTTAAGAGTGACTTTGAGCCCCTAACTGTGTGAACGCCCTAACATGTGCTTATCTGGAAAGTTGTAACTGTGTGAACACCCTAACAAGTGTTTATCTGGAAAGTTGGGAAGCGAGGCAAAAAGTACCTGGAGACCCCCGATAAAGACACACTGAAGACCCATTGGTTGCACCCAGAAGGAACTAGGGACTGCCCAGAATTGGCCATAAAAGAAGGGACCTAGAGGCACTGGCCAGAGACCAGGAAGGGGCCCTCCACCCGACGTGCTCTCTGCTCCCTTCTCCCTGTTCGAAATACATGAAACTCTGCCTGAGTGAAGCTGTCACTCTGCCTGTGAGCCAAACCTCTGAGGCCTCGTTCCTGACCGAGATGCTGCATCAGCGTGTTCCTTTCCAGTGTGTGTGTCTGTGTGTCTGTTTGCTCGGAGCTACAGGTGACCTGCCCAGGCTTCTGGAAACCACCAGGACTCTGGTAAATAAACCTTGAGGTTCATGCATCCTAACTTTTGTTTCTGTGTTTAGTTTATGCTCGGTCAATTTTAGTTAAGTACTATGGGCAACCCGTATAAGTCCAATCTTTTGGCTGAGGGACCCCAGTCACCTGTGCATACGTTCCCACCTGAGGGTGAGTTGGAACAGCAAGCTTCTACCAGGGGCTCATTAGAAATACAGAACCTCAGGCCACAACCTAGACCTCCTGAATGCATATGCCTTTTAAGTTTAAAAAGCTTGAATCTAAAGCAGTGGAAGAATTTAAGGTATGCCGAAACCGGTTTGGCTCAGTGGATACAGCGTCGGTCTGCATACTGAAAGGTCCCAGGTTCGATTCCGGTCAAGGGTATGTACATTGGTTGCGGGCACATCCCCGATGTAGGGTGTGCAGGAGGCAGCTGGTCGATGTATCTCTCTCATCGATGTTTCTATCTATCCCTCTCCCTTCCTCTCTGTGAAAAAATCAATAAAATATATTTTTAAAAGAATTTAAGGTACTTCTCTTACAATGTAATCAATTGTATTATATATGTTTTCGACTAAATGCAGTAAAATTAAACACACACACATACTTCTTTGTTTCTTGTTTTTAATTTCTTCATTTGTTACAGGGGAAAAAATGACAAAGTCTGAAGGCAGTCTTCATTGCCTCTTGAAAAGTAACTACAGCATGCACAGAAAGCCCACCTAAGTGAGCTCTATTTCTTACAACAGAAGGGAAATAGTTGATTTGGCAGGATTTGGAAGGCAAACTATTGCAATGGAAATATCGCTGGAGTGGGCTCAAGAAGATCTGCATTTAAAAAGTCTTCCTCTGACCAGCCAGACACCCTTAGGCAGGCCTCTTCCCACCTCTGGGACTGGGGTTTCCTCATCTGTATTAAGAAGTTTGGATAACAATCTCCAAGGCTCCGTTCCACTGTGAGCACTGTTAGGATTCTGCTAATACTTAATGCTCTCACCACATCTCTTTCACCCCTGGGAATTCTGACTAAGTCTTGCCTCCATTATTGTAACGGACTCCTAATTGACTATCTGCTTTGTTTTGCCCTTCCCAAATCAGAGCTCCATTCTACCATTAGTTCTTTTGTTCTCCAAAGAAAATATAATCATGGTCATCATGCTTAGAACACTGTAGCTGCACCAAGCTAGTGCCCAAACACCTGGACATGACCTTCAGGGTCCTCCCTGGTCCTCCAAGGAGCTATGCTGTCCTCTGTCCCTGAACACACTGCTGCGTGTGGCCCCATGACACTTGTCTGAAACGTCCCCCACACTCAGCAGCTTCCCCAGCTGAGTCTGGCTAATCTTTTAAGCATCAACTCCACCATCACTAGGTAAAGATGTTCTCACCACAGGAGTACCTCCTGCTTCTGGTCATAACATTTGATGCTTCTCCATGTTATTGCTCATTTAGAATTAATCTCCCCGAGAGCTGAAACAGTCTCCTTGCTCACAACCATGCTCTTATACCTGACCCCAAGTAAGCGTTACAAATTTTAGTTGGATGCTTTGTAAGTTTTGATTGTCTAACCACTACGCTACCTGAAACTAATACACGATAATATTGGATGTAAAGAGTAATTGAAAAAAATTTTTAAATAAAAACCAAATTCTTTTTGAGTGACTCCTATTTAAATTCCTACTCTACTGGTTCCTAATTATTGTTAAAATAATAATAATAATAATAATAATAATATTAAACTTTAAATATGGTTTTTCAGGCTTAGGCATAAATAATCTAAAATACTTAGAACAAACCCTGGGATATATTAGGCATGTAATATATGCTAGCTATTACTATTGATATCATTCTTTTCTGTAATTATAGCAGTTTGTATGAGCTTAATTATAATTACCTGAGAAATGAAAATCGCTTTCCCACTCTGAATGCTAAAGGGAATTCATAAAGAAGCAGACACATTAATCCCCTAAACAAATGTATCAGGTTAATGGTGTTTCTTATTCCAGTGAAACAGAGAATCATATTGCTATGTGCTAAATGTATATAATTAATCATATTTGCCATAAATTATGTAGCAATAGATTTGGAAAATATTGTATTGAATTATCATAAAGTCTTATTGAATTCTTCCAGTAAATGTCCCACCATCTGCTTCCTCGAAGCTTAAGCTAATGGAAAAGGCTCAGGGAAAATTGTCCTTTTGAAGAAAACAGATCCTGGATACTTATGACCTAAAAGGAAATCTGGCACACACCTCTTAATATTCTTAGAAATTACTCCTAGGTGCAGCATTTATTAAGTCACCCTTCTTTAAAATTATGGATAGAAAGGGTTCCAGAAGTTCAGTCTTGAATCTCCACAGCACCCTCTCAGCCAAGTGGGTGGAAGGCCTCTGAATGAGCAGTTAGATGATCAAACCTCTATTAGTTCCCATAGTAACATATGATTTATTAATGGTTTATCTATGAGTCTTTAAGAATGTATCATCTGCAAATCAGAAACAAATTACAACATTGTCATAGAGAAATAAAAAAGAAAGGTGGACTATGGATAAGGAAACAATTGAGATATTATTAAATGTTTAACCTGACATTTTCCTCTATCAGGCATTAAATAATAGGTAGAGTGGTGAACAACAAAGATACAAAATGTCAGTCTTATTCTGTCATGTTTTATTGTTCACTATAACTCTTATTCCCAATTTATAACTTTTATTCATTATCTCCCATTCATTCTTTCTTTACATTCCTTTAGTCTTTCCTCTTCATTGAATTCCTTCTCTCTACCTAGTTACCTCCCTGCCTCTCCCTAATATCTCTTTTTTGGCCAAGTATTCTTTTATTTCTGTAATACAGTGATATGACTTTGCCCTAATAATCCAGGAACTGAGATATCATATTATATACTCTGACAAATTAGAATAGCTTGGACGCTGCCTCGCCAGTGTGACTAAGTAATTTAGCATCAACCCATGAACCAGGAGGTCACGGTTTAATTCCTGGTCAGGGCATATGTTCAGGTTGTGGGTTCAATTCCCAGTAGGGGGCGTGCAAGAGGCAGCTAATCAATGATTCTCATCACTGAAGTTTCTATCCATCTCCTTTTCCTTCCTCTCTAAAATCAATATATATATATATATATATATATATATATATATATATATATATATACACACAAATGTGTGTGTGTGTGTGTGTGTGTGTGTGTGTGTGTATTTTTAAAGAATAGGCTGGATGCACACAGTCAGAATATGTAGTGAAAGGCTAAATAAATGTAAAGTAGGTGAATGGATTTACATTTGCAAATACTTATTAAATTCCCAATAGAAAGTATTGTTTGTATTAGAGTTTATGATAGATAATAAATGAGATCTGGTTCTTTGTCCTTAGGGGGTCAAAATCTACCAGGAAATCTATATACAAAACAAACTAAACATAGCACAAAGGAGACCATGAGCAGCAATACAAAGAGAGGGGAAAGAGGCATAGAAGGGAGAAAGGGAATCCTATTCAGGGAAGAGGAAATGGAAATAGAGTAGTTAGCAAGTTGAAATTAATGTTGATTATAAGTATTGTATTCCAGGGTATTCAAGATAGGAAAGGCTTTGATATTAAAGCACATTGACATTGATTTTAAAAAGTCATAAGACTTCCACACTCTGTTACTGGCAAAACACTACATGCTAATTAATTAACTATTATGACTTGAATAAAAGCTTTATAAATAAAGATCATTCAATGTCAACAGTGTTGATTATTGCAAATCGGCATAAGGTACCTGTTTCAGGCCACCAAGAACAGCTGCTGCTTTTAAGAACAGAAACTTTAAAATAACAGGCAATTTGTGAAAAGCGATTTAAACATTTATGTAAAGAATCCTATTGATGCCAAAACCGGTTTGGGTCAATGGATAGAGCGTCAGCCTGCAGACTCAAGGGTCCAGGGTTCTATTCCTGTCAAGGGCATGTACCTTGGTTGCGGGCACATCCCCAGTAGGGGGTGTGCAGGAGGCACCTGATCCATGTTTCTCTCTCATCGATGTTTCTAACTTTCTATCCCTCTCCCTTCCTTTCTGTAAAATCAATTATATATATATATATATATATATATATATATATATATATATATATAATTACACATTACTCAAGCTGTGAAAAGTAAGCAACGGTGACAACTTAGAGTTAACACTGTGAAATGGAGATGCATATGCAAAATGTTAACTTCAAATGGTTTAAGTCGATGTTATAAATACTTAATGTGAGGAAAGCAGGAGCGTGGTAAGAGTGAAGATATATATATTTTTAATTTTTTTTAAAGAATCCCATGAAAAATTTTCACCACACAATTAGTCTATATTACAGTGGTCGGCAAACTCAGTCAGCAGAGCCAAATATCAACAGTACGACTGAAATTTCTTTTGAGAGCCACATTTTTTAAACTTAAACTACTTCTAACACCACCTCTTCAAAATAGACTCTCCCAGGCCATGATATTTTGTGGGAAGAGCCACACTCAAGGGGCCAAAGAGCCGCATGTGGCTCGCGAGCCGCAGTTTGCCGACCACGGGCCTATACCATCAAGATTTTCTAATGGCAAGAACCACCTCTTAAATGTATTTCAATGATGCAAACATTTCTACTGTTTCGCCTTTTAAAATGTATCTTGCACAGGGCAATAGAAAGTGTTTAATGATGAAATGCCAATGAGCAGTAAGTGCAGCATGTCAAGTAAACGTAATGATGCTTCCTTACCAAATGCCACAGGCTGATTTCTATAAATGCCACCACTTTCCCAAAGAATGACATCCTTTCACTCGGTGCAGTAAACTGCATTCTGTCCTCTTACAGCTGTTCCCAAAGACAGAGATATTTTTGAGCTTCATTTATAAAACATAAATATCAGATTGTTGTTCCAGCCTTCTTGTAATTCAAAATGGCATCCGTGCTGGCTGAACACATTACTCAAGCTGTGGAAAGTAAGCAACGGTGACAGCTTAGAGTTAACACTGTGAAATGGAGATGCATATGCAAAATGTTAACTTCAAATGGTTTAAGTCGATGTTATAAATACTTAATGTGAGGAAAGCAGGAGCTTGGTAAGAGTGAAGAGCTATTTAAAATTATTTCCACCTCTTAATTTAAGAGCAATCTGCCTGCTACTAGATTTGTATGATCCCATGTGCCGTGATGTGTCCTGGGAGAGATTTAGACAGAAGGCTGAGGGGCTATAGGAAAGTGGTTCTTTCTGTGGTCATAGAGGCTTCCCAAAGAAGGTGGCATTTGATAGAGATGCAGCGACAGGCAGAATTGGATATCTGAAATGGGGGAGGGGATATTTCGGGCAGAAGGAGTACTTACATAGAAGCACAGAACAGGAAAGCACGGGGGCATATGGAGTGACTAGTTGGTGGGGTTCCTGGGGTTCCTGGGGTTCCTGATGGAGAAGTATGGCAGATAAGAGGGGATGGTTATTGGGGACAGATTGAGGAGGGGTTTGAGTGTCAAGCTAAAAAATCTGTTTTTTTTTTATTTGGCATAAATAAAATAACCTCAGTGATTTCCCCTCCCTCACCCAGTACATTCCCATGATCAGAACTGTGTTTTGATTGGGCACTTAGAATGCACCCAGCTGTGCTAGGTAGTTTACAAAAAATATCCAATACAGTTCAAACTGTATTAATCCCATTTGATAGATGAAAAAAAACTATCTCAGAGATGCTAATAACTTGCCTACATGTGCTCGGTAATCTAATAAGAAGAAAATAAATTACCCTAAATTTTATGCTCCTTATTCCTTATAATCCCATTTTCATAATTTTATTGCTTTATCAAGATCCTATAACCTCATAATTATGTTACTCTTCATAATTCAGTATTTTTAAAGCAGGGAGAAATAGAAGAGTTAGACTAGTTTAGAAATTATTTTAATAAGACAATGAAAAACAATATTTCTAACTGAATTACATTTCTAATAGTTCAGTAAATTAGACCTCCACTCTTCCTGAAGGCTGCACATTAAAATATTGCATGATTATTGTCTTAGAGATTTGTTATGTTGTTGAGAGATTAAATACAAATTAAATCAAATTTATTTTATTGCCAATTAGGTTTCCTATGATATTCAGAAGGCTTTGCAATGCAGCTAAAAAGAGCTTCCTTAGCCAAATTATTAAGAGCAGCTTCCACTTTTTTAAAACCATCAAGTTTAAGCTTAGTATGTGCAAGGCATAAAATAAGTCATGTATCTTAATTGAATTTTTTCATGTTAGTCTCATAACACCCTTGTAAGGTAGGCATTCTTTTTCTATTTTATAGATGAGGAAACTAAGGTCCAGAGAGGACTGTAAGTGGTAGTCTGTATGGGATGGAATGCTATTTGCTTTAAATCACTATTCTTACCACTATACCAGAATGTCCTGTAACTCCCCATGGGATAGAGTGATCTTAAAGGGAGATGCATGCCTCATGGTTGCAAAGGAATAAAACAAAAGATACTCTGAAGCCCAGCTCATGGCAGTTTTAGAGCAAAGTAGCATCAATGTGCATGCAAAAACTTTGGAATCATAGAATTATGAATTTAACTCTTAATGTGCCCACTAGAAAGCTATGTGACCTTAGGTGTGTTACTTAATCTTTCTGAGGCTCAATTACTAAAATGAAAATGCAAGTAATACTAATCCTATATAATCAAGATGTAATATGCAAATTGATCATCACATACTCACAAGATGGCTGCCTACAACCAGGATGGCAGGGGTGTTAGTGAGGGACAACCAAATGACTGAATAGCAAGCTATGTGGGGCGACCTGGCAGGGTGGGGATGGGGGAGGCCATGAGGGATGACCAGGCTGGCAGGGGGTGCAGTTAGGGGTGACCAGGCTGTTGGGGAGGCAGTAAGGGGTGACCAGGCTGGCAGGGAGGGGACAGTTGGGGGTGACCTGGCTGGTAGCAGGGGGCAGTTAGAGAAGACCAGGCCAGAAGGGGAGGTCAGTTAGGCGTGATCAGGCTGGCCCACAGAGACAGTGAGGGGTGATCAGGCCAGTTGAGTGGGGCGGGGCAGTCAGGGGTGGCGAGGCAGACAGGCAGGTGAGTGATTAGGAGCCAGCAGTCCAGGATTGTGAGAGGGATATCCTTAGGATCGGACCTAAACTGGCAGTTAGACAACCCCTGAGGGGTTCTGGATTGGAGAAGATGCAGGCTGGGCTGAGGGGACCCCCCAACCCAAGCACGAATTTTGTGCATTGGGACTCTAGTAATAATAATATATATATTAGGTTTTTTTAAAAAGAGAATTCATTGAAGTAATGCCTAATAAGTTTTTAACACAAAATAGATGTTTACTACAAGTAAATTCTATTGATAGTAGCAATTGCATTACCACACTATGGTATTTCCTCAATTCCCAGGGTTCCAGCTAACCATCTCTGAGTCAATCTCTTTCAAATATTAGGACCAGACCTCCTTTCTGAATTCTGGATGCATATATCTCATCACCTTACTTGGCAAATACACTTGGATATCTCACACGCATCTCATACTCATTATATATCAAACTGAACAAACTAATGATACACATCACCCCATTACTATCCTGTTAATATTTTCTCACCTGTCACCTTTTCTATATATGATCATGAGGATGATGAGGAGATGGAGGAGGATAAGTCTGGATGTACAAAATCAACACAACCAATCAAATCTCAAGTCACTGAGTTCTGAACATTATACCCTGTAAATTTCTTCCGATACCTGGTCCTAGCCACCATCATGTCTTTCTTAGAATACTTCAATCAGACCTAGTTCTGCCTCTCATCACCAACCAGCTTTTTTATTTTCCTGCCCCCCTTGAGACCTAAATAAAATTGACTTTAAATCCCTTTCCATTTCTTATGGAGGTTCAAATACCCTTGGGGTTATTATCCACTTGGAGAGGTTTTCACTCTCACAATTTCCTCTTCCCTCAGGCTCCAAATCTCACAAATATAGCTTCCGTGCCCCAACACATGGATATGAATCTCAGCAGCTCCAGCAAAGTGATCCACTCACATGGAGCATATGTGAATGTAGCAAACACTAGTGCAGACTAGGATTTAGGAAGGTGGGCAAGTGTTTGCTATTCAAAATGCACTTCCAATGGAACATTAGGCGTTTCCAGTTTTTAAGTGCTCTTTGACCCCCTCACCATCTGGATATTTCCATGAGCTGATTGTTCGTTCTATATCCTGGCATCACCCCATCTTGCTGGCTCCTCTCTTCATGTTTTTTCTAGCCCCTTTCCTCTCCCCCCCTCCCACTTTCTGGAATAAAGCCATTTTCCTCTGTAACTTGAATACTAATTTATACCTAATTTGTTTTTGTTTGCCTTGATCCCTCTGCTCACACAGTGAGTGCTCACTTCTATTCTAAGTGGTTTGTTATCATGCACTTTTTCATCAGACGTTCTCCCCAATAGGAATTTGGGAGTCAACAGTTAACATAATAATTTTTTCTTCTATTAAAGAATGCAAATCTGATAATTTTACTCCCCTGCTTAATAGCCTGTAAGTGGCTTCCCATGGCCATTAAAAATAAGCCTGGACTTTTTTAGAAAGTCCTACAAAGCATCCCATGATCTCATCTTCACTATGGCCATTCTGAGGTTATTCTTGTTTCTCAAATGCATTATGCTTTCTCCAGCCCCGAGGTCTTCATATACACTGTTCCTTAGCAATCCTATTCTTTCTCCAACTCATCACCAGGCCAGATATTACTGTTGTCTATAGACTACCTGTGTAGTCTCTTACTTCCTCTAGGTTAGATCCTCCTGCTTGATCTTCTTTTATCATCATGCACTTCTTAACAACGCCCTTTTTTTCACTCATTATTATTTAATCATTTATCACGGTGTATTTTCTCTCTGTTATTATAGACTACCAACATTACTGGGACAGGGGCCAAATTTCTTTCCCTAACCATCATATCCTTAGCATCAGGCACATAGTAGGCACTCAATTTTTTGAGAACTTCTTGAAGGTCAACAGTGAGGAAAGCATGTATGTAAAATACTGCACTTCATCTCCCTTAAACATCGAAGCTGTCATTTATCTGGCATAGAGGGATCAGCCTCCTAGGAAAACCATCCAATTCCAGTGATGGTGGAGGGTACAAGAAGCTGTTTGCTTTAAAGGTCCGACAGTGTTGGTGGTGGTGATGTTAACAACTCAACAAGGAGGAGAGTGAAAGCTCGGTGCTTACAAAAGGTCACGAGGGACACACCTCAATCTGCTGTGAACTGCGTGGTTGGTAAGAGACTGCACTCTGTGTCAGCTCTCATCAGGATTTTTAATTAACTGGTGTCACAGTCGGAGACACATTTCGTGCCTGTGGGGAAATTTGACTGAACTCATCCATTCTCAAATAAATGATTAGCACCATCATCTTCCACAATGCCTTTCAGGAAGTGGGACAGCTACATTTTTACAAGCATCTTTCCGAAGTAAAACCATCTTAAAACTATAAACACTGCTAAGAATAGAAAAGAGGGATGGAGTTTTTTTTTTTTAATTAGGCAAAATTATGTTTGTCAGTGCTTCATTTTTATGAAAATAGCACTTGTTCCACAGGCAGAATTAACCTGTCAGGAACCCCTATTTTTCATAACACATTAAGCCAGAAAAATGTTGTATGTTTTTGGAATTTGCCAGACCATTGAACTGTGGAGAGCAATTGTATTCTGTGCCTTTCTGAAGGGTGGACCCACCTCCTCCCACGTCAATCATCCGCCAGGCACAGCTTCCCTGGTCCCTGAACTTCTCAGCCCAGTAGGTCCCAGGAACTGTTCCCATGGTAACCTTCAGTCAAACAGGTTAGCTCAGGCATACAGCACAGGCGTAACATACACGGGCATAACAGCAAAAGAAATGCCTGCTGCTCTTGTTCAGAATGCCTCAAAAAGGGCAGGTAATACTGGTTGCTGAATAAATGAATGGTTATTGAATGATATATGGATCATGGCATTAGTGACCTCAAAAGATACAATCTCTAGTGCTTATATATCCCAAAGAAAATAAATGAAAAACCATAGATCATAAATTTGGTAACAACAGTTAGCTATTCTTTTTGGAGGATCTACTAGATATCACATACTGGGCTAGGAAATATACACAGATAATCCTGTTTGTGACCCCACAAAAACCTCATCATAATAGGTTATAGCATTTCCATAATTTATCTCAAACAAGTGAGGCTCAAGGAATTAAAATGAGAGACTATCTGGGGAATTTGAACCGAGGTTCGATTATCTCCAAAATTTATTTCTAGCTCCAAATTTATATTTTTCCCGATATCACATTTTTTGGAGCATCTATCAACCATATCCTAGAGAGAAATAAGTCATGGCTTGTCCTGAGGGAACGCACCATAAATTAAGTACAGATCTAAAAGGAATCATTTGGGAAATCACTTTGGCTCCAGGATCTTACAACTCTGGGGACTGCAGAGTAATAGAGTCATAACATGTGTAGCTGAAGAATTGCCTTGAGTGCCAGCTCCCCCACATTATAATAGAGAAGCCTTTTTTTGTGCCTTGGTGTTTCCATCTGTGGAGTGAGATAATAACTTAATAGGATGTTTTGAGGATCAAGTGATTAAAATGTATTTGGAAGTGCTTTATGAAATATAAAATGTTACATACAGTTAATGTTATCATTCTATATGACACAATATCTTTGCATATGTCTTCCTCACAACAGTTTCTTTCCAATCAAAAATGCCAGGTTAAAGTCTTTCCTCAAGCATGCTTTGTTTAATCTTCAAAATTAAGAGTTCTACAGAGCTTCCACCCCAAATCATATTGGAAATCTAATATAATTACTGCATTAATTCATATGTGTTTATACTAGAGGCCCAGTGCATAAAATTCATGCATGGGGTGGGGGGTGAGATGGTGCTCCCCTCAGGCCAGCATGCACCCTCTCACAATCCAGAACTGCTGGCTCCTAATTGCTCACCTGCCTGCCTGCCTGCCTGATCTCCCCCTCTGCCAACCTGGTTGCCTCCACTGCCCCCCCTGCCAATCTGGTCACCCTGAACTGCCCCCCCCCCGCCGGACTGGTCACTCCCAACTGCCCCCCTTTGCCAGTCTGGTCGCCCCCAAATGTTCCTCCTGACACTGTGGTCAACCCCAGCTCCCCCCTATTGGTCTGGTCACCCCTCACTGCCCCACCCTGCCAGCCTGGTCATCCTCAACTGTCTCCCACCAGCCTGGTTGCCCCCAACTGCCACCCCTGCCGGCCTGGTTGCCCCATGCATCTTGCTGTTCAATTGTTCAGTCATCTCTCACTAACCCCTCTGCTAGCCTTATCGCCTCACGCAGCCTGTGTTCGGTTGTCCATCTGGTTGTTTTGGTCATGACGGCCCCTGGCTTTTTATATATTAGGGTATCTATATTAGAGGCTCGATGCATGAAATTTGTGTGAGAGTAGACCTTCCTTCCCCAAGTTGCCAATAATGGCTTCCCTCTGGCAACCAGGCTCCCTCACAGCCCCAGCTTCGTCAGGAAGATCATCTGGTCTAATTAGCATATTATGCTTTTATTACTATACATATGTATCTTCTGAGTGATATATATCACACACACACACACACACACACACACACTATATATATATATATATATATATATATATATATATATATATATGTAATCACATTTTACACACAAATATGACAACTTGCTAAGGAAACATCCTTTGTATTTACTTTAAATTAAAGCTTCGTGAGTAGCAGAATTTAGTTATCATATGGAAATGATGGTGCTAAAAATACAAATGTTGTAATGTAACAGCCCATGGGCTGAGGCTTGTCTGTAAATGTGTTTTTTCTTTGGCCAGTATAGCTTTATTTTGTTGCAGTTGCGCTTTTTAATGAGGCTTTTAGACAATGCAGGTACCTCCCATTTGCTAACTATTCCATCATTCAATCCTCTCAAACTTGACTGCTTCTCACACTTACATCACCTGCCTGACATTTGAGTTTGAACCCCTTTTCCAAACGAGAGGCATGAGAGATGAGGGCTCTGCATTATGAAACTGTTCAGACAGAAATGAATGTATCTGAGCACATCAAGCATGACAGGCAGAGATGGCGTGAATGTGGACTCAGGCAAAGGGAGAGAACTGGCACACTCTCCCTGAAAAGATACACTTAGGACACACAGAAAGGAGTCTGGCATTACACTGCAGATTGTAAACGTATTTACTTAGCAAGCATTTATCGAGGGCCTGGAGTATGAGGTACAGAGAAGTTCCTGGCAGCACATAATAATACCATGTAAGTTAATGGTTTTTGTTATATCATCATGCTTATCGTCATCCTTATTATTATTGATCAGATACAATTCTAGAAAGGACCAAAGGTGCATTAGACCTGTCTTTCTCTTTACCTCCAAACAGAGTTGAATCCCCAGTGTCCTGTAAAGTTTCTGATGCACAGCTATTGCTCAAAACATATCTGAAGAACAGATGCATGTAGAATGGAAGATTCAGGAAGCCATTTTTAGCCTTCGAGATCCGCATCCAGATTCTGCCCTGACAATCTTTGAAAGAGGCTGTGAATAAGTCTCAGGAAGTTCCAGAAGGAGCCCTGCACTGACAGGGCAGCTCTGGGACGTGGCTCTTCCTGAAGGAACTGAAAAGAACGAATATCGTGCTGCAAAAGGTTTCCTGGGAGAGAGAAAGCACCTATGAAAGCACCGGGCATCATTAATGTTACCATTTTTCAAAAAAATGAGCATCCTGTTACATCTTATGTGGTAACCTTAGCACAGCAGAGTTTTCTAAGTGTTCCTTCTGAAATGCCCTCTCATAAGTCGAATCATTGATTGGGTTGCCAAATGGAGCACTGGTAATGTTCTACTAGAGGCACATCATGCAGGCAGGTTTGGTGCACCCAGGACTTGCTTGGGCTCTCATCACGTCTCACCTGAACTGTTCCAAAGCCTCCTTACTGTCTCCTGGCCTTCTATGAGCCCATCCTGCCAATTCCTAGCTCCACTGGTCCATATTCGTAATTATGTTGTTCTTTCTAAACTGTGATCTATCTGATCATATCACTTTTCTGCTTTGAAACAATTAATGATTTCTTTTGGCCTAAAACAATATCCAAATTCCTTGACTTGGCACATCATGGACGGGGCTATCAACCCTTTCTTGTGAGCATCCTACCACTATCCAGCCACTCCAGAGGACTGTGGGATCTCTTCTTCCTCCTCCAGATTACTTTCCTGATCTTTGTTCCCCAGGGAAACTCCCGAATATTTTTCAAGCATTACTTCCACACCGAAGCCTTCCCTCAGACCCATCCGCAGAAGCAGAATTAATTGCTTCTTTCTCTTTATGTCTACAGCACTGAAAAACTCTCTTGTACTGACCAGCATTTTTGGCTGAACATTTGAAAGCCCCGCTTCAAAAAACTTAACCCATAAACCAAGATTTATTCACTTATGTCCCCACACAGCACAGTGGCTGGGCCTTAGGATGATGGAGACCAGGACCTCTCCCTCCAGAAGATAGTCTTCATGGGGCAGAAATGATAGACATTGGTGTCTCCAGCTTGGCATCTGTACGTACTTGAAACCAGAGGAGAAAGCTCCTTCCCACTAATTAGCACTTAGCTAATGTTGGTTCCTTGTTGAATTAACAAATGGATAGCTTTCCAATGTTGGGTGAATAAAATATCCAGTGGACATAATTAAGAATTTTATAGGGTTTTGAAGTTAGTTAAATGAAAGTGTATGCAAACTCCATAATTAAAAGGTCATTGACTGATTTGAGACTTAACTAAAATAATAACCCTTTGAAATACAAAGAATACATATTGATTTCATACTGTTATCATTTTTTAAGAGCCATTTAGTCTTTAGAAAAAAAACCAGGAGTTACAGGAATTACCACTCTTTCATAAATTAAGAAAATGAAGTTAGGAGGTCCTTGGGCTTCCCCAAGCTCTCACAGGTAATAGGTATAATTGCAGAAAAGGAATAGAAACTCAGGCTCTCTGATACCAAGTTTACTGCTGTGCTCTTAAGCACATTATTTAACTTCTATGAATAAAATATGGAGAGTAACACATGTCTGAAGACTATTATGAAGAATAAAAGAGAAAAAAAACACACACACACATAAAATTTGCAGTGCAAAGCCTGGTTCAGATTGGTTATCTATATATATAAAAGCTTAATATGAAAAGTGTCCCTTTGAGAGTTCAACCAACCAGAAGTTCAGTCACTCTCTATGACATGCCCTGACCACCAGAAGGAAGGCCCCAGCCAGCAGCCGTCAGCTGGCAGCTGGGAAAAGCCCTGACTGCAGTCAGCAGCTGCTAGGGACCCTACTTGTGCACCATTTCATGCACTGGGCCTCTAGGTGATAGATAATAGTCATTAAATTTGCCGGGGATATTGGAGGACTTCCTAAGACTTCTGACTGCTATGTATCTGTGGCCTGTCCTCTTCCTTGTCCCACATTCTAGGGACTCATCCTGCATTTTTCTCTTCTTAAGTGCTGCCCACTCTGTCTCAGTAGCTTCTATAGCTTCCAGGCTATGGAGCAGGTAGCAAGCTCCTGGCTCCTCCTCTTTCACTGCAGCCAAGCACCCCGGCCCTTCTCACTGCCTCAAACAGTTCAGGAAAGAGTTGTACCAATGACATGTGGATCCAAGACCTTGTCCTGACATTAATTTGCACCACTGTCCTCTCAAGTGTGAAATGAGGGTGTTGGACCGGAGAAATTTCTATATTAAAATTTGTTATGCAAAGGGAATTTTAGTGAAACTATTTTCACTCTAGAGTCAAGCAATAATACTATTACTCAGTCTCGGGGCGGGGGGTGGGGGGAAGAGTTTTAAATATATTTTTTTAATTTACCAAATAAATCAGTGTTAGCCTTGCCTGGGTTTGTCAGATCTATTTCTGTTACTTTTAATTCTTCCTTCTTGCTCTACATCTCAGCAGGGATTACGTGCATGAAGCATATATTCAGAATTTTATCCTAAATATAGATTCTAGGAAAAGATGAAGCAAAGAGGGTAGAGAAGAAATAGTATGATGACATTTTTTTTAAGGCCCAATGCCTAGATCACACTTGGCCTGCTGCCTTCTTCTCATTAGTGCCACTGATGGGACCTGATCTGCGCACCTGATTTTTTTTTTTAACAACCTGGGACCCAGGGGCCAATGCTGATTTCATGGCTGATCTCCAAAGCTTCCCTTTGATTTGGGAAGATTAGCTCCTTTCCCTGGAAGATTCGCTGTCCACAAAGCATTGTGACACGTTAGGCACATCTTTCTTAAACACTTTACAAAATCGAATCTATTCTTTCCATCATCATAAAACTTTCAGACATTGGCTATTAAAATATGGAGTGAACGATTCTTAATAAATGTGAATATGATGCTTGCAAACTTGTTTTCTGAGCTAACCAACTCCTATAATAAATGACCCATAAAAAGCCAGAGTTCAGTGTTCTTGCATATTCAGTGCTTGGTTTAGCTTCTCAGTCCACCCAGGCCACTGGCCATAGAGTCATGCACCACTTAAACGAGCAGGAGAAATAAATGTCATTAGGCAATTTTGTTGCTATGCAAACATCAGAGTGCCCTCCTACAGTCTTCGACAGTCTAGCCTAGTGCACACTTAGCCTGAGTGATATAACCTATTGCTCCTAGGCTACAGGACTATACAGCATGTTACTGTAGAAAACAATGCCAGAGTGAATCAAGCACAGTGTATGAGGCTGCTGCTGGGGTTCCACAGCATGCCATTTTACAGCAAACGTTTCTATAAGTAGAGAGAGTACACCCTACCCCAGCCGGCGTGGCTCAGTGGTTGAACATCGACCTAGGAACCAGGAGGTCACAGTTTCATTCCCGGTTAGCGCACATGCCCAGGTTGCAGGCCCAATCCCAAGTGTGGTGTATGTAGGAGGCAGCCAATCAATGATTCTCTCTCATCATTGATGTTTCTACCTCTCCCTCTCCTTTCCTCTCTGAGATCAATAAAAAATATATTTTAAAAAAGTACACCCTAAAATGATAAAATGTAGACTATAGTATATACATAAATCAGCAACATAGTTGTTAATTATCATGATCAAGTATTATGTACTGTACATAATTGTGTGTGCAGTGTACTTGTATGCAGTAGTAGTGTATTTACACCAGCATCACCACAAACATATAAGTAATGTGTTGAGGCCTTACAACGTTACAAAAGCTACCATGTCACAACTATAGTCCACACTAGGCAATAAAAGTTTTTCAGCTCAATTATAATCAAATTCATGCATGGGTTGGGTCCAGCCAGTTCTGCCCCCAATCAGGGGTGGGGGCGGGAAGATATATTGGGAGTGAGGATGGCCAGGGGGAGGGGCCAAAGGAGGTTGGCTGGCGGCAGTGCATGTCATAGCAAGTGATCATTCCAGTCCTTCCAGCCGTCTGGTCATTCCAGTCGCTTGGCTTTTATATATATAGATGGGACCACCATCAGATATCAGTCTGTTGTGGACGAACACATCATCATGTAGTGCATAGCTGTATGGGAGGGGCCACATTTTGTGTTTGACTCCAAAATACTCTTGGTTTACAAACGGGTCAGGAATCTCCCAAGTGTGATGGGAAACCCGCCCTGTACAGAGAGGGCAGGGAGAGATGGAAGAAAGGCAGACTACCCAGACTGGTGAGTGACAGGTTTCAAAAGCAAGGGGACTTACCTTTAAGAAACTTGTCTTGAACCACACAAAATGAGCAGATCTTCACACAGCCCACAACTCTTAATGGTTTAGATAGATTCCTCAAGGAATTTAATCATAAACAGGAGGGGACTTCAGTGGGGTCAGTCATGTATACCATTAAGATGGTCGCAACACCACATTTCTGTCTCAGTGCTATAAGTGTGGGCCAGCTTCTGGGAACCGAAAGACAAGCTGAATGCACATTCCCAGAAAACAGGAGGAGGTGGAGAGGGGTCCTGATCTCAGGTCAACCAGAGGCCATGTCCTTTTCATGACCTTCCCCAACAAGTACAGAACTCAATATTAAAAACCTACCCATATTTCTGAGGACGAGACCTTGTGTGGATAAAGGGACACTTTAAAATGTTAAGAATTACCCTGGTCACAAAGCATCTAGCACATGTCAGGGGATGACTGCAAGTCCTGAGCTGGTCGGTTGTGCGTGCATGGGGGGTGCATGGTGTCAGCGGTGGGGGCAATCTTGGTGGGTCCTGGAGCTGGATATGCAGCTAGAAATAAGATACAGTCCTTGCCCTTAAAGGACTTTGGATCTAGCATGCTTAGACTATCATGAACACCATTAAGTCTATTAAATGTTGACATAGAATCAAACTGCTATTGGTGAAATACTCTTTAAAGTACCAGGACCTGTAAGAACTAGATTTCTAAAAAAAAAGTAAACAAGGAGAAAAATAGTCAGACATTTTTTAGGTCTATATAGTGTCTTTTACGGTACTGCTAGGTAATGTGTGCTTGATGTGTCTTCTGCCAATATGTGTGGTACCAAAATTAATAATAAATAGGTGAATTCTAAGAGGCAAATGCCCGCCTATAGTTAATGCAATTAGGAATTTTTCCCATTCATGTAACTAACACTTATCAGTGTAAACTGTGTGTCAAACTCAATGTGTCAAAGGGGGAAGGCAACCATGCATGTGGAACAATAATGGAACTCAGTTCTGATTTGTGTCAATCGGTGGTTAAGAGCTCAAACAAGAAGTGCAATCTTAGTCAAGTGATTTAATCTTTCTGAGCCTCAGTTTCCTCCACTAGGAGCTAAGAATGAAAATAATAATGCCATCTTAGGAGGCTATTTGGATACTGAATGAAATGACTGTGTTTGACTGCCTGGCTTAGTTAGCATCTGGGTCCGTGTAAGACCTTAACAAGTTTCAGCAATGTTTCTGTCCCATGTTCTTAGAAGCCTAAGAGGTTCAGAGCTCAGGCTACTGCATTCCCAGAAGATAAATTCAAAACAAAGCAGCAAGTGGTACAAAGAATATGAGTCTTACTTGAGACCATACAGCAGAAAGGACCTGTCCTGCCTGTGGAGCATAAGGGGAAAATCAGGAAGAAATAGTTAAACCAACTGCACAAATGCTCTTCCAAATGCTGTCCGTAAATGTTCACCTGGAGACTTAAAGCAAAGATTTCAGTCCTTTTCCAACAATTTCATGTATGCTGTGAATCCTCCATCTGGTCTCTTCTTCAAAGAGCTTCTTAGCTTCTATTTTTAAGGACTGGCTAACCTTTAATGAGGAGGATTGCCCACAGGTGTCTCAGTACTGGCTTTTATTCTTTAGAGCTGACAGGTGAGAAGAGAGGGAGGACATCACTGCCTTGAGGCATTCTTCTAAAATGCTCCTAGGACTGCCACAGCATTTCCCCCACCAGCAGAGTCGACAACAAGGGCCTCTCTGGAAGTTGAATGCCATGATGACTTTATTCTCTCGTTATATACTCATTCCCATGATGTGCATCTTGTGTTTATTACATATCACGACCCATGAGCTGGAAAAAGATTTTCAATGAAAAAGAACCCTCAAAGTAAAACCCTGAGAAAATCATGAGACAGAAGAGAGCTAATCTCTCTTTCTGCCTTTCCTTGTATATGGTGTAACTCTTATTTTACAAAGGAATGCTGACCACATTCGTTTTGGGAAAATTATTCAGCATAATTTTATTGCTAATGATCTGAATTTGACCTCCATTCCCGTGTTTTCTCTTTCCTTAAACAGAATGCTACCACACTCCACGTAACTGTTCAAGATGACAATAGCATCGTTGTCTCTTTAGAAGCGTCAGATGTCACCAGCCCATCATCTGTGTATGTTGTGAAGATAACTGGTGAATCAAAAAGTTACTTCTTCGAATTTGAGCAATTCAACAGCACTCTGCCTCCTCCGGTTATCTTTAAGGCCAATTATCATGGCCTTTATTATATAATCACTCTGGTAGTGGTAAATGGGCATGCGGTTACCAAGCCATCCAGATCAATCACTGTGTTAACAAGTAAGCATCTGGTGTAATATTGTTATTTGAGTTTCTTCTTTGTCTGTATTCTCACGGGGTTCTAATTAAAAGAGAAATCAGCACAGAATGGTAAGCGCAGGGGAAGTCAAGTCACAGAAATTCAAAGCTTTATATTAAGTATACAGTTTCTTGCTGAAGTTTGATAAAGTTTCACTATTATATTTTGATTTTAAAAAAACGTTTAAAACTAAAAGAAAGTAAGCCTTAATGAGGTATTTTAAGACTGAGTGACAATTTTAGGTTCGTAATTGGACCATGTAATTTTCTACTATGTAACTCAGAAGAGTATGATCATAATTAAGCTATTTGTCTTCTATAACATTTATTCTCATATTAAGCAATTTGGCTTTTGAGACATTAATTTATTCTCATAGTTAGCCTGCTCAAGTTCTAGTCTACATTTTTAGCTAAGCGAGAGAAAAAGACACCATTATTTATCAGTCACTATTCCCCACCTCATCTTCATAATAGCCTTGGCATCCAGTGCCCAAGAAAAATGCCAGGGGGGAAAAAAGTCATTGACATTTTAACTTTCAGTAGCTTATGCCTTAAAAATTAGTGCTGATATTAGGAAAGTTTTAGGATTTGGTTTTAACTATATGTGACTTTACTCTGACTTTAACACCTAATCTCAATCTAAGATACAATTCTACTGTGTATGTCTAAGTGTGGGAAAAAACTGTTATATATTATATGGTAGAGTTTATCACTAGAGTAATTTAATGGCTCAGCAGAGTTCCTTTTGCTCTCCACTGCAAACATTTTGGTGGCTGCAATTTTTAAAATACCAGAAACATGTGATGATTCCTCCCGTAGTTAAGGAGAAAGACATAGTGATATTTTTGTTTGGGATAAAATAGAGAAACACCAAGGAGCAAGAACTAAAACATAAAGCAAAATAAAACGATAGGGACTTGCTGACCCAACATTCATTAGCACGCCTTTAGCCACTTCTGATTGGACAAAGCTGGAGGAGTCACCCTTCAGCTAATGACTCATAAAGAAACTTGATAAGTATTTGATTATAATATTTCTAGAAAGTCTTATTGAAATTTTAGCACCTGCAAGTGAGTTCTGTTTAAAATATTTTCCATTTTCCTTTGTGATTTCATCTTTGACATGTGGGCTTAGAAGTGTGCTATTGAATGACCAAAAACTTAGCAATTTTGCAGAGATCTTTTTAGTGATTCTTAAGTAAATGCTGTGCAATCAATTACTTGTGTAGTTTCAATTACTTGACATTTGTTGAGATTTGTTTTATGGTCCCAAATATGGTTGATATTGGTGTATATGCTGTGAGCACTTAGGCCAGTTTAGTTTACCTAACTATTCCAATCTTATATATCCTTCGTGATTTTCTGTCTACTTGCACTAACAACAGTTGATAGAGGAGTGGGAATCTCCACCTACGTCTGCGGGTTTGTCTAGTTCTCCTCCTATTTCTCTTAGTTTATGCTTTACATGTTTTAATGCTCTGTTGTTATGTTGTAGGTGCAAACACTTTTAGATCATTATGTCTCCTTGTTGAGCTGAGCATTTCATGGTTTGCAATGTCCCTCTTTATCCCAAGAAATGTGCTGTGTGTTGAAGTCTGTTTTGGCTGATATTAATATAGTCTTTTCAGTTTTCTTTTATTAAGTATTGTCATGGTATACCTGTTTCATTTTTACTGTCAATCTACTTATGTCTTTATACGTTAGTAAGTTTCTTGTGGACTGCATCGAGTTGGATCTTGCTTTATTCCAATCTGGAAAATCTCTGCCTTTTAACTAAAGCACTGTGCTATAAAAATAAGATGTTGCTGAAACCGGTTTGGCTCAGTGGTAGAGCGTCAGTCTGCGGACTTAAAGGTCCCAGGTTCAATTCCTGTCAAGGGCATGTACATTGGTTGCGGGCCCATCCCCGGTAGGGGGTGTGCAAGAGGCACCTGGTCGATGTGTCTCTCTCATGGACATTTCTAGCTCTCTATCTCTCTCCCTTCCTCTCTGTAAAATATCAATAAAATATATTTTTTTTAAAATAAGATATTAATCACACAGCAATAAATTGAGAACATGCCGTCCTTATGAATTCATTGAAATCTTAGTTGCTTTCTTCTTTTCTGCTTGGACTCTTCCTGCCATGCTCAGCTAGGTAAAACCTAGTGTCCTTTCTGTCCTCGGAGGGCTTGTCACTCTGCAATTTACTTTGTTTGGTTGCCTTGCGATCTTACCTCTCTGAGAGATGCCTAAAAAGTTATGATCTCGTGAATTATTCTGCTTTTGCTTTTTGTTGTTGGGTGTTGGGAAGTGAGATTGACTTGCAGCTTTCTACATCCTAAGCGGAAGAAGAAACTGGCATTGATTTCTAAAGAGTAAAACTGAATATGGTTTCAGTCTCTCGTCTTCTGTCCCATTTTTAAAGGCTCGATTACATTATCTCAGATTTTGAAAGGGATCATAGGTTGGGAATATAAAAACTGTGTATTGATGCACAACTATTTCTATGACATTAGACATGAGGTAAGATTTGGGGTTCAGCTTTCTCCTCAAAAAAAAAAAAGAAGAAGAGGGAATTCAAATACATGTTGACTAAGATTACTTTTGAGTTCTAAAATGATCATTATTTGTTAGTTGGTGATGTAATTTTGCCATCTTTATTTTTTTCTAATGAGAAGCTTTCCTTAAAAGTTTAGGAAACATTTGTAGCATCTACTCACAGAGTTGACACGTTGCTCTTGAGAATAAATAGAGACCTTTTTTTGTAAGTCATTTACTGTCTTGACAAAATAAGCAATGACCAAGCAGTTGGCCGTGGGGCAGTCCTTTGATATTTCTCTGTAGTTGTTCTGAGTCTGGCACTTTCTAAGAAAGCTGAGAAACATGGCAAAGAATAAATTTAGCACAAACACATTGTTAGGCCAGATCAAAAGAGTTTCACAACCCTTAGGCTCTGACATCTGATTACTATTTAACTGGTTGAGAACTTTCAGTATGTTGTGCCCACTTTAGAGAGAAGAATCATACATAAAAACAATTGTTCAGAGATTGGGGAAATATCTCCTCAGCTAGTAGTCCTGAAGATAGTGGCTGCAAATACTGCAGAACACACATACAAAGTCTCTACAAATAGGAAATTCTACACAATCGAAACCGGTTTGGCTCAGTGGATAGAGCGTCAGCCTGTGGACTGGAGAGCACGGATTCGATTCCAGTTGGGGACATGTACCTTGGTTGCAGGCACATCCCCGGTAGGGGGTGTGCAGGAGGCGACTGGTCAATGTTTCTCTCTCATCTACGTTTCTAGCTCTCTCTCTCTCTCTCTCCCTTCCTCTATGTAAAAAAATCAATAAAATATATTTTTTAAAAGAAATTCTACACAAATCCATCTACTATAAACAAAAATAATTCATGAGTTTCTACCTTATTTATTGCATACATTCTCAATGCTATGTCCTAGGTGCCAGAGAAATAAAAATCAATAAAAATACCCACACTCAAAGGTGCTTTACTAAAGTGGAAAAGACAAATAAATAAGCCATTAAAAATATGATAAATGCTATCTGTGAATGATGTAAGAGAGAGTGCTTACCTAGACTTCCTAAAGAACGTTGGGGAGATACCACAGAAACAGAAAATCATTGAAAAAGTAATGAACATTTGTCAAATTAACAGAGAATGTAAAGTGTTACAGAGTCAATGGGGATTATGTGCAGAGTGGAAGCATGCATAGCATGGAACACCTGTGAACTGCAAGGAGTTATTATCAAAACTTAGTAACAAGAAGGGTGACTAGGAAAATTGGAAACAACCTAGTATACTTTGCCGAAGAGGTTAGACCTCAATCTATGACCAAATAAATATTTTAAATAATTTATATCGGCTAACAACTCCATCTCTCTGTCCAGTCCAGCCTGGATTCTAAGACAAGAAATGAGAGTGTAATGGAGTGGCTACAGAGAAAGGAGTAATCAATGAAATCAAGATTTAACCTTGTCATCATCGAAAAATACACAGTAATAACAGCACTGTTTTATGGCACATCATTACTTTCTAACAATCCTATATAATAAAAGCCTAATATTCAAACTGTCCTATCTACCGGGAATTTGACCGGGAGTTCAACCAGGGGGCAGGGCAGGCTGGCCAACTTCCCATAGCCCCTCTCCCCAGCTGGCTCTGGCCAGCAGCCGCAGCAGGCAGCAAAGGGAAGAGAGGTCCTGGCCAGCAGCCAATAGCTGCTAGGGACCCTATGCATGCACAAATTTTGTGCACTGGGCCTCTAGTAATAATAATAATACTAATAACACTGATAGTAAGACTTTTTAAAATATATTTTATTGATATTTTACAGAGAGGAAGGGAGAGAGATAGAAACATCGATGAAAAACATCAACCAACTGCCTCCTGCACACCCCCACGGGGATATGCCCACAACCAGTGTACATGCCCTTGACCGGAATCAAACCCAGGACCTTTCAGTCCTCATACGAGCCAAACCCGTTTCGGCAGTAAGACATTTTTAAAGAATGCATTTGAGTTCCATTGAAAGCAGTAATTCTTGGATTGAATATGGGTCAGTAATACCTGGGCATAGACTTCAGAATAGACAGCTGACCTGAGTCACTTATGCTGAAGCTAAGGAAAAATATAAGAAGAAACATGTACTTGGGCATTTAAAAAAATTCTCTTAGTTTATAATTCAAGTGGCTTGCAGCCAAACAAATCACAAAATAAAATATCTGTGCTCTAATCCTCATGCGCACCTTGAATTCCAAAGTTTGCATGTACTTTGATGTGCAGACTTTGTATCTCAGGCCCAGAAAGACTGAGTGGCCCCCATCTCCTCTGCCCATTGGACAGAAGCCCAGTGAGGATGTGAAACGGTACGGCAGCAATGGAAGAATCACTGCTCTGGGGCGGCTTTTTGCTGAGAGCTTTCATTTTCTCTTAGATCCAGAGCCAATAGCTGGGCTTGGTAGACAGATGCCCTGGGTTAGTAATTAGACCGGGTTGAAAGAAACACCTTCAGATGGCTCACTACTTCTTAGGGATTAATCACCGAGGAATAGTCTTCAGGGGGGAGGTTATTTTTGTTTGTTTACATGACATAGAAGTGAGTTCATTCTGCAACTGCTGCCTTTAGTAGAAAGACCAGGGATGGAGGCAAAGATAAAATAGAAACATTTTAACAGAGAATATAGCTCATCATCTACATTGAAATGAGCACACTACATGCAATCTACAGGCCTCTTTACGTGTTTATAGATGTTGGCTTGTTGTTGATATTGTGTGTTTTTTTAAAGAAAATTCCAGGGAAAATCAGACCTTTAACATGTGATTTCAGTCCTTCCTGAGTCTCTTCAATCAAAAACAAAGCAAAAGCAGGTTACTATCGTGAGGAACCAAAGGAAAGTTATTTAGCTACACACTGAGACAAAGTGGGAACTCGATAAATTATTTGTCAAATGAACTAAGATTTATTTGGTTTCCTATGTCAGTTAACCTGAAATTTAAAAGATGTAAAATTTAAATTAAGCCTATTGCTTTCCTCTAGTTTGTAGGTTATGACTAAAATTCCTCTCTATTTTTAAAATTTTGAACCAAAGTGTTTTTTCTCCATAACACAATAGTTGACTACAAACCAAGTTATTTTAAAATTTTTCTTAAATAAATTTTATTCAAGTAAAAAGTACCCAATAGTCCCTTTAGACACATGGAGGAACTGTCTCATTTTATTGCTGAAGGGTGAGATGAAGAGGAAATACAGACATACACCAATCACAGTTTTAAAAAAAAATAAGTATTTAAAAAGTTTTGTGATGGATTAACAACTTGAACAAAATAGGAATAAACATGCTTAAAACTTCCATAGAAAGAGTAGTTTGATAAACACCATAAACTCTAATTATCACAACATACAATGGTTTGCAATCTCATACTCAACACAGAAAGAGAAGTGCTAAGTTTACACAAAGAAATAAATGATCATGTAAGCATTTACTTTTGGTCAGAGCCAAATGTATTTTCTATTACTGCTCTGTTACTAGTATCAAATTTTATTGACTTCGGGTAAAGAAAAATGAACTAGGAATCCAGAGGTATAGATTCTGCCACCCACTTGTTAAATTTTCTTTGACAAGTAAATTGAAGGTACTGAGCTATTTTTATGTTTTTTTTTTGTTCTTCTTAGACTCAGGCAAATGGAAAAAGTTATTTGAAAGGCAGGAAATAGTATAAGGTGAACTTTATTAATTACTGCTAAGGAGAACACTCAGCTCATGTGGACTGAGGAATTTTGTGCTCGCGGGTGATAAAAATGTGTGTAAAGTTTTGGTAGGCATACTCCTTGGTACTCCCAAGTATGGATAATGGCCTTTCTCCCTTTTGCCCCATTTCCCTTTTCTTCATCTACTCTTTTTCTGCAGAACCTCTCCCTGTAACTAGTGTTTCAATATATGACTATAAACCTTCACCTGAAACAGGAGTCCTATTTGAAATTCATTATCCAGAAAAATATAATGTCTTCACAAGAGTAAACATAAGCTATTGGGAAGGTAAAGACTTCCGGACAATGTTATATAAAGGTAAGAGGCAAAGGGAAGAATGAATAAGTGATGATTGATTATTACTTTTTACATGATTTTTGCCAAATGGTCTTGACTCTTGCTCTAAATATATTTTATAGTTCACTATTTGACCATAACTAAGTCATTAAAATAGTTATTGATTCATGACAATCTTATGATGAGGAGTCTTAGAATATCTGGTTCATTAAAGTCATGTTTCATGCATAAGCATAAGAAATACTCAAATTATTGTCACTTACATGTTATTCTTGCCAAAGGTAACATGTTATTCTTGCCAAAGGTAACATGAATTTATTTCCTGTGGGGAGAAGAGAGAAAGAAGAGAGCCCAGGGGAAATAGTAATTTCAAAAGAACCAAGCCAAATTCTCAGTAGACTTTGGTGGGCTAGGAAGTGGGGAAGGGGAAAGGATGGAGGGAGAGAGAGAGAGGAGAGAGGGCGTTCAGCTTCACTGGAGGTGAATAAAAGTGGAGGAACTTAAATACTCAGGACCTATCCTAGCAGGTTTAGCTCAGTGGATAGTCAGCTTGCACACCAAAGGGTCCTGGGTTCATTTCCAATCAAGGGCATGTACCTTGGTTGCAGGTTTCTCCCAGCCAGGGCCCTGGTCTGGGTGTGTGCAGGAGACAACCAATTAATGTGTTTCTCTCACATCGATATTTCTCTCTGTCTTTCCCTTTTCCACTCTCTTTTTTTTTAAATCAATGGAAAAAATATCCTCAGGTGAGTCTTCTGTCCTGAAAAAAAAATTATATTTCTATATAATAAAGTCTATTATATAGACTTATTATTTCTATATAATAAAGAGGTGATATGCAAATTAACCCTCAAGCTGTCACAAGATGGCTGCACCCACAGCAGAAGTGAGATTCTTATAACAAGCGATCAGCAGGGACCTGAGGCTGTGTGGTGCTGGGCCAGGACAGGAGACCTGAGGCTGCCCCCTTCTCCCTGCTCCACCCCTGCTCAGTGGGGCTGGATAGGGGACCTCAGCCCACACCGTCCTGCCTGGCTGGCCTTGACAGGGGACCTCAGGCTGCACTCTCCACCCTGACTCTGGACTGGGGGACCTCAGGCCACAACCCCTACCCAGCATGCACTGGGGGCCCTGAGGCTGTGCCCCCCACCCGGCAAGGTTTGATGAAGGTGTGACCAGCCTGGTCTGGATCTCACCCAATGGGGGTGAGGCCAGCCGGGTCTGGGTCTTGAGCAATTTCGAGGTGCATGCCATTGCCGGGATCTTGACTCTGGGTCCCCTGGCATGCCCCAGACCCTGACAGGAGAAAGATGTTCGTATACATTTTTCTAACTTTATTTCATCTCTGATACTTTTATTATGGAGTAAGGGCAAATAGCAATATTAAAATATTTCCTCTAATTCCTTTTTAATATGCATGAATTTCATGCACTGGGCCACTAATGTATATATATTCAGGACAAGACTGTAACAATTACAACAATTCTCTGCCAGGGCTTAAATGATGAAGTCAAAGTTGACCAGCTGTGACTGGAAGCATGTGTTGGTGAGGTGGGAATGCATGTTGCAGCACACAGGTCATGGTGTCCAGAAAGATGTCATTTTAACTTGCTGCTTCTACAAATTCCTTGCTTCCATAGACTTATTTTTTAAATGAGGCACTGTTTAGAAGATACACAGTCCATTTTTTAGGTTTTTTTAAACTTTAAAACATTTAAATAAGCATACACATAGATTCCACAAGTTATTACATTCTTTGTTTTCAATGAAAACAGATGATCTGCAAATTAATAATTGGGGCCTTATTGTTTATTATTACATCACGAGTACAAGCCCCTGAGTGGTTGAAAAGCAGTCACTGGAACTTTTTCTGAGTTAAAAGCCCTGAGTTTTAAAATAAGTGAACATGGTCTCTTTTTTCAACTAACTTTAAAATTGTTTTTGGGTTTTAACTTCATTAATGGTGTTTTTAATTTCTTCCTCTCATTTCTTTCTAACTTAGATTGGATTTCTAAATTTATTATTTTCTTTAATGTTTAAAGAAATTAAATCCACATTTTTATTTTTTTCCTTTTTTGAGCAGGTTCTGTCTGTAATTGTCAGATAAAACCATTCTACGTTTTTTAAAAACACTAGTTTTTACAAGTAAGCCTAGAGAAAACATTTCTTGCAAAATTACTTTTTCTAAGTCATAAAGTGGCAAAATACCTTTAGTTTTCATCTAAAGTAAATAGTTAATATAAACCTAATCTCCACATCTTCTATACATGTTCTCTACTTAATACACCAAGTGTTCCTGGGATCAAAATCCAGCTTCAGTTATATCCAATTCTTACAGAAAATATTTTCAGGACTGACTCTACAAATTCAGATTTTCATCCCTAACCTTCTGCCAATTTGTTATTACTTTCCATGCAAAAAGTTGAAAGAAATACTATTTATTGATATTTTATTATTTTGATTAGAACTTCCTAAAAGTGTGTGTCATTTAAAGGCTCAATATTTTAATATAATCGATTTCTTTCTTTTCCCAGATTTTTTAAAGGGAAAGACAGTATTTAATCATTGGCTGCCAGGAATATGTTATAGTAATATCACCTTTCAGCTGGTATCTGAGGCAACTTTTAATAAAAGTACTCTCGTGGAGTACAGTGGTGTCAGTCATGAACCCAAACAGCACAGAACTGGTAAGTTCTGAAAATTTATATTTACTGAAAAAAAAGTAATTATATTATATATTGTATGTGTACTTTTTATCATTCTAACAAAAATTATATTCCAGAATTAAGAAAGAAAATAAATATATATTTTTTATTACCTAAAGCAACCCTAACCAATTTGGGTCAGTGGGTAGAACATCAGCCTCCAGAAAAAAGGGTCCCAGGTTCAATTCTAGTCAAAGGCACATATCAGGGTTGTGGCCTCGGTTCCCAGTATGGGGTGTGCTGGAAGCAGCCAATCAATAATTATCTCTCATCATTGATGTTTCTATCTCTCTCATCCTTCCTCTCTCTGAAATCAATAAAAATATTTTTTAAAAATAAATAATTTTTTAAAGTATCTAAATAATCTAAAACAAAATTTCTATCAGTGTAAAAGGAAACTAGCAAAATATTCAATAAGGAAACCAATACCAACATAAATGTCTAATATAATTAGACAATGTATTGTCTGTGCCTTTCTGTGCCTAAGTGCTCAGTAGGAATGCTAGAATGGCTTATATGAGACCACCTCTGAGACCCTTCCTATCCAAAATTGTACGTGGTCATGATTCTCATTCATTAGACCAAAACAAGGAAACCATGTAATTTAACTTATGTCAACATCTAAGATTGTATTTGTATTTTTAGTTATTCAATTCAAGTAAAAAATCATTAATTGAGATCTTTTTACCTGGAAGTTGTTCTAAGTACTGAGAGGAAGACAGAAACTGGTAAGAAAGGTTCCCTGTCTTCAAAAATGGTAGATATTATATAAGGCAGAATGCAATCTACACTAATAAAAGAGAAAGATGCAAGTCAACCGCACCTTCACAACGCCCAGCAGCCAATCAGGAGTGAGTATGCAAATTAAACCAACAAAGATGGCGAGTTAATTTGTGTACACAGGCGCCCAGCAGCCAAGGATGGGATGCTTGCATCATTGCCATGGTGATGATGTAGGCATTCTGCACTGCCCCAGCCACTCTGGGCCTCTGGGCAATGTGGGAAGGTGGAAAGGTAGCTCTGGCAGGAGCAAAGGTGGTGCCAGCAGCCAGGGGAAGGAAGGCCCCATTCTTGCATAAATATCTTCATGCATTAGGCCTGTAGTGAATGTTATGAAAGAGGTATAAAGTTATATAACAATCCAAAGGAGGGAGAGATTAACTTTCATTACACTTTCATGGAAGAGGTGATATTTCAGCCGCTATTTGAAGAATAGATGGACACCATTGCAGGTAAAGACCACGCAATGTGCCTTCATAATTTTCTACTTCTAGAAAAGTCTTCTTCCATAATTCATAAACACATTTTGTGCTCCCATTTTTTATTTTAGAGAGGTAAGGAGTAAAGCCATAAATTGCCACTTGGACAAGCATGGTATATCACAAGTTAAAGTAACTGGTGTTATACTAGTTTGTGACATTGTTTACAAATGTCAACCCATCACTCACAAAATCTTAGATGTATGTGTACTGGTACCCACAATTGTTCTTGATATAAATGAGAAAATAAACATATAGTAGTTAAACTAAACTCTATTTTGTAAATCTGCCTGTTAATAGATTATGCATTCACTATAATAGAGTTTAAAAATTACTTGAAAATATTTTTTTTAAAATGTATCTTTCTCTTACAGCCCCTTATCCACCTCGAAACATCTCAGTTCGTATCATAAACTTGAACAAAAACAATTGGGAAGAGGAGAGTGGCAGTTTCCCAGAGGACTCCTTCATGAGACCACAAGACACCATGGGAAGAGACAAACTCCTCCATTTTACTGATGAAACTCCTGAAACTCCCTCTGGCAACCTTTCTTCTGGTTGGCCTGATGTTAACCGCAGTGACTATGAAACTACACCCCAGCCATACTGGTGGGACAGTGTATCAGCCACTCCAGAAGGCGAAGACGACTTTGCCAGGATGCTTCCCCTGGGATACGAAAATGACACACTCAGCGAGAACGAGAAGCCAACACCGAGCTCTTCCTCGTCTTTCCCTGTGCAGATGATACTGAGCTGGTTGCCACCAAAGCCACCCACGGCCTTTGACGGGTTCCATATCCACATAGAAAGAGAAGGTAAAGCACTGGGCAGTCAGAGGGAATAAGAAGCGATACAGTCAAAAGGGACGGAAATGTAAACATTCTCAAATTTAAGTTCAGGAAGAAAGTCTGATGGGAGATAGTTAATAGCGAAAGAGAAATGATAGAGAAAGGGAGGGATGTAATTAAGCATCCAGTGTGAACTGAGACTAGGAAACAAAATGAGCACATCGGATGAGAATCCGCAGGTTTGGGTAGTTCCTAAGTTGCAAGTTCTGGCCACCGTATACCTTTTACTGCCCGCCATTTCCCAGGCCCAGGTTGCTGAAGGAAATCTTATATTGGAAAGACTTTGAACTAAAGGTCTAACCATCATCACGAGTTATAAAATAGTCTGGAGAAATTTTCTGTTTTCATTAATTTTTGGAAGCATGCAGCAAAAGAATCTTTCTGGCAAAATAGCTACTTTTCCAAGAGTTTCAAGTCTATGTTGACTCCTCTAGCTATTCTTATTTCCCTTGTGTGTACATCTCTGGTGGCAACACCACTCATATTTTTCCAAAGAGAAGCTGGTAGTGAAACAGGAAATGCAGAGCAATTGGTATTTTCACTATAGCTAACATACTATTGATTGTATTCCCTTATCCAGCATCTGAGAGTCATTCTTTATATTTTAGCCCACTCGTTTATAAAAAGCAATGCCATGGCATTCAGTACATTTGAGTCACGAGTAATATTTAAACTGTGGTTTGGTAGCTTATCATAGGTACTCATTGCTTGCCTTTTTCTTTACAGTAACATACTGCACGTATGCTTTCCAGTCTCGTAGTCTGGGTTGTAAAGGTTGCCATGTTGTCAAAAGTTGAAGTCACAATGACAACTGTAGTTGCAGATTAGGGCATTAAGACCATGTCATTTTATATATGACATAGTGTTCCCCCCTATTTCATTCAGTAGAATGAGATACAAAATCTGTGGATTCCTCTAGACTAGATGATAGAGCAGTAAACCATACCCAGTTACCGTATAAAACTGAAATCCTTAGTCATTTCCAATTATCTGAGTCAAAAGTTGTAACAGTCACCTGGAATCATTTGGGTTTTTTTTTTAAGTACTTTTATTCTGGCTTTTATTTGTCTGTTCCTCAGTATATCCTATGGAAAATAGGGTCTTGTTACTCATAATTCTTTTTTCATTCCTATTTCTGTAAAGCTTAAAATGTGCTATTATCTGACCGCACTGTGTTCTGTGAAAGGCTACTAAAATCACCAACTGATGGTAACTTCAAAGAAAGTAATAAACAGCAGGAGACAAACTTTGAAGCAATTTAAAAATTATTTTTTTTATTTTTATAAGTTCTAGAGGCAAACAGATGAAAGAAAAATATTACAAGCTTCAGAAAATATATCCACAGGAGTTATTTCTAACCAGAAATAATTTTTAAATAATTATTTCTACTTAGAAATAATTAAATATTATCAGGCATTTCTGGATATTTAATGCTGACACAAGGAACTTACAAGATATTTGTTGCTGGTTACTTTTTAGCCTTATATCTGGATGACAAAGCTAATTATTGCTATCTTCTCACATTTTAATTCTATTTTGTGAATGTAGTTTTGTTGGGAAACCATACTTAAAAATACATTGTTGATTTGGACACCATATTGTCATTTGGTTATTTAAAATAATTATGAAAATCAATTCAAACCCTCTGTCATCTTTTAATTATTGTACCTTTAGCTTAGAAGAATAATTGAATTTGACAAAAGAAAGAAGACAATATAAAAAATGCACTTTTAATGAATTAACTTGTCTGTAGTCAAGGCCTTTGCAGTTTTCCATTTATATGTTCTCTCTTTTTATGTACGATTTAGAAAACTTTACTGAACATTTGACAGTGGCTGAAGAAGCACAGGAATTTGTTACAGAACTGAAGGAGCCTGGGAAATATAAGTTATCTGTGACAACCTTTAGTTCCTCAGGATCTTGTGAAACTCGAAAAAGTCAGTCAGCAAAATCACTCAGTTTTTATATCAGTAAGTACCAAAGAAACGGTTTTGCGCTTAGAACAATGGAACTGTTGAGATTAATAATGTTCAGGCATCAATTATTCATCACACCTTGGATACCATGAGAATTCTTCAAGGTCAAAAGAGTCCCAAATCCAGGAAATGTTGAGAACAGAGGAAATATATGTATGTTTAATAGCTGCAAACCTAGAGATTTAACTTAAGGACTTTTTTTTATTATTGTGATAATTGCACATTTGTTTTTAAAATATATTTTTGTTAATTTTAGAGAGAGGAAGGAAGAGGGAGAAAGAGACAGAACATCAGGGACGAAAGAAAATCGTTGATTGGCTACCTCTTGAACACCCTGTACTGGGGATTTAGCCAGCAACTGGGGCATGTGCCTTTGACCGGAATAGAACCTGGGACCCTTCAGTCTGTAGGCCGATGCTCTATCTACTGGGCCAGACAAGCTAGGGCCAATTGCACATTGATTAAGCTGATCTTTCTCACTAAGCACAACAAAGTCTCAAAGGACATGAACACACAGCTTGGGAAACAGGACTTTTGTTTAAGATTGTAATGACAATTGATATTGTTGGACTGTGTGAAAAGTCCCATTGGAATGTTGAGCTTATAGAGCACACAGATACAGGTTGAAGTTTAGGGAGACCTATGTGGTCACCATAAAGTTGGCACAAGACGACAAAGTTAGAGCATCCTAAAAGGACCAGTGTCAAGTCTCAGGATGGCTTCTACTGATTCCATCAAAAGTAATAGCAAATCACTGGCCCATTTTTTTTCTCAGTGGTTAGAGCATTGGCCCATGAATCAAAGGGTCTAGGGTTCAACACCTGGTCAAAGGCACATACCTGGGTTGCAGGTTCGATTCCCCCACTCTGGGAGGTAACCAACCAATGTGTCTCTCTCATCTCTCTCTCTATCTCTCTTTTGTTTTTTTTTCTCTCTCTCCTTCCTTCTCCATTCTCCCTTCCACTCTCTCTAAAAATCAAAGGGGAAAATATCATCGGGTAAGGATTACAGAAAAAAGTAATAGCAGAGCAATAAGTAGCCCCTAAGAAGCTGCACAAAGCCCTAGCTGGTTTGGCTCAGTGTATAGTGCCGTCCTGTGGACTGAAGGGTCCCAGGTTCTATTCTGATCAAGGGCAGATGCCCGGTTTGCGAGCTTGGTCCCAGTAAGGGGCTTGCAGGAGGCAGCTGATCAATGATTTTCATTATTGATGTTTCTATATATCTCTCTCCCTTCCTCTCTGAAATCAATAAAAATCTATTTTAAAAAATAAAATAAATAAAAGTTGCACAAGTGGTGCACGTTTGTAACATTTTTATGTAATCTGACTCTGGTTACCAGAATTTTAGAGGCTAAAAATCAATTTGTAGCTCATCTGGGCGTTAATGTGCCTCTTGTCAGCAGAAAGAAGAAACAGAAGGGAATGGGTAAACTCGAGAGAACAAAGCTGAGGGGGAAATTCTATGGAGATATTTTATCATGAGGAACCCACCGTGTCCACAAATTATCCCCAGGTTTTAGCCAGCTTCTATAATTGAGCCAGCTTGCTGCCCATTTCTTCTCCAATATAGTCACACCCTGCCTCTTCTATCCTACTGTTAACAAATTTGGATTTTTTTTTTAACAAAACTAGTGGAAGCTAGTTTGGATCTCAAAGTAATTATTTCTAGAGACCAAAGACCCTAGCAACAAAGAAATCATAAGCACTAATGACATTTCACACTGCTACATCCACTCTTTGTTAAAAGAGAAGTAAATTTGCTCCAGTGAAGAACTTTCTAGAATTAACTCAGATGCACATAATGGAAATGAAGCTTCTATCTCTCACTAGGGCTGTTTTTGCTGCTGCGGCTGCTGTTTAGGTCAATGATGAGGGATACAGTGCCGGGCAGTAGCTGGGCAGACGATGTCAAGACCAGTCAGGCTGCCAATCATTTTTTTAAATGTGTTTTAAAAATATTTTTTATTGATTTCATAGAGGGAGGTAGAGGGAGAGAGAGACAGAAGCATCAATGATGAGAGAGAATCATTGATTGTCTGCTTCCTGCATGCCCCACACTGGGATCAAACCAGCAACCCTGAGCCGGAATTGAACTATGACCTCCTGACTCATAGGTCAACACTCAACCAATGAGCCACGCCGGCAGGCCCAGGCGGCCAATCATACTTGGAATATCTCTTTTAGGGCGAAGGGGAAACAACATGATTTTTAAAACTAGCCTGTTGTCTCAACCATCTCAGGGTGACACGTGCCTTGTGCTCTCCTTTGAAACCTCCAGGTCCTTCGGGAGAGTGGATTGAGGAGCTCACTGAGAAGCCCCAACGTGTGAGTGTCCATGTCCTAAGCGCAACCACCGCCTTGATGTCCTGGACGTCCACCCAGGAGAACTACAACGGCACCATTGTGTCTGTGGTGTCCCTCACCTGCCCGAAACAGAAGGAGAGCCAGCGACTGGAAACGCAGTACTGCACCCAGGTAACGGGAGGGGCTGGCTGCGGGCTCGCTCACCTGCTGCAGCGCAGGCTGGCAGGCGATGCGGGAGGCCGCGGAGCAGCGGGGCCCAGGTCTCTGGGGCTCCGTGAGCCCGGACAGGAGCGGAGAAGAGTGTGCATGGCTCTTGGGTCACAGTCATCTTCCTTTTCCCTCTTAGGGTGGCCGTCTCCTTTCTCTTTCATTCCTCACGCAGGAGAATCCACTGAGCATCTGAGATGCACCAGGAGCCAGGATAGATATTGGGGATCTAGATACTTTTATACGTCCTGCTCTTGCAGAGCTTATAATCTAGTGAGCCCAAAGGATAACGGAGCATCTAATTACTGCAGAGTTTAAAACAAGGCCTAGGCTGATCGTGACCAGGAAGCCGTTCACAGAAAGTGATGAGTTCACAGAAAGAAGGAACCGAGCCTGAGGAAATAGGGATTGAGGCGAGGCAATTTGGAAACTAGTGAAAAAGTTTCCCACCAGGGGAGTGGACAACCAGAGAGAAAGTTTGGGGGAAGTTTTTGTTCCTTTTACTTTTTCTCTCCCCCCCCCCTTATTATTTGAACTATAAAAGTAATGCATGCTCACTGAAAAAAATAGTTCAAAAATTAAAAGACTATAAAGTAAAAAACAACAACAACAACAAAAAACCTCCATAATGACCACTGAGAAGAGTTCTATAGGGTGTTAGGTGTTAGCTGAGCACAGAGAGGGCAGGTGGAGACAGTGAGCAGATGAGCAGTTCTGGCAGCGGCTACCAGCTGTGTGTGCACACCTGTCAGCAGTCCTGAAGGAAGCCAAGCAGAGCGGCCGAGAGCAGGCCTTGCCCTCCGATGTCCTGAATGTCCACCAGGAGCTGGAGCCCAATAGCATTTTCCTAACACCTGGCTTTAGTACTACGTTTTATTACTTATTCCATTTTATTATTTCATTAGATCAAATTTACTGTTTCTTGGTATCTTACAAACACAATATTTACCTCTCTAAAAGCAAAAAAAAAAAAGTTCCAATTCACGCGGAGTACACTGGAAATACAATACTCAAAAAAAGATGCCTGCTATATGAAAGCTATTTAGGATGCTTCCATTTATGCCACAAAAGTCAGGCATTAGTGAAATCCAAAGGGAGAATTTTTTAATTGATAAGGTGAATTCAGGACCCGTCGTCTTTGGAGCACTAGAAAGCCTTAGCGTGCCGAGATAAGCCCACACTGAAAGCTGAGGCCGCCTCTTGACTTGAATTAAATTAAGGAGTAAATATGCTGAACCAATTAACTGTTCATCATCGCTCACTGCGCAGCTTATAAGCTTCCTTCCCTGAGCACACCGGAGATGATTGGCTCTGGGCATTGATAGAAAATTGTTTTTCTCTTACGGAACGTGACCTAGAACTAGACTGCTCCAAGGCGCATTCTTCCTTGCCCCAACTAATGTGAAAATCGTGTATTTTTACATGGAAACAGAAGGTTGGAAGTATAGATAGATAGCATACATTATAAATGATCCAGAAAGGGCTGGTCTAAGTGCACTTTGATAGCACCTTTGTGAAGTGCAAACATGAAACTGTTAAAGATTATAGGCAAGGAGACCAGTATTTAAAATAGAGAGTGGGTAAAGCTCCGAGGGCCCACCCTTGACTACCTGAAACTACTATATTCACATAGCTACCCTATTCTCACATTGGTTCTGAGGGCACCAGTGGGCTGGGAGAATCCTTCCAAAGGGCTGTTGTCCAATCCAAAAGCATAAACTTTTTTATGGGTATTTAAAAGTTCCCATCAATAGCCATCTATTTTCATTGAAATTGATAAATTACAAGTAATCTTCAAAAGTATAATTTTCCTATGACATACAAATTCATTATTATGACATTTAAGTGACTGTGATTCTAGGTACTCATTTGAATAGTCAGAGTCAACTACTGCCTAAAATATTATCAAACCAAAGGAACTTTAACAGCACCCTGAAACAATGTACACTCTATGTCCTGTGTTATTCTGATGTGCTTAATGAGTGATTAATGAACTAGGTCAGCATTCACAGGTATGGTAGTATGTCTAGAATGTTTTGTGAAATTTAAAAGTTTGGAGCCATGTTTATAATATGACACCTATCTGGTTCAATCGCATATTATTTATGGGTTTATGTACCAAGCAAGGTATGGAAGATTGCCCACCAAGATGTTGGAAATGGTGAAATGAGGACAGTAAGACTTTCAAGTTATCTACTTTTTTATGATGTGCATAATTTTTACAATGAACAAGAAGTATTAGTTTTACTGTTTAAAAATATATTTTAAAGAAATAAAAAAGGTATAGCTTAGTTGTATATAATATACATGTTCTTATCCATACCTTATTTCTTCAGGAAATGCTCTATCAAATAAGGATATCTAGTTGATCAACCTTGCCTAGATGACTTCCAAGCAGAAATGAATTCTGAAACCTGGGCAAGAAATTTTGACATAAATAATGTGTAACTAGAAAAGGAAAGGTGGAAATGCTAACCTTAATTCAGTTTAGTCTTATTTTGATCAAATTAATTGAAAACAAATTTTGGCATGGTGTGGGGCACCTATGTGTAAAGCAAGTTGTGCCAATACAAATTATACAGTTTCTGCTGGGTAGAATCAGTTTCTGGTACTGGGAAGGTTTTACTTTATATAATATCGCTAAAAGTGTGTTTATTCTTTTAATATATATTTTCATTGATTCAGAGAGGAAGGGAGAAGGAGAGAGAGAGTGAGATAGAAATATCCATGATGAGAGAGAATCATTGATTGGCTGCCTCTGCATGCCCCCTACTGGGGATCAAGCTTGCAACCAGACATATGCCCTTGACTAGAATCAAACCCAGGACCCTTCAGTCTGCAGGCCAATGCTTTATCCACTAAGCCAAACCAGGTAAGGCAGTATATTTATTCTTAAAATTGTGATGAGACTTTGGCAAACCATGGCATAGGTAAGGTATCAACAATATTGTTTTCCATTTATTTAAGCACCTTTGCACCAATTTTACAATTTTATGTACCTTAGAGGCCAAAAAGTTAATGAGTAATAAGAGTCAACTTTTTTAATATTCTGTCTTAAACATCCTTAGAATTCTATGAGATATATAATAGTAATGTTGATACTTTATCGATAAGGAAAAAAAACGAGGTAAAATTATTTTAAAATTATAAATTATCAATCAAGTCCCATGTTTATGAGGGATAGAGTCAGGATTTGATCTCAGGCAGTCTAAACAGAATACTTGTGTTCTCTCCATGAAGCAAGACTGTCAACATCAGAAGCACCAAAGCATACTTCTTTTATATATATATATATATATATATATATATATATATATATATATATTATTGATTTTTTTTACAGAGAGGAAGAGAGAGAGATAGAGAGTTAGAAACATCGATGAGAGAGAAACATCGATTAACTGCCTCTTGCACTCCCTCTTCCCCCACTGGGGATGTACCTGCAACCAAGGTACATGTCCTTGGTCAGAATCGAACCTGGGACCTTTCAGTCCGCAGGCTGACGCTCTATCCACTGAGCCAAACCGGTTTCGGCCAAAGCATACTTCTTAATCATTAATCATTATGCACACCAACATTGAATTTAAATGGCTATATATTATCTAGCTGTTTTCAATATTTTTCTCTATATGTTTTTTGTTACGTAATCAAGAGATTTTTTTAAAAAATCATTTAAGAGGAGCTCATCTAATGAGAAATGTTCTCAGCAACATTATTTCATGGAGTCACAATAGCCTTGTAAAGAATTTCACTCATTTGTCGATTATGAACGACATCTATAATAATAAAAGCATAATATGCAAATTGATTGAACAGCAGAATGACCATCTGAATGACCTTCCAGAAAACCACGCTATGACACACACTGGTGCCAGGCCAGCCAAGGCAGGTGTGATGTGATTGGCTGAGGGCCCCGCCATCATCCCACCATTGCCAGGCAGAGGGGGGCCCAGGCCACCCTTTGTGGGGCAATTGATGGGGAGACTCCATGATCATTCACCCAAAGAGGCGATGGATCTTGGAGCCCTGGCTGGGTGGGTGGGGCTTCTCTCTGCTGGGCAATCAATCGCAGAGCCTAGAGCCCCACGATCAACCCCCCTGCAGAGAGAGGCCCAGGACAGCCAAGCTACTGCACCCCAACTGTCCCCCACAGGAGAAGCAACCAGTGGCAGGGGAGGAGGGGCAGCACCACACCAATGGCAGTGGCAGTGGCAGTGGCAGCGGCCGGGGCAGGACTAGCCAGGAGAAGGAAAGCCCGGATAGACCCTGATCACCACCCAGGCCTATGGACCCTACCTTAGGGGTCCCAATTGTGAGAGGGCACAGACCGGACTGAGGGACAACTCCTCCCCCCCCTCCCCCGTGCATGAATTTCATGCACCAGGCCTCTAGTAAACTGATGAACAAAAATAGATATAGAGACATAGAAGCATTGAACAGACAACAAAACTCAAAGGGAAGGCATCGGAGTGTGTGTGTTGCGGGGAGGAGGGGGAGGAGATCAACCAAAGGACTTGTATCCATGTACTAGTATAAAGCATAACCAATGGACACAGACAGTAGGGTGGTGAGGGCATGTGCTGGGGGATGGGAGCAGGCAGGGAGAGGTCAATGGGGGGGGCATATGTAACACTTTCAACAATAAATAATTTAAATAAAATAGAGAACTTCCACTATATCTCTATGCTCAGCCGTGACTCACCTGTAGTGTGGATTAGAGGTCGCATACTAGGCTTCTAGTCCCAGCACTGAATCTAAATATGTGACCTTGGGCATTCTCTCGCTTTCCTTTCCTAATCTATTAAGAGACTTGGACTAGCTAATTTCTGAAGTCATTTTCATCTCTATAATTAGATATTATATGCTTCTCAGTGACAAGGGACAAAAGGCATTCCTGTACTGATCTTCGTATGCCATCAGGTGACACTACAATTTAGAATGTCAGACTCTCCTCACGGTATTGCTGATTTGATTATGGTTAGAGGTTTATGTGTCTCTTGTGTACATAGTTACAATTAACACTGATGGGTATAAAGCATTTCACGGGGCTTATTAAATCCAGCCATAGAATCTGAATGTTCTGGGCCTCCTTCAGTGTTCACATAAACTATAAATCATCCTAATTTTGAAATCTGACCTTCCTGGGCATGAGTAAAAGATTCTGGATTTCAAAGGCCTCTGTGGTTCCACAGAGAGTCTCTGAATACAATTTTAGCCTCTGTGTCCCATTCTAAAAGCTCAGCTCTGATGAAATCTTATTGGCTGTTTGGTTTAAAGGTGAATTCAAGCAAATCTATTATTGAAAATCTGGTTCCTGGTGCCCAATACCAGGTTGTGATGTACCTAAGAAAAGGCCCTTTGATTGGACCACCTTCAGATCCTGTGACATTTGCCATTGGTAAGTCACCAGGTGCAAGAATATTGGCATTATCAAAGTGTTATTTGGTGGGTTGTAATGTCCAAGCTCAACTCATTATCCTCATATATGGGAGGTCCATTCTTGTTCACCCAATATCCTACCTTCAGAGTAATAAACTATTGCAGTTGTACAGCTGGAGGACATCCTTAGCACTTACTATTTGGAGGGGGTTTGGGAGTCAGAGGCAAATATGTTTAGTTATCAGTGGTTGTATCAGAAGAGCAAAAACCTTGGTTGTTAAGCAGATGTTTGAAGCCATTGTTATGGTATTAAACATTCCTTCTTGGCTTTCTTTTTTCACTCCCCCCTCCTCCTTCCTCTTTAGTTCCAACTGGAATAAAGGATTTAATGCTGTACCCCTTGGGCCCCACAGCAGTGGTTTTGAGCTGGACCAGACCATACTTAGGAGTGTTCAAGAAATATGTGGTTGAAATGTTTTATTTCAACCCCACAACCATGACATCAGAGTGGACAACCTACTATGAAATAGCAGCGACCGCCTCCTTAACTGCATCAGTGGTAATCTTTCCTTAGCCGTCTGACACACTTCCCTGTGTAAATAGATGTGCCTATATGTACCTAATGTCTGGAAAAGGTATCTGCAAATTAGACCGCTGTGTAAATATACACAGCTTGCTACTCTCAAGGTGTTTTTTTGTTGTGGTTGTTTTTAGGATTGATTTTAATTGTTTGTTTTGAGAGCGAGAGAAAGAATTGTGTGCAACTGGCTTTCGCCCCTGGTTTATTTGTTCGTAGAGCTACCATGCGCTTATTGTTTCTTACTGCTCCTGGAGAGAAAAAACACAGGAGATCACCTTTCAGCATTTAATAATTAGCTGACACTGTTTAACTGCAATGATGATGATTCTTGACATTGACAAAACAGTTAAGTACCCATAGTGTCAGGCCCTTAGAGAGCCAGTAAAGATTACTCTCTCTAAACCTTAAATCATTGTAGAAGTGCAGTTTCCCTACAGGTCACACGTGAAGTACACAATTGCCCTCTACCCAGTTGATGACTCTGGTAATTGTCACCCATCAAGGGCACAAACCTATGGTCCAACCTGGGAGAATACAGATTTATGTAATGTCATTTGGCTTAGAAATAGGGAGACGAGTATCTACAGTCACTTGCAAAAAGTCCTATTTCACTTGTGTAATATAACAGGAAACTGCAGAATGGAAGCATCTGACTCTATACCTTTGAATCACTTTTTTAAATTACATTTTTTGTATAGCATTTTATTTACACCTCACCTCATTCCAAAAAGAGGTTGTATGTGTGTGCTTTTAGTGGAAAATTTTGTGAAGGTGACAAAGCACAGAATATAAAATAAAAAAATATTGATTAATTCTTTTCATGGCCAAATAGGAATAATTCTATTTTTAAAAAATATTATATATGATTTTGCCCCTTAGTCTTTTGTCTCCTTGTTTGGTTTTTGTTTGTTATTTTGGTTTGTTTGGGTTTTTTTAGAGAATAGCTAATCTGTTGCCAGCGTGGTACTACAACTTCCGAGTGACCATGGTGACATGGGGAGACCCAGAACTGAGCTGTTGTGACAGTTCCACCATCAGCTTCATTACAGGTGAGTGGTGTGCGGGAAACGGTTTCCTGAGGAGAGAACACTATCTGCAGAAGGCTCTGAAGAGACACATCTCCAGAAAGTGCCGGTCACTCACTCAGGACCGATTGAGCCCCGGTGTCATGGAAGATCATATGCTTGAGTGTGGAAAATTATTATTTGTTTAAATAATGGCTTTTAAATCTAAAATATTATTTTTATCCTGAGTTACTGCCTTTTATTCATTTTTATTCTCAATCACTGCCCTTGAGTGTTGTGCCCCTATTTGAAATTGATCAGAAAAGAGATGTGCTTCAGACTGAACTCAATTGCCGTGGCCCATTTGATGGCTGTATTTGCCAGAGGGTCTCCATGTCCTTATTAATTATACCATCAAAGACCAGACTGACTACACTGTTGTTCACTGCAGGAGTTAAAAGCCCATGGAGACAGGTAGACCTGGGTTTGGATCATACCTCTGCTGGATGCCATATATGACCTCGAACAATTAACTTTTCTAAGCGTTGGTGGTTTTTCAATGTGAAAAATGGGGATGATATGAATATCTATTCTCTGTTATTATCTACTAGAGGTCTGGTGCACAAATTTGTGCACAGGTAGTATTCCTGAAGATGGGGAGCAGGGCAGGAGGGCGGGACAGTGTAAGGGGAGGGACTACAGGAAGTTGGCTGGCTTTGGGAGGTTGGCTCTGAGAGTGCACTCTCCACCAGGGGGAAGCTCCTGCATTGAGCATCTGCCCCCCTTGTGGTCAGTGTATATCACAGCAACCAGTCAATTGATCATTTGGTTGCTTAGGCTTTTATATAGAGAGATTATTATTTCTTAATTAAATAAGCTGCTTAGCAAAATTCATGACACAAAGTTCAAGTAACTTAAAAAAATGTTCATGTTAGATCTCAGAGCCTAGTGTAGTTTGGCAGAGATGGTAAAAGTGATCTGAGGTGACAATGAAAAGGGGAAATTCATAAAAGAGACATTAATCCTGGTTGTTTGAATTACGATTCTTCAGGAACTTTTCGGTGAACTCTCAGGCTGTAATTAGAGTTGTAATGAGAAAAGAAATGAGAAAAATATTTTTAGATGAAGAATAATTTTGGCCAAATGTTTTCCTCACTGGACATCTAGCTTTGTTCCATTAAAATTTATAAATTCAAGAGCAAAAGAAAGAAATTAATCCTATGTGAATTCTTACACAATTTACTTATATAGTTTATCACTTTCCGTTACTATCCAATGTAAGCTCCCCATTGGCTCAAAAAAGGAGAAAATCCAAATTACTTAAGAAGCTTTGTGTTATGCTATTGACTATATTGATAATTACATATTTAATTATAATTAAACTTCATTGTATCAATAACTTTATTGGTATTAACTCCCTGAGAATATTCTTCTCTTCTCAGATAGCCATGTCTGGAGTGGGAAAAGCCCAGACTTCCCATGTGAACACTTGATTGAACAGACCTGGCTCTGCTAATTTCTGGCTTTAGAATTATCTCAATGATCCTAGACTTCTATTTTCTCATTGGTAACACTCGGAGCATTCATTACCTCACACCTGGCTAAGAGAGCCAAGCTCAGGGCATTAGAACTCACATGGTGAGGCAGAACCCGCCTTGCAGTCATTGCAGTGTCTCAGAGGGGCACATGGGACATGGAACATTCTTAGGATTCATAGTTCTGGACCCAAGTGGTCTGGCATGCCTTTCAAAACTGGGAACCTACTGGAATTGGGCAAAGATCATGATGTAACAATTAGGTTGACAAAGTAAGTCTGGATATGTAAACTGTGCAAGCTACCTAAAGTCTGGATATGTAAAATTAGCAAGCTACTTGCCTGAGTGGGCAGTCTATTATCTTCAAGAAATTGATCTTTGGTAATTTCCTATTTTTTTCCTGGGACAAACTATTAAGTTATGCTCACATTGGCCATCCATAGTCTTATCTGATACATGTCTCAATTCTCAACATCTATAATGTGGACATAACAATACCCCACAAATAGTGTGAGAATTAAATTACCTAATGTAAATCACTATTCAAACATAATGGTAGCTGATTTATTTCTATTCTCATTTTTTCTTCTCTCATTTAATTTTAAAGCAAATAAGGATCACAAACTTCACTTTCCCATGCTTTTCCACTGTGACCCAAACTGCCAAATTGTGCAGTATAAAAGAAACAGGAAGAAATATTTTAATAAGGTGTGATTTATCAGGACCTCAAGTCTACTCTCAGTTGGGCAACTTATCTGCAAATCAAGTTCATAATTATGCTGGTATACCAAATAATGCTTAATAAACAAATAGTGACATCTTGTGGTCCTTCAGCACGATGCTGTATTTTAAAGTAACAACATGGACTATAAAAATCTGAAGACCTTGTACCTGTGAAAGGGAGATCTGTGCTTCTGGGTTTGAAATTTTAAGTATGTTTTTGTCCTCATGATAATTAGAACATGAGAAAGTATTTTTTGAAGAAACATAAGTATAGATAGTTGCATACAACGAAGTATTGGGAATATATTAAGAGGCCACAAAGAAGTCAGGGTTAATATCCTTTATTAGAATATTCTGAAATATGATGTGGGTTTGTGTTATCTGCTAAGGTACATTGTTGATATTTCAAGATTTTATTGTCAAATATGTAGATACCAGAGGCTCGGTTCATGAAATTCCTACATTTGGGTGGGGTTAGTGGGGAGGAGTCCCTCAGCCCGAATTGCAAGAGGGTGCAGGCCAGGCCAAGGGACCCCACCAGTTCATGATCAGGGTCAGGGAGGGATGTAGGAGGTTGGTCAGTTGGGAAGGGACTGTGGGAGGGTTCCAGGGCATGTCTGGCCCATCTCGCTCAGTCCCAATCTGCTGGACCCCAGCAGCAAGTTATCCTACCAGTCGGAAGGTCTGCCTCCTGATGGTCACTGTGCATCATGGTGACTGGTTGATCAGTTCACTTCCTGCCCCCTGGTGGTCAGTAAATGTCATAGTGAGTGGTTGAGGGGCCTTAACATATCATTAGTTTATTCACTTTGATTCATTGAACGGACCACCAGACACTTACCATATTATGCTTTTATTATATAGGATGCTACTGTTATTTCACATGACACAGAAATGTGTTTTTTATTCTATATACTACAAATCTAGACAGTGGATTATATCAAAGCATCATTAGTGATGAATGTTTGTTTTTGAGTATTCATAGAAAATTAAAGAAAATAATTCTTTATGATTTGTAGAAATTCTCCTCCAAATATTTTAGTTGGTTTTTTGCTGCGTCATGAAACAGAAAACTTTCCTGTCTTTAAACCACCATTCCCATGGAATTTAAATTCAACTGTTTATTTGTTTCTTCAAATCTTCAGAATTATCATTTCCTTTTAAAATAATGAAAATATGCTTTCACAGGCCCTATATTATAAAGCTTATGATGAGCTCTTTCTTCCCAACTGGAAATTTTCTTAAAGTTTAAATTTATCAAAAATATAAAATACATTAATAAAGTCAGTGTTAGAATTTAACTTTATGATAAAAAAAAATCTTTCCACAGGCATTTATTAAAAGCCTACCTTCTGCAAAGCACCGGACTGAAACACTGTCAATGATGTCGCCTTGTGTTTTATGGAAACAATATTTTTTTCTGTCCCTCTAGTCCCACTGTCTTTTATTCCCATAAACACCTTGACTGTGCCATAAAAAAAGATGTATTTTTATAGACCAGAGCTTCCAGCACTTCTTTGAAAATAAGTTCACCAAAGCCTAATGACTAATTTATTGATGCAACAAGCATACCCAAACAAGTGAACATTTTAGGAATTTTGTAACTGAAATTTACATAAAAGACCTTGATACCCTCAGGTTCAGATGGTGCTTTCATGCATCTGAGCTGTAAGGTGAGGTCCTAGGAAACAAATGCCCACCTGTGGTACTGAGAGGCCCAGGTCTACCCAGGACCATCATATGGTGTGAATTTTAGTTCTTTAACGTTACATGGGATTTCATGCTGTATGAATAAGCGTTTTAATTATTAGTAATCTCTTATACTAAAGTGTCCTTCTTTTCCACCTTATAGCCCCAGTTGCTCCAGAAATCACTTCTGTGGAATATTTCAAAAGTCTGTTATATATCAGTTGGACATATGGGGATGACACAACTGACCTCTCCCACTCTAGAATGCTGCATTGGATGGTTGTTGCAGAAGGAAAGAAGAAAATTAAAAAGAGCGTATGTTTCTTTTAATCCCAGTATGGGCATCTAAACATTCATTTGCATAAACTATGGAAAACCATTAAGCAAAATGTATTGAGACATTAAACGAATGCTTGTAGGCCCATTGGCATTGTTTTATGCTCTGGAGATAGAACAGCGAACAAAAATTAAATTCCTTTTTTAATAGAGCGTACTTTTCTATCTATAATAGTTAGCTGAAGTAGTTGTAGTTATGAATTTCACTTATGAAAGTTATGATTTGCGTGTTTTCTGCAGGATGTCAAACATTTTCAAGAAAACCATAGTTAAGGAATTTCAATATTTTGTCTTTATATCCCCTAACACCTACATATCTGGGTATGTTAGTAATGCTGATTTCTTTCCTCCTGGTATAATAAGCTTTTTGAAATTATATTAGTTAAGGGTACAGAGTAAATGACTTTAATTTAAAAAATATATAGTGGCTCAAAGAAAAGCAAAGTTTGTGTGTCTCTCCTGCTAGCCCATGACTAACAGGGCACCCCTTCTGTACCATAAAGGAGCATTCAAGCAACAGATGCTCTCTCTCTGTTTCTCCAGCTGCCACTCTATATCAGCCTCATCTGCACAGGTGACCCTTTATTATCATTAGAATCACCTGTGCAGGGAAGACAGGACATGAATGCCCGGTACCTACACAGTCTGAATAAAACTATAAGTTGCCCACATGACTTTTATTTACCAATCATTGGTTAGAATTGGGTCACATGCTTTCCTCTAGCTACAGGGAAGTTGTGGGAAATACAGTCTTCAGTTAAGAAGTCAAGTTTCTTCTGAGTGTTTCAGGGCTGAGAAATATTCCTATCAGGAACAACCCAGCAGTGACCTTTTATAAAATTTGCTGACAATATGAGGGGAAATATCAGTGATACCTGTTCCAAACAAGGGAGTTAATTGCAAAAATGCTCTAATATGTATGATGCATATTTAGAGCTACTTTACATTTGGCTCAAATCATAAATTTATATCATTTTTAGAGGAAATAATTTATTCATAAGCTTGTTATCAATTTTAGATTGCAGCACAGAACGGAGAGGCCATGTCTGCGATAGTCCTGTAATTGTTTAGGATGGTATTAGAGTTCAGCTTGATCAGAAGGTTAAACCCTCGATTTCGATGGTCTTGCAGGTAACACGCAATGTCATGACTGCAATTCTCAGCCTGCCTCCAGGAGATATCTACAATCTCTCCGTAACTGCTTGCACTGAAAGAGGAAGTAATACCTCCATGCTCCGCCTTGTCAAGCTAGGTGAGATGAGTGCACAGGTGTGAGTGTGAAAGTGATGATGCTGGGGAAACTAGCTTTTGCATTTCTTAGTTTAGCATGGTCTTCTCAACTCAGTGAAATAACAAAAAACAATTCATTCTCTTTTAGAAGTAAAATATAGTCATTCATATTACCAAAAGATTGTGTTCATCTTAGTATAAGTGCCTGTGAGAGCAATGTTTACTGTGTTGGGAGGCAGGAGTGTCCATCAGTCATAGCAAGCTTAGAGAAACTAAGGAGTCTCAGGACTTAAAGATGGAAGGACCTTTGAGATTATCCAGTGCAGTGTATTCAACCCATCAGAAGTCATTTCCTTTTTATATCACTATTATGTAATGCTCTCTTTAATATCTTCAATTAAATGCATAAGAAAAATAACCCATGTATTGATATTTTAAAATTTGATATAGTGTTTAAACTTTAATATAAAATCAAGATAAAATAAAATAATACTATATAATAAAAGCCTAATATGCTAAATGTCCCATCGTCCAGTCAGCTGTTCAACCAATCAAAGCATAATATGCTAATGATATGCTAAGGCTGCTCAACTGCTCTCTATGATGTGCACTGACCACGAGGGGCAGACACTCCAACTGGTAGGTTAGCTTGCTTCTGGGGTCTAGCCAAATGGGACCGAGTGAGATGGGCCAGACATGCCCTGGAGCCCTTCCACAGTCCCTCCCCGGCCCTGCATGCACTGGTGGGGTCCCTCAGCCTGGCCTGAGCCCTCTTGCAATCCAGAATCCCTCAGGGGATGTCAGAAAGCCGGTTTCAGCCCAATTCCATACCTAGGCCAGGCCAAGGTATCCCACTGGCACATGAATCTGTGCGTGCACCAGGACTCAAGTTTGTAATAAATGAATATGGATTCTCTATGTATATGTTCAGATACAGCTCTTCAAAAAATCATAATGAAATTACTTGATGACTACACATTATTAATATGAGTAAGTTGGAGTTTATAAGAAGTAAGAGGATCAGTAGTTCCTCCATATAAGAAGTATACAAATAAATGAAGAAATGAACAAGTTCATGTGGATTAGTTATAAATAACTGAGCAAGCATAATACAGATAGAATAAAACCTAAAATTAAGGGAAATAATAAGAGACTAGATATAATTTCATCTGCTAAAAGGAAGAGGGAAATAACCTTTATTAAAGTAGAAATAACATGCCAAGAAAAATAATAAGCTGTGGATGAGGAGAAATGAGTAAAGTAAGATATTCTTTAAACTGAACTGAAACTTACTGTTGTAGTATAGTATCAAAATAAATTTCCATATTATGAAACACAACTAAGTACTACTATTTGTAATGCTTCAAATAATAAAAAAAACACACAAAACAAACAAAAAACACAGAACAAAACAAAAAACAACATACCATACATTGATATATTCATTTAGTTTCTAATAGATAAAGGGACCTATGAGATAATCATCCTATAATCAGCAGCAGGCAAAACAAGATGAATTAGCAAAAAGCTGTATGGTAGACCTCAAGGGACAGTATCAGTTTGAATACTGACCCCCAAAATAAATGCATTCCAATTCAATATGTAATTTTTACAGCAGAAATCTTTTTTTAATTAAAATATATAAAATGGCAAAATATTTTAAAACACTTAATATAACTCTATGATATCACTGTTTCAGATGTCTGCTAATTTTAAACTGTGTCTGAGTATATTCATGAGTCTCAAATAATCACTGTTATTGCATATGTTCATATGTGCAGCTCTAAGTTAAGATTGATCCAAGGTGTTTTTGTTAGCAGCTTAAATGCCATAAGTAGCATGGCTGACAGTAATGCACATTTAGAAGACTCCTAGAAAAGCCCAAAGAAAACAAAGCATAATCTTTCCTTAGTTTACCCAATAGTTGCCTTTCTCTGTAATCTATTGCACTCTTAAATTTTTTGTCTTATATTTGCCATGCAAAAACTAAATTCTTGCACTGAAACCCTTTAAACTTAAATAGGTAGTTGGAAATACATGTCATATTGAATAGACATTATGGGCAGAAAAAGTAAATTATTACATAATTTTTAAATTTCCTCTTAATTCCACTTTCATATCTTTCTTGCTTTGCTGACAGCCTTCTTCTAAGTTATTTTACTTATCTCCTTGAAAAAAAATCCAATATTACACAGTAAAGTACTTGCAATTATATTTATAATGCATTTATTCTGGTGTGGCATTAGAAAGTCACCTGATACTTTGGATATGGACAATTTTTCTGTTTAGAGATTTCTTCATCATTGCAGGACATCTAGCATTTCTGTGTCTTGCACACAAAAGTCCAGTTAGCTTCTGTTGTAACTATTAAAAACATTCTGCAAACTTTTAGTACCTCAGGGGGGTAGTACTGCTTCTATTGAGACTTTAGTAGAGTTCAATTTGGGGCACTATAGGCGATCTGCTCTTCTTCCCTAGCAGTCTACACTTGAATTCTAAAAATGTGGCTATCACCCGCTTCCAGCATTTCATGATCTTTCTATTAAGAAAAAAAAAATAGCCTCTCTGTCAATTCCAGCCATTACCTATAAATTTGCCCATGTATAAATGTCAGTTTAAAATTCATTTCTGGGAAACTGTAACTATTTAAAGATTATGCTCATGTTCTCCGTGCCTTTCTTTCCCCAAGCTTTATCATTACCGGTAGCTGTGATTCTCAGGGCCTAGCTGCTTTACACAACTCATTTATTAGTCTCCCTTAAAGTGCAAGTTCAGAGGTGCTCTTACCAAAATAGCATTCAGTGGGCATGTTGCATCCTTCACTATCACTTTTATGTGACATTATGGACTAGAGGTCCAGTGCATGAAATTTGTGTACTCCATGAAGTGAGGGGGGAATGGGTCCCTCAACCTAGATTTCAAGAGGGCACAGGCCAAGCCAAGAGACCCCACCAGTACACGATCAGGTCCAGAGAGGGATGCAGGAGGTTGGCTAGCTTGTGAGGGACCATGGGAGGGCTCCAGGCTGTGTCTGGCCTGTCTTGCTTAGTCCCAATCAGCTGGACCCCAGCAGCAAACTAACCTACTGCTCAGTGTGTCTGCTCCCTGGTGGTCAGTGCATGTCATAGTGATTGGTCAACCAGTCAACTGTCTACCCCCTGGTGGTCAGTGCATATTACATTTGATTGGTTGAACGGATGACCAGATGACCAGACAATTAGCATATTAGAATTTTATTATATAGGATGATCTATAAAGCGAGTATGGGTTAAAGTCATAAAACTGGAATTATACTCATACTACATTGGAGTCTGAGTAAAAACCATGATAGTTCCCCAAACTTATAATGAGGTTTTGAGCCTCCACAGATCTCTACTAACAGACAGACCTACTTAAACTAGTTTAGAAAGTTCTTTAAATTTTTTAAGAATGAAAGGCAAGTTCCCACAGAAATTATTTCTAGTGAGTCATAACCCTTAGAACCAATAATCTTTTCCTTGTTGATATTTTAATATCACACAGTATATTTCCTCTATTTTTTTATTTCTGAAAACATGATCATCTGTATATAATGTACCTATTCTCAGTCTTCCCTTCCCCCATCCTAAAAACTAAATAACCATACTTTTTATTCATTTGTCTATTTTCTATTCTACTCATCACATTACTGTATTTTATAAGCTCTTTCAATTTCCTGTAACACGATGCATTGCCTACTGTAGATGCTCAGTGGATACTGAATGAATTGAATTGAAATTGCCAACCTCAAAATTGAAAATAGTATTCCAATTAATATTTAACCAAAATAAGTTTCACCTTTCATAGAAATGAAAACATTTTGCTCTAGTAATAATTAAATTGAAATTATGTTTCCTTTTACAAAACTTTAATGCTTATCATTTTATGTTTCTTTAAAGCAATTATTTGGTATACATAGAAGTCAAATTAATTTTACTTTATAGAAAAATACAATTTCAGCATCCAGATTTTCAGGGCTTGTGTGAAATCATAATGCTGTTGCTGAACCTAGACCAAAATTGGTTGGGTTAACAATCCTAGTTCAATTTCTCTGTAACAGAGGCCTGTTTGGAGTCATTCTACCTGCTATCATGGAGGACAAGATCGATATCTATATAAAAAATCAATCCATTAGTGAACCCAGTATGATATAAATTAATTCAAGATGGCATGTGCGAAGGATAGAGAGCCTTCAAAACAATTGCCAAGAATTTTCAATTGTCATCAACTAGAGGCCCAGTGCATGAAATTCATTCACTCAGGGTAGGGAGTCCCTAAGCCCAGCCTATGCCTTCTCACAGTCTGGGAGCCCTTGAGGGATATCTGACTGATGGCTCAGGCCCACGGGCCTAAGCCATCAGTCAGACATCCTTAGCACTCCTGCTACCACCACTGCGCTCACCAGCTGTGAGCCCACCTTCTGAATTAGTGGTGCTCCCCCTGTGGGAGTGCATTGACCACCATGGGCTAGTTCCTGTGTTAAGCAAATGTCCCCTGGTGGTCAATGCACATCATAGCAACTGGCCATTCCGTCATTCAATCTATTTGCATATTAGCCTTTTATTATATAGAACTAGGGGCTCAATGCACGAATTTGTGTACCTTGAAAGGAACTGTGAGCTACGAGGCTGCAGTGGGCACAAGGGCAGGTCTTAGCCCATTCTCTGTGCCCCTGCCTGGCTCCTCCCACCATGGCCCCCAGTCCCCTGTGTGTCAGCAGCCCCTGTCCCACTGCCACTCTTCCCATGCACTGATGGCGTTGGCCCTTCTTACTCCTGCTAACAGTGCAGAACAACTGGGGCCAGTGCCAGCAGCTGGTGCGAGTGGTGGCTCTGGCAGTGGCAGCAGGTATAAGAGGTGGCTTCCAGCCCCAAACTCCCCTCAGGAGCAGGGGGAGATGGAGAAGAAACTTTCAGGAACTGTTGGGGCTGGCAGCTGCCACTCACACCTGCTGACGGCACTGAGTGTTTGGGGCCAGTGCCAGGCACCAGCAGCAGAGACTCCCACACCAGCAGCAGGTGCAGGCACTGGGTGGGACTGCAGCATGCAGGATCAGAGAATTTTCAGTAACCACCAGATGCTCACCCTGATAACAGTGACCAGTGTCCAGCCATGGTATGGCACCCCCACTAACCTGATCCACCATCCTGCTGCAGCCAATGCCCACCATGTTCTGTGCTCTGCCCCCTGCTGCCAACGCCCACTATGTTCCATGTGTGCCCCTGGTGGTCATCACAACTCATAGCAACAGGTTGTTCAGTTGTTTGGTTGTTCTGCCATTCAGTCTATTTGTACGTTAGGGTTTTATATATAGATATATGCATCCACAAAAGGCATGTACCAATAGTAGTGCTGTTCTCAGGGCTCTGAGCCAGTCATCCCATTAAGAATTTTAGGTTTCTATAAGCTCCATGGTTATTCTTTATATATAGAGAGAGGAAAGGAGAGAGAGAGAGAGCTAGAAATATCAATGAGAGAGAAACATCGACCAGCTGCCTCTTGCACACCCCCTACTGGGGATGTGCCCGCAACCACTGTACATGCCCTTGACTGGAATCAAACCCGGGACCTTTCAGTCCGCAGACCGACGCTCTACCACTGAGCCAAACCGGTTTCGGCTCCATGGTTATTCTAATGGTATGTGATGATAGCTCCCTTTGGCAATCAATAGATGTGTCAATCAAATCTTCACTAGTACTTGTTAATTTACAAGAACTCGTTGGTCTGCATTCTGTGGCTTCAACCAGCAACCAGTCACAACATCTAGTCTTTATAAATCTATCTGGAACTCTGGATAAACAAGACAAGAAGAGAAGTAGGAATGAGAAGTGTTGGACATACCACAAAATAGGTCTCTGGTAACAGAATAGCCATTCATTCATTCACTTAATAAATATGTACTGACAACCTTCTCAGCACTGTTCAGAGGCCAGGGAACTTGTAGTAATGAACCTGCAGGACTTTATCACTTGCTAATCACAACATGCTTATGATCCAGTAAAGAGACAGAACAATAAGTACTTTACAGAGCATTATAATCGGATAGTGTGGTACAGAGTGAATATATAATTAAAGAAAACACAACTTTCTTTGAATAAGAAATAAAGACATATCTGAACAACAAGAAAGTATCTCTGCCATGAGAAGGTCCTGGGACAGAGCAAGCCAGGCAGAGGGACTAGGCAGAGGCCAGATTATACAGGATGTGTAAGGCATTCAGCTGAGATTTTATTTCGAGTGCAATATGAAACTATTTAGAGAATTAAAGAATAATAATCTGACATATTTAAAATAATCCCTCTGGGTGTTCAAGAGGGAAAGGATGGTTGGGTCAGTAATAAAGGTAATTAAGAGACTATTTGTCCTTAGCTTTAAAGACAGCATTCTAGCCTGGCTGGTGTTGCTCAGTGGTTGAGCATTGACTTATGAACCAAGAGGTCACAGATTTGATTCCTGGTCAGGGTACATGCCTGCTTTGCCGGCTCAATCCCTAGCCTAAAAAGCAGGCGGCAACATATTGGTGTTTTCTTCTCATTGATGTCTCTATCCCTTTGACTTCCTCTCTCACTAATATTAATTTAAAAAAAACATATTTAAAAACAAAAACAACAACAACAGAAAGAAACAGCATTCTAAATCAAACAAGTGCCATGGGAAATGATGGTAACTTTGACCAAAGTGGTAGTAATAGAGATGGAGAAAAGTGGACAACATTCAGATGCTATTTTTTGGAGGTTTTGTTCACAGGACTTTCTGAAGGAGTGAAAATAGAAAATGGGAGACAGGGAAATTAAGAATGAACTCTAGGCTTTGCTCTTGAGCATCTAGGGTGGATGGTGGTGCAATTCACTGTGGTTGAAAAGACTGGAAAACCTAGAGAAGTAAACTTGGGGTAAGGTGAGAATCAAGGCTTCTTCCTTGGAAATAAAAATATTGAGAAAACATCCAAGTGCAGTTGCCAGGTAAAGAGATTATTGATACAAGGAGATCAGGAGAGACTTCTAGGCTGGAAATAGAAATTTGGGGGTGTCTGGATAAGATCACCAAGTAGAAGGCAGAAATGCAGGAGAAGAGAAGCCCTTGGCCTAGCCTAGAAGAAGCACCCCGGCACTTAGAAAGAAGAAACAGCCCATGGGGCCAGAAGAAGCCAAAAGACAGAATGTCAGACTTCTGCCTTATCCTGGTGGTCAAACTTCTGCCTTATCCCGATCATAGTGGTGCTCAGGCAGATTCAAGGTAAAAAATTAAGTAACTTGAGTGCTGGGAGAGACTTGTAATTTAGTGCAATGTCCTCATTTGAGCAAGCTTGGACCTTGAGAAATTTGACCCCCCACATACTGTTGAGCCTGTGTCTAGAAATAGTGATCCAGTACTTTATATCCATCTGTTGCTTATGATTTCCTGGAATTGGGTGTTGCTGTTTTTTTTAACTAAAAAACTTCCATTTTCTATCAACACATTTAACAGAACAGGGAGGAGCCACACACCCATCTGTGTGGCTTCCTGTTTTAGAACTTGGGTATTAATGACATAAGCTTGATTTTTTTTTTAACCTCAGTCATGAAAGATTTTATATAAATTAAGAATCTTTAAAACATAATTGGACTATAGGCCAAAAAAAATCAAAAGATTTTCAGATGTTAAGAATTTGGGGAATATTAGAATCTATTTTCTCTCACAATGTTTCAGATTACAAATAATTACACACATTTGGATGAAATGTCATTTCTAACTGTATAAAAGCCCAGTTATCACACCCTTTATGGTCTCACTCCCAGTTGAGAAAATTTAGTTGTTATTATGTTGAAGTCATTGAGTTTATAATTCTGGGTATAGTTGCTTGGATATACACAGTTCTCATATTTGGTTTAAGTGAGTGAAGTGCTGTGAGTCACAGTATACTAAAGTCAAAGTTCCTCTCCCCATCCACCCGTGCTTTTCTTGAATCCTCTCCTAGTAAGTGACTAACTTGTTATCCTCCTTAACCCCACAAAAAGAAAGAAAGAAAATGTATTTAATAAAATAAGAATGTAAATAAATGTGTCAATGGAGCACAGAGAGGAGGAAGGGAAGAAGGAGAATATATACATTATATGCTGCCAGTCAGTTAAAAGAAGCTAATAAAACATTTAAGGTACCATACTGTTTAAAAAAATGAATTCATTCTCTCAGTCAACAAATATTAAGAATTTACTATGTGCTATGCACTATTCTATGTGCAGAGGACACAGAAATAAATGACAAAGCTTCTACCCTTATTCTAGTGAAGAAAAGGGGATGATAAATATAAGATATCCAAAGGTGATAAGTTGATTAAAAATGAAGCCAAGAAGGGGGAAGTGTTATGGGGACTAGGGGGTGCAATTTTTGTAGAAGGGAAGGAATAAGTTTCACTGTAAAGGTGATATTTCGGTGAAAACCTGGAGATTCTGTCGGGGCAGAGGGAACCACAGTGCAAAGCTGCAGAAGGACCAGTGTGTTTGGCAAGTTCAAAGACACGTCAGGAAGGCAGTGCGGCTGAAGTGAAGTAAACAGAAGAGTAGTAAGTCAAAGAGCTAGGAGGTAACCGAGGAGCAGATAATGAAGGGTCATGGAAAAGACGTTCTACTCTGAGTAAGATGGCACTCCTTTGGATGGTTCAAGCAGAGAAGTCACCTGCCTGGTACGTTTTACAGGCTCACTTTGGGGAGGACAGGCTGTTCAGGGCTGAGGGTAAAGGCAGCTAGATAAGATGACCGTACATCCCCGTTGTCCTCTTTAGTAATCCTTTTTCTTCCCCAAACTATTTTAATTTGGACACGTTTTAATTTTTTATTGATTTTAGAGAGAAAGGGAGAGGGAGAGAGAGATACATAGAAACATCAGCGATGAGAATCATTGCTTCGCTGCCTCCTGCACACCCCCCGGGGATCGAGCCCTCAACCCAGGCATATGCCCTGACCATGAATCAAACCTGGGACCCTTAAGTCTGCAGGTTTATATTTTATCCACTGAGCCAAACCATCCAGGGCTAGTTTGGACACTTTTGATAAATTACACAGTCATCTTAAAGTTAGGAGGCTAATTGCTTCTATCCAGATAAGATATTACACTTGCTTGGATCGGGATGGTAGTCATGCAGGTGATAGAAATTTTATTTTGGAAGGACTGAGGTACTACTTACTGAGTTGGCAAACATTATGGAAGAGGCAGGTTTGGGGGACAGATCAGAAGTTCAGGTTTGGGGTGTGTCATCATTTGAAGGTGTCAATTAAACATTAAAGAGCAGACACTGAGTAGGCACTGGAGCTTGGAGTCTTTAGGATTGGAAATACAAATTTGAGGGTAGTCCGGAAACCAACTGGATGAGGTTATTGAGGAATAAATAAAGAGGAAAAAATGCTATCCAAGGACTAAGTCCAGGAGCACTCGGTCCTTAAGAAGTGGAAGTAGTGAACAGGAACCAGCAACAACAAAAAAAAAAATCTGAGGAGTGGCCAGTGAAATAAGAGCCAGAAAAATGCGACGTACTGAGAGCCACACAAAGAAAATGTGTCAGTGAGCACAGTGATCAACTGGTCCAGCCTGCTGATAAGTCAAGATAAGAAATGACCATTGATCTTCACAACCCAGAAGTCACTGGTGATTTGAGGAGGAGGCATTTGGATGGAGTGGTGAGAAAAAAAAAATAGTTATAAGGATTTCAAGAGAGTTATGAAAGGGGAAAAACTGAAAATAGCTGGAATAACAAAACTTGGGAGGAGGATAGTTGTAAAAAGGAGAGAAAATGAGCAGGAGCTGAAAGAAAGTACCCGAGAGTGTTCATTTGTTTGGTTGGGTTTTGCTTTGTTTGTGTTTCTTATTTCCTTAACTAGCGGGAAACAGCTTGCCCATGCGCTAATTAGAGAGATTCCACAGAGCGGGAAGAACTGATGAGACAGACTAGCTGGAGGTGAGACTTATTAGAGGGATGTCCTTGCCTGGGCCAGAGAGATGGCCCGGGGTTCTCGTGGAGGAGGTGGCCGTACACTGGGTGAATCTGTAGGAAGATGGTGAATGATAGCGTATATGGGCATTCCTGGGGCAGATGAGTAGGGTGATGGTAATGATGGGAGTTTGTGGAAGGTTTTCCTACTGGCTTCTTTGCAGGGGATCATTGCTGTGCTACTCCTCTTGTACAGACCTGCATGGCCAGCAGCCCCATGCAAGCATTGTTTTCTGCGTTGGGCTGTCAGGCATGTCCCCGTCCCATGGCTCCATTCCTGCACCTGAGGCCGAATGATGCCTCTTCTTCATTTGTCTCTCCCATTTTCCTCTGCAGTTTTTGGGGTTTCACTGCAATTTGCCAGCTGCCCACAGCTAAGCCACACAACTTTTATACTTCCTTAAAAGTGTTTCTCCTGCCCACCAAAAAAAAAATGACTGCATGTTTTACAAGTTTCTTCTGAATATGTTAGAGGAATCTGGGTGGTGGACGCACAGGGCAGTGACTGGTGCTTTGCACTGACTTCTGTACATAATAAGCAAGTGCCACTCTGGATAAGTTGGTCCTCTGGGCAAAGGAATTTTTAAGGAGGCTTCATCATCCCCAGTTGGATGGAAATGAACGGAAAACACCCACGTTTGGGGGAAGAAGGCTAGGTATATGAAGAACCCTTAACTAGGGTGACAGAGGTTTGGATTCCAGCTGTGGCTCTCAGGGATAAATTGTGTTTCCTTAGAAAAGTGGCTCAGGTCCTCTGGAGTTCAGTTGCCTCATCTATAAAATGAGGGTCTGGACCAGGGGTGGGCAAACTTTTTGACTCGAGGGCCACAATGGGTTCTTAAACTGGACCGGAGGGCCGGAACAAAAGCAACCTGACCATGCTGGCACTCTCATCTTGGGCTGCTGGGGAAGGAGCGGAGGGGAGAGCAAGAGAACCCTCCGCTCTTTCGGCTCCGCGGGCTGGATAGAACAGCAGAATGGGCCGGATCCAGCCCGTGGGCCGTAGTTTGCCCACAGCTGGTCTGGACTAACTGGTCTTTAATGTTCCTTCAAGTTTTAGAATGTAATTCATGCATGAGTTCAGAGTTAAGGCAACAAGGTTAATGATACATAAGATCAATGATTTTGTCCTAAGAATTGTGCAATATGTAACTTCTAACTAAATAAAAAGGCTAAGTATGAACACATCCCTGAAACCAAAAAAAGAGGAAGTCAGAAATTTTGTTTTGAAACTAAGTAAAGTTAAATGATAACTTTCTCTAAAAAAAAAAAAAAATCTAGCGATCTTAATTTACTTAAACCGGTAAAACCATAAACACGCCAGGGGATTCACAGAAGGGAATATTGCATTTGCTATTATTAAGCCATAAAGAATTTATTTTAAATGCAATGGAAATAACAGGTATTTATAATTCTTGAGCAAATTAAAATTTTGTTTTATGAATAGGGCCTAATTATAGTTTAATGCTAAATATTTGCCTGAATTTTCTTTTTAAATCCAATGTTGTTTTTAAAGGGTCTCATTACTTATTAAATATATCTAGGAAGAGGTTCACCCAAAGTCAACAAGAGAATTGGCCTAATAAACTTTAGTTTAACAAAGGTTTCTTGCTCTTTAATATGATTTTTTTTTCTTCTTGGTTTATTGCATGTCAATCTTAATTCACTCTCAATAATTTATCTATCTCTTTTTTCTTTCAAATTAGTGCCTTCTTTTTCAGATGTTTTGACTATGTTAAACATAATTTATGCAGTTGATATCTTAAGTCACAGATGCTTTTCTTGGCCAAGTTTATACAGCTTATTCTGTTTAAGGTCGAGCTTCCTGAGTTGAAGAAAATAAAAATAGATTTTAAAGACATGATAAAGCTGTTAAAGACTAATCTTTGTATACTAGGATGCTAGCAAATTGCTATTAGTGAGGCTGAGGGTTGAAAGGAGATTTTGCCAACACTGATCATTGTGTAGAATGTTTTTCTATTGAATTTCCCTTATCACCAATGCTCTGCATTTGTAAAATGACTCATCCAGTTTAGAGGTATGAAATGTAAGAAGAATGAATCTAGTTGGCCCTTATGGATATTATCTTGACCTCATTAACATCACCCTCTCAGCAGCTAAACAAATGGGTCACATTAAAATAAGAAACAATGCAATAAACTATCAGAGAAAGATGGATTTTAAACAATAAATGCATTCTTCTCTGCTCCAAGGCTAAATATTACACCTGGCTCCCTCCGGAATCCTCTAGGAAATAAGAGATTTGCTGCCAGAGCCGAGAATAAGAATTAGGCACCAGCTTGTACTTCACTGGAGGTCACCTTCACTCTCCAGAGATCCTGGGCAACAGCTTGAGCCTCTCCTAATCCAATCTAAATTAAACGGTAGAGGTAGCTTCCGGCTTTCCATTCTGCCCAAGGTCTGTGCATTGGACTTGATCCCTTTATAAAATTAGTTTGGATTCCCAACTCACATAGGAGAGGCATTGAAAAGAGGAAGAGAAGGAAAGGGAGAGGGCCAAATAGTTCATTGCAACACCAGCAACGTTAGAAAGCTTTTAGAGAGTACTGAAAACCTATATCTATACCCCAGTTTGTAAAAATAGTTTATATTATCCACATCCATAAGTTCTCACATCCAATATCATAGACTCTGAAATTATTTTAACCAGAAGGAAAGCTGGTGTCATGGAGCAGGGCAATTTTGAATAAGTTAATATTTAAAATGTGATTTAAAGAGCTAGAAAATGGTAATCAGATGTTTATAACTAATATCTACATGACTCTTTATATTATATAAAGTGTATTGTATGTATTAAAGTTCATTTACTCTTCATAACATGAACGAAGTATGTCTATATTCCTCTCCTTTATGAGCTAGGCTATATTTGATATTTTGAACAATAAGAGACTGTATTAGTTTGTTTGCTAGGGCTGCCAAAATACTTGACCTATTTGGATTTGAGACAGTAGATATTGATCACAATTGATCATGGCACAAGTAGGATTTATCATGAGCAAAATGGTGTTTTAAGACTATTTAAGGCATCGTTGACAAATGAAGAAAAAGCCAACTTGAGGCAGGGAAAAGGAGTCAACGACTACTGTAATGACTGATATGTGTGATGACAAAGCCTGCAAATAATGAAAAGGATAGATGAAGGGAATAAATGACAACAATTATTAAAAGATATGCTGTCTGGCATGGAGCAGCAGGAGAGCCTCAATATAGTTGTCTTAGATGATTAAATGAATGGTGGTACTCCTGAGAGAATTAGGAGTAGTTGGAAATTAGAATTGATTTTGTGAGAAGGTGAGGATTCCAAGTTCCATTTTGATCATATGGAGTTTGAGGTAATAGTGAGGTATTTGAGTAAGCACAGAGTGGAAATACATGTGTAAAAAAGGCAGATCTGGAGATTAGTAAGGATCTGGGAATTGTTCATGTCGGATTACTAAACTAATTTTATCTACCTACTAGAGGCCCAGTGCACAAAATTCATGCACAGAGGGGGGTATCCCTCAGCCCAGCCTGCACTCTCTCCCATCTGGAACCCCTTAGGGGACATCCCTCTCACAATCCAGGACTGCTGGCTCTGCCAACTGCTTGCCTGCCTGCCTACCAGCCTGATCACCCCCTAAGTACTCCCCTGCCAGCCTCATTGATGCCTAACTGCTTCCCTGCTAGCCTGATCACCTCCAACTGACCTCCCTTGCCAGCCTGGTCCCCCCAACTTCCCTCCCTCCCCTGATGACCTGGTTTCCCCCATCTGTCCTCCCTTGCTGGCCTTGTCACTCCTAACTGCCCTCCCCTGCTGGCCTGATCACCCACAACCACTTTCCCCTGCAAGCCATCTTGTGACATCCATCTTTGACCACATGGGAGCAACTATCATGTGCGAGGGCATGGGGGGTCAATTTACATACCACCTCTTTATTATATAGGATAAGAAAAATGTATAGAGAGGTGTTCTAGGGATTCTAATCATTGCCCAGTAGACACACTCTGAGGATCAGTTCAGTGGTGTATAATTTTTCAAGAGAAATAACCCAGGCCCAGCTTAACAAATAATTCATACCTACCCCCAGACAACCTCACACTTGCTTTCAAAGGTCCAAGTCCTACACAAGTCAGAATCACTGGAGGATTTATTCTCTGACTCATAACCCTATTAGCAGTGTGGGAACTGGAAGTTGGTCTCTGTGTTTTATTAACAATCTTCAGAAGGAAAGTGAGATAATACAATGTCTGGAAGAGTAGGAATTCCTTGCAAATGAGAAAGGGGTTCTGACATCTATTGTAAATTATTCTTTTCCAAGACTAACTCATCTCTTTTCTCCTTCAACTCTTCTTCCTACTCTTGTCAAGGTCACTCTGGATAGAACAAAGTCTTCTTTTTAGTTGGATACAAATTTAGGTTACCCACAATAGATCATATCAAGAATTATTCTGAAATACTTTTTGAGTTCCGGACAGGGCCACGATGATGATAATCCACAAAGAAAGTGTAAACCTTCCCACACAAAGATGTACACTTGTCAAAGGAGTGAAAAGGTTTCTAGGGATTTGTCCAGCTCTTCTAAAACCTAAAACTGAAGACCGACTTAGGAGACTAGGGCTGATAATAAAGAGAAATCCAAGCAAACAGTGGGAGCAATTGTCTGACAGGAACACTCATGTGGGCAGAGAATGCTGTTATGTAAACCCAACAGCAAGATATGATATGTCCAAACAAGCACCATCAAGGTGGTCTGACAGCAGGTCACAGGGACCCTGGCTTAAGAAGTTGGGTTCAGACATAGCCCCTTGTATGCAGGATGTCATCCAAGGAAAGGCAATGTCCCAAGGACAGCGGCGCAGGGAGGGGTTCAGTAGAGATTCAGGAATTGGGGAACAAGACAGCAAACCACTTCCTAGAACTGGGAAACAGGCAGGGGTTGGTCTCAAGCCAACAAGTTCAGTGACTCGATTACTAAAAACGAGCATGAAGGGGCTGGACAGCACAGCTTACATAACTAATAAATTAATTTATTGATGATGATAAAATCTAAAAGCATAAGATAAATCAGTTCACTAATATTTTATTAACTACCTAGTCCCTTTCCATTAGTATTTTTCTTTTTTAATTTTTTTCAGTTACAGTTTGCATTTAATATTATTTTGTATTAGGTGTACAACGTAGTGATTAAACAATCATGTACTTGAAAATGTATTCCCACTGTTATTTCCAGTTCCCATATGGCACCATACATAGTTATTACAATATTATTGATTATATTTCCTATACTGTACTTTGCATTCCTTTGACACTTTTGTAACTGCCAATCTGTATTTCTCAATCCCTTCAACTTTTTCACCCAGTCCCCCAGACCCCCTGCTCTCTAGCTGTGGGTCTGTTTCTGTTTCATCAATCTTTTTCTTTAACCAAGAAATCTTATCTAGTTAGCTTTACCCCTTTTAATATTGACTATCATTTCAAGAAATCATTCCTAACTAAATTATTTTAGTCTCAAGAGAAAGGAAGGCAAGTTGTTGGCTAACCACCAGACTGAATCTTTTCCTTAACAGGGAACGCACACAGTATTTTCATTTTCTCAGTCCTTTATATTTAGGTTCTTGTTTCTTACCCATAAAGCTCTGGATTATCAGGGCCATGCGAACTCCAGTGTAGATGACATAAAAACTATTAATAGATGATGTCGGTAATAAACCTGAAGCAGGAAACAGAACTGTTCCAAAAAGAGAAGTATAAAATAGAAGAGGGGAAAAAGGCAATTAGATGACTGTCTTGGTGAAAGGACATATTTCAAAAGAAATATAAAACCTTCACAGCGTCCCTAACTAGTACCTATATTTGGATTATTGTGTGTGGCTATTTTATCTTGCTGATCGGTGAAAGAAGAAAGAATATATTAAATCTAATTAAACATTTTTAAACTTTTTCTTTGCTCAGAACCTGCTCCTCCGAAGTCACTCTTTGCAGTGAATAAAACCCAGACTTCGGTGACTCTGCTGTGGGTGGAAGAGGGGGTAGCTGATTTCTTTGAAGTCTTCTGTCAACAAGTTGGCTCCAGTCAGGAAGCAAAACTGCAGGTACCGTCCACGCTCGTCTTCCTTCTCCGAGTTACCTCTGATTAAGGCTAAATAGCTGGGCAAAATGAAAATCTTTGCTTTCTTTGACTGATAGAAAATGCAAACACTTCATTTATGCTTTTGTGTTTCAGTGAGAGAAATTAACAATATGCTCAGAACAAGCCCAAAGTATGTTGTGAGAACCAAGTTGCCAAGTTGCCAAGTTTATTTTCACCTTTGAATTTCTCTTTTGTCCTTAAACCTCAGCGCCTCTGGTTCATACTAAAGGATGAAGGGGGTTCACTTTTCCTTTTGGACATTAAATCTATTGAGAGGATGAAGACGCTGCCATGGAAAACATAGTTTGCCAAACATGAACTGATTCCAATTTTGTGAAGGTCACTGTATGGAACACAAATGGCAGAATTAATACCTGACCAAAAAAAATTTTTTTTTCATACAGCTGTGGATAGTTCCTTATTCTATAAATAATGAAATTAAAACAAGTGCCATAAGAGTGATGCATATTACTGCGAAAAATGGAAAGAAGGGTCCATCTCTAGTTAATAAGAAAGGAAAAAATTTTTGTTTGGCAAAATGTAAGCTAGGTGAGGTGATTGTTAAAGCTTTAGAATCACAGACAGCAAACATAATGAACACTCAGTTGTCTGACAGCTCAAATATATTTTACAGTCAGACATGGAAGGAAAGTGGCAAGTGTGAGGAATATCATGAAATACAGTGAATAACTGATGCCTTTTAAATAATGAAGTTCTTGAGATTGAGAAAAACAAAGATTTCTGGGAGTATAAATCTTTTCATACTGAGTGTTAAGATAATTTGCTTTATTCCTTTTCCCTTTTGATATGGACTTCTACTAACTTATCTCTTTTTTTATCTTTACTGGACAGCAGAATTTTTTTTTCATCCTAAGAATCCTTTTTGAAAACCACTGCTCTGCCAGTAGTGGGTTTTTTCCTCTAGAACTGCACTGATATCTTCTTTTAAGAAAACAAGGGGTAGGCTGCTCCTTACTACAACTGAGTATTATTAGCAACTGTTTCATTAGAAGCATTCTCTTATAGGACAGTGAGAGATGGGAGTGGGGGAAAAGCACCGGTGCCTTCCACCTCTTTAGACAGTAGATTTCAGGTCCTTGTTTTGCTGGCTCATCTTCTCATAGTGTTCAGTAATACTTGTCACTAGTCTGGCTATTGGCTCACCAAATAAACAACTTATTCTGCATAGAATTGGTGAATATTAAGTATTTTTGAGAACGCAAAGTCACTATGCCTTTGGTGGATGCTATTTAAAAGCTGAGAATGCAGACAAATTGGGGGGGGGGGTATCCTTAATATACAAAGAACTACCACAAATAAAAAAGATAAAGACCAACAACTCAAAACAAAGATTTCACAGAAAATAAATACGAAAGTCTCTGAAACATATGAAACGATGGTCAACCTTCTCTCATGGAGAAAGAAATGCAGAATAAAATTACAGAGAGGTGTGGCTTCCACGAATAAGATTGGAAAAGCTCAAAGTGTTTGCCACTATGCTATGTTAGCAGCAGAGAGGGCAACAGGCGTTGTCAGACGTTGATAGTAGGTAGATAACTTGGAAATGTCTATGGAGGACACTTTGTCAAAACCTTTTAAAACTAAAAATACACAGCTCTTGACCCAGCAATCTAATTGCTATGAATATGAAAATATATATACATACATTGTGTATTTGCAAACTTATACTTATGTTCCCATAATTGTGAAGTTATGTTCCCTGTAGCATTGTTTATAACTTGTTTTTCACTGCTATCCTTCTTCGCCTTCTAAATTTTTTATTCTGTCCCTCCATTACCAACTCAACTATGAAAAATTTAAAGATCAAAATAGATGAAGGCTACATAACATTTATTTAATTTTCTGCATCTCCAGGAACCGATTTCTGTTTCTTCTCATGTTGTGACCATCTCCAGCCTTCTTCCTGCCACTGCCTACAACTGTAGTGTCACCAGCTTTAGCCACGACAGCCCCAGTGTCCCCACATTTATAGCCGTCTCAACAATGGGTAACTACATGCAATAGGGGAATATTTAAAAGTTATATCTTTTCAAAATTTTTGTATGTTTTATTTAAAATATATATAGAGAGATAGATATAGATATAGATATAGATGTAGATGTAGATGTAGGTGTAGGTGTAGGTGTAGGTGTAGGTGTAGGTATAGGTATAGGTATAGGTATAGGTATAGGTATAGGTATAGGTATAGGTATAGATATAGATATATTCTATCCTCTTCATGGAACCCATGCTTGTTCTATTGAAAAATTCTAAACTTTGAAGTCAGGGAGTGCTTAATTTCTATCCCTATGTGATTTAGGGGAAGATATTTCCTATATCTGAACCTTTGGTTATTCATCTGTCAAGCTAGAATAATAATATGTAACTTGTTGAGCTGTTTTGAGGCTTAGAAGTAAGGGACATAAAATCCTGGCACATACTGTCTAAATGCTCATTAGTATCAATTTCACCATCCTCGTCAGTGGCAGCCAGAGTACCCTAACCAACTCCGGTTCATCTAGTTCAGCTTTGGCCGTCACTGTCAAATAACGGCAAGACTCAATTTCTGGGTCAGAGCAGAAAAGTTTCCAATCAAGCAGAAACTATGAGTGGGGAAGTTTAAAACTAATGAAAGGCCTAGAATAATGCTATTTCCTTGTTCTTTTTCTGAGTTATACGTTTTATTCCCCTCTTTGTTAGAGTCTGAGACCTCCTATGAAACTGCATGTAATGAAACTACTCTTACTATCGCATTATCCTTTACTGGATCCATTTTCATTTCTGTAACATTTGTCATATATTTAGCCACTGTATCCAATGATGAGTAGTGTAGGCTTTTTTGGTTTGTTTGTTTTAGATTTTTAAGTTTTTGTTTTTTCAGAAGAGAGGGAATAAAATGGAGCTAATAAGCATATCATATCAATACATCCTTTTACACTCTTCTAAATGTAACTTATTGTTCCTCCTTGTCATCTCTACAACAAGCCAGAAGCAGTTGATTATTAAACTTATTTGCTAGTGAGGATAATGAGGCCCAGAGAGACAGATAAAACAGTCTCCCCAAATGGCAATTAGTAAAGTGAACTTGAACCAGCTCTTCTGACCATGAGTCTACTGTTCTTTCTACTCAAGTACTCTGCCCATGAACTGGAGCCACATTGTCCCAAATGGGAAGAGACTTATGAATTGTATATGCCAGCCAGTCCCGGGAGTTTATGATCAATGCAGAGGATAGTATCATTCTTGTCTTCTCTGGCTCCTGTTAATAGTTTTATAAAACATTTGACATAAATTCCCACCTTTAATACCTTATTCTTCCATGAAGTGTGATGAGGTAGGCGATGTGTAGTGCCATTGTAGACCGATCATCATAAAAAGTATATGAAAGGGACACAACCTCTGTTCTCAAGGGCCCTACAGCTTATGAAAAGGTTTAATCTCTTGAGTTGTACAGATGGAAAACCTCTCAGCATATGGTTACAGATCATCAGAATGCCTGCTTCTAGCGATGTGTTAAGCGCTGTAGCAGATGGCAGGCTGCTAAGGCCTTTTTCATATACATTATTAGTTGTGAGTGAAATAGGCAGTGGTGCTTTCTGACTTTAAAATCATGGGTGTAAAATAAGAGTTTGCAAGCTTCTGAAAAAGCTAAAGAATGAAAATACATGATAATGACTTCCAATGGATTTAAACTATATCACAGGAATTGCAGTTTATCATTTCCCTTTGTAAAAACATCCAGAATGTAGGCCTGAAATACTTTTGATCAATCCACTAACTTGTAGTTGACCCAGAAGAGGTTATTGTCAGCTGGTAGAAACATCATTGTTGCTGTTGTTGTTGTCACAAGTCCATTGCTCTCAAAATCAGATGGAAAACCATGAGTGGGTTCGGTTAGTGTCCATGTAATGTAAGCTGTAACTAGAATGTATGGTGTATCTGTTTAGTTACAGTGATGAATCCCAATGTGGTAGTCATCTCAGTACTGGCCATTCTTAGCACCTTGCTGATTGGATTGCTGCTGATCACACTGATCATTCTCAGGAGAAAGCATCTGCAGATGGCTAGGTGAGTTAACTCGGGTTAATCTTTTACCCACAGCCTTTATAATATTTTATTTATCATACACGTATGTTTTTATAGCAGTAAGTTGTCTACTTCTATTCCTTGTTGTCTTATTTAAATTTATTGTTATTATTGAAAGTATTACCGATGTCCCTCTCCTCGCCCCCTCCTTCTACCCTTCTCCTTCCCTTCCCCAGTCTTCATCATACTATTGTCATGTTTTCTAAGAAGACTTTTAATATTATTTTAGAAAACATTACCATTGGAATGGTAAAGCAAAAGATTGTTTGTTTACGCAAAGTCAGGCCACTTATCTTGTCATTTTAAGTGGCCATACATTACATTTGGATAATTTCAAAGTTGTTTTGGAGTAAAAGAAAAATCTATACCTACTCAGAATGATTGATAAAAGTTAATATATGTGGAGACCACAGAAAGAAAAAAATCCCTTTTCTCATTAGTTCTGTTGAAGCTGTCTTATGATGAATTATTTGTAGAGTTTGTGATTAGGTCCGTTAAAACTCCCCCATCATTTTTGTTCATATTATTCAGAGTTGCAGGCAGTTTCATTTTTCTTGCTGTTAGAAGAGCCTTTTGATTTATGATTTTGATGATTCCCTATTCCATTGACTACCGATGCATTTCTTATCAGAGCACATTGTCAAGAACTTTCTGTGGTCCCTAAGTTATCAAAACAATAAGTTCCCTTAACACACACACACACACACACACACACACACACCCAGTTACCTAGTTAAATACCAGCAGGTTTGGGAAATTTGATTCAAATTTATATTTTTCCAATGTTAGTTGGCTCACTTGTCATCAATCAACATCCTTCTTTCTCAGAGTTCTATCATTCACCTGTTCTTAAATAAGTGTATGGCATAGTCAAAGAAAAATCAGACATCCAAATATTTCAAGCTGTTCACAAGGAACTTAGAACCTAGCTGGAGAGATGCAGATAAAGAAATACTTTTAAAGTTATGAACTGACTTGTATCAGGAAAGTTATAAAAATGGGATAACATCAAATTAAAGATAAGTGATTAGTCGAAAATATAAAAATCACGCTTATTAATGTTGGCATTAGAACAAATCTTAGAAGGATAGTGAGGGTAGTGACACAGCACTGTGGCTAGAACATAGAGTTCTGAAATCATACTCCTTAGGGTCAAATCTTGATTTACAACCTATGTGTCCCCGTGGAGCCCACGGAAACTTTATTCATGTATTTAACAAGTATCTTTGGACACCTGTTTTGTGTCCGACTCCTCTAGGTGCTTGGAATATAACAGTATACAAAACAGGCAGCTTGTCTTCTAGTGAAAAAGATAGACAATAAGTAATCAAGGTAAAAGTTAAAAGATTAGGTTGTATGTTAGCAGACAGTAATAGAAAAATAACAAAGCAGAGTAAGAGATGGTAGTACCTGTCTGGGGAATGTGAGGACAGGAGCTCTAGGAGGGGGGTAGAGCTCACTCAAAGGTGTGTGTGTGTGTGTGTGTGTGTGTGTGTGTGTGTGTGTGTGTGGGTGTGTGTTAAGAGAACTTATTATTGTTTTGATAACATAGGGACCACAGAAAGTTCTTGAACATGAGAGGGTTAATCATGTGGTATCTGGGGGAAGAGTGCACCCAAGAGAGGAGGCAGGAGCATGGCTAGCAGGTTCAAAGACTAGCTGGAAATCAAGAGTGGCTAAAGCAGAGTAAATGCATGGAGGAGCAGCAGGAGTGATGTCAGATCATATAGGGTTTCATAAGCAGTTGTGAGGACTTTGGTTTTTACACCGAGTAAATGGGCAGCCATTCGAGTTTAAGCGGAGATTAAAAATACCTGGCTTACATTTGAACATTTTTATTTTGACTTTTATGTAAAACAGGCCGTGACAAGGCAAGGACAAAACCAGGCCTGAGAACTGAGGCAGCATTGACCATAATCCAGGCCATAGCGAGACAGTAGTAGTTCCACCCATAGGAGTAGCATTGGTGGGTAGGGGAAAATGATCGGATTCCAGACATATTTTGAAAAGAGAGGCAATAGGATTTTCTAACAAATTGCATGTTGGATGGCTATGAATGGAGTCGAGAATTACTCCAAGGTTTTTGGCCCTACCAACCAAAAAGATGGGATTGTCATAAACTGAGATAGGATTCTACATGGAAGGGTTTTGGAGGGGGAACATCAGGGCTTCAGTTTGGGAAACGTTATGTTACGTTGGAGATGACTGCAAGGGTAGGTGTGGAGGAGGCAGCGTAAAGTCTGGTGTTCAGGAGAGAAATCTGGATTGAAGATATACCGTATTTGCCGGCGTATAAGACGATTTTTTGGCCCTGAAAAATACATATTTGCCGGCGTATAAGACGACTGGGCGTATAAGACGACCCCCTAAAATTTCCACTAAAAATAGAGAGTTTGTTATATACTCGACGTATAAGACTACCCCCCACTTGGAGGCATATTTTTCAGGGCCAAAAAATCGTCTTATACGCCAGCAAATACGGTAAATTTGGGAGTTGTTAGTATACAAATGGTGTTAAAGCTATAGATGGGATGAAATCCAGGAAGTGAAAATTAGAAATCTCTGGATTAAGCCTCAGGAAAAGTATTAACATTTTTATGGAGAAAAAATGGGTAGCTGCAAAAGAGACTGACACGAGACATCCAGTTGGGTGAAAGGAAAACTAAGAGTGAGGTGGCCTGGAGACCAGGGCTTATCAAGAAGGGGACATCTGCCTGGCTGGTGTGGCTCAGTGGTTGAGCATTGACCTATGAAGGAGGAGGTCACAGGCTTGATCCCCAGTAGGGGATGTGCAGGAGGCCTCCGATCAATGATTCTCTCTCGTCATTGATGTTTCTATCTCTGTCTCCCTTCCCCTTCGTCATTGAAATAAATAAAAATTATATTTTTTAAATAAAGAAGGGGACAACAGCCCCTACCTTAGTGGATAATGAGATGCAATAATGCAGTAATAGCATAGCATAATACTCAACTCTTAGGGAGTGTGCAACAAAAGCTAGCTCATAACAGCAATAGAGGAGGGGGCAGGAATGTGGTAATGGGGATAATGGTATTAATGAGGGTATTATTATAGGAGCATCCTCAATGCTGCATTCAGCAAAATATTTAGGAAAAGTGATTCTGCTTCAGCCTGCTGGTTTCTTAACTTTTTCTGTGCCATGATCCACTGGCAGTTTGATGACACTGTAAATCTCTTCCAAGAAAAATGCTTTCTTTTTAAGTGCATAAAATAAAATACATAGGATTGAAAAAGAAACTAATTATGTTAAAATATGGTCATCAAAGTATGTAAAAGAACAAATGTGTTATATGCTTCTTTATTAACAATATGTAGTAAGTGTAGAGTAATTCTCTATTTTCCCATTGTGATGTGGATAATGTTTCAATGCCTGCAGAAAATCCATTATGGAAAAATAACTGCAATTTCTATTGTTAGCAAATCTCACAAGTACTGATGATATTATTGTGACTTGTTACTTACTTTAATAATTGAAGGAACTGCTAAATATATCATCATAGAGACCTAAATTCCATTCTTGTACCCCAGTTTAAAAACCCTTGAATAGGAGAGCAAAAAAATTTCTTCTAAGTTAAGTGTAAATAAATTCCTATATATTATAGGAAACGGACAAAGGAAAATCAATTGATGTGCATTCAAAAAACAGTAAGATATAATATAGTCCTGTATTTTTCAAAAGAATAAAACTATTCTTATAACATCTGATAAGAACAGGAAGATTGCTGAATTAGCATATGGTGCCAGTAATGTAAAAAATCTCTGCTTCAATTCTGAATAAGTCCATCAATTTCAAGGAGAGGGAAAATGAGATGCATGAGCCCCAGTGAGCTGCGTTATTTATGCATGATATTAAGCAAAAGATGGAGAAGGCATGAGAATATGTTTACCCTTTTACTCCAGTTCTAGAAAAAAGAGTTAACAATATTTTCTGCTGGCAGATTAATAAGCAACATTCTGGATAAGAGGCTCTACACAGGCCTATCTGTATTAATATGCATCATTCTTTTACTCTCATCTCAAGTGATGAATACAAGGGGGGTCACAAGATGAGGGGAAATTTTTGGTGTAAGAAAACAATGCATCTTCATCCACCATCATTATAGAGAAGAAATCAATATGCTATTGAAAGCAAAACTCCATGAAGAATATTTGCTAAAAACAAAAACAAACCAGAGAGAGAGAGAGAAAGAGAGAGAGAGAGAGAGAGAGAGAGAGAGAGAGAGAGAGAGAGAGCCTGCCTTCATTTTATCTAGAACAGTTGCTATAACTTACTTTGTGAAACATATTAAATCCCAAATAGTTCAAAGATTTATTTAGGATCCCGAGTGCCCTTTGGAAAGGATTGTGAACTGAAACCTTTTGGCCTCAGCTTGCTGTGGGGATGTGCGACCTTGTGAAAAATTGTTTTGTTTTGCTTTATCTTTCTATTTTGCAATTTAAGAAAAGAGAAACCCATAGAACTCATTTTAGCTTTTTAAAAATATAATGTTATGATGATGAGCTGGTGAAGACTCAGGTGTCGCAGTAAAAGAGTGTTCCGTCAAGCAGTCACCTTGATTTTGTGATTTCTTACATACAGGGAGTGTGGAGCGGGAACTTTTGTCAATTTTGCGTCCTTGGAGAGGGATGGAAAGCTGCCATACAACTGGTGCGTATTCTTTCAGAACAAGCCTCTAGACCGCGTAGCTACGCTGTTTGTGCTCCAAGCTGTATTTTCCTATCTTTGGGGGATACGGGGGATACATGGTTTTTGTCTGGTTATCATTTTTCATCATTTCTCTGACAGTAGACTTTCAAAGTTCAGATGCGCCCAGAGTATCTTGGTATATATTCATGTGATACAATTACGAAGTAGCCAAAGTGTCATAGTATGCTCTGTATTTTCTATATTGAACAAAGGACTAAATCATCAGGTAGGCCAGCAGCTCGTAACTGTGCCCAAGGAGGGCTCCAGGGGTGGGCAAACTTTTTGACTCGAGGACCACAATGGGTTCTTAAACTGGACCGAAGGGCCGGAACAAAAGCAACCTGACCATGCTGGCACTCTCATCTTGGGCTGCTGGTGAAGGAGCGGAGGGGAGAGCAAGAGAACCCTCTGCTCTTTCGGCTCCGCAGGCCAGATAGAACAGCCGAATGGGCCGGATGTGGCCCACAGGCTGTAGTTTGCCCACAACTGGCTTAGACTGAACAAGCGGAGGCTGGCGGCATGACAACCCCATTGAAGCACGTGGCACAGACAGCATCTCTACGTAAGCTCACCTTTCAGTGCCTGGGCACATGAGCCACCACCTCCGTTCAAACATCAGGCAGAGGTATTACAGCCCAGGGCCCTGGGCTCCTACTTACGGGTAAATACATATCAAAGCCAAGAAGGTTCCATGCCGGGAGCCATAAAAACAAGAGTTCAGTTTCACTTCCTGGTCAGCCCCTTTTCCTAAGAAAGCCCGCCAAGAATTCCTGCGGGCGGCAAGATTGCCTGCCAAGATAACCAGCATACCAAACAAAGCCCCCGGGCCCGCCAAAGGCTAGAAGAACCTCCCACATCAGAATAACCAATCAACTGAAGACATACCCAGTCCCCAACCAATCACCCCATGACAATCCCTTACCCTGTCCCTCCCCTTACGAGCCTTTATAAACAGTTACACTTCAATAAAATGTGAGGGTTTGATCGGATTTATGAGACTTACCCTCCTTCCTTGCGCCCCTCTCTTGTCTCATTCTCTTAGGATTCCTGCCTGCCCACGTTGTTGCCCCGCAGGCCGGGGCAGTTCCATGAGAAAACATGGCATCGTTTTTCTTGAGTATTTAGGACCTGGAGGGAGGAGGTATTTTGAGAATGAAGAAAGCACTTCCCAGGGGATTAAATTGGTTGACATCATACTTAACAAGGATACATGAGAATTAACCATACATGGCAATCAATACCAAATGACACGGCTAATTAAGTAGCCATTTACTGATGGTAACCATTTACAGCACGGCTTACATGATGTAGTTTGGCTTTTGTGCAAGCAACCGTGCAGAGCACATTTAAACACAGATATTTTGTATTAATTCTTGGTACGTAATATTTGTTCTGTTTTCAGTAATCCCCCCAAAATGATTCATCTTAAAGAAATTGATATGTGATGCTGGGAATTGTACTCTACAGAATCAACGGGGGAGGGAGGATTCTACTTAAACTATAAATTCTACTTCCCTGAGTGGGCATTTACCTACTTGAGGCCACCTCTGGTTGAAAGTCTAGCTGGAATAGGATGCTTCTGCGCTGTGTTTAAACTTTAGTCCGAATGGGGTTTTGCTGTTGAAATGTGACTAACTCACTGGTGGAGAGAGAGAGAAATTCATAAACCCTTGATGGTGAAAAGTCAGGAGACATTTCTAGCTTTGTTCAAACACATTACCACGTCTTGCAAGATGAAGAGACGAGTCCCCTGGTATTTGTTTGCCGCCTGGCCCATCCTCACAAATGGTCCAGTCACAGAGCGGTGGTGAGCAGCTCACGTGGGAAATGATTCCTTTGCGCACGTGCCCCAGGAGAGCTGTGTATTGACTGCACAGCCAGTCCTCACAGCTTATAAAATATGGGGGACCCATCACTGAGAACTGAGGCAAAAGAGACTTCCCTTCAGGGCTTTTTTTTATAAAATCCAGAAAATCCCCCTCATCAACTCTTGGCAAAGACAGGTTTCCCAGGCCAAGCATTTTCGGGCTGAGAATAGCTATCTCGGCGCAGATTTGTAAAAACTGAAGTGACAAGGCGACAGCATTTCCCCCTGATTCTCAGAACAACTATCGATGCAACTAGACGATGGTTTTAAATCTGCATTAATGAGTGTTCTATGTTACAGCTGGTTGGAATATCTGAAGTTGGTGTCAAACCAGGCATTTTAAACCAGCAGTCTGAATGAGAATTAAAAGTGAAACTCTGTCATTTTACTCCCATTCGGCTGAGAATTGGTTAAGCTCACAGACTTAGGCCACTGTTCCTGAGTGAATGGCGCCTGAGTGTCATGCCCTACCTCCCCGTTAAGGGTTACTTTTTAGACATGGTGCAATCAGTTAGAATAAAATTAGCGTAGAAAGTCACGGCAATGCATGCAAGTGTCCTGAAAGCTTCGAGCCTTCGCCAGGATCGGTACATGTAAACTCACCATTGATAGTCCCTCCCACAGCTGCCAAAGGATGTTTCGCAGGTTCCCTAAAATAGACTTACTTATGCACTGCCAGGGTAATATCCAAGAGTAAGACTCCAGATAACTAATGAGGCATTTAAGCGCCTCATTTCACTGAATGCGAAATGTAATCACCTAATAGCAGGCTAATTAACACAAAATACCTTGAAAAAAATCTGATTACAATAAGAGGCTGTGTGTGAATGAAACTGATTTTGATGACAATATTAGAGCACTTCAGCCGCCAGGTTTAAAATTCACGGAACGGAATAATATTTCATTACAATGAAGGTGCTCGTTTTACTTGATTCCCGGGAATAATGTACTGATGTCTGTTCACAATTTGTCTTACTAACTCTTGCCACTTCCTCATCTTTACACCTGTTATCTATTAATGCTCACAGGCGTAGGAGTATATTTGCTTTCCTAACCCTGCTACCTTCATGTCTTTGGACTGACTATCTTTTGGCATTTTATATTAATCCTTGGTAAGTGGTTTTTATCTTATTTTTTACTATTTACCTAACACAATCATTTTTTGTATAAGAAAAACTCTAGCCGAAACCAGTTTAGCTCAGTGGATAGAGCATCAGTCTGTGGACTGAAGGGTCCCAGGTTCAATTCTGGTCAAGGGCATGTACCTTGGTTGCGGGCACATCCCCAGTGGGGGTTGTGCAGGAGGCAACTGGTTGATGTTTCTAACTATCCCTCTCACTTCCTCTCTATAAAAAATCAATAAACTATATATGTTTTTAAAAGAATGCTAATCTAATGAATATGGAGCAAATGATCATGTTCAATCCTCTTTGTATAACTGTCTTATTTATTTATTATTTTAATATTTCTTTTATTGATTTCTGAGTGGAAGGGAGAGGGAGAGAGGATCATTGATTGGCATGCTCCCTCTCCCTCCTTTCCCCTATTAGGGATCAAGCCCACAACCTGGGCATGTGCCCTTGGCTGAAATCGAACTCAGGACCCTTTAGTCCACAGGCCAATACTCTATCCACGGAGCCAAACCAGCTAGGTCTAACTGTCTTATTTAATGTCATTACTCTGCAGAGGGTATTGTCACCCATTTTAGAGATATGGAAATAGAGATTGAAGAAGATTAACGAAGCACTTGGTGAGCTACTGTTCTTGAATGACTGGTACCTGAGTGTCATGCCATACCTCCATGTAAACTGTTACTTTTTTAGAAATGGAGTATAAGTTAACATAAAAAGCTGCAGAAAGTCACAGAATGCGGCTTTATACGAATGTGTCCATTGCTTAATTATTTGATTTTCTCATTTTCCACCGTTCATTTTAAGCTTATCTCAGGTGGGCCTATGCTTATTTATATATATATAACTTTTTATTGACTTTAGAGAGAAAGAGACATTGATTTGCACTTATTGTCGCATTCAATGGTTGATTCTTGTGTGTGCCCTGGCCAGTGATTGAACCCCCAACCTTGGTGTATCTGGACGATGCTCTAACCAACTGAGCTACCCAGCCAGGGCTGGCATGTCTTTCTAATAGGTCCCTCTGATTAACTCAGGATCAAATTTCAGCAACCCTTCAAAGTCCACTGCTTATAGTACTCATCAAATAACATGAGACCCTAGTTAGGGGTAAAAGCCCTTCAGTAGTTTGTAGAAAACCAATCCTGAACCAGGAAATTGTTATCTCCAGGCAAGAACAGAAGGCAAAACATAGAGCCCCATGCTTTCTGACACTTTCAGTAAACTTCACTCACACAGATCCATCAATAGAAACATACTGATCATAACCTATGTTTTCAGCCTGAGGCTTGTGCCATGCCAAATATCAAAGCAAAATTCATGGTCCCTTCTTCCGGCTTAGCTCAGTACTCAGAAAGCCGCCTGAATTCCCTGCTGTTTGCTGCTTTTCACCTAATAACTCACCCCGCTCCTAACACACTGACCAGCTTCTACCCACTTCACGAGGAGATATGCTCCTATTGATTATCTAAAATCCTCCTGATGTCTGTAGTGGTTCTTGTGGGAATCAATTCTCTTTCTCATAGTGTTGCTGGAATCTTTTCCCAGGATGGTCGCAGATTCGGGGCCAAACCCCAGTGCGCAGTTGGCTTAGTTAAGGATTGTATTCTGCCAAGATTTCTGACTTTCATTATCTCAGCTCGTCTATCTGGATTCAATGTTATTACTCTCTCTGTTCTTACTTCCACATTCACCCTCATACTGTTCCCTACCGTTCATCTGCCAGGTCTAAGTCCTCCATGGCTGTTGACATTGTAAGCATGAAGTCACATTTACTTTAGAATGCTCAGCTTTGCTCATGGTTATTGCATGCTCTTTTCAGAGAATGATGTAATTCTAAAGACCTTTTCTTAAGATTTGGGGATGATTTCCATTTAGCTCATGAGAAAGTAAGTAGTGCCCATGAAATTGGGGAGGGGTTTTGTTTTTAATCATCATGAATCCCATGCTCTGTCATTGCTCTATATTCTTCTTTGCAATGAATGCCAATCTGGCTGGCTTTCTAAGACTGTCATACCATGAAGGACTTACAAAGAATGCAGCTTAGCTTCTTGAAATCATTGGGGCATTGAACCTTACCTCACATAAATGATAGGAAAAAATTAAGAGAAGTGTATCATCCTATATGGGCATAAACCATATTTATGGTGGTTATCGTCAGTTATTCATAAAATCTTTTGCAATGAGATGTTACCCTATGCTATGTATCACCCAACACATTCATTGTAACATGCACACACACTAGCTTTTTCCATAACGTGCTGAAGATAAAATTGTTAGCAAAGCCTTAACCTACATGTTTAAAAATGGATTTCCTATGAGGTTAGTCTTAGAATGAACACAGCAATTACAGTGATAATTATATCACTATTGCTGTGGAGTCACATAATTCAGTTCTTTTGTCACGTCCCACAGCCTCAGGATATCTATAGAAATTCAGCAAAATCTAGGTGTAACAATGAGAGTCATACACAATCATGAAGACCTACAATTAGGATGATCAGAGTATGACAGTGAGTCATCTTAAAGCAAGTGGTAGAATTTCACAGGCATTTAAAGTTCATTCAATCCATGAGTGAGACTGAAAGAAACACCAGCGCCTCTCCCCCATGAGTCAGATTTCTGCGCAGCTGTGAATAGTAGCAGCTTAATATCTCAGCACTGAATTTATTCAGTGTCACCCTCCCACATACTCTTGTTTCTTCCCCGGTTCCCTTGAAGTCTGTTTGGATAGGAAAAGTTTCTTTCTTTTTTTTAAAAAATTTCACTTCCAATCACAAAATATGCTGGCAGCCTCTTGATTTTGCCGGAACCATCCGTTATCTGTGCTAACATTCTGCTACGTGAAGTGAGTGTGGGAATCCTACAGCTAGCTGAATTACCATTGCAAGCGCTGAGTAGGAGATGATTCAAGAGGCATTTCTTTAGGCTCCCAAATGCTTGTGTGGTACAGCTCTGCCCAGTATCACAGTGAGGTTTGGGGAGGATAAGAGAGAGGCAAAGTAAAACTGCAATGTTTGTTCCCTTTATGTAAATCCCAAGTAAAGAAGACAGAGAGAGAGGACGAGGACAGGAACTCTTGAATGGATTGTCTTCACTCAGAATTGGGAAGAATAAAGACTACATGAAATCAGGAACACCACTAGTCTTACAGACATGCCCCTACGTTTTCTGTCCTGCCTTACTTTCTCTCCATCCAAAAGTCCCATTTCTCCAGTAGAACTGTAGGAGTCCAAGTATCAAATTCTTAATGGAATCATTGAGTAAAAGGGTCAGGGTGACATAGCAAGGTTGTTTGTTTTAACTGAATTAAATAAGCATTTATTTCACACCCACTATGCGTTCCCATAGCTGTGCTCAGCTCTGGGGGAAGGGATGGTCTGGCTGCCAGACTGTCAGTCTGATGGATGGTCAGTCAGACAACGTGAGAAATGCCTCATGGGTAAAGCGCTGTGCAAGCCGCGAAAGTGGTGCTTTATTCTGCAAAAGGCTTTCTGGAAATGGAGGTATCCAAGCACGCATAAGTACCATGTAAATAAATATTTTGGCACATGAGGGTACTCATCACACCCAGTTATTACTATAGATTGTTTATTTTCTGAAAGTTTGGATGCTTCCATCAAGTTTCAAAGATCCTTGAAAATACTTATAAAAAGTGTTTGCTCACAGTCATACCTGGTATTACTGATGTAAGAAATTAAAGTATAATAATGAAGTGCTTCAGCCGACTATCTTAGCATTAGCTACTAGATCAGTTATCTTACTTCTTGGTTGAAAATTATTCCCCTAAACATCCCCTTGTAATTAACTGAAGCATACATTGAGTTGAGCTTACAGACTAGTAATGAATTAAGAACAAGCAGGTAATTGGTCCAATTCCTCAAACAGCCTAAAAGCTAGTTTATAATTGAATGTAAACAATGCCATAGTGGAATTATATAAGACACAAGCCAACACTGGTAGCACAAATTCACATGCCCAACAAAAATGTCCAGAAAAACTATTTTAGTTTTAATTAAGAGATCAACTATCTTCCCTCCCACGGTTATTTCTCACTGTTATTCCCTGGTTCTTTGTTTCTTGCCTATAGGACCAGGAGAATTCAGGCGGTTGGTGTTTTTATATATTTACAAAATTATTTTTGTAATCACCAGTAGCAAGAAATTATATTTGGATTTCTGTTTCTGGCAAATATTAAATTTAAAGCATAGGTATGTTCCTGCAATCTAATAGAGGGTTTTTCTAATGAATCTGAAATTATTATCATATGTTCCCATTTAAGGGAAAGTAATTAAAGAAATATGAGACATGTTTAGTGAAAATTAAATAAAGTTGAGGTGCTTGATGAAATTATTTAAAATTCTTCAAGTTTAATCAGTATGCTAATCAATTCTTTTGCCCAGATAAATTTGTCTCTTTTTTTTTAATTCTCAGGAGTAAAAATGGTTTAAAGAAGAGAAAACTGACTAAGTAAGTGTTTTCATGTTTGAGGTATAATTGACATTTAACATTGTGCATGCTTAAGTTATATACTGTATTGACTTGACACATTTATATATTGCAATATGATTACTACTCCAGCATTAGCTAGCATCTCCATATGTAATATAATTTCATTTTCTTTTTGTGGTAAGCACCCTTAAAGTCTAGTCTCAGCAATTTTTAAGTATGTATAAGTGTTTCTTACTATTTCATTTTAAAATATTTTTTTAAAATGATCTTCATAATGATGTTAATATTACAAATTAAAAAGATTGCTAGTTTTCTAATAGAAGGGATGCTTAAGAAAGAGGCAAGGAACATTTGGGATCTTGCTCCCAGGCATATATCCTCATTTTGGCTCAAATAAACTTCTTACAATTATTTTAAAGAAAGAAAGAAAGAAAGAAAGAAAGAAAGAAAGAAAGAAAGAAAGAAAGAAAGAAAGAGGCAATTATTTATTAAAATGGCTAAGATATTATGTGTTGGTGTGTTTGCACATATGGATGGCATGACTCCTAAGGTGAGTGTATGACAGAAACCATATCAGGAATAAAAAAATATTATCACCAAATGACATCTGAGAAAGAATAGGTTGTTAAGAATTATCAAAATCTTGCTGAAGGAAACGTTTTTCTAAATCGATAAAAAAATTTAATTTTTAGCCGCATCAAAACTGTACAAAAACCTTTGTCATTTTGTACTTTGAAGTTCTGTGCTTATTGCAGAGAGAGGCTTTTATTAGATTTGATGTTATAATAAATGCTTTGAGAAGTGCTGCCTCAGGAAGTCTTTGTAATAAATAGGAAAAAAAGACAATTGCTCTTGCTAGTCTGTGGTTTTCCTTATCCACTGAACTGTTAAATCATAAGAATTAAGATTCTGGATGGGGGAAAATTAGCCATCAGTTGATTTCAAAAGCCTAATTAGATGATCGCCTCCAGGCCTTCAGTTAAACTGTGCACATTAAGAGTGGAATATCTATAAATAGAGCTCATCCTTGATACTTATACCCAGGATAGAATATTGGTGAATTAATCTGAGGCAATTAGGGGTTCCAGACAGATGTATGGCATCTATGCCAATGGGGGGAAAGTCACAGAGCACATAACACAAGAGAAAAGTTAATGCAAAAATATTTTCCTATAGCCTTGAGTGACATAGTATTTTAACACATGTAAATAACAGAATAATTTTTTTTACTAAATCTGTGTCAAATCAGTATTCATCTATCGGCATACACCCCAAGTGATATAGGAGATACAGGACTGACCTAAAGAGAGGAGAGCTACTGTCACCTGGAAGGAATGATTTGACAGAAACAGAGAGACTTTGTTGCCCAAACTATCCATTGGGTTGTTGAAGGAGATAGAGAGGCATAGACTAGAGCAGTGAAAAGACAGGGTCTCAGAACCAAAATGGGAGACTCCGTCAGGGTTTGCTCCTCCCAAGGCCCAGGCAGAGAGGAGAAGGAGAAGCAGGATGTGGACAGAAGTTTCGGTAGAGGTTAGGAGTAGTGGAAACTGCCCACAAGCCAGAACATTGCATCAAACCAGCTTCCTCATTCCCTCTTCTCATTTTCCCTCCAATTCCATCTCCTTCTCCAAATGCCATGTATTTACTTTCTCTTTATCTTTTCTCTTTCACCTCGAATACCAGCAACCACCATGTCCCCTTGGCTCTCCTTTTCCATCTCCACTCATCTTCATCCCATCACTCCTTTCCTTCACCTTCTCCTTCCCCCTTTCCATACAAATCTTTGACCTGCTCATCTCTGCTCCCACCCAGCTTCCTTTTTCTCATCCTTCTCCTCATCATCCTTTCCCTGGTGTTGATATTTCTATTTCCTGGTTCTTTCTCTGTCTCTCTTTTCCCTGCTTTTGCTTTTTCTAACCCCTAAATATTTTTTCTGACTTGGTATCCCTATTGATGCTCCCACCTTGAGCCATTTTGGGGGGAGGATGGCAAGTTTGAAGTACAAAAGTTTTCAACCAGGAATCATTCTCTCTGGGCTCCAGCCAGGGTTGCATGGCTCAGTAGTCACGTGGTCTTGGACTACTCCCTTGATTCTCATAGCCTTGACTCTCATCTGGAGTATGGGGTAATGTTGGCCATGTCTATCTTACCATCAATCAAGCAACATAACATATGTAAATATTTTAGGTGTATATAACTCATTAATGTTATTGTTACTAAGAAAAACCAGTAAAGTTTAAGTGTATTATCTGGGAAGTAAAATGGCCTTTAAAATCTAGTAAAATAAGCTAACTATCAGATTAGCTAATGAACAACTCTAAACAAATGGCTATTAAGTAGTGTGTATTTGCTATGAAGATATAAGGCCACACGTAGATGACATAAGCTGAGTAACTTGCAACAAGACTAAAAGAAAGGTCAACTATGTGGACCGACCCTGACAGAGTAGATGGCTTGGGGTAGGTGGCAGAGGACAGCATGCTACAGAAGCTGAGGGAGCAGGTCAGTCTGGGTAGAGTATAGGCGCAGTAAGCAGCTACCGAAAACTATTGGAGACGGCATAGATGGACCTGGAAAGTATTATGCTAAGTGAAATAAGCCAATCTGAGAAAGACAATATCACATGATCTCACTTATTTGTAGAATCTAATGAACAACGTAAATTGACCAACAGAATAAGACCCGAAGCAGGGAGGCATGGAACAGACTGACATACCTCGATATGGAGTTGGGAGAGATGAGGAGATAAACCAAAGAACTTATATACTTACTAGGCACCCAGAATCGCATGGCACCACGCACCCTGGTCTGGCCCTGCCTCCCTCCATGGGCACCACAGCAGCCGGGGCCACTGCTGATCAAGCCCTCCTTAGAGCATGCACGCGAGGCCCCTGCTGCCCTGCCCCTGACACTGTGTGCGAAACTTCCTCCTGTTTGGTCAACCCTTTATGGCGTCCCAGTTAATTAGCATATTTCTCTATTTTATATATAGATATTTTAGATATAGATATATAGATATAGATACAGATACAGATACAGATATAGATATAGATGATATAGATATAGATATGCATAGCCTATGGACATGGGAAACAAGGTAGTGAAACTATGGGGTGCTGGGTAGGGGCAGAGAGGAGGGGGTAAAAAGGGGGAATGGAAGATATCTGTAATACTATCAACAATAAAAATATATTTAAAAAGAAAAAAAAAGGAAACTTCAGGAAATAAGCCATAATCCTTATTTAAAAAAAAAAAAAGCAAACGAGAGGTGAGAACTTTTGCTACAGAGGTAGAACCATATCCTCTGATGTCTTCTTAGATGGTACCTCTAAACCTGCATATCATTTAATAAATAAGCAAACCTCTAAGCATGTCTCTCAAACTGAGGCCCAGGCAGCTCTCTGGATCTATTGCTCCACCCACAATCCTCCTCTGTCCTGGGGAAACAGCGTAGTCAGCAGCCCAATTCCTTACACTTGTAAAGCTTGTGTAAACTGGCAAGGTTCTTCAATATGGGGGGTGCAACCTTGTGAGGTGGTATGATAATAGTATTCTATAGCTGATTATGCTGAATCTCAGAAGAGTTAGGTAAACTCTCCAAAATCACACAGAAAGTAAAGTAAAGATATAACTCCTACAAGTGTGCAGGGTCGAATCCATTTTCCCCCCATAAACCAGAATTTTCTAGAAACCACACATATGAGTATGTGTGTGAGTTTGCCGGTATATGCTATTTTACTCCTGGAGTGAATTGAAAATCTAAAGATATCTCCTATCTCAAGGATGTTTCAAATAGATGGCTCTCTTTTTCAATTACAATATAGTAAGGACTGGTAACTTTCAGAGGGCTAACCTTTGAGAAGCAAAACTATTTTCTCCAAGAAAAGTGTTCATGTTTGAGAAGTACAGTATTAAACAATACCTATCGATAAGGTTTTTTAAACATACGTTTCTTTGTGTTTGACAAAGCCCAGTTCAACTGGACGACTTTGACGCCTACATCAGGGATATGGCCAAAGACTCTGACTATAAATTTTCTCTTCAATTCGAGGTGAGTGAATAAAGCAGATCCTGCCTTCTGGTAGATGGGGCAAGGGGACTGGCAGGTGTGGGTTGGTGTCCTGTCTCTGCTCACTGGGCAGCGCTTGGAATGAGGTTACATCATAAACAGGATGGGCTCAGGAGTGTCTGATCTGCAGGTTCAGAGATAGGATGTCAGCTTTTAGTTACTAGGTCAGGACTAGGGGCACAGATGGAGAAAAGGAGATGCAGGGTACTGAGGCAAACAAACGTGGTTGTGGGAGAAGCTACCATTGAAAATCAAGGTGATTGCCGAAACCGATTTGGCTCAGTGATAGAGCGTCGGTCTGCGGACTGAAAGGTCCCGGGTTCGATTCCGATCAAGGGCATGTACACTGGTTGCGGGCACATCCCTGGTAGGGGGTGTTCAAGAGGCAGCTGGTCGATGTTTCTCTCTCATCGACGTTTCTAGCTCTCTATCTTTCTCCCTTCCTCTCTATAAAAGATCAATAAAATATATTTTTTTTAAATTGGCTTACATGACTGCCAGAGCTAGTAAGTGTGAAATCTGCAGTGCAGGCTGGGGACCCGGGGAAGAGGTGATGTTGCAGCCCAAACCACAGTCTGGAAGCAGAATTCCTTCCTCCTCCAGGGACTTCCGTCTTTCCTCTTAAGGCCTTCGATTTACTGGATAAGATCCACCCACATTTTGGAGGGTAATCTGCTTTCTCAAAGTCTACTGATTGAAATGTTAATCACATCTAAAAAAATACTTACACAGAACATCTGGACTTGATTTCTGACCAATCAACTTGATGCTGTAACCTTGCCAAGTTGACACATCAAATTAACCATCACACCATAATTTGAAGGAGTGTTTAGTATTTTTACTTATTACTAGAGACCCAGTGCACGAAATTCATGCACTGAGCGGGAGAGGGGAGTCCCCCTCAGCCCAGCCTGCACCCTCTCGAAGTCTGGGAGCCCTTGGGGAATGTCTGTCTGCTGTGGAGGCAGGAGAGGCTCCTGCCACCACCACTGTGTTCACCAGCCATGATCCAGGCTCAGGGCTTCTGGCTGAGTGGTGCTCCCCCTGTGGGAGCACACTGACCACCAGGGGGCAGCTCCTGCATTGAGTGTCTGCCTCCTGGTGTTCAGTGGGCATCATACCCATTTGTTCTGTCTATTTGCATATTAACCTTTTATTATATAAGACGAAGTTTGTTTTGTGTGGGGTTTTTTAAATATATATTTGTTCTTAGAGTATTATTGGTCATATATATAATTATTTGGTGTCAAGTCCTGATATACTGTGTCCTTTGCCATGGTGAGAAAATACAAATTACTCTCCAGAATCCTGATTTATTTAAATCACAAGCTCAGATTGTTTGCTTTAAACTAACATTTGCTCAAGCAGTGATCTGCTAGTCTGACTCACTTCCTTTTTCATTTGACAGCCTCCCAGATAGTTCCAGTTCCCAACCCTCCCACCCTACATCCTCATGGTATCTTCCTCTATTTTTAAAGACTTCATTGTGCTCCCACACCTGACTTTAGTGTGCATATTGGACCTTCCCCATGGCAGCCATCAAATTTTTTTGAAGTTGATAATTAATTAAGGCTTAAGGGAAAAAATTTTTCTTTCCAATGGAAACTCAAGAGGCTCAATCAGCTGGTCTAGCTAAATCCAGTGGCTGAACAGTTATTTGTTCTGTTTATATTAATGCTTAATAGTTCTATTCATTTTGATTCTGACATTGAAAGATCACACCCACGTAGAGAAACTTTATCACTTGTGAGCATTATGCAAATTAAAACTAATGTCTAGATTTATATATACAACCAATACATCTATAAGTCATACATGAAACGATACAATTTGCATTCACTGAATAAATTACTCTTCACTCTGCATCTGATTTTTGAATCTACTAGAAAGACTGATTATTCTTCTTACAAAAATATACATCTTTTCTTAAGAAGGTTTGGGAACCAGGGATTAAATTCAATTCCTCATTTCTTTTGTCTCAGATGGAGAAGGTTTTGAAGAGTCAGACTTTAGAGTTTGAAATTTGAGAGCCCACAAAACACACCTCCCACTGTTCATTCTGCCATTATTTTCTGTGCTTTGTGTTTGATTGGGATGCTAGTGGGATGTGTGTCTACAAAGATAAAAGCAAATCTACTTTACTTCTCATATAGTCCACAAGGGATGGCCTCTGATTTCTGGGAGTAGCTCCCATTCGCACTGTTTTTACCTGGGTTTCAGTCCAGTTCACTAGATACCTACCTGCAGTTCTTGTTGAGAAATGTTGCCTTGAACCCTCTCCAACACCAGGGATCATACATTGCTCCAGACCTGAGTTTTCTCTCATTTCTAATTTCCTACATTAGCTCCTTCTGAAGGCTTTAAAGGAGAATCTTCCAGTTCTGGTGGCTCCAGGCATTCCTTGGCTTGCACCTGCCTAACTCACATCTGTGCCTCCGCCTTTCCATGGCCTTCTCCTCTCCTCCCTTTCATAAGAACACTTGTCATTAGATTTAGGGACCACCTGGACAATGCACAAAGGACTTGTCTCATGATCCTTAACTTAATTACATCTGCAAAACACCCTCCTTCCAAATAAAGCACACTGACAGGTTCTAGGGGTTACGAGGTAGACATATCTTTTGGGGGGACCACTATTCATATGGTGACTCTGTGGCCTAGAAAAAAACAAACAAACTCATGATGGTAAATTATACTAGAGTCAAAACTAGCAAGAGAAAATTCAAAAATGACTTACGTTGCTTTCAGGCCATCCCCTCATGCTTTGAGTTCTGGAGCTTTCAGCCTCTGGAGATTCCACATGGTTGGAAAGAAAACAACTGCAAAGCTACTGAGCTGGAAACTGTGTGTTCCATTTTCCACTTAGCAACAGGCTGAAGTACAAAAGATAGCGAGCATGTTGTGTATACACGCGGTTCCTGCTTTGCTGCAATTCAGATCTGGCAATTTATGTTTACTGTGTTCAGCCAATTAAACCGCTCTTATCAACTTAGGGCATTTACCGCAGGGAGGCAACTCACAATTAAAGTTCTGTCAGCTAGTCAGCTTCCATATGCGCCCCAGCTCTCTGCCACAATCTGTTTCCACCATTTCTTTCCTATCTGAGGCCCTTTCCTGTGGCTTATCAGTCTGTCCTCCAAGCAGGGGACTTGCGGGAAGAGTTGCTGGTCTATCAGTGGAAATGGCAAAGGATGGAGAATTGTGGGGCCAGGCAAACAGACGCATTTCACAACCATTCTCCAGAGTGCTGCATTCATCTGTTGGGTTTAATCATCTCATTTGGTGGTCCCTATACACCAGGGAAGTGTGGAGAAATTATTAACCTTATCTTACAAATAATTAAACTGATGTGAATGACACTGAACTACTTTTCCAAGGCCTTACAGTTTAAGGGGTACTTCAAAATGAGCCGGATGTTTGGATAAGCTATCTATAAAGGCGCTATTTAAATTCAAAAAAAATGTTTTTATTGATTTTTAGAGAGAAAGGAAGGGAGAAGTAGAGAGATAAAAAGCATTGATAAGAGGGAAACACCAATCAGCTGCCTCCTGCATGATCCCCTGAAACCTAGAGGATTAAGAATGGAACTGGTGACCTCCTGGTACATGGGTCAACCACTGAGACACACCGGCCAGGCTATAAAGGCACTCTTTAAAGAAAGTAGATTTCCAAAATAAACAACGGAGCATCATTTAAAAGAGCATGTAGCTGCCAAAAGGGCCTAACCTAACACTGGTTTAGTTGAAGTTTCTAAAACTAGGTTTCATTTCTTACAAGAATGATTTGAAAACCCTTGAAAATGGAAAAACCAGTAATAACAGTGACATTTAAAGGCATTTGGCAAGTGAGTGTTTTGATTAAGATAGAAAAACTTCTAATTTTGTCAATTGAGGATCAAAGTTAACGTAGTTCATCTTTATGATGCTTAAATTTAGGTCAAAAAGTATGAAATTTTTGTGAGCTAGAAAAGTCAGTGCTACGAGAGCAAAGGAACCAAGAAATCTGGACGATTTGGGTTGGTTCACCCTTGTGGAACACAGGCTTGCATCCCACACCTTTAAGCACACACACTGAACTTTTTATGTGGAAGCCCCAGGAATTTCAAGAACTAGATTCTGAAGCATATGCTTTGCAAAGAGCATTGGAATCAAGACACAAAGATCGTGAAGGAGATATCATTGTTCAATCTCTCCTAATGTCATCAAATGTCTCCGACTCCCTTTGAAAGTCTTTCCAAAACTCTCAAAACTCTTCTCCCTGAGAAGTATTCCTCCAGCTTATGGTTAAAAGGAATAATTGGGAATAATTATGACAAGTAAAACTTTGTTTGCAATATTAACATCCTATATGAGTAAATAACATGTACAAGTGGCTTTTCTACTACCTCAGTTAATAATCTTATAGAAAAGTGCATTACTATATAGATAATCCCACTTATAGATGGTTACACGTGCTGTTTACTATTATTTCCCTCAAATTTGTGGAGGGGTATACCTAGACATGCTGCATTGGTCTTGCCCTGTACAATTTCAGGGAGCACCATTCACACAGACCCCAGCATGAACGATGCCCCCAGGGAAATCTAAGTGGTTTGATGACAACCCTTGTTGCCTACCAAATACAGGGCAAAGCAGCTTAGAAATCATCTGTCCAGTAGCATAATTTTTTGAGGTGTGATGATTGTCAGTTTATAGAAAAATTGTTCTATCAATTCACCTTCAGATATAGAATTTATGGGAATACTGATACACACAGGCCAATATTTGGATGTTCTTATTTTTACTGCCAGCCAAAAAACTGATTGGCCAGTAGGTGTAATGCACACTGACCACCAGGGGGAAGATTTTCAACACAGGAGCTACCAAACGACAACCTTGCAGAGTACCCTCTCATACTCAGGGACCCCTCGGGGGAATGTCGGACTGCAGATTTCAGCCCAATCTTTGCAGGCCCAGCTGAGGTTCCCCACCTGCCAGGGAGACCTTACTCACACCACTGACACCCTTTGAGCCCTGGAGCCACCCCCAGGTACAACTGGCTGGGAAGGGACCATAAGAGGTTGGCTCCAGGGCTTGTCCAACCCATCTTGCTCAGGCCCGCCCTACCAGCCACCTTCTAATTAATTTCCTTTTGATGTGCACAAATCCATGCACCAGGCCTCTAGTCTACTAGTCTATATACAGTATATAAAAGGCTAAGTGACCATCGCAACTGAATGGATGACCAAACAGGCTTCACGGGGTGATTAGGCCAGCAGGGAGGTTAGTGAGGGACAACCAAACAACTGAAAAGCAGGATGCCTGGGGCGACCAGACCCACAGCAGGGGTAGTGAGGGGGTGATCAAATGACTGAGCAGCAAATGGGGTGTGTGGAGTGTCCATGCCAGCGGGGGGTGGGGAAGGGGGGGCATTGAGGGGTGACAAAATGACTGAGCAGCAGGCTATGTGGGGTGACCAGGCTAGCAGGAGGGTTTGTGAGGGACGACCAAACAACTGAACAAGCAGGCTGGGTGGGGCAACCAGGCCAGCAGGGGGAGTAGTAAGGGGGGGGCAGTTGGGGGCAACTAGGCTAGCAGGGGGGCTGCTGAGGGTGACCAGGCCAGCAGAGGGGTGATCAGGCAGACAGGCAGGTGAGTAGTTAGGAGCCATTGGTCCTGGATTGTGACAGGGATGTCCAACTGCCGGTTTAGGATCAGGCCTAAACCAGAAGTTGGATATCCCCAAGGAGTCCTGGATTAGAGAGGGTGCAGGCTGGGCTGAGGGGAGAGACAAAATTCATGGATCCCCTCCGTGCATGGATTTTGTTTACCAGGCCTCTAGTGTATATATGAAAGCCTAAGCTACTCAATAACTGGTCGACTGGTCACCATGACGTGCATTGACCACCAGGGGGCAGACACTCAATGCAGGAGTTGTCCCCTGATGGTCAGTGTGCTCCCACAGCCAACTCCTATGGTCCCTTCCCCTGGCCAGCTGGCCCCAATCGGCCCCTATTGCCAGCCAGGCTGAGAGACACCTCCCCCTGCACCCCCTGCACACGAATTCATGCACCAGGCCTCTAGTATAAGTGCCTGTCAATTCCTACATTGTTCCTCACTCTTTCTTTTACCACTTTCTCTAAGGCTCATTGCCTAAAAGAGAAATACTGACATTTCCTCAGAGACTAGGAAACATTTGTGCAAATTGCATACATTTCAGTTACTCTATACCTCCTAAAATCTGAAACGGATTTCTTTTCAAACTTTTTTCAAATTCTCCACACCCAGAGAGTTATGCACATAATCCTTACCTTCTCCAAATGATCACCAGGTTATCCAAGATATATGCGTATTGTATTAGTCAGCTGTTTCTGCAATAATGCTATTATATACAAAACAACATCAAAAACTCAATGACCTACAGCAATAATTTTCTCACTGAGGGGCTGTGGAATAGCAGGGATAGTTCTGCTTCCGGCCATGGGTCAGGGTCGAGACTGTTTCACATGTCTCCTCATTTAGGGACTCACAGCTTCCCTACTCATGTTCTTTTCACGGCAGATGGCAGAAATACAAGAGGACAAAACAAACCAAACAAGGACATTTAAAGCTTCTTATCAAACATGATTCCTACCCAAGTTCATTGGCCAAAGCAAGTAGACAAGAGACGGGTGGTGAAGTGTGTTTTACCCCAAAAGGGGGCTCTGCAGCTGCATATGGCAAAGGGGATGTGATGATTGTATTATAGGCTGCAGTAAAGAATGGTCTAAAGTGAAAATCCCATCCTCACCATGTATGTACAGAAATCTCAAATCTATTCTCTGTCACTTACAGGAGTTGAAATTGATTGGACTGGATATTCCACACTTTGCTGCAGACCTTCCACTGAACCGATGTAAAAATCGTTACACAAACATCCTACCATGTAAGATTGTCAATGGTGCCTGTCTGGCTCATACCTTTCAAAGGTCTAAGGATGATGAAATGCAAATTAATCAGTTTCACCAATCTGACCACACCCAGTTGTGGTCTGGATCTTCAAGGCCATCTCTGGTCGAATCTGCGCTCTGATGTCATTAGATCCTAACGTGTGTAGGAAGATGTAATAATTATGCTTTTAAATGAACGGCATCTGAACAGGAAAGACTGACCATTCGGCCCTTTAGTGATCAAATGTCTTGGCCAAATTAGGGATAAAATAACCTGTGCTCTCATAAAACGAATTCTGTCAATTCATTGGCAATGGAAGGCAGCAAATGGAAAGGGAGCTCAATGTGTTAAAATGCCTCCTTTTTCTAACTTCTGGCAAGTTCTGTTGTTGCATAGCATTTTTTTTTAATAAAAGCAACATTCAAATAAAAAGTAACATGAAGTACTAACAGGACAATTAAAACATATTTCAATATAGATCTAACTCTCCTCTCTGCTATACTCCAGGGGGAGCCAAGACAGAATGGAAAAGTAGAAAAAGAGGGTGAACAAGCTCTAGGAAAAGAATGTTTTCCTTAATAACATTTCTTGGTAATCTTAGGTAGCATTATCACTATAACACCTTACATCTGTCCACATTTCAGAGTTTACTTTTCTCACTTGAATTCCATTCATACAAAAAAAGCCCATGCAGCTCCATTTTCTCCTCTAGGATTCCCAAAGGTAATGCATTCCTGGATGTCACTGTGTGAAATGGAAATCACATAGTTAAGATACATGCTGTAGCCTTCCCTACAATCTACCAGAATTTTTAGTTTCTGTAAATATTCTGCACACTCTCCCCCAAAAGATGAACCTAATTCTTCAAAAGGACAGGAGAGCTGGTGGGAGAAAATGGTGATGGAGAGAAATTTATATATTTGTTTGAACTAGAAACTAAAATTGAGGTATGGCAAACATCTCAAGCTAAGACAAGCTTTATCTCCCTTACTCTATCCCTGACCATTTTGATTTGATATTGGGAAGACAGGATCTATTCTAGACAATTCTTCCTTCCACTCTAATTTTTAACATTTCCTTTCTTCTGATTCTGTACAGATGACTTTAGCCGAGTGCGATTAATCTCCATGAATGAAGAGGAAGGAGCAGACTACATCAATGCCAACTACATTCCTGTAAGTAAAAGAAATAAGAGGTAAAAAGTAAACCAGGCATCCCAATTCCAGCGCAGGCTGAGGAAAACCCATCAGGGACACAGGGATGCGTCGAACAGTCTAAAAGAAAGCCATCCTTCTACTAGAGAACAGTTTTCATTATTCTAGCTTAGAATAAACAGTAGGAAACAGTAGAATCCCAGAGGTTAATTATGTTCCTATTTTCTTATGAACAACTAGTGAAAACAGTAGGTCGTTACATTAAAGACCATCTTTCTTGTGCTTTAATGTTGCTGGCAGCCAAACCGAAAGGGCTCCCCCTGAGCACCTGTGTTTTAAAATATCTATAAAGACGGTAGTTGGCATTTTAGAAAGTGAGAGTGTGACTTTATAAGCCTCCCAAGGATCATGCTTAAAATCACACTGACCTATACCGTCAGTCAGCCTGTCTAGGTCATTCTGACAGCCTCTTCCACGGAAACAGGGGAACAGGTACAAAGGTGTGAGATCCGTGGCCAGGTGTATCCCCAGTACATTTTCAGTGTTTTTCTAATGTATGCAGAGCGGCCTTGGCTCCTCAGGTGACAACTCTGTCGCTTACCTTTCAGGGATACAACTCATCCCAGGAGTATATTGCCACCCAGGGGCCACTGCCTGAAACCAGAAATGACTTCTGGAAGATGGTCCTCCAGCAGAAGTCTCAGATTATTGTCATGCTCACTCAGTGCAATGAGAAGAGGAGGGTAAGTGCCTCCGGGGCTGTCCCCCCTCAGCCACCGCCATGAATGGAATGCTCACCTGCACAGAGCCTGGTCTTTTTTTTTTTTTTTAATATATATATTTTTATTGGTTTTTTACAGAAAGGAAGAGAGAGGGATAGAGAGCTAGAAACATCGATGAGAGAGAATCATTGATCAGCTGCCTCCTGCACACCCCCCACTGGGGATGTGCCCACAACCAAGGTACATGCCCTTGACCGGAATCGAACCCAGGACCCTTCAGACCACAGGCCGATGCTCTATCCACTGAGCCAAACCGGTTTCGGCCAGAGCCTGCTCTTGCTTCCTGTTTCAGCTCACAGCGTCCGTACACTTCTTCGGACACAAGTGCTCTCGTTTCCTCTAAGGGAGCACAGGCTTCGTTGCTCCCCAGTCTTGTTTGTTTGAACACGCTGTGTGGTTTCCACCTCAGGTGAAATGTGACCATTACTGGCCGTTCACGGAAGAGCCCGTCACGTACGGAGACATCACTGTGGAGATGGTCTCGGAGGAAGAGCGGGATGACTGGGCCTGCAGACACTTCCGGATCATCTACGTAAGTCACGGAGCACAAGTAGTTCAGATGCTGTCCCAGGCTGAGGGAAGCCCTCCCTCCCCACCACCCAGGTGTCAGGAGACCAGCCCACTATCCAACAAGATCGTGAGCACTTCAGGCTTTGCAACACTTCTTCCTCCAAGAGGAAAAGCCCACTTTTCAACATCCTTGTTTCCCATGTCATGGAACTCAGTGGGATGAAATGCTGGCCTGCAGGGCCCGCGGGGATGGGGAGAGACTGCCCTGCCCGTGGCAGGTGAGCCCTAGGCAATAGAAGACGTGTGGGCCTTGCTCCCCAGGCCTGGCTGAGGAGGGGCATGCTCTCATGACTTATACTGCCTGCGTTTGCTCACTATCAATACGGACAATGGAACCAAAGAGTGTCCATGTCCATACAACATAAGCATTCATTAACTACCCATTTATTGATATTTAGGAGAGATAAATCACTTCTGAGCCTCTGGTAGTTTGCAAATGGTTTTGGCCACGCTGGGAATTTAGGCAAATCCCTTCATGACAGTAACAGACTGTCCTTCGTGTCCATATGTGAGTAGAATTAGCATAGGCGAGGCACACTTAGCTTTTAAATTAAACACTTAAACCATGATTTAGTAGTTTGGGTTTTGTTTGGTTTGGTTTTTTCCCCCCTTATTTTGTTCTGGTTTGGTTTTTATTATTTCAAAGGTACTTCAGGGCATTTTTATTTGTATTGATTTCAGAGAGGGAGAGCGAGATAGAAATATCAATGAGGAGAGAGAATCATTGATTGTCTGCCTCCTGCACACCCCCTATTAGGGATCAAGCCCGCAACCCAGACCAGGCAGGTGCCCTTGAGCAGAATTGAACTTGGGACCTTCAGTCTGCAGGCCGACACCCTGTCTACTGAAGCAAACCAGCTAGGGCACTTCAGGACACTATTAATCATGGTTCCACATCTCTTTTGAAATGCCATTGATTTCTGATTGCTAGGATGTCAGCACAGTCTGTTCCTCCTGACACCTCTCTTAGGACAGGCTTGAAGCATGTGCAGTAGGTTCATGTGCAGGCGAGGTGCAGACATCATCCGCAGAATGTATTCTCCATGTGAGACAGCCCAGAAAATAGGAAGGAATCTATTTTCCACTTGAACACTCGCTGCTGAGAACCAAGTTTAATAGGAGAGTCCTCGTTAAAAACTTGCTCCTTAGAAACAGTCCTTCCTAACAGCTGTGACCAAATTCACCTTTGTCTGTTTCATAAATACCAGGAGCTAAGAATGAGTTTTATCCTTTTAAATGTTCCAAAAAAAAATCAAACCAAGGATGATATTTCACATGAAATATTATAAGGAGACATCTATAATCACTCCGTAAGTGATTCTATAATCAAAGGCCAGGGTCCATAGATACCATTTTGTGGCAACACAGCTACATGTGTGTACATATTGTCTGTGGCTGCTTTTGTGCCCCATCCAACTGGAGTAGTTGCAGCAGAGATTGCAGGACCTGCAAAGTCTAAAATATTCTCATCTGCCCTGACAGAAAGTGTTTGCTCACTATTAATATAGACCATGGAACCAAAGAGTGCCCATGTCCATACAACATAAGCATTCATTAACTACCCATTTATTGATATTTAGAAGCCATAGATCACTTCTGAGCCACAGGTAGTTAGCAATGGCGACTTTGGCTACACTGAGAATTTAGGCAAGTCCCTACATGACAGTCACAGACCGTCCTTCATGCTGGTCCATTGCTTTGAAATGCCCACCTCCTCCTGTTCCCTAAGCACATTCCTATGCAGTTTCAACTCCAATGTTACTTCTTTTGTTAACCTTCCCTAGTTTCATGGGTCCTTTGTCCCTTTTCTCCTCTGTTCTGAGTCTCATGGTTATTCCTCCATCACAGTACACTGGAGATTATTACAATTCTCTCGCTTCATGCCTGCCTCTCCCAGTGTGAGTTTTGGAAGCAAGTCCCTTTATTTTAATCATCCTTTTAATTCCACTTATTACATCTTTGTGGGGTGAACAAAACAGTGAATAAATGAATTATTTCAAAAATAATAAAGCACTTGGAAAGCATCCATAGATTTCCATCAGTGAAAATATTTGACAATCTGAATGCAATTTGAACTCTGCTTTCTTTCTTCGCAATTTCAATGGGAAAGCCATTGGGAACTATTAGACAAATACAGAACAAATCTTTCCCTAGGTTTGCACCTTGGGGGGGGGGGGTTATAGAGCACAAAACAGGGTTTGTTCCATTGTCAGGGAAGAATGACATAGATGGTTGCATAGTCAATACTATGCTTCTTGTCCTTGGTCTTAAATGATGACCTTTCAATGACAAGCATGATAAGGACTCAGAATATAGAAATAAAACGTTCCATAATGTTTCCTGGTAAGGTGTTTATACAGTATTTATAAGCATGAGGTCCCAGAGTACCCCTTTTGCACCATAAACAGACAAAAATCTAAATTTTAAGCTCCCTGGGTGAAGGTTAAATTGCTGAAGAATATTGTACAGTAGAAATGAATACAGTTTTCTATTTGTCTCATTTTTTTTTTGTTCATAGCCGTCCTTTTTCTCTCCATATTGAAATGTGGGAGCTTTTAGATTACAAGGTAAAATTACATAAGGGGTGAAATCAGGGTAAAAGAAAGTTTGGGAAGACTAGATAAGATGTAACCCGAAGGAGGAAAATGACCATAACTTACAATTGTCGCTTTCTGCTACTTCAAACTTGGCATGAACTGAGTAAGAATTGGAGAAAAAAACAACAGCACCAACCCCTTCACTCCCTTGATGTGTGCCTTGCTGTTCAGCTGGCAGGGGTCACCCTGATACCAAGTCCCCTGCCTTGCTACTAGAGACTGATTTAAGTGCTTCCTATTTTTGAAGGATCTGGACTATTGTACTAGGGTAGCTGCATCCATTTTCAGATCCACTGTAATATGTAACACTGTTCAAATCTTTGTGCTAAGCCTACCATCAGCATTTGAAAAGAATGAGTATTTCCACGAACTTTTCTGGGCAACTAAAAATATCTGGTGATTGAGTATTCTTAAATCCTCATGGTGTTGAATAATTATGCACATCTGATTATGCTTGGGTTACTTTCTTGCCATACTTATCGTAGACAGCAGCGATGGCAGCCAGCGTTTTGTAGACTTCTGGCTCCCTGTGTCTAGGAGAGAACCCACAGTGAGGGAGGCTCTGCGTACAGCTGGGGGTGTTTCGCCTTAGGTGCTGAGGGGACTAAGGGTTTAGTAAGTGCTGACTTCATTATATTTACACAAATCTTATCATATATTTGTTTACCCACTTCCTTTCATTTATGCATTTATTTCTACTTATACAAATTTTACTCAGACCAAGACCACTGACTCTTTAGAATTCATTTCTCTTTAATACATGAACTTAAACTTTAGCTCTAAACTCATAGCCAGGCCAAACTCCTCCAAATGATGATAGAGTATTTCATTCGCCCAGTGGGTGCGAGGCTCTGACCAAGTTTGAGGGAAGGGGGATGAATTCATTCCTCGTGAGGCCTGAGTTTGGAATATTGATAACAAGAGCAAAATAAATCTTTATGCTTATAAGTTAGTGGGGACTGAAAAGAGTGACTCTTGAAGGATCCACATCCTAATCGACATTTGCTTAGTTCAGAGGGAACAATTCAGGGGTGGGCAAAAGTAGGTTTACAGTGGTTCATATGTGAAAAAGGCGTGCAGGTTATGATTATTACAATGGCTCTATTAACTCCAAAGAATGTCACAATGGCCCCGTAAACCTAATTTGGTCCACGCCTGTAGAGTTGACTTATGGGTTAATCTGAACAGGGCAAATATACAAAACATACCTCTGTACTAGGATTCCCAGAACCAACCATCTAACTGCCCTGGGCTGCTGCAGTGAGAGGCAGGAATGATGTGGAAGTGGTGACGATAACGATAGCTCACAGGGACTGTCCTTCACAAACGAGCACACTGCATCCCCACAACAGCCTCGTTACAGGTGAGGTTATCCTGCAACATCGGAAAAGACCCTTTTTATTTTTGTAAATATATTTTATTGATTTTTTTTTTACAAAGAGGAAGGGAGAGGGATAAAGAGTTAGAAAGATCGATGAGAGAGAAACATCAGTCAGCTGCCTCCTGCACACCCCCTACTGGGTATGTGCCTGCAACCAAGGTACATGCCCTTGACTGGAATCGAACCTGGGACCCTTGAGTCCACAGGCCAATGCTCTAGCCACTGAGCCAAACCGGTTAGGGCTGAAAAGACCCTTTTTAGATATGAGAACACTAGTGTCGGTGAGTTTGCCTTGGGTCAAGCCCACTAGTATCAGAGACTAAGATGAAGTTGTTAAATAGGTGATTTCGGGAATAAGGAATGCAGGATAGAACAGAACAAGGAAGAAGTCTCACACAGCTATGAGTTCAGCTGAAATCTAGCATCAGCAAGGTCACAGGGAGGGTGTTGGGGTATGAATGGCACCGTAGACTTAGTTGTCCCACCTGCCATATGGGGCTGGCTTTTTGTACCCCGTTATCAGCCACTGGTTAGCTGTGGGATGCCCGGAGCAGGAGAACACAAGGTCTTGGGCATTTTCCAGAAAGGCAGCTCCCCTGGGTTGGGGAAGCTCTGAGAGGGGTACAGCTCTGAGAGGGGTACAGCTCTGTGCTGGGAAGGGGAATCCAAGGGGCGCCAAGATCACCTTCCATAGCGTTTAAGTCATTCGCCCAAAGCCGATGCAATTGCTCAGTTGCTAGGATGCAAACCTGAATCTGTTTAAACTCTTATCTCTGCCGAGACCGGTTTGGCTCAGTGGTAGAGCGTCGGCCTTTGGACTGAAAGGTCCCAGGTTCGATTCCGGTAAAGGGCATGTACATCGGTTGCGGGCACATCCCCGGAAGGGGGCGTGCAGGAGGCAGCTGGTCGATGTTTCTCTCTCATCGACATTTCTGGCTCTCTATCTCTCTCCCTTCCTCTCTGTAAAATATCAATAAAATATATTTAAAAAAAAACTCTTATCTCTACACAGGCCTGGGTTAGCCCATCTATCCTACTAGTTGAAGCTTTATACACTAGTATGTTTTTTCCAGGTCCTGCTTTGTGCCAGACACAATGCTCAGAGCTGGAAAGGGAAGTATTCAGACCAGGAGTGGGGCGTGGCTTTGCCTTCCCATGCCACTCACCTGTGAGCTGCAGTGGCGGCCCGGGCCGTCCGGCCACGGGGCTGAGAGACTAACACTCGCTTTGCCTTTTCCTCCTGCAGGCGGACGAGATGCAGGACGTGACGCATTTTAACTACACTGCGTGGCCTGATCACGGTGTGCCCACAGCCAACGCTGCAGAGAGCATCCTGCAGTTTGTACACGTGGTCCGACAGCAAGCGACCAAGAGCAGAGGCCCGATGATCGTGCACTGCAGGTGACGTCACCAAACGCAGTGTCTGTCAAGCGCCACGACCTTGGTTTTGTTTAAGGGAAATAAGTCAGTCAGAGAAAGACAAGTACCACATGATCTCACTCATCTGTGGCATCTAATGAACAAAACAAACTGCTGAACAGAGTAGGCCCAGAGACATAAAAGCATGAAACAGACTGACGAATCTCAGAGGGGGGGGGGGGGGGGATAATGTTGTGGAGAGAACCCCCCCCCCCCAGAGAAGACCACCAAGACGCCAGATCAAAATTTATGCCTTTATTAACGAATTGGAATCTAGGCTCTCCCGCTACTGTCGCAGCAGTAAGAAAAAGAGAGAGAGCCCTGAGCACACCGAAAAGCCTGCTTTTATCTTTTTTTATGTTTGGCCTATTTGGCAAAGTCTAATTGGTTAATTTTCATAAACACCAGTCTATGAGCTAAAGTTTACTTATCAGGAAAGCTGAAGGCTATTCCTCCGCCATTATAGTTTGTTTTGAGACCTTGGCTTACTGTGATTTAGGCTAGCTGGCAGTTGTTTTGCAGCGGTGTGGGGAGGCATAGCTGACTGGGCAGAGCTCTTTGCCTGTCCTAGGGTCATGGTGACCCATCACACTATGAGCTATGAAAAATTCCACTAGTACAGTAACATCGTGAAAAGTTTGCACAATACCTGGGGCGGGGGGGGGGGGGGGGGGGGGGAGGAGGCTTATTTTCAGTTTTTGACCTGGTCTGTTCTGTTTGTGCTGCCTTGAGATTTCTTGGAACAGGACATACCTGGGGGTCAGGGACTGCAGACAGAGTCAGCTTAGACTAACATGGGTCTGGGAGCTCATTCTTCCCCTGTGCTGGGCCCTGCCCCGATAGGGTCCTGCCGGTCATAACAATAAGATGGAGGAGAAGATTAACCAAGAAAAAAATTTTTGTTTTGTTTTGTTTTGTTTTGTTGCTTTTAATATATTTTATTAATTTTTTTTACAGAGAGGAAGGGAGAGGGATAGAGAGTTAGAAACATCGATGAGAGAGAAACATTGATCAGCTGCCTCCTGCACATGCCCTACTGGGGATGTGCCTGCAACCAAAGTACATGCCCTTGACCGGAATCGAACCCGGGACCTTTCAGTCTGCAGGCTGATGTTCTATCCACTGAGCCAAACCGGTTTTGGCTAACCAAATAATTTATATGCATTTATGCATTACCTATGGACAGAGATAATAGGGTGGTGAAGACTAAGGGTGGGGTAGGGGGGCACTAGCAGGGGTCAATGAGAGGAAAAGGGGACAGTTGTAATACTTTCAATAATAAAATTTTAAAAATAAATAAACAAATAAATAAATAGTAGAATGCTTAATAAAACTAAAATAAAGATAGAAAGAAAAAAGTCCATCAGTCCATTAACTCATGATCAGATTGAATTAATAAAATGAATTATGATTGTTTAAAAATTTTTATTATTAACTCAGGTCTTCCTAGACACGTTCTTTACTTATAATATGGCCACCTTATATACCCTAAGATAAATATTATTATTCTCCTTTTAAAATGAAAAAAAGCTGAGGAGTAGAGAGGTTAATGGGTTCACACAAGTTTATGCAACTCAAACCTGGAGGAGTTGGGGTCCAGGCATCTCCACAGCCGTGACTTTGAGCACTGCATGGTCTCACCCGATCCTATCAAGGACTCTGAGTGGTTTATAACATGGCCAAATGCAAGGTCAAGTTCAAAGTAGCTAACCACAGCCCCGAATAATATAAACAGACATAAAAGCCAGGTGAGGGAAAGGAGAAATGAGAACATTCAGCTCATTGAGATAAACAGACTTGCTATGATTGCTTTTCAAGATTGCCTTTATATTTCCAGATAGTTCAAGTGAAAAGGGTCCTTATGACCTACTGTATTAGCAAACATTGAGGACCCTGCTAATTTCTTTTCAGAAGAGTTATCTTTGATTAAGCTTTATTCCTACCAAGTGAGCAAAGCTTCACCAAAATCCATTGGAGTGACATATTGTTGTAAATTTTTTATGCAATCTCTGAAGAGCAGGGGCTATAAACATGCTCATATTGTATATCAGAGAAGTAAGATAAAGATCTTAGAGGAAGCACTGGCAGCCACGTCAACCTAAGAAAATCATATATAATAAAATGCTAATATGCAAATTGTCTCCTCCACCAGGAGTTCTACTGGAAGTTTGACCAGGAGGTGGGGTCATGGCCCTGCCCCCTTGTTGTGCCCTCCCCCAACTGGTTTGAGGGTGGGGCTGGCAGGCCAAAGGCCCACTTCCCTTCTTCCTGGCCAGCCTGGCCTGATGGGCCCTAATCAGGGCATGCTGGCCGGACCCCACCCGTGCACGAATTTGTGCACTGGGCCTCTAGTAGATCTATAATCCTGGACCTACCTAGCACCTGGGCCTCTGTAAGCTAGAATGAGTAGGGTGTGTGTGTGTGTGTGTGTGTGTGTGTGTGTGTGAGAGAGAGAGAAAGAGAGAGAGAGAGAGAGAGAGAGAGAGAGAGAGAGAGAATGGAGTATGTGTCTCCCTGAACAGAAAAATCCTCCTAAAGCTATTAAGTTTCTGATCAGGGAGAGGACCCTTGCTATCGGTCCACCATAGGCATTCACAGCTTAAAAACTTTGCTTCACCAGATGAAAATGACCTAGTCTCCCAATGGTTCCTTCCAAGAGCTAAAAATAAAGCTGCTCAACCATGTGGTCAAACTCATGGTCCCTTTCACAGCAGGTAGCAGGGACAGTTCTGGATGTGACTTTACAGGTGTTCACCCAGGGGCAGAACACAAGATGAGTTCTGGGTGAGAAGGATTGTCCATACAAAAAGCAAAGTAGGGCTCCGAGCTACAGGCTTTTGTTGTTGGATTTCTCTCCCAGCAAGTTCTGCATAGAAATCAATTTTGGCTTCCTCTTTTCCCACATATGATAATTCAGAGTTTGGAAACACTTGGCCCTACCGTCTGCATGACTGGAAGAAAAGAAGGGCTGACTTAACAAGTACTCTGTGCTGGGCAATTGGTCAGCACAGATCACTCCACCTCCCTCTACTCTCTCTGGGCACTAGGATTCGGGGGCTGTAATGAATGGCGTCCAAATATTAAATTTGATTTTGAGGCAACTACCATAAGATTACTGAGGGATAACCGAAACCATTTTGGCTCAGTGGATAGAGCGTTGGTCTGCGGGCTGAGGGGTCCCAGGTTTAATTCCGGTCAAGGGCATGTACATTGGTTGTGGGCACATCCCCAATAGGGGGTGTGCAGGAGGCAACTGGTCGATATTTCTCTCTATCCCTCTTCCTTCCTCTCTGTGGAAAATCAATAAAATATATATTTTTTAAAAGATTACTGAGAGATGGGAGCAGGCCTAGAACTCACTGGAAGGGAGAAGTGCTGGAAGGAAGGTCTGAATAGTGAACTCAACCCAGGGTTGAAGGCACACAAATCAGTCTGGCCCAGAGCTGGAGCTAAGGAGTGGGCATCTCAGCTAGACTTCTGAGCTGGGTGTGAGGCCTAACTCTGAGGCTACTCAGAATACTGAAATTATTTATGTGTCTGGCTCCCCAAGGCAAGGAACCAACTCTCTCGCCAGGTCCATGGGCACTTCTTACCTTTCTCAGGAAGCAGAGAGCTCCAGGTGGAGGAGAGGTGTGGCTCAGACCAGTGCAGACCCATACCTCTTTTTAAAAAACATATATATTTTATTTATTTTTCAAAGAGAAGAAGGGAGAGGGACAGAGAGTTAGAAACATCGATGAGAGAGAAACATCGATCAGCTGCCTCCTGCACACTCCCTCCTGGGGATGTGCCGGCAACCAAGGTACATGCCCTTGACCGGAATCGAACCCGGGACCTTTCAGTCCATAGGCTGATGCTCTATCCACTGAGCCACTTAATCCTCACCTGAGGACATTTTTAAAGAGAAAGGAATGAAGAGAGAGAGAGAGAGAGAGAGAGAGAGAGAGAGGAGAAGTGAGAGAGATAAGAAACATTGAGTGGTTGCTTTCCATACATGCCCCAACCAGGGATCGAACCCAAAACCCAGGTATATGCCCTGATGAAGAACTGAACCAGCAACCTTTCGGGGCACAGGATGACGCTCAACCAACTGAGTCACTCTGGGCAGGCCAGACCCTGCCTCTTTAAGAGCAGTAGCAGTGGTAGTACAATGTGATATTAGAAGACACACCAACCACAATTGCATGGTTAACATTACGTGAAAAATATTCTCAGGAGTTTAGTCTTCCTTTTTCCCCTCAGTGGTGCTACCTGTTTTGCTTTTTAATCGCCAATTTGTTTCCCACTGCGTGGAAGCATGGTGTGATTGACGTGCTGTCTGTGCACCCTTGCAGCGCTGGCGTCGGCCGGACGGGGACATTCATCGCCCTGGACAGGCTCTTGCAGCACATTCGGGAGCACGAGTTTGTGGACATCTTAGGGCTGGTGTCAGAAATGAGGTCCTACCGGATGTCCATGGTACAGACGGAGGTAAGGATGTAATCAATCGGTATCTGTACATTCGACCTTGACTGGGAAAAAAAAAAAAAAAAAACTTTCTATTATTTCATCTCCTGTTTCAGTCTTGTATCTGCTATTTCCAACTTCTTATTGTGTACTTTGGAACTGCTTAAAGGTACAGGAGACATAGATATTCGTTTCTAAAATCCCTTCAGTGTACAGTGCTTGTGCTTTTATTGGTGTCACGTGCCCTTCATAATTCAGAGCACACGGGTGCGGGGCCCTGATGTGGCGGGGGCCAGACATGGCGGGAAAGAAAGAAGATGCAGAGATAGATTTAAAATCTGGGAGCTGGGCGGGACACCATCCTCTCTGACAGAGAGGCAGGATGACAACGGCCCTGTTCCCTCCCACCGCATTTATTTTATACCCCCAATACCAGGAAATATCGCTAACTTATCTGCATTCTTAAGTAGGCCCCTAGCAGGCCTGGATTTACATATTTAGTCCCGCCCCTGCGACTTCTGAGCTGATGTGAACTCAGAACTGATAACATTCCCTTATTGGGGAAGCATGTTCCAAGGGTGTGGCTCTCCCCTGAGTTCAGCTGACGATAATTAAAGAAAATGCCCATGTGCCTTCCCAAGCGCTGTCTACACAGGGGTCTATCCATAATGGACCAAAACCTCTTTGGACAGAGTGAGGGTTCAGGGCAGCCCATCTGGGGAAATGCCACCGAGTGGACACTGTGGGGCTGATGTGACTTCACCTGCATTTGAAATGCTAGATTTGGTTCAAACGTGTGTCGCTAGTTTGTTCGCCGTGTGAGTCTCTGTCCCAATTCACTTTAGATAAGAATCAGGGATGGAGCTCACACTTCCTGTCCCCCTTGTGATGTCAAGGATCCCAACCCACCAACACTTCCAATTTCCCTTGACCTATAAATAAATGCCTTTAGCATTGTAACAACGTGGCAGCATCCCTAGAAACATCCATCCCCTCCATCCCCTCCCCGCTTTTCCTGGAAGCCTGGGACTGCAGACAGCCTCTCACCACCCCACAGCCACAGTGGGTGTGCACCTGCGTGGGCCTCAAAAAGCAAGCATCGTCGCTTGCTCATAGACCTAGTCACCCCGCCCTACCCGAAGCTTCTCAGCTTCAGGTCTGTAGAGTCATCTCTTTTTCTGAAGGCGTTTGTGTGGGTGGAACAGAGTAGAGCACAGCGTGGCTAGACTTCTTACTCAAGTTCCAAGGGGTCCAATGCCGCCTTGGTCTTCCTCGTGCTGTTCACGCGAATCACCACTAGATGCCAGCATAACTCAAAAGCCTGCAGTAATGCCTCAGGTCTCAAGACTTGGGTCTTAGGTCTCCTTCACCATCCCTTTGGCGTCTCTCTCCTGCATCCCCACTCCCATCTGAGCAAGGCTTGGCACAGCCGTTCCCGTGTGTTTCTTTCTGAGCCAAGGCAGGATCACGCCACCGAGGAAAAGCCACCCAATCACACTCAGCTCTCGTGCACCATAAGGAAGTACTCTTGCCTGTGCCCTCACTTCCTCAGCCCACTCCCGCCCCAGCCCTGCTGCCTCGGATTTTACCGCTGTGGGGACATGGACGTGGCCTGGTTTCCCAGAGAAGCCTCACTCCCTAATGAGTAAACAGTGCTTCCTGGATCGGCCCATATGTTTGCCTTTCACTCCCATAAATGCACGTATCCTCATACGTGACTGAAACTCCCCGTGTGTGTGCTAATCCCCACCTTCAGAGGGCTGCCCCTTCCTTTAAGTATTTGGGATTTGATCCGTTGTCTGCCACCGTGACCTAATTTATAGCTTTTAGAACTTTTGATGATAGCCTGTTGGCTTTCGACTTTCCCAGGACAGAACCCTAATCCCTTTTTAAAGGCTACCTTCCCCATCTGATTCCGCGCCAGGATCTTCCCCCGGGGGCGGTGACCCTGCAGCAGGAGGGCGGCCGAGTGCCTGTCCCCCAGGCTGAGGAAAATGTTGTTCTCCCCCCGAACTTTCTTGCCCCAAACGTTGGATGTTTGGCTTCTCTGTGTACAGCGGCATTTTAAGTTGCCCTCCCTAGGGAAGCAGTCTTTCCTAAGGACGATAGCCCTTCCCTGAACTCTGGTGGGAAAATGCGAAGTCAGCAGCAGAGACGGCGAGGTCAGCCCGGGTGACTTGTTTTCCCCCACCGCTCCGGCCTCGTTCCTGAGCTCCCTCTGGGGATGTCGCAGCGGGTCTTCTCCAGCTCAGCTCTTTCTTTTTGTTTTTTCTTTTTTTAATTTATTAAGGTATTTTATGCGCACATAGCCCACCATTGCCTCCCCCCCCACCTCCCACCCACGCCCTCCCTCCCCAGAGCTCTGCGTTCGCCGGTTGCACCTACATGCATGCACACCAGTCCCTCGGCCGTTCTCCCATCTCCCCCCAGATCTCCCCCCAGGTCTCCCTCCCCTCCCTGCTGTCATCCGACAATCCGCTTGCCCTATGGTGACTATCTCAGGACCACATGAATAGAATCGGCTCCTCATTTGGCAGTCTGCTCCATGGTGACCATCTCAGGACCACAGGAACAGAATCCGCCCCTCCTCCGGTTCAAACCCCCCCTCCTGCCCTTACACTGCTTCCCCGGGGCACACTGCTCTCTCTTTCTTTATGCTGCCACATCTTGTCCGCTTCCCTTCGTTGTTCCTCGGCGTTGCCCTCTTTGCGACACAACCTGTGTTTTGAATGTGAGGATTTTTTCCTAACATCCTCCTTGAGCCCATTCACACCCCAGGCCTGCTGCCTGCTGCTCTGCTGCCGTGAATAAGCCAAGAGCAGAGCGGAACACTGTTTTCCTCAGCTTTCCCTGTGACACCAAAGGTTTTCCAGAGGCCGGGATGATCCCCAGCTGACTGCTGGCTCTGTGTATGTCTATGGACCACCTGCCTCTACTGAGTACCAGGCTTCCTCCCGTGGCCCGTTACTGCCCACCACCTGGATTCCATCACCCAGCCCCCTTCTAAAATAACGTTAAGTACTTCCAGTCCCCCCGCAAAAGCAGAAGGTGCACAGCCCCCGTCTGGCATGGACCGATCCATGAAGCACAGATGCCGCTCTCTCCCCCTAAAAACAAATAAATGCAATGAGTAGAAATAACTGAATGTGTTGGTCGTGTTCTCAGATGCACACAGCCTGTGGCCTGGGCTCTTTTTAGCATGCCCTCTTCCCCTGTCTCACCTGACCACCCGCCACCCCCTCCCGTGGCTGCTCCCCGGAGCAGCAAAGGGTAAAGAGGGGAGGGTGGTCAGGCCAGCCCGTGGAGAAGGCCTGGGTCCCGCATGGCCACGGCACAGCTCGCTCTGCCTCTCCGGCTCCACTCCTCTCATCTGTAGACTGTGAGTGACAATGCTCACATTCTGTGAGATGACGAATCTGGCGAGTGCTTCCAACTGCCAAGTGCCACGTGGGGAGGGCATGGGCCTCCCTGGGGCTCTCCTCTATTTTTAGCAAATGCTTTGTTCGGTTTTCCTCTAGGGTGCTTTCGCTGGAGGTCACGCAGGGCTTTGCTTTTGTAGCCTGTCCTGATTTAGAGCTTAGATTTCTCAGGGACCTCAGGGACCTGCCCATAAAGAGTCTTTATTTACTTTTCCTGTGGTCTGGCTACTTTTTTTTTTTTTTTTTTTTTTCTTTTTGGCAAAGTTTGGCCACTGATTAGTTCCGGGTTGAGAAACCAGGTGACCTGGTCTCCGCCTTATTGGGCCCCGTGCTGACACGGCCCTAGAAGCAATGGGGTGATGTGCAATCGGGAGTGAGGGGTAGCTCGGTTATTGATGAGATACTATCACTAACTAAGGGCCTACATTTTCTCCCAAGCTCGTTGAAAAAAATCAGGTGAGGCTGAAGAATCAACCCAGTGAGGTTCGAAGTCTTTACCTTACCCTTTGTGTAAAGTTGTCACACAAAATGCTCAAGATCCTGTGGACATCTTGACTGGTTCTTATGGAAAGGTTATTTCTAATGGTATTCCGCATGGAGGCAGTCTGGGAAATGAAGAAAAGGGAGAAAGATCACGATGTTACCTTGATTTTATGTTACAAAGACAGCTTATTTCAGCATATTTCATCTCGCCTTCCTTCAAGGATAACTTTCACACAATTATGTTTTATCCACTTAATATTTCCCTATGTGTATTATCCCAAATTGCCCAAAATTATATAAATTTCATTTTAAAGGTGGGATGTTTTATTATAGATATACCATTGATTACTTAAACCATTCTTCTTTGTACAGGATATTAAATTGGATTCTTTTCCACTTTATTACTATTATCTGTGTTCACAATAAAATGTTTAGCACTTTATGAATTATACCTACACTAACAATACCTAGAAATGACTACTTTAACAAAGTTGTCATCATTATTACTTTTTTCTTTAGCTTTGGTCAGTTTATAGGTGAAAGACAATTGTTTTAATTTACATTTTTATTACTTGGCCATTTTTTGCATATGTTTTAATATTTCCCTCAAAAACATTTAATAGGCATTAGAAGTAAAAAGCACACAGTCCACGCCTTCCAAGAATATTTGGTTTGGTGGCCAATGTATTTTATTTATATACTTGTCCATGTAAGTGTGTGTTACTGCTTTGGATGAATTTTAAATAAAAATAAAGGCATAAACATTGTAATAATTCTAGCAAGTACTTTCATTCCAGTTTCTAGTTTTCCCTTTTTATTATGCTTTTCCCTTTTAAAAGAAAACATACAGTAGGTTGAAAGTTTTATTTCTAATTTATTCCATGGCTTTGAAGTCTAGAAAACCCTTTCATAAAAGTAATCAGAGAGGAATTAACCTATAGTTTCCTTTATATTTTTATAAGTTTGATTTATAAAACTTCTTGGAATTTGTTTTGGTATAGTGAGGTGATAGACTTTTTTTCTTCTTCAAAATAGTCCATCAGATATACATTGAATATTTATTGCCTTTCGCTCTATTATTATTTCAAATATTTTTCCAGTTGATTCTCTTGGATTTTCTAGTTACAAAAGTGTCTCCTACCTAATAAAAATGTGTTCTTTGGACATCAGATCATAATATTTAACGCTGTCATAGTATCAGCATACTGTCTCTGCTCAAATCTGTACAAAAAACGTCTTTCTCTGACACATGGCCCGCTTCCGCCGCAGGAGCAGTACATTTTCATCCATCAGTGCGTGCAGCTGATATGGACGAAGAAGAAGCAGCAGTTCTGCATCAGCGACGTCATCTACGAGAATGTCAGCAAGTCCTAGTCAGCATCCGGAGCAGTAAGTAGGGGAGTGCCCTTCGAGGGAGGGACAGGATGGGCCACAGGGGAAGGCAGCCGCGGCCATTTGTCCGACTCTGACCCCACAGAGGTGGCCGGGGGAGGTGGGCGCAGAGAGGGATGGGCACTGTAGCAGATCTTAGCGCTTCAGTGGGCCTTGGTTGGTGGGCGTGGCATGAAGGCACTTGGCAGCTCATGATCATCTGACCTCCATTCCTTCCACCCTGCACCTTAAATTACTCTGATTTTGGCTCTGTGCCTGTACCATCAGGATAGTATCATCCACCCTATGTATGTAGACATTTTGTGCAAGTAGTTTATTGACTACAAAAGGGTCATAAAAGGACTACAAAGAAGGCATGAGCTGGAATGAACACCCCTAAGAAGAAAATATTGACAGTTGTTCAGGATAGCAGAGTCTAGAACAGGAGTGGGCAAACTTTTTAACTGGAGGGCCACAATGGGTTCTTAAACTGGACCGGAGGGCCGGAACAAAAGCAACCTGACCATGCTGGCACTCTCATCTTGGGCTGCTGGTGAAGGAGTGGAGGGGAGAGCAAGAGAACCCGTAGTTTGCCCATGGCTGGTCTAGAAACACCTTGATCTTGCCCATTATAAGCACTTACTTGAGAATGTCCTGAATACATTAGTAACATAGTCAATGTCATGTGCTGAAATTTTGACCAGAATGTCAGATTTTAGTTGTGTAAGTAATTGGATCAAATAACAAGTAATCTGCCCCTTCAACTCAGTAAGCCGAGTGTGGACTGTGTCTGACTGTGCTAAGGGGGCAGGACCATGGACTGGGTGGGAGAGGACAGGGTGCATTGTGGGAGAAATGTGGAAGAAGCAGTATATGGACCACTGAGTAGCAGGATTGGACTAGCTTCGTGCCTTTATATCCATCCAGAAAGAGAGAGACAGCACAAGGAGGCAGGAAGGATAAAGAATAAGAAAAGAGAGCTCAGCCGTTGTGGCTCAGTGGTTGAATATCAACCTATGAACTAGGTACAGCCGTGGGCAAACTACGGCCCGAGGGCCGGATCCGGCCCGTTCCGCTGTTCTATCCGGCCCACGGAGCCGAAAGAGCGGAGGGTTCTCTTGCTCTCCCCTCCGCTCCTTCACCAGCAGCCCAAGATGAGAGTGCCAGCATGGTCAGATTGCTTTTTATCCGGCCCTCCGGTCCAGTTTAAGAACCCATTGTGGCCCTCGAGTCAAAAAGTTTACCCACCCCTGGACTAGGAGGTCACAATTAGATTCCTGGTCAGGGCACATGGGTTACGAGCTTGATCCCCAATGTGGGGGGGGCATGCAGGAGGCTGCCAATCAATGATTCTCTCTCATCATTGATGTTTCTATCCCTCTCTCCCATTTTCTTTCTCTCTGAAATCAATCAAAATACTTTTAAAAAAAAAGAAAATGGAAAGAGAAAGAGAGACAAGTTTGCAGGTAGAGGGAAAGAGGTTTAGATCTGCTGAAAGTAGGAATTACACAGAGAAAGCAGCATGGATAACCCACATCTGCCCGGGCTGTGGGGTGAATGTAATGAGAGCGAGTGGTGGAGTCAGAGGAAGGGGCTGTACTTCCGGCCACAGGGCTGTTGATGGGCAGCTTTGCCCTCCCAGCCTGCTCACTGTTTCTCTCTCTCTCTCTCTCATCCACAGGACAGGTCCCCGTGTGTGCCCATCCTCCCTTGCTTCCAGAGTTTTGGGGGGGCCCTGCTAGCCATTTTGTAATATGTGGCCAACAAGATCATGTATCTCGTAGAAGCACCGGGAAGACTAAGCCTTAAAGAGCCTACAGTGTCTTTTGGACTCTTTCACTTCTGGACATTGAATCACACACCAAATTCAACGGCACGCCCGGAGGTCCAGATGCTCTGCCGAGAGCAGGAAGCACAGCCCCTTCCCAACAACAGTTTGGCTGGCCCGTCTCTGGCTGGGCTGAGTTTCTTGTTGCTGTTTTCAAGTGCAATGACTTGTGTCTGTGTGTGACTTTTACCAGAAAGTTGAATTGTTTCCTGCTCACACAATTTGATCAAGCCCATAGCCCAGGAAGGAAAGGCATTGTCAGTCTAAAATTATACCTCATTGTTAGAAGGAGGCATGGCCGCATGTAAAGAAATGGCGATTCTACTCCAAGAAAAGTGAACCAGCGATACCCGCACCCCAACACTGAGCTATGGCATCAGGAGCAGGGAGGGTGGGTCGGGCCAGAGAGAGAGGGTCTCTTCTACCCAGAGACCAGCCACCTATCTTTTCCAAATACGAAAAGCTGGAATTCAGCTTCCACGTAGAGTAGGACAAAAAAAACAAACAAACTTAATTCTTAATTGTTCTAGTTCTTGATGGTTTTCTTCCGCATTCACAGTTGAGTGTTTCTTCCTTGGACTAATGTCGCCAGCCAAGGTTCCTCCCACGCACACCAGATCTGATTCAAGGCGTGGGAAGTCTGACTCTGCAGACCCCACAGCAGTCTGAGGAAGCTGGGTGCCTCCTCTCTGCATTGTTTTTTTTTCTTTTCTTTCACACATGGGCAGTGATTACTGTGAGAGCCACATCGGATGTGAGAGCCGCACTTTCTTCCCCCCAAACAGCTGGGAGTTTCCGAAAACAGAGCGATGAACTGCAGCACGCTGGGACACTGGCTGCCACCTTTTTGTTGTTGTTGTTGTTTTTTTAATTGTCAGGTGTCCCTGTGAATATCAACAGAGATTTCTTTTTGTTTCCTGGGATTTTGTGTTGTTGTTGTTGTAGTTGTTGTCAGGTTCATTTCCATCCGTGTGGCCGGTACCATTTTATCCCGCTCTTTGGAGTTGGTGTAATTCCAGCCCATGACTGTGTCTCGTGCCATGAACCCTGTCCAAATGGCCCCTGGTGGCCCCGAGGAGCCCGTCCCTTTGGGTCCCTGAGGAACAAGAGCTGACAGTGTGCAAAGGAAAACCCTTTGAGCGGAGAGGAAACGCAAGCCGCCGTTTCCTCGCGGCGGTGCAGGCCTCGCTCTGCGTGTGGGATCAGTGCCCCTCGCCCTGGCCTCCCTCCACTCCTGATCCTCTTCCCGGGGCCCTGGGCACAGGATCAGCCTCGTATTTCACCAGTGACCTTGGGGATGGCGAAGGGTGCCAAGTGAACAGCTCTGCACCCCACCGCCTTGTCACCGAGAGGACCTGGCCGCAGCAGAGCTTGGCGCCGGCCTCGGCGAGTCCCGGCCAGCCAGGCTCAGGTTCATCTGGCAGCGGGGACAGCAGGGGTGCCCACGGCCTGCTGGTTGGCAGCTCGGGCCCCCAGGCTTGTCGGTTACACTCCCCTCCCTTTCTCCCCTCCTGGCCTCCCTGCGCCACTGCCTCCTCATCTCACCCCTCTTTTTTCCCATCTTGGACACGAGCATCATGCATCGCTCCTGTCTCAGGTACACGCGCCGCTAAAGAGCGGTGGCCCGAGGAGGTGCGGCATCTGCAGGCTTTGCACACACAGACAGGTCCCTGGGGAGGTGCGGCATCTGCAGGCTTTGCACACACAGACAGGTCCCCGGGGAGGTGCGCCACCTCGGATGAGCCGTGTGACGCCCGGGTGTGCCGGAATCCATTTCCAATTTCCGAGGGCGGGAACATCCCTTCCCCTGAAACTTAACGCCCGGCATGAATATTTCACCCTTCGGGGAGGGATCGAATGGTACCAGATCGCTTTTCCCAAAAGAGATGAAGTATCCAGACTTGAGACGGAGGACTCGGAGTTTAGATGACAGGAGGGCCACCCACTCCAGCACTTTGCCGGGTCTGGTTCCTCGGGCTCTCTGCCCGTCCCCATCCCCGGCCGGGCACACCGCACCCCCGCGATTTGAGAGTGGGTGGTGAGGAAGCATCGGTCTGTCAGAAGACTAGGGTGTTAATCCTGACTTTGGAACTCCTCTCTCCTGAGTCTCAGTCAATAAACTTCTGAAAAACCTAAACACAGCTCTGTATTTTGAGGGTGTGAAGAATTATTGTACCTTGTTCTTTCACGGATCCTACGGCCACGCTAAGCAGCTTCATTTCCACCCCAGGACTCGATAAGCTTTCAGAGGGGAGGTTGGTGGGGCCTCCGTGTTAGGGATTCGTTTTTAAAAGTCCTCTCTGTGCTGTTTTCGCTGAACACCGAGGCATTGGCCCACACGGCTCCTAACCGTCTACAGTGTGCAGGGCCCAATTTCTGAAGTTAACAGGAAAACTACCGTGAGGGTCAATGTACAAGTCGAATAGTGAACCCCAACATAGCCAGCCCTGCACATTGTATGATTTTATTCAACTTGAAAGGGAAAGAAAGTGATAGAGAACAGCATTTTTTTTTTTTACAGAATGCTAATTCAGGTGGTACGATTTCCCACTACAAAGCCGGCATTGCCCCTACCTACTGCCCTACATTTAGAACGACAAAAGCTAGTAGGAGTTCGAAAACCTCTTATAAAAATCCATCTAACCTCTTATAAAATGTTTAACCAGATTTCATAGGGTTTCCCTTTTTCCTAAAAGCTGTCCCCGCCCCTCAAAGGCGTGCATTTCTGCAAGAAGGCCGCGGTGACAGCAGGGAGAGTGGGGGCTGGGGCCCTGGGTCTGGATTTTTTTTTTTTTTTTTTTTTTGCAGACCATATGATAGCTGCTTGCTAGAGGCCTGGGCCTTAGCCAACCAGTTCAGGTTACTGAATCCAATCTCCAAGAGCCAAAATCCTCCCTGCTTTCTAGCAAGGAGGCCTTCCTCCCCGCCTCAGGAAACGTCTGATGTAATGTGCTTCAAATGAGCTGGCTCCTTTCCTAGCTCACAGATCGCCGCTCTGGTACTTGGCACGAGCTCCGAGTCCAGAGGCCATACCTGGGACTCAACACAACACCCACGTTGGCCAAAGGGGTTATAAAGAAACACAAACACAACGTGTGCAAAAATAAAACCGGCCAGCGTCTGCCCCTGGTTTCCTAACAAGCCCCGTGTGGATGCATCTGAAGGAAACGTAAGCCGGGGCCCCTCTGGAGCCCGGCCTTCCAGAGCAGCGGGACCTTGTGTCCCGTTTCAACTGATGCCCTTCGCCAGGCCGGACCCTGGGGTCGCTCCCTTCGAGGCTTAGCTCTGGGGGCTGCGTTCTAGGAGGGACCTGAACACACTGGAGCCTGTCCAGGTCAGGGTCACTAGAACCATCAGGGAAGATGTTGAAGGCAACAAGTCATAGTGACAGCATGTGGGGAGAGTGAGGGTGTTGATAAGGAAACCATCCATTCGGCCCGCCAGTCGTTGTACAAATGTGTGTTTCCCTAATCGTGGTGAACGAATGAATCCACCAGCCCAGGAAAGAGCTCATCACCTCTTGCGATATTCTAGGCACTAGAAGCACAAATGGTGTCATGTCCTGGTTTTTATTTTTATTTTTATAAAATATATTTTATTGATATTTTACAGAAAGGAAGGGAGAGAGATAGAGAGCCAGAAATGTCAATGAGAGAGAAACATCAGCCAGCTGCCTCCTGCACACCCCCCACCGGGGATGTGCCCGCAACCAATGTACATGCCCTTGACCGGAATCGAACCGGGGACCCTTCAGTCCGCAGACCGACGCTCTACCACTGAGCCAAACTCGGTTTTGGCTATGTCCTGGTTTTTAAAAAAATGTAGTTATGGAATCAGAGTTTTTGTTGCTGTTTTTGGAAGGACAAAAAAAAAAAGTCTTTTCTAAAACTAGGTGCCTCTTCCTTGATGAGAAATTCCAAGCTAGCCAACGCTCCTACTCAAAACACACGGCTGGCAGATGGCTGACTCCTTCCTACTGGGCACTTCCAGGGGGGGAGCTGCCACCGCCCAGGGCAGCCCAGCCCAGCCCCTCATGTCAGAGAGCATTTCCTCCCGTCTGCGCAGCCAAGCACTCACCACTGAGGCTGCGTGCCCGTGCTTCTCGGGGCTATAGGCTGAAGCCCAAGTCCACTTCCCCTCTCGGCCAAAGGGCAGGTGCAGTGAGCACGCCACTGCCAGGGCATGAAATTCAGTAATCAAATTAAAGCTGCCCAGAGCTTTCACCAGAGGCCTGGTTTTTCTTTTAAGCACTTACACCTGTCTCCCAGGGGAGACATGGTGGGTGTGTTTTTTTCACCTATAGCAGTGGTCAGCAAACCTCGGCTCGAGAGCCACATGCGGCTCTTTGGCCCCTGGAGTGTGGCTCTTCCACAAAATACCACGTGCTGGCGTGCACGTACAGTGCGATTGGAACTTCGTGGCCCACGCGCAGAAGTTGGTTTTCGGCCTGGGCGAGTCTATTTTGAAGAAGTGGTTTTGCCGAAACCGGTTTGGCTCAGTGGTAGAGCGTTGGTCTGTGGACTGAAAGGTCCCAGGTTCGATTCCGGTCAAGGGCATGTACCTTGGTTGCGTGCACATTGCCTGTAGGGGGTGTGCAGGAGGCAGCTGGTCGATGTCTCTCTCTCATCAACGTTTCTAGCTCTCTATCCCTCTCCCTTCCTCTCTGTGGAAAATCAATAAAATACATTTTTCTAAAAAAAAGAAGTGATTCTAACGCCACACCACACTTAAGGGACCAAAGAGCCGTATGTGGCTTGCGAGGTGGTTTGCCGACCACTGTCCTAATGCGATAAACTCTTTATATGCAAATTCTCTTAATTTATTAAGAGTAACCATTTAGCAGTAGAAGAAATGGAGAAGCAGCTAGGTTAAGTAAATTGTAACAACCCCTAGGGATACCCTCCTAGCTCTGTGTAGCCAAAATATCCCTTCCCCCCACTTCACGCTGCTTCTCACTCATAGCTCCCATGGATGACCTAACAGAATAGAGCAGCTTCATTTCAGGTAGTGTGTTTAATAAAGAGGGTCGTTTTCAATGCTAGCAATGTTACATTTCTAACCCCGGAAGGAAGTGATTTTCCTTAGCCTCCTATGCCGGGGGCTGTGGGCGGGGCCGGGTGTGAAGAAGGATGAGACCGGGGCCTAGCCTTAAGGAGTTAGCATCCTCACAGGGAGACCAGAATGAAACCACGGGCAACAAAGTGGTGCCGACGCCGCGACAGAAACACAGGACGCATCCCACGGAGGCCCGAGAGAAGGCCGGCGGGTCTCTCTGGAAGGTCCAGGAGAGGCTGTCCTGCTGCAATCGAGTGTGAAAGACTACGGAGCCACGTTAGAGAACACCAGTGACGCACACTCATCCCTGCCGTCAGCACACACTCACCCAACACCCACCCTCGGACCCCGGCCCAGCGGGTGGCCAAACCGCCAGCCCTGCCTGATGAGGCTTTTATTCTTCGCTGACGCCAGAGTGACAGCTTCTTTCCCAGCCTCCCCAGATGCGCATGTGTTACTCTGCAGACCCCCACACCCACCCCCCTCTTCCTGGGTTTACTGTGATTGCAAACATAACGGCGCACATTGGGGCCACATCTCCCAGCCACTTGCAGTTACTTCTGGTGAGTGCGAGGTAAGCTAAGGTAAGAAAGACCTCACACCCTGGTACCTCACCCCTGCAATTCACTCCGTCTCCTCCCCTCCCACCCCCCACCCGCCACCCCCCTACAGAGACGGTGGTGCCAAAAAGATGGAAGGAGCCTGGGTCCCTGAGTCACCCGCAGGAGGCAGACCTGCCTGCTGAGCCATGACGTGACCAAGGAACACATTTCTGCCCCGTTGGCACTGAGATGCCGGTCTTGTCGGCTCCGGCCGTCAGTCTGCCCTTAGCTAACAAGGCAGCTAAAGGCCACCTTTACGACCAGGTCCAGTCTCGGGGACAGTGGGGGTTCTTCGGGGCAGTGGTGTGACTCCAATAAGATTCCCAGAGAACAGGTGAGCGTTGAGACAGAGCAGAGATGGGGTAACCCACAACGCAAACAAGGACCCAGAAAAAGCCCACAGAACAATGAAGGTTCTTTGAATAAATCAATTTTTCTATTAAAACATATGCAGGCGTCTCCAGAAGTGGATTTCCTCCAAGTTGGATCTCTCTCTCTCTCTCTCTCTCTCTCTCTCTCTCTCTCTCTCTCTCTCTCTTTTTCTTGTCTCTTTCCAAACCCCATCATAAGACCATTACTTAAGAAGCTCACTAGGATGTCTTAGTCTTATGCAAGGCGATTGGCTCTGAATCCAAACCCGGATTCCTATGAACAATAGGCCCCTCAGTGGTTTCCCATCAACAAAAGCCCCGGAGGCCAGGAGGCTTGGCATGTGGATGCTGCCGAGCTGGCCAGGTCGTTGGCTTGTGTGTGCATCACGGTGAGTTCCAGGGCAGTGGGCAGGAGCTCCACGCAGCTGACACAAGCAGGCCTGAGAACACACAGAGTCCGAGGGCTGCTCCAGCTAGGAACAGTGAGTTAACTGCCGCCGCTACAAACACAAAACAGAATGGCCTTGGAAGGGCTCCTTCCCGTTCAAAACCAAACTAGGTCATGTCCTCCTTAAACCAAAGAATGTGGGCTCTGGGCCCCACCGTGGTACAGAACAGAGTGGTTTAGAAGACTCCGTCCCAGGTTGAGACTCAGTCATCTCATCTGTGAAATGGACTTAGTGAGGGCAGCTTTCTCATAGGGCTTTAAGAAGAAAAATCAGATAATGTGTCAGGGGTTGAAAACAATATGTGGAGTAACATACTATGTTACGCTAGATGTGGCTCATTGCAGGAATAGGGCTTCCTCAGGATTATTCCTGCAAGAATAGGGCTCCCTGCAGCTGCAGTGAAGCAGAGAAGGGAGCTCCCTCCCATCTCCACTGCCTCCCTCCTTTCTCCGCCACTTCGCTCCCTTCTGCGGTGCTTGGCTTTCTTCTACGTGGTCTTCAGTCTTCACTCAGCCCCTGCGTATGCAAAGTAACCTCCATCTTTGCTGGGTTAATTTGCATACTCGCTCCTGATTGGCTGGTGGGCATAGCGGAGGGATGGCCAATTTGTATGTTTCTCTTTTATTAGCGTAGGTGGCTCCCTGGTACAAGCAAACCTCCCAGTTTCCAAGGGCCATCTTGGGATTTTGAATAAATTTCATAAGAGCATCTGAAGCTGGTCCCTGAGCGGGAATCGCTCAGTTTCTTCATGGCGCCACCTGAAACTCCGTCCCCACGGATGCCCGCAGTCTCAGACCTCAGAATAGAAAGCAGTGCAGCCTGTGAACAAGCATGGACTCTGTGTCTCAGGCAAGTGGTGTCAGAGCAGGAGCGGACCCTCTAACCCAGAGGCCTGGGCTGCCCCGGCCTGGCTTTCTGCTTCGACTCTGCCACCGGCTGCATCAGCCCTGTGTGAGTTTTGTGTCCCGTGCTCATGCGCCAGGCCAGAGGGTTTCCCAGTGGAGCAATGCCAGGGCCTGCGTCACATTCAGGGAGCACCACTGAACCCCTCTGCGCACCGGTGACCTTGACTGAAGGTGGGAATAAGTGCTTCCTCCACAGGGTTCCGTTGGGATGACATGTAACGCCCTTGGCGTGGTGCGTGGTGATTTGGGGATGCGGGGTGACATCCATGAAAAGCACAGACTTTTGAGTCACAGCAGCCTGAGCTTTGACACTGAGGCGTGTTTCCTTGAGAAGTCACCTAACGTCTCCCACAGAAAGAAAGGAAAAGGCATATCTGCCCTGTGGCATTGTGGTAAAAGGCGGTACCGGCTGTGTGAAGCACTCTCAGGGGCCAGGCAGCATGGGTGTGGAATAAACGGTGCTGGATTCTCTGAGTCTCTCTCGGTGATTAGACCACCACTCCTTCCTGTTCATTCCAGCACCAAGACATCCCCCGAGTGGGGAGGCCCCTTTCTTGCAGGATGCCCCCTGGGCACACCTACAAGCATGGCAAACACCGTCCATGAGGCCTGCTCCCCAGCACCGTGGTAACCACCCTCCCTGCTCAGCGCTGCCAAGCCTGGAGTCAGCAACTTGGTCCGAGCGGCCTCCTCTGCACACGCCTGATGGAGTGAGTGGAACCCATCAGCCTCACAAATGCCAAAAGAAGGGGGAAGCATCCAAGGGGTTCCAGATCGCTATTTTAATTTGCATTCTGTAAATCCATTGCACTGTCACCCAGGCATACAATGAGAAGTCGTTTCCTCCTGGGTTTTTTTTTTTTTTTTCCCCTATTGCTGCAAGACAAATGAAATGAATTGCCTAAACATCTAAACACTGCCCTGTAAGATCTCGGTTGTAGAGAAGAGGCAATAAACGTAAAACGTCTCTGTGCTGGTTTCCTAATGTGAAATGTGTTTGCACTTACCGGCTGCAGGACGCTGGGTTGCTACAGCTGTTCCTGCCCCAGGCCTCCTCCCTCGCCTTGCACGAGGCGGACTGCAGACGGTGGCCACCGCCTTATCTCAGCCTGGGGTCCCACAGCTCTGCAGCTCTCAGCCATCTCTCCCTCTAGGAGCTGGAGACCCCGCCACTGTTATGTTTACTGACTGAGCCACAAGCAGATTAACACAGCAAATGAGTGTCTGGTCCTGGTGCCGGCCTGGCGATCACAGGGAAGCTTGGCACCAGAATCAGCTAATTTTGGGCCCTGGTTGATTAGTATTTTATATAATATGTTTACTCCGAAGCATAAACGTGGAACTCTGAGAAGACATCCGAAGGTAGTTTTCCTATCTCAGCCAGGTGGTGCTTTGATGCGGTGGTCAGCCTCTGACCCCTGCCACACACACACACACACACACACACACACACACACACACACACAGCGGCCAATGGCTGCTGAGACTGAGGACTGCATTCCCGGCTCTGACGTTGCCAAGGGTGGTGGGCTCCCCATCTGCCTTCGTGGGCCTGGGGGGGGCCTTTCCGGAGGCCACCTGGGGGGCCGGACCAGTGATTTCCCGTGAGGCTCTGCCTCTTCGATGAGAGGAACTCTTGATTTTTACCTTATTCATACAGTGGAACGCTATATAAAAGTTTCATGTTTAAAAGGTCTTTTCTGCATAAAACTTTTTAACACACTAACCTATGCTACCAGAGAGGAAAGATTTGTAGGGTCTATAAAAGTTCAAGGGGATTGAATCTAAATTTACTTGCCCCACTTGGGCGGTGACTTTGTATAAGCTCCTTGTATCTGAGCTTCAGTTCCTCCGTCTGCGGAAGGGGGGATAACTGTGATATTCTCAGCGCACACAGTTCAGTTCTTGTTTCCCTCCCTTTGAGAAGAGATGGGAGGGCAGAAGGCCTCATGTATTACCAGCTGAGAGGAAGAAATGTTGAAATGGGACAAGCTGTGAAAGATCTCTACGGTAGGTGCTATTTTCTCATCATGGGTGCATACGTGTGTGACTCCTTACTTTTCCATGACCTGAGACTGTGTGTCCATTTGTAGGGACAGGAGTGACTGACGTCGGAGAAACTGTGTTCCTGTCACAGCCAAGTTTGAGGGACAGGACTGCTGCCAAGGGCGACCTAGGGCAGCCCCGGAAAGAGGCAGGAATTGGGCCATGTGCCTGGGGCCGCAGTCAGGAAGGACAGAGCCCTGCGACCAGCCCAGACCGGGACCATCTGGGCCTGGCAGGGGCCCTGGTTCATTGCCCACCTCCTCCCAGCACCAGGTAAAGTGATGCCTCAGGCTCTCTCAGCGATTAAAATATCCCAACTGATACGGACATTCAGATTCAGTCCGTACCTCAGCTTCCTCAGAGCACCCGACAGCCAAGTCTTAAGCCAATTCAGAGTCTAACAGTGTAGTGCTTAGTAATTCCTTGTATCTTACCAGAAGTTTTCTAGCTCTTCATTTTATAACCTTTCTTCCACAATGTGTTGAGATGAACCTGAACATTTGGGTATTAGAAGTTTTGCCCTGACTGGGTAGCTCAGTTGGTTAGAGCATCGTCTAGGTTGCAGGTTCAATCCCCAGTCAGGGCACATACTTTACAAGAATCAGCCAATGAATGCATAAATAAGTGGAACAATTAATTGACATTTCTCTCTCAAAAAAAAATCAATAATTTAAAAGAGTTTTTTTTGTGTTGTGGCTTTTTTGTTTTTGTTTATTGTGTGTGTGTGTGTGTGTGTGTGTGTGTGTGTGTTTCTGGTAACTGTAACCCTATCCACCAAAAAACAAAACAAAACAAAAAGCTGAGTTTAAGGCAACTGGTTTCTTCAGCTTCTTTCTTGTCCTCAACTCTGAAGATAAAAAGCAACAAAGGACTCTGGCTAGCTGGCTCAGTGGACAGAGCATTGGCCCACGGACTGAAGGGTCTGGGTTTGATTCCTGTGGAGGGCATGCATGCACCTTGGTGGCAGGCTCGATCCCCGGCCCTGCTTGGGGAACATGCAGGAGGCAACCAACCGAAGTGTCTCTCTCACATCGATGTCTCTCTCTGTCTCTCCTCCTCCCTTCCACTCTCTCTAAAAATCAATAGAAAAATATCCTTGGGTGAGGAGTAACAAACAAACAGAAAAAGGAGCAAGAGTCCAGGAAGGAGGCTGTGGGGTGATATGGAAGCAGGTCTTAGAGAGGGGATTAAGAAACCAAGATGTGGGAAAGAAAATGGGCAGGAGAAAAAGATGTGAGTACAGACTGGAATTCCTATCTCCAACCAGAACTGTTAAAGGCAAGCCCTTTGGGAAAAACTAAATGTTACAAATATGAAATCACAGCTTCCAGGAAATCAGCAGTGCTGGTTCTGGGGTGTAATTTTGCCTGGGGAAATCAGTAAGACTAGCACAAAAGGAAAATAAGGCCAGCTGCACAATTCCTTCGATTATATGCTCCAAGGGCAGAGGAGACATTAAGGATTCTCTTCAATGTCCAGTTCTTAAGACACTTACTAAATATTTATTGAATGAAGGTTGTCTTCTCCTACTCAGAAGCTACCACTCTTTATAGAAACCCCTTAACTGAGCACACAACTTGGTAATAATATTCCTCAGGCATGCCTCCTTATGCAAGCATTGAGAAGAAAGTGAGAAGACCCAACCTTGGTGAGATCTCCACCCACCCAACCCCCAATGCAACCTCCACAAATGTAATCCTAAGAAACAAGTGAATCTCAAATTTTCCTGGAGAAAAGTTTTAGTGATTAGAGTGTCGCTCACATTAGCTTCCCATGACTCAGCACCTCCTAGGGGGTGGGGGATGGGGGAAATGAAATTTATTGCTCACCTTTTATAAACAACACAAGACTATAATCCTTGAGATAAGGAACGTGAACAGCTCTTTACTTGGAGACTGTTCCCCAACTGCAGTGCAGCAACGGGATCTCAACAGAGCAGCTTACCCCCCTGACCTGAGGAGTCCAGACCAGAGCCCAGGGCACTGGGAATGGCCGGGATTCCCAAATAAGGGCAGCAGAGTTGAGGCAGTTGTGCAGGGAGAAGCTGCAGAAATCTATAAGTGAATCACCCAGTTCATGCAGAGCAACATGACCCAAAGCTTACCAGGGAGTGGCTGCCACAAGGTTGAGGGTGGAAGGGGACCACCAGAGGTGGCCATGCTGGGGGACATTCAAGACTCAGCTCAGAAAAGTGAAGAGACCTGCTTCAACACCTTAGGCATCCAGCCGAGATACAAACTACTTTGGGAATTCATCCAGAAGAGGGTATCCCTTAGAAGTAAAAACTCTCCGGTGTGAACTGTTACTGACAGGTGCAGACAAAGCCTGGAATCAAGCCTGACCAGGTATGCAGAAGAGTTTGTAGAGAGTCCCATCGAGGTGACAAGACCTTGTGAAACACGTTACGCTTACCACGGTCCATCCTAACACAGCGTAAAAGCAAAGGTGTGCAAGTTCAAAGAGATCAGCCATGTAGAACTGCTCGCTGGAACAAGAATCAATACGTTTCAGACAGATAGTCTGCTGAAACCGGTTTGGCTCAGTGGATAGAGTGTCAGTCTGTGGACTGAGGGGTCCCGGGTTCGATTCCAGTCAAGGGCATGGATGTTGGTTGCGGGCACATCCCCTGTGGGGGGTGTGCAGGAGGCAGCTGGTGGATGTTTCTCTCTCATCGACATTTCTAGCTCTCTATTCCTCTCCCTTCCTCTCTGTGGAAAATCATAAAAATATATTTTTTTTTAAAAAGAAAGATAATCTATTCTAGAGTATTGAAAACATACCTACAATGTCAAATATGTAATACAAATGGTTACACGTGCAAAGGAAGAGGAAAACTGAGACCCATCGTGAGGGAGGAAAAAACGCAACCTGAGATGGCCCCAATGCTAGATTTAGCAAGATAAAGATGATGAAGTAGCCCTAATAGTTCTTCTTTCTATAAGCAACAGTTGATTTCATGTTGGTCCCAGCTACCCTTGGTTTGGTTTTCCCCACGTTCCCAGAAGCAGCGTTGTTGTGCCCGCTCAGAAATTCAAGGACCAGCTGGCCGGCATGCTCTCCCCGGAGGTCTGAGTCCCAGCTCTATGCATCTGCTAAGCTACTCTCTTAGTTGAAATCTTTTCTGAATTCCTGAGGTAACAGCACCCGTCAGGTTGTGCCCCCTTCTCAGAGGTTTATTTTCCAGCTGTGGGTGGGCCTTGCCTCCAAACCTCACAGGCACAGATGACCAAACCCCTCAGACTTCTGGATGTCTGGACCCAATCTCTGTAGGGCCTCTCCCTCAAGATTCTAAATCCCACCCATCCCAACTCTCTGTCCCCACAGCCCTGAGGAAGGTAACTGCTCCCTGCAGCTTCTACCTCCGTGATAGTTTCCTTTGGGATGTTATAGTATAAAGACATAGTTACAGTTCTGGGTGGCATGGCTCAGGGACTGAGCATTGACCTATCAACCAGAAGATCATGGTTCAATTCCCGTCAGGGTATGCACCCAGGTTGCAGACTCAATCCCCAGTGTCGGGTGTGCTGATCAATGATTCTCGTTCATCATTGATGTTTCTCTCTCTCCCTCTCTGAAATCAATACAAATATATTTTAAAAATATATAGTTACAAATTACTAGTGGCCCAGTGCATGGGGGTTGGGGATGTGTGTTTCTCAGCCCAGTCTGTACCCTCTCCAATTTGGGACCCCGTGAAGGATGTCCTACTGCCTGTTTACAGGGATTGGGCCTAAACTGGCAGTTGGACATCCCTCTCACCTGCCTGCCTGATTGCCTCTAACCACTCTGACTGCCGGCCTGCTCTCCCCAACTGCCCCCCTGCTGGCCTGCTCACTCCAAACTGCGCCCCCCTGCGCTGTCCTGATCACCTCCAACTGACCCCCACTGATGGCCTGCTTACCCCCAACTGGGCCCGCTGCTGGTCTGCTTACCCCCAACAGCCCTGCCCCCCATCAGCCTGATCACCCACAACTACCATACCATCCTGGCCTAATCACCCCCCCCCCCTCCCCAGCAACCCAAGCTCCCAGGCCTTTTTCTTTTTCTTTTTTTTCAGCACCTCCTTGAGCAGAGGCCAGGGTCGGCTGGAAGCAGGTATCTGGGATTTATCTTCTATAATTGAAACTTTGTAGCCTTGAGAGGAGGCCAGGGCCAGCCAAGGTGGGCAGGAAGTTTGGCTTCCTCCATTGCCAGGGCAACCCAAGCCTCCTGCTCGCTCCTGCTCTGAGACTGCTGCCATCTTGGTTGTGTTAATTTGCATATTCACTCCTGATTGGTTGGTGGGTGTGGCTTGTGGGAATAACAAAGGTATGGTCAAATTGCATGTTTCTCTTTTATTAGTGTAGATACCAGTTCTTTTAATATCAGACATGCTATATTAGACTGTTTAATTTTTCTTTTGTCTGATGCTTACCTCTTCAGATATTTTTAGTAAGGGCTTAGTGATGAATGTGTATCAATGCTTATGAAATAAAAAAAAATCTACAATAATTCTCCATCATCTTATGTTTGTTTTACTTTATCTTATGAAGACATTAAGAAATGGAAAACTCCCATATCCCTCATGATTTGGGGAGAATTTCCTTACCTATAAAATACAACTCACAGAGTTATAAAAGATACCTAACAAAGCATTTCTGTGAAGCACTTGGTAATCTATGTAAATTTGTTTTTACTACTGTGACCAACTGTGACTAGAAGAAATAAGAGAGGTGAAAAGAAGAGAAACAATTGAAGAAAGTATTATAGAGTGGTTTCTACTGACTCAAAAATACACTGAAAATCAGTTTTAAAAATATGAGTGATCCTCTGTTTTTCTCATTCCATTCAACCTTGATCCCGTCTACACACCAAAGAATCATTTTGCCAGTGATGCAGAAACCATTTATTAATATACAGCAAATACTGTTTATTGCAGACTTTCCAGCTGACGCATGTGAAAAAGGCACTATGAAAATTAATGAATCTAGATAATCTCTCTAAATGGATTTATGTTAAAATATACAACATTCTTACATACATCTGTTTTATATATGTGAAATAATATAACATTTAATGACAAAAATCGTGTTTCCAAAAATAACATTTGTTGAAGGTTAAGTATCTTTCTTTTCTATACTAGAATCTTTCACAGGATTAACATATGTGTGAATTAAGTGTTTCTTATAACTAGAAAAACTTGACACAGATAAACACATAAAATGGCCCCAATCTCCTTTCAACGACTAACATGAATATTCAGAACTGAGACCTTCATTAAGCAAAATACTGTAACTCACACCAATGCAGGCTACTTCTTGGGACATAGTTTGAGTGTGTATGACCTCTTTTCCACTTGTGCTTTCTCATATATAAGAACATAGAACAGATAATAAGCAGAATAGAAGCTAAATCAATATCCAAGCTATACAAGGAATGGTGTAAGCAACAGAGCCATGACAAAGAGAATGTCTCGGGAATGCTCCATAGTTTTATATTTGCACATCCAAGGCCTTGTTGTATTTTTACAGTTCATTAAATGTTCTTGATCTTTTTAAAAAAGTGTTGGCATAGAGAACTTTAAATAAATCAAAATATCCTATCATTGAGTATGTCAAACAAGAGACCCAAGTAAGCAGAAGCCAGCCTAAAGTAACTCCGCCCTGAATGACAGACACCATAGTCACAGGCAAATCCGGAATGGTTAGATTTTGAATCATGGGCAATGCCTTCCTTTTGCTGCAGTACGTAAATTCACCACCGTCAAAAATGCCTGCCTATACATTGAGATGAGGATGAAATATTAATCCAATAAAAAAAAAAACCAACCTCATCTTGGTTAAGAAAATATTTCCCAAGGGCAAAAAATTCAATGAGAATTTTTTTCAGTTTTAATAAAAATAACGGGCCCAGAAGCAAGTCCTCTACTTACTTATGTTTGCATTGTTATTTTTATGGCGATAAATAAAGTGTACCAGGATAAAACTCCGACATTCCCTTCATGGCTTCTTAAAACAAAGCACATTGGAATAATGCCAAAAATGTAAATGGAGTTTAAAAAACAGACAAAGAAATTAGTGACTGCTTCCTTCATCAAAAGATTCCACTCCTGAATCACTAGCCGCAGCACTGATTTTTTCCTGTCGTCTTCGCATGATTTCTTGCAATTCAGAACTGCCGCTGCTATCCTGGAAAGAGAGAAGGTTCAGACAAGACGGTTACTTCTTTGTGCAGGCTGAAGTGACAGCATCAACCAGCTCAGGGGAAAAGCCCCTGGTGTGTTTTTTCTAATACCTGTTAGAGGAAAAACTCAAGGCTGCCCTTCAGGTAAGTGATGCTTCTGGGTGTCACTAACATATCACATTAATATATGTTTTTATTTATATAGTATCTTAGGGCATTCACTCAGCATGACTTTCATTTGAATATGATGAGGGTACATCAATAATACATGTGGACAGTCCTGGTCGGTATGGTTCAGTAGTTAAAGAATCACCCTGACAGATCTTAGGTTTAATTCCTGGTCAAGGGCATGTTCCTAGATTGCAGATTTGAACCCTAGCCCCGGCCAGGGTGAGTGTAGGAGGCTACCAATCTATATGTCTCTCTTACATCAACATATTCTCTCTCTCTCTCTCTCTCTCTCTCTCTCTCTCTCTCTCTCTCTCTCTCTCTCTCTCTCTCTCTCCCCCTCCCTTCCACTCTTTCTGAAAATCAATAGAGAAAAATATCCTCGGGTGAGGATTAAAGACAAATAATACATGTTGACAGCTCTAGATCCCCTGGGAGGAAGAAGACATGTGTACAATAAGCATAACAGGATGGAAAAGTATCAAAGAACTCTGTTAGCTCTAAGAAGATAACTTATACCCCTTTAGGGAATTCTAAATCAGGCCCCAAGACTGTCTCCCTGTCTCAGAACACACCAAGTTTCCCTCCTCAGGGCAATGACCTTCTGATGTCAGCTTGGCTTTTCTCCTTTCCAGGACCTCCTGCAACCCCTGTGCATCCTCCTCATCCTGCTCTCATCAATCAGAGTTTCTGGAAACACAGATAAGTAATCTAATAAAAGAACTAGATGCAGGAGAATGGCGTGGTGGGAAGGCGGCTGAGGAAGATAAAGAATCTCAGATAGTCAGTCTCTCCTCAATTCACAGCCAGAGGAACAGGGGCGAGACCAGGAGGACGTGGGCAGTCAGGGCAGATGACAATGACAGGGAGTCTGGACAAAAGGAATCCTGCAATGCTAGGAATGCAGCACTTTTATCACACCCCAAGGAAGTATTTATACACTTTCAATAAAATTAGAATGTATTATAATGCTAACAAAACTTCCTCGGAAAAGATATAATTCCCTATTCATATTCCATATGCAGGAAGCCTGATACCTACAGATCAATGTAGAAAAATTTCCAAGGGAAGTAGAATTTTCCTGAATGAGACTAGTTACAGGGTTGTATGCATGAAGCTATTTTACTCTTGAGTTGAGTACTGAATTTACATAATACACCTGCTGGAGATAATCATGTATCAATTTCACGCCAAAGCCTATATCCTTTCATTTGAGTCCAAGTAGAACGTTCATGGAAGCTATTAAGAACTGTGAGATGTGAAGTGGGAAACTACCCCTACATGGCCCATTTTAAGTAGAGTAGAATAGTGGAAGCTTAAGGACATACAACCTAGAAAATATCTACTCTGCTTCTCCACAGACAACTAGGACCAGATAACTACTCTGACACTCCCTGTGCTCATATGTTCACGATGCCTCACTGGTATTTATTCCCCTCTGACCATTTAGATGGATAACGAGGCCTGAGACACACAGCCACGGTTTTAAGAACTTGTAACCCCTAACCTACTATAGTCTCCAAACTAAATATTAAGAACAGGCAAGGAGTTCTGGCCGCTTAAGGCATTTACTCACTCCAAAGCAAATGTCCATTACTGTGTCAAAATGGAAATTCCTACAGAAATAGCTAATGCATATAAAATGAGAACATTACGTTTTCATTAACTGTCCAAAAGTATATGCCCAAGCTTCCTGTTACTCGAGCATTTATAACAAATTAATCTCCCTGCAAATGGTCACTGATGGTCCCCGGAGACCCATTACAAACGCTGAGTCAAACTTAATGCAGCTCTGCTCGGAAGGGAAGCTGACCAACATGGACATAAGCAGATGAGTGCAGAGCTTTCAATTAGCGTCCACACCCCTGACGAATGCCCACCTCCACCTCAGGTTGACGAGTCCTACCTCTAACGCGGCTTTCTGTACGGTGATTTGGTTAAAGACTCTGGCCCCTTCCGGGCAGACTGTCTTCAGTTCATCTTTATTGAGAGAGAAAAGTTGTGCACCATTTAATACTCCAAGGCTATTGACAGTCCTAAAAAAAAAAAAGAACAAAGAAATAGAGGATTAGAAAAGAGATCCTGCTATAACCTCTTTTCTATGTCTTCCATACACTGGAACTCATCAAATGGTGCTACACTGCTTAGTCCAGATAGGACCCTGAGGCTATATATCACAGGGGTGGGGAACCTTTTTCCTGCCAAGGGCCATTTGGATATTTATAACATCACTCGTGGCCCAATGCATGAAATTCGTGCAAGAGTAGGCCTTCGCAACCGCAGCGGCTGCCTCGATCCTGCAGCCCCGGCTTTGTCTGGAAGGTCATTGGCTGTCCAGTCTAACTAGTATATTACACTTTTATTATTACAGATTCTAGAGCCATATAAATTTATAAACTTAAAAAGTAGCCTGCTATATTTGATCACACATTTAATAAACTCACCCCTAATGCCTTGGCAGGGCCAGACCAAATGATTTCACCAGCCTTATATGGCCCACAGGCAAGACATTCCCCTGCTATATGAGTATGAAGTATCAGAAAGGAGCCAATTGGTATGGTATCATTATTGTTTAGGACCAATTCCTTGAAATTTTATGTTTCACAGGAAGAAGAGAGAACTTTCTAGGAAAGATAATGGACTAACCAGTGAATCTCACTTTTAAGTCACGCTGGGCAAGTGAGTTTATAATATGCAAGTTTTCTTAAATATGTATTAGTTCGATAGTTTATTGTGCCAAAACCCATAAGCTGAAAAGAGTTCATTACCACCAAACAAGTAATTACAAGAAATGTTAAGGGGTCTTCTTAAGTAATAATAAGAAAAAAGGTTTAAAAATATGAATAATAAACAGCCACAAAAAAAGAATGAAACCTTACCATTTGCAACAGCATGAATTATAAGGTATTAAGTCAGAGAAAGACAAATTCCATATGATTTCACTTACATGTGAAATCTGAAGAACAAAATAAACAAAAACAGAAACAGACACAGTTGCCAGAGGGGAGGGAGTTGGGGGAACGGGTGAGAAAGGTGGAGGGATTGAGGAGTGCAGGTGCGTAGTTACAGAACGGTCACGGGGATGTGGAGTAAGCTTAGGGAATACAGTCAATAATCTTGCAATAACTATGTAGGGTGCGGGGTGGGTTCTGGACATATCGGGGGGAACACTTTGTAAAATATATGACTGTCTTACCACTGTGCTGAGTACCTGAAACTAATACAAAACAAGACTGAATGTAAACTGTAATTGAGACAAATTTTAAGCATTTAAAAAGAATGTGTACGGAGAATCAAAATCAAGTAAAGAGAGTTAAAAAAAAAAAAAACACACACATAAGCTGTTAACAAAAATACTAGGTAAGTTAGAAACTTTACCATGGGGTCACTAAAGGAAAAGACCGATTAGACTATGGCTCACAATAGGCCATGTTTCCTATTTTTCATCTGCCTGGCACCTGTCCCGCAGCAGGAGAGTCTGCTCTCTGCCCTGCGTGGCCCGGGTCTGCCTAAGACAGTCTCTCCCAAGTGGCCTGACAAGGGAGACGGGGAGCTGCAGCCTCAGCGCTGCTGCAGACAGTGCACTGGAGGGGCCAGCGGTGCGACACCACCACTCAGAACACAGGGTGCCCTCAAAGGAGTTATTCCTGCTCCTTCCAATTCTTTTTTTTAGCTATAAACAGCTACAGCCATTTCCTGAGCATTAACAAAGGCTGTTTGGGCTCTTACATCTCTAGAGTCATTTGTGACATCTTGGTGACGAACCTGGAAGCAATGCATGCTCACACACAAGACTGAGGAGTCCTCCCAGAGAGACTTACACGGGGTTGAAGCCCTTTGACTGCAACCACGTCTTCACGTCCTCTGGTGTGGAGTCGTAAGTGATGTTGACAACTGGCACATTCTGCCGTGGCACGTGGAACTTCTTCTGGGCCGCGCTCCGGCCGATGGTCAGCCTGTGGATGAGCTCGTCCTGCACCTCCTCCATCTGCGATTTTCTTCCTGGACACCGACACCGAGCGGGTTATTTCTGAAAACTCCTACCACATCTCACTCTGCAGAACCCCAATGCCAATAATCCTTCCATCCCAAAGAATGTATGTTAACTAGTGTTCCAACCATCTCTCCTCACTTTCATCCTCACTCAGCACAAATTTCAAGATCAATTATTAAAACTAGTCCCTAGCTTTTATTTTCTCTCTTCACTGTACTTATTGGGTAGAACCGCAATGCTTGTTCAATCTAACTTTCTGTTTATTCTGTGCCTGCACCCGCCCACTGAGTATAACACAACAATGCTGAACGGTCTCATGTTAAATTCATGAACGTGAACCTCCACTGGGTTGTTAACGCCCTCTGACAATCACACCACATTTCCTTAGGCCGGTGGTCTCATTGCTGGAAAGTTTGATCCCAGAAGACATCTGACAGTGGCTGGAGCCACTTCTGGATGCCACAGTTGGGGCGATGGGTAGAGGCCTGGGATGCACAGAACAACCTGCAATGCCCAGGTCAGTCTCCTGCAGCATAATTATCCAGCCCACAATGTCAACAGGGCTCAGGTTGAGAAATGCTGTGCTAGACGTATAATTTCCCCACTTTTCCACAAGTACTGACTATCTTCTTTTTCTCTGTAAACCTTACTTCCACAAGCACTTACTACTTTTTTTTCTCTGTAAACCTTTTCTCCAGAACCTTACTACCCAGTCCTTACCCTAAACTGACTATCTCATTTTTCTAATTTCTGAAAAAAATGCTTAAAAATTAAGAAGAGCCCTGGCTGGCGTGGCTCAGTGGATAGAGCATCAGCCTGAGGACTGAATGAATAGTCCTGGGTTCAATTCCTGCCAAGGGTGCATGCCTGGGTTGCGGGCTCAATCCCCAGGGAGGGGTGTACAGGAGGCAGCCAATCAATGATTCTCATCATTGATGTTTCTCTCTCTCTCATTCTTCCTTACTCTCTGAAATCAATAAAGAAATATTTTAAAAACTAACTAACTAAATAAATAAAAACTAAAGTAAGAAGAGAATCTCCCTAAGTTTCCCTAGTTTCCATTCTCCATTGTTCCTTACATTCACTGTCATTAGGCTGCTGGCCCTCCCTCCACCACACTTTGCTAAACTGCAGTGGAAGAGCCCCAGTCCTTGTCTCACTTAACCTATCAGCAACGCTGAGGGAGGCGATCCCCCCCAAAACACTGCTTATGGCCTCAGGACACCACTCTCCTGACATGTCTCCTTGGGCTCTCCTTCTCAGTGTCCTTTGCTGAATAGTCTCATCTCCCCAGCTAAGTGACATGGAAGTACCCCAGGGTACCCTGGGGCCTCCTCTCTGCCTGCATGCCACCAGTGACCCCTGGGACTTGGCTCAGAGCTTTAAATGCCAATCATGATGATTTCTCCAATCCAGAAGCTCCTGGGACTTTGGACCCACACGCCGTCGGCCCCCTTGACGGCCATTACGATGTGTGCCAGAGATCTCGAATATAACACGTCCAATTCTACCTGCTTGTCTTCTTCCTGGAGCTTGCTTTTCTGCTAGACTTTCCAACTTAGTTAAGAATAATTCTATTTTTCCCGTTCCTGTGGCAGAATACCATGGAGCTATGCTGAGTCCCTGTTGTCCCTGAGAGCATCCAATCCATCAGCACATCCTGTTAATCCTGCCGTCAAAACCTAGCAAATATCCAACCATTCCACTCCGGTTTTCTCCCATTACCAGCTCGGTCTAAGCCGCCAGCCTAGTCACAGCTCTCCCTGCTTCTCCTCTGCACCACCACCTCTTGCTCTTCATTCTTTTCCCAATACAACAGCTGAGATTATCTTTTTAAACGTGTAAGTCAGATATGACAACTCTTCTTCTCCAAGTCACTCCCAGGAAAAGGCCCTCCATGACTTCCAACCCCTCCACTCTCATTCCCAGTGGCTTCCTTGGCGTTCTGCACCTGTAAGAGCCTCTGTCTGGAATGCTTCCTCCACACACAGCCACATGGCTCTCCTTCCCTCCCTCAACCCCGCCCCTCTCCTGTTTAAAACTCCAGCCTCCTCCCCATCACAGGCCCTATCAGTCTTGGTCACTTAGTACCTTCCAATGTTCACTACCAATTTACCCACCTACTAGTATCTACCTACCTACCGACCTACCTACCTACCTATCTCCTTTCATTAAAACAGATGCCTTAGGTGAAAAGCAAGTTTGGCTGTTTTGTTTGCTTTATCTGGAACAGTGTAGGAATTCAATAAATAACCTCTGACTAAATGAATGAATGAGGCATTCTGCTGACGTTTTCACTGAGACTTTGAAACATTAGTAACAAAGCCCTAAAATAGATAAGAAAGTGAATGCCGAAAGAGGAGAAATGATGTGTCAGAACCACATTGTTAATTAGTAGCAGAATTTAGCAAGAACTGGTTTTTCTGACTTTGACTCAGCAAGTTTATGGCCATAGTCATTGAAATTACCTTTGACTTACCTACTATGACTCTTCCCTACTTATTTTATGCTTAAGGAAATGATGCATACAGGAACACATCTTTATGAGAAAAATGGGGAAGAGATAAACCCATGGGAAGGGGATGAATATGTTTGTGTATTTAAAAAATACACACACAGATATATTATTTGTGTATCACCTTCAAGGATTAAGTACAAAGACCTGATATGTAGTAATCCACTTAACTAGTTAACTTGTTAGGTGGCAGTAATGACCAGGTCACGAAGAGAGCTTTTTGTGACCATTACACTATGATTCTCCCCCTCCTCGATCCTCCCCCATGGAGAGTGTTTTAGAAATTGCTTGGTGTTTCTGAGAAATAAGTGAAAGTGTGACAAAACCCATATAGTGTTATTTCAGTCTGATTTTTAAAAAATGCTTCAAATATTCAGGAAACTTCTTAAAGAAGTCATCAAAAGAAAATAGGAGAAAGGAAGAGAAGGAGGGATGGACAGAGGAAGAAAGGGATGAAAAAAGGGAGGGATGCAGGGTGGGAGAGAGGGAAGGAAGGGAGGGAGGGAGAAAAGAAGGAGTAGGAGAGAGGGAGGGAGGATGTGAGGGCTAGAAGGCTTGACAAGAACTATTATGGATTGTCACATTTAAGCAACTCAATGCATGCATTTCATTTGTTAGCTCTTTCAAATCACATCGTACTTTCTCAAAGGAATAAAAAAGAAAAATGATCACTACACTAAAAGATGTGCTTTCTTGTCTACTGACTCGGCCACTGCGTGGTCACCTGTGGTCTGCCCACACCACGGGCATTTTCCGGGAGCACAAACCCCTCTTGTGACGTGCCCTGGCCTTGGTCTCCATGGGCAGTGTTCTGGTGCACAACAACAAACCAGACTAACTTCACAACTCTTTCTAAAATGACACTTCTGATTACAAATGATTAAACTCAAATAATAAGGGCTAACATTTCAAAGGCACGGAAGAAATGCAAAACAACTAAAGCCCTGATATCTTCAAGTGGAGGAGAGAAAAGCCTTTTGAACCCTCCGGTAAATCTATTTGAAAAGTTTATATGACCCGGGCCTCCGAGCAGATAGCGTGAGGAGGCCAAAGGAGTCTGGATCTTGCTACTGGCTGCCTTTTACAAACCGCCACGCTGACCTTTCCCCCTAATTCGTGGCTGTTTGGTCACATTTTTAAGCGGGAGCATTGGCCTTGCAGTTCCTTCCATTTTCTTTGTATCACCAGTGCAGGCAGGAGGCAGAGGGCACTGCAGGCAGCGCAGTTGTGTAGTTTGACAGAACTCAGGCAATCGGTTAATACACACGTCTTCCTGGTTCTAAAGGACTGCGGAGACCCTCCCACAGCCATTCAGAAAATAAACTCTTCGCCGAAACCGGTTTGGCTCAGTGGTAGAGTGTCGGTCTGCGGACTGAAGGGTCCTGGGTTCGATTCCGCTCAAGGGCATGTACATTGGTTGCGGACACATCCCAGGTAGGGGGTGTGCAAGAGGCAGCTGATCGATGTTTCTCTCTCATCGACGTTTCTAGCTCTCTATCTCTCTCCCTTCCTCTCTGTAAAATATCAATAAAATATATTTTTTTAAAAAGAAAATAAACTCTTCTCCAAACGTACCAGAAGAAGCTACCCCAAAATACTTATTTTATAAACTAAAGTACATTTATTTAATGTCAAACCATATTTCTGAGATATCTTTAAAAGGAATCCTATGTAAGTAAACACAATTTTTAAAATTATCTTAAGGGAACAAGTCCATGCGTTAATTCTGCGAGAGATGTTATGTTTTATAGCGCAAAGTCCCTCTCTTTTTACTTATGAAAAACAGACTTGAAAATGATGAGTCACAATTACCAGGAGAGTTCTCTATCGTTAAAGTATTCTAGCTATCCTCTTTCCCATTAGGTTATTCTTAGTTTCTTACACTAGGACAGAGAACAAACTGTCCCAGCCCACAGACCGTCCAAATGGGGGCTGGATGCCTATGACCTCTGACCCGGGCCTGGAAAGACTGTCCCGGTATCAAAGATGACTGTGCCGGCGTCCCCAGTGAGGGGAATGTTATACACTTGTGGCAAGAATGAAGAAAGAACAGTAATTCCTAACAGGAAATGTCTTTCCCACAGGGAAATCAATAAAAACATTTATAGAACTTTCTCATCACAAAACTATGTCTTCAGTGTCTTTGAAAAAATATAAACATCTTTAAAAAATACACAATTTTTTTTAAATTTAGTAGCATATACTCACACACACACACACACATCCTCACCCACAGGTTGGTATTAGCTGCACAGAGTTCGTTGTTTTTCCAAAATTTCGTCCTTCCGTTAGTTTTTTTGGTGATATCAAAATGTAGATAAGAAGGTGATTTTTAAATTGGCTCACCCCTCAGGAGAGATGGTAATGTATAAAATAGGCTTACGCTTTACCCACTTAACCAGAATTTCTAGAACAAGTAGTAATAGTTTTACTTGTTCTTTTTCTTTCTTTTTTAATTTATCAAAATTGGCCACAATTGAATAGAAGTGGCTGGTATTTACTGAGGTGAGAAAAACAGTAGGATAAAATGGGAGTGAAAAATTTCACTGATTTGGTTTTGAATTTGAATCTTAAGCATTAAATCACAACAATAAAGTTAACTAGAGACCCGGTGCATGAAATTGGTGCACTTGTGTGTGTGGGGGGGGTCTCTCAGCCCGACCAGACCTGTGCCCTCTTGCAAAGAGTGGGCCTAACCTTTGGATGTCAGTTGGGCACTGCAGCCAGGGCGGGAGAGGCTCCCGCCACCACTGCTGCACTCACCAGCCGTGAGCCCAGCTCCTGGCTGAGCGGTGCTTTATATATTACATATCCTTTACACACACACACACACACCAGAGTGAAGAAATGCCTTTCTGATTCCAGTTTCCCAAGAATTTTTATCTATAAATATAGACCACGCAAAATAATTTTATAATGTTTATAAAACGTAATTTGAAGAGTAAATGGACCAGATATATACAATAAGTTATAGCAAAATAAAAATTATCTTAGGATTATCTTTAGTTTTCAAATTATCTACATTGCTATTCCCAGTACTAAGAAGGATAATCCAAACTTGGCCACTGTTTTTTCTTTTTGTTCATTTAAATCTGATTTTCACAGAAACAATTCAAATTTAAATTTATGAAAAACTAAAGTTAAAATATAAATTACATGAAATCTGAATCCAGAGACCAAATTTGAAACTGCTACTGGCAAAATGATCATATTAAGTTAGTATTCATATATATAGCGAGAAGAGTAAATATAAGGAAAAGGAGCAGGAAAACTATAGTGATGATACAGATGATGCTATCAGCAAATATTTATTGACTGCTTATAATGTGGCATATTGGTCAAAATAAACCAGGGCTTTTCTACCTCAACACCACTGACATTATGGGCCAGATAATCCTGTTGGGGGCTGGGGGGTGGAAGGTACTATGCATTTTAAGATATTGCCAAACCTCCCGGATCTACCTATTGGATGCCAGTAGCATCTACCCAACTGTGACCAAAGTACATCTTCAGACAACACCACACGTCCCTGAGGAAAAGGGGGTAAAATCACCCTGACCAAGAACAACTGACCTAAGTGCTTCCTATACATTATCTCATGGAACCTTCACAATCACCCATAGAAGTAGAGACCATTATGTTCCCCCATTTCTCAGACATCGAAGTACAGAGGATTATTAAATTGTTGAAGGACACACAGTCAGTAAGTGATGTGTCATTGTGCACACTCAAGTATGTGTAGTTCCAGAGTCTTCATCATCCCACCACCACAACCGTGTTGGAATACGTGTAGAAATACACACACTGGAGGACAAAGCTTCCTGTTTTTCAGAATTCCTTGGAGGATTAAAAAAAAAAAACGAGGTGAAGCCGAAGCCGGTTTGGCTCAGTGGATAGAACGTCAACCTGTGGACCAAAAGGTCCCAGGTTCGATTCCGGTCAAGGGCATGTACATTGGTTGCATGCACATCCCCAGTGGGGGGGGGGGGTGCAGGAGGCAGCTGGTCGATGTATCTCTCTCATCGATGTTTCTAGCTATCTCTCTCCCTTCCTCTCTGTGAAAAATCAATAAAAATATATTTTTAAAAAATGAGGTGAAAATCTTTGCAGTCTACTGAGCATGGTGCAGGAATAAAGGACTGTTATTTGCATTTAATGTTTGGTGCCAGTAAAACCAATAATACACAATGTTTTACCTCGCAGAGCGCACTGTGCAGTTCTTGTGCGCTCCTTCCCCCGCCCCCACCCCAGGGGAACTTACGGTCCACGGGCAGCTGTTTGTGCCTCTGGCTATCTCGCATAAAACTGCCACCACTGTCGCTGGAGCTGCTGTTCTGACGGGTGACGTTTGCAGGGGCCTTTGACACGGGAGCGGGTGCCGGAGTGGTCGGTGGGAGGGGGACAGGGACAGGCGCTGGCGTCGGAGGAGGTGATGGAGCAGAGGGGGGGTCGGTGGGTTTTGGACCATACTCCATCCTTTGCTTCTGTAAAAAGACAAACGATTAACTTGAAGTTGTAAAAACATAAACCTAGTCTAGGAAACAAAGTATACTTTGACAGGACATCTTTGGCAATTTATTTGTAAACTTAATTGCGAATTTATATATGTATGTATATACATACAAATAGCGAATTTATATATGTATGTGTATACACACAGACACATACACACACATCCCAGTCCTGTTTAGTATAATAATCATTAAAAAATGAATACTCTATGTACTTATTCAAAATCAAAATGTAAAGTAAGAAGTCAAAAGAATATACCATTAGGAAACAGAAGTATTAATAATAATAACAAATGGTAAGAAAACTAAATTTGAACTTGGAATCATACACAACCAGGGTAGGTCAAAGGATTTCTGAATATTTCATTATTTCCATTCATAAAAACTTCTCATTGTACTGGAAGGCTAAATACCAATAACATAGAGCATTACCTATTCCTTACTTTAAATATATGTTAGTATATTAAAAATGTTTAATTTTGTTTCTAAGTAATTTGTTAAGAGGGGCAATATTACAGTAGCTAAAAGAACTTTACTGTAAAGTAAGCAAGCAATTTTTAAATGTTCATTTATTCAAGTCATAACTCTGTGTCATCATCTTAATGCTAATTTCTTACAATTAGATATTTTCTGTGTTAAAATGGGAATGTTGTGTATGGATAGTGCTGAGGGTAATAGTACATCTAATTAAATGATGACTGAAACTCAAAAGCATATATTAGAACAAAGGCCATGTGGGGATTTGTATTAGAAAAGGTGGATGTGATAGAATACACAATAACTTTCAGTAACTTGCAAATCACTATAGGCTATTATAAAACAGTATTCATGTATATTCCCTCTTAAACCACACACAAAAGCTAAAACTTTTAAATAAAATGATTTTAACTAATAGAAAACTGCATTAAAACAAGTTCCACATTCGCAAAAGGCGCTTATTTTGGTGTAGGTCCAAATCAGCAACGGACCTGCAATTTGCATAAAGTTCAGATACTGCACTCAAACAATTTTAGTTCATCTAAATCCAGGATTAGCAGATAAAGTACAAAATGTAGGCCTTTTGGTAATCTGGTCCTTTGGTTGGAAAAGTACTATCTACTTTTAATTTCTAAATTGGCCCAAATATAAGGTAATGGTGATAGTCAGAGGCCTCCCCAATTTCCACAGAGATCAAAAGCATAAAAACGCACACCACACACAAATATCGCTTTTAATTATAAATCATTATTCAAAAAACAACACGCCAACCATCACCAGAGTCCGCTTCACAGCAAATGAGTAACACCTGTGGAAACCAGCGTGGGCGGGGCCTTGGCTCTTCTCTGCTGTCTCTTTAAAAGCTACGCCTCACCAGCCCGTGGGTGGGGAAGGTGGGAAGGGCACAAAGCAAGGATGAAAGCAGAATGGAGAGGTGTTTATAATGCTCCACGTACTGGGAGGGGGAAGCAGAGCAGCTGAGATTCATGGAGCACCCATGGAGTTAGATGTGAGAGAAGCAGAAATTGCTGACCCCCCTCAGCATTCAAGGCCTAGAAACATTTCTAATATAGTAAATAAAAGCGTTTACTTGATTATGATGTTTATTCCCCACAAAACAATGTTCCTATATTTGGGCCAATAAAATACTTAGAGCAAACCAAATACAGCAAACACCACCAAAATGTAATACTTAGCACACACCAAAGTCATCCGATTAAAATATATGCAATGTTCCCTTGATGGGAATGTCCTTTGCACATAATAACATGAAGGGTTAGTGAATTCTCACAATAGGATTTCAAAAATGTCAGAGTTTAAACTGCTGTTTTTAAAGCTTTTTAAAAAAAATGCTATCAGCTCTGCATTCCATAATATGATTCATATTTTCAGCTTTTATAAAGAACAAGAACAGCTAGTGTTCTGCGAACAAAATAATACTGTGGAAAACTGAATCCACTGTGTGTCCCTGTCACAGTGGAGCCCGGAGACAGGCTCACCGGCTCTCTGTGCCTCACTTCGCTCTCCTGTCACTGCTACGTAACGCAACTGCATGGATAATCCAACGGAACCAGAGGCTTCAACTGTACACATATATGTATATTCAAAGAAGCCATATGAAAATGTTTCATAATTTATGCCATACATTTTTACTTGCATATTTTCCCCCTTTTTTTAAAAATGCTTTTATGGATTTCAGAGAAGAAAGGAGAGAGAATGGAAACATCAATGATGAGAGAAAATTATCAGTTGGCTGCCTTCCTCCTGCACACCCCACATGGGGGACTGAGCTCACAACCTGGGCATGTGCCCTGATAGGGAATCGAACCAGTGATCTCCTGGTTCCTAGGTCAATGCTCAACCACTGAGCCACACCAGCCGGGCTATTCCCCCCCCCTTTTTTTAATTCTTCCTGCCTCAAGCTTCCAACCCCTGAAATGAAAAGGGGGAAATGTGCCTTCCTCAAATCATGATACCGTCTTTTGAAAATGGCAACCAAGTCAGCTTTTCTTTGGAAGTGGGGGAAACAGAATCACTATTGATCCTCAGATTCACTTTTCTATGTTCCTTCCTATCTTCTCCACTCCACTTTACCTATATCATTCAACGTACTTATCTTCCATTCAGTATTTCTGTCTCTTGGCTGTTTTTGGTCGGAGGTAGAGAACTGATGACTCCAAAGTAGCCTCAGCTTATGGAATGTTTTGGAGAGCAATGGCACCCTGTGCTCTCCTCCTGAACCAAGGGTGCTGGAACTTCAGAATCAAAAAGAAATCTTGGTAATTCCTACAAGTTCGTCCAGGAATTTCTCAGTATTAGCACTGAAAGTCCACGTCCCTACAAACGCTTCAGTTCTGAGCAAACTGGGGTGACTGGTCACCGTGGTGTTGACCTGTTTTTACACCGCATCTGTTGCTTCCCAACTCTTGCCTTGTATCTCCCACACACATATTTAAAGTTCTGTTTAAAACAAAATCTGGCTTTTTTTTCTTTCTCTGAAATAAGTCAGAATTACTAGACTCCACGGAAAATTTACTTTCCTATTGATAATTAAGTCAGAATGAGTCACTTTCCTTCAGCCACTAAAGCTCAGTAGGGATTCTCCAGGATTAAAGAAAGGTGTTTAGAGATAAGCTCCTGCAAGACACTGCCTCCCAGGGGAAACTATGCAAGCAAGCCCAACAAAGCCATTAAAACTGAACTATTCTTAAAAACGTAAGCTACACATTTTTTTCTTCTTCTTCTAAATTTGGTCTCTTGGAAGTCTGTGGTGAAAACTAGGCACAGCTGGAACATTTGGAGGGTGTTAAGTCCAGAGATGGAATTCAAAAAAGTATATTAAAAAGAAGTGCCACGAGGGACAAATGCGGGTTACCTCTGACAGCTCCCCAAGTAATTGCTATTAGGAAAGTAGAGCAAATCACATCACAGGAGAAAGTTAGCATGGGAGGTAGAACTAAAATAATATCAGTTTTACTTCACATCAAATATCAGAAAATGTTAGCAAATCAGTTTGTGACAGTAAAATTACCTGCCCACAAATCAACCAGTGAAGGAGCTTGTAAAAATATAATTAACTTCCACGACTCTGATCCAGCCATGGAAAACTAATTATATAGCCTCACACGACAGTGCAAACAGTATAGAGTATTTCAGTAACTATTTGTGTATTAGAGTATTATGTCTTTAAAATATTAAGACATAGATTCATCTTATTCTTGCACTTATAAAGAACACACACAGAGTACATTAATATAAGACTAATTCTTCTGTAAAGATGATCTTACAAAAGGAAATATATATATTTCTATGTTTCAGTTTTGAACTTGTGAGCAGTCTAAACAGGAAATTTTATAATTCTGTAAAAAGTGCATGCTGGGTTATAATTTGTATACATAACCATAAACAGGGGTGGGCAAAGGTAGGTTTACAGTTGTACTACAGATAATATAATAATTAATAAAATAAAAATACAAGAGTAAACTTTATTTCATGTACTCACAACTGTAAGCCTACTTTTGCCAACCCCTGCATGGATAGGATTTATTTGTGAAAATCTCAACACATGAGGCAAAATACAAAGTGACCATGCTTGACTAAAAGCCATACCTCTAATTAACAGATGACAGGAGTGCTCTGAGTTTACTAGTAATTTAAAATGTTTTTAAGTAACTGAATATTATCAGTTAGTCTGCTGGAATGAATATGAAGGCATTTTACTAAAATGGTCACCCTGCCCAGCTGTACCTGAATGTCTGGCCTGAGCGTGAAAAAGAGCATTCAAAACATTCATAACATGAAATTAGAAGAGCTAGTGGTTCAACAGTTACCATTAGAAAATATTTCCACTTTTACTTGAGGGCTATTTTTACATGGATATAGAAAATAAACTTTTCTATCTAGACTGGATTGTGGAGATCAGGAAACTTGACCTTTTCCATTTCACAGCTGAGCAAATTGAAGCACAGACCCTGAAACGCCTTCTTTAAGGTCACACAGCTAGTTAGGGGCAGAACCAGGACTAGAATTTCATCTACCAAAACCTACATTGGAGCTTTCCCACAGGATCATACTGTCTCTTACTAAGAAACAGAGAAGACAAGACAATTTCTATTGAATTCACAGGACGGTAATGACAAGACATTCATAATTATGTGTATCTTGATAAAGCTCTAAGCTTCAAGCACTAGTTAAGTGTACAATTTTACCTATATGTTCCCAAAAATTCTAGGTTAGCACTTCTTAGCTGGGATTCAGGAATCTGTTTTTTAACAACTCCACCAGGTGATTCTCATCGTGAGAGAAGCTTGGGAAACACTGCCCTAAGGTTTCACTCAGTCTATTTTTTATGGTCCATATCTTTAATAAATTCTTTATTACCTCCTTCCTTTTGTTTTCAAAACTTTGTGCTCAAGCCACGGGGGAAACACATTAGGTGGGAACGGCTGTCTTTACAGAGCTGTGAAAAATCACTCCAAAGGTGAGGATATTAAATAGGCTGATTCTCGGGGACATCAGGTGGCAATCCAACACCTATTCACGACGGGTGCCGGGTGCCAGCGTCCCTGCCATCAGAAGACAGCCTCTGACCCAGCGTGTGAACAACAGGCAAGCGCTGCTCTCGTGCCCTTCCCCGAGGAGCTGCCTTTATTTATGCGCACTCCTTCACAGGGGGCAACATGGGCTAAGAACATAAGAGTCAGGACTGTGCGTACTTCCCACATTGGTGACTTGTAGATTCTCTATGGAAATAGCTTACATCTGACTCCCTTATTCCCATCCTTTACAAGATGTCTACATTCTAAGTGAATGATATAATTTGGATTATTTTTATAAATTGTAAAATAATTAAAGAATTGCAATCCCCCCCAAAATGATGCATAAGGCAAAAGTCCAATTCCAAGGTCGGGGACTGATCAGATCAACTTATATCACAGTATTTAATTCAGTGTGAAGCTATTCTAAGAAAATACCCCTGTAAGCACTCAAACAGCGAAAAACTCTGTCTATACAAAGTGAGATGTCAATCTTTTCTAAGCACTATTCCCACTCTAGCTAAGTACAGCAGAGCCCGGGCTGTGGAGCAACCCACAGTCCTGGGTCCCAATCCTGGCTTCACACAGCTATACAGCTGTAGGCAAGTCACATCTCTGCGCCTCAGTTTTCTCAGATATTAATTGTGCCTATTTCATAAGGTTGTGATGGGGATTAGACATTAGATACGCGAAGTGCGTAAACCATGCCAGGCACACAGCATGTACGCCGTCACTGGCCTCTTCCCTCGGAGTATAATGCCATCGCTCTCTGTGAGCGTGAAGGACGCATAAGCAATGGATCGTAAGGTATCTTAGTGCGATACAGTGAGGAACACAAAATGCTTTTTTTGGTAAGAAGTTTCTTTAAACTTCAACATTTTGATGTCACTGGAAGGAAGAGATGGGAGAACGTGTGTGGGCCATGTCTGGGGAGAGTGAGGGTCGCTGCTCCTAGCACACGAGCACGAAGGGGGAGAGGAGGGCTCTAGGGAGGAACTGCTCAATGCCAGGCGCTGTCTCCCTCGTTATCAAGGGCAAGATGCTGGCATTCGGTAAGTGTTTGCGGCGTGAATAAACGAGAAGATGAACAGGACACAGAATTGCTTTTGATAGGTTTGTAATCCAAGGGAGCTCTGTCGGGTTAGGGTGTTAGGGTCACTGGAATCTGCATCAATCTCTATTGTCAATCTGAAGTGAGCTGCAAGGTTTCCTGTTGGTTTAGATAAAAGGTATCTGGCAGCACTGTTGTAGTGATAGAGAATGATGGACATATATTTCCAAGGATGCTTTTTTCTTTTCTATCTTACTTTAATCACAGTGTGTGTGTGTGTGTGTGTGTGTGTGTGTGTGCCCGCGCGTGTTATCCAGGCTTTCAGAATAGAAATCCTTTAGAATAGTATTTATGTCAGATAGCAGAGGGGCAGATTGTAAAGCTTGCTTATTAAAATTTTACAAGATTCTGGTGGATTTGTTGGGCTCAGCCCCAAATTTTTAGGAGGTGATAAAAAAAATAGATTGTTTTTAATACCAGGGCGTGTGCGCACGCACACACCTCCGCCACCACATAAACACATACACAGAGCTTGTGTACACATGTCCACATACTTCACCACATTCAGAGTTGCATCCAGAAATTTCCAGAAGACAGTGAGATAGTGTTAAAAGTTTAAAAGGGAGAAGCCCAAACAGGCAATCCCCACAGTTTCTATTTACATAAAGTAGCAAAACAAACTCCCGAAACCTGTGAGCACTTAAAAAACTTCTTGGTTGTGCCAAAGTTGACAAAAATATAAGATGAGGCTCTGTTCAAAACAGGAGGGACAGATTTTATGTTCTCACAAAGTACTTTCTCTACCTAAAATATGTATTTATAGTTTTGGTTCACTTTTAGACAGAAGCTACCTTGAAACAGAAAAGCCAACTATGGCTCAAGTCAGGAATCAAAACTGAAGAAAAAGAGAGGCCTAACCAGTAAACAGGCAACGGTAAGAGAAGTTAAACTCCTTAGGAAATCTCAGGGCAGGGGGAATACTTAGAATTTATATTATTTGCAAGTTTGCAATGTTTTATGAAAGTCTGCCCATGTCTAGCAACCATGCACACAAATGGAAATGAACTTGGATGATGTTTTTAACACCTAAACTATAAACTCTCAGATTCTAATCACGTACAGCTACGAGGGAAATGCTTGTGAATAGTGACTTTAACAGCCCGTCATGGGTTGAGCATTAAAAACGGTCCCTAGAGCTCAAAGCGGGTAGACTCTATCCCTGTTTTTGGCATACATGTCAAGCATACACTCCTTAACACTGTGTAAGGAATTCAGTCGAAACCTCTATAGGAAAGAACATGAATAATTCACATTTATAAACCAGACAGAAGCCTCTATTATGTCAAGTGACCACACCTGGAAATCAGAAAGAAAGAACGTAGGAAAGAAAAAGGTAACAAAACCAAGCCAGAAAATTCACTTCAAAAACCCACAGGAAATGGAAAAGACCATACCTTGAATAACTCAAACTCCTTCTTTGGCATCAACAGCTAATGACAAATAATGAACATAAAATAAGTACGTAATATGGATGTACATCAATCCAGCCAAAATGTAAGCACAGCAAACCGAATTTCCATTGCCATCCCTTTAAGCTATAAAGATATATACATTGTACCCTGATTCTTTCTTTTAAATGTGTTTTTGATTCTTGGATTCCAGTAAGGCAGGCGTGGATCTGGATGAGTGCAGGAACTCCTGAAGCTCCATTGCTATGAGGAGCCAGAGGTGCTTGAATGAATCATGGCAGCACATGGGCACAATCTCAGTTTGGACTTTCTGTATTTTATCAACTATTTCACGGCCCATTCTATGTAGCTTCTACTCAAATTTATGACATTCTTACTTGGTCAGATAGATTTTGCTCACAATTCTGAAACTTAAAAGAATTCTTCCCGGGACATGGGAGAGTAGCCGCACCAGGCTCGGAGGCTACACATGGGACAGCCCGTCTATTCCGGCTCTGTTGGCAGATCTGACTCTAGAGATCCTGTCAGACCAAACATCCCAACACTTGAGTAGCAAGTGAATCCAGGTGTGAAGGTGAGTGCCATAACCAGCCTCACTTCAATTCTGGAAATGTGGCATAGAACTCGAGGATTGTTCCGTGATCAGGAAGAGAAGGCCTGACCCATGCAACCTATAGCATAAGTAAATTGTAATCGTAAAATCAAGAGAGGAAAACTGAAGAGATACTCAGGTGGAGATAAGTGGAGGCTCAAGGTTGGCCAGTGGCAGAACACTGAAGAGAATGAGGGCAAAGGCTGGTGCAGATGAACTGCCGGATCCTCCAGCCGCTGTCTAAGCATCATTGCCTAACAAGAGGAAGCCACGGAATAGAAAGGTAAGAGTGAGCAGGCAGAAAAGATTGAAGAATGAAAATAATAGCATTCAGAGAAACCATCATTTACTGAAAAACATTTTGAGCAATGCCCTAAATATCTGAAGCATAAAACATATGTATAATTCTTCCTTATATATCTCACCATTGCCCCCGAAATACCCTAGAAAAAAAATTATACAACCAATTAAACCTCAAAATGATTAACACACACAAAAACATTTAAATCCTTTTCAAGAGTAATAAATTTTAAAATTTGTTAAAGTTTTGCTCAAAAAAATCATAATGACCTGTATAGTATGTGTGTATGGCGGATCAGCGCGCCCTAATCCAGATTCTGTAGGTCTCACAATATCCAAAATGTTATTTGGCACAAATCCAGAATCTCCGCTTGCATTTCGGACTTTCCACCACTGCTTCCTGTCATCCAGGATCTGTCATTATGCAAGAAAATAGAGACATCGTTTCTGTACCAAAACCAATCCATGAAGGAAATTCAATTTTTACTTCTAGGTCAAGAAACCTTTTTTAACTTCTGGTAAACTGACTTAGCATAAGCATGTTGTTCTAACATGAATGATTCCTAGGAATTACACTAAGTATTACAATTATTAGGATAGATCAGGGATAGGGCCACTTATTAAAATATAGGGGACATGTACATGTGACTGGATAAGTAGCTTCGATTCTAAAATGAATAAAGCCCAGGAGGAGGAAGAGGGCAAAGTAAGCCCAGAAACCCACCCCCACCCGCTCCCCCAAAAGAAACAAACTGACCAATAACAGATAAAGTACTTTCCCTCCTGAAAGGACACAGGAACTTAATCTGTTCTGCCCTTAGTAAAATAAAAGGATACTGAAGAATAATTGCTTGACCTCAGCATTCCTTTGAGAAAGGTTTAGGTATATACCCCAAAAAGGAATAGAATAGATCCTCTTTACTCAGAGTACGTAAAAGTAAAATGCTACTACCTCTAAAATATCATCCTTTTGAACTGAGAGCTCGCTGTTGTTCCTTGCCATAAAGTCATACTTGGATTTGGCATACTTCTTGGGTTGTGTTACTTGTGGATCATAATTCCTATAAGAAGAAAGAAAAAAAAGATTATTCTGCTAGCTCTTCCTAAAGAATAAAAACAGAAGTAAAACACTAAGGCAAGTCAGCTCCTACCAGGAAACATTCTGACAAATTATTTTGACAGTCGTTTCGTTTTATGGTATTTCATAGAATATGAAGAATAAAAGAAACTTTGGGCTTTTCATTATTATTCCCAAACTATGGCTAGAGCAAAAATATGTAATGAGAATGCACAAGGCTAGATGGCACTAAGCCAAATCTAGACCGCAAGCCTGAATTACTTAACTACTAAATATACACTGTGAATATAGCTTTGTTAATTCTCTTCTTCTACCATGAAAGAAGTAGGATAAAGATCAATGTTAAATGTTTAGATTTAAAAACATCAATAAAAATATTTTTTAAGTTGTAAAAAAATTAATGTTAGTCTTTTACATAAAATCAAAGGGGACTGAAAATAGTTTCCATAGTAATAACCTCGATTATATGTTGATTTCACTAGTCAAGTAATATGTTTAATTTATTAACCAAATATATATTTAAGAATTATGACTGTCCAATTTTAGGAAAGTTTTGTCTAGTTATCTAAATTGCAAGGGAAGGGATGGATTAAGTACAAACCAATAACACTTCCAAATTAATTAAATGATTTACTATAACCTTATTTTAATAGGGAGAACCTAAGAGTTCTATACTTAAAAAAATAAAACTTTCTTAATAAACTAAATACTTCTTTCCATCATTAACTTGCCATTAATAGATTTAACCACATAATTTAAAAAAAAAACTTTGGTATATAATACAATAAAACCTTAATATAGTTCAATAATGAACTAATACTATTTTCTTCATTTTAATAATAAAATAACTTTAACTGCTATGAATTGATTTTATGCTCTAAGCTTCTCCTCCATTTACATCCCACATTTCCTCACTTTATCTCTACAAGATGAAAAGCAAAGGGGACTAAAGTGGCTCATCATCCTTCTCGTCTTAACGTGGTCATTCTTTTTGCTGCCCACCAAGGTCCTCAGATAGCTATGAACACAATGTGTACTGTCCCCGTAGGTAAATGGGTCTTCTTAGATTGTGATTCCAAAACAAGAGGTTCAGGGACAAAGAAAAAAAGATGAGCTGTAAGATATGCTAACTATTGGCTATTCTTGGTATATTTTAAAAAATGAGAAAAAGTGAAACTATAGCTAAATCATCATTATACATTATTAATAATAAGAATTCTAAACTGTGTTCCATGAATTTTCCATCCTTATGTCTAGCTATATGATCCTATTCTATTAAGATTTCATTGGGAGTCGGGGGAGAGGATAAAAGATTCAATACTTCCAACCTTACAAAAACAGTTTCTATCTTTCCTCCCTCATGCTCTTCTCTCCTATGATCTGGAAAATAAGCACAACTGATAATGCAGAGCTGAGTACCGTAACACAGGTGAAATAACTCTCTGCTCTGAAATTCACTCAATAACCAGTAGGTTAAGGAGAAAATGGCTGCATTTCTCCTTTAAGTTTTTGCTATCTTGGGGGTCTCAGAAGCGATTGCCAGCATGCACTTACAAAGTACTTCAGAATTTACAAATATCCAGTTCTCACTTTCTATAGATTAAGCCTGGGTTTACACTGAGCATAGCTATCAACTTGAAAAATCAGACCTTGTAATTTTTCAGATGTACCAGTTTCCTAAAAGACCTGGAATGTATAAAAATGACATGGTCTCTGTTTCTGATTAAGAATAACAGATTTTGCCGAAACCGGTTTGGCTCAGTGGTAAAGTGTCGGTCTGCGGACTGAAAGGTCCGGGTTCGATTCCGGTCAAGGGCATGTACATTGGTTGTGGGCACATCCCCGGTAGGGGGTGAGCAAGAGGCAGCTGGTTGATGTTTCTCTCTCATCGACATTCCTAGCTCTCTATCTCTATCCCTTCCTCTCTGTAAAATATCAAAAAAATATATTTTTTAAAAGAATAAACAGATTTACATTTAATATAGAGTAGACATGGAGAAAGCAATGACCCAAGACTTCTCTAAAACATTACTTGCTTTTGAATGGCAGTAAACTATAATCCTTCAAAGGTGAGAGCTGTTAAACTCAACAGGTGATTTCTCCAATGACACAGTAATTTCACTGAAGAGTAAATAACTTCAGATGGTATTTATTGCATTCTTGGCTTATAACATAGTTTAAGATGAATAATAATTATTATAAAAACAAATTCCAAACCTCTGTGTATTTCATATCAGATGAGAACTTTCAGTTTTTACAATAATGATGACAAATTTTCTTAGCAACACAGATAATTAATGACCCAGGTGTCTATCAACTATCCAGTCCCTATTATAACAACCCAACTGAGAGGTGGGCTCCATAAAGACAACTGAGTTATATGGTCTACCAAAGGTATTTTTAAAAAATTCTTTATGTGGCTAAGTTTTGGTAACTCTAAGATCTATACACTTGAATACCCCTTCATGAAATTTTCATCACTGAATTCCATTTACATTTATGAAATTCACCACAGTATTCTCTAAATGAGGTAAAAATATGTAGCAACTTTTAAAAGAATGTCCCTTACATCATCTGTGATATATAAAATTCCATGAGAAAACTGACGCTGTGTTCTAGCTAACCAGTGTGAAAAACCATCCCAATTTACTGGAGTTATGAAACAAAAGGAAAAAGGAAGAATCACTAATCTGAAATAACTTCTTGATTATTGACAACTAAGACAGAAACAAAGGAAGAAGAAAATATGAGGATGAGTAATGAGCTAGTCAAGAAGAATTTCAATGAAGTAACTTTTAAAATTCAAAAGTGATTTTCATGTATATCTACTAAAATTGCACCTAAAATTAAAAAGCATTTCATGTTGACATTTTCAAAATGTATTATTCATTGCTGACTCTTCTTTGCACTCAATTAGAATAATACCTGTATAATTTTCACACCTTTTAGTGAAATATTAACTATCTCATCATTCCCAACAGAATCTCAGATTCTCTAGATTCAACTAAGAAAAGCACATACTGGAAAGATAACTACTAACTAACATAAATAAGTAAATAATAAATAAATAAGGCACTCGTGGTGAGTGAGGCTTTGAGGTAGGAGAGCAGAGAACAAGTTCTCTCCCCACTTTCATTGGAGTGATCATTCTCCCATATCCTTGCTGCCAACATTTCACCTTTTCTTTGTCTTATATGGGTTGGCCTTTATGTCAGCCTCACTGGTAGTGGCTGGAAAACAAGATTGAAAAAGTGAACCTATCCCAATTCCTTTATTGCTTACCCATCTCAATTTCCCATCTCTGCTTACATTACATTTTTTAAGAGAGAAAATGTGGGCAAATTAATAAAATGTAAAACTGGAAAGGGAGAATACAGTAAGACAAAATGGTAAAATGGCAGATAAGGCACTGACTCCTTTAAAAGATTTTGTTTATCTTTAGTTTAAATATTTCTGTATAAAGAATGATTTGTTTGTTTCTGGAGAGAAAGGATGAAAATTATCTCCTTTAAAAGATACAGAGCTGGAAAAATCCTTAGAGACCATCTGGTGCAAAGAGTTGAGAATTTTAAAGCCATTCTTCTTCTCAATTCACATATTTTGTCAGAAACGTCATCTTAAGAAAAGAAAGTCATCCCGAGGCAGTTGTGCTACGTTAGAATTGGGGACTGGAGGTTTTGTTCACCAAAGCCAGTTCTATGATGGAGCAGCTGGAACTTTACAAACGACTAAGAGATGAGCAGCTGAAAGCAGTAATGAACAATGCAGACACTGGCATCTCCATTTGCACTAAATCAGGGACAGTCATCCACAACTCTCCCAGTGATGCCCATGGAGTATTACCTATCCACATGGCGATTAGGTGTTGGCTTAAAAGCAGCAGCACCGTCCCCTTGGTCCAGATGGGGCCCTCTTGTGTAAATGCTATTGAATGCATACCCCTCAGGTGGAGGTGGAAGGTAGTCGGATACACTGGATTGCTGAAAGACAGGAGAGATTAAAGAATCGCCAACATTAATTAACTGAATGAGCACTGACGTCAATCAATAAGAACACTCCACTGTACTGTGATCAGTTTCGTGTTTAAGTGATTGCCCATTAAGTTAATACCCAGTAAGTGAATAAATTATGAAATGGGATAAATACATTTTGTCCAAGACCTACTTATAATAAGAAAAGTAATTAGAACAAAGGCTAAATCTTAATTCTGGAAATGTCCAGGTATAAAAATAATACAAGCGTAACTCGGAGATACTGCAGGTTTGGTTCCAGACCACTGCAATAAAGCCAGTACCCAATAAAGCAACTAGTATATTTTTGCTGCTGAGTGGTCTGGCCTTCAATTTGTAAAAAAACAAACAACAACAAAAACACAACATCTGTGAAGAGTAATAAAGGGAGGCACAATAAAATGAGGTATGCCTGTACCATACATTCTTTTCTCACGAATTTTAGTACTAGGTAATTTTAGGATTACTCAGACTTTAACAACATATAAAATAAAAGTGGTTTAAAAATAACAATAAAACCCTTAAACCTTGCTTTCTCTGTTTAAGAAGCAGTCCTTGACCACTCCTTTTGCAAGGTAAATAGTGTCACATGAAAATCATCTGAACTCTGTACATTGAAATTATACCACCCTCTCATTTTTCTTATCATTTAAAATGTACACAGAAACTGTTTCATATTATTTTTTAAATGGCAGCACTATTATCAGATTTACTGTTAAGGAGAACATAAAAAGGCAGAAACACATCGATCTTAACAGTCAATAGTCCAGAAGGATACAATGCCAGAGTCACTTCCGTTTGCAGTTAACACAATTCGGACATGAGCTTACTGGGCTAACTAAGAGGAGACTGAGCACATGCTTCTAAAATTATGGGGGGGGGGGGGGTGACACAAAGAAACAAAAGAAACAAGAAACAACAACACATTCATCTAAAGATTTTGTACTGCTCCATTTTGTAAAGTGAGGTATGGGGGATACATGACAGACTCTGAGGCACTAGGTTTCCTTGGCTATTTCAATTGTTTATGTACTCCCTGAGGTAAAATATTTAAAACTGGGAATGGTTTAGAAAATTACTGGGTACATGTTTAATATAGTTATTTCTAATGACAAAATTTGCAGGAATAGGGTTGAGTTTATCACAGACTGAGCAGATGAGGTGTGTCTCCATGGTCCAGTGTTGATATTTAAATGCCCATACCATATTATTCCTAGGAACTATATCAGGATGCTGCACTTAACACACAAATAAAAATAAACCATTTCCACCATTTAATTATCTTAGCAAACCATCAACAAAATGAAAAGGCAATCTATGAAGTGAGAGAAAATATTTGCAAATCCTATATCTGATGGGGGTTATTACCCACAATACATAAAGAACTCATACAACTCAGTAGCCAAAAAAACCCAAAATCTAATTAAAAATGGGCAGAGGAACTGACCAGACATTTTTCTCAAATAAGTCATACAAATAGTCAACAGGTACATGAAAAGCACTTAGCATCACTAATCACCAGGGAAATCTAAATCAAAACCACTTAAGATACCACCTTACACCTGTTCGGATGTCTATTATAAAAAAAAAGACATACGATAACAAAATGTTGACAAAGGTATAGAGACAAGGAAACTCTTGTGTTGTTGAGAATGTAAATTGGTATAGTCATTATGGAAAATAGTATGGAGATTTCTCAAAAAACAAAAGTAAAACTACTGTATGACTCAGCTGTCCGACTACCAGATATATTACTGAAGAAAAGAGAATTGGGGTCTTGAAGCGATATCTGCATCCTGATATATGTCTCAACATTATTCATAATAGCTAAGAATGGAAAGAGCCTAGGAGTCCATCAACAGATGAGTAGCTAAGGAACATGTGGTATGTACATGTATGCATATAAGATATATATATATATTACAATGGGATATTAGTCATGAGATATAAGGAAATTCTACCATTTGCAACAACATGGATGGATGAACCTTGAGGGCATTATGCTAAGTAAAATGAGCCACACAGCAAAAGACAAATATTGTATGGTATCACATTTTTCTTTTTCTTAAAAAAAAAAGTCAAACTGATAGAAATAGAAGAAAAAATGGTTGCCAGGGCTTAGGGGAAATAGGAAGTTGGTGAAAGGGTATTCACTTTTGGCTATGAAAGGCCTGAGGCTCTAATGTAAAACATGATGACTATAATTTATAACATTGTATTATATAACTAAAATTTGCTAAAAGAGTCGAACTTAAATGTTCTCAACAACAATGAAGATACATAAGCATGTGAGACGATGGATGTGCTGATGTGCTAATTAACTGGATAGGGGTTAAAACACGGTAGTGATGCTTTACGTAAAGATACTTTAAATATCTTACTTTTTTTGTCAACTACACCTCACTAAAACTGAAAAATAAAAACCAAATAGCTTAATTCAGTTTATCATTTCCCGAGGAGAGAGTAGGGGAATTAGATGGTGAGGCAATTTTTTTTATTGAAGGCTGTTATAAATACAGGGAGGAGTTCAAGAAACTGTTAGACTCACCCACGGAGGGAGGCAACCAGTGTGAGATCACCGGGCCCTGAGAGTGACGGGGAGTGTCAGAGGGAGGAGGAGGAGGTAGGAGGAGATGATGCCAGTGACGCTGATGACCACGCAGCCCGGGGCGGACCTGCCGCTGGCTCAGCGGAAGTGGAGGCGAGCACTGCCACAGCACTTGTCACTCCACCTCACCTCTGCCCCTGATTCTAAACAAAGCCTGAGTCAGCCACGGCTTGCCCTGAATGGATGCATAATAGTGGCAATAAAGTATAATAAAATCTCTCTTCTGGGAATGACTACATTTTTTATGCCTTTTAAATCATCAGTACTTGGCTTTTCAACAATATCTTGGGGTAAAAAATTTCCTAGAAATGCTAGCAGGCGCCTTTCATTTTTTTTAAACTCTCTGAAAAATCATTTATAACCATAAAATGAGATAATGCATTATAAGGAAGGGCTGTTAATAATTCTTCTTTTAAAATTACTTACTCAGTGAGAGGAAGTAACTTTTACACTGGAGGTCCCAAATACATTACCCTCTCTTTAAATACATACACAAACTGAAAAAAGAACTCTCAGAAGAGAACTCACAAATGTGAATTTCCGAGGCATAATTATAAAGTAGATGTATTTTCTTATTTAATATATGAAGACTGTAAGCTGGAAATTTCTATAATTTGAAAACATCAACCGTAACTATAGCAACAGCAAGTGTAACATGATTTCATGTTTGATTACACTTATCCCTCTAAAAACTCTGCTCTCTATGAGGAAAAAACCTCACAGTGATGAGGTCTGAACTATGAAATTACAGACAGGGATGTATGCCTGCCAACCACTGCCCAGAGCTCTGAGGTCATCTTCTGAATTACTCAGTTGGAGGGAAGGGCAGCTATGAACTCCACCTAAACCCTTATATGCAGCAAGAAGAAAAAGTTACATTAGAAAAAAATCATTTTCAAAGCAGTATGTTTGCTTTATTTTTTAAAATATATAAATTTTTTTTTTTATTTCAGAGAGGAAGGGAGAGGGAGAGAGAGATAGAAACATCAATGATGAGAGAGAATCATTGATTGGTTGCCTCCTGCAGGCCCCACACTGGGGATCAAGCCCAAAACCTGGGCATGTGCCGTGCCTGGAATCGAACCCGGGACCCTTCACTAACACAGGCCAAGGCTCTATCCACTGATCCAAAACAGCCAGGGCAGTTTGCCTTATTTTTAAAGTTTCAGAATTTAACAATTTTTATATAATATGGTTATTGTCTAAGGGAACAATTTTAAGAAATTAAACATACATAAATTTTTCTCTTTAAAAGTAAGGGTTTACTCTGGTTTGTTAATTCATTCATTGCTATCGTATCTACTGCATTATAAATAGCCATAGTAGTCCAAGAAGATTAATTTAAGGAAATAAATAAAGGAAATGAATAGGACTTCAAGGAGGACCTTATTCAAACGACTTCAGGCCTCTAATTACTTACTTCTAGTCATCCTGTTGGGCTAGATTCAGCATTAAATAATGTTCAATTTTATTTTCTAATAGAACAGTAAGAGTCATAGCAAAATCATTTTTAAGGAATATAAAGAGGTAACATACCCAATTTCAATCTTTTAATTTACTCCCAAAATAGGTGTGCTCTGTAGCTTACTAAATGTATAAAAGATACAATAAATTTTATTACCTCCTGAAGGTGTAAGTAATAGTGTTATAAATGATCATTTGAAGCTGGGACTTTCCTCCTAGCCAGGCTGATAGGACCCCAGAGGTTTGAAACTAGGCAAAAAGAAAAAGGAAAAGGGAAAAAAAACAGAAGGGAGGAGGGAGAGGAGAGAGGGAGGTAGAAAGAAAGCAGGGAGAAGAAAGGGAGAGAGGAAAGAAGGCTTTCAGGAAAGACCTGCTTGAGACAAGCTTAGAGAACCTGGGTTCCGGGAAATGTCTTGAGGGTCTGATGATGGGAGAGAAAAATAGAAAGAATAAGCCAGTGGTAGGAGGGCAATTCCCAGATAAGGAGAAAGGAACGCACTTCACAAAGATGGGAATCACTGGAGTGCAGGGAGCACTGGCAGGATTGGGGGGGAGCACTGGCATGATGGGGGCACTGGCAGGATGGGGGTGGCAGGATGGAAGCCACTGGCAGGATAGGGGGCACAGGCAGGATGGGGGGCACCAACAGGATGAGGGGACACTGCAGAATACGGGGCACCGGCAGGATGGGAGTGGCAGGATGGAGGGCACGGGCATGATGGGAGCCACTGGCAGGATGGGAGCCACTGGCAGGATGGGCTGGGGGGCAGCTGGCAGACTGGAAGAGATAACATGAACTCATGTTGGGCTTCACAGGGAAACAAACTGTCACAACAATGAGGTGACAGAGAGACAGAGAGAGACAGAGGACACAGAGAGACACATAACTAAAGGCAGAACATTTCATCACTGATTCTAGAATATCTTCAGATAAAAAGAGGACTCAGTGAAATTATAATAAAGTGCACATGGCATTTTTTTTGCAAAAGATGTGTTAAAAACCTTCACCTCTGAGGAATATCTCTTTGCTTCCTGTCTGTGCTGATGCTCTGCGACATGTGCCACGGTGCCAGCCAGCTGGTAAAGGTCCTGCTCCATCGGGGCGCCCATGAAGCTCAGCATGGGGGGCTCCCAGCCGCTGCGGAACCGCGGGACGTACGGGGCAATAAACTGCTCTTTTGGCCACTCTGTTCTGTGGAAGGACATTGAGGTGTACAAAAAATAAAATTAAGAAATATATTCATGCTCAAGATTATCTTTAGCAAGGCTAGCTAAAAAAACACAAACACAAATGCATAAAACAACAAAAACGGTGCATACCTAATCTGCTTTCCCTTCACCAAAAAAAAGGCAAAGTAAACATGTTCATCTCATGTTTAATACATATAAAATGAAAGGAAGATTGAATCCTGCTTCATTATCTGTTTTTACACCATGCCTCAAATCCCCAGTCATTCAACTTTTAAACATGGGTATATGTTTTCAAAAATTTGGGAAGGGACTGTGAAACTAGAAATGTGCTAAGTATTTAGAACACAAACTTCTCTAGTATCTAAAGTAGCTTCAGGTTGTCATCTTTCCCTTCACTGCCCTCTCATCACCTGAAACCTCCTGATATTGGATATATTTTCCAAAAGAGAAACACCAGAGAATGTTCTTAAGGTTTATGATTTTTTTAAGTTATGAAGTCCCCCAAAATAAAACATTGCTGATTTTGTAAATTAAATGTATCAGCTACATTTTAATAAGTAAAATCAAGTTAGGACTAATCTGTAATCACTATAATTATCCAATCATTTTTTAATGACTTTGACTGACACTTAACTGTAATAAGCCCCTAATCACTCATGAACCATAAAAAATAACTAGGACAGAAATTATAGCTTCATTTCTGCTAAAATTTGTTTATCTTTCACACCTGATTTAATTATTCAGATTATATGTCTACTATTAATAAATTAGCCATTACATCCAGATTATTATGTAGCTTCATGATTATTTTTTAAATATATTTTATTGATTTTTTTTTTACAGAGAGGAAGAGAGAAGGATAGAGAGTCAGAAACATCGATGAGAGAGAAACATCGATCAGCTGCCTCCTGCACACCCCCTACTGGGGATGTGCCCGCAACCAAGGTACATGCCCTTGACCGAAATCGAACCTGGGACCTTTCAGTCTGCAGACCGACGCTCTATCCATTGAGCCAAACCGGTTTCGGCTGCATTCAGATTGTTATGTAGCTTCATGATTATTTTTATCTTTATGAGTTTTTAAGTTAGTATATTCATTCCCTAATACTCTTAGAAATTAAAATAGCTTGTTCAGGCTTATCATAAAATCATAATATACATAAAGCTAGTAGGTGTAAGAAATCTATTTTATGAGTGTTTACATGATATGATATACACATAGCATGATATAGGGTGTTGTGTTAATATTAGAGGCCCGGTGTATGCTCAGATTCGTGCACCAGCGGGGTCTCTCAGCCTGGCCTGCAGTGACTGGGCCTGCACTGGCAGGCAGGCAATCCCCGCAGGCTCCCAGATTGCGAGAGGGCGCAGGCCAGGCTGAAGGATACCTACACCACCGCCCCCCATGCACAAATTCGTGCACTTGGCCTCTAGTATTTTCAATATAAAAACAACTGCAGTGATTTTAAAGAGCTTTCTGCTTGGTAAAACATTCAATGTGTAAACCATATCCTAACACAAGCAGTTGCCAAAGTCCAAATGGTTTGGGTTTTGAGAATGGTTTATATGTTTCAATTGAAAAAGGAAAACAAAATGGTGCCATTACTTTTAAGCTAGCCCTTTCAAAAGCACTAGGAAGCCCGGCTGGTTTGGCTCAATGGATAGAGCATCATCTTGCGGACTGAGCAGTCCCAGGTTCGATTCCAGTCAAGGGCATGTACCTTGGTTGCGGGCACATCCCCCAGCTGGGGATGTGCAGGAGGCAGCTAATTGATGTTTCTCTCTCATCAATGTTTCTAACTCTCTATCCCTCTCCCTTCCTCTCTGTAAAAAATCAATAAAATATATATATTTTTTAAAAAGCACATTAGGAAGACAAGCTTATAAGTCACCATAGTGAGTGCATAGTGAGTGATTCGCTCCCTCAAGTGTTGAGAGACATAAAAAGACTTGGAAAGCTCTAGCTGGTTTGGCTCAGTGGGTAAAGCATCAGCCTGTGGACTGAACCACCCTAGGTTTGATTCTGATCAAGGGCATATGCCTAGTTGCAGGTTCAATCCCCAGAGAGGGGCGTACAGGAGGCAGCCAATCAATGATTCTCTCTCAACATTGATGTTTCTATCTCTTGCTCCCTCTCCCTTCCTCTCTGAATCAATAAAAATATATATTTTTAAAAAAAAAACTTGGAAAAATAAGGAAATCAAAAATTATTTATCCATGTATAGTGAAGAGAAACATTTTTTATAACTTGCTTTGCTCAGCAAACTTGAACACTGAAATTGTTAATTATCTGTTTTCCACAATCATTTTATTGACAAGATACAATTCTTAAAATTACTCCCTCCTCCGTTCCATTTCCACACCACAATTCTAGTCCCAGGTCTGACTCTGGGTGGTAAAGATACAATGTTATAGATGATATATTATAGAATTGTATAGCTGAAACCTATATAAATCTATATAATTTTTATTAACCAATATCACCCCAATACATTTAATAGAAATTTTTTTTATAAATCATGAACTACAGTATGATCATCCAAAAGAGCCTCTTTGCCTCTAGTTACTTCTGTCCTTGTTTTTATTAAACTCAACTACAAGAATGACCTTTCTAAAAACACATATGTATTTATATCACACTCTAGTTCACAAAGTTATCGGTCCTCCACAGCCCGTAGAGCCTTGCTCCAACTCCAGAGCATGGCACGGAGAGCCTTCATAACCTGGCCCTGCTCAGTTCTGTTTGCCTCATTTAACACCGCTTCTCCTCCACAATCCCCACTACCCAAAGTCTATGTTCTAGTTAAACACATATTCATTCATACCTCAATCTACTGCTTCCTGCCTTCCCTCGAGTTTCTCTCTCTACTGGGAAGGTCCTTCCTCTGCTATGAATTTGTGGAAATCCTATCCATCCTTCTGACAGGCAGCTTAGAGAAATTATTATGAACACTGACTATAGGGACAGATCGCCTAGGTTCAAATCCCAGCTCTCCCGAGTATGAGTTGTTTGGCTTTGGGCAAATTAAGTTTATCTCTCTGTGCCTCAATTTCCTAATCTGTAAAATGGGATTAATAGCATACCTGTGTAAAGTGAATGAAAGACTAGCGAACTCTTAGGTATGTATATGTCTATATAGAAACATGCATCTCTCTACTTAACAGTTTTAGCTATCGGTTTTAAATGCCAGCTCTCCTTTGAACACTAACTACCCTCCTCTCTAAATCCTCTTCCTGACCGCTCCACCTTGCCAACCAATAGTTTGTGAGTCACTTTGGCATTTATCATGCCTTGTATTCCATATCCCTCTATGTTCTCCCCAGACTTTTAGCCTTTCATGGGTTTTTAGCTCTAACACGTATTTAACCTTCTATGTATGAAGCCTACATGTCTTGTTAGGTCAATGCAATAAACAAAGAACAATACTTAAAGTATTATGGGTATTAGACACTCAACTCCTATGTTTACCTGGCTTTCATCCAAGTTTCTCCCAATGACATCCACAGCTGTCTTTCATCCGTATTGACGGTATAATTTAAGAAATCAATTGTATCTTTAGTCAATAGGGGGCTGAGTACTGAGCTGGCCAGTTCAGGGCCTCCTGTTGCCTGCACCACCTAAAAACACAATACATCATTTTTTTAGCAAGACGATGACGATATTTGTATGATTTCAAAAGCCATGCCAAAACAAGCACTGGTTTTACAAACTCAAATTAACTTTTGATGTTGTGCAATGCACTACTGAATGAAAAAACAGCTTGCCAGATGATCTGTCCGGGCTGGTGGTGACTAATAATCTAAAATGAAAAGTTAATAATTTAACAGCTTTCACAGGCTCTGTATATTGGCCGCATATCACTGTATTTTACTTGGAAAATAGGAATATCTTTACAGAGAATTCTAAGTCAGATGGTTAACCAACTCTGCTTTTTGGTGTGATTTTCTTGTTTTGTTGTGTTTTTAAAAAGATGATCTCCACTGAAAATCTATTATGTCAAACTTGAAAAATATGGCTATAGAAAGGAAGACTATGCTCAAGCTAACAGTCTGTGGCTGTGCCTACAAAGATGTGCAAAAATAAAAGGACCTAAAGAGACAAGTGAAAGAATGAGGAACGGGACTCTGAATCTATGTATTTTCCCCAGAATTTAATCCAAAGAAACTGTCCTGACGTGAAATGGGTAATTTAATGACTAGCACAAACAAATGAACAGGTGTAACTCCCTGATACACAAAGTGATGAGAAGAGGATCCCTGAAAACGGTTCCATATTTACTTCTCAGGGGCTATTTCCTGGCTAAAGAATGGCAGTTATTATCTCCTGGAGCAGAAACCAGAGCCCTTTTATAGAAATCTCACCTTCCCAGAGATGTGGCACAAGAAGGGAGAAATGTGCTTTGGAACGGTGCCAGGCTAACAGCCACCTCCTCCCCAGGTGTCCTGAGCCTGCGATGCTGGGCAGACCGCTGTGCATCCGACATGCTGCTCCCAGCCGCGCAGAAGGCCCTCCTCCATCATCAGGTGCCACCTCTTCTGGAAATCCCCTAATAACCCCACAGTGTGCCTCTGATGCACCTCTATGTCCCCCAAATCATGTATGCATATTACATTATAGCTTATGGCTTATTTTTTAGTTTCTGCTCCCTGGAGGATTTGGACTAAGACTTGCCTGATTTTGAACGGCAACAGACATAGTGTTGTGGGAATGAAGGAGAACACACAAAGGAAAAAGTGAAGGATACGGGAGGTGGGCTCTTGCTGAGAACAAAATCTACCTTGACGACCGGCACAGACATTATTTATTTCCAAGCCTTATAGTACTTCCAGTAAATACATAAGGATGACTATGAGGGAAAAGTAAAGAGTAAAGGGGGAGAGGAATATTAAAATCTTCACCGAGGGAAGAGGGATAAAACTAAAGCAGGTAAATAAAGAGTTATGGGCCAAAGTTCCCTCTTAAGAATGTGAGTTGGCACGTGTGCGTGCATGTGTGCTGTGGATATGCTTGCGTACAGACACTGAGGGTACAGGTTTAAACTCCAAGGTTTAAAGCCACTAGACTTCGTCAGGCTATAAGTCAGGCCCAAATAAATATTCCTTCTCATCTCCACATAAAATGTCTGGGCTCCATAGGCAGAACATTAAATGGAGTAACAGAAATATTATGATTGGGAAGGCCATTAACAAGGAGTCGCTTTTGAGAAAAAAAATATATAAGATATATAAATGTTTTCAGATGCCTAGCCTAATTAGAAAGATTACATTTTATATGTTATGGAAACCAGTCCCTTTATTTTATATTCCTACTTTGTGTAATGACTCAATATCTGCTTATAATCTGTGAAAGTGTGAAATAAATGAGAGGAGGTGGCAAAACTGCATCATGAACAATATTTCCGTATCCTCAAACTGAGATGGTACCCAATGTGTTAAAGAATAAAGAATACAAATTCTGTTAGTGAGCTAGAATCAGTTTCTTTGCATATGAATGGCCTTCTAATTTTAAAAACGCTTATACAGCAAGAATTATTCAACTATAAATAGACAAATAGAAACCTGATGCTCTATATATAGCAGCAACATATGGAAGCATTCATAAATTACTGACGTAGCCTTGGACTTTCATCTTCTAATCTCTAATTGCCCAGTTCTGACTTCATGTGATAATGTTACTTTCCTGTCTGTAAATATCCATTTCATAGTCTATGTCAGGTCTTCTCTAGTTACCCTTGGCAAAAGAAGAATGTGATTTATTCCTTTTTATTACTTGGATTCTCTTTTCCCCCTTTTATTCCCTAACATTCAAGTAAAAACTATGAGAAATGCTGAATTCACTCCATTTTTTTATAAAGATTAAAAAATTTAATGACTGTAGTCTTTATATGGTCTAAATAAAAAACAGTGAAATGTATCTGATTCATATAATTACTATTCTTACTCTTCAAAAAAAATCACAGGAGCAGTACACAAAGCAACACTAACAGTTATTACTGCTACTGTCATTCTACAAAGTCATTGTCTGCTCTTTGACGGTAAATCTCTCATAGTCACTCTGAACATTCCTGCCTTAGCCCCCAAAATAGGAAACTCTGTCCACCTGAAAGTTTTTAAAAGAGGCTCTGCCTTCTCTCCACTTGGCTCTCATTTGTCTTCCCCACAAAAAGGGGAATTTGTGGAATTATAGAAAAGGGTGATTTGTAGCCCCGTTTCCTTAGGATCTGTCTACGCGTGAGGCCAATTGCCCCATCTGCTTGCTATTGCCATGCTTTCTGAAACTTCAGCACTTTCCTCTGTGCACCCTTAAATGTTATTCCAGCTCATTCCGCCAGCTCTCCTGCAGAACAAAGGCACTGTACATAAAGCCAGCTTGGAGAACCCGCCGCTATACTATTCGTAAATATGAGAAATATAAAATGGCGAGGGAAGTGCATTACTGTGCCCACTTCATTAAATCTATAGGAAAGAGCACACCTGTGTATTAAAAATCTAGAAAATAAAGATGTGTGTCTTGGATCCTGGCCTACTACACAAGTGGTACAACCTTTTGTTGGCTAACATTCCAGCTGCTTCACAAAGGGAATTGTCCCCAATACACTATTTGTTAGCTTCAAAATTAGACCTCATTCAAAATATACATGTGGAGAAGGAAGTTTTCTTGAGGGAAAACCGTGTTATGTGCATATCACCACACCACGAACGTAGTGTGTGTGTGTGTGTGTGTGTGTGTGTGTGTGTGTGGTGATATGCACACACTTCCTCCAAATCCCCATTTCACCCAGGCCAAAGACTGCCAACAGTCCCCTAGTGTCCCTTCTCCTCTACCTCCTCCTAGAAGAAGCCTCTGCATTTTAGATGGACACAGAGCCACTCGATGGAAACTTTATTGCTTTAGTGTTAAGTGTGGCCCCAGAGCAAGTTAAGGCCAACTTGATAATAGCAAAAATTATCTGTCTAAGCTCAAAGTTACTCGTTAAAGACAAAGCTGTCTTTGCCTTTGTACTGCTATTACAAGGACATGGAGTTAAATGAGCGTTCCCTCTAGATATCTATAATAATAAAAGCATAATATGCTGATTAGACCAGATGTCCTTCTGGACGAAGCCGGGGCTGCAAGGGAAGCCTGGATCCCGGGTGCCAGAGGGAAGCCAGTGCCGATAGCCAGAGAAAAGAAGGCTTACTCTTGCACAAATTTCATGAATTGAGCCTCTACTCTAACATAATTGCTCAATTCTTATTCTTGAAATCATTTTCTTCCTTTGACTTCTAGAATTCCACAATATTCTTGTGTTTCTTCTCCTGACTTACTGCTTCTCAACCTTCTTTGATGGCCTTTCACATTCTTTGACCTTCAAACTGCCTTGGTTTCATCAGTCCTCATCCGTCTTCTTTATAATCTCTCCCTTGGTGGCACCATTCAATCTCTTGGCTTCAAATGCCTTCTCTATGTAGGTGGTCCTCAAATGTATATCTCTAGGCCTGATTTCTCCACTGAACTCCAAATTCAAATATTCGACTACCAGTTCAAGTTTTTCCATCTGTATATAACTCAATTTTCACATGACTAAAACTGAATTCCTTATCTTCCTCCAAAACCCCACTTTACCCAGTCTATACCAACTCAGTTACTAATCAGTCCATCTTCCCAGTCAGGCTAAAAATTCTTGGGTCTTGCACAGAACATCTAATCTGCCAGCAGATCTTGTTGCTTCCATGGTTTATAACCAAAAACTGACTTCTCATCACCTTTGATGTTACCTGGTCCAAACACCATAATCTCTTGTCTGCATTATTTTAACAGCCATCTCAGTCCCTTCTTCCCCCAAATTTCTAATCATTCAGAAAGAGCAATCCTCTCCTTTTCTGAAAACTCTCCAAAAATGTTAAAGATTTTACAATCACCTAAAAGGACCAACAACGATTGTCTGCCTGTTAATTTGCTGACCTCCTCCCTTACTCTGTTCCAATTACAAAACCAATATATTCCGAGAACATGATTTGCATATTATCACCTATGAGCATTCATATTAGCTATTCTCTGCCTGCAATTTTCTTGCTGCAGAAATCCATGTGACTCATTTCCTTGCTTTGTTGGCTCAAATGACACTTTTTCAGCGAGTTGTTCCCTTAGCCAACCCTAATCAAAAATTGTAGCTTGCACGCATACACACATACATGCATGCACACAGGCACTTGAAACACACCCTGTTCATCTTCCTTGCTGTGTTTTTTCACACAGCATTTACTTTTAGTGAACTGTATTAGTTATGAATTTATTTAGGTTATGGTTTATTCTTCCATACTAAAATATAAGTTCTGAGAGGATAAAAATTTAGGTCTGTGTTCTTTATGAGCTACTAAGAATGCCAAGCACATAGCAGGCTGTAGATTAGTATTTGTTAAAGAAATAAACAAGAAAACCAAATGATTGACTCAGAGACAGCTGAGGTGATAGAAGAAGACCTCAATGAAAAGAATCTGGGTCTCTGAATAACATCATGGAGAAAAGCCATCCAGCCAGCCCCAGGCTCCTCATGCCTAGCCTATTGTGTGACAATGAGAAACATTTCTATATTGCTCAAGTAATGTGTGTCACACTAGTATCTATACTGAAGCACTAGTTTCCAATAAACCTTTTTCTTTTCAATCCCTAGGTCTGTCAGAGATGACAGTTTCCTCAGCTCTAAAGGAAGTGAAATACATGGTTTCTAAGATTCTTTTAAACTCTCAAATTTCACATTCTCAATGTTTACACAGATGATGAGATAATAAAGAAAAACTGTCTATATACCCTAACAGACACTTGGAGTTCAGTAACATACCAAGAATGATTACTTTCTTAAATTTATAAAATCTTACCATATGTAATGGAGTAAATAAAAAGTGAACCAAATCTGAAGCACTGGGATTCTGAATATGGGACTTCAATTTGGCCTGTAACATTAAGAGAATAGACAAACATATTACTATGATGTAACTGACCAAAAGACAGACATCCGAAAATGACTCAGATGAAGAGTTATTTATTACTAGTTTCATTTTTAATATATTAATTAGCATGGGTGAGTCAGCTTAGGAGAATTTACTTTAAAAAAAAGGAGTAATTCTTTTTTGATCAAGTCTCTTAAATGATCATATTTTATAATCTGTTGTTCTAATGAAAGGCAAATAAAAACCCATATAAAAATCTACAAGAATAATTTTATCTCTTAATTTAATTAGGAACATCCTGGCTAGACTTTGATCTCTTTTATTTATTTCTCTTAACTATACATAAATAAATTCCACTTACTAGAAGGTTAAATCCATGTTTAAACTTTTGAAAACAGTCAATAAATTCATCGGGAGGTGGAGGTTTTGCCCGCAGAGTTAAAACACCCTCTAAAGAAATAAGGAGGAGGAGGAGTAGATGAGAGCAAATTGTAAAAAAAAACCCAAAAAACAAAGAAACAAAAAAACACCCACAACCAAAACATAAGATGAAAAAAAATTTTAAAGACCACATTTATGTCTGTAAATTTTAATGATCACACCAGATTTATGCTACCTAGGTACCTATCAAATCTCATAGCCTGACTATAACAAATTAAGATGACCCAACATTTGAAATGGATTCCTCTACCATTTAGCACCACCAAATCCTCATTTGATTCCCCTAATTTTTACTGTAGCCCTTCTAAATGGCAGTCATTGTGCTTGTCATTGTGAAATGACATATAAAAAATGTATAACTTATAAGCCCTGGCTCTTCAGGTCCTTAAAATGTAATAGAAGACACGAATGAGATAAATAACAAAGATGTACCAAGTAAGTGCTATTAGAAAGACACTGCAGCTGGTCGGGAGGCAGAGAAATGTATACCTAAGAGATGTTTCATAGGGAAAGCAGCTTTGAAGATGGGATTTGAAAGTTTTGTTCCAGACAGCATAAGCAAAAACATGGGAAAAGGAAAACTGAATGTATATGAAATAACAAACAATAAAGCAAAGAAACATGAGAATGGAAAAGTAGATCAGGTTAGATTGTGAATGACCTTGACTGCCAGAGTGAGTGAGGGGTGGACTTAAGCAACAGAGCATGGACTTAACATGCTTTTTAGCAGAGAATAAAGTGACTACCCCAGTGTTTTAAGGCAACTCTACTCATAGAGTAAAACTAGAGCTTTGAAAACTGCTTAGAAAGCTGGGTATAAATGATAACAGCTTGAAGCACATTCTGTTTATGAAAATGAAAAGGGAAAAAAACTGGATAAAAGAAACACTGAAAAAAATTAAGTTGGTATTGGTTACTAACTATAGAATGGAGTCAATGAGGAATCTGTGGTGTTGAATCTCAGTGATCAAGAGAATAGTATACCCTTCAAAGAATGCAGGAGCACTCAGTGACTTGAGACGCCAGGAAATAATAATACTGAATTTCAGAATATACAAGGTGGGGCAAAAGTAGGTTTTATAGTTGTCAGTATGGGAAACTGAGATTATTCTTGTATTATTATGTATTAATCATTGTCTTATTTTCCACACAAATAACTGTAAACCTACTTCTGGCCCACCCTGTTTAGGGGTGAGGTACTTTCAGATATTCACATCTGGAAGACGAGTCTACAGTTCATGGTTATGATATAGACATGAACTAGAGAAAGATCTGGAAGTCACAAGAAATGAAAGGGATATTTATTTGCTATTCTTTTATATATTTTGTTCCATAATTATAATTTTATATTATTTTGGCACTATTTTAAATAGCTGAACTATAGCATACTAAAAAACTATTTGTATGCTATTTGTATGTGACCTGAATATACTATTTGGAGCTTTGTGATAAAAAAAAAAAAATTCAAACCCACTGACACTTGTATCTGTTTTAATGAGAAAAGTTAATCCTTTTATTTAACAAAATAATGAGGTTCTATATTTACAATAAAATAAATCCAAATATGGAAGAATAGAGCTATAACTTTGCTTCACAGGTATTAATTTTATAATCACTACAAACACACAGCCACTACCTGAACCCCCGTCTGGGATTTAAGTAAAGTACTCTAGAGTCTTTCTTTACTGCAGGCAACGTGGAACCAGTCTGGACCCTTCCCTGGGCTCGTCTTCATCTCTGCCCACAGCTCTGGTGCTCTCCCAGAACCAAAAGAGGGGCCTTGGTTCCCTGCCAGTATAACTGTGCTGAGCTCTTCACAAGGGCAAAACCAGCCTACCACTGAATTCTGATTGGACTTTAGAAGACAAAGAATATCCAACTTACCTCCTGGTCCTTTCCTTTTACCTTTCTTAGTTTTCTTCCTTTTAGAAAGCTCAGAAAATGCTTCAGCTGCTTTTTGGAGTTTTGTTATAAAAAATTCAATGTCATCCAAAATATGGTTTAAGATTTGCTGAAATTAGAAATTATAGAATTAAATATAAAATAAAACTATTTTTGCCTTGGATATAGTCAGTAAAGAAAATTTGGGAAATTATTTTAAAAAAAAAAAAACTTCCTACATGCAAATTTCAAGTTTATCACTAATTCTAAGGATTGAACTAATATGCCTGTGGCCAAAGTGTGACATTTATATTTTTCTTAGCCTAATTTTGCTCTATTTTCAAAACCATGAAGAAAGCATTCACAATATCTATTCAGAACATTAATTATTTTCAATTACTCTAATTTTCTCCTAGTGTTCTCCTACATAAAGTTAGGGGTAAATAATTCTAAGAAATATTTTGTTACACATGCTCTGAGCATCTTTGTTTTTCTAATAAGTGTTTCAATAAAGCACCAAGAATATTATTTCATTGAATTAAAGGTATATAAAATGTGATAACCTAATAAAGACAAAATCTACAATTATAAGCATTAAAAAGAGTTTCTTCATTGTGAAATGAAATTCATAATGAACTATGCTTTCAGGGCTCATCAAATCAATTTTGATTATCACATATAGTATAAATTTTAGTTGACTTTCTCTAGTTTGTGTGAAACTTGACATTCTTCTAATTCAAGACTAGACACTGGTATTAAATGAACTTTTTAGTACAATTAGTAATAGTGTGATGTAAAATTAAATTCCAAACATCAAATTCCTGTTTGTTTCCAAATTGAACATGAATGTAGTATAAAAAGTAATTATATTGACATCATATTTTATGACTATAGCACAGGGCACTGTCATTCTGCAAGTAAATTATTATGGAGAAATAAATATAGCCTTATCTTTTATATAAGAAATTAATATTGACATATCTACTCTTAAAAGGCCATTTAACTTTTACCTTTCAGGTATTATAAAATATTTTCAATAAAGGATAGTAAGACATATTAAAAATACTTCAATTATAAATTATAAACTATGAAAAGACAAAAGCACCTCAAATCGGATCATTCCATTTAAATTCCTTTGTAAGGTAGTTAATATGTTAGATGTACAATAAAATAAATTGTAAATTGTATTTTATTATGTCACTAATTAATGATTTGCATAAAATCTTCTAAATATTGCCAAAAAGGCAAAAAAAAAAAAAAAGTTGAGAAAAATTCAAAGGGCATAGCTACCAGTAGAAAGAGAAAATAGAGTTTCTGCAAAATGTCTTTATTGAATCAACTTCATTTTCCCTGCAAACATTTCTCCTCTTTTAAAATAAAGGCAGTGGTCTACGGGGAGGCTGTGCTTACCACGTCTCGGTCAATCCGGGCCGCCACCATCTCAGGCGTCTCTTCATGCCCATGATACTGCCTCAGCTTCTCAACTAGAGAAAGGAGAATCATAGCTCTTTCAACCTGTTGCTTAAGCAATACCAATTAGGCAATTAGACATTGGCTAGAAAATTGATTAGAAAATCGAAACTCCGTTCGTCATGTACACGGGCATCCTTGCCACTACAGAAGCACGTGGGCAGAGCTGGAGCACTTGCTTCCTACCTTTATGTTGATTGACCTTGTAGTTTCCCCACTAGTCTCCCTCTTCCCTGTATCAGCTGCCTATGAAATCAACCCTGATTCAGCATCCTATAATTCCCACCCAAGAAATATAAACCCACATTTAAGCACCTACGTCGTAAATAGTGGTCAATTAATTCTAATGCGACAGAGCTAGTAATTTTCATATGACTCCAGCATTGTGATTTCAATAGCTTCGGGGGTTCTGAGAGGAAAGTGGCTTTTTAAATTATTATTTTCACTAAACTCAAAACCTACAATGTTGGGCTCATTAATTTTAAGCTATGTGCCTTAAAAGTATGAATACCTATAGAAATTTTCAAATTAAAGAGTAAATTTCTTAAGAGCATGCAAACTGTTAAGTTAGCTCATTTGGCTAAAGTATGATGTTAATCATAAGATCATTATCATGAACTCATTCCTGATAGGAGTAGGTTAAAACTACCACTGACACAGGTACTTGTACAAATATTTCACAGTATTCGAAATGGGGAAAAAAAGGTATCGATGAAACAGGAAAAATGTATCATCACCAATGGAAATACAACTCTTGATATATCATTGTGACTCATGATGTTTGATATAGAGAGCTACAAAAAATATTGAAAATCTGATACTGCTGTCTCTTTTAGGCCTAACTTTTACTATAAATGGAATACGCATTAAAAAAAAAAAACAAGAAAGAAGAAATCCCGTAGAAACATAATTTGTGGCTATTAAGTAGTTTAAGATAATGAGAACTTATATGTATAAAATCTTGCCAGTGAACTGCTATTTTACCTGTGGGTAGCTACTATCTTCCTATAGAATATTACTACAGAAAGCAGCACATTGTACTTGAAATAAAGCTATGAGGAACTCCAGATAAGTGAGATGGGAGGCTGAAGTAAGGGGGAGACGTAGTATTTCTCAGACTTTTTCAGGGTCTGTGGCAACCCCACAGCCACTGTCTCTCTATACTACAAAGATCACTTCTGGCAGTCAGGGGTAGAGCTACCTCATGGATTCAAAGGAATTTTTCAAAATGAGTCAACGAGAGCCTTCAGAGGGAACAGAAAGACATCCTTTTGGGGGCCGTTCCAACTAAAAACTGGCTGGTATTGCTCAGTGGTTAAGCACCGACCTATGAACCAGGAGGTAGAGGTTCAAGTCCCATCAAGGGCACATGCCTGGGTTACGGCTAGATCCCCAGAAGGGGCATGCAGGAAGCAGCCAATCAATAATTCTCATCATTGATGCTTCTATCTCTCCCTCTCCTTTACTCTCTGAAATCAATAAAAATATATTTTAAAACAAAAAACTGGCCTGAATCCAAACAGAAACTCACATAAGTATTGTGTTCTGCTTAGCCTAGTAGTAAATTAGTTCTGTAAACCTGATCTTATATAGATGAAGTTGCCTAGAGTAATTTAGACAAAATCTAATGAGCCCAGGAACTCCTGTGGTTAAATTTTCTTTTTCTTTTAAATTAGGATTTATAGATATTTTTGCAGGTTTATTCTTCCATGAAAACAATAGCAACAACTAAAATATCATAAATACACAAAAAATAGAAAACTATAAACTCCTATTATAAAAAAGGTACCGATGAAACAGGAAATATATATATATATATATATTGAATATATATATAATATATATAAGTATATATATATATTGAATATATATATGTATATATATTAATCAATATATATATATTGATTTCAGAGAGGAAGGAAGAGAAAGAGAGAAACATCAATGATGAGAAAGGATCATTGATCAGCGGCCTCCTGCATGCCCCATATTGGGGATTGAGCCTGAAGCCGGGGCATTGCCCTGACTGGAAATCAATAACTTTCATGTGTGCGTGTGTATGCCTGTGACCGAATGACCAGTCGCTATGACATGCATTAGCCACCAGGGGGCAGATACATAATGCAGGAGCTGCCCGTGGTGGTTATGTGCTCCCACCACCAACCTCCCACAATACCTCTTCCCTGATGGGCCCCCATCACTGGCCAGGCCGAGAGACCCCATCCTTTTAATTGTTAGTAGAGTCAAACTTCCCACCTTTGATTGCATTACAAACACTCTAATCCTAACACCTTATTTATTAAGTGATTGGTCTGAATTCTCACATACAATAATTTTATAGTGTTCTAGCTTAACATTCTTTTATCTAAGATTTAAATTTTTAAAACTAATCTCAAGCTTCAGCTCATAAATTAACCTCAGATTTCAAAAGCAAGAATTATGTCACAACCCCATGTAAATGTTCATTAAGTATCAATTCTTAGGAATACTCACAGTCCCCTTGGTCAGCTGCCCAGGCGGACCAGGCTGCCACCCGACTTCTAACATCCACTTGGGTGACAGTCCCAGGGGGCACAGGGGCAGGAGCTCTGGGTGGAGGCGGTATACCGGGGTCTGCCTTGGAAATCATCCTAAAAACGATGAAAACTGATTGAATTTCTACCAACTCTATTTCTATGACATCAATTTTTACCAACTCTATTTCTATGACATCAGTTCTCTCAGTGGATGGTCTTAGTTCTCTAACCTCAAGAAGATTATGCCAAGTAGCAGAACAGTAAGGATTTCCTAACTTTTTCTTATTACATATATTTATAAATGTATGAAAAATAAAAATTAAAGTTAAATTCGGAAAACTAGGTTCAACTTTTTAAAATTCAGCTGAGAACTAGGTTTGATCTTTTTCTGGTCTCCTGTGATTTGGAGGGGCTGTGGACTGACTGGAGTCCTAATGTCTGTTTGGACTCCCTTGAGCCATCTTCCCGAAATGCCACTCATCCTTCATGGCTCTAGGACGACACAGGTGGCAGAAGCCACATCAGAGACAGACCGGGAACATAGACACAAACTGCTCACATGCCAACAAACCTGGGAGGCAAAGGGGTTGAGATTACAGGTTGTAACCTGTAAACTTCATTGAAAGTAATTCTTATAAATATTTTAGAGGGGAAAAAAAACTTAAAGACAAATCAATTCTGACCCTTAATTCCTGTCACTGTTTTTACCTCAGGGCATCAGGCCGCCTCTTCTGCTTCCCTCCTTTGCTGTCGCTGATTGCACTTTCAATATCTTCAGTAATTAGGTTTGCCTGCAATGAAAGACAAGTTACCTCAGAGGTTATAGATGTTCTTGTCTTGATATGCAGGTTAAAACAGAAAAAGACGTTATGTTCTCTACCTGAATCAATGAGTATATTGATGCAAAATAAAAGTGGGTGTTTGTTTGTTTTTTAATCTGCTTTCAAAGCACACACTTGCTTTTGATGGTGAACTTTATAATGACAAGAGCTAAAAACTGAAGGAATTTTAAAATAGTGTTTAAATTTTAAAGATATTGATTCCTTTAGTTTAAGAACAACTATTCTTGCATAACGACAAATAGAAAAAGAACTTGCCTATGCTAAAAGTATAATCATATGCTAAAAATGTAACTAAAATAAAGCCCTAGCTGCTTTGGCTCAGTGGATAGAGCATCAGCCCATGGACCGAGGGGTCCTCAGTTTGATTCCAGTCTAGGGCAGATACCTTGGTTGCAGGCTCCATCCCCAGTCCTTGGCTGGACCCCATGCAGGAGGCAACCAATTGATGTGTTTCACATCAATGTTTCTCTTTTTTCTATCTCTCCCCCCTTCTTCCACTCTTTCTAAAAATCAATGGAAAATTATCCTTGGGTAAGGATTAACAAAAAATAACAAAAAGGAAAGTATAACTAGGTAAACATCTTCCTGAGAAGAAATGAAGGTGTTAGAAGCAAACATGTATGGAGTTCCTTCCCTTCTCATCCTCAGTATCCACTGGGCACCCATCCGCCCAATGGGACAAGAGCACTGTCCCAGCAGAGCTGCTCTCAGTGTAGAGCAAAGCCGCTATAATCACAGAGGACCCCGATACCAGGTTGTATCCTTTTTGATAACCACTTTATTTTATCTTTTGAGGTAAAAATTAATATCCTCTAAACAATTAACTTCTCCAACAAGAACATTTTATTCCATTTTCTTGGGAATTAATGTGAGATTAGCTGTAAAGAAGTTTATTTTGTTTGACTGTTAAGTTGATTTATAGCCAATGATTATTATTGTGTATTAGACTCTTGCTGGGGTGTATCCATCTCCGATTTTTGTTCCTGCTTATTCTCTATAATTATGTATGTTTTTCTCAAATATGTATATAGAAAATATCCTTTTGCCATAAGCACAGGTAATCATAAAATTATAGAGCTAAAGGGACACTTAAAGATTATCTAACCTGTTTTTCTTGCTTTATAATGAAGGAAACTAAGGAATACTCCTTTGATGGTGTGGTCAGGGTCACATTGCTAGTTAACTGAGAGTGCTCAAGCAACCCAGTCCAGTGTTATTTTCGAAAGAACATCCTACTTTCAGGAAGACACTATAAGCACCATGCCAAAGGCGTTCTGTTATGTGGGAGATTAAAACTAAAGATGCCTAGAAACCTGAACTTCCCGTATGGGGTGATTTCTAAGAATAATTTTACTACAGATGTGGGCAGGAACACTGTAAAAGTCCCATAATAAAGAAAGTTTAAAGTTCAAAAGTGATATTGAAAGGTGATCCATATAAAAGAAACCACATCATATTTCATTGTATTAATATTTTCAAGAGTGCCAGAGGAAAAAGTCTCATATGTTGAATATGGCACCAGTGAGTAAATGCATTTAGCTACAAAGTGGTACTTGAGCTTATAATTAGGACACACAGTGTTCAGTACATAGTTTCAAACCCATCGATATCACATCCCTATCAAATAAAGCAAGCCCTTTATTCCCAAAACTGAAATTCAGAAACATTAGTGAAATCCAACACAATAACTCAGTTTCCAGAGGGGCTTCTGGAACAATGAGGCAAACACCAGGTGTAAAATGTCTTTTAGTTTAGTCTTCTGTTTTTAAAATGTTTAAATTAACTTTCACTAGGTTTTCAGAGCTAAATAATCACTTTAATACTTACTGATTTAAATCCAACCTTGCAGAATTTTTAATATACTTTATGACTTTCCAAAGGCACTATACAAAAATCTGATAAAGCATTTCATATAGAAATTACCTAAATGCCACAGTTCTTTTAAGGTTTTTAGAAAGTCATCCATGACATCAATTGAAATAAGAGTAAAATTATAAAATATACTACTTCCAGTCAATCTTAATTTATCAATGTCATTATATTTTAATGTCAAAGAAGTATAGAAAATATAAAGTGTCACTTTATGCCAATCTCTCAGCATTTCTTTATAAGACCAGCATTTCTTATATTTTATAATATACAATGATGCATCACTGCTTTGAAAAAGTACCAATCAACTCAACCCAAAATGATTTCCCTTTTCGAGAAATCAATTCATGAAATAAAGATATTTAAGGCTCAGGATAGCTTGTAATGTCCAATAGATCATCACAAATATAATTGTTTGAAAAGTAGAGCGCACTGTGAAATACAAATCTTCAGGATATAGTTTGCTATTACTGATAACTACACTCAACTATTTTCACATTACCACTAGGGATTACAAATCTTGAGCAATTATTCAAATCACATAATTAAATGGGAAACTTTAAATCAATATCCTAGAAAACATCTTGTAATAATCCATGCTTTGTTGGTGTTTAATAAAACAATATTGTGTGATTATTTATTGCCCATTAAAGCATGATTTCTGTAGAATTAATGTTTAATTATAAGTCCAAGTCATTCAATGAAGAATTTAATATATTATCTATAGTTTTTAATAAATAGAATGCATCTGATTTTTTAAATACCATTCTATCTCCTATTAATTTGCCTGGGAACCATAAGGAAGACACTAAAGCATTTGTTTTCCTCACAATTATAAGAAACTAAACATCTAGCACTCACAAGCCACTTGATTGACATATATAATTCAAAAGCTGTCAGAACATCTGCGTAAAGGGAAAGAAAGTGCACGGTTCTTTTACCTTAATCTCATCACACTGGAAAAGATGAAGATCCGGCTTGTTCTGAGTTGGCTCTTTGCACACCAGAGCAAGAATTGAGTCATAGTTACAGGAGTGCATCACAGCTTGGCAGTGCTGGATTGTACTTAAAGGGAAATTCTCCAATTCATTCTATAAAGCAAAAATAGAATTTGCCTTAACTTTTTACTGTATATATAAAATTTATTGTATGTATAAAATCTAGGCATTTACAGATAATTTTTGCAGTGAACAAATCCTATTGACACTGAATATCAGTAACACCTGTAGATACGGAGGATGAGGAGGTCAGGCCGGGCTGGATAATGGGTGGGTGAAAGAGCAACAAAAATGGAGATATTTAGTAGAGAAATGCAGCTATGCTCTCAATAAACAGAATATTGAATTTAGCATTCCTGATCTCAGATTATAAGGTAGAGATGATACCTTTAACAGGAAAAAAATAAGTAAACTGAGGACTCTTTCCAAAATAATTCACCATCTCACATGGCATTCTTTTCCCTCTGACTATGTAATGTCAGAATATTTTTTAACTTGAACACTCTATAGTCAGATGTACAAATATGCATACATACATACATATATATACACACATATATACATATAAATTTTAGGATAAGAATAATTTATCATTTGTATATTTTCAGTGAATATCTCAAATGCAAAAATTCATATATAAATAGAATCTATCCAAAAATATAAAACAGGATCAGAAGGATCTCTGTAAGAAATACATTCTGCAAAATGATTAAGGTATTTGGTGTATAAGAGTGAATAGTCTGTAAAATTTAAATCATCACGCAAATAAAATACCAACACATTAAATAATTTCAGTACTTCTTAACATAAATGAACTTTCTGCTCACAATTAGAATCCTATACTTAAAGAGATATTTAAGGTGATTATCCTGACACTAACGGCTTTACACAGATTGTGAGTGGTGTCAGGATATAATTGATGGGAGAAATTGTGATTTTTTTAACATAAAATACAATATCCCTCATAACTAGAACATACACACACACAAAAAAAAACAACAAAAAAAAACACCTTTTTTATGAATATCCATATATATAGATCACACCATAAATTTATGCTAGGTCCTAACCCGAAATACAGGAAATGTGAAAGAAATGCAGGTTCCATTAAAATAGAATGTAATGTCTAAGCCATACCAGAAAGATAATACATGTTCTCTCTTTCCTGAAGGAAACTAAATTAAATATCCTTTCTCTATAATTACTTGAAACTATGAGGATCAGAGAAGCTGTACACTTTACAGTATGCAATGGGTGAGATGACAGGGCACATTCTACTCCCACTCCTATCAGAATATTCTAATATGATCACAACAGTTATTTTCCTTATCTCAGGAGCTCAAATGTCATTAGATGACAGGGCTCAGAAAAGTCCTCTTTTAAAAGCACCAGCTTCTTACCTGCCAGCGCTTGTGTGAAAAAGGTGCCTCCTGTGGATCTGATGAAAAGTTGTTACATTCACAACCTTTTCATCCCAATTCACTCATTTAACAGCATGTAGTTCAGCCTAACATGTAATTAATCTATGCCATAAAGTATTGTGCCTCACTGGGGCCTTATTTTAGATTGTGTATTTTTTCCTCCCTTCTTCCATCTTATCATTTGTGATTTAAATTAAAAAAAAAAAAGAGTACACCTCTAACTCTAGTTTAAAAAACTGATTTTGCATAAATAATGCACATATAGCATTTTTTAAAAATCATTAACAAACATATTTTATTTGGTCAAACTTTCACACAAATCTGCAAACAATCAGATCTAATTGTAAGCATAAATATTTGTACAATTTTCTTTAAATTAAAACAGTACAAACATTACAAACTTGCCTTTGATTCTAAATCAATCAGGCTCACAGCTCTGTCATCCACTTGAAGAATCATATCTTGAGTCCACACTTTGCCCTTGGCATCGAGCAATTTCAGCTTCCTTATCCCATCATCAACAGTTATCATAGCATCTTTCCGATCCAGAACAAAGGTAGTCAAGTGCTTATGATTGGCAAAAAGAAAAAAAAATATTTGTAACACACACAGTCTCTTAGTACACATTTGCCGAAAAAGAGCCAGGTTAACCTAATTAAAGTCAACTAGCAAAGAGGTGAGGGACAAACTGATTACTCAAGAACTTCATGGTTATTTTACTAAGATAATAAAGTTAAAAATGTTTGGAAGAATAGAGGAAATTATGCCTTGAATCATTTAAATAGCTAAATCTGTTTAATATTGAGCAATGTGAAGCTACATAAACATGTCACAGAAACAAATTCTAAACAGCCTAAATAACATTATCTTAAAACCACCTCGCCCATTCTATTCCATGTTGTTATCTGAATGCTGGACAGCGGGCAAGCTGCATGGCAGCTTGAAATCTATACACGCATAACTGAGAACAGCCTCAGCAATGCTAGTCTATAATGACGGTCAAACTTTCATCCTACTAAAACCTCTTAATTAAACAAGGTTGAAATAGGCAGAAAATTAAAAATAAGAGCAATTTTAAAATCACTTCCCCCCCTCATACACTATTGGTGGGATTATAAATTGGCGTGGCCACTATATAAAACAGTGGGGAGGTTCCTCAAAATTAAGAATGGAATTACATAAGATCTAGATCTTCTACTTCTGGGTATTCACCTGAAGCTATAAAAACACTAATTCAAAAAGATACGTGTACTCCTATGTTTACTACAGCCAAAATTTACAATAGTCAAAATATGGAAATAACTAGTGAACACAGACAGATGAATAAATGAGATAAACCTTTACATATAGATATGCATAGAATGTGTGTATACATATACATAACACACACACACACACGATACAATACTACTTCACCATAAAAGAAGTTGAAACACTGCCACTGCGACATCATGGATAGACCTTGAATGTATTGTGCTCAGTGAAATTAATCAGCCAGAAAAGGACAAAATGGTATGACTTCACTCACATGTAGAATGTAGAGCACAAAAGAAACAAACAAAACAAAACAAGAACAAACCCATAGATACGGGAAACAAATTGGTGGTTACCAGAGGCCAGGGGGTGGGAGGAGGGTGAAATGTATGGTGCCAAAGGGAAGCTAGACTTTTGGTGGTGAGTCCGATGTAGTGTATACAGATGTCAGATTATAATGCTGTATACCTGAAACTTATATTATTAACCACTTATCTCAACTTAAAAAAATAAAATTTACTTCCCTACTTAAATATTTTCTACTATATGCAAAGGACACCTAGAGTCTAATTAAGAGCAAATATCTTCCAAGATAACAGAGGAAAAAATAAAAACTAAAAACACTGCTTAAGTAGATCTAGTAATGACTTGTGATAAAAATAAAACTATCAAAGGCTTAATTCTAAAAAAAATTAATTATCTAATATAAAATAGAAGTCTGTCCTGTCTTTAACAGAAATTGGGCTGACAATGATGAGTAGCAGTTTTAATTTATTCTATATGAAAATAGACACCAGACTAACAAAATACTTTTACACTTAACATCTATTTTCCAAAACTCTAAAAGAAATCAACATAATATAGAATACATCACATAAATAAAATAAGACACAATTTTATTGGTAGTAAAAGAACTCTTAAAGGTTCATTCTAAAATTTAGCAAATGTCAAAAGCATCTTACTTCAACACGGTATTGAGATATATCTGACACACTGCTGATACTGTCACGTGCATAATTCTTCCTCTGTTCTGAAAGAGAAGTTTAAAAGATGTTATTTACCCACTAAGGCTGAAGTTCATATGACAGTATCTTGTAGCCATCTCTAAAACCAGTCTATCTCACATATAAATACAGTAGTTGACAAGTCACCACTGGGTCTTATCTCTGAAAACACTCATACTTCACATTAATTGAAAAAAACTACCAGCAAGTTTAAATGAAATGCGTGAACAATTCTGCCCTATATAGATTTTCACAATCCCAAAGGCTAACAAGATTATTAAGATTGTAAAAACACAAGGTATTTTATCTAAAGGTTTTATTGATCAGGGACCTACTACTTGAGAAAAGAATGAAAATGGTTTGTAAATTTTATCTGTTAGTACACTGAGAACAAAAGAGAACTATAAATACTGTCATAGATACTGTATTATATGAGTTAGACTATCAAAATAATATGCACTGCAAGAAACATCTCCTTTCACAATATCCAAACTATGGAGAGTGTTAGAGGAGATTCAAAACATAATCCAATCATATTGATTGCCATTAAACTTTAATAATTTTCACACATCCACAGACACAAAGTGATACTTAGACTTGTAGATATAAGCCGTTAGAGAAAATAAGAAGTCAGGTAGAAAATTACTGCACCAACTATTTTAAAAACAACAATAAACCTTTAATTTTCTTTTGTAAAATGCTGCAAAACCAAAATAAAATATAAAATGCATGGAGGCAATATTTTGCATTTGTTACTTTCCAATCAAGGAAGTTGCTTATTTGTAAATTCAAAGTTGCCTATTTCTTCTAAAGCATAAGGCTCTGATTTTAAAAATAACAAACACAACTCTAAATGGGAACCAGATTTGTGACTATAGCCTTGGCTCTGTCACTAAGTAGGGGACTAAACTTGGACAAGACACTTAACTCTGGGGCTCAGCACCCTTATTTTAAAATAAAAGAGTTAAACAAGATCAAACCATAATACTCCTCCAGTATCAAACTTAACACACACACACACACACACACACACACACACACACACCACACACACACACACACACACACACACACACTCACTCACTCACTCACTCACTCACACACACACACACACACTCCTTAGCTTTCCTAATAACTACATTTTTTTGGAATATAAACATGTTTATTTCAGTTACTATAGAAACCTTTAGCTCTTCCTAACAATAGAAGTTGAAAGTTCTGCTAAACATAAAAGCAAATCAAATACAAAAATATAAAGCACATATATAAACTCAGAATGGTAACTTGTGGGATTACTTAAGAACTTCAATAAATTGTTTCCTAATGCGCATGAAATTAATTATCTTTTCATTTATATTTGCCTTAAAACTGAAATGAAAATATTGATATGCCTTATATTTTATCACTAACATTATTCCAATATATTCTATTTTTGCTTTTGCAGCATTGAAGTTACTTAATAAAAACACACACACACTACAAAATTCAGTATCTGCTACCTTTCTTTTTTTGTTTGGCTGATGACCTGAAGAAGTATGATCCATCTGGTCCTACCAAAGTAATGTGATCAAAAAGAAAGATCTGGTTTCACCTTAAATTTTCTATTTCAATATGACAAAACATAAACCTTCACTTACATGACTATATTCTACATATTTTTAAAATATTATTTGTTTTAAAAACAAATATTATTTTTCTGATTGTTAGTTAAAGATTAATCAATGTGAGATATTAACAAATGGAAAATTGTTGGAATTATAACTTTTGAAATACAATATGCAACTCAAGGACATATCTAAAAAAGAACTTCTAGAAATAATCACTATTCCAGAATCAGTGGCTGGTCATCTTCAAAGACAACTGTGTATGGCAGACTCAAAACATGAAGGCAGTTCTATTTCCTTTGCTGTAACCTAAGCACAGGAAATGGCAATGGTTGCCATGGTATCAGGTTATGATATGGTAGCCCTAGGATGCTCATTACATGATAGGCAAACAGTTTAAGGTAAAAATACTGTATTTTTTGTAATTAAGTATTCTCATTATGAAGTAGTAAAATTTGTTTCCCCAAATTTCCTAACACAAATTTTCTCAGTCTCACAGAAACATACTTTATAGAAACAGAAAACTGACTAGCTGGCAGCATTTGTAAATAGTATGATGTTAACTGAACATTCTGATTGTCTAGAAGATATGGTGCCATTTCCAATATTCCACATTAAGAAACCAATTTAGGAATTCAAAGGCTGTCTTCTCTCTGATATCATACAATAAATAAGATGTACGCGTTATGAGAAAAATACCCCAAAAATGTAGAAATGCCATTAAACAGATTTATAAATAAATAAGTAGTTTCGCCAAAACCACTTTGGCTCAGTAGACAGAGCGTCAACCTGTGGACTGAAAGGTCCCGGGTTTGATTCCGGTCAAAGGCATGTACCTTGCTTGAGGGCACATTCCCAGTGGGAGGTGTGCAGGAGGCAGCTGATCGATGTTACTCTCTCATCGATGTTTTTAGCTCTCTAATCCCTCTCCCTTCCTCTCTGTAAAAAATCAATAAAATAAATCTTTAAAAATAAATAAGTAAGTAGTTTCAATGATTTAAGTCAATAAATAAATGGTTAGCATTAACATTTTAATGGGAAATTTTTGAAAGAAGGCTTTGAAAGACAATTACATTTCTTTTTTATGAGAATCATCTGTACTCTGAAGTACAGTTGTAAATAGTAATTATGCTCCTAAGCTGAATATCTCACCAAAAGCCTTAAAAGTGTGAAAATCCTAAATTAAGCCTCAATGATAACTCAAGATAAAGAATCCAATGACATCTACCACTTTCTCTAAAAAAGATTCCCAACTCTGGCTTCACATTAAAATAAACTTTAAAAAATACTGCTGAGACCCCACTGTCTAATGTTTCCAGTGAAATTGGCCTGGGGTGCAGTCTGGGCACTGAGATTTATAAAAGCCCAGGCAATTTTTATGTGAAGCCAAGGGTGAAACACCATCGCTTCAGAATCTGTGCAAATGCCAATTCATCTACTCTATCTTCTCTCGTTAAAGTGATGGGTTGTCTTTTCAAATTAATAGTGTAAATCATGGTCAAGTAGCGTGTTAAATAATAACTATGAATCTGGCAGTAGAGTTTTGGCTTCTTAGTGTTATGAGCTGCTCAACTTCCAATCTAAGACCAGGTCTCTCAGTCTCTGTCGCTCTCTGAATCAATTAGTACCAGGAATAAACTTCACTTGATCGTACTACCCCCGGTTGTGTGTCACTGTTTTCCCCAATAGCTTTTATCCAATGGATCAGAATATGCAAACCCAAAGACATGAAATTGGGTGAACTGAGTAATCGAGGATGAAAATTCTTTACATATCATTTTAACATTACTGAATTGATACGCTGCAATAAAAATTGATATTCAACTTCCAGATCAGGAACATTAAATTAGCTTCCAATGGACTTTGGGTGATTATGACATGTGTCAATGTAGGCTCATCAACTGTAACAAATGTACCACTCTGGTGGGGAATGTTGAAAGTGGAGGAGGTGCCGAAGCCGGTTTGGCTCAAAGGATAGAGTGTCTGCCTGCGGACCGAAAGGTCCCAGGTTCGATTCCAGTCAAGGGCATGTACCTTGGTTGCGGGCACATTTCCGATGGGGGGTGTGCAGGAGGCAGCTGGTCGATGTATCTCTCTCATCGATGTTTCTATCTCTCTATCTCTCTCCCTTCCTCTCTGTGAAAAATCAATAAAAATATAAAAAAATTAAAAAAAGAAAGTGGAGGAGGTTATTTAGTATATGCAAGGGGGTATATGCAAAACCTCCGTATCTTTCCCTCAATTTTGCTGTGAAACCTAAAACTGCTCTTTAAAAAATAGTCTTACTAAAAAATCAGATTTTATTTAATTTTTCAATTAGTACAATGATAACAATATGCAATGCCCAGTACTCCGACCTAATAACTTTAGGCGTATTGTTAGGGTGGGGGGCAAAGTAGGTTTACAGTTGTATGTGAAACACAAAGTTTATTCTTGTAATATCATTCATTAATTATTGTATTATTTCCCTTATGAACAACTGTAAACCTCCTTTTGCCCTGTATTTTTCTCTGGGGGGAAAAAAAACGCACAAAGAATTGCTTACAAAGTAAGGATTTGGAAATTAAAAAGGGGAAAAATTAACATAAAAGCAGCTGCTGAGTATTTTTCCTCTTTAAATAAGACAAGGAACTACAGCTCATATTACATTGCATTAAAAGACTCTCAACCACCAGTGAAGGAGACTTCCTTTGCTGCTATCTTAGTGTGTCGTTTCCACCAGGGGAGGCATTGAATGGGAGTCAGTGAGGAGGATGAGTAGCAAGGACAAGCTCTCACTATCCGGGCAGCTATCTTCACTGACGGACAAATCAGTATCTGAACCAAGACACTGCTCTGAGAAACAAGCAAGGTCAACTTACAAAATCACATTATTTAAGAATTTTACTTGCCCGCTCAGCAAACTGTTAAAAGAGCTTATCCCATGAGGAGAAAGGAAGCTTCAAGATGTTCAGATACGTGGGGGGAATTGCCAACTATCCTTGTGAGTCACATGCTGGCACGCTCTGTGAGCTGGGTGTTGACTCTACCATTGCCCAACTTCCTGGGAATAAAGAATCCTGGGCATTTTTCTTCTTAAGAATTTTTTTAAAAAAATTTGTTTATAAATATGTTGAAATATTTTCTCCATGTAAAATAATTAAAATGTATAGTTGTAAATGATAAGGATAGAGAAGAGAGAAATGGATTTTAATTCTTCAGTGCCACTTAAATAAGAGGTCATCTGGGCTTCAGTTCTGACAATTAAATAGAATGTCTCTAAACCAAGCTCAGGAGAATGAGAGGGACAGAAAGAGAAAGTAGATATCTGTTAGTTAAAGAGACATAATCAGAAATTTTACTGAACACAGTGAGGCAAACACTGTAAAAATACAGTGAAGTCTGTAGTCAAGTCAATTACACAAAAACTGTGCAGTTCATAGGTTACACAACTCAAGTCTATGAGACTTGAGTTTTCTGGAAATAGGATGAATATGACTTTAAGCAGCAGATTACTTATGGTAAATGGCCACTTTCCAAATTCAGCAATTCTAATTTAAAGGGAAGTTACTTTACTAGGAAGTTCAGTTATTCAGAACATTAAATAATTCCTCTGAATATCATATGTGTCACAATGTCTATACAAGTTGTGAGTTCTAATGTATAACTTTAATGGGCTAGACTCAATTCCTCACTCAGAATTTATTTACTAATAGGAATTCCCTTCTAGTTCCTCACCCTATGCATATTTAAAGTAATGTTGCTAGCAGCAGGCAAGTTAACAACAGGGGAAAGTGACAGACTCAGGACCCAACCACATGGAAGAAGTGGCCCCGAGTAATCAAAAGTGAAAAGATTCTGCATTTGGTGGAAAGGTAGGAATGTGGCCTTCAAACACATCACATTGCGTAAGTCAGTGGGCACATCTATGCCCGAGTCACTGACCAGTCACAGGGTTCACACCCTGAAGAGGAGGAATGTTTAATACATTTTACAAGTATTTCCCCATAAAAACAATTTTTATGTTTTAGTGCTTAAAGACTTTGACATAGTACCCAGAAAAAAATATATATAACAATTTTCATTACTGGATAACAGTAGCCAAATTATATGTTACTATCAGAAGTGGGAAAGAAAAAAATTAACTTCATCTTCCAAAGCAAAAAAGTCCTTATGTTGTCAGGGATGTCAGCGATGCAGAACTTCTCACATACTGGTTTTGACATTTCTTGTATAATAGTGAAGAAATGGCAAATTAGGGTTGCTAAAACTGCAGCATATTTTAACTGTTTTTCTAAAACTAAAGGAAGTAATTTTGCTGTCATAATTGTGTTACTCGATCCTATCTATTAAAAGCTTAATATGCAAATTGACCATCACTCCAATACACAATATGGCCGCCCCCATGTGGTCAAAGATGGCTGCCCCCACGTAGACACAATATGGCCATCACAAGATGGCCAACAGGGGAGGGCAGTTAGGGGCAATCAGGCCGGCAGGGGAGCCGTTAGTTGTCAATCAGGCTAGCAGGGGAACAGTTAGGTGTTGATCAGGTTGCAGGGGAGTGGTTAGGAGGTGATCAGGCTGGCAAGCAGAGCGGTTAGGGGCAATCAGGAAGGCAGAGGAGCAGTTGGGAGCCAGCAGTCCTAAAGTGTGAGAGAGATGTCTGACTGCCCGTTTAGGCCCAATCCCACCAGGGTCCCAGATTGGAGATGGTGTAGACTAAGCTGAGGGACACACATACCCGTGCACGAATTTCGTGCACTGGCACTCTAGTATAGTTACAGGTATATAAAATGAGGAACAGAAGCTTTAAAATATATCACTAAGAGTAAAAAAAAATTTTTTTTTCTTAATATTTTTTTATTGATTTCAGAGAAAGGGAGAGGGAGAGAGAGAAATATCAATGAGAAACACTGATTGGCTGCCTCCTGCACACCCCCAACTGGGGATTGAGCCCACAACCAGGACACGTGCCCTGACCTGGAATAGAGACCTTCTGATGCATGGGAGTATGCTCAACAACTGAGCCACACTGGCCAGCCTGAAAATTACCTCTTGATCCTATCAGAGTATCACTGTGATTAGATGCATAGCATCATTTAAATTTATTCAAGTATTACATTTGAGGGCCTTGCTTCATCTGAAGACTCAGGACTAAAAGTGACTCTCCTATACCAATCCCCACTGCTTTATGATAGGCTCATTACTTCTATTTTCTCATATAAACTTATCACAATATTATTATTATTATTATTATTATTATTATACTTTATAGATGAGAAAACCGGGCCATAGGTTAAGTCATTTGCTCACAATGGCAGTCCTTTGGTAGCATGCCATCCCTTTGCATCAAAAACCCATGCTGCCTCTCTGGTCATGTCACTAACATTGTGGTGTCAGGTTTGGAAACTGTCTTCATGAAAAAAGCAAGCTACATGAAACTCTTGATACAGCATCTAGCCTGTGGTCAGTGTGTAAAAAACAGCAGCCCTTCATGTAAAACTCATGTTCCATTTCTCAATGTATAATTTGAGTCCTAAAGTGTAGTCACTGACTACAGAGGCAGAAAAAGAATCCCAAAAATCTTAGAATTGTTCATTATCATAGCAAACACATTATAGATCTAGATAATGTTAAAAAGATGCAAATTTAGAAAATGCTGTTGGTTCCCAGATACTAATAATGATAAATCAATAATAATAAGAGCAAATACATAATGTTTTCTACTAGCAAGGCATTGTTAAGCATTTTACATGTAGTAACTTATTTAATTCTCCTATCAACCTTCTGAGATAGCCCCAGTATATCAACAAGCAAAAATGAGGTACAGACAGGCAAAGCAATTTGCCCAAGATCATTCAGCTAATAAATGCTTAGAAATGGAACCCAAGAAGTCTGATTCCAGAGTCTTCGCCATTAACCACAATCCTATTCTGATTCTTTATTATTATACAATATTAAAAGGCCATAAAGACTCTGTAAAAACAAATGCCTTCCTAAACATATGTAGTCCTTAACTGCTTTTCAATAATGCCTTTTATAATTGAAGTTAAAACACATTACTTATAATGTGAGACTATGTAAAAAACAAAAGATTAAAAAAAAACTGCAATGGAAGTTACAGATGCAGAATGAAATATATAAATGTCACTGGTCATAGTGTAACACTACCCAAAAAGTTCAAGGAATACAAGGAAGGAGTTCTGTCTACCTACTGTCATCAACTGGATCAATCATGAAGATCAACAAGCATATCATAAGCAATTAAGTCAGAAACTCCACCTAAAGCATTGGTGCCATGCAAAAGGTTCCTTAGAAAGCATCAAAATGTTCTAAATTTTATGCTAGCCAGCAGAGGTCACAGCTTTGGTAGTATCTGTAAGAACTTTTTAAAATAATTCTTATCTATCACTACTTCATTCCAAAGAATACAGAAAAAAAGCATGGGTTCAAAGTATGACTCTGAAATGTTCATTTGTAGAAAAATGAGGGGCCAGAAATAGAATTATACCCATTATCAAATAACTAAACATACCATAAAGAGCCTTTGCACTTGTTTTTGAACTTTGTTCTCTGTCCATCTGGGAAAAGGTGGGTGGTGATCCGTAGCCACTGTAATAAAAAAAATGGTCATTGTGCTGGGTTAAAGTCCAAAGTCAGTCATAAAAATTCAAAAATGTCAATAAAAATTCCAAAGCACCATCATCACCATGTGCTTTAAACAAACATGCTGAACTTATGCTAACTAGATTTGCCAAAATGAGGCGGGTCCTGTTCTGCGAAATGGTCAGGAAATAGAAACTGGTGCAAATCACACCTCCTCTCCGATGCCAAGGCGAAACTATACCCAAGAAAGTTCACCAAGGTTGAAAGTTCTTAGAAGAGTTTAAGTTTGCCATACCGAGCAGTAATCCAGTTATAAAAAGCTCTCAAAGACTCCAGCTGTAATGGAATAATCCCTATTTTCACAAATACTTAAATGCAATTAACCAAAATAACACTTTATCATTAAATTTGATCAGCTTTATCTTAAAACTAGCCTCCTCCTCCTAATACATTATATGAAGCAAACATAATATATTTAAATTGCTTTTCTCTATTTATTCAGTAAACATTTATTAAGTCCTACGCTAGAAGAATAAGTGGTATAGGGGATAGGGAAAAAGGTTACTGTTAGTGAAACAAGTAAAAGAGTTACGATAGAAAGTAATATCTGGGTAAAACTAATATCTAACACACGTAGGATCACAGAAAGGCTAACATCTTTATCAGGATGCCCAAGAATTTACAGCCAGGTTGACATTGAAGCAGAGTAAACGAATGGGAAGGAGCTCTTCAAACAAGTGGAGAATTGAGTGAGGAAAAGGCATCTGGACCCGGCTTCAAGAACAAGCATGGTGCCTGAGGGAAAATGCATCTAATGCGATGTCCCTCGTCAGACAATGGCGCAAGGAGTAGAGAAGGCAAATAGATGGCTTAATAATTAAATTTTTATTTCTAGGTATAATAAATACATTTACACAAGGAAGTGACATGATCCAGTTTTTTAAGACCATTCAGAAACTAATGGCAAGGGGACAGGATAGAAAGGTGCTATGAAAATTCAGATAGGAGATAATGGCCATAGACAGGGCTAAAATAGAAGGAAGGGAGGGAAACAAGGGTGCTTTAATAGAAGAAATTATTATAAATTCATGATTAATGGGATATTCATTGTAAGAAAACAGAATGGAAAAAAAACACCCAAAGGGGTGGCCAAGCTTTCCCTGATGTACAAGACAAGATGGTAGCTGACATACGGGGTGTTTCTTACTGGTCAAAAGTAAAGAGATTTGCAATAATCTTTGTAGAAAGAAAGGGAGAAGCATAACTCTTTACAATGTGAATAATCTGGTTTTGAAAAATGATGAGCAAACTATATACCACCATGGCCAATACAAAACAACAATATTAACCACAATATGTAAGGCAATGCCACTTAAGTCGGAGTGGCGATCTCAAGTTGTACCTGGAGCCACAAGGATTGTTTTGTGTGGCTGATCTATTTTTTGTTTTGTTTTACACAATGGTTAATATCTTTGTAAACTGGATTAGATAACATTTAAATCTCCTCAAATGCCAGTATCTTAGAAGAACATTAATAAATTTCTCCAGAGAAACAGAAGCTCTGAAGTAGAGTATATACTCAGCTACAGGAGTATATACCAGAACAAAAACATCTTATATGAAATCAGTACCCCTGGAGTTGATATTACATAAGCTTCTTTTCTTATCAGAAACAGCAAACATATGTTAGTGTCACAAAGACATTATATGTTAAGGAGGAATGAACTACATAAAGAAATAAACTAACATTTTCATTAAAAAGATACAACAAATCAGATTTAAACAACAAATTAAATATAAACCTTCCGACTTACTTCATTTGAGATGCATACATTCCGAAACCACTGGGATGATTAGAAATATGACCATTCATCGTGGCTTTCGATCATGTGTTCTGCAAAATGAAAGGTACAAAGACTGAAGGCAATAAAAGGAGCATGACACCTCAGCTTCAAAGTTAACCATTCAACAAATATCTGTCATTGCCAGGGTGATGCTGGGAATATAAACACAAATATCTCCACCCTCAAGGAGCTCAGGCACAAGAAGTACGAATGGACATATAAACAAAGATCCGATTAACATTTAACATTAATATACTACAATTGTTAGCAAATTTAGGCAAGGGAAAAAAATCACACTCATAATCAACTGTCAGCTTCATGAAGTTATAGCATCTATTGTTTTATTATAAACTAGTATAGGTTAATTCAATTTAAATAACTTGAGAAATATAGAAAAGAATAAAAACCATAAAAGTGAAAAGGGGGAAAAATATCTTCCTGAGTCCTATCATATAAAGATAATTATGTCACAGTCCCATCAGTTTCCTTCCACTCTTTTTCCCTGCATTTAATTTTCTTTTCTTCATCCCTCCTTCTCTTCCTTCCTCCATAGCACATTGGACAATTTCTTATACATACACTCTTGAACACATGTTTTTTTACAAGATGTGTTCATTTAAACATTCCTTTTACTTTTCACACGAAAACAATTTTAAAAATTAGTACCAGATTATTTAACTTCAGAAATAATTTTTTAGCCTGTTTCACAAATGGAACACATTTTCTTCAAACAAGATGAGTAAGTAAAACTTCCTCACTGCCAAATCCAATGGCCTTGGCTTTTTTCCTCCGAGACAATCCCACTAGACCTGATTTATTTCAATTCACTCCTGGATACTTGGTATTCCCTGGGTTGTGTGGCACTAAATCATTTTGGACATTGTCTTATTTTCCTGACTTTCATATATAGAGTAGGACAAAGTAGGTTTATAGCCTGAGTACACAAAACACAAAGTTTATTCTTATATTACTATTATTTTTTTAAATATATTTTATTGATTTTTTTACAGAGAGGAAGAGAGAGGGAGAGAGAGCTAGAAACATCCATGAGAGAGAATCATCGATCAGCTACCTCTTGCATACCCCTTACTGGGGATGTACTCACAACCAAGGTACATGCCCTTGACCGGAATCGAACCTGGAACCTTTCAGTCCGCAGGCCGACGCTCTATCCACTGAGCCAAACCGGTTTCAGCTCTTGTATTATTATTTAATAATTACTGTATTATTTTCCATATGACTAACTATAAACCTACTTTTGCCACATCCTATTATTCTGTCTTCTCCATAAAGGAGAGGTAGGTAGGACATATCCCAGCTTTCTTATAAGATACTGGCATAGGGAGTAGGAGCATTAACAACTACCTAGTGACAACTGTGTGCCGGGTACTAGCAAGGTAAACAGAACAGACATAATCCCAGCTTTGGGCCAATGGTCTAGTGGAAAAAACAGATACTTCATGAATAAATATAAAATTTAAAATGCTGTTATCTGTAAAAGGGAAAATTCAGAATGATATATAGGCCATATGATTAGGGAACTTGATTCAGATTGGGAAGGCATAAAAAGTCTACGGGTGAGAAGAGATTAACAAAGAGTAAAGATGAACTTTTAAAATATTAGTATAAATTTTGAATATTTCTATTCATATATCTTAAAACCCTAATAACTTCAATTAATTCATTCTCGTTCTTCAGATGCCAGTTTAGTGTCCTCAGGGAAGCTTTTACTGACCTCCATGAATAGATGAAAACCCACCATCAGTCACTCTCTACACTATAAACAAGTTTGCCAAGTATTTACCATAATGATATTTTTCATTTGTTTAAATTAATTCCTGACACTCCACTAGATTATAAGCTTCATAAAGGCATAGACTTTTATTTGATAACCGGTGTTTCCTAAGCAGTAAAGATAGCAGCAGGCATAAAATAGGTGTTCATTAAATAGTTACTCAAAGAAAGAATGAAGGAAGGAAAAACTATGTCTCACTCTTCAGAGTTTATTGTATTCTTTTTTTTAAATGTATTTTATTGATTTTTTACAGAGAGGAAGAGAGAGAGATAGTTAGAAACATCAAGAGAGAAACATCAACCAGCTGCCTCTTGCACACTCCCTACTGGGGATGTGCCCGCAACCAAGGTACATGCCCTTGACCGGAATCGAACCTGGGACCTTTCAGTCTGCAAGCCGACGCTCTATCCACTGAGCCAAACTGGTTTATGCCAGAGTTTATTGTATTCTTAAGGAGATATATTAATCCATATGAAACACACAGTAAATGAGTCTCCATGTATGTGGCTCTATTTGAAACCCACTAGAGCAGGGGTGGGCAAACTTTTTGACTCGAGGGCCACAATGGGTTCTTAAACTGGACCGGAGGGCCGGAACAAAAGCAACTTGACCATGCTGGCTCTCTCATCTTGGGCTGCTGGTGAAGGAGCGGAGGGGAGAGCAAGAGAAACCTCCGTTCTTTTGGCTCCGCGGGCCGGATAGAACAGCCTAATGGGCTGGATCCGGCCCTCGGGCCGTAGTTTGCCCACGGCTGCACTAGAGGTTCAGAAGGAAAAGTCATACCAACTCCATAACTTTTTTGAGAGCTTGAACTTGAGGTAGATCTTAAAAAGTGGTTAGGATTTATAAACACTCCAGTTTAGTTCAAGTTCTCCTAAGAGTCTTGCCCATTTTTATATGCAGCATAGAAGCAAATTTCTAAATTAAGGAACAAAGAAATGTTCACCCCTATCCTAGATAAGTACTGCATTTATAAAATTATATTATATTTATATTAAATTGATCTATTCTGTTTTTCTTGTTATTTGTTTTCCTTCAACTTATACTCCGATATAGTAGTATACAGGTAAACCATTTCTCAGGAAGAAAAATGAAACCCTGATTTGTAGTACTTGCTAATTTCCATGGTATTAATATTCACACCGTGGCCCATTTCAAGCTATTAATGGTTTAACAGCAGCTTACAAAACTCCTAATATTTTACAATTGGATTTCATAAGCCTAGCGAGTCCAGGTGGAGCACATTATTCAAGAACTCTGGCCAGGACAGAGGACGGAATAACACTATGAATTTAGAACTACTGTTTAAGACACAGGCATTCACAAGTTGAAAGGCTAAAACTCTGACACTATCTCCGGCACAGACTAGCCTATGCAAGTCAATTAAACCTCTGTACCAATTTTCTCATCAGTAAAATAGAGATAATTCCTGGTCTTCCTAGTTCATAGGACTAGTGAAACATCAAATGAAACAGATGCATATGTAAGTTTAACTTCCAAAGTTAAAAATTAGAATTACTCTTTCAAAATAAGCTGGTTCATTCAGAATTAAATCCCCAGGGTTTGGACTGATTTTGATCTGGTCTGCATTTTAAAACCACAGCGGCTGGCTTTGATGAAAAGTGATAGCCACAGTATCTCATCTTTTTCATGTTTAATTCTTCATGACAGTCAAATAATACATGGTTTATGTTTTGTTTTGTTTTTGTTTTTTAAATAGCGGTATGTCAGAATAAGAGAGCATTAGAAAAGGGAACAGAAAATGTTGATTTGCTAAACTGAATTTTTAAAACATAGAAACTTTTGTCATTTAGCAATCATAGTTTCACCTGTCATAATGTTCATGTAGCAATATAGACTACAGACATTATCAAATATTTAAATACAATTACAACACACACCTTGCAAAGAAAACAATTACACATGTTTGTTTTCCTTTATGCCTTAAGAAGACATTCAATTTATACCTATATGAATCATATATAGGAGAACCATCAACTCTTACTGAAAAGTAAGGTGTTTTAATTTTCATTAGTTTTTAAGACAACTTAAAAGCCAAGGAGACAAAGTTTTCCTTTATCATGGCAAGTTTAAGGACTCTACTCAGTTAACTCTACTAAATTATCTACTTAATTCTACTAAAAGTGTATACTAAAACTGTCATAATAACTTCTAAAAGATTTGAAATAGAGCATCGATTTCCTTATGAAAACACCTTGTATAAGTTATAATTTTCCTCTTCTACAGAAAATAATATTATTTGGCAATTACAAGGATAAAAATAAAACAATGTTAGATCTAAGTTAAGCACAACAAAAATGTTAAACACTGAAGTTTTAAAAGGAAATAGAATGAATAAAAATCACTAAAGAAATAAACGAGGCTATAGTAAGCTAAAACAGCAAGTTAAATCTGTATTAGAAAGTTTTACGACCCAGATAGATGATAGATAGATGATTGATAGATAGATAGATAGATAGATAGATAGAATTTAGACTCACCTTTCTTTACTCCTGCTTACATCTGATATCAATTTTCAAACTGATGAGTATGTAGTCGTGACTCGATGTTAGAACACCACCTGCCCAATCTGGCTAACACACAACTAGTAGCTCTTTGTATATTAAGCTGTCCTTAAAAATAACTTGTTCTCTGAAAAAATGTCACAGACATTTTTGTTTACTTAAGGTTTTGTTTACTTGTTTGACTTTGACAACGTATACTGAAGTATATATACTTCAATTTCAATTTAATGTATGTTCTTGATCTAAGTTAAAACAAGGTGGGGGTGATTATCATTATATGAGACTTTAACTAAAAGACCCTTGAGATTAATTTTTTAAGCAATACACTGTGACATTGTCTACTAATGATTGTGCTTAAAATCTAAAAACACTAACATTCTGCCTTAAACCTTCTGAATCATTACATAGTGTCTCCCACAGGGTCTTCTAGAATGACTAGTTTTCAATAACTCTTACCAATACTGTCGGCAGAGATGTCACCACCTATTTCCCTCTGTCATTTGACCTAACATTTAGAAATAAGGAACTTTTATATATGAATAGACTTGGAAAACTAATAAAAACAAACTGTTATAATAGTAATAATAATAATAAAAATGTTAATAGTGGCTAACACTTGTGAAGGTATTGCAATAATTTCTAGGTCATATAGAAATAATATTTTCTCAAGGCCAATATAAATGTAGAGAATACTTTTATATCTTTAAATCAATACTCTATAACCACTTAAAAATAATTATCTCGGTTCCCCTTTTTAAAAAAAAATATTTTATTGATTTTTCACAGAGAGGAAGGGAGAGGGATAGAGAGCTAGAAACATCGATGAGAGAGAAACATCGACCAGTTGCCTCCTGCACGCCCCCTACCAGGGACGTGCCCGCAACCAATGTACATGCCCTTGACCGGAATGGAACCTGGGACCTTCCAGTCCGCAGACCGATGCTCTATCCACTGAGCAAACTGGCTTTGGCTTGGTTCCCCTTTTTTATAATTATGAAAAAATTCTTAGGTTGTTTGTAAGTTGGAACATAATTTGGCAGAGAATCTATGTTTAAACCAGAATGTTGGTTTAACAACTAGCTGAAGAAGAATACTCATTATTAAAATTCAATAACCAACTAAAAAGAAACACTTTTGCACTAATTATATGTTCAATATTGTGACAGAGTTTATACCAAGGCCTGACACAGAGGAGAGCCAAATATACCCTATTACTACTGCTGCAGTATTCCCTTCTAATTCTTGTTGCTATGATGACATCATCAGCACACATACACTGCTTGGATGTTATATATAGAAAATGACTACTACCTCAGTTCAAAACACTGTTAATACCATGCTGATTTGAGAAAATGGGCTAATTTTGAAAAGAACAGCTGCTGCTTACTGACCATTTACCCTCCTGTACCAAGTTATTGGGGTAAATATTTTCAATCCATTATCTTAATCCTCACATTAATTTTTGAAGTACTATTCTCATTTTATAAATGAAGGAAGTGAGATAAAGAGCCTAGGTGCCATGTGTGTGTTACTTGGAAACTCTTAAAAATCATCCAGTGCCATGAATGATTGAACAGTGATGTCCTATCTGTTTCTTGTATCGGATACAATCACAGGCAGGGAACAGAAAGGGGGAAAGCAAGCAACGTTCAGTGAGCCCGGACTCCAGATGATACTTTGTAAGCCCCACCTCATTCCATCCTGAGAACCACAATTTGAGGTGGTAATTAGCTTTACCTCATACAGCTAGAAGACAGGCTCAAATAAGTTCCGTCATTTGCCTAAGTGGTAACACGAGAAGCTAGAATTAGAACCAGGATTTAAACCCTGACCTGGCTGACTTATATCCAATTTTCTTTCCAGTAAGTGACACTGCTAGTCTGACCACTGTGTACTCCCCAGCAGTGTTCAGCTCTGTTCATGCTGGGTTCCTCAGCGATATTCCTTATTTTAGTCATGTTTTCCTTTTTTCTTTTTAATATTTTTTATTGATATTTTACAGAGAGGAAAGGAGAGAGATAGAGCGCTAGAAACGTCGATGAGAGAGAAACATCGACCAGCTGCCTCTTGCACACCCCCTACCAGGGATGTGCCCGAAGCCAAGGTACATGCCCTTGTCCGGAATCGAACCCGGGACCCTTCAGTCCGCAGACTGACGCTCTATCCACTGAGCCAAACCGGTTTTGGCTTAGTCATGTTTTAACAGAAGGTATGAAAAATGCTAGTGTGAAAATGGAAGGGAAGAGGATTTACTTTAGTGAAAGGGATAGTACGAAAACAATAGTGTCACTATTTTGTGAAATGGCTTTATTGCTTAACATTCCATTCACTGAAGAATGTGGGAAAAATGTCATCAGGTCTATAAATACACATATTAAAAACTACTTTTAATTAGATGTTGTAAATGTATTATTAGTTAAGCTGAATTTGACTTTGAGTAATAATAATTTTTCACTGGTTAAGTATCTAAATATTTATTTGTATTACTTTATTTATTTTTAAAATATATATATTTTATTGATTTTTTTTACAGAGAGGAAGGGAGAAGGATAGAGAGCTAGAAACATCCATCAGCTGCCTCCTGAACACCCCCCACTGGGGATATGCCTACAGCTAATACACGTGCCCTTGACTGGAATCGAACCTGGAGCCTTTCAGTCTGCAGGCTGACGCTCTGTCCACTGAGCCAAACCGGTTTCGGCTATTTGTATTACTTTAGTGGATTAATTTTTTATCATAGTTGAGACAATTTCTAAATGTGAAAGTGGATCTGTTAAGTGTTTTATCCCTATGTAAATAGCAAGTGATACCCATAAATTTACCTGGGTCATTTGCATTTCCTATTATAATTAAATACATATTAAAGGTGAAAAGGAAGTAAGACTCCAATTTAGCTGGAATCTTCCAACAGCTATAAAAATATGGCAGGAAAGGTAATAATTTAGACTCTAAATTTCAGAGAGAATAAATTCTCTCAGCCTCTCTATTATCAGGCTCTGTATCCTGCTGGGGTTGGGTGTGGGGAGATGTGGTGGTTAGATCAGACCTTGAGCTACTTCTCAACAAGGTTTCCATTCAATTTCACATGTGACGTGAGAAATTTTCATTAAAATCTCCATATATTTATTTATGTATGAATTTTCCTTCTTACATATATGTCCATACAGGCTTGAATGTATGTCTCTCTGTATTATTTTCATGATTAACAGTGGACTTACAGATAGCCTCATATAGTGATTACTATAATATACTGACTTTTAACATGGCATATACTTTATCAGTGGAAATTTCTTACTCAAAAGCACCTGTGATGTAGTTGATCAGCTAAAGTAGGTCCAAGTGCCTCCTCACCATTGCTACCACCTTAAAGGGATTGTCATTCACTCCCTTGCATGTGGTTGAGATCAATTAAAACTGTGGCTAAATTCTGGGCTTTTAAAATGTTTTTGCAATGAACTTTTTTTATTTTGAATAATTTTACATATACATAAAAGTAAAGGTAGTACAGAAAATATTACTGCACACACCGCTTCCTTATTGTTAACATCTTACCTTAGCATGCTATAGTTGTCACAAGTAATGAATCGATATCTATATTTTATAATTAACTAAAGTGAATACTAATGACTCTGCTGTGATTAGCCTAGTTATTGTAAGGACCCCACTCCCAGCACCCAGTGGGGACAGGGATATACCACTTCCACGGATAACACTTTATCCCAAGTTGCTTGGTTTTGGGGGGTGGGTGGGTGGGTGGGTGGGTGTGGGGGTGTGTGTGTGTGTGTGTGTGTGTGTGTGTGTGTGTGTGTGTGTGTTTAACCTAATATATGCTTCTTTCCCAGGATCCTATCCATAATACAGTACATTTAGTCCTCATGTCTCATCAGACTCCTCCAGATTGCGATCATTTCCTGACTTTTCTTCCTTTTGATGACTACATTAGCTTCGTAGGGCTGCTGTAACAAACTACCACAAACTGGGTGGATTAAAACAACAGAAAGTTATTCTCTCTTGGTTCTGAAGGCTAGAAATCCAAAATCAATGTGTTGGCAGAGCTACACTCTCTCTGAAGATTATATGAGAGGAATCCTTTCTTGCCTCCTCTCGCTTCTGATGGTTGCTGGTAATCTTGGCTTTCCTTAGCTGTACGTGAATCACTCCAGTCATGGCCTCTGTCTTTAAGTGGCCTCCTCTGTGTGTCTACCTGTTTCCAAACTCCCTTCTTCTTATAAGAACACCAGTCAGTGGGCCAGGGTCCACCCCGTCCAGTATGACCTCATCTTAACTTGATTTCATCTACAAAGACCCACTCCAAATGAGGTCACATTCTCAGATAGAGGGACTTCAACATATCTTCTTGGGGACACAATTCATCCTGCAACAATGACCTTCCCAGTTTTTGAAGAAGTGCTGTATTCTGACGCTTCATAAGGATTTGTCTGATATCTTCTCCTGGCTAGACTGGAGTTACAGGCTTGGGAGAGGAAGACCACAAAATACGTGCCATTCTCATCACATCTTCTCGAGTACCTATGATTAGCAGGACTTACCGTTGTTTATGCTAGACTCGGTCACTGACTGAGGCAGCATTTGCCAGGTTTTTCAATTATAAAGTGACTTCTCTCATCACCACTAAGCAGGCCTCTTAATGACAGGAGGGGCATCATTATATGCAGCCCACACCTGAGGAATAAAGAATTGTGCTATACTTCCTTGAGGAAAGGGTATCTACATAAATTATTTTGGAATCTTTGTAGGGGAGATTTATATATTCTCCACCATTTATTCATTCTGTATTTTTTAAACTGAAATGAAAAGATGGGAAAACAAAAAGTAAGGGTTCAGATTCATCAAACAGAAACTCTTGATGATTCACCCCCTGCAAAACTCCTATTTCGGGTAGTTCAGACAAGAGCTGAGTTAGGCTTTGATTGTATGCTGGGTATAGGAAGGAGGGGAAGGGGGAGGGAGAGGAAAAATATGAGGGGGGAGAGGAGGGGAGGAGGAGAGAAGGAGAGGGGGAGGGAAGGGGGAGGGGAAAAAGAGGGGAAAGGGGAGAGGAGTGAGGGGGAGGGAGAGAAAGGGGAGAAGAAAGGGGGAGGAGGAGGATGAGTAGGGAGAGGGGGAGGGAGAGGAGGGGGGAGATAAAGGGGGAGGGGGGAGGGGAAGGAAGGAGGGAAGAAGAAATGGGAGGGAGGGGAGAGGAATCAGGACACTAGAGAGATCCCAGACCTTAACAAAAACCTTGGCTATCACCACCAAAAAATAATCAGCATTTTTTTTAAAAAAAAGTAAGCATTACCTAAGAAGTTCAAATACTCACAGAAACAAAAAGTTGTTGAGTATGAATTCTCAGAAGGGGTAGAAGAATATTCACTGTTACCATTTTCTCCCAGGATAACAATAAAAGTTTAACTTTTTCTGCCAATTCAGTTCCCAATTGAACACATTTCAGAGAACATTTTGGAACAAGAAGTAGAGAAAACCATCCCACCTACCCCAAACCACCCCCATTCCCCGTAATTATTTTTTTTAATGTCTACTTTTTATAAATCATAACTAGTACAAAGAAAAATTAGTGAGGAAATTAGCATCTCACATGATACCTTTTTTATTGCTAGTTATCCTTTTCCCATAGGTGTGCCAAATGCTAAATTAGTACAGTTCAACCTACTCACAAAGGCAAATGGACAAAGCTATCTAGGCGTGATGTAATCCAGCTAGATGTAAAGATGGAAACATAGGTTCTAAAATTATCTTTAATAAAATAAAAACTCTGAAGTCAAATTTCATTATGATATATTAAATGGCCTCTAAAAATAGTAAATCATAAAACCTTGCAGGTACAACGAGCAGAGTTGTAACCACAGATGAGCTGTAACATTTTAATATTTAACTACCCTGCTGCCACGTAACTACCTTCCTCTGTATTATCTTGAGCAAAGGACGCTAAAGCAGTAAACAAAATGCCGCAGGTGGTTCCCTCTGCATTTCCAGTACAGCTCCTTAAGAAGACCAATGGTTTCCAAACTGTACAACATAATGTTTATAAATGGTTACAACCTACAAAGGGGGAAATACCATCTGTACTAATTTTTTTCCACTTTTCTAAATCATAAATTTTTTTTAAAAATCTCCTTGAGGTTATGACAAGTAAGAATGCTTAATTGTTAAATATACAGAAATTTTTTTGGCCATGCGATTTTGTTTAAATGAAGGTCAAGTAAAGCTTTCTACTATATTATAACACATGTGTTTATATCACCCTATCCAGATTCTTTAAAAAAAAAGCATACTACTCATCTCAACCCCTCTCTTCCTGTCTGCCATACTACTCAAACATTGGTCATTTTATTTATTTTTTTAAAATATATTTTATTGATTTTTCACAGAGAGGAAGGGAGAGGGATAGAGAGCTAGAAACGTCGATAAGAGAGAAACATCGACCAAGTGCCCCCTACACAACCCCCACCGGGGATGTGCCCGCAACCAATGTACATGCCCTTGGCCGGAATCGAACCCGGGACATCTCAGTCCACAGGCCGATGCTCTATCCTCTGAGCCAAACCGGTCTCGGCAACACTGATCATTTTAATCAGAGGACAAGAAATACCGGATCAAGGATTATTCATTGTTGCAATTTGTCTGTTCTACTTTAGCAAGCAAGATAAGGTCTTCCAGATCTAGCCGAATGGTTACAAGGGGGCATTGTGTGTTTTGCTGGAATGGAATATTTTGTGTACTATACCGCTACAGGTACCAGTCTATCAAGGTCAACATGTATAAGCCCAAGGAAAGTTCATGACTGGACACGTAAGGTCAAACTCTCAACTCATTCTTACTGCCCCTTATTCCTATTACTCTAAACCATTTAATAGTTTGTTGACCGAATAAAAATGCAATCCTTTCAGAGTAGAAATTTATCTTCAAAAATAGAGACAATCTAATATGTTGTTAGAAAGTAAAGCAACAATAATATACACAAACAAACAAAAACATCCCAGTAACCATCTACATTTGGCTGACTACAAAAATAACTGATTGTGAGTAGGTACTCATAAAAAAAAAATCACACAACATCTAAGATTAACAAAACCTTCCTTGAAAACCTTCCCATCTTCCCATTCTCTTAGAAAAAAAGAAAAGAAAGAAAAGAAAAGACATATTTAGGAAAAGGGCACGTTACAGGCAAAATAAGAACAGCATAGTAGAAAGTTCAAGAGAAGCGAGAGACCAAAATCTCCCTCACAGGACTGAGCCAGAGAAGATCAGATAAAAATCTTTAGAAATGTACAGTACAGTGGGAGGGAAGGGCATCAAAGGGTACGATGTGGCAATGAGCCAGACCAAATGCAAGGTGGGCACCTCACGCTGGGAGGCCATTCAGTTCATAAAATCCCTCAGGCTTCAGGCTGCAGTGCATGAGCAGAATAGACCAGGAGAGAGAATAGCAAAGACATGAGGCAGCTGGGTAACATTAGGAAACCACCAACAGTTCAGCTCCTGAAGAACAACTAAGAGGTAGAAAGTGACTGGGGAGGAAGCTGGACATAAAACAGGAATACATAAAGTTACATTTATATCAAATTTTGTTAGACTGAAATTCAGTGTTACTTACTGTTTCTGTGTAACTGCTGTTCACGTATACTAAGATTACATTTTCTTTTTTGTCTAACCTTTTGTATTCTTTAGAGGTAAAAATTAGCTTACCCTAAACCCTTAGATTTCCTATGTATTTTTATTAATCTCGTCCCTTGAGACTCCACCACAGTGAAGTCTCCTTCCAATATATTTAAACACCATCATTTTCCTCTTTCAAGAGCCATCTCTCCTGCACCCCGGACTATGTTCCTGTTGGAATCTAAACTGACTACTCATTTTCATCATGGTATCCAAATTCCACCTCATCCTGCTCATTCCTTTCGTCTTTCCCCTGTCTTAGATCCTTGTTTCCTGGATCCCAAGACTCCCTCTTTCTTGCTTTTACTTTTTATCTTGCAGGAGCACATGTTTCAGGCAGACCTTCCAGTTTCACAGCCTGACTGCCATAATCTGGGTGGTGAGCAGAAGCGGGCTAGGATGTCTCACTGCCCAGGAACATTTCACTTAGTCTTCTACCTGCCTGCGCCTTGTGCCCCCACTCAAGAGTTCTCCGGTTCACAATCTCCTCAGAATACGCATCCATCCTCGCTGAGCACAGGGGGCATCTGGGATGCAAAGCCACTTTACACACACTACCTGCTAGGCCTCCTGTGCTCAGCCTCACCCTCACTGTGGAGCCTTTCAGAGTTCTGCAGTGAAAATCAGGTTGCTGCTCAATGTCTCTTACTAACAGCTTCAGTTTCGACTTCTCAGGACTCTGGGTTAGTTACAATTTATCCCTGGCCTGGCCTTTTTTAAATCCCTTTACTGGCCTTTTATTTGGAGGGAGTTAAAAATAACTGTGCTTAATCTGTCCTTTTCTATATTTCCATTTTATAAACATTGGCAAATATTAGTTAATGAAAAATTCAGGAGAGCCTTGGCTGGTGTTGATCAATGGTTAGAGCCCCGGCCCATGCACTGAAGGGTCATGCATTCAATTGCCAGTCAGAGGCACATACGTGGGTTACAGGTTCAATCCCAGGCTCTGGTAGGGGTGGGTGGGAAAAGTATCCTCAAGTGAAGATTAACAAACAAGAGAGAGGAGAGGAGAGGAGAGGGGAGGGGAGGGGAGGGGAGGGGAGGGGAGGGGAGGGGAGGGGAGGGGAGAAGGGAAGGGAAGAGAAGAGGAGGGAAGGGGAGAGAGAGAGAGAGAGACAGACAGACTCAGGAGAAAAAACAGTCACCTTTAATATGAACTTGAGAGGTCAAGTTGGACTTTGAGATACGAGTACAAGTTTATACTAAAAACAAAAGCACCATAATAACCAGAGTGATAGTAACACAAAAAATGAAGGAAATTTACCTTACATAAAGTCAGCTGATATTTTGGTGGTAAATGTTTAATTACCTGTTGTTTTTGTAACAACAAACACTGTTTTCAAATCCAGGAAAAGAAAAAAACATTATAGTATGCAAAAGCAATGCCAGCATTATAATTAAAGAAGATGCTTTAATTGTTTTTCTGGAAATTAAATCATAGCTTTAAATGAACAACTGAGTTAGGTACTTAATTTGGAGGCAATATCCACAGTTAAATCAGGTATTATTGCTAATTAAAAAATGTCTTGTTTTTCTGGAAATTAAATCATAGCTTTAAATGCACAATAGTTATGTGGCTAAATGAAACTCATCCTTAGGTAAATATTCATTTTCATTATTCAGCATTTTTTCCAAAGAGAAGCACATTTAAATTAATAGAGCTGGGAAGAAATTCTTTTTGAGCTACCCCCAAACAAAAGTCAGATATCTGTGCATTGGTCTTACAAGTCAATCTGCCTATAAAACAACTGTGAAACTAAGTTTTCCTAAGATGATAGACATTTACATAGTCATAGAAATTATAAGAGAAAACTTAAGTCCAGCGTTTTAATAATGGCAATTAAATTTCATATTTAAAAGATGGTAAGTATAATAAGCTTCGATTGTGGGTAGTACTGCCTTTAAAAAATGTCTGCCAAATTATAACAATGGATTTTCTCAAAAATAGCAATAAAATTATTTCTAACCCTCAAATCATCCATAAACTGAGGTAAACTAAGACATATCTTTTTTATTATTGTAAAAAAAATGCTCATTTAGTAAGCATTTCAGTGTATCAGTTTCTATGCCAGTGCCTTATGTACATGACTATGCTTAATTCTTACCACCTTATGAGTTGAAAGAGCTTATTTATCCCCATTTTAATGAGGAGTCTTGGAATTACAAAGTGAGGGTAACCTGGCTATGATACTGACATATCATAGCTAAGATTTGACCATAAGTCATGCTTTTATATACTATGGTAACGATTTTTAACCTTTCTCATCTCATGGCACACACAAACTAATTACTGAAATTCTGTAGCAAACCAAGAAATGTTACATTTTTTACATATCTGACCAAAAAAGAGTAGATATAATTTTAATTCATTCACACTGGATAGTTACTATTGTCATGACAATCTAAGGGGAAAAAGGTCAGTGTCCCTGACTAGTCAGTTATTGCATGCTTTCAAAATTCTTGCAGTGCTCCAAGTAAAAACTGCTACATTATTGTATACTTTCCTTTAATTAAAGATAAATCCAATATTTTGAAATTGGATGGGAATATGTCAACACTGATTAATCAAAAGCCAAAATAAGCTTTATAGATGATTATTCAAACAATATTCATTCAATATTACTTGGCCCAAGTCAATAACTGTACTAGTTCACTCATTCCCTCATTTGACAAGTACTCCCTATGTAACCATTATGTGAACATCACCTAGAGGACTGTCAAAAATAACTTCCTTCCATGATGAAAATTTACTGCATCAACACTGTTTAGTACAAGTGTTGAACACCTAAAGTGTGGCTAGTGCTATTGAGAAACCAAAATTTTAATTTTGTGAAATTTAGATTAGTTTATATATTTTTTAAAATTTATTTTATTGATTTTCTTACAGAGAGGAAGAGAGAGGGATAGAGAGTTAGAAACATCAATGAGAGAGAATCATCGATCAGCTGCCTCTTGCACACCCCCTACTGGGGATGTGCCCTTGACCGGAATCAAACCCGGGACCTTTCAGTCCACAGGCTGACGCTCTATCCACTGAGCCAAACCGGTTTTGGTGGTTAGTTTATATTTAAGTGTAAATAGCCACATGTGGCTAATGGCTAAAATACTAAACAAAATAGCTCTAGATACAGTTAACAAAACAGACATAGTTCTCAGCTTTATGGAGCTTACAATCTAGTGGGAGAACCAACATGAAATAAGTAAAATAATAAATGTAATATTGTAACTTCTGTTACCTGCTTAGAAGAGAAGATAGTATTTGTAAGGAACATAACATCAGACTGAGGCAAATCTAGCATCTAAAAAGTATGACACTGGGGGATTCATTCTGAAAATGTTATTTCAGGATTTCCTCATTTAAAATCTAAGATAACTAGTAAACCACTGAAATAGAATTTATGAATTTTTTTCACAGTGCTTTATAATGTTTTAAGACTAATGCGCAAAAACAATAAAAGATGCCTCTGCAAAAATAACTGAACAAGAATGTTGTTCTTATTTTCCTATTTCAGGTAATGGTCTGAATTTAAGTGAAATAAAATGAAAGAGAATAAAAAAGAATTACAAAAAAAAGCAGTAAAATCTATAAAATGTTAACTTTAGACACTTCAAGTTTAAGAACCAGGATTTGATGAGAAATGGGAAAGTGAGAGAAAAACAACTGAACTACTATTCCACTTGGGCAGCAATGGGATTTTTTTTTATAGTAACATGCCCGCTTTCGGGCCAGTGTCAATTTGTACACCAAAAAAGAAAATCTATTTTGCCAAGAATTATATTCCCGGACTTGAGCACCTGGAATTGAAAAAGAGCAAACACCACTCTCTGCAGTGAATTAATAAGTGGGAGGAGGGAGGGGAGGAGGGTGTTTGGATCAATCAGGGAATGGGAGACTCACCAGAAACCTTCATGTTCCTGGACCATATTGGGTGCATTTTTGTTAGGAAGCTAGGATGAATTTGTTTGGGTAAGTAGGATATTTGAGGCCAGGGGGAAGAGGAAATTTGAAGAGGGAATTATCACGAGGGCTGGGAAGGCCACATTTGCATTTCTTTCTTCCCATTCCCATAGTTCCCGTTTCTAAGCACCTGGGTGGATGTCCTGTAAACTAAGGTAGGGAACACTGGGGGCCGAAGCATGATTGGATTTAATAAAAAATGTATTGCTCATAAGAACAAGTTTATTTTAATATTTCTACATAGCCCCCAAGTTTAATTACAGCTCTTTATTAAGTAAACTGGGTATGATTCAGCTAGCATAACCGCTGCCCCCATTTTAAGGCACCTGGTTTTATAGTCAATGCACTAAGAAAACTACTACCTCGATTGCTAATAGTAGCGATAGGAGGAAAGACAAGTGGAGCAGCAGCAAGCAGTAAGCCACTCACATTTCAATAACACTATGTGCTCTGCCAGGCACTGTTCTAAGTGCTTTACGTTTATTTATTTTCTTTTAATTGTCACAACAACCTTATGAGGTAGGAACCATTATCCTCACTTTACAAAAGAGTTAAGCTAGGTACAGAGTTTAACAACATGCCCAATGTCAAAGAGCTAACAAACAGTAGATATGGCCAAGATGGGTTTGGCTCAGTGGACAGAGCGTCAGCCTGCGGACTGAAAGGTCCCAGGTTTGATTCCGGTCAAGGGCATGTACCTTGGTTACGGGCACATCCCTAGCGGGGAGTGTGTAGGAGAGGAGGCAGCTGATTGATGTTTCTAACTCTCTCTCTCCCTTCCTCTCTGTAAAAAATCAATAAAATATATTTAAAAATAAAAATAAAAAATGAATAAATAAATAGTAGATATGGAATGAAATCCAACCACTTTGCCACAGAGGAAAATAATCGTTAAAAAGTTGGGTTTTTACCCCAAATCACAAGGTCACATAACAGCTAAAGGATTTGTTTCTTTTGTTATAAATTTATTATACATGAAAGTACATACATTTGTATAGAAGATAACTAACAGTCTAGCTTTTACTTATAGACAATACAGGAAAGACATTGGATTTTGGAAGTTTATGAAGTAAAAGCAGGCGATAACCAGATTATTAGAAATAATATCAAGATGAAGGCAAAGGTAGTACCAGAATAAAGACAATGGACCCTAGAGCTTCAAAAGGATGACAAAGTTCTAAAAGGGAGTGGCATCACCTTGATTTTTGTTTGCCAAATCTATTACAGAATATTTACCTATGGGAACATATTTCCAATTGTGTAAAGGCAATCAAGAAAAGCAGAGCTGACTCTTATCCCCAACTGTGAAGCAACATGTTTTGTTTTGTTTTTTTAATATATTTTATCAATTTTTTTACAGAGAGGAGGGAAGAAGGATGGAGAGTTAGAGACATCCGTGAGAGAGAAACATCAATCAGCTGCCTCCTGCATGCCCCTACTGGGGATGTGCCCGCAACCAATGTACATGCCCTTGACCAGAATTGAACCTTCAGTCCGCAGGCCCATGCTCTATCCACTGAATCAAACCAATTAGGACAAAGCAACATGTTTTTAAATACAAGAGCGCATATGAATTATTATGAAAGAAATATATCAAAAAGTAAAAAAAAAAAAAAAAAGACTATGAAATTGTAGAGATTTTCCACTTTACCTCTATGAAACAGAACAATACATAGACACTTTTCTTCTAGCTTCTGTGGGAAATACATTCTCTCAAAAACTTCAACAAATCAACTTAAAAACATATACTGCTTTTTCTAACAAAACCTTGTTTAGTTTTACTAAGTTTGAGGGAAAAGATTTCCGTTTTCCTCAAGCTACTAAGCTGTCACCATAGTTTAAACTCAGCAACCTCTTTTAATAGCTTCAATATATTAAAGTCAAGAGAGAAACATGGTTGTTTCTTATAATACATTATTTTCTTGTATTTGGTCTCACATCTTAAAGTAGTTTTTAAAGTCCATACATTTTGTGTTATATAAGCAGTAAAATTCTATGAAGAGTACCAAGATTTTAAGTGATCTTTTGGCCTTCTGATGAGCTAAAATGAAATTGATAGATCCTCCCTTCCCCCAGTTGATTGACAGAAGCAAACCCCACCTGTGGCCAGACATACCTGAGCTCTGAACCACCAATCAGCACCTGCAGGGTACCCTAAGCCCTGCCCCCTATCCCCTGAAAAGCAGACACCCGGTTGTTTTATAGCCTCTTCCAGTCTCTTCCACTCTCTCCCTCTGGAAGCAGCTGGCGGGGGTCCCACCTATCTCCAATAAAAGCCTGTGTCCTGGTCTCCCAGTCTCAGCTACCTTCTTTAATTAATCTATCAGAAATCATTTCAGAAGTTTTTATAGATAAAATTTCGATCAATCTAATAGTACTCCCTTCTAAAACTTAATTTTTTTATTATTCTTTTACCTAAGTCCTATCAAAGTAACCCACCACCCTCAAGGTCACATCAAATTCCATTGCACAGCATGGTGCTCCTGTGATCTGGCCCTTTGTACCCGTAGGGCTCCTTCTTTCACCAGCTCTTCCTTCTTGCCGCTTCCCCTGCTCCCTCCGGACCCACCACCCAAACCCCTCCCAAGCTCACTATGCAGGAGCCATACTAAGTACCTTTCAGACTCTTGCCTTAAAGGGACATCGTCTATCTGGGATATCCTTCCACCCACAAACCTCTGCCACCTTCACCTGGCCAACTCCTAGTCCTACTCCAGATCTCAGAGCTGGGGGCCTGACTGCTCCACAGCAGGACGGATGCCTCCTCACATGTTCCCATAACACCTGAGTCTCACACTAAGGTGCACATACCATGCGGCAGGAACTTCCTATTTTCTTGCTTGCACACAGGAGGTTATGTTTCTTGAGAGCAGGGCTAAATAATTTTAATGAATATCAAGTGCTAAGCATACCGCCTAACATGAAGTAAGTTGTCAATAAATACTTATTTAACGGATAAAAAAAGTATGCCCTTATTTTTTAATATGTTTTATTGAATTTTTTACAGAGAGGAAGAGAGAGGGATAGAGAGTTAGAAACATCAATGAGAGAGAATCATCAATCAGCTGCCTCTTGCACACCCCCTACTAGGGATGTGCCTGCAACCACTGTACGTGCCCTTGACTGGAATCGAACTTGGGACCTTTCAGTCCGCAGGCCTACACTCTATCCATTGAGCCAAACCGGTTTCGGCCCCTTATTATTTTTTACTTGAGCAAATTAAGATGTTTATTTCAAATCTTCTGAAGACTGAATGAAACAATGCTCTAAAAGCAAGAAAATTTAGTATGAAATATGTTAACTAAACAGTGAAAAACTAAAAATACTTAGCATCACTACCTTCTAACAATAGCCACTTAGGGCAAAGAGCCAACCCTAGCCCCCAAAAGTCTCTCCAAGCCACTGACATTCACACTGCAAAACGGACGTCTCCTTTCTCCTGCCATCCACCTAGACTTCTCTTATTACCAGCTATCTTCCATAGTTTCCCCAAATGGAGTGGAAAATGAAGTCCTCTTCTTAATCCTATCTTCTCATCTCCGACACTCTCTGATGGTGAGCAGCAGCCCTCCCAGCCCCCATCCGCTCTCTGTGAGAGTTGAGAAAATATTCCTGGGACACCCTAGATGTCAACTCGATTTAGGTTTGCATGGATTTAGAAAGAACACTCCCTGCTGAAGTCAATACTATTCCTTGCTTTGCCAGGACTATTTCTAGCTTGGTGCCTTGGACAGGCCACTTGCACTAGTTCCCCCTCAGTACTGACCAGGCTGGGAGCCAGGCTCTCTCCAAGAGGTCTTTGCAGCTCTGAAGTGCGTTCGCTCAGTGCCATCCGTGACAAAGGCCAGCATATTAGCTAAGTGACCTGCTTCCTGTCACCCATGCAGGCCACCTGACAGAGCAGAACACAGGAGAAAAGTGCCCTATCGTGTCACTTGTGGGGAGGGAGAGTTACTTAACACGTTCAGCGCCCAGTCAGTCCCCGGCGACGGACACTATACTTTCTGTCCGCAAGACAACACAGTCTGGGCGCTGGACGTGTTATGTAACTTTGATGACTGGAAGTTACCCTCATAAACTCCAAACCTGCCTACAAATAAAACATGGGACGTCACGAGGAGTTTCATACTTTTTTTTTTTTTTTTTTACAGCTTAGCTACGAAAAATCCCTGGGAATAGCACATGGCAGCACACCGCGGTTCCCTCCGGTTAGCTGGGAAGAAACAATCCATTTCCTTGCTCTCCCAGGAACTGAGGCGATTTCATTGCGGGATGCTACACCAAAAATGTTTCCAGGAAACAGGTGTTTGAATTTTATGTGACATGAGACTCCGTGTTTAGGAGAGTGGCGCCTGATCTCAACCGCCGCTGTTGTCACTTCAAGGAAGGCCAGTTTCGCCAAGAGCCGCCCGGCTGCTTCCCTGCTGTGGGGGAAACAGGAGGAAACAAAGGGGCACGCTCTTGTAATGGAAAGTCAGGCTCCAACCAAAGCTCAATACTTAAGATTAAAAAAAAAAAAAAAAAGGAAAAATGACCAGCTATCAGTCCACTAGTATAGGTGGACAAAGCATTCACAGCACGGATCACTACCCACCAATTATCCCCAAGCATATCAACCGACCTTGGGAACCTTACAGAGGCTCTATGACAATAATGTGCTCTTGGAAAAAAACACAGTCCTACTTGCTGCTCCCTGAGAGCAGGGGGGAGCAAACTTGCCCATAAAGCAATTTCCTAACACCCAAAGACAACTTCCTTAGCCCTGAAAAAATCAATATTTCTGCCAAGAAGGAAAATGCTTGGTGGGTGTTTTCTTCAGAGCTACTGAGAAATAATAAAAACTCACTGAGTGTGTCCCAAGGCTTTCATTGTGGAATTGTGTCATAGTGACAGGAACTTGTTGTGAAGATCGGCAGCCTTGAACGTAAGTCCTGACTCTTCCATCTCCCCGTGACTTTAGACAGATCATACTTCTCTATGGCCCTGTTCACTCCTCCGTAAAAATGAGAAGTTGCTAGCTGGATTATATGCAAAATCACACGTAGATCAGTTAAGATGCGTTGTCTACACCTATATCTATCAGTTCCTTTTTGACCGACCTGCAGGTCTCTACTCTTACCCTAAACATCCTTCGTATTAGCAGTTTTATACGTTGCATCTATCAATTCCTCAATTTCCACCCTGTTTTTAAAGTCCTCCCTGACAACTCAACATTAACAACTCCTAGTCCCTTGGCAATTATTTATCATGTTTCATGTTTTTTAGTGTGCCTATGAAGAACCACTCTGATTTAGTCCTTTGTATCTCTGACACAGCTCCAAAATTTGGCAAACTAGCACGGTGTTTTGCAAAATAAATCCTGAGCTAACATTGTGCTATAGTTTTATACGTGTGCTAAAAAAGTCCATAGAATTTTATTGACCAAAGGAATACTATCAATATAAATGTCTAAAATAAACACAAATGACCACCTGACACAAATGACTCTTATCTGTTGCAAAATAGAAACTAATTCAGCAAAACTGTTGCAAAATAGAAACTAATTCAGAAGTACAAAACTGAATTAAATATTTTTAAAATTAACTTGGCAGAATTTCTATAGTTCCAATTAGATAAGACCCCCCTAGTATTAATTGAGTTGAAATACCAATTTAAGTATTGCTGTTGGTGTGGTCATGTATCAATTATGATTTTTAACATATGATCGGAAAAGCAGAACTTTGGTGAAAGTACGCCTATTTATATCAAGGAGGTTCAGAACTGACTCAGAGGAAAAAGTATTATCCTCTGACTCACTAGGACCACTTCCTGAAACACCCAGTGTTTTTCTTGGAAGGAAGTCAAAAAGTGGCATTTCTTTCAAAAACTGATCAGACAAAATTGGAGTCTAAAACAAAATGGACAAAAGATATCAATTTCCCTAAGCCCACCAGGTTCCAAAGTGGAGACCATCACGTAAACATATATTATCTGGCCATAAAAGGGAAAACTTTAAATACACTAAAAAAATAGATAATCCAAGGTATATTATAATAAATAAACCATTGAAGATTTGCACATATTCCTTTTTATACCATAATCTCTTAATAATAAACATTTTATGATTTTAATATGCATAATTAATATTTTAGGCTTTTGAAATAGTCATCTTTTTTCAAGATAATTCTTTTTTCCTCCCTGAATAAACTGTGTGGCCAATATTTCATAATTATTTACAAAAAAAAAACAGTAAATAGCACTCAGTGCTTATATGGGCCAAGCATTGTTATACATTCTTGGCCCCTATTAATTCAAATGATAATCACTATTTCTCCAAACAGCAGATTCTATTATTATCTATATTTTACAGATGAGGAAACTGTAGTGCAGAACCATCCCTTCCCCACTACCACATGTGGTAAAGCGTCAAACCCAAACAGACCAATGGAAGAGCCCAGACTATGTTTCCACAGTATGTCTGTGATTCCCCACCCCCACACTGGGATGCCTGCTAAAACTTAAACATATGTATGCACAGAGACACATGTGCATGCATGTATAATTACACATATGTACATATGTATAAACATTTCACATTTGCAAACTCTGTGCCAAATTTTATATATGTCCTTTTCATATATTAGTTTATTAATTCTACTGTGACTATTATATCACTAGGACTTGGGTACAAACCAAACCTTTAATCTAGAAGAAGAACAATTACTTAGATAAGCTTTGAAACATTCCACTGTCCAGATACATTTATGTCAATTTCACTTGTTTTTTTTAGTTCTAAAATATTGGAAGCATCTCAAAGAATTATAAAAACACCAAACTAATTCTGCTCTGGACACAGGCCTTAGGGGAGAAAAATAACACATAACATTTCCTTCTTCAAAATAACAAGCAATTATACTGAATCTTGCTGTTCGTTTCCTCTTGAGTAATCTAGACTGGAGGGATTTCAAACACCTGACTCTCGCAGTATTTTGCTTTCGGTAGAAAGACCATCCTTTCATGTGTCAAGTCAGCTACTAAGTGCTCACTCATATCTACAACTGATTCATGGAAACTAGTTTAAATATTAAATGGCTGCATATTTCTAGTTCTTAATATTTGAAAAAGAAATTCCAAGTTGGCTAATGATGCAGACTATGCACTTTGAAACCAGCCACAGTCACTCTGACCTTCCTATTATTAAGGAGCAGTTTAAGAGAAGGGCAAAGTTACCCCTTAAAGCAGCAGCCCAAGGAAATGTAATATTCCTAGTGGTAACACCCACTCTGGGGGTGAAGATTCAGAGGGGCTCTTGAAAGCCTGCCAGTGTGATTTTAGGGCCACAACAGAGTCATCCTGCTTCCTAAAAGTATATCATTTACCCAAACAACAGAGTGGATGAAATTCTACTCCTGGAAATTAATTCATTCGCATGAGTCAAATGGAGTAGTGCCCTCTGTTTGACTATGTTCCACCCTCATACACCATTCTCACGTATATGGAAGGCATAAAATAAGACAATGTATATCAAAAATTACTTAAAAATATAAAATTATCTGGGAATAGGTATGTTCCTTTACAAAAAGATCATATGAAAAGGCTCAAATAATTTTTGTAAATTCCTCTGCATTTTTCACTTCTTAATTGAACTGCTAAGCATTCTAATATGCATATAAGCTTTCAGAAAAACATTCACTAAACAAAATAAAATACATTAGTATTCCTACGAGGGCACACACGCACATGCATACACACACACACAATGTCCATACATTCAATAAGATGACTTCTAAGGTCAAACTTTAAAGTCATAAAAGAAGAAAAGACTTAGACTTTGCTTTTATAATTAATTAATCCATTATAAAACTTTCATACAAATATCTATAGGAATTACAAAAGAGGGGTAACAAAAGTTAAGACTTAAAAATTTTAAAGACATAAAAAAACATGTTTGTAACTTTCATTTAAAAAGTTATTAACTTGATGTCTTCTGAAAAATCAATTGTTAACTGAAATAGTTAAAATATCCTCCGTTCCTAGTAATGAGCCAACTGAATTTGATATTATCTAACTCAGAAATTTCAACCTAAAAAAGAAAACTTTAAAATAAATAAAACTTGCCAAAACCAGTTTGGCTCAGTGGATAGAGCGTCGGCCTACGTACTGAGGGGTCCCGGATTCAATTCCTGTCAAGGGCATGTACCTTGGTTGCGGGCACATCCCCAGTGGGGGGTGTGCAGGAGGCAGCTCATCAATGTTTCTCTCTCATTGATGTTTCTAACTCTGTATCCCTCTCTCTTCCTCTCTGTAAAAAATCAGTAAAATATATTTTTTAAATAAAATAAATAAGATTTTCTACATGCCCCTCTCAATACACTCTCAGAAAACCTTAAATATCTGCTGGGGTAGGGGCTCTTTCTTCTTCTCTTACTGATGAAAACAAAACAATTCTTAAACACTTAACCTCATATGCTAGTCTTGACTGTATGACTCTTTTTATAATAGAACAGATTTATGACATCCAGTAAGAAATTCCTCAAATTTCACATTAAACTCTTAACAATCTGATAGCATTAAACTAAAGTTTACTACAGTTCAAGCTTAAGTAAAGCATATACAAGTGTCATTATTAAAGTCTTATATAATCAGCTGTACAGTGTTGTTTTTACTATTTATTGGCTATTACTTTTTAACTCAAAGGTTAACATTCAAGAATAACCCTGAAAGGTTTTCTTTCCTTCTGTCTGCAATTTTCATTTGCCTTCAAACTCTAGAGTTATCCCCTATTTCACCTCCAATTTATGGTAAATATCTTGTAAAATAGTCCTTCCATATCTACTACAATATATTTCATACTAGAGGCCTGGTGGATTCGTGCACCAGCGAGGTCCCTCAGCCTGGCCTGCACCCTTTTGCAATCCGGGATCCCTCGGGGGATGTCGGGCTGCTGGTTTCGGCCCGATCCCTGAAAGCCAGGCCAAGGGACCCTACCAGTGCATGAATCCATGCACTGGGCCTCTAATATTCATATAAGATCGTTGGTTAATCTCTTCCCACTCTTCCCCTTCCCCCTTCCCTTGGAGATTCATTAGTCTGTTCCATGTTTCCATGCCTGTGCTTTGAACGTCTACCCCCTGGTGGTCAGTGCATGTCATAGCTACCGGTCAAGTGGTGATTTAGACTTTATATATAGAGAGATACTTGGCAAATATGCAACTCTTTCCCCATTCTCTTTCCATGTTATAAATTCCTCAATGTACCCAAACTTATAAATGAAGGTATCTTAATTTAGAAGTTCAACTTTGAATATGAAGAAATAAGCCCCACAAATAGGAAGTATTTGAGTTTTTAACTTAATTAAACCTCTAAGCCTGATTATCATGTTACTTAGTTACCCAAAGATCGTGTGTTTTAGTACCAAACACCCTCACTCCCACTGGTCACTTTTAGAAAAGTGGCTATATTCATTCTTTGTCCGATTTATTCCTGGCGTTGCAATAATGCAAATTCACTTTTCCTCCTCAGAATCCTATCCAGGCAAAGTGCTCTCCATTCTTTTTGTCCTGGCTTTTCTGTGCAGACTGTCTGCAGGTCAAGGTCCATTCTGATGCCTTGACAACTGTTAAGCAGCCTATGGTAGCAAGGGATTATGGCCAACCTGAGTGGTTTAATATAATTAGGTAGTCTTCAGAAAGGAGACTGGCAGCTTTCATTTAGGCAATCCCTATACTCATAATTATACCAGGAATTGTCAAGCAAAATATCCATTCTCTATGAATTCAGTAAATCTTGCTGAGGGTTTTACAGTGATGAACAAAACAGATGTAATCCTGTCCTCAGAGCTGGTAGGGGATACAATGGCCTATTTTGACATTCCCTTGAATTTGCCAAGCTCTTTCCATCCTGGAGGCCTATCACACCCTGTCTGGAATCATTGTCCTCTTTGTCTTCGCTGTCTACTTCCTGTATCTCAGCGTAAATGACCCCTCTGGGGAAGTCTTGCCCTGTCCCACCAGTCTATAAGATCCCTCATCACATGTTTTCATAGCACCCTGAAATCTTCTTCATAAGATGTTACAATTAAACACATGGGTCAATATTTGCTTAATATCTGCTCTTCAAAAATCCACTGCTGCCTGGCACATTTTCTACTGATGCAGGCTCACTTTTCTATTTTGCACGTTATAGTGAAAACATTTTAAATCTCATATTTCTTTAATGTTTCTTTATATTTTATTACTCTAAATACAGTGTATTCAAAGATCTTCCTTCATATGTAAATGATATCATAAAATTACACAGTTCTCCAACCCATCCTATTTTCTGCTTGTAAAATTCCACTGACTTGTTTATATCTTATAATACCTAGCTAAAGTTATTGCAAATGTTACATCTGATATCTATTTAGATATTTTCAGAATTGTGAATAGACATACTCAATTTTTACAAACAAATGTTCTCCACCATTTTCTTATCTGGGAGATTCGGGCAAATATGAGTCTCATTATTAAATGTGAAACTTTAACCTCCATGAGCCTAGTTCTATCCTTTGTTTTGTTTTGTTTTAATAATTCCTTATTGTTGAAAGTATTACATATGTCCCTTTTTTCCCTCCATTGACCCCCTCCAGCCTGCCCCAGCCCCTGCTTCCCTAGTTCTATCCTTTGTAAAGCAGTTATACTCTTCCAAGGTTATAAAGTATACAAAACCCCTAGCAAAATATCACTCTAAATAAATATAAATTCCTTCGTACAAGTGTGAGTGTGGGGAGCGGGGGAGGCGAGGAGGCACATGTCTAAAAATGTAGCCCTCTATTAATACTAAAGGCCTGGTACATGAATTACTGGACGGGGGTGGAGGAGGGTGTCCCTCACCCGACATGTGCCCTCTCGCAGTCCAGGACCCCGCGCTCCTTACTGCCGGCCTGCAGTGGAGGCAGGAGAGGCTCCTGCCGCTGCCACTGCACTCGCCAGCAGTGAGCCCGGCTTCTGGCTGAGCAGCGCTCTGCGGGTTGGAGCGCACTGGCCACCAGGGGGCAGCTCCTGCGCTGAGCATCTGCCCTTTGGTGGTCAGTGCGCATCATAGCAACTGGTTGTCCCGCCCGTTGTTCCACCGTTTGGTCAATTTGCATATTAGGGTTTTATTATATAAGATAATACCTGTTTCCATTACCTAATCTAATTTCCTAAAAAATATGGAGTATAACTTTTTTTGCTCATGGACTATACTTCAGGTCAAGGGCTGACAAACTTTATGTAAAGGCTCAGTTTGGGGATTGGGGGCCACATATGGTCCCTGTTGCTATTCTTTGTTTTCATTTCTGTTTTTAATAACCTACTAAAAATGTAAAAACCATTCACACCACCTAGAAAACAGCCCACTAGTCACAGTTTGCTGACACCCTGCTTTAGGTTCAACAACACTCATTAATTCTTTTTTTTAATATATTTTATTGATATTTTACATAGAGGAAGGGAGAGAGAGAGAGAGAGCTAGAAACGTCGATGAGAGAGAAACATCAACCAGCTGCCTCTTGCATACCCCCTGCCGGGGATGTGCCCGCAACCAATGTACATGCCCTTGACCGGAATCGAACCTGGGACCTTTCAGTCCGCAGACCAACGCTCTACCACTGAGCCAAACCGATTTCGGCAAAAACACTCATTAATTCTTAACATTCACCATTATACTTATCCTATGACCTGTATAATATTTGGCTCTTAATCAACACTCAATTGAAAAACTATTCTCTCTACTTTGTATTAAAACCTCCAGTTTAACAACACTGATTAAACACTTGTTTATATGTAAGGTAGCTGACTACCTAAAAGAAATAGCAATGCTATATAATAAAAACTTAATATGCAAATCGACTGAACAGCAGAACGACCGGTCGCTATGATGCACATTGGCCACCAGGGGGCAGGCGCTCAACACAGGAGCTGCCTCATTCCATAGGCCACAGGCCAGCCAAGGTGTGTGACAGCAGGGGCCCCACCAATTGCCTGCAGAGGGAGGTGACCAGCAGGGGTTGGGGCTAGTGAGTGGGCAGCACCAGGCCAGGCAAGACGGGTGCCAGCAGGGTCCCCTGATCGCCCTGCCAGTTCTAGGGACCCTACCCGTGCACAAATTTTGTGCACCAAGTCTCTGGTATGTACAATAAAAGAACAAATAAAGCCTTTTAAAGACTTCCTCTAGTGTCTTTTTCGTGTGTGTGTGTGTGTGTGTGTGTGTGTGTGTGTGTTTCTTGAGCCTACTACAAATCGGGATTTACCACATAATCAACTTATTATGCTCATGACCTCAAATATCTCTTACCATGTTCCTGTGTAGAAATTGGTGCTAGTTTGAGTTTCTATATAAGAATCGGATTAGACTTCATGTGCCATAGACATAGAGTAGCCTCCTGCTTATTCTCCAGTAACCTCCCTACTTCCAATTGTAGCATACTCTGATAAATTGACTTCTTTGTCCCTGACTTCCAACACAATCATTCCTTCTCTTCTTCCTTAGTTCAGCTCACCCCCTTATTGCTAACTGTCCAATTTTTCTCCTTTTTTATATATAATGCCAATGATATAAAACTCTGTTATTAGTTTCTGTTATCGCTCTACCTCTGACCGTCTGGGAATTTCTTGGGCTGAGTACCTTTCTTTCTTCCTTCATCTATAATAGGAGTTAAAACAGTGATGCCAACCAGACACATTAGGGGCAGAGGAAATACACATGTGGAAGTTGTTTATTTACAATCTACAGAGAACCCTGAGAGACCACGCAGGTCTACAGACATTACACTTGGTTTAAGAACGGGCTCTGCCATTTGTATTTATGAGTTATCCACCTTGGGCAAGTTACTCTGTCTAAGCCATTTACTCCTCATCTGTAAAATAAGGGCAGTAATCACACCTACTTTATAGCGTTTATAAAAATTATGTGGCATAATCCATGTCCAGTACTTATCAGAGTACCTACTACATAGCAAAGGCTCCAAAAATGTTCAACATAATTATTACTTAAGGGTAAGATATATTTTTTACTCCACAGGCCATGGGCCTTTTATTATTAACTTCTCCATTTCTACTTGCATTTGAGCCTATCTATGTTTCCACTGATAAAGGTATTGCCCCCCCCCTTTTTTTTACAGTACTCATAAAACAAGTTCCTTGACATTTTTCTCTGTGTTACTGGGTTCCTCCTTATAGGGACTATTTATTGTATTTCAGGATTGAAAGGGAGAGTTGAAATGAAGAAGAAAAAGAGAGGTAGCAAGAGAAAGAGAGAAAAAACTATCAGTTCATTTTTTTTGCATGTTATCAATTAGTACAGTCAGTTCTGTTATAATGCAGCATATGCATTCCTGAAAACCACAATGCTATGCAAATCACGTCACTAAAACCACAGGACATATGGGGGAAATAATGCGACACACAAAATAAGACAGGAACCTAATAAAGACCATAACACGGTGTTACATATGTTAAATGGTTAAAAGAAAATAAAAAACTGCAATATGGCACCTTACCTTGAAAAAGACATGAACTTTGCCTGTAGAATTGGCTGTCCAAAGGCCTGCAGCTGGTGAGTTATTGTGAAATGACGGGAGAAGAGTCACCTGAAAGTGAAGGGAAAGTTATAAAATGAGATGAGGATGGCTATCGCTTACAAGATGCAGTGAAGTAAGGTAGCCAGAAGATGTCTGAGGTGCATTCTTGTATGTTCCTCTGTGGCTTGGTGAAGTTTCCTGTGTTCACCTACTATCGCTCAGATAAAATCACACATAACAAATGTAAGATTTATATTGTACTCAGATTGTTCCCTAATATCAACAACATCCCATTTTCAAAACAAGCATGATAGCAGAACGGACAGTACTATTCCGAAACTATGAACTTTTGAAAAACGTTCTGACTCAAAACTAGTCAGTTACAAAGCAAATGTTACTCTTCATTTACCTCTTCAGCCCAAAGCTTTTACCTAGAAAAAGTCATCCTTTCCTTGTCAGTCTTAAGCCACTAAGCATCATCTAGGACCGTCTCTTTGTTTCTTCAGCTTTCGCTGTGGGCAGCAGCTCTGATTCTGAGAACCACACCACACTCGTTTAGATCCCTAATTGATTCTCTGTTCCTAATGTCCATTCCACAAGAGCAGTGAAAAGTCTTACAGTCCATAACCCATTATCATGTCAGTCATTCCACTTATCCCATCACCCAATGTTGACAGTGAGCATCTACTGAATACAAAGTGACATGGGAGATACAAGGTGACACCACCACCAGTAAGAGATGGAGACTTAACTCAGTGGATCATTTCAAGTCAGACAATGTTACGTAGGAGGTGTGAAACATTGTAACACATGTAAAAATAACACTAACACAAGAACACAAGACAGCGCAGGAAGTACTTGAAGAAAATGCAGAAAATACATAATAGTTCCTTTTAATGTTGAAAGAAGGGGCCAGAAGAAATTTAATGGGGGCGACTGGTAGACCTTAAGGATGATGTAAATTTTGGATGTGATGCAGAAACTCCAATTGTGGTACGGGTAAAGAGAAAGGTGGGGAGTGGGAGGTGTAAAGCATGAAGATCAAAAAGCTTAAGCCTTAAAACAAGGTACGTGGCTACAAATGATGTTACATATCAGACTTTGAGTTTCACATGATGAGAAATAGGAAAGTCACTGACGGTTTTCATCCAGAAGAGTGCAACATCCGCTATGAATGCGCAGAAAGGAAGACCTACTGGCTTTCACAAACCCAGGCTTTGAATAAATTGAGAGACTACATTCAAGTCTTTGGAAGGAGAGGGAAGCGCAGCAGGAGGGCTTTTTCCAACTACAATCCCAGGCTTTGTGTCCAAGATTGATATGCACGGGCTCTACTTAATGGATACTAACTGTGTCATTTGGTCCGGTAAATTGTATAAAACAGTGGAATACAGAAAAATTACCTGCAAATGAGGGCAAAGAATTTTTTTAGAAACAATAACAAAAACAATGCAATGCGATACTAATAGTAATCATGTCAGATTTTTAAATAGGATCATTAGAATTGCATGATGAGTAGAGCTAAATAATATGACCCTGAATTACATAAATATCTCACATGATGCATTTTTAATATGCAAAAAAAAAACTAAAGAAATGTTCCTAAAAGCAAAGCCCTCTTAGACAAATGTTCGTGTAAGATCTCAAGCAAGCTTAAGAAACACACATAGCAATTCAGCTCAGATTTTACATTAGCAAGTACAGAGAGAAAATAATTTCACAGATTGACTTAAATTTTTAAAAAATATATTAAGAATTAAAACTATCACAAGTTTCTTATAATCAAATTTCCAAATCTAGTCAGTATATCCCACACACAAGATTCTGTATACAAATGCCACACTTTTAAATAAAATAAAAAGTATAATTTCTTCACATAGCTGAAAAGTCCATTTTTAAGTGCTTACCTATAAAATTAAACAATTAAAAGTATATACACAGCCTGCTAGTCTGGGTCAGTGGTTGAACGTCAACCTATGAAACAGGAAGTCACTGTTCAATTCTCCGTCAGGACACATACCCAGGTGGTAGACTTGAACCCCAGGAGGTGGCATGCAGGAGGCAGCCAATCAATGGTTCTCTCTCATCATTGATATTTCCATCTCTCTCTCCCTCTCCCTCTCTGAAATCAATAAAAATTTATTTTTAAAAAACACGTCCATAAACTTCATTCTAAAATAAATTTTTAAAAATGCTTGTTTAGTTAAATTAGAACTATTCTATAAGGTAAATAATCACGAGCATATGATCTATTTTATCATATCACCTACATAAAATGTAACCAAATTATTACTTACAAGACAGAAGTTCAATGAGCTGACTTATGTTCCCCCCTAAAACTCCAAGGAAATTCCTCTAAGGAAGTCTCATACCTACCTTGATGAATTAATGACACAATTACATTGAAAAATAAACTAAAAAGGAGACTTTGCAGCATAATTTACTTCAGAATTATTTACATAAAAATGAGTCTAAATGTCTTATCCTCTCCATAGTCATTTCCTCTTATGTGCAATTTACTTATACTGAAGAACTGCTCCCAAGGGTAGCTGCTGAGAAACAGACACTTTTAAAGCACTTCCGGTACAACAGCCTCCGTTAGGTGAGAATGGGGTGGGCAGAGAACAAAATATTTACATACCATTCCCAGGGCACATATGAAATTTATATTCAACTAACATCTGCCTTAAAATGTGGCCTGTAAAGCTGGCCAAAGCTTTGTCACAAGGGTAAAACTAAATCAGGCCAGAAACATTCCAAGTCACCTCACCTATTGATGCTATTGAGGCTGCATTCAATGCCAGTACAGGTAGTGAAAATTTATGTAAATTGATAATTCTCCTATGATGTAGAAAGTCTTAATAAAAAAAAAAACAGACACTTTAAAGGAAAATCAACATTTTCAAGAATGTATTTCAAAAAGGATCAATACAGCCATAACCATAGCACTTGAACTCAAGAATGTATTACATGTCCCAGCACCAAAACATGGATGTAACCAGTTATTTACTTTTGTTCTCTATCTAGTATATTGTGATATATTTGTTTATAAATACTAAAACTTAGCCTTGCACCCACTTCCTAGAAACAGAACAATAACCAAAAGGCTCTTTCTGACTTAAATTATATTAACAAATTGATAAGAACTACAAAAATATATTAAGAATTACATGTGTTTGTCACTGAGATCAAATTTTATATTTAAAACATCAAAAGTACAAAATTGGATTTTTTAAAGAGTTGTTCTTTTAAAACTTCCATTAATTGACTATTTAAAACATTTACAAGTTCCATTAATATACAGGGTTTTTTTAAAAAATAACTTTAAATACACATATTCACTACATTTCAGGCCCAAGAAAATGTTTACACAGAAATTTGGCAGTGTTAAGTCTGTGGAATCAAAGCCAATAACAACCTAAGAAGCTGAACTCAGTTAATAAGCAAATTTTCATAGTACAACTAACATTGTGTAAACAATCCAAAGCAGTTAATATTTATAGGATAATCACAGTCTTTTGCATATCATATTAAAATCATATTAAAAATAACTTTGTAAAAGCATGATATGTCTGTACTTTCCCAACTGTTAACAGTGAACAGATATCTTCTTGGCTATTTTGGGGGGGAACTTATTCTCTTAAATGCCCTGACCTAAGGGGAGAAAATCCTTTACATCTCCATCTCCATAAGCAAGAAGCCAGGAGGCAGGACCCAATTTCACCAAATTCAGAATCCACTTGGAATTCCAAATGGGAATTTAAAAGATTATTAAAGAGCTTACAGAGACTGAAAAGCTCTACAAATATTCTCAACAATAATTATGCCTTTGAGAGCCCTCCTTAGCAAAGAAAATATTTCACAAACTCCAACGTACCTACCCACGCAGCCGAGGCAGAACTCCGCTAAGCAGTCCTCCAGGCGATACTGAGAGGGCATTCCCCTCGCTTCACTCTTCGTGCCAAATGACCTTTGGCTTATCAACAGAGAGGGTGGAGCTGGATGCTTCAGTTTCAGCAACATACCACACTGAACAAAGTTTCTCCTTTGGTTTCTCCAGGGAGTTAACTAAGACTTCCTCTTCTTGTTAAGAAAGTAAACACAGCCGCTAGTGCGTGTCTAACTCTTCCCTAAGGTGGCAGATTAAAGCTTTAAATGATGCAAATAATGATGGTTAACCCTGATGGAGAACTTACTACGTGCTCTAAACTAACACTATCCAGGTAGACACTATTATTACTCCCATTTTGAAGAGTACTAGAGGTTAATCAGTAAATTGTGGGAACTTCAATATAGCAATTGGGTCAAGTAGGCTAATGAAGAATTTCCACTATCAACAGAAAAGATGAAAAGCAGTATAACACATTTTTTAAAAATTAAATACACAGTGTACTTGCTATAAAGAAAATTACAGAACATGGACAAAATGGTAAGCACAAAAGCAAATACTGTCAACTGTTGCCGCCAGGAATGATCACTGGGGTCTCCTTAGCACTTGCTGCTACTTGAAATTGGTAATGAGATGTCTCAGGAAGAGGAGATCAGAATGACGTGCTCTCTGACAAGCTGGATTTCTGGCCCTGCTTTTCTAAAGAAAAACCTGAACAACTGTGGGTAGCAGCCTGATGAGGTAGCAGAGGCAGAAGAGGGCTTGGGGCAGGTATAAAGTTGGTACCGAGTTCCTTCCATAAGACCGGAGCCATCTTCAAGGACTGTAATCGCAGTTAAAAGCGGTAAGTGGAGCAGAACAAACCACCCCTTGTCTCAGGAAGACTTCAAGGGAGCTTGTCCCTGAGAGTCCGGATGAGAAGGCAGGGGAAATGCTACAACCAGAAATTACAAGCCTACACCTGTGACACAACAGTTTTGAGGTTTGGATCTTATTGGTACGAGAAATCTCCAAGCTAAGAAATTAAATAAATTGGGTCCTGGGCTAGTGATATCCTTGGACTATTTGGAATAAACAAAACAGAAAACCATTATAAATAACACTCCATAAACAAGGTCTAGCTTTATAAATGCCATGTATTTCTACAAGCTAGAAAAGTAAACCAAACAAAACAAAAACAAAAAAAATAATCCCCTTGAAGACGGGTTTATAATTTAGGAGTTACAAAATATGTGAGGAAATGATTTACTGTAATGGAGCATTAACAGATATACCAAACAAAATTTAGCACTCAATTATTCTTTAATATGAAGATGCATTTCTTTTCATTAGCCAGAAAATGGTGACTTAGGAAGCTTAGAAACGTGATCCATCTGAAAGAAGAAATGGTGAACCTTGAAAATGACTTCAGGTTTCTCACTGTGCAGAATATTGTCAAAACACTTCTGCAGTTAAATATTTTACCCTTTGTTCTCCCTGCATGATCTATAATAATAATCTGTTTTATGTTCATATTTACTACTGTGTTGCTAAAAATTATCTGAGAAATTGGGGTGCTTCACTGGGCTGGAAAAAGTTTAGCTAAATCAGAAACCAGGTCTAATTAAGCAAGCTTATATATATAAAAGTTCTACATATATATATATATATATATATATATATATATATATATATATATAAAAGGCTAAGTTGACTCGCACATGTACAATACACATAAAGCTCTCACTGGCACCAATCCCATGCATGTGTTTCCATCTGTCATTGTCAATAGTGAATTTGGTTGACACTTCTATTATAAAGGGCAAACAGCAATATTAAAATGTTTCTTATAATTAATTTCCTTTCAATGTGCACAAATTCGTGCACCAGACCTGCTGCAATGACCATCCAGAGTTCTCATCGCGTTTCTGTATCTTAAAAAGGGAACAGTGTCACTGTAGATAGAAATTTAAAATCTTTTTAGAAAAACAATAATCAATGCCATAACTCGGTATTCTCTCAGAACCTACTCTACACCAACTTTTAAGCTTCTGACCAATAAGTCTTCCAACTCCCGATTCCTGGGAATTCTGACCCATTCCCCCCCCTCCCCCCATTCTGAACCATTCCCAGCACCCTTGCAAAAGGTGAAGTGGAAACAGTGTTGTAACATAAAGATCCCATTTTTAGGACTGAAAGATTTATTCACCAGTTGCTACAGTGCCACCAGCATTCTGCCCTCAGCCATCAAATTTCTTGAGAATGTCCTTGCCCTAACAGGTTTGGCTCAGTGGATAAAGCATCGGCCTGCTGACTGAAGGGCCCCGGGTTCGATTCCAGTCAAGGGCATGTACCTTGGTTGCAGGCACATCCCCAGTAGGGGTGTGCAGGAGGCAGCTGATCGATGTTTTTAACTCTCTATTCCTCTCCCTTCCTCTCTGTAAAAAAAAAAAAAAAAAAATCAATGAAATATATTTTTTTAAAAAGAGAGAATGGCCTTGGCTAAAGAGTCTGCTCACAAAAGCTCATACACCCTTCCCAAGGCAGCCCACATCCAAAGATGGGTTTGATACCGTTGTAATTAACATTTGGGTGGTTTCACCAGGAACTAAAGCTATACACTCCCCAGGAAGCCACAGTCTATTCCCCACAAATCGCTGGGTGAAGAGACAGGACAGAGAGCATAGACACATGCCCAGTAAAGTTGGGGTGATGTCGGGAAGGTGCTTGCTGTCACTCACACCTGGGAACAGGTCATTGGCCAGAATTAACATGCCACAGCAAGGGAGCAAATTTTGGGATACTTAATTCCCTGAAGAAACTCACTCTCTTGTGCTCTTGTGTTTTTGGGACCCCGGGGACTGTTGCTTGGGGCGTGCTCCCCTGCATTCACCCACATGGCCCATTGCCATACGGACCCTCATACGCAATGGACTAATGGACTGTGACTGGCCTGGTGCTGAACTGGTCCCGGCTGCAACATGGAAAAGAAACTCTGAGCACTGGCTTTGTTTTTAGCTTTACTGAAACCCCAGCCACACTTCTATAACTGGATGGGACTTTGGCAACCCATGGATGTAATTCCATGCAAATAAGAATCACTCATCCTCCCATGCTAGTCTCAGAAAATTATTTTTCTTGAGATATCATAAGGACCCCACCCCCAGCACTTGGAAGGGGACACCCCCATTTCCCCAATAACAGGCTGGCGTGGGGAATGTAAAGACTTGGGCCCTCTCCTCAGCCGGAGACAATGGTGAAAAGCCAGTCCCGCTTCAGAGCTCCCCAAGAGGACAGATCCCCACTGAGACTGCATGGCAACCTAACTTCCTCTCTGCCCATCCTGGCTTCTTCTTTCCCTTCCTTCTACAGGGGTTGATCCTCAGAGAAGCTTCCAATATACTTCCTGCACACTAATTTCTACCTCAGAGTTTGTATCCTGGGGAACCCAGACTGCCTGCAACATTAGAACATCGGGGGGGGGGGGGGGAGGCGGGGGGGGGGGGGGCAGCGTTATCAAGGGAGTGAGAAGAGAAAAATAATAATGGAGGGAACAACATAAAGTACTAATATAATTTCCTTTATGAGAAGATAAGTAGCAGAAGGGAAAGCCTTTCTCAAAATGAAAAATATAATCACAAAATTCCAACCCAACATTTCAATGTATCATTGAGCTGAAAGAATATTAGAGTGTATCCCAACTCCAGCCCCTGTCATTTTGAAGATAACATCTTCTTAGGCCCAGGACTACTAAATGTCAGAAATGTCACTGTTTAGAAATAGGCCCATTTATTCTTCTAGGACATCATTTTCCTAATAAGTTAACAAGTATATTTAATACCCTACTGTTAAAGTACTGTATTTGCCGGCGTATAAGACGATTTTTTGGCCCTGAAAAATACCGTATTTGCCGGCGTATAACAGACTGGGCGTATAAGACGACCCCCTAACATTTCCACTAAAAATACAGAGTTTGTTATATACTCGCCGTATAAGACTACCCCCCACTTGGAGGCATATTTTTCAGGGCCAAAAAATCGTCTTATATGCCGGCAAATATGGTAACAGAATTCTGATACACTTTTTGGCTCTGAATCAATGGTGAAGATGTTAATTATCCTATATAATAAAAGCCAAGTGACCAAATGGCAGAGCAAGCAGAATGACCAGTCAACCAGTTGCTATGATACGCACTGACCAGCAGGGGGCAGATGCTCAACCCAGGAGCTTCCTCTGGTGATCAGTGCACTACCACAGGGATGAGCCATGCTCCCTCAGCAGGAGCAGATGCTCAGAGGGCGGACCCACAGACACTTGGCTGACCAGGATAAGTGGTGCTCCCACAACTGGGCGATCCCTGCTGGCAACGTTCCCCCCACCAGTGCACAAATCTCGTGCACCAGGCCTTTAGTCTATATATATATGCCTAATATGCAAACTGTCCCCGTGGGAGTTCGACTGGGAGACCAGGAGTTTGATCACTCGCTATGACATGTACTGACCACCAGGGGGTGGTGTGGAACAAAGAAAGGCCCTGGCTGGTAGCCAGGGAAGGGAGGCCCCAGCTGGCAGCTGGCAGCAGGGGAAGGGAGGCCCTGGCCTGCAGCCGGAAGGCCCGGGTCGCCCCCTGATAGCCGGCCAAGTCTAGGGACCCTACCCAGGGCTCTAGTCGTTTCATAAAAGGCTAATCGGGTATATGCTGATATATGACTAATCATCATGCAGAATACTCACAAAAAGCTGCAATGAGTAACACCTTAATCATTCATATGCACATTTAGGACACCAGTGACATGGGACAATCTAAGCAAAGGTCTTGGGTATTTATTCCCTCATCCTTCTAAATCAGGGCAATTAACAGAAGTAGCCATAAATGTTATATGTTTGGGACATTATAGATTTGATTACCACACATTTTCCATTACAGAAGTTGGAAACAGCACACATGCACGCGCACGCGCACACACACACACACACACACACACACACACACACACATCTCTATGAGTAGCTTTGCCCTATATTCCACACTTTGTAACCACAAACATGCTGGCAGATAGGACAGGCTATAGCTAAACCTATCAACTAAGATCACTGGATCCAAAATGACATGAAGTCATTCACCTAAATCGTTAGGACAGCCAAGAATAATGGATCAGCAATGTCACAATCCATTCATCTTGGAAATATAGCAGAACTTTGTTCTCAGTTCCTGTGCCCTTCAAACTCAGTTCCTCATTTGTGTATCGTTCCTTCCTCTCCTAAGATTTACTATCTGCTTTTGCTTCTCTAAACCAAGCCTTCTTATCTTTCTAACTTTAAAGCCTTTTTTAAAAAATAGGAATAAGAAATTAATGGGCTACTATTAACACAAAACACAAAAGAGGTTTCTAGAAGAAACTCTGAACTACATTTGGCCAAATCTCAATTACATATAAGCTAAGCTAGCTAACCAAAAGTTTTAACAACTTATCTGGAGAAGGAATAGGAGAAGCAATATTAATTCCTATTTTGGGAGAATCATGTCTAAATACTAATATATTATAGGCACATAAAAGGGCAAACATGCATGGTATATGCATGAGAGGAAGAACTAATTGGTTAATATAAAAAAGATTAAGTGAGTCACTCTGGGTTTGAGCTATTGTTTAGTCATAGAAACTGGATTAAAGACAGAAAACAAAAAAATATATATACAAATGGGCACTGCTTGGGGTGAATAAATAAAAACATCAGGGCCAACATTATTCATTCTTCCCACAGAGGGGGAGAGTGAGATCATAATTAAATCTTCATGTCCACAACGGGCTTGAGTCTTTTGTAAGTCAGGGAAACACTAAGTTCACAAAGATGAACTGCAAAATGATGTAGCAGGGTATATAAGCGAACAAAATGGTAATGTAATTTTGCCTTGAATTGATAATGTGCAGGTATATACTAACAAATACCACAAAAATACATTTGGTTATAGATTTTAAATGTCATTTTCAACCTAGGATTCACTTTATAGTTACAATACATCACAATCTTATTTGACAACGTCAATCAGAAACCCAACAAAATTTTGAAGAAAATGGTAGAAGAAAGAGAAAAGAGTGATTGCTCATTTCTATTCATGTCCTAATAACCAAGGACGTGTAAAGTGTGAAGACCTCAGCACTAGGAAACGGAAGGCTTGTTTTCACGCACCGAGTCCGCCACTTAATAGCTCTGTAACCTCGAGCAAGTAACCTAAGCTCCCGTAGGCCCCGTGGCCTCACCTGTAAAATGAGATCAATGAGACAAATTTATAAGATCTCATTCAGATCTAATATTCTAGAAGATTCTCCAAACTCAAATTTAAAAAGAGAAAAACTACTTAATTACATTTTGGCTAACACATAGTAAATGTCGGTTTTACTCTTTTCAACGTACAATGATAAATTTCCAGAAAAATTAAATTACCACACAGACAACCTAATGATAAGTGAGGAGAAATTACTACTTGTTAGGAGGGCATCTGTAAATTCACCTCCCAAATTATCAAACAACGCTTTGACAGAACCTCCAATTTCTGCTGAAATTTCCCCATTTAAATACAGACTCTGCTGAAACATAATAGATACAAAGAATTTCTGAGAGACATTGAACATGGAGACTTTTGGCATATACTACCAACATTTCCCATCATTAACATTTCACCTTTCACTTAACTCAAGATAGTGCTAGCACTCCGTGTAACTGGTTAGCTGAATGCATATCAAAAGAACTGATAAGATGTTCCTTAAAAAACAGCATTTTTTAAAAACATAATATCATCCCTAAAACCTGTGTTTTCCACAGAAAGGTTAAGCTAAAAAAATAAAATAAATAAAAACCTGGACTATTTTCACTTATTAAAATTGTGGGTACTTCTCGGCTTTTAAGTGCCATTTAGAAATAAAACGGCATTTCATGTAAGAGTACCAAAGCTTCCCAGAGCATTTATCTTAACTCTGTAATACAGTCAAGAAATATCACATTAGACAGATAATGAGACTTCGCCTCACTAACTATAATCATGTGCTGCAGCACTAGGAAGGAAGGGCGGAAGAAAGAAAGGGAGGGGGACAAATCAGCAAATAGAGAAAATGAATTGTGAATGTTGATAAGGTACTATCTTATCAAAAAAAAATCAGGAGAAATACCCAAGTTTAATTTCAAAGACTGAATCTACTGGAAGACTCATTGCTAGTATATAGTATCTTAACAAGCTAATATAGAGCTAGCAGCTCTGTACAATTAAATCAGAATGAAAGGCCTGTTTTCAAAGCAGCAGTCTAGAAAAAGCTGTGTAAATAGTAGTTGTTAGAATGATACAGTTATGTCATCACTTAAAAAGAAAACTTGCAATTAAAGTTGCACATCAAATGACCCTTGAAACTTGCATGTTACCAATAAATATGTATGGCGGGGTGGCTAAGCTAGACAAGCTGTGTCAATGAAACTGAGAGCTACAGACATATAGCTGAAGCCATTATGGCAACACTGTGACATGCTCTAAACTGAGCGCCACAGAGATGCACTGACATTAAACTGCCAGAGGATATTTCAGTTTTAAAAGTGACTTGCCATCTTTAAATATCACTGAGCTAGGGCCTGCCCAGGCAGCAGAATTTAGGTAAGACCTCTAGCTGAAAAGGGTTAATATAATGAAGGCTTGCCCTGGCTCAGGCAAAATATTAAATAACATCTTTCAAGTGTATTTTCAGTCAATAATGTTAATTCTCAAACCAATTCTTAATCTTTCAGTTTGCAGTTTCAAGACCGTTTAATGATAAATCTAACAACAAATAGTATCTGATTTTTTGGTATTCCTGACATGGAGCTTTGGAAAACAGATTCAATAACCCTATGTCAAAAAGGTGGCAAGCTGTGCTCAAAAGAGCCATAGATTTGAAACCTAAAACCTTAATTTATTTCTCCCTTGGCTCTATAATTTATAATTACAAGACCTTAAACAGATCATTCATATAGGCCATAAAACATAGTTGTAAAAAAACTCAGGTACAATGCAAGACAAGTTCATATACCAGAGCTATTATTACTGACAGATGTATGACTTCGGTCAAGTTACTTCACTAAGTCTGTTTTGCTTATCTGTGATATGAAAATAACAGTATCTTCCTCACAGAGACTGAATAAAATAAGGCATGTAAAGAGCATAGCACAGCACCTTATTAATGTTAAGTAATGTTAAAAAAAAAAACACATCACTACTTCTCTGAGTTTTCTGTACGTCTTAAGAAATCGGTCTCAGAAACCAAGATGCTGTATCTTAGAATAAGTTTCTGTGCTTCATGTTATATTTTCAGGTCTTTGATAACTTAAGGAAAGTGAGTCTTGTCAATATTAAAGGAGCTAAGTTCTGTTCACAACTATATAGCCTTCCCTATCTGCTTTGAAAACGTTTTCACTCAAGTAATTAGCATTGTTCATAATGATCTGTGATTCTATTTAGTCAAGCGTCCAAACCTTTTTATATTTTTGGAAATGTTTCTAACATCAAATTCCAAATAAAATCTGTTTTACCTCAAACTAATTTTGAGTTTTCCCAGAGGGGCCCTGGAAAATCTCTTCCACCTCATAAATGAAAGATGTTAAAATAATTAGGTGTATTTGTTACATTAAATTACATGGGAAGCACTTTAAAATAAATAGTGATGATAACCCTTAGAGACTATATATATAGGGCTATGTCATATTAATGTAGGTATTCTAGGAATTATATGAAGTTCATAGGTATCTGTCAATATCCTAGTTGTCCAATTACTATCTTAAATTGTTGTATGCAACAGAAATAACTAAACCACCTTATCAAGTGAACTCTCACCAGAACTTTAACCATGACTACTTTTAAGTCATTTGTCATCACAGTTATTGTTTTATTGATTCTTCCTTGAAGGTACTGACAATCAGCTACTGCGAGAAAGCTCCGTGATGGCATCACCTCTATAACTTTATGCCACTGGATTAAGCATTCCAGAACTAATAAAGAAGCAGATGGACTCATGAAACTGCTAACCAAAAATTGAGCAGCAAAAAGAATTACATAGAACTGATGTGGATTATTATAATTTTTATGACTTTTGTTTGAAGCATGACTGGTTCTTTAATGTTTTGTTTTCCAGATTTAAGAAAATTATTTTTCTTTTCTCTTAAGCCACCTATAACTTATAGCAATTTGATAAATTATCTATAATTATAAAAAGGTAATATGCTAATTAGACCGGACATCTTCCAGATGTCATTCTGGATGTCCTTCCTGATGAAGCCGAGGCCAGAGGGAAAACAGCCTAAGTCCTGGGCACCTGCGGGCAGCCAAGGGCAGCCAGACCGGGTCCTGGGTGCAGGACGGAAGCCGGTGCCAGCAGCGGAAGGATAGAAGGCCTACACTTGCACGATTTTTCCTGCATTGAGCCTCTAGTACCTTTATAAACAAAAGTGAAGCATCTGTCTTTTTTTCCTAGCTGATCCTTCCAAAATTCGTAAACTCTTAGTGAGTATTCTTATTTTCATGGCAACAGAACCATTTTAATAAGTTCAATAAGAATCTGTTCTTTTAATATAACACAATTATAAACATTAGTCATATTATCATATTATTAGTCAGCTTTGAGTAGACTGTCATATCTGAGAATGACATGCACAGAGTCAGACTTGACCACACATTTTTAAGAAATGAAGGGGACTTTAAGGAGCCAATGTATACAAAGCCCCATTAGGATGCCACCAGCCCATGAACCCACGCCCATAAATCAGGATAAGCCAGCACAGTTTATACTTACCTCCTAGATCTCTAAACCTACTTATACTCACTTATGGGGACTGTCAATGATTATAACAGCAACATACTTTATCTCATAGCACTAACTGTGCACTGCCTGAAGTCACTCCCAGAAAGTATATGTGCATGCACACACTGTATAGTTTACACAACACCTCCCCTTGCTGTGCTTCTTCGTTTTCATACCTTTGTTTCCCTATCAAAAATCAGACAATAGGTCACACCAATGACTCTTAGTCATGTGGTGACTCACCCACCACTCAGTAACCGACCTTGGATATCAGACTGGACATCAGACTTGATGACACCTCATTCATTACAACAGTCTGACCTTGGACATTAAGACTTTTAGAAACCTCATTATAGCAGCCAAGCCAAGCCCTGATTCGTCATTAAAGAACAGAGCGATGAATGTAGAAAAAATATATGAATAAAGAAAAAATATGAATTTTTAAAATCCATGAGCTCTGGCCCAACTGATGTCTCTGCTGTTGGTTGGGGCGTCTCCATTACCCCAAGAAGTTCCGGGTTTGTTCCCCAGTTGGAGCACGTGGGGAGGCAACTGATTGATGTTTCCCTTTCACAGAGGTGTTTCTCTCCCCCCCACCCCTTCCTCTCTCTCTAAAATCAATAAAAACATATCCTTGGGTAAGGATCTTTAAAAATTCATAAACTCTGTCAATAAACACATATTTATTATAAATGTATTGTGTGTCTTAAGCATTTGAAATTTGTCTCATTTAGCATACATGAGTGTGCTAATTGGTTCATAAAAAAGACACAAAGATTGCCCCTAAAGTTAATCTGGATTACAGATAGATAGGATGGCCTCAAAATGCATACACACTTTGAATAATTATTAATTCCAATAGGTTAAATCTGTAAAGAAAGAAACATAAACTGAGCCATCAGCTAAATACTGTGTATGCATTTTGGGTACGCCTTATAGACACACAGACAATGAGGTGGTGAAGGCCTGGGATGGGGCAGGTGGAGGGAAGAGGGCAACGTAATATTCTCAACAATAGAGATTTAAAATACAAAAACAGAATGAACAAACAAAAATATAAAACAAAGCAACCTGTAGAGACACATACACACCCACACACACACACACACACACACACAACCACACACACACAAGCGAAAAAAAAAACAAAAAAAACAGCATGAAACAGGAGGGATGATTATTATCAAGGACCACGGACTGATGGAATTTGGAAATGGGACTGAGAATTTCATAACCATCTGTGGGTTAAAAAACCCAGGCTCTATGATTGTCAGGGTAGAAAATCTTTTTAAAAAGAAAGAAAAAAACAAGGAAAGGAAAACAGAAAGCAATCACCTGGAGAAGGCAGCGCTGGCTCAGTGGAATTTAAATACCGCACGTGCCAAAGTCCAAGTAAAAGAACTAGAACAAAAGTTCTACAGTGATACACGCCAGGTTGGTTTGTGAAAAACAGTCAAGAGAGTAGTGCCAGGTTTGTCAAAAGCCTGGACAGCTCCAGAGTGACAGCAAAGAGTGAACAGATATACGTACTTAGATGATAACATACACACACATCCATACATATACACGCAATGCTCTCTTCCTGGAGACGTGAGTGACACAGTGGGCATTCCTCAAAACAGTGACGTGGCAATAAGGTTTTGAAGTGTCAGTCTGTAGCTTTATCTTTTTTTATTTAATGTATGTTATCCTGAGCTCCCTTTGCCTCCTGAAAGAATAACATAAAGATTACTGAGTGCCTACAATGTAGTGTGTACTTATTAGGCATAAATGAAATCACAATCATCCTAGAAGCAGAAATAACTATTACAATTTTATTAATAAAGCAGAAGTAAAAAAGAAAAAAAAATTCTTTAATTTAGACTAATTAAATGGAAAACCATCTAGTTTATTAGGTGTGAGTTAGAAAAGACACCAAACTAATTTAAACTAATATGACTCCTTAGTTTTAAATTATTAAATAGATAAAAAGGACTGTAATTCAGTAAGTGGTATTTTTTAATGGTTCAAAATTTACTAGCTCTCTCAAATCATCTTTCCACTTATAAAATACGATTATTTTGTTTGGTTAAAACCAAGTTATACACTAGTAACCAGTGTTCTAAATTGCTGAAGAGGCCTGTAGCAATTGGGGTTCCATTTTCATACCTGATTTAACTTATAAACATATAGGACTTTATACATCTGGGTGTGCAATATGAGCATTGACCCCCCCCCCCCAAGTAGGAAATTGTCATTCTACCCAGTTTGACCACTTGGCATATAGTACATATCTCCAAATAACTCATTCTATGACCCCAGATTCATTGTCTTGCTTGTGTTCATTCCTCCACATTCTTCGGTTATATTTTAAACCTAACTGAAACACCTTAACGTTTCTCCTAATGTTTATCTATACCTGGAGGTTTAACTTTTAAGACAGCTTACACACTGCTACAGCTTATGCAAACATAGTAAGGCAAAGTACTTGAAATGTTGGCTTATTAAAATCAAGAATGGATAAGTCTAATTTCCCTGATTAAGGTCCTTTTGTTCATTGTCTTCTCCCTCCCCCATATAGCTCAACAAATGATGAAAAACTTACAACTGCAGTGTAGGGTAATAATTCCCCACCAGTTCTGATTGCAATGGGAAGTTTTAAAGCTGTGTGAAATGAGTAAGCTCATGCTAATTAGCACTGAAAGGAAATAATCAAGATTAAAAGCCTGGATACAGCTAATTCTACTAAATCACTAGCTTGCATTCTAACTATTTGCTTTTTAGTGAAATTTAACTGGATGGAAAAATTAACCCAAAGTGTAGGCCACGGGTAGTAAAAAAAATACAGGTGACCTAACCCGGAAGAATCATGCCAACCATAAAACTAAGCAGACTATTCATCATCATGGAAATGACTCTAAAAACGGACACAGAAGCCAATTCATAGATTCCATTTTCAATCCAGGGAGTGATTTGCGAGGTTGTGTATGTATGTAATTTATACAGTGTCCTGTGCCAAACTAAGAACAGTCCAAGAGATGAAACTTAAAGGAAAATGTTGATTCCTGGTGTGATGGAAAAGTAATCTGTTACTCAGGATATTACAAAAACAAAACAACAATAATCAGAAACATCTTCTGGGTACTGAGTCATTAATTCAAATTGAAAGGTCAGGCATTACTCCTAACACAACTATATCTACTTGGGAAGGTCCCATACCTCTTGCATGAAAATACAAGTCCAATATTTATGCTTGTGATTACTTTGAATACAAAAGAACAATACATCCCCAGGTTAAAAATAAGCTTAAATTAAATGATCATTTCAGAGATACTATTTCCAAAAATATTTGAAGCACAATATGTTTTGGTATCAAGCAAGCTTTGGCACCAAAATATTTGAGCCAATAAAAATGTGCTAAATGACACTTTTAAGGAAATAAAAGAACAAGCCACAGACTGGAATATTTACAAATCGCATTTCTTTTAACATTCTTTCAAGGCCAATGTAAACGTGACAAATTCCCAGTTGTGGTGTTTTATCTGAGAAAGTATTTCTCCTTTAGTTTTAAAGAATAATTATGCTGGATACAGAATTTCAGGTTGTGGTTTTGGTTTTGAGTTTCTCAGACTTTAAATATTGCACTCTGAAATCTGTTCTTGCTTATATGGCTTCTGAAGAGAAAAAGAACATGGTTCTTCTTTAGGTGAGATGTGTCAGGAGCTATTGACCCCTCACTATAAGAAGAATAGAAGTCCAGCCCTTCCTTTAAGCACCTGACTCCATACTGCCAACTTAATTTAATCAATATATATTCTAAGGCAGTGAGCTAAATGCTCGAAGAAAATCTGAAAAACATCTAATAAGATACATTGGAAGCAGACTGCTTGTGTCTGTAGGGAGCTTAGAAACTAATGGGTTTTACAACAGATAATTCCAATTTTAAAATGAAACTATGAACTTTTTGAGGATCGAAATCTTTACTTTCACCTACTAACACTCAATTTTCTCTACATTTGCTTCTGAGTTACTAAGGAGGATTATAAATTTGACAACTAGGCACACTATAAATTTATATCAATATTACTTGGTTTCTAATGAATGCTTATCAATACTCCATTTTTATTGGTTCTATAACATATTCCCCACAATAACCATTTTATCAAGTTATAATAAAAACTCCTTTTCTTTACCCTTCCTCAAAATATAATTGTACCTCCCATATACTAGCTAAAAAAAGAAAGAAATGACCTGCCTTGTCGACATGTGAATAAGAAAATCTTCAATAGCATAAAAGATATGTTAGATGTTAAATACTGCATTAAAAATGGATTCACAAATGAAAAGCTTCAATATGACATTTAAAATATTACATTTACTGCCCCATCCAGGTGGCTCAGTTGGATGGAGAAGCGCTCCATACACACACAAAAAAAAAGTTTTCAGGTTCAATTCCTGATCAGGGTACATACCTAGGTTTTGGTCAGATGTGTATGGGAGGCAACTGATCAATGTTTTTCACATGGATGTTTCCCTCTCCCCCTCTCCTTTCCCCTCCCCCTCCTGCTCTCTCTCTCTTTCTTTCTCTCTCTTTCTTTCTCTCTCTTTCTCTCTCTCCTCTTCCCCCCATTCTTCTCTTTCTAAAATCAATAAACATATCCTTGGCTGAGGATTTTAAAAAATAATAATAAATTAAATTACTCATTTCAGAAATGCAACTCAGGCAAAAAAGTTCAGTCATATGTATATCTCACAGTACATTTATATGACCTGGAAACAAATCCTTTTGGGGTAGAATAATCAAAATGTTCTGAGCAACTGTTATGTATGATTTTTACTGAATTAATCAAATCCCCTAAGCAGAAACCTATATTCTTGGAAATGTTTATTCTCTATTCTGAAGAGTTAAATTCGGAATATAAAATGTTTAAATGTTGTTCACTGCTTCAAATATTTCACTCACTTGGGACGTTTTCACCTCATGTGAACTTCGTGATAAAGATTCAAGGAACTAGAGTGGTTTCTGAATAGAAACATTTTTTCTAATATTCTTGCATAAAAGATTTCATTCAGTTTTACATAATCATCAGTAGTTTCTATCATCTCCAAACTGACAGCAAGAAACCATTGGAGGTGCTGTCATCCAACCCCTACAGTTGTCACACTCCGAAATGGAAGACAGATGATAAAATGTGTCTGTGTGTAGGTAAAGGAAGCTGCATGATGAATCACTATATCTTTCTGTTCTTTAACATCCGATTTCATGGAAGAATTTTTTCATCATATCCATAAAACACAAACATGCTGAAAAAATACTTTTTTAAAAAGTGGTTAATATTTTATGGTGTTGTTTTTGCAGAGATAAATAACTGCCTACTTCTGAGAGCAATTAAGTCTGAAGTTAAACTGTGTATTTCATAAACCTCTAACAATACTCCCAGAAATAGCTTGTTACTAACCAATTATCATAATCTATTTCCATAAATCTGTGTAATCTCAGAGATTACCTGCCTCTAAGCCTGGATTTTCTCATCTTAATGAAGAAGGACAGTGTCTCCAAGAACCTAAACTACCCACAATTTCTTTCTTTTAAAAAAAATATATTTTATTGATTTTTTTACAGAGAGGAAGAGAGAGGGATAGAGCGTTAGAAATAACGATGAGAGAGAAACATCGATTAGCTGCCTCTTGCACACCCCCTACTGGAGATGTGCCCATAACTAAGGTACATGCCCTTGATTGGAATTGAAACTGGGACCTTTCAGTCCGCAGGCTCTATCCATTGAGCCAAACCAGTTTCGGCTACACACAATTTCTTAAGGTGATCCATTTACATGAACAGCAAGGGACCTTATCAAAACTATACTCTCTTTGAGCTCACTTGTACAAATTCCCTTTGGCCTTTACCACATAATTGTAACAATGATGACAATAAAGTGAAGGATAAGAACTCAGCAAAATAAGAAGTTACCTAAGCACATACAGTAAGTCCTCACTTAATATTGTTGGTAGGTTCTATGACTTCAAGTGAAACAACATAAAACAAAACCAATTTTTCCATAGGCTAACTGGTAAGTTCCTAAGGCATCTTGTCAACATTATACTTATTGAAATGAGGTTATTCAAGGACCTGCTATATTTATACTCCATACTATACTAGGCACTTCCTATATGCTCTCATTTAATTCTAATATAGGTAACACTAAAGCCATTTTATAACTGTGAGGTCTGAGAGGCACAGAGAGGATACATGTCCAAAATTTTACAAGAATTAGATGGTGAAGACTATGAACCCTGATCTTTCTGCTACATCCTACACTCAATATCTTAAAAAAGAAAAAACAATGGTAAATGCTCCCTACAGCTATGCTTTGGACCAACTGGTCAATTCCTTTTTTGGGAAATCAAAGAAATTATTTATAGGTGAAATTAAATAAGGCAATTGTTTACAAAGTAAAAAGCAACATTTCTTAAAGATACAAAAGAATGTAATTTGCAATTCTATAAAGAGAACACAAAAGCAGTTTCCAGATGACTCAGCCAACAAATAAATGAGAGGTTAAAGTGGCTGCCAGAGAATTAAAACTGTTGAGCTAGCTCTAAAGATTAAAGGACAGGTCACTAATCATTGTGAAAGGCCATGAACACAGCCCCCTCAGTCACTTAGCCAGGAATTGAATAATGAATAAGTAAATTGTGCGAGCAAAATATAACACGTTCCTCTAGACTAAGACACAAGGACAGTCAGCAGCTGCTGCATTAGACAAAAGATGACCAAATCATCTAATTACAGATAACAACCACCACACTAGAAGCAGATAACACCTAAAACAACAGTATGTACACAAAAATAGTAAGTTTACTATCATTCAACCAGTATTTCTCTTTCAAGATATAGGAAAATACTCTTCTCAAAACATAGTTACTAGAAAGAAATACAGTAACCACATTGGCTCAATAATGTCCTGGCACTTATAAAAAGCAGAGTCATGCATTTTGGGAGACCAAGAATAAAAGGCTATTTAAAAAATCTCAGCCTAAATAGAGATAAGTCGATGAGATGTACTTGGTGGGTTGAAGAGCAAGAGAGTTAAACAGAAAACCAACCAACCTGATGGAGTTAGAAGAAACACTCTACCAGTTTTCCTAAGCCTCACAGCACACACACCAAGGATTCCAGATGAATGGCTAAAATTCTGGAGAAGGGAAAAAACAGAACTAGATTTTCTTTTCCACAGCAAGAATATAAAATGTGGGGTCTAAAAATACTAAAAATAATGTGAACACCTTTTAATACAAGCTACATTCTAAGTAATCCATAGATTAATAATTCTTTTAAATATTCCCGAGGAAAAAAAAATCTCTAGTGCCAGAAATTCCAATGCTTTCAAGAACACCTAATTGGTTTTGTTTTATTTTCTTTCCTCCACCACTTCTTCCTCTTTTCTTGTGCTTCTACTTCTTTTCTGCTTGCCAGTTTTTTCAGAAACAATATATAAGATGGCCATGTCTGACTACTGTTCCAGGGGTATTAAGTTATAATCACATTCAAATGTTGCATACTTATAAAGATATTCTACATGTAACTGTTAATTTCCATTTTATACCCTTTGACAGTTCACAATATTAATGCCTCTACTTTATTTTTTTTAATATATCTTATTGATTTTTTTACAGAGAGGAGGGGAGAGGGATAGAGAGTTAGAAACATCGATAAGAGAGAAACAGCAATCAGCTGCCTCCTGCACACCCCCTATTGGGGATGTGCCTGCAACCAAAATACATGCCCTTGACCAAAATCAAACCTGGGACCCTTCAATCCGCAGGCAGATGCTCTATCCACTGAGCCAAACCGGTTAGGGCTATCTTACTTTTTTTTTAATAAAACACTTATATCCATGACCTCAATTTATTTTCACAACATGTAACCTGGAAGAGAAGCAGAGCCAATAGCCACATCATTCTCATTTTTAAAAATAAACAGACACAAAGAAATCAAAGTAATTGGGGCCTCAAAGTCATAACACCAAAGACACCTGCAGCAGAGTCTAGTGTTGGGGGGCGGGGAGGGAAGCTCCAGAGTCAAGCCTGGGGTTTCATATATAGATGGGAAAGATAATGAGAAAGGAGATCATAAAGAATCAAATATAGTGATAGTCAGATTAACACAGTATCTGATTTAACGCTTGTAATACTGGGCAGTTGTGAGCAAACTAAGGTTCTAAGACAAACTAGAAGTGATTCCATGTCTAACCCTAAGTCCCTCAAACATTTTAAACTGTTTTCTATCATTTTACAATCTGTAAATAAAAGAGGCACGTTCAATCATTTCCTATACGTAAATGAACTTGTATATTCAGTTCATAGCCCATAAAAAAAATAGTATAGTAACCAAAATATTAAATGTGGATCCACTAAAAGCACGCATTAAATGACCTGTTACTCTATAAATTACAATGTTATAAAATACATTTTTAATATATACCTATCTGTTAGATATTTGAAGAATTCATATGATAGAAAAAATGCCAAAAATAAGACAAGGACAAAGAGTTTGTGTTTAAAATTAATAGACTATCACTAATACCACATAATTTGTATAAACTGCAAAATTAACAGTACTGACTTCGTCACACGAGTTGAGCAGCAATGGAAATGGACTTTGGAGTAGTAAGAATTGGGACTCAGAATCCCAACTCTATACTTTCAATCAAGTACGGGAAGACTGGAGCTCAGCATTTCACTCTTCTGTTCATATCCACATATACTACAATCTCACTTGCCTAAAGGCTACACATCAACCTCAACAATGTCATAAGGTGAATTAAAAAGGTACAGAACTAGTTAAATAAATGCCACATGGTCTATGTGCTAAATTGCTGCTTTTTACTCTGAGAAGATGGATGCCTTTTTTAAAAACTAGGATTAAACAAGATTCATAGTACGATAATTTAAATTACAAAAAATTATCCAAACTTGAATGGTCTGAGCCAAAAGCTGTGCTACCAAATATAAGTAAACTGACAGACTATAGATACTTTACTGCCAAAGTTTTTTTTATTCACTTCAACTAGCACCAGGGAGGCTCATGATGAGCTAGAATGGTAGCACAAAATTTTGGTTTAGATCTTGTTTAATCCTAAATCTTGGTTTAGATCTTGTTTAATCCTAGTTTTTAAAAAGTTCTAATGAAGTCAATAATCAAATCATTTTCTAGCAGGTTAGAAGCACTGGTCAGAAGCATTAGTCTATGCTGGGAATATATGATAAAGCACCAAATAACCATGCCTCTAAGAATATACTGTACTACAACCCAAATAAATAGTATGCAGAATGATGAACTATATTCTGTTTAAGAAGGACGAAAAGTGCTTGGTGCTTGTAACAAATATTACTGTCATAATAACTTAAAAGTAAATTTTAAAAATACTACCGTATTTGCCGGCGTATAAGACGACCCTTTGGCCCTGAAAAATATGCCTCCAAGTGGGGGGTAGTCTTATACGGCGAGTATATAACAAACTCTGTATTTTTAGTGGAAATGTTAGGGGGTCGTCTTATACGCCCAGTCTCTTATACGCCGGCAAATACGGTATTTTTCAGGGCCAAAAAATCGTCTTATACGCCGGCAAATACGGTAAATTCAAAAGATTAATTATACTTTAACTCAAGTAATACATAGCTAGGAAACTCACTTGTTTGTGAATTTGAAAAGCGTATTACAGGGCAAACCTAATAAATGAGATGTTAGTAGAGTTAATAAAGTAAAATACTAGAGGCCTAAGTCTCATAACTAATATCAGCTCTGTATTAGATGTAACAGTATAAAGTAAGTACCTCTCTTCTAAAAGCTCACAGTTCAATAGAAAATACCACCACATATCTAAATAAATTTTTAATCCTGTTTAGCTGCATAGTAGTAGTAAAAGCAAGAAACATGTAATGTTTGACTGCTTCTATTTTTATGATGATACCAACTATTGATTGATGTGCAATACCTGACACTTTTATTTAGAAGGGCTTACCAATATGACTTTAAGAGGTCTAGAAGATATAAAATGAATGAGAAAAAAATACATATCAAAAGACTCTGTGACTTGGATAAAAATAAGCATTGGAAGCTCCCTCCCTCCTTCTCTCTACTACAAGAGAAAGAAAAATAATGACCACAGCCAACAATTAACATACATTGAGAGCTTACACTTGGGCTCTACTCTGAGTCTAACATGTATAAACTCATCCAATCCTCAACAACCGCCCATTGAGGGGGGTTCTATTATTATCCAGTTTTAAAAGATGAAAAATATTGAAGCACAGACACATTTAATAAGTTGCCAACATTATACTGGTCAGTGAAGAACCAAATTCCAATAGAGGAAGTCTGGCTCCAGAGCCCGAGCTCTTCACCACTGAATGCCTCGTGATTAACTAAATGCCATACAGAAGCTCTGTTGCTCAAAGCATTGCATGTTGGTTTGTGGTTGTTGTTTGTTTTTTTAATCTACTGTCATTAAAACTGCTTCATAGTCCTTCAAAACCAATTATTTTCCATTTTTTGCTAGCTTATTAATACATGTTTAGGATTTGATTCTATAACTATTCTATATTCTCTAGGTGTTTTTTTGTAAATACATCAATATTTCCCTAATTACTTCTAACATTAAAAATTCAAAAACTGAGAAAGAATGAAGCATTTATATATTCTGAAAAACAGAACACCAAAAATGGTACTTCAAGTGCTATAACAGAAGTACTTTTAAGAACTTAAATTTTAGCTGCATGTTACCAGAGGAAAAAAATTTTGAGTAACTAGTAATAATATCTCAACTAGTAGATATTTCTCTCAACTGCTTACCTAAAATGTCACGTTTTATTTGTAAGTAATGGCTGAGCTCTTTAAGTACTGCTAGTACACTGAAAACTGCAATTTATTTGAAAACGAAAAAGTAATGGCTATTTACAAATATAAGCAAACTGACAGACTGTAGATACTTTACTTCCAAAGTTTTTTTATTCACTTCAATTAACACTAGGGAGGCTCAGGATGAGCTAGAATGGTAGCACAGATTTTGGCTCAAACCATTCAAGTTTGGATAATCTTTTGTAATTTAAATTATCATACTATGAATTTTGTTTTCATCTTTTATGTCAATATAAAAAGATGAAAAGAACAAAGGTTTAAAATTTAACTTTTGTTCTATCATAGTTGTATATTATTTCAAGCAAGTTCTAGTTCCTTCATCTATAAAATGAGGGGGGAAATTTCTTCCATACAATGTTGTGAATCAATTTGAATTACTATATACATGATATATTCAATATGTTTGAATCTTTTATATATGCTACAGAAGTGTATACCTTTCCTTAGCATTGTTCCTATTAGATCACATTAATACAACATAGCTAATACTCTTGTCAATGTCTAGTCATTATTCTGCTCCTTAATATTGTTATGCTAGCTTTTAATAGACTCACTTCTCCTCAAATGCCAACAATATTTCCCATGAGTGTAAATGTTCATTTGTAATACACATCCACTCTGTTGGGCTAAGAAACCTTTTACACATTAAAACTATGAGTTTCATTATGTAATCAGCAGGACAAAAATTTGCCTGTAACTCCTTTTTACCTAGCTATAAAGATTTTGGATAAATAAAATTATTAGAAAAGTTTACAGATAGCATATTTTCAGTTAAATAGCCAAAGTTAAGTTATATTTTAAATATGTTTGGTGAAGGATCAATTACATTTAAAACTATCAAAGTAATTCATTAAATTCTAAAGAATATACGGGCCCTTATGTTCACTGAAGCATTATTTACAAGAGCAAAACTATGGAAGCAACCCGAGTACACATCAACAAACAAGTGGATAAAAAGCTGTGGTACATATATTCCATGAAATATTATGTAGCCATAAAAGGAAAACAAAAATCTTACCATTTGCAACAGCATGAATGGATCTAGAGAATATTATGCTAAATGAAATAAGTCAGTCAGAGAAAGACTAATGCCATATTTCACTTATATGAGGAATCTAAGGAACAATATAAATAAACAAACAAACAGAAACAGACTCAGAGATACAGAGAACAGACTGATGGTTGCCAGGGGGAGAGGAGTTGGGTGATTAAACAAAAAATGTGAAGGAATTAAGAAGTATGGATTGGTAGCTACAAAACAATCATGGGGAAATAAAATACAGCATAGGAAATATGGCCAATAATATTTTAATCACTATGCATGGTGCTAATTGGGTAGTGAAAATATCATGGGGAACACTTTGTAAAGTATATGATTGTCTAACCACTATGTTGTACACCTTATTTTATATTATGCAAAATAATATTGAGCCGAAACCGGTTTGGCTCAGTGGTAGAGCGTCGGACTGCAGACTGAAAGGTCCCAGGTTCGATTCCGGCAAGGGGCATGTGCATTGGTTGCGGGCACATCCTTGGTAGGGGGTGTGCAGGAGGAGGCTGGTCGATGTTTCTCTCTCATTGACATTTCTAGCTCTCTATCTCTCTCCCTTCCTCTCTGTAAAATATCAATAAAATATATTTAAAAAATAATATTGAATATAAACTGTAATTTTAAAAATTAATAAAAATAATTGGTTAAACTTATTGATAATGCTTTTACTGTAAGAAAATGCTTACTCTTGAAGATAAAGTATCAACAAAGATAGGCTTCTACTCAACTCATCTGATGCCCTAGAACAAGGGTGGGGGACCTTTTTCAACCAAGGACCATTTGAATGCTTGTAACATTATTTGAGAGCCATATGAAATTATCAACCTAAAAATTAGCCCGCTATATTTGGTCAAACATTTAATTAACTCACCCCTAATGCCTTGGCAGGGCCAGACGAAATGATTTCACAGGCCTTCTATGGCCCTGGGGCTAGACGTTCTTCCCCCTGCCCTAGAGCATTTTGTATGAAACTTAAAGCACATCATGTTTTATCAGTCATTTGTTTACCTATGTGTCCACAGTTGGAAATGTGAGCTCCAAAAAGACAGAGGCACACATTTTCTTCCTGTATCAACAGCATCTGCATAGTGCCCTCCAGATGCAGGTGCTTAGGAAATATTGAATTCACATATGAGTGTATACACCTTCGCTCCAAGGACTACTGGATCAAATCATTAAGTATCCCATAGTTAAACACTTGTGATAAAGCCGAGTCGACCAAACCTGGGACTAGGAGCTCAAGAAACTTCCACTGTGGTCTTATCAGAACCCTTTAGTCTGAAAAGTATTACTGCAGATCACTCTAATGCAGCACAGACTGTATCCCTGGTTTACTCTTCCAAGCCTAGCCTTCGATGTATAATGCTAGCTAGCATTTACTGATAGCACTCCATGTGCCAAGAACTACATTAAACACAGCACATACCTGAGTTCATGTGATCTTAAAGTAATCTGGAAATAAGTATTAATGTTACTCCCATTTCAGGTGAGGATGTTAAGGCTTAAAGAGGTTAAGACACATGTCCAAAGTCCCCAGGTCATAGAGCAGAGGCAAAATTTGAGGCAGGTCTGCCTGACTACAGTCTATGCTCTTAGTCACTGAGTCCTTGTACAGCAAAGGCTACTAGTAAACAATGCTTTTCCAAAAAGACTCTGAAAGTCCCTTGAGGTCACTTTAGATGTTTTTTAATGAGCTTATATAAATGGTGACGTTAGTTTCCCTTTGAGAGTTCGTCCTTTTTCTCCTCTTATGTTTTCTTCTCACACAGGGACCCATCGATGCAGAGAACAATAACCAATAGAAGCTACTCAGAGAGGACAGCAGACAGACTTGAGGCTCAAGGAAGGAAATCTGAGCTGTATAGAAATCTTGTGAACAGAAGACTTGGGAAAAATACTAAATTGATAGATCACAATCTTATTGCAAAGAGGACCAGATCCCTATTAATAACTAAAAATGTTATAGAGTTTAAAACCCACAGAGCACTTGGAAATACACATACTAATTCACTAAATGGGAAGTTCCTGAGGCACCAGAAAGCTGATACTTACATGTCATGTAGATTAGACACTAAAATTTTCATTAGAGCTTGTGGAAACAGTATAGGCTAATGAGTAAAACAGTCTTTCCCAGGTTTAAATCTCAGCTGTGCCAATTCCTGTATGGTTTTAGGAAAGGTACTTATCAACCACTCTGAACCTCCGTTTCCGAGTATGTAAAATAGAAATAATACCTACTGGTAGAAAACTTTGAGAAAATACCCTGTTTCCCCGAAAATAAGACAGTCTTATATTAATTTTTGCTCCCAAAGGTGTGCTAGGGTCTTATTTTCAGGGGATGTATTATGTTTCCATGAAGTAGGTCTTATTTTCGGAGGATGTCTTATTTTGGGGGAAACACGGTATTGAAATTCTTAATAACAGAATATTTGAATTTATGCTTCATACAGGAAGTCTAATTCAACTATGAGTATGGCTCAGGGCCTTGGTTCATGCACAGTCCCACACCCACCACCCCCCCACCAGGGCCAGAAGTGGGCTGTGGTCCCTGGATTGCAGGGAGGAGCTGGAGAGGCCTTGGCCATCCCCATTCTGAGCTGGCAGCACCCCAGTCCACCAGGTGGGTGTCTCAGGAGGGCCCTCTTGCTCACCTCCAATTCAGGCACCAAGCAAATCCTGGCACTTGGAGGTCAACCACCTGCAGTTTGGGGCAGCAGCCCATGGGGAAAGAAAACTTACTTTCCCACCCAAGCTGGACCTCCCCCTCCACCTTTTCATTTTGCTCCAGGTGCTGCAAATTATCTGGCCTGTCTGGTCCTTCACTTTATCATGGCAACAAAAACACTATCAACAAGAGAGCTGTTTGGTTAGCACATTTTTTAAGCCACTGGGAAATTATTACCCACTCCCAACTCAGATTAGACCACACTGTTTTCTTTACGACACCATATTGGGATCAGCAGCATTAAATCTCAGTGACTAAGGAAAGTTTCACCTACAGTACAGCTCAGCAAGAATGGAAATAAATAGCACGTATAAAATAAAAGAGCTGGCCTCTTCTTGGTTTATCCTGTGAGACCTTCCTTTGCCACCTTCCTTATTCAATTAGTCTTTAAGATTATTACGTGCAGACACTAATGTAGGTCCAAGGTTTTCGAGGGTGAACCATGAGCAGGAGAGTGGGTGAAGCGGATCGGCAATAACAGCAATAACACCTGAGTGCTTGCTACGAGCCAGGCTCTTTTGCAAGTGCTTGCCATATTTAATAATTTCATTCTCACAACAGGCCCAAGAGGTAAGTAGAAATACTGTCCTGTCTTACGGATGAGAAAATTGAAACATGAAGAATTTTAGTAACTTGCAAATTCAAGCAGCTACTAATCACTTAACTTTGGATTGAAACCTAGGCAGATGATGACAACATAATGTGATAAAAACTAGAACACAGGTTATGGGAATATCTAGGACCAAGAATTGAAGTAAACTGGTTAATAATGAATAAAATTAATAAATATAGGGTGATGCAAAAGTTGGTGTACAGTTGTGAGCATGCAAAACCCAGAATTTATTCTTGCATTATCATTTATTAACTAGAGGCCCAATGCAGGAAATTCATGCAAGGGGAGGCCTTCACAGCTCTGGCTACCTCGGCCCTCATGGGGCCTAGTGGCCCCACAGCCCTGCCCCACGCCTACTGATGGTTCTGGAAGGTCGTTCCAGAAGGTCGTTCTGATGCCCAGTCTAATTAGCATATTACCTCTTTATTATATAGGATTATTGTATCATTTTCAAACAACTGTAAACCTACTTTTGCCCCACCCTGTATGTTTAAAAGTCATAGAAATCCACAAAGAGGAGGTGAACAAAGACAATGGCCATATCTTTAAAATTTCCACAGACCATACAGATAATAGCTCTGGTTCGGCACCTCTCAGAAACGTCAGCAGCTGTTATATTGGGTTTCACCCATACACATAAGTTTAAAAACCACAACTGATGAGTGACTAGAGCAAATATATTGCCCAAATGAAACTAGTTAACAGTATTAAACAATTACAATCACATGTTATCCATCACATCATAAACTATCACAAAGCTACTCTGCAAGGGCAGAAGGGTAACACCACTTTGTGTAACACACAGATTTTACAGAACTTTAACTGTAGAAAAAGAAGCATCATACAATCACACAATAGGGCCAGTAAAGGACTTTTTGAGGTGAGTGTGCCCATACCATTAATTAACCAGATGTTTCATTTAGTGACACATGTAATCGATAAGGTATATTTTTCTTGCAGCAACAGTGTTAGGGAGAATTTTCCAGAATTAAACTGCCCTCAGTTGCACTGTATAAAGAAATCAGCCCTATATTACATGCTGTCCTACTAGTCAATCCTCATTATCTGTAAAGTATAATTTAACATCTATAATATAAGCCCTATATCCTTGTCTGCCTAATAAAACATTTCTCCTTGATGTCCTTATTTATTCAAAACTGAACTTGATCTTCACAAAACAAGTTTACTTGCCAAATGAACTCATTTATTTTAATGGCACTTCCTTCCTCCTTATCATCCAGCTTGAAACTCCAGTCATGATTGATTCCTCCATCTTTTTCACTGTATCACCTCATGCCTGAGTTATCTAAATAAGTTTAACTCGTTTTCCTATTTCAAATAACTTCCCATTCTAATCCTTTTCCTCACACTGAAAATTTACTCTTAAAAAGCACTGCTTTTTATTCACAAAGATATGTGCGCCCCTAGGTTCACTGGAGCGTTATTTACATGGAAACAACCAAAATGTTCTTCAATAGATTGAATAAAGAAGATGTGGTACATAAGTACAACAGAATGCTGCTCATTCATAAGAAAAGATGAAATAATGCCATTTGCAATAAGAATGGACCTTGAGAATGTCATATTAAATGAAATAATTCAGATAGAAAAAGTCAAAAACCATGATTTCACTCTTATGTCGGATATAAAACTGAAAGCAACAAATGAACAAACAAGACAAACAAACAAAAACTCATAGACACAGGAACAGTATAACGGTTACCATAGGGAAGGGAAGGGGTAGTAAAGGGTAAAGGAGATCGAACATATGGTGTCAAAAGGAGATTTGACTCTGGGTGGTAAACACACAATGTAATATACAGATGATGTATCATGGAATGTCACCACAATAAATTTAATATTTTTTTTAAATCTCTGCTTTTACTTTGCTGTCCTCAGTCCCAGTACCAACATGGCAACATCCTATATAATAAAAAGCTAATATGCAAATAGACTGAACCGTGGAACAAACGAAGGACCAGTTGCCATAACATGCGCTGACCAATAGGGGGTGTGCAAGGAACATGGCAGCGTCAGCAGCAGGCAGCAGAGCACAGAACATGGTGGGTGTTGGCCATGGTGGGTTGGTGGGAGCAGGTGAGCGGGCCGCAAACTAAGGAAGGGCACCAGTCACTGTCATGGGGCAAATTCTTTACTCCTGCACGCTGTGGTCCCACCGGGCGCTCACAGCTGTGGTGGGCGCCAACCCTGCTGGCACCCGCTGCTGATGCTGGAGCTGCCGCTTGCACCAGCTACCGGCACCAGCCTCAGTCGTTCCCTGCCATCAGCAGGTATGAGCTGGGCCAGCACCATCATTGCATGGGAGCCAAGGCGGCTTGAGCGGGGCTGCCAGCAGACAGGGGAAGGGAGGGTAGGGAGGGTAAGGGGAAGGTATGGAGGATGGATCGAGACCCACCCCTGTGCCCACCACAGCCTCTTGGCCCACAGTTCCTTTCAAGGTGCATGAATTCATACACTGGATCTCTAATAAGAGACAATGGCAACATAATAATCAAGAAGCTGGAATAATTCAATTTGGTTTCCTTACCTGGAAGACACAAGTCCTGGGCTGGAAGAGCTCTACAAGCCTTTACTCTGAGAGCAACAAATCTCTTTTCTGGAATTCATGGTCCACATAAGCTAGCCAAGCAAGCTCACATGTAACTATCCCCAGTGCACATGCTCCTGCTCCCAGCTCCACTCTGCTTGCTCCTGAATTTGCTAAGCCATTCTAGTGCCACACTAATTCCTTCTCCTAAATGACTTCACCCTTCTTCTCCCACAAAAAAAAAAAAAAAATCTCAAACAGAAGCGTTACAAGGAATTATTTTCTTTTTTGTTCTTTTCTGACATTTGCAAATTCTCTACAGTCACTATGTGGGTACTAGTAAATGTTCAGAAAAAAGGATAATAAATTTCCTAAACCGGAAGTACAAGGTAAAAGTATGTCAACATATGAAGTCTTATCTAGTAATTCTCACTAATATAGCCTCTTTTTCTCCCTAGAGACTTTATATAAACATTTGGTCCCATTAACTTCAAAAATTAATCTATGTAAACTGTGGCTCCAACATAATGACTCAATAATTAATGAACTGATTTTATGTTGGTTCTCTTAAATGAACAGTCTAATTTATCAGTGCTCAAGTAAAGGGGGTATTGCATTTAGCTAATGCGGTTATGTAAAAATACTCAATTAACCGAAACCGGTTTGGCTCAGTGGATAGAGCGTTAGCCTGCCTGCGGAGTGAAAGGTCCCAGGTTCGATTCCCGTCAAGGGCATGTACCTTGGTTGTGGGCACATCCCCAGTAGGGGGTGTGCAGGAGGCAGCTGATGGATGTTTCTCTCTCATCGATGCTTCTAACTCTCTATCCCTCTCTCTTCCTAAGAAAATCAATAAAAAATATATTAAAAAAAAAGAAATACTCTATTAGTACATGAACATGCTATGCTTTCTGTTTCCTAAAAACCCAACCTATTTTTAAATATTATTCTAAGCAGCAAGTTAATTCCAATAATATCTATCTGATCATTTTATAAGTATAATTACTTTTTAACTGATCTGAGAACCTCCAATTGCCATCTACAACACTTCATTGGTAAGAGAGTGGCACCTGATGAAATAATAACTTGGGGGAGCCCCAAATCATTTCCTTCCCCCACAGGTCATTAGCTTGCAGAAAGGAGAAGTCATGGCCCAGATACGATCCAGTTCTCCAGAATCAGCACTGATCTACTTTTGACTTATTATTTTCTTCTAAGAAAATAATGAAGGCCTCACACATACTAAAAAGATCAAAAAAATTGCTTTTAAAAGGACTGCACCAAATCCCACTAAATGTCTCACAGCTACAAGTCAAGTCTCATAACCTCTCATTCTCAGATTCCTCATCAGTAAAGTAAAATAATTATCGCATCAGTCTGAACTACTATATAAGATGGTTTTTCAAGAATTTCCTAGAAAAGGCCGATAAATTTAGCGAGACCCTGGAGCATATGAGAGAGACCCTCGAGAATATGGAAAAGGACCAACTAGAAATTAAACATACAATAACTGAAATAAAAAATATTATACAGACACCCAACAGCAAGCTAGAGGAACGCAAGAATCAAGTCAAAGATTTGGAACACAAAGAGCCAGAGGACACTCCTCCACAGAAGCAAGAAGTGAAGAGAATCCAGAAAGTTGAAGATAGTGTAAGAAGCCTCTGGGACAACTTCAAGCGAACCAACCAGAATTATGGGGGTCCCAGAAGAAGAGAGAGAGCAAGATACCAAAAAACTATTGGTAGAAATAGTGACAGAAAACTACCCCACCTAGTGAAAGAAATAGACTTACAAGTCCAGGAAGCGCCCAGAACCCCAAACAAAAGAAATCCAAAGAGGACCACTCCAAGACACATCATAATTAAAATTCCAAGGGCAAAAGACATAGCGAGAATATTAAAAGCAGCAAGAGAAAAGCAGGTAGTTACCTATAAAGGAGCACCCATAAGACTGTCAGCTGATTTCTCAATAGAAACCATGCAGGCCAGACGAGAATGGCAAGAAATATTCAAAGTGATGAATAACAAGAACCTACAGCCAAAATTACTCTACCCAGCAAAGCTATCACTCAGAATCAAAGGCCAGATAAAGAGCTTCACAAATAAAAAAAAAAAGCTAAAGGAGTTCATCACCCCCAAACCAGAATTATATGAATTGCTGAAGGGGGTTCTTTAGGAAGAGGAAGAAAACAAAGATAAAAATTATGAACAACAAATACATAACTATCAACAAACAAATCTAAAAACCAAAAGAATTTTTAAAAATCTGATGAACAATATTAACTGGTAAATATAATAGACTCAGAGGTATGGAAGGGGAGTGGACTGATGATTCTCGGGGAATAGGGAAGTGGAGGGTGTGGGAAGAGACTGAACATAAACTGTGCACCTATGGATGAGGACAATAGGGATGGGGATAGGGCAGAGGGTGGGGTGGGAACCTGGTGGAGGGGAGCAATGGAGGGAAAAAAGAGAAGAATTATCCTTAATAATATTATTTTCTAAGTCTGGGTTTTTATACATCTTGCTTTTTTGAAGTAGGACACACAAAACTCTGCAACCACAATTTCAGGCAGTTAAGTGTCTGAACACCTTTTCTTAGGGCTCTCTAGGGACAGAAATTTCACAGCTCTCTTGGCATTTTTCACTTGGAACAGAACAACTCAAATGAGGCATGAACAAGTAGGTTCTCATTTCTTTCATCTGACATAAAGAAAATAAAATGTACCGAGCTGGGTTTAAAATTCTATTCTGCAACAATTTTATGGCAGGTAAGGACAAAATATCCAAGGTATAATGGACCTAAGCTCTTTCAGATTCCCTCCTTGCAGACATGGAGACAATCGCCTAACCAAAGGAACAAAAATTCAGGTCAGGTTTCCCAGATTTCATAATGTAATACTAACCTTGACATCTGCCAATCTAGGATATAAAACATATGATCTTCCATTCAATCCACACTATGGAACATCAGCATTCCCTGCGCCGATCAAATGTTAATGTTAGACCCCTGACAAAAGCTAATCTTAAAGCAATTAATACTACAGAGAAATGAACCAAATTTCATTTAACCAAATTTCACAAGATCCAGTCTTTCTTCTGGAAGATCTTGAATGTAGTGCACCTGAACTGTATTTCATTGTTACCAGAATGTACTTAGTCCTTAACTATTTTAAGTTGTGTCTTCTCACTGAAGGCTAGCATAGCAAGTAAGAATTAAAACAATGTTTTTATCCTAGTTTCCAACACTATGCTATACGTTATTCAATATATATTTTAATATAATATCTTCCTATGGCACTTGCTATCTGCGGCACTTCACTGACAACTCACATATTATAATTTATTGAAATTCTTATTTGCTTCTCTATCACCTCCCCTGACATATATTGAGCCCTGAATAGAAAATTATCAACTTATCTCACATCTTCCATTTATTTATCTTCTACACTCTTCCTGGAACTTGCTTCGCTCAGAAAAGGGAATTAATAAATAGTTTATTATTATAATGATGATGATAATGAAAACAACACCAATGACAGTAGAAGTAGTAGGAAGACAAATTATTCTCATCGAAATAACATATAGCACATTACTCATCATTAAAACCAAATACAAAATATTAAGTGATTGTCTTTGTATGTTGAGATTACGGATGGTTACTTTCCTCTTTATTTTCTAAGTATTCCAATATTGGTTAGGAAATAGTAGTTGTGCATAAATTATTTAGGAAGCCTAACGAATGAGTTCCTAATACAAACAAAATCTAGACTGACTCCAGTAATTCATCAAAGAAAAATGGATCTCCTACTGGAGGATATGTACATTTCAGAAACCTCAGTCTGCATAATGTCAGCTGACTAACTTTCCTCTGTGTCCTCCTGCCGAGGACGACTGCCTGGAGAACTGGACTCTATCTTTTTGAACCCGTTGGGTGCTTGGATGAAGAGAAAGAGAAAGCAGGGAGCGGAGAGTGACAATGACCTCCCACCCTGTAGAGGACACACCTGCCACTCCGGTGCTCAGCGTGCGACTGCCATGGCCCCGTCCTAATTCCAGCTCCAGAGTACCTCATAGCTGGCAGAAGCAACTGTCCTTGACGGGCAAGCCCTGCTTTACACTCTATCCTCTGGCAGTCACTAATGCACCCCCCGCCAAAAAAAATCTCCTATTTATACCTGAAACTATGTGTATCACAATCGAGAGGTGATTTGGTCCCATAAGCAGTCCAAGTACTCAGTGAAAAAATTCCTCTAAGACTATCTATCAAGATAGTTTCTCCTCAATTTGATCAATTGGTTTGTACTATGGATAGGTTTTACTTCCCCAAGTACTCATGTTTACAAAGCATACATCCTTATGGCCTAAAATGGTCCAAGCCAGAGTCAGGGATAACGGTAGATGAAGAGATGGATCCGACACCTAGAAACACCCAGATTTGAAGTCTCTACGAATACTTGCTTAACACTAGAAAATGCCCCAAAACACCAGCAAGAATGAAAACAGGGAACGTCTTTCATCAATTTTCTGAGTACATATTATTCATATGATATTAAATAGAAATGTACACACACACACACACACACACACACTAGAGGCCCGGTGCACCCTCTCCAATCTGGGACCCCTCAAGGGATGTCCGACTCCCCATTTAGTTGGACATCCCTCTCACAATACTGACTGCTGGCTCCCAACTGCTCGCCTGCCTGCCTTCCTTTTTGTCCCTAACTGCTTCTGCCTGCCAGCCTGATCACCCCCTAATCACTCCCGCCAGCCTGATTGATGCCTAACTGCTCCCCTGCCAGCCTGTTTGCCCCTAACTGCCCTCCCCTGTAGGTCTGATCACCCACAACTGCCCTCTCTTGCAGGCCTAGTCCAACTGCCCTCCCCTGCTGGCCATCTTGTGGGAGCCATCTTGTGTCCATATGGGGGAAGCCATTGTGTGTTGAAGTGATGGTCAATCTGCATAGTACTCTTTTATTAGATAGGATAGAGGCTTGGTGCACAGGTGGGGACCAGCTTATTTGCCCTGAAGGATGTCCTAGATCAGGGTGGGGGTTACCTTGGGGCGTGGGGCAGCCTGGACGATGGGCCTGTGGAGGTTTGCAGGCTGGCCATGCCCCTTGGCAACCCAAGTGGAGGTCCTGATATCTGGGGTTTATTTATCTTCTACAATTGAAACTTTGTAGCCTGGAGCGGAGCCAACCCTTCAGCTTGCTCTGTGGTGGCAGCCATTTCTATTGGGATTTATATATCTTCTATCATTGAAACTTTATAGCCTTAAGTGGAGGCCTGGGCAGGCCAGGATGTGTGGGAAAACTTGGCTTCCTCCATCGCCAGGAGAACCCAAGCCTCCCTCTTGCTCTCTGTGTGGCTATAACCATTTTTGGTTAGGTTTATTTGCATATTTGCTCCTGATTGGTTGGTGGACGTGGCTGGTGGGCATGGCTTGTGGGTGTAGCAGAGTGGTGGTTAATTTGCATATTACTCTTTTATTAGACAGGATATATATGGAGCTATAGCAATAAATAAGGCTACCATGATCCTAATCCTTCAAAAAATCACAATTAAGTATCCTCCAAGCAAGCCAGTCAATTTGGTGTGTTCCCCAAACACTCATTCAACAAATATTTACTGGATAGGTTAAATACTGGGTACATTTTCAGATACTAAGGTAAACAAAAGGACAAGATTTCTTTCCTTTACAAACTTCACAACGTTGTGAATGAAGAAAACATGTGTCTGTTTCCTTAGTACCAGTCCTACCAAATTCCACTTACACTACAGTTCAGATAACATGTTAGATGGTAACTAAATTGTTGGTGAAGAAACTGAGACTCAAGAGAGATATCTGGAGTGTGGGGTTATGGGAAGTACTGAGAGAGAAAGAGGGTCAGCTACATTTAGAAAATCAAAGAGAATTAAGGGGTTCTAGACGGGAAATCAGTGATGAGGCCTGGAGTGCAGTTGAGGATTTTATCAAACAAGCAACACAGAAACCCAGTTACTAGACTGAGACTCAAAGTCACTACAGAACCAGCAGCAATGGTGCTTGATATCAAGTAAGCAGCTAATGAATCAGGGCTCTCGAAATTCTTCAAAGAGCAGAGCTGGCCCTTCAGGACTATTTTGAGCCTTTAATCTTATATTAACTTTCTCAACAATGGAATTAAAATAAATTTATCTTTCCAAATGATATATTTGGTAATGTGGTTAATATAAAAAATAAATAAAAGATGCATACCATTCAATAGCAAAAATAACCAGATTATAAAAATTAGCAGAGGACTTGAATAGACATTTTTCCAAAGGAGACATACAAATAGCCAACAAATACATGAAAAGATATTCAGCATCATTAATCATCAGGGAAATGCAAATAAAAACCACTATGAGATATCACCTTACACCGGTTAGAATGGCTACTACCAAAACAAAACAAAAGAGAGAGATAACAAGTGTTGGCTAGGAGGTAGAGATAAGAAAACCCTTATTCTCTGTTGGTGGCAATGTAAATTGGTACAGCCATTATGGAAAACAGTATGGAACTTCCTTAAAAATGTTTAAATGAAACTACCATACAATCCAACAATATCTCTTCTGGGTATATATCCAAAGGAAATAAAATCAGTGTCTCATAGAGACACACTCCCATTTTCCTTGTAGCCTTATTCACAATAGCCAAGATATGGAAAGAACTTAAATGTCCATCAATAGATGAATGGATAAAGAAAATGCAATACATACACACATACACAAGTAACTATGTGAGGGGATAAATGTGTTAACTTGATTGTGGTAATTATTTCACAATGTATATGTATGTCAAATCATCACATTGTACATATTAAATATATACAGTTTTTATTTTTTAATTACACCTAAATGAAATTTGGGGCAAGGAGAAGAAATTTAGGGGCCCAGAATCAGGAATATTATATTGAGGCATCAGATCCTCCAAGAAAAACGAAATTTTTAAAGTTTCTAATTAACAAATTCCAAATACTAATTTATATGATTTCTCTTCCCTTTCTTAGTAAGTTAGTCAGGAGGTAGAGAAGATGGGTCAAAGAAATGATATTCCAACAGCAAAGAAGTAATAATGGTGATATTGGTAGTGATCAAAGCAATCAGCTAAAAGTTAACTGTAATAATAGTAATAATCATGATATCTCTTTATTGATCACTTAACATCTTAAAAAATACTTTTCATTCTACTATATCATTTCATTGATAAAGTAGAGGAAGACAAGGTAATCATTACTTTTCTACTGACATCAACAATATTAGTTGTATCATTCCAATTACATGGTGCAAAAGGCATTTGTAGAATAACTATCATTTATTTACGGCATTATGTCTTACAGAACTGTGACTCAGACTGTAACTGGGTCCTTAAGAAATCAGGGTATTTCCTCAAGCTGCACATCTAGTGGTGAACAAGAAACCTCAGTGTGGCACAGCAGGAAAAAGTGTTCACCCCCAAGACTTACCAGAGTTATTTAGGTTTAAGAAACATGTATATATCTCAGAAACATCATCAATAAAGTTCTTGGACTTTTCTGTTATTTTTTTTAAAGATTTTTTTAAAAAAACAAGCAAAAATTAAATAAAATGCAATTGTAAGAATGCCACTAGGAAAGTATCATAATCATAGAAAGCAAAGCTAGTGTTAAAATGAAGGATCTGTACAGATGAAGCTCTCTAAAATGACCAGGTATTGGGGGGTAGGGGGGTGCGTTTTTTATTTTGTTTTGTTTTTGTTGTTGTTTTTCAGAATTCCTTCTCTACTTCTTCATATACCTCCAACTACATTTGAGACTTGAAAACAAATCGTAACAGCCGTAAATTCTATACCCATTATTTCGATAAGGCCCACTTAATACTACAGTATAATCCAGGCATAAAAGTGTAAGTACTACCAGATGCAGTGGATATGTTTCTATTTGAGGAAGACCTTGGATGTTCATTTCTGCCTCACAGATGTCAGAATGTGGCTAAAAGATAAAAGGTACTGCAACTAATTATCGCAAGCCTCATTGGAAGTACTTCTAGTGATCAAAATAACTCTATATATAGCACATGAACTGCATCAGTTCAGTCTAGTTCAAATCTTCCACTTCCTCTCCCATGCTCACCCCAGAAGATCTTTTTAATACTAAAACAGTCTCATGTGAAATGGATTCTATTCTTGAGTTTTATCAAGCATGTGAAGCTTTCATACCACCAATAAAACCACATGGGTAGTACTATGGTACCAAGTTTAAACAAAACTATATAAATATCAAACAACAGTGAGGGCATTTACTGTGTCCACAGGGCAAATCCTGCAGGGGAAGGGACAGCTGGTCATTTTATCCCCCACCTGAGGGGGCTGGGGAAAGGCCAGAGGCAACGGCTCACCCACCTGGTCGCCATCTGGCTTGGGACCAGGCAGAACAACAGAGCTGGGCAAAGGAGTTACTGTGCTGTGCCTCCACCTGGGCATTAGCTTTATCCCAATGGGCACTGTGGGCCCACAGTGTCGTGCCATTCTTCTACTGCATGAATTCCCTTCCTGTGCCAGGAGGAGGAGGGGGAGATTCAGTCACAGTAGGTGTTGGACTGACCTCATTTAAGATACTGGACCCATTTGTTTCAAAAATAAATAAATAAAAAGAGTTTAAGTGAATTCTGTTCTGTAAATTCCCAAAGAGTCCAGAACCCAAACCAAAATTGCAGGCAGAAGGAAAAGACGCTGTTGGCAAGGGTCGTGGGCTTGGCAGGAAAGGGAAAAGCAGGGATGGAAATCCTGAATCTCTTCACACCACACCATAGAAATCAGAAATACAGGGGAAACCACTCAAGAAGGATGAGTCAAATAACACATCCCTGTCTTACTTAGTAGCTGATCTGAGGATATAGTAGTTGGCATGGCTTGTAGGAAATGGGAAATAAGTGAATAGGTGTTCTTCTTCAGATCTTGGGCAAACAGACCAACAGCTGTGTATCCTAACACAGTCAAAGCAATCCAAATAATTCTCGGGCCCTTTCCCCATAACTGGAAATTATCACGTCTTTCCCTGACCATCCAACCCCATGCATTTTAGGCAAACTGTCTATACAATTTAGCAAAAAACTGTGAACGAAATATGTGAAAGAACCTCCCAAAAATCCCTATGAGCAACAATACTGGATTTATTTTCCCAGAAGCATTAGAGTCACGGATGTAGGCTGGCTGAGCAGCAGGTGGTATGAAGGGCCTCTCTACTGCTCAGTCACTTTCTACTCCACCTCTCCGAGGTACAAAGGGAGGGAGTGCTGCTCCCTCTCTAAAGCCTAAGCTTTTGGGACCGCAGTTCCCCTCCTTGAATAACCTTTCCACCAAAATACCACACCAGCCTGAAGTGCACACACTCAGAGAGCCGTCCATGGGTCCAGTCTGCTTCATCCTGCCAGTCAAAGATGCCTGGAGAGCAACTGCATGGAGAGGACATCTACCAAAGGTATATGTGGACGCCATCACTCACATGAACCCCTTTCACAGCCTCTGTCTTGCAGCCAACGCTCTCTGTCTCAAGATGTTGGAAAACAAGTCCTTCCTCCTTCACTCTAGAAGTATTCATCTTGAAACCACCCAAAGCAGTGGCGTCTCATTCAATGTGTTTCCTGCTCGGTACCTCCTTAAACTCGCTCCTGGCCTAAGCACCTAAGCCCAGACCTCCACTTCAGAATTCAACAAGCTTACTCTCCCCTCTCCTCCTTCCTGACTGGCAGCATTCAAGCTTCCCCCCATAGTCCCTCCTTGCCCCTCCACTGACTCCGCACTCAGTTCTGCTCCATTTCTTAAATGGCCCCATATTCTTTCACATTTATCTCACACTCCCAGAGTTCAACACATAGGCCTTCTCACTACCACATGCTCTTAGACGTTTACACTTTCCAGAACACATTTATATTTTGATCGCTCTTTCCCCAGCTAGATAGCATTACTCATGTATTTTCGTATGATTCCAAAGCAGCTGTGATCACATCCCCCCTTTGTATAAAGATACACCACCAGGCTACTTAGTAAGAGTTGTACTACAATTTACTGTTCTAAATTGTTGTTGATTGATCACTTCACTTTCATATGGAATTTTTCCTGCAACCAAGTTACACGGAAGAAAATGTCCTTGATGACCAACCTAGTCTAACCAACATAGTTTCACCAGAAAGAGACAACAATGAAATAGCCTAAGTAAACCTGTAATTATAAGTTAAGAGCATTAAAGCAATAAGTAGCAAAAGCCAATCCTTACTGAAGGGCTTACAGAAAGTATTTTTACTCTTGAGAAAATCCCAACATACAATTAGCAATGAGAGTTTGCTGGAAAAGTTGTTATACTAAAGAAATTTAAATGGCTGATGGCTATAGCTCTCCTTCCAGGAATACCTGTCAAAATACCCATTTGTCAATTTTAAGCTATCTGGAAATCTGTTTTCCCAAAAGAATTTCCCAAAGTAAAAACATTTCAAGTGCAAAAAGATGAAATCATCTTTCCCCAGAGACTAAAAGCTATTTTTTCATTGTTATTTTACAAATAAAGTTTTCTATGCAGTTTAAGGTAATTTAAAGAAATTGTAATTACCGCCTTAAAAATTAGAATCACAGTATTCTTCCATTATAGCTGAGAACAAACCTAACTTAAAATCAAGGACTTATATAATATTAGACTGGAAAGAGCCTTTGGGATATCTATTTTTTTCAAGACCGTTTTGGATTACACAATTATTTATTATATAATCCTGGGAAAGTGAAGACAATTGGTTTTATGAATTTTAAAAGCAAAGGTAAAACAAAAGTTTCCCACTAAGTTAATTAAAGAACATTACTTTAAGAGTTGGGTTCTTGGATAATAAAATCAAAATAGTAAGAAAATAAAAAAAAAAGAGTTGGGTTCTTGATATTTTAAGTCTCAAAATTATCAGAAGCCAGTTTTTTAAAGGGGGGGGGGGGTAAATTGGTTTTCAATATTAATATCAAATAAATAGATTTAATCTCCTCCCAACACAATAATGATTTAGCTATCTACAAAAATCCACATAGACAATAACTTTTTTCCTAATCCTTATAGGAGGATGGCTGACATTAAACAATGATGACAGTTGTCTCATGGAGTTATCTTGCAGATGATAGCAGAGAAAATATAATGCAAATGAGAAATATAGGAGAAGAAGGCTTGGCACTCTGCAGATTTTCTAGATTTATTCATTTTTTTGATTCAGTAGAAAATACTAAAGGAACCAAAAACAAATTTATTAGACAAGACTATTTTAATCCAACTATATTTATAACACTCTCTAGATGAAATTAAAATCACTTGGGCATGTAAAAAATAAAATATAAATTAGGCACAACTATAGTTGTTCATAACTGCAGTGGCAAACAGTTCTCCATGAGATATTTAAATTCCTTGTGAAGAGATATCCCATTTCTTTTTCCCTAAGCCATCAAGGTAAACCAAACTCTTTGTTACCCCCACAAGATCTCACTTTTATCTTCCATTGACCAAATCTGCATGAACTGACTTCAAAGAAAAGAACAGGAGTTTTCTTTCCATAAAAAAATGTTGGCATAATTAATTGATTGTGCTTATCAAAAAGAACACAAAACAAGAGATACACTTGGGAAAATGTTGCAAGTAATTCTTACATCACTAATACAAAATAGGAATTCTACTTATGTGAATTTATTGACAGGCTTTCTTATTAAATAATTGCCACAACTGATGTATACATAAAATAAGAAATAAATGAAAAATGAATTTTCATGGAAATGTGTAAGACAGTGGTTCAGAATTCTAAGTAAAATAAGAAAACTAGCATCATGGTTATCAATTAACATTCAAATGTTTTAACAAATATGGTAAAAGATACTCTTGTTGGCAAAAATTATAATAAAACATTTCCAAAGCAAATTTTTAAATATCATATCTAGAAGGCAAAGCACACTTTAAGATATTAACATATAAAACACATTTATGATTTAAAATAGTTTCTATAAAATGATGAAAATATTCAAGATTCTATTGAATTTCTCTCAAACAATGAACATCTCTAAATAGTAACCATACTTTCAGCCCTTTGTCTAACACTAGCATACACCAGAATCTCAGTACAGAGCAAAGTAAATTGAACACAGTACCAAAATATCCTGAATATTCTGCCCAAAGCCATGTTTCATTATTTTTCACATGATTTTTGCAATTACACCTACTTTATTTTCAGCATCTGAAAACCCAAAATAGTTCCAGTATCACAATTATTTGTAATTTTCATGTCTTAACTGGATTTTATTCATTCTAAAATCCTGAATAATCACTTAAAAAATAATACCCTAACAAGCAACACTAAATCAAATTTCTACCCTCAAAAAAAGTACAAAATAAATTAGAAAAAAAGCCTGGAAACGAATGAATAGCATTATTCACACCTTTTAAAATATTCATAAGTACCATAGAACTTGCTAAAAATAATGTAATGCAGCAAGCTTTTTGAGAACTTTTCCTGAGGGTTTGGATAAAGTATCAGAAAAATCTCAATGTCTTACTCATAGGTTGGTGTTCTGCACAAACCTTGAAAATTGTATTCTGATGACAGGAATGAATAGAAAAGAAAAGTGTGAAATCAAAATGCTCTCACCTTTACTCACCTTTTATTTCAAGAGTTCAGTTTCTTCATGAAGTAAGCTATAAAACACTTTAAAACAATGGCTCACTTATTAAACCTGTGTGAAGTTTAAAGGGAATAATCATAGTCCACGTTTAAAAGACTAAGAAGAACTTGAAAAACAGGCACGTTTGCCAGAGGTTTTTATCCTAAATAACAGAGTACATTCTAATTGTCTCTCATTAAACTTTTTCAGAGTATTTCAATTTATGCTCAGTAAAAACTGAGCAGTATTATAATTTTCCTTTTCTCAATTCAGATTGAGAATTAAGGTGTCATTGGTACAAAACTCATGTTGGAATATACAAGACAGAGATTCATTTGCTTCATCATTTAACAAACATATATTGTTTCTATTGCACATAAAATCACACTCTATGCTTTGAGGCCTGTGCATAAGAAAAAATAAGATATGGAGTCTAACTTGGAAAAGTATAATACCTGGTAGCAGGTAAGACTGTGTGTTGTGTGTGTGTGTGTGTATTCTATATAATAAAAGAGTAATATGCAAATTAACTATCACCCCACCACACCCACAAGCCACTCCCACCAACCATCAGGAGTGATTACGCAAATTAACCCAACCAAGATGGCTGTGGCCACTGAGCAAGCAGGAGCCTTGGGTTTCCCCAGTAATGGAGGAAGCCAAGATTTCCACACACCTGGGTAGGCCCAGGCTTCCACTCAAGGCTACAAAGTTTTAATTATAGAAGATAAATAAATCCCAACAAAAATGGAGGCAGCCACGAAGCTGGAGAGAGCAGGAGGCCTGAGATTCCCCTGGTAATGAAGGAAGCCAAGCTCCCGCAGCCCTGGTCTGCCTTGGCCTCTGCTACAAAGTTTCAATTATAGAAGATAAATAAATCCCAGATAGCAGGGCCTCTGCTTGGGTTACCAGGGTGCATGGCTGGCCTACAAACCACCACAGGCCCCTCACCTAAGCCTCCCCACACCCCAAGGGAACCCCCACCCTGATCCAGGACACCCTTCAGAGCAAGCCAGCTGGCCCCCACCCCCATCTGTGCACCAGGCCTTTATCCTATCTAATAAAAAGGTAATATGCAAATTGACCATCACTCCAACACACAAGATGGCTATCCCCATGTGGTCAAAGATGGCTTCTCCCATGTGGACACAAGATTCTACCTGGATCTAAACAGGAAGTTGGACTTCCCTTGATGGGTCCCAGATTGGAGAGGGTGCAAGCTGGGCTGAGTGACACACACCCCTGTGTACAAATTTCATGCACTGGGCCTCTAGTGTGTGTGTATGTATATCCATACTAGAGGCCCATCTCGCTTTCACTTGCCTCAATTGGCCACCCCGCCCATCACTGCTGGTAGCTCTCTGCCCTGCCCTCCACTGCTCTCAGTTCTCCTCCACTAGTAGCTCTCTGCTGCTAGTAGCTCACTGCCCTGCCCTCCACCGCTCATAGCTCTCCTTTGCTAGTAGCTCCTGGTCCCTCCCTCCCCCTCTAATCCCCTCCCCCGCAAGAGAGCCAATGCTAACTTGGTCATGACAGCAATACAGTGTGACAGCCATGGGCCTTTTATATAAGATATATATATATATACCGTATTTGCCGGCGTATAAGACGATTTTTTGGCCCTGAAAAATACCGTATTTGCCGGCGTATAAGATGACTGAGTATAAGACGACCCCCTAACATTTCCACAAAAAATACAGAGTTTGTTATATACTCGCCGTATAAGACTACCCCCCACTTGGAGGCATATTTTTCAGGGCCAAAAAATCGTCTTATACGCCAGCAAATACTATATATATATATATATATATATATATATATATATATATATATGTATGTATGTATATGTATACATAAAATAGTACATGGTAGAAAGAAGTACCAAAAGATCCGGAGAAAACATTTTCAGGAGAGGGAGGTAAAGATTATTCCATGATGGCATAAAACCAATTTGCCAAGTGATAGATTAGATTTATAAATGCAGACTGGGTTGAAAGACTTTCCGAGTAAAGTAGGTGAGGAAGGAGAGAAATTAAAGGCAGAGAAATTGGGAAGACTGAAGTATTCTGGGGGAAATGTAGAGCACTTCACTTTGGCTAATGGACCATTTACAGAAAGAGAGCAGTGGGGCTAAAGTTAAAGTGGGAAGAAATAACCAGGTTATAGAGGCCTAAGTGGAATTTTCTGTGGCAGTTTTTTAAGTAACAGATTGACATGATCTGAGCTCGGCTTTAACAAAACTGAACTGGAAATAGTAATTAAAATAAATTGAAGTAAGAGCAAGGCAACTATAGAGACCATTTAGGAGGTAATTGTCTAAGAAAATAGTTATGTGGCCTGAAAATAGTGAGCATGGGGCAGATAGAACAAAGGTAAGGGTTAACTTTAATGTAAAACTAGCAGGATTTGGCAACAAATTGGATTTGACAGTTAAAGGGGAAGCGGTCAAAGATGTATTCTTCTAAAGGACTAGAAATTTTCCCTACCATTGAACTATTTCTGAATCTAACTCACTGTAAAGATTACCTGTACCATTACTGAGAACTAGTTTCAAATTACAAACGAAAAGAACCCTACTTTGTATGATTTAATCATGAACTCAAATGACGTATTATGAAGAAGTTATCCCCAAGTCCCTTCACCCTTCCTTACTTTTTCTTTAAACCTTTGGATATGAGTTAGGGAAGACATACCTGTCACATACAACTCATTCAAGTGACAAAACTCAAGTATCATCAATCATAACTTTCTTTTTGAATGCCAGGCAATAAGCCACTGAATGTAAGAAGAGTAAGCTTTGCCCAAACCTAAGTAAGGGCTGGAACAAGTACAGGGTTAGCACTCTGGAATCGGGAAGCTTTGCTCTCTAGAGAGTTGTGGATCCAATCCACGCCATACCAAGACAAGGGGACTTAGCTTTTGGACACAAATCAACAAGCAAGTCCTAGCCCAAGAAATCCACAGTAACACTTTGTCATCAGAAAGAGCAAAACTATCCCATGAACCATGGCTCAGTGAACTTTCGTCCTTCATGCTTTCTGCCTTCTTGTTTTAATTTTGGAATATTTTACCAGCCTCTAACTCGGTTTCATTTCAGTCATATCACTTTAGTAGATGATATGGAAAAGGAATAGGTTTATCAGCATGTGAAGACTTGGGGGGAATAGTTTAAGATGATAAAAATAATACGCAACACAAACTTAAATGGTAGAAACGCGATTTAATAGCAAGCTAGCTGAAATGACATATAAACCAACTTAATCACTTTATCATAGAGAAAAAGCGTATCTTCTTTTGGCAAGAGGAGTTGTTCTTTCACCCCTGAATCAGCAATGGAGAAGAGAGATGAAAATCCCTCTCACGGGAAAAACAAAGATTGTTTCAGCACATGAAAGAGGCTAGAGAGAATATTATTCAAGGGTTTTTGGCAACAGTAAGAGTGGGATATGTTTCTCCGGTTCCCAGGTGGATTTTATGAATCTTGCTCCTATTATGAAAATAGAAAACTTCAGTCACTATAATTCAGCCTTATTGAGGGTTAAAAACGTTTCTGAAAACTCACCTGAGAATATAACACTTTTTACAATGTTTGGAAAAATAATTTTAAGCATAAGACTTTTCTTTCACTCAGTCAACACTGTTACAGTGTCTCTACAATAAGCTACACTTAAACTTTGGCATTGAGCAAAAAAAGTATTTTTAAAGTTACTACTCTTCAAAATTTTAAATGTATACCTCTAGTGAGATATAAAAATTAAAAATAGCTTCTTAGTATCAGAAATGATCTATTAGATCACTCTTCAACCCATTTGTTATAGCATGCAGCTTCTGTAAATAAATGATTTTTCCACATAACAGAGTACCTCTTCAAAGAAAAGGCTTTAATTATTTTGATTACTTTTATTTCCATTTTAATACAAGTTTAAAATATATTATTAAATGACATATATATTTGTATAGTATTTTATAAGATATTTCTTACTTAATCACTTAAGTGATCTTATTAATGCCTTTATTTGCCAACCTTTCTACATTATGTTGAATATAACATAACCATTTCTCTTTTTTATCCAGGTTTATTGAGATATAATTAATATATAACATTATGTTGGTTTAAGGTGTACAATGTGGTAATTTGATACATATATTGTGAAATGGTTACCACAATAATTTTAGTTACAACTTCATGACCTCACATAATTTTTTTTGTTTGTTTATACGATCAAAACATGTACTCTCTTAGCAAATTTTAATTATACATGGGTGGGCAAAAGTAGGTTTACAGTTGTAATGTAAAAAAAATGCAATAATTAATAAATAATAACACAACTGTATTTTCACATACTCACAACTATAAATCTATTTACCCATGTATAAGACATATTGTTAACTAAAATCACAATGCTGTACATTGGATCCCTACAATTTATTCATCTTATAACTGGAAGTTTGTACCCCTTGACCAATATCTCCCACTTTCTCTACCCACCCCCAGTCCCAGACAGCCACCATTCTATTGTGTCTATAAATGCATATATATCACATTTTCTTTATCCATTCATCTGTCAAATAACTTAGGTTATTTCCAGGTCTTAACTACTGTGAATAAAGCTACAGTGAACATGGGGATGCAAATATCTCTTTGAGATCCTAAATTTATATTAATTCTAGTAGATTCAGTAGTGTGATTGCTGGATTGTATATTAGTTCTATTTTTATTTTTTTTGAGGAGCCTCCATATTTTCCACAATGGCTATATACCAATCAATACTCCCTCCAACAGTATACAAGGGTTGGTTCCCTTTTCTCCACATCCTCACCAACACTTCTCTCTTGTCTTTTTTTATGATAGCCATTCTAACAACTGTTCTGTTCCACTGGTCTATGTGTTTGTTTTCTTGCCGGAATCATGCTTTTTGATTACTGTAGCTTTGTAATAGTTTGAAATCAGGAAATATGATGCCGCTTGCTTACTCTTCATCTTGCAGATTACTTTGGCTTTTCTGGTCTTTGTGGCTCCATATGTATCTTACAAGTGTTCTTACTCTTTCTGTGAAAAATGCTGTTGGAATTTTAATAGAAATTGTACCAAATCTATAAATTGCTTTGGGTAGTAAGAGCATTTTAATAACATTAATTCTTCCAATCCATGAACACAGGATTCTTTCCACTTACTGTGTCTTCTTCAGTTTCCTTCATCAATGTCTTACAGTTCTCAGTGCACAAGTCTTTCTAGGTATCATATATTTGGCGACAAACAAAGTCTAAGAAATCTGTGCATTATTCAGATACTGTCAGAAATAAAGGGTTGCAGCTCAGGAGAACAAGAGCATCCAATGGAAATAAGGAATTCGTGAAACAATGTGAGTGCTCGAAGTCACCTTGGGAAATAATGAAGCATAAAATGATTCGATGGCTGCGAAAAGAATTGTGGAAAATTCAGAAACATCTCAACTTGTGAGTATTCAGATTATGAACAGAACCATGAATTAAGGCCAAAAAATGTACTGTCTCTCCCTGCTACCAACAGATGGTGCTAGAACTTACTTGAGAAGGACACTTTGGACACCTTCTAGATACCTGTTCAACTCCAACAAGCCGTTTCTGAATTAACATCAAGTGCAGGTGGATGTAAACCAGAGAAGGATAGCACCATGGAAGTCAAAGGAAGAGAATATTCTTTTTTTAAAAAAAAAAAAATGGTCATTACAAACATGTATCCATTCAGCAAATAGACAATCTACAAAACACTAGAAACTCTAGACAATAAAAATTCAACAGAGAACCAAACAACACAGTCCATGTCCTCTAAGAGCTGATAGGTGAATGCTACAAAAAAAAAAAAAAATCAAGAAAAATAAAAATTATCTTCCTTTTGGTTTGGCTTTCGGAAGATTACAAATGAGACATGAGGCTCCAGTGGGTTGAATAATGTAGGACAGTTGAGGGAGAAGAAACAGGCCTAAGAGTCTTGCCAAGAATCTTAGCTCAGCTAACAAGACATAAGTAAGCAAGCGGCAAGAGGACATTAAGAGAACAGTTTCCAGATACGTGTAATACCACACCAAGAGACACAGGAACCCCAAGACTGGCTTACTAAATAAACACTCTGACATAGACAGGTACATGTAAGGGGGGAATTACATTTTAGACTCCAAAATACACTGTATGAGACAAAAACCTAAATTATTAAAATTACATTCCAATGTTATTGATTTTTTAATTATTAATGATTCTCTGAGTTCAATTTGGTTTAAGTCAAGTTGAAAATTAGAAGGGAATCACCAGGCCAAAGAACTTGGATCATCCTCAGAGAAAGAAGAAAATGAATGAGAGACCTTGATGCAGTTTGGCGTTAAAGATATGCATGTGCCCTGGCTGGTGTGGCTCAATTGGTTGCGCATCACCCCGATCACCAAAAGGTTGCTGGTTGATTTCAGTCAAGGTACACGCCCAGGGGCATGCAAGAAGCAACCAATATCTACAGACTGATTCATTTGCCTTTAAGCATAACCATTAGTGCTTGTCTCATTTTCTATTCTAAGCATATTTCCAGTAGGTGATGATTTCATCTATCTAGGGGAAATGGTGAACAACACAGGTGGATGAACAAGAACAGACCCAGAGATAAGGAGCCATGGGTCAGACTGCTGGACCTCAAAGGGAGGGTGGGGATAAAAGGGAGAGATCAACCAAAGGACTTCTGTGCACACATACGAGCCTAACCGGTGGTCAAGGACAATAGGGGGGTGGGGGCATGAGTGGGGAAGGGTGGGGGATTAGAATGGGGGGTTGAAGACAAATATGTGATACCTTAATCAATAAAGAAATTTTTTTAAAAGCAGCCAATATATGTTCTGCTTTCACATTGATGTTTCTCTCTCCCTCTCCCTTCCATCCTCTCTAACTATCAATTCAATGTATATTATTTAAAAGATATATATGGTACTAATTACCTCTTAAAAGGAGATGCCTAAAATATTTTAGAACTGGCCAAAACCGGTTTGGCTCAGTGGCGGAGCATCGGTCTGCGGACTGAAAGATCCCGGGTTCGATTCCGGTCAAGGGCATGTACCTTGGTTGCGGGCATATCCCCGGTAGGGGGTGTGCAAGAGGCGGCTAGTCGATGTTTCTCTCTCATCGATGTTTCTGGCTCTCTATCCCTCCCCCTTCCTCTCTGTAAAATATCAATAAAAATATATTTTTAAAAAAATAAAATATTTTAGAACTGGATTTATGAGCCCCTTCAAGAAACGCTAGAGAGGTTAAGTGTTGTGGGTAAAGAGAGAGAGCTATAATATGGCAGAAGCAAGTAAGTACCCCAAGTACAAGGCCTAATTAGAAAAAAAGAGTATGGCTTAAGTCTAGCTGACAGAAGTCTGTATCGGTTTAATTATTGCAGCCAACCATCTCGGTAGAACATATTTCAACATATCATATGAGTTACATACAAGAGAAGAAGTTCCTATCCATGTCTAGCTAGCATATATACAGGCAAAATGGCAATTAGACATTAATGTATGACCAAACAAAACTAAGTGATTTATACTGGTATCTAAAATTCTCATTTTTGAAGTACCAATTTATAAAATTTATAACAAAGGCTGAAATCTTATGTGACTTTGATAAATATAATCAACTACATGTATTCATAAATATTCATTTCATGAGAGAAAAACAGCCTCAGCTTATTTGGATAGTAGAAATGCACAAACTAATTTACTGCACAAGAGGTGGTGGGATTGGTTCCGCCACTTCTTACCAATACATTCACATACTACCTTTAAAAAAAAAAAAGTCTTCAAAAATAACTTTTAGTCTGCTATCATTTTTTTACATCTGTTCCTCTGGTAATGATTTATTTGAGACACATGTAAGAAGGAATAGCCAAAATGAGAAAAAAAATAAATTAAGTTTGCTTTTAGAACAAAAGTGCTTCTATGTTATGGATTTGGCAAAACTGCAGAAATGGATTTATATATCTACCCCTCCCTCTTTTCCCCAACTCTCCAACTTGTATACAAGCCCCGTGTTATTTAAGCTAATAGCATATAGCTATAACTCTCTGGTTAAGCAGACAGGGCTTGGAAAATTAGGTCACAGGGTTGTCACTGGGACTCCAAATCATCTGTCTGGCAAGTTTGCATGACTCCCTCCTCCCTGTGATCCTATTATACACTGTCCAAAAGGCAAGATAAGGAAAAGGTTGCAAGGGCTTTCTGTAATAGCTACAAAAATGTTTGGTCCAAATCACTAAGAATATGGAACAACTCAGAAACTGTTATCCTTCTACAGTCGGTATAGTTATCAATGATTTGAAAAATATTAATTCAGAGCCTTGTTTGTGCAGAGAAATAACTATTTTTTAGTTCAGTGCCAATCATGGTCCAATCCATACATGCTTATGATTTAAAAGCAATTCTTGGTTTTTGTTTCCAAACAATTAAGCTCTCTGCAATGCAAATAAAGAACTTTTTTGAAATAGATAGTGATGAATCTTTCATTCATAGTAGCTCTCTAGAAACACATGAGCCAAATACATTGTGGGGATCATGTCAACGGTGTGTAATCTGAGAGGTGTGTTAGAAAGCATTTGGTCCACTAAGGGAGGACTCAACCACATTTTTCTTTCTTGTAAGTTCAGTACAGTGCAGTGTTGCTTCATATGGCAGTCTTAAAGTTATCCACATTCCAAACTCAAGATAAGAGACAGTTCCCCATCTCTACAGATTAACATTTTATGACCAGCCTGAGATCTCCAGTATGATCGCATGTTATGAATAATGGCTTCTTCATTCCTAAGTTTCCTGTCTGACCTGATCACAAATTGACCTTAATGGCTGAAATCCCTCCAAAGGAGTCCTGGTAAACTAGAATGGTTCCCAAAGCTGTCCCAAATAGCAAATAGTCCTTTGTGGAATTATTATAACATTATACTTAATTTGGAAGTGTGATTATAAAAATCTACATCAGTACATGTAAAAAATTATAATACAAAATGTGAATATCTTCACTCTTAGACATTAAAGAGAGCCCTGACAAGTTTGACTCCGTGGATAGAGCGTTGGCCTGCAGACTGAAGGGTCCTGGGTTCTATTCCGGTCAAAAGCATTAAAAAGAAAAATGAAGAAGAAGAAGTTAAAGAGAAGGAAGGAGGGAAGGCAAGAATTAGGAAAGGAAGGAGAGGCCAGAAAGGTTATTCTTTATTTTACACATTTTTAATTGTTTACCTAGAATTTGATGCTTCTTTTACGTTTTTATGCTTCTTTTAATTTATGTTTTGACATGGTACACTCAATAAGGATAGGAATCTTCTCTGGTTAATTATAGTATTTCATTATTTAGTAGTATGTCTAGCAGTTAATCGGCACTTATTTAATATTTCTTTACTAAGAGATCAATTTCACTAAATGGAAAAGAAAATATTTTCTATTAAATAAAGCTGTATATGTCCAGGACTGTTAGATCAAGAAATCAGAGTAGGCTGAATATAGCCGATGGGCCTGCTTTGGTTTGGCCAAATCTCTAATCTCACACAACTATCTCAGGTCACAAGAAGGATCACTAGAGACGCTAAAATGGATCAAATAAGATCTATCACCACTATAACAAAACATGCCTTCATATACAAAGGATGGTTCAATATATATTTTTATTATATTTATATGCATTTGCATACACAACCTCTTCTACAGTTTTCTTTTAAAGATGCTGAAACCGGTTTGGCTCAGAGGATAGAGTATCAGTCTGCGGACTCAAAGGTCACAGGTTCGATTCCGGTCAAAGGCATGTATTTCGGGCACATTCCCAGTAGGGGGTGTGCAAGAGGCAGCTGATCGATGATTCTCTCTCATTGATGTTTCTAACTCTCTATCCCTCTCTCTTCCTCTCTGTAAAAAATCAATAAAATAAATATTTTATTTTTGAAAAAAAAAGAAACTTTATTCATTCCAGCCACTGCTATGGTTGACAACAGTAGCAAAAATTTAGTAAGAGTATTAGAAAGAGGGGAATCGGAAGCTGAAATGATCACAGCTAGAAGCTTTAAAAAGTTATTTTCGAGAAAAAGCACACTGTTGGCTGAATTAGTTTCTTTGGTCTTAAAAATGAAGCCATGTTCTCAAATCAAGCCCTTGCAAAGTTCTACAGACTCCTGAGGAAAACGCAGCAGTCTCAGATCAGCTGCCCAATCTAAAATGCTTCCCCCAAATTCACATCTGCTCTCTCTCAAGCACTTAGCTAGACCAGCCTCCAATAAGAGCAAGCATTTGTTTCACTTAATGTCTAAAATTCAACTAATGTCCACATTACCCTAATGAAATCAATGTTAGTTAGAAAGATCTGGCTGTTAAATCTTACAATAAGACTGTCCATGTTTGGAAAACAAACCTTTTATTTTGTATCTAATTACTGAATAAACATTTAATATATACTCTATTAATATATTGCTCCTCAGTATTTATAATCAAATTTCCTTATATGTAGCTCATGAATGGCACAGCAGTGATTAAAATGGCTTATAGATTTCCTGAGAAGTATTTGAGTTTCTTCTTTGGTTACCACTAAACTATTTCCATTATCTACGATATACTACCACAGCTAGTTTCCCCATCATTTTACCACTTTATCCATTAGTTTGGGATCTTTTCATTTGATTATAAAAATGCCTTTAAATACAGTAAGTAGAACACAAAATATAACTGGTAGCCACTGAGTTAAATTATGCAGTATTCTCACATCTGCTGTTCTGTAGAACAGGGCTAGCTCATGACTTCACTCTTCAAATATTCTATAACTACCTAGCAGAGAGAGAAAATGGAAATAACTATATGTAACAGATGTAAGTAGAGGGGGGGAGGCCTTGGAGGAAAGATGAGACTTTTGTTCCTATTCAAAGACCCCTTAGAAGGTCATGAAATACTCCACATACAATTATCTTTTATATCATATGATTTCACGTGAGATATGTATAATTCAAATTCTAAAATTCCCTATGTTGTTAAGGGGCTCCTACAAAACAAAATGTTAACAAAAAGTCAGTAGCATAAATTCTAATATAGAAATAAAACCATGGTAGATCTTTCCTAATTAGCACGAAAACTGAATGGTGTTAAGATGTATTCCAGTTAAAGTTAATCACTGCTAATGTATTCACTCCGGACAAATCAAGATTTTTATTATCTTCATAATGAGACTTGACTACTTCCAAAATAATTTACTTAGTACCCAAATAAAATGAAGGTGATGAGAGCTTCAATCATCCCTTTGTTTCACACCCTCTAGCAGCCTAAACTTAACCTCCACTGTCATAGCCACCATGAATGTCTCTTTTATTCTGCTTTCACTCCCCATGACTGAGGTCTCACAGGCAGTGAGAAAGAGAACAGTAAATGGAAAGATAGCAAGGTTATGAAAGATACATTTTCAACTCAACGTGTCTGAGGACTGAAAAACGCTGTCAGACACTGGGCTAGAGAATGGGATACGCAGGCAGGAGAGAAACAGAACAGAGAATGAATGTCAAGGGAAAATCCACATGATCATTTATCTGCTTCAAGATTTTTGTAAATGTATTTTCTGTATGAGGCCATGAAGTAGCAAGTCTTAAGATGGTGTGGGGAAATGAGAAATACAGCCAAGAACATGAATGTTGTAGTAAAAATGGTGCTTAAAACATTTGTTTCAATAATTTGGATAAAAACATAGAAAAGTAAAATAATATGAAAAGATGATACATCTTTTCTACAAAGATAGCAAAGATACTATTACATAAAATATAGAAGTGATGATTCTTTATATCATTTTTTAAATATATTTTTATTGATTTCAGAGAGGAAGGGAGAGAGAGAAACATCAATGATGAGAAAGAATCATTGATTGGCTGCCTCCAGCATGGCCCCCACTGGGGATCGAACCTGCAACCCAGGTATGTGCCCATGACCAGAACTGAACCTGGGACCTTTCAGTCTGCAGGCCAACGCTCTACTCAGTGAGCCAAACCAGCTAGGGCTACATCATTCTTTATATATTGTTTTTCAGGTTTAGCTATAATGGGTTGTTCATTGAGCCAGGCCGGTGTGGCTTTGTGGTTGAGCTTCCACCTATGAACCAGAAAGCCAAGGCTCGAGTCCCATTCAGGGAACATGCCCAGGCTATGGGCTAGATCCCCAGTAGAGGTCCTGCGGGAGGCAACCAACCAATGTGCCTCTCTCACACTTATCTCTCTCTCCCTCTCTCTCTCTCTCTCTCTCTCTCTCTCTCTCTCTCTCTCTCTTCTCCCCTCCTCGCCCTCTCTTTCCCTCGCTTCTCACTCTCTCTCCCCTCTCCCTTCCACTTTCTCTGAAAAAGCAATGGAAAAAATATCCTTAGGTGAGGATTAACCAAAACTAACAGTAGTAATCCTGCCCTGACAGGTTTGGCTCAGTGGATAGAACGTCGGCCGGCAGACTCAAGAGTCCCAGGTTCGAATCTGGTCAAGGGCATGTACTTTGGTTGTGGGCACATACTCAGTGAGGAGTGTGCATGAGGCAGCTAATCGATGTTTCTCTCTCATCGATGTTTCTAACTCTCTATCCCTCTCCCTTCCTCTCTGTAAAAAAAAAAAAAAAATCAATAAAATATATTTTTTAAAAATAATAACAATAATCCTATATAATACTAGTAAAAGCCTAATATGCTAAGTGCCCAAGAGTTTGTTTGACCATTCAATCAGTCACTATGATGGACACTGACCACTTGGGGGCAGACAATCCAATGGGTAGGTTAGCTTGCTACTGGGCTCCAGCCAATTGGGACTGGGCAAGTGGGCCAGACATGCCCTCTCACAGTCCCTCTCTGATCCGATCATGCACTAGTGGGGTCCCTTGGCCTGGCCTGTACCCTCTTGCAATCCAGGACCCCTTGGGGGATGTCAGAGAGCCGGTTTCCGCCCAATCCCCATAGGCCAGGCCGAGGACCTCACCAGTGTACGAATCCATGCACCTGGCCTCTAGTTCTATATAATAAAAGTGTAGTATGCAAATTGTCCCCTCAACTGGGAGGTCATCAAGGAGTCCAACCAGGGGACGGGGCCAGCAGGGGAAGGGAGGAAGGCCCGGCCACTGGCAGCCTCCAGGGGAAGGGAGGGAGGCCCTGGCCGGTGCTAGCAGCTTTAGGTACCCTACCAGTGCATAAATTTCATGCACTGGGCCTCTAGTAATAAATAAAGTAGAAGATGAAAATTTAAGCAAATCTGTGAATTAATGACCATTAAAATCTTTATAAGGTATTTTCCTCAATAATTAAAAACACCATTTTTAACATGTATTCTTCAGGCATATATATTAATTCTAAACCTTTACATGCATTCTAAACCTTTACATATCATGTGAATAATGCTATAAGTTTGGCCCAATGACTAGATTTTTATCATAGGAAGAATTCCATTGCTTTTAAATTATTCAGAATCTAACAATGCCCCACAAAAGAGTTAATAAAAGAACAACAAAATTAATGTTGTCTCTAGACTAAAAAGATTCTGAGGTGTAAAAAAAACTTTTTAACACTAGCTATAGTACAAAGTACTGAAAATAAACATATTATACATCAGAACTTCTGATAATGTAGATAAACACACTAAAATAATAAGGCAAGTCAACCTTGAGATAGGGTTTCTAAATTAAAGAGTAATATTTTGAAATCCTATTATGCACTTAGTCATAAAACAGTTAAAGTTTTAAAAACACACTGCAAAGAGAAATTGAAGATTACAAACAAACTGAGCAAGCTATTATGGGGCAGGTTGGAGGATATCTACATATAATAATGTTCCATTTTCTTCCATTTATGAAAGTTAAATGTATCTTCCATCTCTATAACAAGTGTATCTTTCTTCACATTTAATACTACCTTATTGTCTCTTCATGTCTAAAATTAAAACCATCTTATTGTCTACTAAAAACTATCTTCTCAAGTCTAAAACTACTATTCAACATCAAATGTAAAAATTGTTGTAAATATTAAATAAACTTTATTCAATGTATTCAATGTCTTTTCAAATGTGACAAATTTCACACACACTTTTCTTTATAGAACTGTTTTGCCACCTGTACTTTATTTTAAACATACTATTTTCTAGAGAAAAACAGAAACAATATCACAAAACATTAGAAATATAAGAATCAACAGAAACAAGTTAGTGTTAAATTATCACAAATATTTCAGTAGAAACATTCAATTGTTGCACTAAGCCAATAAATACATCAGTAATGCATATGTATTTCTATAATAAGAAATAATATTCATACAGAGAGGTAATATTCTAATGTTGATAATAAAATCTTCTAAATAAAATGAAATTTATATATTAACTAGAGGCCTGGTGCACAAAATTTGTGCACGGGGTGGGGAGTGGGGGAATGTGTCCCTCAGCCTAGCCTGCACCCTCTCTAATCTGGGACCTCAAGGGATGTCTGACTCCCCATTTAGTTGGACATCCCTCTCACATCCAGGACTGCTGGCTCCCAACTGCTCGCCTTCCTGCCTTCCTGTTTGCCACTAACCACTTCTGCCTGACAGCCTGATCACGCCCTAACCACTCCCCTGCCAGCCTGATCGACATGTAACTGCTCCCCTGCCGGCCCAATTGCCCCTAATTGCCCTCCCCTGCCGGCCTAGTGGCCTCCAACTGACCTCCCTTATCGGCCTGCCCCCCCAACTACCCTCCCCTGCAGGCCTAGGTCCCCCCCAACTGTCCTCCCCTGCTGACCTGACCCCCATCCCAAAATCCCTCCCTGCCAGCCCAGTCACCCCTAACTGCCCTCCCCTGCAGTCTTGATTTCCCCCAACTGCACTCCCTTGCAGGCCTGGTCCCTCACAACTGCCCTCCCTGCTGGCCATCTTGCGTCCACATGAGGGTGGCCATCTTGTATGTTGGAGTGATAGTTAATTTGCATATTACCTCTTTATTATATAGGATAGCCTCCAATAAAGGACTTTAAAAATGCTTCCCTCTTTTTAAGTTTAGTTTTTTTCCTTCTATTGATCTTCAACATTTTTTTCTTCTCTTCTTATATTAAAAACACAACTTTTCAACTCTAGAACACTAACCTCTTATCAAGCACATAATTCATTCCCTAAACACATTATTTTAGCACATTCACGAGTATTAAGTTTCAGGTGGTGGTCCAAAACTGTTCATGGTTCTTAGAATTCTTAGTTAGTTGGCCGAAACCGTTTGGCTCAGTGGTAGAGCGTCGGTCTGCGGACTAGAAGGTCCCGGGTTCAATTCTGGTTAGGGGCATGTACATTGGTTGCGGGCACATCCCCGGTAGGGGGTGTGCAAGAGGCAGCTGGTCGATGTTTCTCTCTCATCAACGTTTCTAGCTCTCTTATCTCTCTCCCTTTCTCTCTGTAAAATATCAATGAAATATATTTTTTTAAAAAGGAATTCTTAGTTAGTTGGAATAGGACTAGAGGATGCCCGTGTGTGACGTTCCTTCCATTCTAGTGTTGTATGCTACTAAATTCAACAATGGCCCGGGACAGGACCTCTGATTTCACCCAAGACCACACGTCCTCTTCCTGAATAAAACCACAGGAGTATCACAGGACTGGAAAAGAACACAAGACTTTATCTACTACCTAAGGACTATAGTCATAATATTCAGAGACTCGTGCAGTTCTGAAAACAGGTTTGGTATCTTTATTCTCTCCTACTACAATGTAGTGAATACTCTATTGTATTGTTACTTATAAAAATGAAAAAATAAGTGGTTATTCTGTTCCTTCTAATAACTCTGTAGACTCTGTATGTGAGAAAGTACAGAATTTCCCACCACTCCCATCTTGTCCCTCCCCGCACTGTGCACACATCAAACATACTTCTCTTTCTGCCTGGAATGCCGCAGAGTCCCAACTCCTACTCTCATTGTGGGTCTCCAAAATTCATCCCATAAAACGCAAATGTCACCTCCTACAGTAAAGACTTTTCTGACTGCTTCAGCCACAGTTAGCCTCTCTTTTCATTAATGTGCTGGATATACATTTTTTTTTTCATTTAACCTACCCCTCAACAACTGTGTCAAAGTAAGTAGTAGTATAGTTTCCACTTCTTAGATATGAAAACTAAGGCAGATGGGATCTTTCTGATTTCAAAATACATTACTTGCTTGTTTGTTTAATATATACTCCGTTTAGTTCTACACTCTACTGAAATGCCTGCTTCCCTCCATTTTCTGGGCTTCCCGAAAACAGAATGAAGAAATCCTGTCTTATTCATCTTTATAGTCTCAGTGTCTGGCACAGAACAGATGCTCACCAAATGTGGAAGGAAAGAAGGAAGGCAGGAAGACAGAAAGGAAGGGAAAAAGGGAGGGAGAGAGAGAGGGAGGAAGGGAGGGAGGGAGGGGAATGTAATAAGTTCAACCTTCTCTGTGAGAAAAAACTCATCCCCTTCTAACCATTCTGAACATGTTAAAAGTGATAGAAGCACTAATTTCATTCCACAAACATTTTGTGAATATGTCTCATGTGTGATGTGCTATGCTTAAAGAAAACAGAGACTTAGTTCCTGCCCTTCAGAAACTTAAAATTCAGTGGGGCAAAGGGAAAAACAACTACCTAATACTACCGTTGTTTTATTTCTCTTAATCCCCCACAATTCCCTCATTTCCTCTCTTTCAAGGAAACTTACTCTTTTTCTTTTCTTTTTTGTTTACCTGAATTTCCATCAACAGGGATTGAAATGAGATATGTGTTTGAGAATTGGAATAAAAGTAGGTCCAAAACCATTTGAAAAAAGGAAAATAAAAAGGTTGTATGCCCTATTTGAAGGGTAGGTTATTAAAGGTACTTGGATATCTAAATAGTATCTAGCAAGGCAGATAACTTAGAACTGTTTACTCTCTGCTTTCTAGGGATGATGCGGATATTCTAGTCTTTTTATTGAATTTACTAGATGCCTGGTGCACAGATTAATGCACCTTAAAAGGTGGTCGGTGGGGTGGGACTGGGTGAGACAGGCCGCACACTCTGGAGCCAACCTCCCAGGGTCCCTCCTGGGCCAGCTGCCACTTTGAGTGTCTGCCCCCTGGTGGTCAATGCACGTCATACCTATTGGCCAGTCAGCCAGTCACTTAGACTTTTATATATATAGCTATAGACTGGGTGACACTAGTTAACAAAATTACACAGATTTCAGATGCACAATTCCACAACACAACATCCGTACACCGCATTGTGTAGTCACCATCCCAAGTCAAGTCTCCATCCATCATCACCACTCATCCCCTTTATACCCTTTTTCTTCCCCTTATACCCTCTTTCTCCCCTTCCCCCAGCAATCACCACACTGTCAGTGTCCGTGATTTTTTTTCTCTCTTTTCTTTAAATCAAGGACATCCTGATACTATCTTGGCACTTTTATTTTATGAGGCACAGCACAGCCAAGTAAAAAGAGCATGGGTTTTGGAGTCAGAAAGATCAGGGTTCCCATCTGGATTATAAGCCTATTTATTACCTGCAATATGGAAATAAGGAGACTTGCCTTAAAGAGCTCTTGTAAGAACTTAAAAGCATCAATAGGATCTAACAGTTATGAAAATAGGTGCTCGTTTTTCTATGTCAGATCTCTCTAGATGCTTCTTGAAGGCTGATTCTAACTGTAGTATCTACACTAATAAAAGAGAAAAATGCTAATTGAGTGTACCTTCGCTAATCCCACAGCCAATCAGAGCAAGTATGCAAGTTAACCCAACAAAGATGGCAGTTAATTTGCATAGACTGAGGGAGGGAGAAGTGACGGCTGAAGACAGCACAGAAGGAAGGGGGGGGGGGAGAAACAGAAAGCAAGGTGGCTGCCAGAGGGAAAGGTGGCAGGGCAGGTGGCAGTGGCGTGTGCAGCAGCAGCGGTGGCACCAGCATGAGTGGCACCATGGCGGCCACTTGCAGGAATCTTCCTGCAACAAGCTCCTAGTTATAATATAAATACTTCTGGTCCCCATACCAATAACACAAAGTGTTTATTAAAAGAAAGGAAGGTACTTGAAAAAAAAGCCCTTTGTTGCAAGAATAGTGGCATAGGTAACATTAAAGACGATATTGCTAAGTATCAAGTTTCTAGATAATGCATACATTATCTGTTTCTTCTCAGCATACACCCTGCAAATCCATTATTTCATATCTTCTTTGTAAAAAAAAGAAAACTTCATTATTTCCTATGGTTAGGTCTAAAAGAACTGACAGGTATTATTCATATTAACAATTCCATTTCCCACAAAGAAGAATCCCTGGGTTAGTGCAGAGGAGGAAAATAAGAGTTTGTTCTCAATATTCACAGGTTCTACATACACGGATTCAACCAACAGATGATCAAAAATACTCGAGATGGGGGGGGGGAGGAAGGTTAAAATTGTTGTTGGCGTGCACTATGTAGTTAGACCTAGAATGGTTGCATCTATACTGAACAAGCCAGACTGAAAGAAGATATTTACAAAACACATATCTGACAGAGTGCTTTATCAAAAATCTATAAAGAATTCTTAAAACTCAACAATAAAAAAACAGACAACACTATTAAAAAGCAGGCAGAAGTTCAGAACAGACATCTCACCAAAAAAAACACAAACATATGTGTGTGTGTGTGTGTGTGTGTGTGTGTGTGAAAAATCAAGTATGAAAAAGATGCTTAACATAAAATATCATTAAAGCATGGCAAATTAAAGCAGTGATAAAAGTTACTATATACCTATTAGAATGCATAATATAAAAAATAAAAAATAAAAACCTGAAAATACCAAATGCTAACAAGGACGAAGAAGCAACAGGAACTCTATCAAACTACAAGATATATAAATATACCTTAAATGCATCTCACCAAGTGAAAGAAGCCAGTGTGTCAAGGCTGTGTAATTACAATTAGTACATTGACATCTGGAAAGGCAAAACAAGAGAGACAGTAAAAAAAATAAAAATAAAAAAAATCACTGTTTGCCAAGGATAAGGAAGTGATAGGTAAAGCACTAGAGATGTTTACGATATTGAAATTATTCTGAATGATACTTTGATATTGTAGTGACAGACACATGAAATTATGCATTTCTCAAAATCCATAGAACTTTACAGAACAAAGAGTGAACCTTAATGTTCTCAAATTTAAAAATACTAGTTTAGAAGGTCAGAAGCGCCCAGGATGGAATGCAGATTGTGACAAAAGGATCAAACTGCATGACACTAGTACATTTCTGTAGCAACCTCACTGAAGGAGCTAGGAGGAGAAGGAGCTCGTAAGACTGAAAGCAAAGGGACTGCACTCTAATTGATAGTGTTTTCTACTCTCTATAAAGGCAGCACAAGCTACCAATCTCAATACCGCTGCACATATACAATCAAATTGAACGATCAAGTAAATGGATGGTGAAAGGAGGGAGCCAGCTTTCTTCTCACTGTCGGACTGAGTTTACAGATAAGCAGATTGAGAAGGTCAGAATGATACACGTGGTAACGGATTAGGTAGGGTAAGAGACATCCATACGAACTCATTATTAGCTTAACACGACACATGTGGTTACACCGAGAAATACGTCTAGGTATGTGTATGTACATGGGTTTGTACACACACACATATTTCCTGCTGTGTCAAATGAGAGGACCTAGAAGAAACGACACACCAGTAGACACAAGAACACTGAGCACCCACATCTTAGTTTCTAATTCCCAAGAAAATGAACCAGATTATTTCTGGCTGAATCTAGTACTGGGGCAGGAAATAGAAATATACAGTATAAGCCTGGATCATCTTTTAATGCTAGAAAGTATTTTTTTTTAAATTGATAGAGGCAACTGGAAGAGCTCCCAATGGTCAAAGATGAAACAATTTGAGCAACAAAATAAAGTAGTAATAGATTATAACCTAAAGTGTAATTGTGATATATGTTATATACACACACATATATATTACACAAATATATATATATATATATGTGTGTGTGTGTGTGTGTGTGTGTGTGTGTGCGCATGCGTGTATTAGAGGCCTGATGCATGAAGACTCATGCAAGAATGGGCCTTCCTTCCCCTGGCTGCTGGCACCTCCTTCACTCTGGCCAGAGCCGCCTTTCCCCCTTCCCACACTGCCAGAGCAGGTGAGATAGTGCAAGACATTTACGTTGTCACCATAACCCACCATCTTTGTTGGGTTAATTTGCATACTAACTCCTGATTGGATGGTGTGTGTTGCGAAGGTACGGTCAATTAGTATGTTACTCTTTTATAAGGTAGATATTACAGTTGGCTTCATCATATATCTATTTATCTATCTATACTAATAAAAGGGTAATATGCAAATTGGTCACAACACCCTCACAGTAACAACTGAACAGCAACCTGCATGGGGCTACCAGGCCAGCAGGGGAAGGCAGTTGGGGTGACCAGGCCAGCAGAGAGGGAAGTAGGAGATGACCAGGCCATTGGGGGGGAGGGGGCAGTTGTGGGCAACCAGGCCAGCAGGGGGGCAGCGAGGGCCAACCAAACCGGCATGGGGGCCAGTTGGGGGTGACCAGACCAGCAGGGGGGGGTGGAGGCAACCAGGCTGGCAGGGGGGCAGTTGGAGGTAATCAGGTCAGCAGGGGGTGGGGCAGTTAAGGACGACCAGGCCAGCAGAGGGGGACAGTGAAGGGCAACCAGGCCAACATGGGGGGTAATTGGGGGTGACAGCTGTTGGGGGCAACCAAGCTGGCAAGGAGAGAGCAGAGGGGGGCAGTTGGGGGCAACCAGGCCAGTGAGCAGAGAGGGGGGATGGGGGGGGCAATTAGGAGCAATTCGGCCAGCAGAGGTGGTTAGGAGTGATCAGGCTGGCAGGCAGGTGAGCAGTTAGGAGCCAGCGGTCCTGGATTGTGAGATGGATGTCCAAGTGTCCCTAGGGCCTAAACGGGCAGTTGGACATCCCCCGAAGGGCCCCGGATTGGAGAGGGTAGGCTGGGCTGAGGGGACCCCCCCCCACTCCCCTGTGCACAAATTTCATGCACCAGGCCTCTAGTATACATATATCTATTAAGTTCAGATGAATATAAGTAAATAACTGAGTATATACATAAATGGGAAAAAGAGACAAATCTGACATGCAGAAGAATTCCAAGTAATTTATATAGATACTCCACTCTTGAGGAAGAGATACGTAACTCTCCACTCCTTAAGTATGGGTTGTGCACAGTGATTTCCTTTTAAGAGTACGGCCTGACAAGAAAGAAACAACTTCTCAGTGCAGAAGCCTAACAAACACTATCTCAGTCACATGATCAAGATCAATATCAACAGTGATAAGTCATGCTGAGAGTAGGTACCCTTTGTATAATGTAATAAAAAGAGCACTTTATATCTGTGATCTTCCTCCACAAAACCCAAAACCTCAGTCTGATCATCTGAGAAACATTAAGCTAATTCCAATGGTAGGAGGTGGGGGCAATTCTAAAAAATACTCCTCACAACTATGAAGGTCATCAAAAACAAGGAAAGACTAACAAACTGTCACAGCTAAGAGGAGTTTAAGGAGACTTGACTACTAAGTATAATAGCCTATCATAGGATCCTAGAACAGAATAAGGAGATTAGATAAAAACTAAGGAAATCTAAATAAAGTATAAACTTTAGGTAACAATAATGTAGCAATATTGATTCATTAACTGTAATAAAAACCAAGGTGAGATGTTAATAAGAAGAGAAATTGGGTAAAGGGATACATGAGAAATCACTAACTGTATCATTTTTTCTGTAAATATAAAACTGATCTAAAAAATAATATATATTTTTAAAATATATTGTATTGAGTTTTTACAGAGAGGAAGTGAGAAGGATAGAGAGTTAGAAACATCGATGAGAGAGAAACATCCATCAGCTGACTCTTGCACACCCCCTACTGGGGATGTGCCTGCAACCAAGGTCCAAGCCCTTGTCAGGAATCGAACCTGAGACCCTTCAGTCCGCAGGCCAACAACATTCTATCCACTGAGCCAAACCAAACCGGTTTCGGCAAAAATAAAATATATTTTTAAAATCTCATTTAAGAGTGCATCTAGAAAATACTGAAGGCGTTGTAGTGAGACACTGAAGAACGTCACAACTTCCCTGCATATATTAACCTTAAAATGTTTACAGCTATTCTGTCACAGGACTTTCTTTTTAAGAAAATATTTTTCAATCACCAACAGCTGCAAACAATTTCATGCAGTAATTCCCAGAAGGGGTGTATGATAGCTGAAGTACTTTAACGAAAATTCCACTTCTTCCCTTTACAGACCATTGCAGATGTCTGAAAGTTTGTAACCTATCCATCAATCACTTGCGCTGTTTTCTGATTATCTAAATAACCGCCAAATATGCTGGAGCCACACAACTCAGAAAAGCTAACCTAAATGTTACCTAAATCAAATCAGGGCTAACATATTCACCCAACAAAACTCCAAGCATCTAAAGAGAGACTTGAGAAAAAACTATCATCTCACAGCTGCATACTATATTTTCTTATATAAACCATGGTTCAAGTGAGCTAGCGCAAAAATTAGTAGAGGTAAATGAGGAAAACAGTAGAGGGAAAAGAAAAAGTACATAAAATTGGGCCTTAAAATGTATCAAATAAAAACATTGAAAGCAAAGAACAGAAAACCCATGTCAAAGCATAGAAAAGGACTGCTCTCCAAAAAGTGTCCGCATCGATAAAAACTTTAAAGCAAGAAAAGCTAAAAATTAAAGCAAAAGGAAATGTTGCTTTTATTTACACATTAGATTCTTGGTGAGGAACAAGAATAAACCATTTTGGGGGGAGAAAAAAAAATCACCCTAAATAACATTTTAAAGTACTCCCACACTAAAAAGCTGAAAATCACTATATAATCATATTGAATGACAATGGAAGATGGAAGGAAAAGAAGATTTCAAAGAGAATGTATCAAATATTATAAAAAGTGGTATCTCGCAGATTAGTGGAATTATAAACAAGTTTTCTTTTCTTTCCCCCCCCCCTGCCGTGAAATGAATGGTTTATGGAATTCTAAAAAGTCTTCATCTATGAATTCTGCACTAAAGGCATTCTATAAAATGTCATCACATTTGTGTTACAGCCTAACCTACCCTTTACATGGCAAATTTATGAAGTGCATCATTTTTTCATATTGTGAGTACAAGTGTGAACCCAGGACCCAAAATTTGCCAGACCAGCAGCTCAAAAACTATAGCATTATGTCCAGAAAACTACAACTCGAATGGACAATCTATGCTAGGTGAGAGAGGATGGCACTGACTTTAAGTCCAAAGACCGCATGATCTAAATTACTGGTGCACTCTTTGCAAAGCCCAAGCCGCTGCCGCAGAAAGAAGAATGGTACCCTTTCAACGGAAATAAATGGGAAGCAATACACACAGCACAGTTGCTCTGTTGTTGATACGTATATAAAGCAGTCTTCTGGAAATCCTTTCTCCTCTCTCCCCCGGAATAACAAAGCCAAAAAAAAATCAAGCCATTCACACATAGCTCTAGATTAGAACCAAGTTTTATCTGAACTCTTAAGATATTAGCTGTTCCTCTTTATCATCTCAGGCACGAACTGGAACCTCTCAGAGAAAAGTCGTAATGCCCGTCATGGAAATATATTTTATAAAGGAGGATTCCGATCCCTTATAATGCTCTGCCGCTCTGGACGACGCCTATGCATTTCACATCCTAAGACCGCAGCGCCCGGCCCCTAGAGATTCCAGCAGCGCGGTGGGAAAAGAAGAATCTGGGAACCAATGCAAAGGGGAAAATGACAATTGGTGCAAAGATTCTGCAGACGGGTAGTCCCGGGAAAGGCAGCGAGCATAGGAGGAGCCAGCAGGGTCTGCAGAGGTGGGGGATAATCCACTCCCAAGGCATTAACGGACAGAAAGGCACCGAAAAGGCCATCTTCCCAAAAGTAAAAGGATGAGTACAGCGGAGCAAGCTTTAAAAAAAAAAAAAAAAGCGGGGGGGGGGGGGTAGCCAACAGGAATTAGAAGTGACAACTCCTCGAACATAATGAGCTACATTCATTTGCGGAGACAGGCGCTGGCGAGACCTTGCCCCCCCAAAAAATGTCCATCTGAGAAGACCCCCTTCCTCCCCGTTGGGCGGTGGGGAGAGGCGCTCTGCAGACCCCGAGTCTGAGATGAGCCCGGAGGAGAAGAACGGTCGCTGTGCAGTCAGTGGCCCCGCCGCCCAGAGAGGCGCAGGTGGACCCGCGGAAGCTCGGGTTCCCAGGAAGCATCGCAGGGACGCCGCGGCTCTCCCGGCTCACCTCCCGGAGCCCGGAGCCCGGGCGCGGGGCAGGCGGCTCTCCCCGGCGCCCGGGACCGGCGCGCGGGCGGCGGGCGGGCGCGCACACCTGGCTCCCGACACCAGTTGCAGCAGGCGGGGAAAGTGCACGGCGGCGGCGGACGCGGCGCCTGGCACCGCTCCCTCCGGGCACACAAAGGCGGGCTTTTAAAGCCCGGGGCGGGTTCCCACCGTCGGACCCCCCCACACCCCCACCCTCCAGCGGGCGCCTCTCGCCCCGGGGTGCCTCACCTCGGATCCGCCTCCGGGGCCGCGGCTTCCCCCCCGGGAGGCGCCTCCAGCCCGGACGGAGCGGGGGATGACCGAGAGGAAGCCTCCGACCGGGACGGCGCCCTCCGCAGCCGCCCCGCCGCCGCCGTCTGCGCCCAGGGGCGGAGAAGCGAGCTCCCGGACCCGCACCACCGGCACCGCGCGGACCTCGCTCTCGCCGCCGCCTCGCCAGCCGCTGCCAGCGAAGTCTGGATCCGCCCGCTCGCCCGCCCGCCCGCTCCCCACTCACCGCCCATCCCGCCGCGCATGCCCAGGAGCCTCTTGGGGGGGGGGGGGCGGGAGCGCGCGCGCGTCCCCGAGGCCCGGAGCGGAATCCGCTCTCCGGGTCTTGCCTGCAGCCGAGCCGCGGACTATCTGGTCGACCCCCCCGCCCCCCAGCGCTGAAGGCCAATAGGCGGGTGGGGGACCCAGTGGACGGGAAAGGGACCGCGGGGAAGTTATCAAAGGCTGCGATCTGGAAGCCGGACCCGGAGTGCCGGCCACAGACAGGTTTGCAGAAGTGACCTAGCTGGACTGACTGGCCGCTGAGAGCCTGCGGAGAGGCTCGCCCACCCCCGGGCAAGGTTCTGGTTCCCAACTCCAGTAGTTCCTCCACCTGCCGGCCTTCGCCTTCCCTCCGGAGCCCTCCAACCTGTTTCCCACCTTGAGCCGCTTTCCTGTTTGTTTGTTTGTTTGTGTGTTTGTTTGTTTGTTGTCTCCTCCACTTTTGCTGCTGTGAACTGATGGCTTCTAAAAGGCCATCAGTTCCTGGGACTTTTTTTCTGCACCGCTTGCCCTTCGTCCCAGCCAGCAAGTCCCGACCCGCGTTGCACGCCTGACCCGGATCACATGTTCCACTTGCCTCTTGCCAAGAGTTTGATGTGGTGTGCGGTGGAGGCTTCTTCCAGTTCGTGCCTCTCCCTAGCATAATCAATGCCGTAACCTTCGCCTGCTCCTCCAGTAGCAAGTGGAGACACTCAAGGAGAAGACTCTCGCCTGGGAACGTGGTATTTTCTTACGCTCAGGCCTCGTTTTGTCATCGCTGCGCCCACAACCTGTTCGTGGACCTCTCTCAAGCTGACTTCCAGAAGCCAACCAAAGATCATCAACTGGATGAAAACAGATGGCGCCGGATTGCTTTGTGCAGCGAGGGAAAAAGGGAGTCAGGGGAAAGTTTTCAGAGACAGGTGGGCATTAAAGGCCTTGCGCTGAAAGTTGGAATAGATCTTACTTGGAGTCCCCTGTCTCAAGTAGGAATCCTCTCTCCAACATTCCCACCACACCGACACACACTTGAACGTTTCCAGTGTTAGACATCTCTATTATCCACTTATGTGTAATCATGATTGTTTGTTAAATGCTAACCTATGCCTGGAACTAAGCACATTTATGTCTAATCCTTAAAATGAGGTAGGCCTTATTATACCTATTTAGCACATTAGGAAAATGAAGTGCAAAAGTCATTCCTTTTGCCAAAGCCAGTGCTGATGTCAGAATTAAAACCCAGGTGTGCTTAGCTCTAAAGCCTATGTCATATGATTCGTGATCATCAAATCAACTCCCCTCACCTTACGCAACTGGTACCGGTTCTGCCCTTAGGAACTGCACAAAATCAACATCATTCTTTACAGACCTTGCAAGCCCTGAACTATTGGAAGCAAACTACTAAGTAACTACTACTAGAAGATCTTCTAATACTTTCCTCTTCTTCAAAAATCTCTGGTACTTGACACTATTCCTCAAATGGTCTGGTGAGCCCTCAAAACTGCACTCTTTTTCCTCTTTTAAGTGTACTTTGACTTTTCATTTTCCTTCTAAAATCATGCACTCAGAAAAAGAAAAAAAGAAAAAAAAACAGTGTGCCAAGAACTGAGTCATAGATTGATCATAGTCCCTTTGATGAAGTATACCCTGCATAAAAGGCACCCCAAACCTATATTAGGTCTTTCTTTTAACAAACATATTACCTAGAGTAAACAAATCCAAGCCTATTATACACAGACTACAATTAAACCTTACATAGTCTATCCATATAAAAGGCTAATATGCCAAGTGTCTGTCTGGGTAATGGCATCACATCACAATCCCTGGCTTCCTCTCCCGAGCAACTAGCCTCCTTGCAGTTTCTTCAGCCCAGGAACATGACTTGCTTTATAGCCAGGTGGAAACATTTTACACTTTAACCAAATGTCTGTGAAACATTTCCCCTTGCCTCATCTCATTTGATCCTCATAAAAGTCCTGGAGTAGGCAGATAGGAAAATCAGTAAAATCCTATTTTCTTTTCATTAGCCAGAAAACGGAGATTTAAAAAGCTTAGAAACTTGACCTGTCTGAGAAGAAGTAAGAAATGGTGGACCTTGAAAATGGCTTCAGGTTTTCTCACTGCACAGAATATAGTCAAACACTGATGCAATTAAATATTTACCCTTTGTTCTCCCTGGGTGATCTACAATAATAATCTGCTTCATGTTGATATTTACTGCCGTGTTTTTGAAAATTACCTGAAAGAGAAATTGGGGTGCTTCACTGGGATAGAAAAAGTTTAGCTAAATCAGAAACCAGGTCTAATTAAGCAAGTTTATTCTATATTTACAAAAGGCTAAGTTGACTCACCCATGTGCGATACATATAAAGCTCTCACTGGAGCCAATCACCCACATGTGTTTCCATCTGTCATTGTTGATAGTGAATTTGGTTGGCACTTCTATTATAGAGAAAGGACTCCTAAAGGATTTGAATACTATGTTCACACTAAAACCTGCATATGGACATTTATAACAACTTTATTCATAATTGCCAACTCAAGATGCCTTTCAGTAGATGAATGGATAAATAACTTTAGTACATACGGATAGTGGAATATTACTCAGGGCTAAAAGGAAATGAGCTAAAGACTCATGAAAAGACATGGAGGAACTTTATATGCATGTTACTAAGTGAAGGAAGCAGTGGCGGGAGATCAGGCAGGCAGGCAGGTGAGCAGTTAGGAGCCAGTGGTCCTGGATTGCGAGCAGGTACAGGCTGGGCTGAGGGGCCCCTCCCCCCACCCACCGTGCATGAATTTTGTAAATAGCGTATAGCTCATATTTTTGAAAACTACTTTTATATCTAGTATAGATATAAAACATTTAGAAGTTAACAACGTTGGCATACAACAACTAGAGCATACACATTCACATCAAACCCGTAAGAAATATTTACATAAATTACCCTGCATACCTTAATGTATTTCAAAGAATTTGTATTACCTAGACAAGGGGTTGAAAGCTTTTTTTCTGTAAAGAGCCAGATGGTCAACACATTAGGTTTACAAGACAATGGTCTCTGTTGCAACTACTCGACTTTGCCACCATTCTGTGAAAGCAGCCATAGACGATATGCTTATGCAATTTAACAATCTTTTCCTCCTGCCAGAGCAAAGACAGTAATTACACAAATAGCTGAGGCCATATTTCAAAACTATTTTATTTAGGCTCACTGAATTCAAATCTTATACAATTTCCCCATGCCTCAAAATATTATTCTTTTGGGGAGGATATTTTTTAGCCACTAACAATATGCCAACCATTTTCATTTCACCAGTGATAGAAACGCGTGTGGCAGGTTGTTTTTGCTGACCCCTGATATAAACCAAAATCTCCCTGCCTAAAAAAAATCATACATTTAAAAACCAATAGCAGACTAATTTTTTTTAAGATTTAAATTGAACTTAAATGTTAAATAACAGCACATTTTAATTTCTAAAAATTAACTTAAATAAGTGGGATTTAGAAAGACTACCAATTGGGATTTAGAAAGACTAAGTGTTGCTAAGTGGTTAGAGACTCGATCCTCACACTGAAGGATCATGGGTTCGATTCCCAGTCAAAGGCACATACCTGAGTTGCAGGTTCAATCCCCGGACCTGGTTGGGGCTTATTCAGGAGGCAACCAATCAATGTGTCTCACATTGTTGTTTCTCTCTCCTTATCTTGCTCTTCCTCCATCCATTCTTTCCATTCTCTCTGAAAAGCAATGGAAAAAATATACTCAGGTGAGAGTTAGCAACAACAACAACAAAAATATATAGACTGCCAAATAACCCATGAATCAAAGAAGAATTCATAATGAAAAATTTTATGTACTACTTAGAACTGAAAAATAAACACATTTTTGTATATTCGGATCATAAAATATTTTGTAACCACGGAACATGAGGAAACAACAGCTATGTAAATTATTCCTAGAAACTTCAAGTTGAGTCAAGGTCCCAGAGGAGTATGTACAATAAGGCACACTTTTTTCCAAAGCTCAGAAACAAGCAAAACTAAATAATATGTTATTTAGGAATACATACATATTTGCTAAAGTCTAGAGTGTAAACAAAGCAGTGTTTATCATAAAGCTCGGGATGGTGATTTCCTCTGTGAGTAGGAAACAAATGGAACAGGAAGCTAACAAATTGCAATGGTATTTCTTGTAGGGTAGGTCATGGTGCTCATCTTTGTTACTATTCTTACATTTACAGGAAGAAAAGAATGTTGAATTGCAGACATCACGGATTTAGCCATAGATAAGGAAAGGCTAAAAGAGATAAGACAGAATAGCAATCATTGCTTTAATTTTTGGTGAAGGTGATGCCTTCACATTGTCTTGTTTACCTAAACACAGGTGATTGGAATGCCCAATGGCCTGCCATTTCTGAGCTTTAAGCTCCCTAGATGAAACATCCTCCTTTTGTTTATTTTCTCCTTAGTTTCCATTGTCCGAGGAGGTGTATTCCTAACCATATTGCTATGAGAGATGTCTGAGATTTTGCTGCCAATTGTTTCTTCTATGGTTTTCTGAGTTACGTTTAAGTCCTTTGTCTATTTTGAGTTTATTCTTGTGTATGGTGTACGCTGGTGGTCTGGTTTCATTTTTTTGCAAATATCTGTCCAATTTCTCCCAACACCATTATTGAAGAGACATGCTCTTGCCTCCTTTGTCAAATATTAATTGAGCATAATGGCTTGGGTCAATTTCTGGGTTCTCTGTTCTGTTCCATTGATCTATATGCCTGTTTTTGTGCCAACACCAGGCTGTTTGGTGTACAGTGGTTTTGTGGTGTAACTTGATACCTGGTATTGTGATCCCTCCAACTTTGTTTTTTCTCAAGATGGCTGTGGCTATTCGGCTATTCTGAGTCTTTTTTTTTTTCTTTTTCTTATTCCATATAAATTTTTGAAATATTTGTTCTAGGCCTGTGAAATATGTCATTGATATTTTAATTTTCTAAAAATTAAAAATGGAACTCCCATTTGACCCAGTGATCCCACTTTTAGGAATATATCCTAAGAAATCAGAAATGTTCATCAGAAAGAATATATTCACCATGTTCATAGCAGCGCAATTTACAATAGCTAAAATTTAGAAACAGCCTAAATTTTAGAAACAGCCACTAATGAGTGGATTAAAAATTGTAGTATACCTATACAATGAAATACTATGCTTCTGTAAGAAAAAGAAAGAACTAATACCACTTGCTGCAGCATGGATGGACCTGGAGAACATTATGCTAAGTGAAATAAGCCAGTCAGAGAAAAATAAGTATCACATGATCTCACTCATTTGTGGAATCTAACGAACAACATAAACTGTTGAACAAAAATAGACCCAGAGACATAGAAGCATCAAACAGACCGTCCAACCTTAGAGGAAAGGTAGGAGAGGTCGGGGGAGGGGGAATGGATGGGACAGGAAGAGATCAACTAATGAACTCATATGTGTATATGTATAACCCAGGGACACAGACAGGTGGTGGTGAAGGCCTGGGGTGGGAGGAGTTGGTGGGATGGGAGAGGTCAATGGGAGTAAAAGGAGACATATGTAATACTTTCAACAATAAAGATTAAGAAATAAAACAACAACAACAACAACATGTCCTTCTGAGCAGGATCTCAGATACCCTGCCCCTACTTTTATGTGTGAAAGTTTATTTTAACAAGGTTTATTTTCCTCCAGAAAATCTAATGCTTTTATACAATTGAGGGAAAGCTGATTTTCAAATCGGAGTCATTGATTCATTTACTAGTAACACCTGAATATTCTTTAAAATACAAAGAGACATATATGTTTTATCTTTTTGTGACAACTGTAGTGCTCATTCCACAGCACTGAAAATTTGGCATTTAAAAACAGCAGTTGTCTCACTATTTGCAGATTTTTCTAATCAAATCTAGGCTTTTTATTCTTCTACTTGTGTCCAAGCAAGAAAGCAGATGAGACTTAAAAGAGAAAAAGTAAATCGCCATGGGAAAAAGTAAACCTCCAAAAAATCATCAATTTTAAATTTTAGTATAGCTGTAAAACGAAATTCTACCTCATTGAAAAGAATGAGGCGATGATATTAACCACTGGTTTGAATGGACAGCACATAAGCTGTCAAGTGGAGAGGAAAAGGTGAGTTGCAAAAGATGATGTGGTATGACGTACTTATGTGGAAAGGAATAACAGCTAGACAAACATAAGCCAAACTTTTAACAGTATTTTTAAGAGGATGGGCCGTAATATCACTGGCAATTATTTTTACTATTCCGTTATGATAGTCCTATATTCTTTGAATTTTTTAAAATATATTTAATTGATATTTTACAGAGAGGAAGGGAGAGAGATAGAGAGCTAGAAACATCGATGAGAGAGAAACATCGACCAGCTGCCTCCTGCACACCCCCCACTGGGGACATGCCCGCAACCAATGTACATGCCCTTAACCAGAATCGAACCCGGGACCTTTCAGTCCGCAGACCGATGCTCTACCACTGAGCCAAACCGGTTTCGGCATATTCTTTGAATTTTTAACCAGGGGCCTGTATTATTTTGTAGCCGAGAAAACTAAATGGTAACATTTTATTATCGACTGTGAAATGTGTATATTTCCAAATAGTTTACTTCTGCTAGAACTAGCTAGATTTTTAAAATGTTCATCTTTATGTCCACAGTTACTTTTTTTGTGTCTTTAGGTTTACTGAGCTAGAATAACCCTAGGCCTATTTAACGATTCTCTTGGGGGATACTCATTGGCATTGCAAACACAGACTTTGTTTCCTTAAGTTGGCATCCAAATTTTTTTATTCACTGACAGCGCAATCGTCAGAGGAAACAAAATAAAGCAAAACAAAAAAACTTCTATTACAAAATTGGCAGGCTTTAAAAAATAAATTCACATCTCTGAATAATTTTCTCACTCAACTATCCCTGGTGCTCAAGAAAACTCCAACAATCTTAAAGATAATTTCCCTGATCACAATGCATAATTCTAAGACATGGCAAGACCAGAGCAAAAAATATGCCCTAGATTTCAAGTCTAATTTCATCTTAAAGTACAGAAACACATACATGTGCGCACACACACAGACACAAAGACAGAAAATCTCTAAAGTGTACCATAAATACTCATTTACTTTCCAAATAGCATTACAACTTTCCTTTCCTTTAATGAACACTTTTTTAAAATGCCAAGCTTGCCGAAACTGGTTTGGCTCAGTGGATAGAGCGTCGGCCTGTGGACTGAAAGGTCCCAGGTTCCATTCTGGTCAAGGGCATGTACCTTGGTTGCGGGTACATCCCCAGTAGGGGGTGTGCAAGAGGCAGCTGATCCATGATTCTCTCTCATTCATCGATGTATCTAACTCTCTATCCCTCTCTCTTCCTCTCTGTAAAAAATCAATAAAATATATTTTTTAAAATGCCAAGCTTGCAGAGCATTTTCCACACTTTCTTATCTTATTAAGCAAATCATTTCTTAGCAACTGTGATTATCTCTAGGTGCTTTTCTGACTGTCCTACACAGGTGCACAACCCTTTACCCCAAACCCATGCAGCCAGATGTTAGGGTTTTGTGAAGAAATGTGGTGCTTGTACCATACATTCATAACACCCTCCGCAGGATCTTTAATTAGCACATCATTTCTGCATTAAAGCATATTTACACAAATTAGACTGTAGTTCGTAAGTAGCCTTGTAGCAGTTCAGATCAGATTTGCTGTGCATAAAGCTTTATCTGCAAAGTCATGTGAAAGAACTCAGAGTTTTCAAAAAAGTTGTTGCATACAATTAGAGTAAGATGGCCAGATTTTAACATTGGTAAAGCAGGACACCATTGACAGGCGGAGGGGAGAGGGAGGGTTTTGATTAAAAATTTGCTCTATATGGAGCAACAAAAATTTTCATAGAACGCAAAATAATATTGTAATATATATATTTTTAAATTTCAACGTTAAGTACAATTTACAAATATAATAAATAAATAAACATATATCTAGTCGTAAGTGTCACTTTCAAGACCAGTGCTAGACATTTTGCCGCCACTATAAAATATAAATAATACCAGCACTGTCTGCTAAATTCAAGAAAAATTTATGTATTTATGAAATAAATAAATTACTTACCTAAATTATCTGAGTAGCTGATTTGTAATGACATCACTTGTCTAACTAGCTTATTAGCACGCAGTGCGATATGTATCTTCTGAGAGACAGTTACAAAATGTTTCCGTCGTTGCCAATCCCAAAAAATGCCATTTTTCATTAAGTCCAAACAATGGTGGTCGAATTCTAACAACTGATCAACAATGCGAACTTTGATAAGCAGTTCTCGATAATCTCCATTATTATTTGTTATTATTAAAGTTAACATTATAAAATTAACAAAAATAATATAAAACTCATATCCTGGCTAAATAGCCACATGGCCGCCGAAAAACGTATATTCCCTTCCCGTTCTTCCGCCGTTCCCTAGCTTGTTGTTCATTCTTTCCAAAAATTGGGACTTTTGCCGAAACCGGTTTGGCTCAGTGGATAGAGCGTCAGTCTGCGGACTGAAAGGTCCCGGGTTCGATTCCGGTCAAGGGCATGTACCTTGGTTGCGGGCACATCCCCGGTAGGGGGTATGCAAGAGGCAGCTGGTCGATGTTTCTCTCTCATCAACGTTTCAACTCTCTATCTCTCTCCCTTCCTCTCTGTAAAATATCAATAATATATATTTTTTTTTTAAATTGGGACTTTTTAAAATACCGCGGGATGCAGGACAAATCGTTAAAAAATAGGGACTGTCCCGTCAAAAGCGAGACATCTGGTCACCTTAAATTAGAGCATACACATTCTCATCAAACCCATAAGAAAAATTTACACAGCCAAAACCAGTTTGGCTCAGTGGATAGAGAGTCGGCCTGCAGACTGAAGGGTCCCGGGTCCAATTCCGGTCAAGGGCATGTACCTTGGTTGCGGGCACATCCCCAGTAGGGGGGTGTGCAAGAGGCAGCTGATTGATGATTCTCTCTCATCAATGTTTCTAACTCTCTATCCCCCTCTCTCTTCCTCTCTGTGAAAAATCAATTATATATATATATATATATATATATATATATATATATACATTTAAAGAAATATTTACATAAATTACCCTACATACCTTAATGTATTTCAAAGAAATCGGGTCAGGCTTTGTTACCAAATGCAATTTGAAAAGCAACAACTTTTTGAAAACTCTGAGTTCTTTCACATGACATTGCAGATGAAGCTTTATGCACACGTATGGTGGTCCCGGAGGGGTAACTGCCTTGTTTGCTGGCTTTAGGGCCCTAAATGGCTCCCATTTTGCACATTCCCCAGAGCTTCTCTAACCCTTTCTGCCTCTTCCATGCAGCCAGGCACCTTCCACCCATTGTGCTACTGTGACTTCCTCCCTTATAATTTATTACTTTTACTCTGCTGGGGCTTAAGAAAGTAGATAACCAAATTATTGTAATCATGTATGAAATTCGAGTAAGTAGGGTTTTTTTTAATATGTTTTATTGATTTTTTACAGAGAGGAAGGGAAAGGGATAGAAAGTTAGAAACATCAATGAGAGACAAACATCGATCAGCTGCCTCCTGCTCACCCCCTACTGGAATCGAACCTGGGACCCTTCAGTCCGCAGTCTGATGCTCTGTCCACCGAGCCAAACTAGTTAGGGTGTAGAATAAGCAGGCTTTACATAAGGGACCTAACAGCTAAATTATCACAAGATATGTAAATTTTGCTCATATGTATAGCATCTATTGCAACAAGTAGAAACCTTTTTAGTCACAAATGACTATCACCTGTGTTCACAATGTTGAGATTGTTATCCTTTAAAGGGGGAATTTTAGAGAGGGTGGGGATAAGAGTGGGTGTGGGTGGGGAGAGATTAACCGGGGAATTTATATGCTTGTATGCATAGCCTATGGCCTCAGACGATAATGTGGTGAAGGTTTGGGGGAGGCAGGTGTGTGGTGGATGGTGTCGATGGGGGAAAAACAAAACAAAACACCAAATACTTTCAACAATAAAGACACATTAAAAAAACAAAACACTTCAACTTCTTGCTCTAATAAAAATAAAAAATAAAACCACAAAATGTTTCTCATTTTATAGATGTCACCTACTTTGAGAACTTGCATTTTGTGAAGCCATGTTATCCTATATAATAAAAGGCTAATATGCAAACTGTCCCCTCAACTGAGAGCTCCACCAGCGGGTGGGGCCGGATGGCCAATGGCTTTCGACCCCTCCCCCTGGCCAGCCCTCACTCCCAATTAGCCCACCCCCACCCCAAGTGAGGCCGGCCAGACCCCACCTGTGCATGAATTCGTGCACCAGGCCTCTAGTTCTAATATAAGCATATATGATTTTTTGGTCATATGAAAATAAGCTAACGTCTAAAGTTTATTTACTCTTACACACACACACAAAAAAAAAAATAGGTTATGACAATAAATGTTAAAGTATTTATAAAACCTTAAAGTACAATCTCAGTCAGTTGTCACTATTTGTTTTTTCTCTTCTCAGTTTGCATGCCCTCTCATATTCTACCCCCACCCTATGCATTTATTTTCATTTCTTAGTGCTCCTGGTGGGAGCCTTCCCACAGCTCCAATATGTAGAGCCTGTCGGTGGCCTTGCCCACACAGGCCTCACTGACCTCTGCAGCACGTAGGAAATCCAGGGAAGAGAGGAGGGTCACAGCGGGAAATCACCACAGGAGTGCTGTGAATCAAGGTTCCAGGAGGGAAGTGGCCAAAGCTGGTAAGGGAGTAATAACAGGTGCTAAGAGAGAAAGGTGATGAAAGGAGATTATTGACAGTAGTGGGAGCCCAGACACCCAATCTGGTGACTCAAGCATAAGAAAGCACCTCTGACTCGTCCGTTCAGCTGAGGTCCAAGTACCTGCCGTGCCCCAGGGATACGCCCTGGGGATACCAGGAGTACAAATGGTCCCCATCCTTCAGGACTTGAGATGTTCATAATTAGGCAGAAAGACACAGGGACGACCATATGGCACTTTGTGAGGGCACAAGGTAATACCAGACACTATCTGAGCACAGGGAAATGAATGCCCAACTCTGCTGTGCAAAAGCAGGCTGGCATCATGGAGATGTGCCCACTGCCTGTCCCTGACTGCCTTCCACCTTCCCGGCTGTTCCTGGAGTGCGCCGGCATGCTCCCAGCACAGTGCCTTAGCACTTGCCGTTCCCTTCCCCCGGAATGCTCTTCTTCCAGACACTACGCAGCTCACTCTCCCACTCATTCAGGTCTCAGCTCAAATGTTACATCAGAAAATGATTCTCTGATGGGTCCCTACTTAAAACTGCACTCCCCTCCCACAACACACACACAAACTCCTCTCTCTCTCTCTCTCCCACCACCTCCCTTTTTCCTTTTTTTCTTTTTTCACAGCACTAATCTCACAATATGAAACCAAGTTGTTCAGTTATTTGGTCTGTTTCCCTCATTTATACTTTGTGAGAGCAGGAATTTGTCAGTCGTATTCATCGCTATGTCCCCTGGGCTAGACAGAGTGAAATGTATGGATGTAGAAAAAAATTGAGCTGAGTTATGAAGACCATATAGCAGTTTGTTAAGGGAATAGGGAGGGGGGTGGGGCAGACACAGGCACAAACATAATACCTTTGAGGAAATGTATAGGAAAATACAATGCTTGGCACACAGTGGGTTTTTCATGAAATGTTATTAAGTAAATAAGTGAGCGAGTGTGTGAGTGCATGTTAGTGAATGCACGATTGGATTAACAGACAGGTTTGCGTTTGAGAAAACATGTGAGCATAGATGGGTGGAACAGAAGAAAGGAAGTGAATACAGCTTAGAAGTCCAGTATTCTACAGATAGAAAAATAACAAACGCCTGAACTAAGCAAGTGGGAATAAAGAGAGACCATATTTGAGAAGCAAGTAGAATTGTCATGTGATTGAATGTGGGAAAAGATTCTGCTGTGGGTAGATGGATGGGCAGTTATGCCACTGACCATACAGTAAAACCAAGCCTAGTTAGTGGAGAGCATTGGAGGGATCATTCTTTGGTGTTAGACATCTTGGGGTTAAAGGCTTTTGTAACAACAGGTGGAGACAACTAATGTGTAGTTGAAAGTGTAGACCGGGAGTAAAGACAAGACATGAGACAGGTTTGAGATAGCATGGATGCCTTTACTTTCAGGAAAATATATTCAAATGAGAACAAAATTTAATAACAATGCAAGAAGTCAAGATGGAGAGAGAGAGAGAGAGAGAGAGAGAGAGAGAGAGAGAGAGAGAGAGAGAAGGAGCCTCCACAGAAAACTGAAAAGCATCTAATAGAGGGGTAAGAGGAAAACTAGGAGTATGAATCCTATGAGAACAAGCACATGCTAGCTTGCTCACCAGTACAGTCCCTGTGTCCTGGCAAAGTAGAGACTCAAATACTTGTAAAAAAAATTAAGGGGAAACATAGAAATAAGGAGCTATGGGAGGAAACATGGAAGGAGAAAATTGGTTAACAATTCTGCAAAGGTATCAAGAAAGATAATGATTGATGTGGGGCTGGGGGGATGAGAAGAGATAGACCAAAGAACGTATGCATTAACTAGTGGCCCTGTGCATGGATCTGTGCACATTGAAAGGAAATTAATTAGCAGAAACCGGTTTGGCTCAGTGGATAGAGTGTTAGCCCCAGGACTGAAAGGTCCCTGGTTAGATTCCTGTCAAGGGCACGCACTTTGGTTATGGGCACATCCCCAGTGGGGGGTGTGCAGGAGGCAACTGATCAATGTTTCTCTCTCATTGATGTTTCTAACTCTCTATCTCTCTCCCTTCCTCTATGTAAAAAAATCAATAAAATGTATTTTTTTAAAAAAGAAAAAAAGAAAGGAAATTAATTAGAAGAACCACAGTGCTGCAGTAAACCAGATTTGGGACCAACAGTGCCCCAGCAACAACATAACCCACGGCTGGTGGAATCATTGGCCAGTGAGGAATCGGGCTCCCTCCCCTCTGGTTCCGGGGTCCATCACCCAAGAACTGCTGCTGCCAAGTCAATGCAGCTCAAGCAGCTCCTGCATTGAGCATCTGCCCCCCGAGTGGTCAGTGAGAGTCATATGTACCTGCAGGTCACATAGTCATACAGTTGGACGGTCTCTTAGCCTTTTATATACGTATATAGATATGCAAAGCCCATGGACACAGGCAATAGGGTAGTAAAGACCTGAAGGGTGGGTAGGTTGTAATGCTATCAACAATAAAAATATTTTTTTAAAAGTAATAATTTAAAAAAAGAAAGATAATGATAGCTAAGAACTCAACTTTATGTTATTAAAGGATGATAACACGCCAGAGACCATTTTAAGCAGTTTACATGGCTTAACTCACTCAGTTTTCACAACAACCTGGTGAAGTAGGCATCATTATTATTATTATTTCTACTTATGGATGAGGAAATGAGGCTCACTCACCCAGGATTAGACAGGAAGTAAATGACAAAGGCAAGATTTGAAGTCCAGACATCCTACTGGGAAGCCCACGTTCACACAGAGTGTGCTTTGTGGGGGAACTGGGCCTGGGGAGGTGAAAAGAGGGCGAGGAAGCAGAGACAGCACATGCAGAGGGCTGTTGTTTGAAGCTTAGGTAGAGAGCGAAAGGGAGAGACTAGTTGCTGGAAAGAAACCCAAGAGCAACAGAAGCTGTTTTGTGTTTTTAAGGTGCGAGTCTGGAGCATGTGGAGTCAGTAGATTCTTGTTTACATCACACTGTAGAATCGCTAAGAGAAAAAGGAGGGGGTGGGGTGAAAAAAACAGATCACTTCCAGCTCTGATTCTGGAATTCCACAACTTTGCATTCTTTGTCAGTGCCGCCAGATGGAAGATGTCATCAATAAAAATAGTTGGAAAAACAATTTGATCCACTTGTTAAAGAGGCATTTAAATAGAAGCCTAAGAGCTTGTTTGTTCTAGTTCCCTTATAATTCATAAGTTTTTAATTTTTCCCATCCTGGTCTGGGACATTTCTCGTCCTTATGAGAAACCTAGAGTTGTTGCTATCTACTTAGACTTGGCCTAATTTTTTTCCTTTTCTTTTTTTAAAGAGATGTGATTTATTTATTTGTTTGTTTGTTTATTGAAAAAACTTAATTTATTCCAGAGAGGAAGGAAGAGGGAGAGAGAGATAGAAACATTATGATGAGAGAGAATCATTGATCGGCTGCCCCCTGCATACCCCCCTACTGCCCTGAAACCTGGGCATGTGCCCTTGACCAGAATCAAACCTCGAACCCTTCAGTCCGAAGGCCAACGCTCTATCCACTGAGCCAAACCAGCTAGGGCTAATTTTTTTTCCTTTTTCTTTACTATTTCTTTTTTCTTCTTTTCCAGGGTTAGGAAAGGAGTCAAAGTTGTCTGGGTTCATGTTGCCTTTTCCCTTTTTTGCTCTTACTCTCCTTTCACAGAAAAAAAAATAAAGCACAGGCAGTTATAAAAACACCATAATGTTTCTTTCACAAGATGTCCTAAACTAATGTAATCACTAGTGTTGTTTCCTGCAATTCTCTCTCTACTACATATCTCATAAAGCACCTCAGCTTTTTTCCCAAATATATATATTTGGGGGGAAAAATATTTATATGGGGAACAATTTGGACTGCCCCGGATCACTGCTGAGAGTTCTAAGTTCATAGTTTCAAAAGCACAGCCCGTAAAGATAAAGGATGAAAATCACTGATTGGATGCAGACGTATGGAGATTTCTGCTACTTCTAGAGAAGGATTATGGATGCCATAACATGTTTTAGGTCTCTTTATAATAAGGTACTATCATCTGCTTCGTGTCTATATATATATATATATATATATATATATATATATATATATATGTCTTATGCTAAACTTCGTTCCTCCTCTCCCTCTGGTCGCTCCAGTGAACACAAGTCAACCTCAGAAATGACGCTAGAACTTTATTTTACTTGCATACTCCCTGCACAAAGCCCCTTCTCCGCACATGGCCTTCAATACACATATCCTTATTTTTTTTTTCATGCCTTTGAAGAACTTTCCTTTTCCTAGCCACACAATGTCAGTTTTCAATTACCCACGAGTTTGTCTGAAAGGGGGAGATTGGCTGCAGAAAATAAAAACTCATTTCTTTTCTGCCTTTGGGATGGGTTTCACACTTAACCAGAACTGGTATATCCAAGAATATCGCAGCACTTCAGAGTAAAGCCGTCCTTGGAAAGCATGTCTCGAAAGGAATTAGGAAGCTATCTACTCAATAAATCTTTGCTCCTTGCTCGTGTCTCTTCTGGGCACCCCTCCATGCAATAGACGAATATTGTGACCTCTTAGACAAATGCAAACAATCTTCATAGAGAGATGTTTATTCTCCTCCCTGGAACATGGTGTCTTTCTAGCTCACAATTCCAAGGAGCAAAGTGATAATTAAGGTGTTTCAGGCTCAGAGGCGTTCGCTCTAAAATTTCTAACGAGCTAGCTTCGGAGAGGAATGAATGTAAGCAGAGATGGTGATGATATCATAAGGAGAGTCAGGTTATGTTCATAAGAAGTTGAAAATAAGACATCTGCTTAGTGCAGGGGTGGGCAAACTTTTTGACTCGAGGGCCACAATGGGTTCTTAAACTGGACCAGAGGGCCGGAACAAAAGCATGAATGGAGTGTTTGTGTGAACTAATATAACTTCAAAGTAAACATCATTACATAAAAGGGTACGGTCTTTTTTTTATTTTTTATTATTTCAATAGTTTAGAACAGCTATCCGGCCCGCGGGCAGTAGTTTGCCCACGCCTGGCTTGGTGTCAATAATTTACTCTATTCTCATTTTCCCTGACACATGTGAGTCCAAATCCCATTGTTCATAATAGTTATTATTTGGGCTGGCATATGACCAAGCAAAAATGAACAAAGGAAAAAACAAACAAAATCCGTCAGTGGTGTAGCCTATAGCATAATAGCGCCTCATTATAAAGAGACCTGAAACGTGTTGTGGCATCCATAATCCTTCTCTGGAAGTAACAGAAATCTCCATACTTCTGCATCCAGTCAGTGATTTGCATCCTTTATCTTTACAGACTGTGCTTTTGAAACTATAAACTTAGAACCCTCAGCAGCGATCCGGGCAGTCCAAGTTCTTCCCCATATTGTTGAGCAACATTTTCAAATATCGACAGCCCCAATGGTTCCAAACCATTTCAAGCAGCTTAATCGAGCAAATGTTTCACTTTGCTGTTGGTAAAAAATTATTTTTGCAAACTTTTGACATATGTGTACCCTTCTATAATTTTTGTAACAGTGAGTACTCCTTGTCAAAAAAAAAGATGCATTTTAATAACAATCAAATATATTTTTTGGTACATACACAAAATAATAATAAACAAAAAATAAAATTATTCATAATAAAATATATTTAAAAATTATTTTTGAACTATTTGCATCAACCAAAAGTAACTCCTTCTTTCTATTTTTCTCTATTTCTGTTTTTTTCTTTGTTAAAGACCTAATTTTTAAACCAGAAATATGTTGCATTCACTAAGAACAGAGAACTTTTCAGCCTGAAACAATTAATTTGCAAATGCCTGATGCAAATGCTTTCTGTATATTAAAATTTTATATCTATTTTTACAGAGGCTAAAAACAAAGAGGGTGTGATTTATGCCTTCCAATAATGAGGATTCATCCATATTCATCTGAGAGTCATCTGCAAAAGAAAAAAAATAATTCCCGAAATGAGTTTTTTGTTTGTTTTTTTTTGCTGGGGTCAGTGGAACACAGAAGAGTCTAGGACAGGAGGGAGATACAAGAAAAGAGACGAGGCGGGTCTGCTTTGGCTCTGTAGGAAGGTTTTGGGGAAGCGTGCCAAGGCAGGGCTGCTGACAGTGACTGGGGAGCGAGAGAGAAGGGGGCCTGGGGGACAGATTCAAGGAATTAGCCTGGGAAGAGCTGCCGCTGCCCATTGCTCCCCTGGAGGAAGCCTCTTGGGGTCCCTTAGGGTTCAGGGCAGGGGTGGGCAAACTTTTTGACTCGAGGGCCACAATAGGTTCTTAAACTGGACCAGAGGGCCGGAACAAAAGCAACCTGACCATGCTGGCACTCTCATCTTGGGCTGCTGGTGAAGGAGCGGAGGGGAGAACAAGAGAACCCTCCTCTGTTTCAGCTCTGCGGGCCGGATAGAACAGCGGAACAGGCCGGATTCGGCCTGTGGGCCATAGTTTCCCATGGCTGGTTTGGGGAGATGCAGGCCTAATGGGGAAGAGAATGGGGATAGGGAAGGCAGGAGTATGCTGCCCAGAGGGAGAGCTAGCACACCTCTAAATGAGCGTTTGAATGGACCCATTTCCTGTATCCCTGGGACACAATAACGTCTGGCTTTTTGATGAAACCCATCTGCTGGTACTTTGGGTGGTGAACACACAACACAACATACAGATATGTTATAGAAGTGCACATCTGAAACCGATATAACTTTATTAACCAGTGTCACCCCAATCGATTCAGTAAAAAGTTTTTAAATGAATATTTTTTAAAAAAAAACAACAACATTTGTTAGCGCTTCTGACACTTTTTCCGAATGGTCAGTGGGAAGAAGCTTTCTTTGCCTCTTTCTGGGGAGAAAGGGGAGAACAATGCACAGGCCACTGTTCCCTCTAGAGACCTTCTGTCCTCCCCCACTCTTAGCCCCCAGGGGCCTCGCCAAAGATTACCAGTTGGTTTTACCCCAACTCCAACTTTTTAACGGAGGCCTTGGAGAGATTTTTATAATGTCCTCCTCTTGTTTTTTTAAAACATGAGATAAAAAGATTATTGTAAAATAATGACTTTCAAACACCTAAATAGCCTTGGCCATGCTTTCATTGGCGGAGTCTAGGAGCACAGTGTGGTCCCAAGACCCTTTAAGAGGTGGAATCTTACTTCTGAAATGGATTTGGGCTATATGCAAGACATATAAAAAAAAAAGAGATGTGTTTTCCCGCCACAGAGGAGAACATCTGTTTTGCACATGGATTTGACTCCACTTGCAGAATAGCTTTACAGATGTTTTGAAAGCTCTGAACAACTGCAGGCTTTCTGGTCTGCTCTGGTTCAAAAATTGATTTGCTAAGAAAAACATGTAAGTCCGTGACATAAATGAAAACAAAAGTTTTTCTCTTCACCAATCCATAATACCAGGGTATTTTAGACATGGCCTTGGATTGGTGGTATTGTATAGATTGCTTTTCTTTCTAAGACATGTATACACATAGCGTCTTGGAAAGGATTCAAATGGGAATAAACAATTATTCCCACTCTCTTAATACAACTAATAGTTAATATGAGACTATTCATGCTCCTTTGTCATTTTCCCAGCGTTTTTATTGATTTTCAGTAAATGATAGCCTGATAAGATATAAGCATGTCCAGCATATATTTGACCTGTCTCTCTTTAAGGACACCTAAAAAAACATGAAAAGTACCGAAATCAGTTTGGCTCAGTGGTAGAGGGTTGGTCTGCAGACTAAAATGTCCTGGGTTCGATTTCGGTCAAGGGCATGTACATTGATTGCGGGCACATCCCCGGTGGGGGGTGTGCAGGAGGCAGCTGGTCGATGTTTCTCTCTCACCGATGTTTCTAGCTCTCTATCTCTCTCCCTTTCTCTCTGTAAAATATCAATAAAATATATTTTTTTAAATTAAAAACAAAAAACAAAAACATGAAAGGTGTTTTTGCATTATGTATTGTTCATCCTCCTTTAGCTTCCACCCTGGTTGTTTCCTCCTCGTTCACCTCCAGGTTCCGTGTTGTTGTTATTGGCTGTTCGTTGTTCATTTGTTCAATATTTGTATAATTTAAAAAACACTATTTTTTGTTTTGTTCTACTTGCAGAATAACTTCCCAGAGGTTTTGAAAGCACTAAACAACTGCAGCCTTTCTGATGTGTTCTGGTTCAAAAACTGATTTGCTAAAAAAACCATGATCAACTGCCAAACAATACAGGTGTTTTTTTCCTGCCTCATTACCCCTACTGACTTCACTCTGTACTATTTTTCCTAACCCTGTTCGGATTTAAATCTTTTTTCACTTCTTTTATGTGTTCTAGTTAATTTTCCCCCTTCCTCCTTAAAAAAAAATCCTCATGTCCATTTTTAAAAGTAAATTCTAAATAAACAGAACAAACCTATTATTAAAATTCACTATGTAAAAATTCAGTATTAAAATTCAGCATGTATGTCCCCTTATAGATATGTGCCAACTTTTGATATGTTTATATCACATTAGATGCAAGTTCTCAAACATTAGAAGCCAACATATTGAGTATTCTTTTATGCTATAGTTGGTCATTTCCAATAACCAATTTTTTTCATATATCCCCTAGAATTAGGCTTCAACTTGTTCACTTTTGTCTTACCAATGCCTAAGGAAGAGCTGCTGGTCGGCACTCAGTCACCATTTGTTGAATAAATAAATCTAACGTTTGCTTGGGGTAGGGGGAGGTGTGTGTGTATGATGTCCCCAGGCACTATGTTAAGTAATTTTGCACACACGTACGACACACATATCTATTTCATGTAATCTTCTCAAGAACTCTGGAAAGCATTATTATCCCCATTTTCGAATTTAGGAAGCAGAAACTCAGGGAAAGAGGAAAGTAATTTATCCAAATTTACACAGGTAGAAAGTTGCAAATTATTTAGCTCCAAAGATAGCCTCTTTGAATAGCCTGAGAGATAAATATGACCCATATGCCTTTCTTTCCCATTTCCCTCTCTGTGGCTTGTCCTAAGGAAAGCTTTAAAAATAGAATTGATTAGTTCTTTTCTTTCCCCTCATGACCTCACTCTTGGTGCCAAAACCCTTTGACTTATCCATCCCAACCAATTCCAAAAACTTCTGCTATGGACATTCCTTTCATCCAGGACAAATGTGCCGTGGTCTGTATCTCCAGCTATCCTCAGCCATACTAATGTCTGGTTTCCCTTGATCAAATCTTGCATCTCATTGCTTTATTCTTAAGATTTTGAGATTGAAAAATTGCTTATCAGGTAACTTTCCCCCCAATATTAAAAAGCTAGGAGAGTCTAGAATTACCGGGTCATGATTTTATGGCCAAAATGTCTCTGAAATTACTGCAATTACTATAACTAAAAGCAATGAGTTTAGCCCTGGTTCACGTGGCTCAGTTGGTTGAATGTTGTCCTGCGTACTGAAAGGCCACTGGTTCAAGTCCTGGTCAGGGAAAACCCAAGTTGCAGGTTCAATCCCCAGTCAGGTTGCATGTGGGAGGCAACCAATTGATGTTTCTCTCACATCAATGTTTTTTTTTCCTCTATCACTCTCCCTTCCTCTCTCTATAAAATTAATAAAAAATATTTTAAAAATAAAAGCAGCAAATTTAAATTGGTCTGAATAGACAGCAGTATATGGTGGTTACTTAACGAAGGGAAAGGGAGTGGGGAGTGGTTGAAGAGGATAAAGAAGGTCTAATATATGATAGAAGGAGACTAGACTTGGGTAGTGAGGACATAATACAATTATAGATGATGCATTAGATAATTTTACACTTGAAACAAATGTAATGTTATTAGCTAATGTCACCAAATAAGTTGAATTAAAAAGATCAATGTCAATAATCTGATCTGCTGTTCTGTTCTTCACTGGAAACTACCCATCTTCTTCTTGGATAAGAATTGGGTTGTATTATTATAACTGTATCAAAATCATCATTGTGGAAACAATTGTTGACATCCCACAAAAGAATTACCAATAAATACATAAATAAATAAACGGGTCTGACAAGATGTTTAGGGCAGCATTTCAGCAGGAATCTGGTTGTTGACCTCCAGTAAAACTAGGCTGACCTCTACTCTCTATCCTAAGAGGAATCTTAGTTGATATCACAAATGACTTGAACATTTTTTTATATGACTTCCACCTTGAAGACAAAGTTAGATTCATAGTATTCAATGGTGGGGTCCAAAAGTGAAAACAGAAATAAAACTACCAGAAAATATGTTAATTATTGTGTCATTCTGTTAAATTGCTCACAATACACACACACACACACACACACACACACACACACACACTCATACTTTTCAAGTCTTCCTTGAAAAGTATGAGTTAAATGGATCTTGGCAGAGAACTTCTGATAACAAACAATTATTATATACTTAAAAATAACGCTAATTCAATATAAGACACAAGGCCCCCTGAGGTAGTTTTCAATTAACTTTTTATTTTCATGAGGATGAAATGCTTGGGTTTTATAAAAGTTAAAGAATTTCATGACACAGTAAATGATAAATCTTGTGATTTCTTTTCTATTTGTCATTTTGCTGCTGTAGAGAAGGATGCCATTTTATGCATTTGATTTGTGAGAAAATGATGTCCTCTAGTTTTGCAAGCATCATTAATTGTTTGCCTTCTATTGTTCAAAACAATGTGCATGGCTGGGCATGAGCAGTCAAAGCAATAAAGTGAGATAGTAATAAAAATGAGTAAGTATTTGTAGTGGTAGCGTCTCTCCTTCCAAGGAGAAGCTGTTCAACGTGTCTAGTGTTATAAGAGGACCACTTTTTCCTTGAAAATGTTGATGGTACTACTTTGTTTCTCCCCTGGGCTTTATTGTACCTAGTCAATGGCTTCTTCACGGTCTTCAACAGTCCTTTGTTCCCTTTCTACCTGGAGAGTGTCACTGTCTGCAGTGTTTCTCCTGGGCCTCTTCTATTATAATTCTGTATCACAGCTCCTAATATTTTTACCTCTAGCCCAAACTGCCTACTAAGTTCCATACCCATAAAGCTATCATTTCTCTCTGCTCATCCTAAGGAATCTCAAACTCATCAGTCCCAAATTAGAACCATCCTTCTATGTCATTGTAACCAACATAATTTGAACATTGAAAGTATATGGGATCTTATTTTTAACCATAGGCTGTGGAGTCTAGACCTTTAAATTACATTGATCATATTATTACCCTGCTTTAAGATCTTAAGTACTTCTCTACTGTCTTCAAACAGAAGCTCAACTTCCTTAGCATGGCACAAACAAGGTAATTGGTGAACAGCCCTATTGCTAATGTGTCTTCTGCCATCACACACAGGCTCTCAAGTTCAAATAAACTATATTATGAGCATTTTCCAAATATACTGTTCTCTCTTTTGCTTCTGGACACATGATACCATCTTTTTTTAATATATATTTTATTGATATTTTATAGAGAGGAAGGGAGAGGGATAGAAAGCTAGAAACATCGATGAGAGAGACACATCGACCAGCTGCCTCCTGCACAACCCCCACCAGGGATGCGCCTGCAACCAATGTACATGCCCTTGACCAGAATCAAACCCGGGACCCTTCAGTCCGAAGGCCCACGCTCTATCCACTGTGCCAAACCAGTTTCGGCACATGATACCATCTTTATATGTAATTTACTTCTCCAAACTCTTTAGCTGGTTCTATTTCTGAAACTCATTCTTGGGTCCCAGCTCAAGAGTTGTCTTTTCTAAGAAGCCATTCCTGATTAGAATTCATCTTAGGTACTCTTCTCTAGTCCCTCTTAAAAGTCTATAAAAACTTACACTTTATCACTCTGTATTGTTATGATGTTTACTTATCTGCTTTCTTTTTTATACCATGCAGCTCCTAGAATGCCTGGCCTATGGTAAGATGCAATAATATTTATTGAGTGAATGAATGGCCAGTAATCTTTTCATCATGCATAGCCTCTGCTCTAGTCCTAAGAGGTTTTGCCTGTGCCCTTTCTTTTGTGAAAGTCCTGTAGGCTGGAGGGGGTGGGGAGTGTTAGTCCTTTCATTTGCAAATAAATTTGACCAGAATCGAAATCAGTGAAGAAGGCAGGAAAAGGCTTAAGAAAACTTGACAATATTTTCTTTCCTTCCTTAGTTATATTCATTAAAGTTATTACTGATTTTCATGTACTATACAAATTAAAAAAATGATACCTAAAACATATCCAATTGCTTAAAATATAGATGTTACTTATTTTTTTTCCAACATGATTGCTAAAGGGGGCATATCTTTATTTGTATGTGCTCACTAAGTGGATTTTCTCATAATGAACACTTTCCTAATGCTCCTTTCTTTCTTAAAAAATAAAAACAACACACTTTCTCTGTAAACAATACCATATTTGCCAGCGTATAAGACGATTTTTTTGGCCCTGAAAAATATGCCTCCAAGTGGGGGGTAGTCTTATACGGCGAATATATAACAAACTCTGTATTTTTAGTGGAAATGTTAGGGGGTCGTCTTATACGCCGGCAAATACGTATTTTTCAGGGCCAAAAAATCGTCTTATACGCCGGCAAATACGGTATATGATATTTTAAATGAGAGTAGTTCAGGAAGCTAAGATTTGGTTCATTCTCCCAACTCATACCAACTATGACTTCCCAGTTTGTTGTCAATACGTCTTTCACCATCATGTTCTTTTCTGGTGCTATTATTCTATCCATGAAGTAAAAGAATGTATTGATCTGATTCTTCACCTAATAGTCAAACTTCGTCAAACTTTTATTTTTTTATTTTTTTATTAAGGTATTATATGTGTACATAGCTTACCATTGCTCCCCTCCCCCCCACCTCCTATTCATGCCCTCCCTCCCCAGAGTTCTGTGTTCGTTGGTTGTACTTATATTCATGCATACCAGTCCTTCGGTTGTTCTCTTATCTCCCCCCCAGGTCTCCTCATCAAACTTTTAAATGAACTTGAATTACAACAGTCTGTAATAGATAAACAAATCTGCTGTTTAACTTAATGTTTCCTAAGTTGACTTGTATTTACTAAGCAGACTATTTTTGATAGAAGTTTCTGTCCCAGATTTTCTCTTTATTTTAAATCAAGGGAAAGCACCAGCTAGCCTTTCTGTTTCACTGTGTTCCAGTTCTACTATTTTGCTAGTATTTCATTGCATAAAAATAGATATGGGTAATGACTCATCAGTGATGCTGACACCCTTACTTACCTCTTCCTTCTAATTATGAAATGGAGGTTTTATATTTTTATGTAATTACATTAACAATCTACTAACAGGTTTTCTTTCTACCACTGAAGTGCTATTGCTTCATGTCCTTACAGCTTTGCCCCAAATGTTTAATCTGAAAAAAATATTTTAAATATTATTCTTTTTCAATACATACCCAATTCAGTATGCCATCAGCATCCATATCAAGGTTTAATTTGCATAACGTGGCATCGCTTCATATTCAATAGAATAACTATACAGTCAAACCTCGGTTCTTGAACGTATCCCATCTTGAACAATTTGGTTCCCTTCCAGGTTGTTCACAGAAAAAATGTCCAGTGAAACTTCATTTCTAGACCTGACAACCCCTTCATGTTGATACCTCAGCATGACAAAAAGAAGGCTACAAACAAAGGAGAGAATGCACCAATATGAGTCAGTTTAATGCTAAACCTTATGTGGTTAATATCTTAGGAGGTTGTACTGTAAATTGTGTGTGTGTGTGTGTGTGTGTGTGTGTGTGTTGTTGTTGTTGTTGTTGTTGTGTGGGTTGTTTTTGTTTTGTTTTGTTTTGTTTTTGCTTTTACTTTTGTTCCTGGAGAAATAATTAGCACAATTTTAAAACATAAAGAGGCCATAAAGAATGTTAAAGTTGCTACTAGTGTGAAAGAAACAATGACCATAGGCAATTGAAGAGGTAGGAAAGCTGCTGTTGATTTGGATAAACAAATGGTGTCAGCATTTTAGAGGCAATGATATGTGAAAAAAGGGTAGATGCTGCATACTGACATCCTGTGTCTAGTGCTGAAAGTGATTAGTTTGGTAGGGGATGGTTTAATAAATTTAAGAAAAGAAGTATTTGTTTATAGATTAAAGAGTACATTAGACATGTACACACAATAGGGAATCATTTGAGGGTATAGAATGAATTAATTCAATTTACATTACTTCTAATGGGGAAAAGTGATCCTGTTTTCGAACAAATCACTTCTCCAACAGCCTTCCAGAATGAATTAAGTTTGAGAACCAATGTTTCACTGTAATAAAAAAGACGATAATGGGCTGGTGAAGATGTGAAGAAATGAGAATCGTCACACATTACTCATGGGAATGTGAAATGATGCAGCTGCTTTGGAAAATATTTGGCAGGTCCTCAAAGTGTTACACATAGAGTTAGCATATGACCTGCCTGTTCCACTCCTAGGTAATATGAACCTATGTCCACATAAGAACTGTATACAAATGTTCATACCAGCATTATTCATAATGGCCAAAGAGTGTAAAGCAATCCAAATGTCCATCAACAGATGAATGAGTAAGCAAAATGTGACGTATCCAATCAATGGAATATATTTGACCATTAAAGAAATGAAGTGCTACAACAAGGAGGAACCTTGAAAGCATTAAGTAAAAGCAGATAATCACAAAAGAATATATATTATGTAATTCAATTTTTATGAAACATCCAGAAGAGGCAAATCTATAAAGACAGAAAGTAGATTAGGATTTGCCTAGGACTGCAGATATTTGGAAGGAAATGGGGAGTGATTGCTAATGGGTACATGGTTTGTTTTTGGAGTGATGAAATGTTCTAAAATTGATTATGGTGGTAGTTGCACATAGCCATATATGCATCCTGTGCACATACTAAAAACCATTGAATTGTACAGTTTACATTGGTGAAAAATATGGTATGTGAATTACATTTCAGTAAAAGTACTAAAAAATATATGGAACGAAAAAACCTACATATTGCACCAATATGCTTTGCCATTTGTGTGCCAATATTTTTAGAAAACAAAAGGCTACAAGTTGAAATTCCTGCTTTCACTTTTTCCACTTTGCCTTAGAAATAACCGCTATCGTAAAGTTAATGCACAATGCTCCCATGTAGATTTTTATATATTTTTTATTGATTTTTTTTACAGAGAAGAAGAGAGAGGGATAGAGAGTTAGAAACATCGATGAGAGAGAAACATTGATCAGCTGCCTCCTGCACACCCCCCACTGGGAATGTGCCCGCAACCAAAGTACATGCCCTTGACCACAATCGAACCCAGGATCTTTCAGTCCCCAGGCCGACGCTCTATCCATTGAGCCAAACAGGTTTCAGCCCCATGTATATTTTTGATCCATTTACTCTTCCATAAACAAAATATAAATGTTTAAATTTTTAACATTTTATATAAATGGTTTAATAAAAATAGTTTTCACATAGAGTCTGGTGTATAAAACATATAAATGTGTCCACGTAAATATTGTACATTAAATTCTGTATAATATTTCACTGTGTGAAATAGAGCAAATAATTTATCTATTACTCTAGCAGTGAAAATTCAAATTGTTTCCAAACTTTCACTAACACACACACACAAAATACTAGAAAAAAAATGTCCTTGATTACATTTCTATGTCCTTGATTATGTTCAAATGTTTGTCTAGATGTATATACCTGAAGTTGAAAGTTTCTAGTTTAGTGGTCATGATCATTTTAAACAAGTATAAGCTAATTTTCTGAGCATTGTACCAATTTACATCCTTGCCAATCAACAGTAGTGGATAATGCTATTTCCACTTACACTGTCCATTAGTTGATATTACCATCATTTCAAATTTTTGCCAATGTGATGGTGGTAAAATAATATATCATGATACTTTCATTTCATATATATATTAGATTCAGTTGAGATTGAGCATTTTTTTTGCTTGTTTATTGCCTTTTGGAAGTTATTTCTATACCATTTTCCCCTATCCCTTGCTTGTTTACCTATTGACTTGTTTATCTTATTCTGCTGACTTCAGAAACTCATCATCTATTCTAGATTGTAGTCTTCTATTAGTTACATGTATTTCAAAAATATTTCCCAATTTTGATTTGGGTTTTAAGTTTTTAAATAACAACTGTCAGACATAGATTTTACGTTTTTATATAATTAAATTTAACTATTTTCTTATGGCCATTGCTTCAAGTGACACGAACATATTCTGCTACATTTTTCTAAACATTTGGGAGGTTCCTTTGTCATCTACAGATCTTCATCCACCTGAAATTTAGTTTTTCTCTCCCATGACATAGATAAATACTTGTCTCCTTTTCTTTAAATGACCCAGAACCCTTCCCCTACTGATTAATAACTATTATACATCATAACTACGGTATCATACATCAAGTTCACTGTATAGATTTTGTCTGTTTATGGTATTGATATTTCCCCTTGGTTCATTTCTCTTTTATATGTTACTACAATACTCTTTTAATTGCTACATCATATAAGTTTTGCTATCTTGCTAGTTTTCCTTGCATGTTATCAGCATTGCTTTGATCATAAAATAAACTTGTGAAGCAATATACTAGGTGAAATAAATTTGGCATTGGTTCTGGAATGTTACTTGGAATAACACACACTGGTGCCTGTTAGTGATATGTGTGATTATCTGAAAATGTTTTGGATCATGGCCAATTGCTATGATTTTGCCTTACAAAAGAAATTGCCTCTGTAATTTGAATATTGTATGTGCTACATAGAAGGATTTTCATCTGAAGTTGCATAAAACTCCATTGAAACACTGATGCTAATACTTTAGAGCTGTGTTTTCAGTTTTTAATATATAACATAAAACTGTGTGTGCTTGGGAAAATTATTTTAAAGGTAAAATAACAAAATTCTGGAATAATGAAATATATTAATCATAATGTGAGTTTCTATAGTGCACAACAAACACCCCTATGTACTTTATCTTTAAGTGTCATTGCAGAAATTATTGAATATACTGAAATATACTAATAGAAAAATTAAGAACATGAAAAAGATCTTACCATAGTAGTAATTGGCACTAGTCAAATAGCAACTTTCCTAAACACTGAGTTCTCAAAAATTGTCTATTGGTAAATTTCATCTGAATATAACACATTGATTAAAACTCAACATTTCTCAAGATGATTCACTCACATATTAGTTTTCCCTCTCAGCTTCCTTATTTCTGTCATTGGTGTCATTGTCTTTATAGTTTCCCAATATCAAAATCTTAAAGTCACCCTTCACTTATTTTACCTTAGTATAATCTATCCATGGTAGGCAGAATAATGACACCTCTCTCCTCCAATCCCCACAGACAACCATGTTCTAATTCAAGAAACTGTGAATATATTATGTTACATGGCAAGGAGAAATTAGACCTGCAAATGGAATTAAGGATGCTAATCAGCTGACCTTAAAACAACAAAATTATAGCTTATATAGGGCGCCCAATATAATCACAAGGCTACTTTAAGGGTTGAAGAAGGAAATAGAGGAGTCAGTGTTAGAGTGACATAGTCAGAGTCGTCAAGCCATTTCCAACTTGGAAGATGGAAAGGAGCCACAAGCTAAGAAAAGTGGGCAACCTCTAGAACCTGGAAAATTCAAGGAAACAGATCTTCCCCTAGATCCTCCAGAAGGAATTCAGCCTGGCCAAAACCATGATTTTAGGCCAGGGGGATCGACTGCAGACTTCTGAATTTCCAAAATAGTAAGATAGTAAATCTGTGTTGTCCTAAATTATCAAGTTGATGGTAATTTGTTAGAGCAGCAATAGAAACTGAACATACTATCCAATCACCATTCATGTCTTCATTGGTTCTTACTTTACACTTCCTCTCAAGTATCTTTCATCTCAATTTCAAATGGCAGTATCTAGTTCAGGCCTTCAGTTGTTAGCTTGGGACATTGCAATAGATGCCCAGCAGTGATATAGGAGAAATGGTTTTAAATTGTGAGTGAGTATGCCTATGTTTTAGACTGCCTCTACTATTGATTAGCTTGGGACCTGAAGAAACCTCTGTGCAAAATGTCCTCACCTTCTACCCCAACACACACACACACACACACACACACACACACACACACACACTTCATCAGAAATGGAGTTAGCCGAATAAGATGATAATGTGATTAATTTCTAGTTCTTGTTGGAGCTACTGTGTAGTCTGACTGCCTCTTACCTCCTCATATCTTCCACCCATCCTACATGCAACAGCTCAAAATTATTCACTAAAAACTGCGTGGTATAACTTGCACACTTATGTAGAAACTTACATTGACTTTTCATTGCTTACATGTTAAATAAATCTCTGTGTATGATTGTTTACATTCTGCCCACTGCCCTATATCTCTCCAACATTTTTTTCTTTCCCAATGTTTTCTTTTCCTACTGACTTCAGCAAAACAGGGCTGCTCATTCATTCCTAAAACATGGCTGACTCAGGCTCTTCCTTCTTCCTGCGATAACCATCCCACATATACCTAGTTATCTGAGTCCTCTTTCTATGAGCCCAAAAAGTACCATCTTCCACAATTACTACCACAATTGTTCCACTCCCACAATTACTGCCTACCCTGTACTTCTCAAATTAAATTATGATGATAATTTACAAAATTTCTAAATTTTCCAACTCAACACTAAGAATTGAGGATGCTAAAGGGCTTATAAAAGAGAATAAAGGGAAAGAGAACCTAGTTCGGGTCTCTGGAGAGAGTAGGGAAACAAATGCGTTCAGAACTAATCTGGTACTCTCTTGCCTCAGTATTTCTCCCTTCATGGGTGTGTCTTGTCTACCAAGGTATAAACCCTTAATTACAGGGTCATTTCTGATATTTGTTTATCAATGTTACTTATGTCTTACGTTTTATGTCTTGCCAACAAAGGTTACTTACTTGGTTGCTCAGTCTTATAATACCTAAATAGTAATGACATTAACATGCATATCCAGTTTTAGCTTTCACAATTCATGAGGATTTAATGGATGAGTTCATCAATCAAGTATTTATTAACAGCCTACTCGAGCTCTGTATATCTTAGCCAAATAGTCCCCAATGCTGGAATATGTCAATTCTCACTTAATCTCCTTCTTTTCTTGGCCTCTAAAGCCCACCCTTCCTACAGCACTTTTTGGTATGTGCCAAGCATGACTCATAGTTTTCTGATCCCTCTTGAATTTCTCTGGGTTCTTGGAGGGAGTTCTCCCTCCTAGTGGTCTAAAGCCTACTAACTACAGGCTGTACACCCACAAGCATGTCCCCAGAGGAGTCAGCTTCAGCCGGTGAGTAAGGCAGCGGCTTGAATGAATTCTGTAGGTGGCTAACTTGCCAAAAAGAAAAGCAATTTCTTAAGAAACTGGACATTTGTGGAAGGTAGTAAAAAAAATTTTAATTCCTTGCATGCAACGTTGTGAAACACTTTTAGATTTCCTTAACTTATGTTAACTCATAATAAGCACTTAGTCGGGTTCCCTGCTTGAAACTCTGTGTCAAAACCATCTATGGAGCCCATATTTGCAATTCTGACTATAGCATCATCTCTGTGAGGCTTCCATAACTTGGGCATTTTATTCTAAAACCAGTAGGACGTCTGCCTGATCAACTTACACTCTTCTATACTTTATAATGCTCATAGCTGTGTTGCCATGATGAAGGTAAATTCTTGGCCCAAATCTGGAATAATGATTTTAACCCAAAGTGAATATGAGTACTTGGTCTAAAATTCCAGATGCCACATCAGCACAGATCCAATATTTAAGAATCATTACATATGGCTAAACATTTAATTTTTTTCTATATAGTCTGTTCTCTTTAAGTTTTCTCTTTACTTTTCTTCCCCCCACACTTAAATTGTACTAACTGTTAGTAGCATACAAATACCTCTTTCTTTAGCTTGTCAGTGACATAAATTTTCTCTAATGTATCCTGACAAGGGCATTGTATTCAAAATGTCATTTCCTTCTCTCATTTAGTCACAGATTTAAGTCTCTGTCAAATTTTTTGTTTCTTTCTCACACAAATTCCTTTGCCTATTCAACATTGTCTCTTTCCCACACAGAGCATATATTTCTGTATGACAATGAAACTGGTAAGGAACTGACCAATTCAGCTTTCTAAATCCTTGAAAATATCTTGGACCTAATATACCATGAATGAGTTATTTCAGTCATAGATATGTGTGTATGCATAGATGTACTTACAAACCATAATCTCCTCTAAACATGAGTCATGTATAGACTCATGCATGCAAATACAAAGTCACATAAAAAATTAACTGTTGCTGATTGAAACATACAATGCAGGCCTACCCACACAGCTGCAGCCTCTTACACTTTCTCCTTCTCTTCTCCTTCTTGACTATGTTTATCACCACCAGGACCATAATGTACTGATGAGTAACCTGGCTATTGTGCCCAATGCTATTTGGAAAGCATTCTGATGAAGTGCTTTAAAAGAGGATTTCAGAGGAATAGTGCAAAGTAGTTATTTTTTTATGTCATATCATCAAACCTTTCTCTTTCTAATACTGTTCCACTCAGAGCAAAATTTCAGTGCTCAGCCATGCTATAAAGAACCCAAGCTAAGCATAGAAGAAATAAAGGGATAAAGAAAGCAGACAACCTCCTTTGACCACAAATGTATAACAGCTTGCTGGATATAGTAGACACAAACCCAGTCTTGAGGCCCAAGTCAGGGTGACCCAGGCTAAATGATAGCTTGAGCAAAATTGACTGACCTGAATCTTCAGGCTTACATAGGACAGTTGCTTTAGGCATGAGAGATACCCAGAATGGGTAATGAAGCTTTGAGGAATTTGACTGACAATGTCTTGAGGGACTCAGCCCAGCCTTTAGACAGCAGTGTGGCTTCTAGGATATAACCAAAATTTGACTTACAAAGAAGATATAAATAGCAATGGAAGATAAAGCATCAATGCGTATAAAAACTAAAAATGGGGAAGATCCCCGTATAAATGTCAAGATAATGTTGACAGTAGTTCAGAAGGAGTAAAACAACTATGATGAAATCCCTTAAACCAATAGGAATCTTAATATAAGAATGTAAACTCTCTAGTGATAAGGATCTGAAGCTTTAGGCAATCTGCTAATGGGCCCTAAGACTCCCTGCACAGTCTTGCTATATATGCTAAGATTATCACCCCCTCACTGGTCTTTACCTGGGCCCTTTTTCAGGGTTATGTCTGCAGCAAACAACTATGGAGGGAAAAGGCAATATCTTCCCCCAGACAAAATAGCACAGTGTTTCTCTCCTGAAACACAACTCAATTCTTGTATAGGCATCCATGTAGGCCCCACTGTGGCATCCTGTGGAATTTGGGGGTCATGAGAAATTGACACAAGCAAACATGAAGCTCAGGCTGCCTCCTATGCCATGAGTAATAAAGTCCTTGATCTCTGACTCAACATTCTCATGTCTTTTGCCAGCATCCATGATGCAGTAATGGGCTAGTTTGTTAGCTTGAAAGCAGAATAAAATTCCATAGACTTCACAATTCCTCACAGTGCTATGCTCAATACGTAGAATAAGACCCAGCAAAGGTGGGTCATTCAATTGATTAAGTGAGTCCCTTACTTAATAAATATTTGAATTTGATTTACCTTGTTATTAACCTCATTTAGAAGCATTAAATGAGTCAATGTGTACTTGTGAAAACATATCATTTATTCCAGATTAAAAGTTCATGCTAGGTATTCACTACTCAAATTATTTTTAAAATTGAAGTTAATGGGACTGTCATTAATAAATGCTTCCAGTAATTTCTGAATATTTGTCAAATTACATGTTAATCAGTATCGTGGAGTATTTGAGAAAAAAACATCAAAATCTCAAATTATATTTAAATCCAATGAACATTTAATTAAAAGTAAATAATAATTAAGAAAGGAATTTTAAAAAGAGTTATCAATTTTTCAGTGTATCAGACCAAAACCTAGATGAGGAAGCTGTGCTAAAATAAACAACTTAATTTTCTCCTTTACCCCAAGGAAAGCATTGGGCTCAGATCCTCTGAGGCTGTTCCCATTAAGATCTCAGGGATAGTCTCTCACTTGTGAATATAATTGATCTATTACTGAAATAACCATTGATTAATAATATCTTTCAGAAGAATCTTTATCAATTTATATTCTAAAGAATAAAACAGTCGAGCTAACATTTGCAGGTTATGCACAGACTCTGAGCTATGTACTTTCAGAAGTGATGCATAATCTCTTAGCAATGCGTGGCTAGTATTACTTCTTTACAACTGGTTCATTGTATTTTTCTCAATATGTTGTGAAATGTTTGCATGTGAACTCCACATTTTTCTGTATACTTAGGAATTAGGAAAGGTAACTTTCTTTTCCTGGTGAGATGTGGGACAGTGTGGTTTTCCTCCTCATTTTAAATCATGTGAAACTGTAAGCTGCTAGTGGTAGCTTACAAATAGCAAAATAACACTGGAACAAAATTTCAGCAAACAAAAGGCATCATCATTTAATTCAAATCTTTAAAAATAGTGATTACCTTGAAATGGTCTCGGTGAATGATATTCTGTAGATGTCTAAAACTATATTGAAGATGAAAAGTATGTTATTATACAGAAAGAATAAAATGGGACCCTGTAGATATGACCTCATTATACTTTTCTCCAAGCAATTCGCTCACTTTGGATTCTGGAGCCAGAGGTTTTGGACTAATATGACCACTAAAGCCAATCTTTAAAAATGAATGTCAAAACATTTAGATTATTCACATCATCACATTTGGCTTAAAAATAATACTGTTTGAAGGGAAAGAAACATATAGATATGTCAATTTACTGAATAAGTATACCTAATAACTATGCAAGATTTACTAAAATGTATACATATATATATATATATATCTTCTATGTCATCACTTAACCAATATGACAAACACCACATTCATTGCCTCACTTCTGCTCTAAAACAGAATATTCAAAGGAGACCAATGTTCTCATTATAGGTAAATAAAATTGTCTTTTTTTTTTTGCTTCAATTGATTGTCACATCCACTTCCTTAAATATACTTCTTTTTCTCCACTTTATATATATATATTGCAATCATCTTCTTAACTAGTCTGGCATAATCATGACAAGACTAAAGATCTTTGATGGTAGATACTATTTTTTTTTACTTCTTTAAGTATATTTGTATAATTTTTTGTAGCTAGGTGCTTGGACCATTTTAAATAATTCATAAATGTTGGTTGAATAAATAAATGTGTATATTCTATATTCAAACCTTAACTTAGACCTCTTTTACCTCTATGCATACTACTTTGGCTTTCATCTATAGGTGAAAATCATCCAAATATATCTGTCCATCCATTTACTCCTTCTGGATCTTGAGTCTTTCAAATCCAAGTAATTGCCAGATATTTCCCTCTGGATGCCCTCCAAGTCCATAATTGCAACATGTGTAACATTGAATTCTTGATAGTATCCACAAGTTCAACTCATCTTCAAAACTATAATTTTTAAAAAATATATTTTTATTGATTTTTTACAGAGAGGAAGAGAGAGGGATAGAGAGTTAGAAACATTGATGAGAGAGAATGGTCAATCAGCTGCCTCTTGCACACCCTCTATTGGGGATGTGCCCACAACCAAGGTACATGCCCTTGACTGGAATCAAACCTGGGACCTTACAGTCCGCAGACCGACGCTCTATCCACTGAGCCAAACCGGTTTCGGCCAAAACTACAATTTAAAAGATATCCCTGTGGCCCTAGCCAGTTTGGCTCAGTGGATAGATCATTGGCCTATGAACTGAAGGGTTCCAGGTTTGATTCCGGTCAAGGACATGTACCTCAGTTGCAGGTTCCTCCCTGGTCTACACCCTGGTCAGGGCTGGTACAGGAGGCAACCAATCAATGTGCTTCTCTGACATCAATATTTCTCTCTGTCTTTCCCTCTCTCTTCCACTGGCTCTAAAAATCAATGGGGGAAAAATTCTCTGGTGAGGATTATATATATATATATATATATATATATATATATATATATATATCCCTTTGTGAAAAAGCACTATGATAGACAACACAAGTGAAATAAGAAGCGTAAAGCACAATGTTTAGTAAGGGAGGTGAGTGCTTTCAAAGTGCAGCATGATGTACTCTGTGGGAAACAAGAAAGTTTTCTCTAGAGCTAGACATGAACTTCAAACAAATTTTCTCCAAGGTACGGAGGCTCCATGTTTACCCCCGGATCATCCATCAATCCTTTACATTAGCCTCAATGTCCCAATTGTATTAAAAATTTTGGCTACAATTCTTGGATCTGACTTGCTCTCCCACTTGCTTTACATGCTTAGCTTTAACATCATGGAGGTGGTCTATCTATCTCTCCATCCTCTAGACCCCTACTTGCTGGCCAGGAACTTCGGTGTCCTGGCTCATATATTTGGCCTTTAATATTCTCATCATGCCTCAGATTGCTTCTAAATATGGAAGATGTATACTATGAAGAAGTGAAAAATCCTATTTCAGGAAATACTCTAAGCCTTAGAATTTGACTTACATATCAAAAGATGGGTTCGATTTTAATATAGCAACAGAATTGGAAAGTTAATTAAGATAGAGGGATGATGAATACGAACAAAGACACCAGAGAAAACCAAATGGCATATTTCAAAAAGAGACAATAGAGTATTTTGGTGTGCTTGACCTGTTTGGCTCTTGATATTAGAAAAAAAAAAGAATAATATCATGCTAGAATAAAAAGAAGCATAAAGATGGAAATAGAAGTAAATATATAGTAAAATAAAGCAAAAGGGAGCTTGAGGGGGTAGCAGAGTTACACAAAGGCAATTTGGCATGTTGGTGAGGATGATGTATGCCGTGATTCCCCATTCATTGGCTGGAGGCAGAACAATCAAGGAGTTATGAGTAACAGAATTATATAATAGTAGACGTGTTAAAGGGCTTATGGATGAGTACCCACAAGGTGAGCATTGTCCTCCTAGCTGCCCTGAATTTCTTCCCCTTCCCTGGTAGTGTCAGTGGAGACAAGAACTCTCCATGGGCACCGCTAATGGCAGTAGTCTCTGCTGGAAGCCAGAGGACTGAGGCATTGCTGTTCCCTAGGATAAATGCTTCATCCCCTCATCTCCATGGTATCGTCCTGATGCGGCTGCTGCCACCAGCTATGCCGCTTCTCCAAGCTCTCTTCCTACTGGGGCTGCTGCTGCTATTCCTACTACACCCAGGCTAATCTGCTTAAAGCTATGTGGCCGTGGGCTAGAGCCTGGACCCTGGGCTTCATCAACCCAACTGTGGTTTATGGAAATGAACACGGGCTTTTCCTGGAGGAATATGCTACCACAGAAGAGAGAAAAATGAAAGGATTCTTAAATAACTATAATTTGTCCTGAGCTTTGAAAGGGAGGGAGGGAGATTTGAGAAAACAGAGAAGACAAAGGAGAGCTTTCTGAGTTAGAATAAAAAGGTTGACTACGGAATTACAAAGTATGCTTGCAAGTCATGCCCAGAATTCTTAGCTGGTGAGGAGGATTCCTGTAAGGAACTGATGACACTATTTGTCTTGGAGCTAAATATTTTATTTTATTTCATTTTATTTCATGACAGAAGGGGAGAGTGAACATAAATAATACTCTTTTAGGAAGCTGAACTATTTTTCTTCTCTATTGAAGAGAGCTGAGAATTGTCTTAAACGTGCATTGAGAACTTGCAGCTTTTCCACATGGTCATTACACACAGAAAGGAGGCCCAATGTTCACTAGGATAGAGTGAAAACATCTGTGACGGTGGTTCAGGATTCCCCAGACACAATTAATACATTCGTTTGGGGGACCAATAGGGTGGTACTGAGTAGGGCCAGTACCAGATCACACAGAGCTTTTGTGTGAATGATAAAAAAAAAAAAAGATACCCCATCATCCAAGCAGATGTATTCTCATGCAGGCACATGGATTGGCAAGCCAAGTGAGAGCTGCAGTGAACCCCGCTTGTCCCCATAGCCAGGTAGCCTTGGGTAATGCACAGCCTGCACTTAAAAGCCGGGCTCCAGCGATACTTAGAGCGAACGTGGGAGACCCCAATCCCTCCCTTCTATCTGACTTGAGAATAGTTAGAGGTTTCAAAGGACAATTAGTCTATCTTCTGGCCCCGTGAGACATAGGAGCCTGGATTCCTCACCCTCCGCACCCGATTTTTTTTATCCTCTGTTTTCTTGAGATTGCATTACTCGCAGCCTTGAATGTTTAAAAGGGAAGATCAAATCCATTTGTTCAATGTCAGAGCACACTGATCCCAGGACTATTCACTGGGATAGATTCTCAGTAGGCAGTGCTCCCCGTGGCTTTCAGGAGTTCAGAGAGAATTTATGAGCACAATGCTTAGCTCGGTGAGAAAGAATACACATTCAAGATGTGCTAAAAGAGCTGAAAAGAACTCCAGTACCCCCACTTTATGAGCACAAGATGAGCTTTTATTTACCAGATAAAGAATTTATGGTTGGGAGAAGTAAATTTCAGCTTTTAAGAATTTCTAACTATCATTCCACTTACTCCAAATAGCTCGTTGTAGAAAGCTAGTTTAGGAGAGGCTGAAAAATAATAAGGTTAAAAACAATTGGATAATAGCATAGAATTACTAGCTTTCTCAACTAATAATATTGCCTGTATGATTTAATACAATTTTTTAAATAGCTACTTAAAATACATTCTCCTTATATACAATGAAATACAACTTTGTGGATAGGTCTTTACAATAGAATGCCTTCTATTCAAAGATTTGTTGTGAGAACCTAAAGGAAGTATAGACCCAAAAGTACTTTTTCAAAAAATATTTTTTATTGATTTATATAGAGAGAGAAACATAGATGTTAAAGTGAAACTTCTACCTCCTTGCCGAAACCAGTTTGGCTCAGTGGTAGAGCGTCGGTCTGCGGACTGAAAGGTCCCGGGTTCGATTCCGGTCAAGGGCATTTGCATTGGTTGCAGGCACATCCCTGGTAGGGGGTGTGCAAGAGGCAGCTCGTTGGTGTTTCTCTCTCATCGACATTTCTAGCTCTCTATCTCTCTCCCTTCCTCTCTGTAAAATATCAATAAAATATGTATTTTAAAAAAGAAAGAAAGAAAGAAAGAAACTTCTACCTCCTTCATATCAGAGATCGAGCCTACAACCCATAGGACAAACCCCAACCAACTGAGCCACACTGGCCAGGACCCAAAAGAACTTTTTCAACTTACATAACTGAAAGACAATATGAAGAATTTTACAGTTTGTTATAGTTTTAATTAGATAAAAAATTAAACCCTAATCGTTTTGGCTCAGTGGATAGAGAGTCGGCCTGCAGACTGAAGGTTTGGTTCTGGTCAAGGGCATGTACTTTGGATGTGGGCACATCCCCAATAGGAGATGTGCAGGAGGCAGCTGATCAATGTGTCTCTCTCATCCATGTTTCTAACTCTCTATCCCTCTCCCTTCCTCTCTGTAAAAAAAATCAATAAAATATATTTTTTAAAAAGAAATTAATATACTTTTTGTTTTCTCTGATAATCATTTGCAATTACATGTAAGGCTAGTCACAATTTTTTTTTTTAAAAGTTTGTATAATACTGAAAAAATCATGGTAGGGTTTTTGTTTTTTTGTTTAAAACAAACAAAAATACCAGGCAATCGGATGCTATGTGAACACCTTACAGTATAACCTTGACACCGATCATGTCATTTCACATCTTGATGTTTTGTTTTCCACGTTTCAAATGTTGCCCATTACCCTCAGGTCTACTGTGACAAAGTGAGAGCAGTGGTAACCTCATACAGATTAGATGGAATAAATGCTTTACCACTCCCTCCCTAACATAAAGCCTTCACTCTGTTCTCCTTGCTGTCTTGCAAAGAGGTTAAAATCAGCTCCTACAGCTAACCAGTGTTCAGACTATTTCTCATCTTTGAATGTGTGTTTCATTTCTCTCTAAATCTCCAGATCCTACTTAAAATCCAAGCCTTTCTCAAGTCCCTTTAGCAAGCTCTCCTTGTTCCCTCCTCCCTTCTGGGACAGCCCACATCACGTATACCCTATCCTCGTGTATCTCATTGTAATGCAATCCTAGGCCATCTTATATCATGTCTGTCTAATAGGCATGAGCCTTGTTTCCTTAACAACACTGTAAGCTGCAGAAGAGAAAATGGAGTGTTTCTCATTTTTGTTCTGCGTGGAGCTTGGTGCAGAGCTGAGTACAGAACTGGTCCCATTCAATTCAGTTCAGTGAATCTGATCCAGCTTCCCTCTGACATGCAGACTGTGGGTATTTGGTTATGTGATCAATGCCCACTCCCACACACATCTCCTCATCCACTATATACAGAGTGTCCCCCGGATGATAGCTCAGTTTTGCAAATGAAATGTATTTTAATGAACACTGCCTTTACAATCATTCAAAGTATATGTATACATTTTAGGGAATATATATATATATATATATAATTTTACCATCAACACTCACCAGATTTTATCACCCCTTAGCCAGAGTCTACCACTGAACCTCAGCGAAAGAATAACACAGATATAATTAAAATGTTAAAATGTTTATACTGTATTAAGATTTACTTCCCTCGACTTATGAATAGTTTGAAACTTAAAAGTGGGCCCTGGAGGGTCTGAAGATGGGGGAGCACTGCTGGCCCTCCCCCTGCCCTGGGATCCCTGCTCAGGTGATGACTCCAGCATCCCCACCCGTCACAGTACGGTCAGACTTCCTAGGGAGCAGTTCTCTGGTGAGTAGTACCAGGGTTCCCTTCAGAAGTGGGGGTTCCTCTTTTGAGTCAGAGGGTTCTTGTGAGCTGGAACTTTTAAGGATTCCTCATAGCATCGGGCCCCAGGTGACACTGGCTGAGCTTTCTTGTGCCTATTACACAGGCTCCCTGGACGAGCCGCTGTCTTGCCCAGATACAACCTGATCCCATGCACCGGAGCATCCTGTGTGGGTTCTAACTGCTAAGATTAGGTTGCATTCAGAAGACAGCTATTTTATAAATATCTGCTTTAAATATTTTTTAAAAAATGTATTTGTGACAGTGAAATCAGCAACATAATATGTAAACAGAAGAATAAATGTGAACTTCCTCACCAAATCCTTGAAAAGAAGAAAGGAGGTGCTCTTAAAGTTGAGAAGACTAGATAAGATATACCAAAATAATTACATCAAGAAAAACACATAACCCACTGGTACGGCTCAGTGGGTAAGCATTGACCTGTGAACCAAGAGGTCACGGTTCTATTTTTGATCAGGGCACATGCCTCTGTTGGTGGCTCATGGGCTGGATCCCCAGTATGGGTGTGCAAGAGGCAGCCAATCATTGATATTTCCATCTCTTTCTCCCTCTCCCTCTCTCTGAAATCAATAAAAACATATTTTCTAAAAAAAGAAGAAAAGTACACGTTTAAGAATAGACTTTGATAAATTTATGAATGACATGAAATATAGATCTCCAAGAGAGAAATAAAGAACATATTAGTATAATAATATCTAATGCTCACTGGGTACTTCCTATGCCAGGCTCCATTTTATTTTAATTTCTCAAATTTTTTTAATTTTCTCAATTACAGTTGATATTCAATATTATATTAGTTTTAGGTATAGCATAGTAGTTAGATATTTATATAACTTAAGAAGTGACTCCTTGCCGAAACCGGTTTGGCTCAGTGATAGAGCATCGGTCTGTGGACTAGAAGGTCCCAGGTTCGATTCCTGTCAAGGGCATGTATATTGGTTGGGGGCACATCCCCGGTGGGGGGTGTGCAGGGGGCAGCTGGTCGATGTTTCTCTCTCATCGATGTTTCTAGCTCTCTATCTCTCTCCCTTCCTCTCTATAAAATATCAATAAAACATATTAAAAGAAGAAGAAGAAGAAGAAGAAGAAGAAGAAGTGACTCCTCTTCCAATCACTTCCCCATAACTATTTTGTAACTGCCAATTGTACTTCTTAATCTCTTCACCTTTTCACCCATGTCAGGCCTTATTTTAAATGATTTCTTCTTGAGAAGAATAGTATCTTCTTCCTTTTGCAGAAGAGGAAATTGAGGCTTAGATAGATAACATTGCACAGTTCATTTAAGATGAATTTTGGAGTCAGGCCCAGGCAATTTGATATCAGATCTACAGTCTAAACATAGTTAATTCTTTCAACTGACATCCAGGTGACAACTATTGTAGAGTTAGCATATCTCCCAGCACTATTCACTGAACACTTACAAAAAACAAAACCACTTTGATCTGAACTTCTTCCATAGTTGCTCTGAGCATAGACTTTTTGGGAAGACACACTTTAAGGTCACATCCTATATAATAAAAGACTAATATGCTAATCAACCAAACAGCAGAATGACCGGTCACTATGACACACACTGACCACCAGGGGCCAGGCATTCAATGAAGGAGCTGTCCTTTGGTGATCAGTGCACTCCCATGAGTGAGTGCGCGCAGAGTGGTCTGACCACAGAGGTTGCCTTGGCCTCTCCGTAACGGAAGGAGTCAGAAGCTCCAAACTATAGAGACCCAACCCAATTTTGGGCGAGCCCCTGGGGCACCCATGCTCTTGCACGGGGAATCTGGATGGTCAGGTGGAAACTCAGGGGAGCTGCGGAAGGCAGAGGTCAGGCGGAAACTCAGGTGAGTGCACAAGGGCAGGGCTGATGGGAAGCCAAGATTGTTGGCTCAGCCCTGAGACTCTGCCCCATCCAAGCTGAGCACAGAGGCTTTTGTAATTTTGAAAGTCTGATCCTATAAGACTGTCTTCAATACAGAAGGTATCCCAGAATAGACACAGCTGATACTCACATCCAATGGGCCTAGAGGTCAATTCCTCCCAGTGATACCAACAACAATCAAGTCTTAACTACAACCAGGCTGTTCACGCAGTCCACAAAGGGGAGCACCAAGAGTATCTACCTCAGGTAACTGGGGAGGCTGACCCACTGGGCCATATAGGACACCAAACACACAAAGCGATCCTACCAACTCTGGGAAGCAGCAAAAATACCAAGACAAGGAAATAGATCTCAAACGAAAGAGATGGAGAACAAAAGGCTGGATATAGAGTTCAAAACCACAGTTATAAGGTTTTTCAAGAATTTCCTAGAAAGGGCCAATAAATTTAATGAGACCCAACTAGAAATTAAACATAACTGACTGAAATAAAAAATATTATACAGAGATCCAACAGCAGACTGGAGGAACACAAGAATCAAGTCAAAGATTTGGAATACAAAGAGCCAAAGGACACTCCTCTGGAGAAGCAAGAAGAAAAGAGAATCCAGAAAGTTGAAAATAGTGTAAGGAGCCTCTGGGACAACTTCAAGCATACCAACATCGAATTATGGGGGTGCCAGAAGAAGAGAGAGTGCAAGATACTGAAAACCTATTTGAAGAAATAATGTCAGAAAACTTCCCCTACCTGGTGAAAGAAATAGACTTACAAGGACAAGAATTGCACAGAACCCCAAATAAGAGGAATCCAAAGAGGACCACACCAATTCACATCATAATTAAAATGCCAAGGGCAAATGACAAAGAGAGAATCTTACAAGCAGCAAGAGAAAAGCAGTTGGTTACCTATAAGGGAGCACCCATATGACTATCAGCTGATTTCTCAACAGAAACTATGCAGGCCAGAAGGGAGTGGCAAGAAATATTCAAAGTGATTAATAGGGAGAACTTACAACCAAGATTATTCTTCCCAGCAAAGTTATCATTCAGAATTGAAGGGAAGATAAAGAGCTTCACAGATAAGAAAAAGCTAAAGGAGTTCATCACGACCAAACCAGTATTATATGAAATGCTGAAAAGTATTCTTTAAGAAAAGGTAAAAGAAGGAAAAAAAAATTATGATCAACAAATACATATATATCAACAAGTGAATCTAAAAATCAAGTGAATTAAAAATCTGAGGAGCAGAATAAACTGGTGAATATAATAGAATCAGGGGCAAAGAAAGGGAGTGGATTGATAATTATCAGGGGGAAAAGGGTGTGGGAGGTGCAGGAAGAGACTGGACTAAAACCATACACCTATGGATGATGACAATGGCAGTGGGAGGAGGAGGTAAGGGCGGGGGGGGGGGGGGCGGGAACCGGGTGGAAGGGAGCTATTGCAGGGGGGGGCAATTGTAATAATCTGAGCAATAAATATTTATTTTTAAAAATAAATTTAAAAAATAAAAGTGACTGAAAAAATAAAATAGGGAGATTATCATAAGTGTCATGTATAGTGTAGTGGTTTGATGGACATCCTATTACTTTTGTCATATTCTTTTGTTTAGCAGTAAGTTAGTTTATACCTTGGACTCAGGTGAGCCTGTAAAGGACTAGGACCTTTGTTGAGAATTTTGAAGGATTAGGAGTATTCAGACAAGGAAGATTCTCCATGGCTGGCTTGGAAGATGGAGGGCCATGTGACAAATAATGCAGGAGGTTTCCGTGAGCTGAGAGCAGCTCCCTGCTGACAGCCAGCTAGAAAATGCAAGCCTCCTTTCTGTTGCCACAGGAACTGGATTCTGCCTGGGCCTTCAAGTCCAGATGACAACATGGCCTGGCTGACACCTGGATTTTAGCCACGTGATATCCTAGTCACATTAAGCCCAGATTTCTGACCTGCAGAACAACGAGGTAATATATGGGAGGTGTTCTAAGCTGCTAAATTTGTGGTAATTTATTTAATTTATTAAACAGCGCTAGAAAACTAATATACTTTTCACATTTGGAGTTGACCTAAATCGAGTCATTTCAATTAAGTACAAGTTACGTTACCTAGGATGGTACATGGAACACATGACATGCTAAATATTTGTGAGACTTTTTTTTTAATGAGCCTCTGAAATACAGAATTTTTTTCCCCATCGTTTCCAAAGTGATCAGGGACATTTGCAAAAAGCAACAACCACAACAAAATGTGTTCCCCCTCTCTCAAACACATGGGAAGTACCCTGCAATAATCCCCCGAAACAGTGCTCAGCCCAACTATTCTTCAGACATCTGTGATTATCCGGGAACAAAAACAAAGGGAATGAAAGTCTGCAAACTTTACCTACATGTCTCCGACGGGACATGTAGAATTCAATATGTAAAGGTAGAATTTGATATTTCATAGTCTAAATTATTCCATAACTCATTGTTTCAACTTCCCAGCCTTGCACTTTACTAAAGTCCAAGGATACTGAGATCATGGAAAAGCTTTCAATAAATTGTCTCCTGACTGAATCATAAAACTTGGCAGCTATGAATTTGTTTGTCATCTATATAAGATGATCTCTGTGTGGAGAATTCAAATGCTTAGATTCTGGCCTATGTGTCACAGATAATTTGAGTATCAGTTTCAGGGCTTTGGGATACATTCCAAAGTAAGTAAGTGTTGTCTGAAATTTAGGCATTCTCCTATAGTTTAAAGCGTCTCATTTTCTGCTTTCAGAGAAGTTATAAATCAAGTTGATATTTATTCAAGACTAGAGGCCCAGTACACGAATTCATGCACGGGTGGGGTCCCTCAGGGTGGCCTGTGGAGGTCAGGCCCCAGCTTGCGCCCCAGCTTTGCAGCCCGCAGCCCCCCTGGCACCCTGCCTTGATCTGGTGCCACCCCCTCACCTGCTCCACCATCCTGCCCGCAGGGCAATTGATCAGGACCAGGCCAAAAAAGGCTAAATCACAATTTAATACAAAAAATATAGGAAAAGCAGAAGCCGGTTTGGCTCAGTGGATAGAGCGTTGGCCTGCGGACTGAAGGGTCCCGGGTTCGATTCTGGTCAAGGGCATGTACCTTGGTTTCGGGCACATCCCCAGTAGGGGGTGTGCAAGAGGCAACTGATCGATGATTCTCTATCTCATTGATGTTTCTAACTCTCTATCCCTCTGTCTTCCTCTCTGTGAAAAATCAATAAAATATATATATTTTTAAAATATATAAGAAACATGTGACTCTTTGAGGGTTCTGAAATGTCCACGATGTTCTCATTATATGCTTGAAAAATAATCAATCTCCTGTTAGAATGACCTAGTGGCCTCCTAAGTTTTTTTTTCTAAAATTTAGCCAGGCTGGTATGGTTCAGAGGTTGAACGTCGACCTATAAACCAGGTGGTCATGGTTTGATACCTGGTCAGGGCACATGCCCAGGTTGCAGGCTCAATCCCCAGTGTGTGTGTGTGTGTGTGTGTGTGTGTGTGTGTGTGTGTGTGTCTGGTGAGGGGGTGTCATGCAGGAGGCAGCTGATCAATGATTCTCTCTTATCGTTGATGTTTCTATTCTCTCTTCCTCTCTCTCTCTCTCTGAAATCAATAAAGATGTGTTTTTTTTAAAAAAAAAATTTATACTTGCCGAAACCGGTGTGGCTCAGTGGATAGAGCATCAGCCTGTGGACTGAGGGGTCCCAGGTTCGATTCCGGTCAAGGGCATGTACCTTGGTTGTGAGCACATCCCCAGTAGGGGATGTGCAAGAGGCAGCTGATCAATGATTCTTTCTCATCGATGTTTCTAACTCTCTCTATCCCTCTCTCTTCCTCTCTGTAAAAATAAATAAAATATATTTTTAAAAATAAAAATAAAAATTTTATACTTGGAGCAGAGGGGGTAGGATGGGCTCTGTAGAATCCATAAATACAAGGAACAGGTGCCATATCAAGGGGCCTTTATAGGTGGGAGGGGTGGGGGGAGTAGATACAGGATCCTGGAAGGGCTCTTCCACATACAGTGTGACTATTAAGAGATTCTGAAAACGTGAAAAAATTACTGGAAGGGAAGAACCATGGCACATGTTAATGAAAGATACAGCACTAAGCACAGTATTACAGACAAGTCTTTCTTGGTTCTCCAGGTGGCTCTTTCTTTCTTTTTTAATATATATTTTATTGATATTTTTTATAGAGAGAAAGGGAGAGAGATAGAGAGCTAGAAACGTCAACGAGAGAGAAACATCGACCAGGTGCCTCTTGCACACCCCCTACGGGGGGTCGGGGTGCCCGCAACCAATGTACATGCCCTTGACCGGAATCGAACCTGGGACCTTTCAGTCCGAAGACCGACGCTCTATCCACTGAGCCAAACCGGTTTCGGCTCCAGGTGGCTCTTGAATCAAATTTCTTCTGTCTGCTTTATGAGCCCCCTTATTTTCCCACATCTCAGGTCCCCAAACAGAATTCATCCTCTTTCCTAGAGCACCGCTGTCACGGGTGGCACCACCACAGAAGAGCTGTCTGGACCCCCTCTCTCTCAAGGCCTGTGTACTCCAGCCAGTCCTGTTCTTAAAAGCATCTGACAGACTTTATCAGATCCTCCCCTTGGCTTCATTCCCGTGGCGCTGGCTTGAGAACAAACTCTCTCAAGTGGCCCTGGTTCTGAAACTCTCTAACAGCCTCTCCTGCCCACACTGTCAGAGGAGCTGTCCGGCTCCCACACTCCCGGCTAACCTTTACTCTGCCGGAATGGTCTTTCTGAAATACAAGCCTTATCTTTGCATTTGCTGGAATGATTTCCCATTGCCTAAAGAACTCCAAACTCCAGCATGGCATGTGGCGTTCTCATGGTTTGGCTGCTAGCTCAGCTTCCTTTCTCACAGTTCCTCCACGTACAGTACATACCGAACATACGTCTCCCACTTTGATGCCTTTCCCACGTGGTCCTTTCTCCACCTACAATTCCCTTCTCTCCCTTGTCTGTCCGGTCAACTATTATTTTTCTTTCTATTTCTTCCGATTGCCTGTTGAGTCCATCCCCTGCATTTGCATCCTCGGCATCTTTCTTGCAAAATTTTAAAAACCACAATTCACTACAGGGATTCAATTATTCCACAAACATTTCATATTTAAATGTATTACTCACATAACCACAGCTAACTACAACAAAGGTGTTGCTATAGTGTCATGCACAAGCCACTATATTTACTTTTTTTGTTCTTTACTAACTTTTGCTAGGTACTAGTTTTCAGCAAGCAGTTCATGTATAAACATGATATTGAAATTTGTTCAGGTTTGTTATTGTGCTTTATATTTTGTGTTTTTTTTGGGGGGGGGTTGGTTCTTAATAGAATATGTTTTCTAAAGACACTTCTGTTATCTGTACCATAACTCAGCCACGTTTCCTTTATATTGTGGCTTGGTGTTAAGTTAGAGTACTCACTGAAATACTGTAGTGGAATTTGCTATACTGTAATATGTGATCTCCAATTAGGCAGTAAATTTGCTGTATAATTTGCCTGCTGTATGCCAGTATTTCATGATACCAAAACATGTACTTTGAAGTTTGTAATTTCTGTTTTTCACGGTTAAAGATTAAGAGTTCTGATCCCCAACCCACCCATCCACTCACCTATCCCGCCCACCTACCCCCCACCCATCCATCTATTCATCCATCCACCCACCACCCATTCCCTCACCCGTCTGTCTCCCAATCGCCTAGTCACTCACCTACCCACCCATCCCTCACCACCCAAACATCCACCCACCCATCTATTCATCACCTGCCCACTCACCCATCCGTCCCCAATCCACCCATCCCCTCACCAACTCGCCCATCCACCCATTCATTCACCTACCCATCCACCTCCTCCCCACCCTTCTCGCGTCCATCTGCTGTTACATGCTGCAGTAAACACACATGTATGGCGTGGCCCATTCTTTGAAGCGGCTCTGGGTCAACCCGGTGCCTCCGGGAGGCGAAGGAGGGGGAGAGCGAAGGCAGAAACCTGGGAAGGGGCAGCGTGAGGCTGGGCGCCAGGGAGGCAGCCGCATCCCGCTGAGCCAGGCGCGGGAGCCCCGCTCCTCCGGGATGTTGGCTCTCCGCGCCCCTCTGGGGTTGCTGCTCCCCGGGGTGCTCCACGCCTTCCCGTAGGCCCCCCTTCCCGCTTCAAAGGGACACCGAGAGGTCCCCCCGCGTCCCCTGCGCCTCCTCCCCATGCAACAGAGGGCAGAGGAGGCTGCTGACAGAATGACAAGACACTCAGCAGAGAACCAGCCCAGCCCTCTGAGCCCATTGCTGATGGCCTGGGGGAGGGGGGAATCTGGGGTGCCCAGGTCTTGGGAAGATCAAGGGGAGGGAGGGACGTGCTTTGCTAGTATTTGGTGCCCAGAGAGCATGTGCTTCCTTTCTATGGAGTGGAACTTCCTTAAGTAAAAAAAAACAATGCGCATTTTATTACAAAAAAAAAAAAAAAAGATTAAGAGTTCTGCGTACTCAGAATTTGTCTTCCTTACAATATTCATGCAAATACATTATTCAGTGTTTGCATGAACCAAATAATATATTTTTCTTCACAAAAACTATTTCAATACATTTTTATAATGTGCACTCAACCCCATCTCCCACAACACAAACTTCATTGTAAACTACAGGTACATTTTATATGCCAGCAAATGTCAACAAATAGAGTACTTCCAGTTAAGGGACTTGGGGAAAGATCCAAGGAGGAAGTAAAATTTGAGCTGGGACGGGATGGATAGTTTGGAAGCAACACAGACAAGACCGACTGAGAAAAGAGAAGCAATTCTATGAGGGAATTTTATGGTGTGAGGGAAGTGGAGCGCATAACTGTGGCCCTGCTATCATCCAGGAAACTTCGGTGTGTATAAAAGGACTTTTAGGAGGTAAAGTTGAAAAGCTAGATTGGAGTTTAATCATGGAGGCCCTGGAATGACAGGCCATGGATATAGAAATTCATTTTGTAAGAAATTAGGAGCCACTGAAGGGTTTTGTTTTGGTTTGGTTTTTGTTTTGAAGAGCAGAAGTAACAGAAGCGAGGCTGCCCTTCAAGAAGATTAAGCTGGCAGCGGCACGTTAAGTAGATTAGAGAGAAGAGCCGGGTGGTGGGGGGCACCTGCGGGGAGGCCGACAGTGCAGACAGTGGATCATAAAGATAATGAGATCAAAACTAGAGCGGTGACATTGGGAGCCTGCAGAAGGGACAGAATGGGGGGAAATGGGGTAGAAATTATATCAACAGAATTCATTAGGTATTTGGCTTTGGAATTTAGATTGCCCTCCGTACTCAGGAGAATGGTGGTGTGAGTTAGAACTACTATCCATCCCGTCCCAGCTCAAATTTTACTTCCTCCTTGGATCTTTCCCCAAGTCCCTTAACTGGAAGTACTCTATTTGTTGACATTTGCTGGAATATAAAATGTACCTGTAGTTTACAATGAAGTCCATTTTGGAATGCACGGAGTCACTGAATTTTAGGTGTGAGCAGATCATTTCGATTGAACTTTCCAGAAGGCAGTTCACAATTTAGGAGCAGAAATAGGAAAGAAACCAGGTTTGGAGATGCTGATGTGGTGGTTGTGGCCACCATGAAAATGTGCCTGACAAATTCCCCACTCCTGGGAAAGTGAGTTCCTCCACCATTGCACTTTAAACTCACCTCGCTGTTTTCACCGAGGCCATGCCCCTCACAGGTGGCTTCCAGCCAATGAGTGACGAATGCAGAGGAAATAGTGAAGCAGGTCAGCCTAGGAAGACAAAGAACTCCTTTGTCAGCCAACTGTGGCTCAAGGACTCACAACAGCTTTCCTGGACCCTCCTTTGACTACAGTGTTCCCACCCAAACTTCTTTCTTCCCAGTCTTTCCTCTCTCTCTCTCTCTCTCTCCTTCGCTTGACATTAGATTTGCATCAGGTTTAATCTATTTGGTAGCCTTTGGTGGTGGCTCTCTCCCCACTTTCTGTAGCACAGCCATTTCACACCAGCCCGAAAATCTTTCCCTAGTTAATGTTGTTTTGGCATCTGCTCCTCAGAGCACCCATGAACACAATAGGTATTTAAAGAGATGATAGTACCCCATAGGCCATTTTGTTCAAGTAGAAAATCTTGAATCATTAAAGCAATATTAAATTATTCAATGTAACTCATAAAGTATAAAAGTGTGTCTTCTAATGATGCTGTTTTGGTGTGTTTTTTTAAAAAATTATTTTAAAAGACTATTTTAAGTGAAAAGGTGGAATCATTATAATTGCAGTGGGTGGCTATATTAGCCTCCAATAAAGATCTTAACATTATGAGTTACTGAGTTGGACTCACAGATAAGAGTGATCTTTTAAGTGATACAAAGCCCTAAGTTACTAATATCTTCTAGTTTCCGGCTACTTAGAAATATGTGGGTCCATATATATTGCTCTTTGTCATCCTTCTGGTACTTTTTAAAGTTTTTTTTTTTTAGTAATATTATTACTCCTGACATTAAAATATAAATTCTAATAATATATGTATTTTAAAAACATGAGAGAAAACACATTTTTTAAAAACTGACTGACCATCTACTATTGATTATTATAATTTAACAAACACTTAAGGTCTTTTTGATTAAGCTGCAAGTAATCTAAGGTTTCTCTTACTGTTGTTTCTAAAGAAAATGCACATGTTCTAAAGTGTATGGCTTCAAGCCAAAACAAGATGGCTTAATCTATATAATAATAGGCTAGCATCTGAATCATTCAAGCAACATGGTTTCCCGGTTTACTGATGTATTTATAAAGGCCAATGTAACTTGAGAATTGTTGCTTCGATTGGTGTAGATATGGTAGTGTATCTCTTCAGATGTTAGAATTTAACTTTAAAGTAAATATATAGATAAGCCTTTACTCAAAGGACTTGTATTTCTTCACAGTCTTGGGAATTGTTTACTTTCCCTTCTGCATTGGTTTAGAAAGCTAGCATGTTGTTAGTTCTGTCTCTCTTCGATGCCTTTTGACTCAGGAAATTAGCAATGTTAGAGGAACATCTGTTGATCTTTTGAAAGGCAGCCAATGAAGTTGGCGTTTCCTTGGCCAGACAAGTCATGGGATCATAGTCCAGTCCTGAGCTAAGTGTAAGGACAATAAGATTAGTTCTGACATCTAGAAAAAGAATGGAACACATGGGAAAATGCTGGACTTAGAAAAATTAATATTATCTTATTTTTTTCCACAGTTAAAATGAATGGAAAGTCAGCTAGAAAAGTTGTAAAGCACTTATATGTGCACAGTTAAAATAAAGGGATGAATGATTCATAGAAAGTGTGGATCATATAATACCTCGCTTTGAGAAAGGAACACTAACTGGTCTGGTACTGCTCAAATGGATGGTTCATTAACAATAGAATTATTAATAAGCATTTAATGTTAAAATGCTTAAAATAGTTTCCAGAAATAATGTGTTTTTCACTAATGCAGACTACCTTTGAATATTATAGATTATGTCTATGTAAAATTTCAAATTTCAATTCTTTTCAGATTTTTAAAAAAATATATTTTTATTGATTTTTTTACAGAGAGGAACGGAGAGAGATATAGAGCTAGAAACGTCGATGAGAGAGAAACATCGACCAGCTGCCTCTTGCACACCCCCCACCGGGGATGTGCCCGCAACCAATGTACATGCCCTTGACCGGAATCGAACCTGGGACCTTTCAGTCCACAGACCGACACTCTACCACTGAGCCAAACTGGTTTCAGCTTTTCAGATTTTTTAATCCTTTAACTACTCAACCAGAAAGCTATCATGTCTTTGAAGATCTTCCATTAGATGGTCCTCTACAGGTTCTTCAATTCCCTGCAAATCTTTATTCCTTTTCTATTGATCTTTGGGGATATGAGCTCCCTTGGCCCAATTGCTATTTATCTCTATGCAGTTCATGTACACATCCATCCTTCTATCCCTGTCTTGCCCTCTGCCATTCTAACTACTGTAATCTAACTACATGAGTCCCCCTCTAAGATAATTCTTAAGTGTCTTTGAACTATCATATATTTGCAAACCCACTGATATTCTCCTCTATACATACAGCTTCTTTCTCAACTTTCCTTGTAAACTTTTAAAGGGCTGATATATATGCTATTCTTTTACCTCCCTCATCTGTAAAATTAATTTGACTTTATTTTGATCTTAATAATACGTAACATTTTCTTTCATTATCTTTATTTTTAATTCTGACTTCTTACAAAAATAAAACACAATCAGCTTAGACAGATGCCTCCTCCTTAAAACACTCTTTTCCTTAGCTTCTTAGTTACTACATGGAAGACAAAGGATTCCTTTGTCAGTCAACTTATATTGCTCATTCTGTTACTTCATAGAGACCTTCTTTTCCACCAATTTTACTGACTCCTTCTCTCCCAGTCTTCAAATACCAGGGTTCTTTGGGACTTTTTCTAGGTCTTCTTTTCTCATACATTCCTCTAAATTTAGATTATTCCTCTTCTCCTATACTTTCTGTCATCTTCTCTATGGGTGTGGAGGTTTTAAAATATGTCTACAAATTCTTTAACAATTCAATGCTGTCAAAATATTGGAATCTCATCAACATTACCTAAAATGGAAATACTTAATTTCTTGACAATCTCTAGCTACCGCTTTCAGGAACTACAAGCAGAGCTCTTTTCCAAAATCATGTTCTAGTGTAATGTTACTGGACTTTGAATGCCAAGTTCTTGAGTCTCAACATCATAGAAATGAGCAGTGAACTCAGTACAAGATCAAGCAGGTACAGTTTATTGGAAAGAGCTTGGGCACAAGGGAGTCGAGCAGAAAAGAGAAGTAGGGCTCCTTGAAGGGGTCTTGTTGGTGGCCTATGTAGGAGCCGTGGGGTCAGCGGTAAAGCTTGGGAATGAGGAGGAGGCCAGCTGTCCCAGGATGGTCATCTGGCAGCATTGGATCCTGGGGTAGTCACTAGATGTCACTCCAAGGGATTATAAAATAATACTGGAGTGAACATTCTACTTACCATTTAATTGACAAAAGAACTATGTTGCGGAACATGATGTTAAGAAATGATGTCATTGTTGTACATTCTTTCCTTTAAGGCAGTGTTTCCCAAAGTATGGTACACGTACCCCCCAGGGGTACAGGAAGAGTTTGGTGGGGGTACGCGTTGCACCGGAGTTTGGTGGGGATATGCACTGCACCGTGCTTAGCTGCGCCTAATTCTATGTTCTCATGAGTCAATTTCATCCTTTTCATTGATCCAAATAAATGTTATTTATAATATAACTTTTATTTATATTTTATTATGAATAATTTTATTTTTCATTTATTATTATTTTATGTATGTACCAAAAAAATAAATAAATAAATATATTTTCATTGTTATTAAAATACATCTTTTTTTTGTCAAGGGGTACTCAGTGTTACGAAAATTATAGAAGGGGTACACATATGTCAAAAGTTTGAGAAACACTGCTTTAAGAGTATCGTTGGGTTAACTCCAATTATGGAATTTTACTGAAAGCAAGGAATCATAGCCAGGCCTCTAAGATGAAGTTTTTTTCCAACAAAATGAAGTCCAGGCTCATACAGTCTCATCACCATCAGGTGACTACATCAGTTCTCTATTGCCTCATAACAAACCGTACCAAAACCCACTGTGGATTAAAACAACGATCAACTAGCTTGCTCACGAATCTTCAATCTGGGCAGGACATACATTTTAAAAGGTTCAAAAAAACTACAATCAGCACTGAAGTAAACTTAAACCAGAGAACCTCAGTATTAACACTCGATGTCTCACTTTCAAAATTTCATATAGTCTTATCTCTGACTCAGCATCACTGCCTAAAATATGGCAGAATGTAACTCTGAGGATCATCTCTCATTTATCTCAGGCAGAAAATAACAAATCAACATGTGACATTCTTACATCTGCAGGGTCACAAATATATTACTGTTTCATAAAAGGCAAAAGGAAAGAAAGAGATAATATGTGCCAGTGTTATTTCCTTCCAAATACAAATTATACAAACTATCATCTCCTTTTCCCAGGAAAGCATTGGCCAGAGCCTGAAGCTCTCACATCAGGTTCTCAGGACGAATCCCAATTCTCTCGGCCAGCACTATACTCAGGTTTAAACATGGTAGCGGTTTTATGGGTTTACAGGGAAAGAATTTTAAAAAGTGATTGACTTTCTCTTTTCTATACAGATGCATTTATATTATGATATCAATTTCAGGTGAAATCAATTAAATAAAATTCTGTTTAGAAAACAGCAAACCACCTATTGGTTTCTTTTTTCTTTAATAAAAAATAAAGTATAGCCAAAACCAGTTTGGCTCAATAGTTAGAGCATCAGTCTGTGGACTGAAGGGTTCCAGGTTCGATTCTGATTGGGGGCATGTACATTGGTTGCGGGCACATCCCCGGTGGGGGGTGTGCAGGAGGCAGCTGGTCGATGTTTCTCTCTCATTGATGTTTCTAGCTCTCTATCCCTCTCCCTTCCTCTCTGTAAAAAATCAATGAAATATATTTTTTAAAATAATAAAATAAAGTATAGTATCAAAAAAGAAAGAAAACAAACCAAGATACATGTGTTGCACTTTATTTTAATACCTTGTGCATTCTTGAGTTTGAGGAATTATAACATTTCCCTCATAGTTTTAAATATTTTTATTAGGTGCACATATTTTGAAAGGTTGCTATGAATCAGAATTATGTGGTAAAGAGGTGTTTAGATAATACACAACATCAAAAAGAATGTTACAAAGAGAAAGACATAGCTAACCAACTGATTATCTTATTTAGGAACACATTAATTGTATAAGAATGAGTTCTATACTTAGTTCAAATTCCAGTTCACATATTTATTGTGACATGATAATGATTAATAGCAGCTGCCTTTTAGGGAGAGCAGGATTAAATGAAAAAATTCCTGTAAATCCATTGGCATCGTGGCTGACACATAGGACACGATGACTATGAGCCATTATTATTAATGCCAGCTCAGCTGTCACCTCATCTGTGAAGCTCATCTTTCAAATCTTCCCAATGAGAATTGTCCCTCGCTTCCCGTACTACTTTGGCATTTTGTTGATCTCTTGCTTATAGCACTTCTACTGTGATTTCTGGTTATTAATAGACTAGAGCCCCGGTGTATGAAATTCATGCGAGGGGTGTGTGTCCCTCAGCCCAGCCTGCATCCTCTCCAATCTGTGATATCCTTCTCACAATCCAGGACTACTACCCTGTTTCCCCCCAAAATAAGACAGTGTCTTATATCAATTTTTGCTCCCAAAGATGCGCTAGGTCTTATTTTCAGGAGATGTATTATGTTTCCATTAAGTAGGCCTTATTTTCAGACGATGTCTTATTTTCGGGGAAACACGATAGCTCCCAACCGCTTGCTTCCCTGCCTGATTGCCCCTAACCACTTCTGCCTGCCAACCTGATCACCTCCTAACCACTCCCCTGCCAGCCTGATCGATGCCTAACTGCTCCCCTGCATGCCCGATTGCCCATAACTACCCTCCTCTGCCAGCCTAGTCACCCTTAACTTCCCTCCCCTGCTGACCTAGTCGCCCCCAACTGTCCTCCTCTGCTGGCCCAGTCACCCCAAATGGTTCTCCTCTGCAGGCCTGGTCCCCCCCAATTGCCCTCCACTGCTGGCCCAGTCACCCCTAACTGCCCTCCCTTGCCATCTTAGTCACGCCCAACTGCCCTCTCCTGTAGGACTAGTTGCCCCCAACTGCCCTCCCCTATCAGCCTGGTCACCCCAACTGCCCTCCCATGCAGGCCTGGTCCCCCCAAACTGCCCTCCCCTGCTGGTCTTGTCCCTCCCAACTGCCCTCCCTTGCTGGCCTGATTGCCCTCAACTGCCCTCCCTTGCAGGCCTGGTCCCTCCCAACTGCCCTCCCCTGCTGGCCATCTTGTGGTGGCCATCTTGTGTCCACATGGAGGCAGCCATCTTTGACCACATGGGGGCAGCCATCTTGTGTGTTGTAGTGATGGTCAATTTGTATATTAGGCTTTTATTATATAGGATTATATAGGATATGTCTGTCTTCCACATTAGATACTAGTCCATTAGCTAGGACTATGTCTTCTTCATATTTTTCTCTAGTGCGCCTTTCCCAATGTGAATGAAAAGAGCCACATGCCAACCTGACAGGCTTGGGAAGGCCTGTGTGGCAGTCTTGCAAATTCAGAGACCTAAAATAACCACAAAGATGGTTTGGAAATTTAATATCTGACTATAAACAGGTTATAGCAGGTAGTCATGTCCCAGGTATTTCAACTGACAAAGGTCAATTTGGATCTGCTTTACTGAGCCCTTTAGCCTCCCAGCCTCTGAGATAACCTATCTGTGAGATGTCTGGGTAACTCCTAACTTCCTTTTACCCCAGACCCCTCAGGGCACAACAAATGGCCCTGAGACATTCCCTCATTGTGACTGTTATCAAGTTAATTGTCAACTGTTAATTACCTTAGAGTATCCTGTATCCGTCTCTGTAAAAGAAGCTCATGCCCATCATTTCACTTTTTACCCTATCCCAGAGGTTTCCCCGCTTCGCTCTGTCCCACCTCCCTAATCCATCACCAATGAATTTCATGTAACTCGCCTACGTCCCTTTCCTTTGATGGCAATGTATAAATATAGAAATGTAACCCGCCATTCTCCGGAGCATTATCTCAATCCGTTGAGGTTCTGCTTCCCGGCAATTGTCGACAGTTTGGCTCAAATAAACTCACAAAATTTCTTTACCGGTTTCAATGGGTTTTTTTTTTCGTTAACACCTACTACCAGGTGTATACACACTGAACTTTAAATGAATGTTTATTAAGATGACTGTTTCTTCCTCATCCTTCAGGTTTCATGTCAAATGTTACCTCTCTGTTGACTCATTCTAAAGAAGCCTTGCAGTCCTCCTCAGCCCCCACCAAAGAAACTCAATTACATCACCCTGTTTATTTTGTTCACAGTCCTTATCATTTTGAGATATCATGCTACGTGTGCACTTGTTTATTGTTTGTCTCTCCTGGCTGAAGGTAAGCACCGAGATAAGGGAACCCTTGTTTATCACTGAATCCTTAGCCCCCGGACAGTAAGCTTCAGTGTGAGGACTCAGGCCATATTCCCTGAATGAACTGTGACAGGTCCTAGGGCCCAGAAATGACTGGCAGTAGCCCTGATGTGTCCTAGTTTCCTCGTTTAACGAACAAGTCGGTGATGATTTCTGAATATTTAAAAGGGGTGATATTTAGGAACAACCGTGAGTAATGTGTCTCTCCTGCCTCACTTCCTTTGCCTCTGCCGCCTCCAGCTACCTCTCCTCACAGAGAGCGCCACCTGAAGGTTTAAGCCCAAACAAATTCCCAAGCCAGAAAGCTTTCAGCAGCTCTGGAACCAATTAACTGTCACGTGTCCAAGATGGAAACCATCTCAACATGCCATGATATTTTTAATTTAATTAAAAAAACAATTTGCAATTATATATATATATATATATATATATATATATATATATATATATTCGGATGTTCTTGAATATTTTCAGTTGAAAATTCTCACAAAAAATGATTTTAAAGTTAGTCTATAGACGCTTATGGCAGGCAATTAAAACAGAATTAGTAGGACTCAGGCATGCCTGTATGATTTAGGCAAGGTATGCTTTACATGAAAGGGTCTGCCGAGTAATGTCAGGCAAGCACTGTCTCTTAGTATAGGTGATTTCTGGCTCACTAGGAAATAGCTAGGACATTGCGCCATTTGAATGCGGCCACCAAAGCTTTGAATGACCTTGGTTAAATGCGTTAGGTGGAGATGGTCTTCCACGTGGCTTGTTTCCAAATTAGTATAAGGGTCTGGTGGATGATCTGGTGTCTTGAAAAGTGATCCAACAGATCTGGTGGGATCCGTGGTAGAAACAGTGTTGAACCCTGATAGTGATTACAGAACAAGGGTTTCTCATCCTTTTTTTCTGAAGATTATAGGCGCCTTTACCAGTTATATGGAGTGTGCATATATTAGGGCTTGGAGAGGAAATAAATGCCATTTGGCAGAAATCGATGACGTAGGTGTCAAAGAAATTATTTGGGCTATGTCACAGTATAAAATTACCAACTCAGTTTTTCATTAACTAATAATTTTATTACTTGGCCCAAAAATCTTGACTCTTGAGCTCCCAGGTTGGTGGGCATGTGGGAGTGCTGGGGAGAGCGGCAGCCTGGCAAAGGCATGGAAATGCCACGGCCTTTCCCACACACCTCACCTACACATCTTCCCCTCTGGCTGTGCCTGAGCTATATTCTTTTATAGTGAACCTGTCATCTGAAACCTGAGAGACCCAGAGAGAACAGCACATAAATACAGGCAGAGATTAGAGAGATGCATTTGCAGCTAAGGAACGCCTGGCTGACAACACCAGAAGCTAAGACAAGGACAAAAGACGCCTGGCTGGTATCGCTCAGTGGTTGAGCATGGACCCATGAACCAAGAGCTCACCAGGTTCAATTTCCAGTCTGGGAACATGCCTGGGTTTCGGGCTCCACCCCTAGTAGAGGGCTTGCAGGAAGCAGCTGGTTGATGTCTCTCTCTCATAGGTATTTCTATCTCTCTATCTCTCTTCCTTCCTCTATCTCTAAAAAGATCAATAAAAAAACACATTATGAAAACAAACAAACAAAAACAAAACAAACAAAAAAAAAACACTGATACCTAGTTCATCCCAAACCAATTATACCAGACTCTCCAGCAGTAGGACTCAGGTATCAGTTTATTTCTTTTAAAAAAAAGTATTCTCTAAAAACTTGATTTGGGACTTTTAGCCCCCAGAACTGTGAGAGAATGCATTTCTGTTGTTTAAAGCCACCGAGTTTGTGGTACCTTGTTATGGCAGCCCAAGAAACCAGTACATGTTCCTTCACCTGCTGCCACGCCTACTTGTGGATCAATAAAATAGTAACGAAATCTTCCTCTGAGCAAAGCATTCACTCCACAGGGAAAGAAGCACAAAGTGGCTTCATTCCCAGAGGATTTTTTATTTTATTTTTGTAGTGGCTGGATTGTCTCTTATTGGAGCATAATTGAATGCATTTTCAGCTGTGATGGCTTCGCGTGATAAGATTCAAGAAGAATGCCTCAAGGCATGATCTCTTCTGTGAAATTTGTAGAAATAAGTGTGTAAAGAAAGGCTTCCAGTTTTACTATAACGCTGGATATAAAATAAAAATACTTGATTTGTTTTCTTTCAAGAGAAAATTTGATGAGTAAGGGTTTTACTTTTTTTTTTTTTCTGACTAAAGCTAGATTCCTATATTCTCAATTGCATTCCATTGGAATGACAAAAAGTTTTTATGCAGGATGAAGACTTAGAAGGACCCATAATTGATAAAACAGATGCCAAAGAAACGTAAAGCTCTAAGCAAGTAGGTTTTGGAAAACTAAAAGCCAACCTCAGGGTAGCTGCTGGAACAGACACCAGTCAAAGCAGAATGGGAGCTGTGTTTCACACAACGTAATAATGGCATTTAATAAATGTGTTTTCGTTTAAAAAATAAACCAAACGTGACTCTCTCACAGCCTCCACCCAATCTGTCAGCATATTTCATCAGCTTTTCCTTCCAAACGTATCTGGAATCTGGTCACCGGCACTGCTACCTCTCTCGGACGAGTTTCTTTCTGTTCTCTGTCCTGGGGCTTGCTGCACTATGCCCCGAGCTTGTGTCCACTCGGCCTTTATCTCAGTCTAGGCTAATAGTCCAAATCCTCACCATGTCCACAGGCCTCGTGGTATCTGACTGCCCCAGCACCCCCTCCGCTACCTCTCTCGCTGCATTTCCCACCAATCTCCATCATGATCTCTCCAGCTAAGCTTTGGAGGCCTTCTTGCTCTTCCCTTCCCATGAAACGTTCCTGAAGGCATCCACATGGCTTACTCCTTTATTGTCCCTTCAAGACTTGGCTAAGATGTGACTTTATCAATGGCACTCCTTATATCCCATCATTTCCACACACCCCTCCCCCTCAGAGCTCATCGCCACGTTCTACACCATGTATATGCCTTGATTATTTCTTCTCTGTCTGCTCCCACTACAAGGGAAGCCCCATGAAAGCAGAATGCTTGTATGTTTTGTTTATTGCTCTATGCCTAACCTTTGAGGCACTGCCTGGAACACAGGAGCACTAAATAAATTCTTTTTTGATACCTTATCATTATACCTTCTTTGGTCTCCTTCACTAGATCTATATAAAAGCTGTGTCTTGCTAAGCTATCACACTCTTCCACAAATGTTCTTTGAATGAATGCATGGATGTGCAATGATTTTTTTAAAAATGTATATGATTCCATTTATTTTAAAATTCACTTTAAATTCACACCAAATAGCAATTAATAGGCACAGATGGTGCTATTTCTGAGTAGATGAGGGAAATAACTGGAAAGCAATTTCATGTGAATATTTATTTTAAAATTCAAATTGTGCTCTACAATGTACTAAAGAACGGAGGCAGACATTTTGAATTCTGCAGACATCCAAGACCTACTTATTAGTTTGATGCAAAGCTTAGGTTCCCTGTTCTTTTATTTTGATTCCTTTCCCCCATTTCTATGCCCAGAGTATAAAGAGCAACATTCATCCTCACGGAATGGCACCGCGAGCAGAAGTGATGAGGGCTGCACTCCAAGAGGATTAAGCACACAAAGCGGATAATTAACTTGCTGAGGCCCCACAGAACACGGGAGAGTAGCAGGCACAGCATTTGGAGATTCTGCCATCCTAGGGAAGGCCGATGCAGCCAAATGGCCACGGTTTAGGCCTAGAGGGTTCATTTGTAGCCCTGGGTGTTAACGTATATAGGAAAAATAACCTAAACATCAAGTAAAGAAAACGTTAATTTACGCAAGTGGCTTGTTTTTAAATATAGGTGGGCATCTGGTTTAAGGCCAAAACACACTATACCTTTTTGCTGCTACCTTTGAAATCAGTATCAGAAGCAATAGAACTCCAAATAATAAAATTTCACCAGGGAAAATGATGAAAATGAGGAAATACTACATTTCTCCAAGTACAAACCCATATAATTGGTTTTATGGCCACTTGCACGATACTTGCCTTGAGTGGAGAAATTATGTGCGATTTTAAGTTTTCTTCTTTGGGCTTTTAGACTCTTTAAATTTTTTTATTTATTTTTGATATATTTTATTGATTTTTTACAGAAAGGAAAAGAGAGGGATAGAGAGTTAGAAACATCGAAGAGAGGAATCATCGATCAGCTGCCTCTTGCACACCCCCTCCTGGGGATGTGCCCGCAACCAAGGTACATACATGCCCTTGACCTGAATCGAACCCTGGGCCTTTCAGTCCGCAGGCTGACACACTTTCCACTGAGTCAAACCGGTTTCGGCTCATTTTTTTTTTTTTAAATAAAGAACATTTTTAAATCAGGAAAATGATGAAAAATTATAATGTGCTAATATATTTTTTCTAATATGTAGTAATACTCCCTGAATATAATGTTCAGTCCTTAAATTTAGACGTTAGCAATGCACCTCACGTGTCTGAGAGCAAAAGGCCCCGTTGATCTGGCAGAAAACGGCTCTGAGCCTACCAGATCTGACTCATTCCCTGGGCGCTGTTCATTGTAAATTGAAAGTGTACTGCCAGGAGAATAAGTCATCATCTGACGGGAGGGAAACAGAGAGGAGTAATTTTTGACAAACAATCTGACTTTGGAAAGAAAGGAATAGAGAAAGAGAAAACTAGGGAGGGTTTCAGATTCCTTTGACGTGTACTGATACAACACACTATAGTCAAACAGTGGTGATAAACGGGCTACAGTAATTTTTGAAATCTTGCCTAAATATCTGTTATCCTCCAGAATCTTAGAAATACGTATTACTATCCCTGAATTTATAATTTCGGACAAAATTTAAGACCATCTGGGTGGTCCCCCCACAGGAGTACCCCCTCTCCTCCCACGCTCTGACTTTGGGGAATTTGATTCCATTGGACCCTGTTCTTAGGTCTCTGCCAATTCAGGATTCGTAACGTCAGTAATATATATATATATATTACTGATCTTTTACAGAGAGGAAGGGAGAGGGATAGAGAGTTAGGAATATCCATGAGAGAGATACATCGATCAACTGCCTCCTGCACACTCCCCACTGAGGATGTGCCCGCAACCAAGGCACATGGCCTTGACTGGAATTGAACCTGGGACCTTCCAGTCCACAGGCTGACGCTCTATCCACTGAACCAAACGGGTTTCGGCCTAAGTAATGCTGTGGTTATCATCTGCAAGATTAAATGGTCTAACTCAAATATAAAAGCAAAAGGAAATTAGAGGCGAAGGGGGGTTTGGGCCACCTTTGGAGTACCGGGATAGGCCTCGTTAAAACAGAACCGGGTGGCATGACACTGTCACTGGAAAGGGGTCTGCCCAGGGATGGCTGGTAGTGCGTGGATTCTTGGTTTTGTGCAGTCAAACCATTTCACAACACGAGACCAGGGGACGTTTAGACGTTTATTAAAACTGGGGACAGTGAAACAAGAAAAGGGCTGGGGAGATTAGCTGGGGCTGGTCTGCTTGGGGTCACTAAGTCAGAGACAGGGGACAGGTTCAGGAGACTTGCCTGAGATGACCTGCCGTCGCCTCCCATTGCTGTCCTAGTTGCCAGGTTCAATGAAGCAGCGGCCTCAAAGAAGACAGGGCGGGGCGGGGCGGGACGGGGAAGCTAGGAGGGCAGAGGCTTTGCGGTGGCTTCACTCTGGGGAGCTGACAAAGGGGCTTTTTCTTCTGAAATGAAATGTGGCTGCCACGAGCCCCTGGGCCGGAGTCCCTGACAATCCCCAACTCCATCTGACAAGCAGGGAGGCACCTTGCTGGTAGCGGTCAGGCTGTCAAGATGCAGCCAGAGGAGCTGAGACGGGACGAGCCGCCCCGGGCCCTTCGCTGCCTCCCGAAAGCACCTGTGGCACTCCAAGGACAGTCTCCTCAGAGACGGCCAGCTTGGCCAGCCCTGGGGGAGGCGCTCTGCAGGCTCTGGCCGGAGGCACCGGCTCTCAAAAGTGGTTGGTAATCCCCCAGGTTCGCCGACGGGGGTCACTGGGCAGTGAGCCGGGCAGTGGGAGGCAGACCACTGGTTCACCACCGTCACCCACGGCTGGGTGGGTGAAAGCATTCCAGGGCTGACCCACCTCTCATGCACCACTGCTGGCACGGGTGTGTTTCCTTACAAACTTTTTTTTTTAATATATATTTTATTGATTTTTTACAGAGAGGAAGGGAGAGAGATAGAGAGCCAGAAACGTCGATGAGAGAGAAACATCGACCAGCTGCCTCTTGCACGCCCCCTACCGGGGATGTGCCCGCAACCAAGGTACATGCCCTTGACCGGAATCGAACCTGGGACCTTTCAGTCCGCAGACCAACGCTCTACCACTGAGCCAAACCGGTTTCGGCTATTTACAAACTTTTTGCTATGCCTTGATATAGCAAATAGAACGTAAACATGTAAATGTTGGGCTAAAAATCAAGTAGGCTCTTCCCATTCAAGACCATGTTGTGAGTGTTTCTCCCCTCTCCCTCCTTATTGTTAGTATCTTCACCGACATGGCCACGTAGCCGCTGGTGTGATACTGTCTGGCCCGGTGGTTGCCTGCAGGGGTATTGTCTGGCCTGCTGAGATATTGCGAGGCCTGTAGCTCTCTTGGCAATGTCATCCAGCCTTGTAGATGCTCGTCCCGATATTGTCTGGCTGCAGAGCTGCCATCGGCATGCTATCTGGCCATAACAGGGTGTGGGGTGAGCTCCTTGTTCCCTGTTTCTGACTAGCATCCCAGGGATGAGGTCGGAGAGCCAGCATCACGGGCAGGGGATGGCCACGCCGGTGTTTCCCGTTCACACCGAGTTCACGGGTGAGCCGCAGGGAAGCTGGCTGCTGGCCACACATCAGCCTGCAGCAGGGGCTGAGGGTCAGTCCCCTCGTCTCTCTCTGTCTGCAGGCTGGCCGCAACTTTGCATCCTTGGCCCCCTCTGTGCTGCCCCCTGGAGACATTGGGAGACACACACACACACACACACACACACACATCCACCACCCTGCAGCCAATACTCTCCGGGGGACCCTCCTCTGCACCAGAACTGTGGGCCTCTTTCAGTCCCTCCACAGCTGTGATCCCGCCCCCCCCCACCCCTCTTCTCACAGACCGCAGCCTGTGTTGGCGCCTCCGGTGCATAAGGACCGGCTCTGTGGGCGTTTGCTGGCTTGAGGGCAGCTGGATGCTTTGTATTCGGACCAGGGGACTTGAGGATTGCCTTTTTGGTGGGAAACCGGCTTGTCACTCCCTAGACGGCCAGCTCTCCGGAGGAGTGTGGGTTGGGCTCCATGGTGCAACGTGGCCTCCACGCACCCCGACTGCAGGCCCGGCACCCAGAGAGCAGAGGGAACAAGGTCTTCCCCAGACTTGATTCTAGAACCTGCACCTGGAGGTTCCGGGGGGTTAGCAAGAGGACAGGCCTCCTTGCCTGGGGCAGCCTGAGGGCCGGGCAGCAGGCGTCCTCGCTGGAATCCAGGCCTGAGTCCTGGGTTAGCACTGACCAGCCACGGGCCAGCCCCGGGGGTCCATCCCGGCTCAGCTGCTGCGGCCTGAGGACCAGGCTCCCTCCCTCCTGGCCTCTTAGTCCACGGCGCTGGGGTTCCCACAGGACGTTGCTCAGTCACCACGGCTCTTCCTGGGGTTGGTGCCAACAGGAGAGGCCTGCAGGTTCCCAGGGGCTCCAGGCGGCCATGCCAGCACCCTCTTCCCACCACTGCCCTAGGGCAGGGTGGCCACCCTGTGCCCCGCGGCCGAGCGAGCGCACCGTCCAGAGCTGCTGGCAGGCTGAGGAGTCTGCTCAGCCTACCCCCTGAGGGCTGCCCCCCCCCTCCCGTGTCTTTCCAGACCACAGCCCGGTGCAGACGGAGGGGCTCCCGGGCTGTGCATCCATGTAAGCATCGCCTCTGCCTCTGTTATCGGGCCATCGGCACACGGAGACCCAGGCACCAGGACGCATCCCGTGCCTGCAGACGCCGCCGGCCCAGCTCCCAGCACCAGGCTCGTCATACCCTCTGCACGGGGGACAGATGTTCAAAGCACCTTCACCGTGGCCTCCTGCCAGGCGGGACGCTTCCAAGAACCCTGGTCTCAGTACATTGCTCTCTCTCTCCGCGGCTCAGCGGCCTGGGACACTCGCCTCCCTCCACCCTCCGCCCCACGCCCACTTTCCTTCGGGCACCAGTGGGCGCCACAGGCTGGGATAAGCCTTTTATGGGCTTCGTCCTGGTGAGACTTCAGTTGCTACATACATATTTGCCCAGGGTGCGGAGCGGTGCCCAGGGTTCAGTGTTAAATGGGCCTAACATCGGATGATCCTTTGGCAGCTCTGTAGGGGCCTGGTTAGCCATGGGGGCGTGGGGGAGAGGGGGCGCCAGACCTGGGGTCACACGGAGTTCCGGGCTTCCCCGTCCAGATTAGAAGGCAGCTGGTGCCTCGGCTGACCCGGCATGAGGGGAAGGCCAGCCCAGGGACTGAGGGGGACAGAGGCAGCGGGAAGCCCTGGGAATGTGAGGTGCATGGGAGGCCACCAGAGGTCCACACCAGTCCACACACCAGAGATCAGCGAGAAGGCTGCAGGGTCCCTGCAACAGCTGGACAGAGTACAGAAAGGGGGGCATCTACATCAACCCCTACACGGAGCTCTGGTGCAGGCCGTATTAGGTAACTATTGCTGTGTGACAGGTGCCCCCTGGTGTTGTGCCTGAAAACAGCAGGCGGTTATCAGCTTTCTGTGGCTGATGTAGCCCAAGAGGGCCATGGCGGTGTAAGATGGGCTGTGTCACCTCAAAGCTTACAGGAAGACCACCCCCCACCCCCACCCCCACCAGGCTGCCCACAAGGGCTACTGCCCCCAGGATGAGACCAGCTGTGGCCCTTTTATAATCAACCTTCAGGCAGTCGACTGACATTACTGGATTTGCACACCACCAAATAATAATAAAACTATTTGGTACCAATATGGAAGGCAGTCTGAAATAATGGGTCTCAAAGCATTTTAGAGGTACATGGGTTATCTTTAAAAATGCTGAGCCCCAGACTCCAGTCCAAAACAATTAAATCGGGATCCTTAAAAATGAGCTATTTTAACCAAGTGGCTCAGTGATTGAGAATCAACCCCATGCATCAAAAGGTTGCTGATTCGATTCTTAGTCAAGTCACATGCTCAGATTGTGGGCTGGATCCCCAGTAGGCGACATGCAGGAAGCAGGCAATCAATGTTTCTCTCTCTCCCTTCCTCTTTCTAAAAATCAATAAAAACATATTTTTTAAAAAAGAACACAAACCATGAATAGCCCAGTTGGCGTGGCTCAGTGGTTGAATATTGACCTATGAACCAGGAAGTTACGGTTAGATTCCCAGTCAGGGTACGTTACGTGCCCAGGTTGCGGGCTCCATCCCAATGTGGGGCATGCAGGAGGCAACTGATTAATGATCTCATCAGTGAGGTTTCTATCTCTTTCTCCTCCCTTCTTTTCTGAAATCAATAAAAAAAATTTTTTTTAAAAAAACACCATGACTATGTGAAAAATAATATCAATGGAGCCACTTCAAAACAGAGCTGGAGCTGCCATCCCAGAGGAACTGCTTTGCATCTCCTACTCCTCAAAACCCTTGAAATGTTTGAAAGGAACAAAATAACCTTTGGACTGAGCCAAAGCAACAGTGTGTTCTAAGCAGCTATTTGCAAAGCTAATAGGAACACATACATCCTGACTACCGGATTGAATATCAAAGATATCATTTAGAATTGCCGCTACCGTGTATACCTAAAGAATAGCGTAGCTTATTTGTGCCTATAGAAGTTGCTTCCTTGGTTTATTAACAAGAATAAAAATCCCTTTCTTTTACTCATGTAATTATTCCCCCTCCCTTTGTCATAAATATCCTTGCTTTCACCTCCTAAATGAATACTATTTGGCTTTCTGCCTGAATAAGTGCTTCCAGTAACTTCAATTCTTTTTTTTTTTTAATTTCAAATAAATACTTGCTGCCTCTAACTTTAACCTTTTAATTTTAGGTTAACAAATGATATATAAAAACGACATTTGAAGCAGTATGAAAGATAATTGGCTCAACAGAAACTGGTTTGGCTCAGTGGTAGAGCGTCGGTCTGCGGACTGAAAGGTCCCGGGTTCGATTCTGGTCAAGGGCATGTACATTGGTTGCGGGCACATCCCCGGTGTGGCCTGTGCAAGAGGCAGCTGGTCTATGTTTCTCTCTCATCGATGTTTCTAGCTCTCTATCTCTTTCCCTTCCTCTCTGTAAAATATCAATAAAATATAAAAAAAGAAAGATAATTGGCTCAAAACAAAGTAAAACAAAGTGTAGAAAGCACACAGAGTGCAGTAGAAAAGATATAAATCCAAGGGAAGAAAGCAAATTGCAGTAAGTAAGTGCCTGAGCCTTTTCCTGGCACACTCACACGTACTCTCCTTGTCTTCCTGAGCACGTGGATGCCCAGCCAGACTCTACTGTCCAGACCCTCTTGTGGCTTCACGGGTGGCCCCATGTCCCAGATCTCATCCATGTGATGTGAATGGAAGAGAGCAATGCCAGGGACTCGCTTGGACAAGACATTTTTTTCAGATTTGCACTGTCATCTAAGTCTGTTTCTATGCATCCTCTCTGTTTCCCACTCTCCTTTCAGAAGTGTCAGGCCAGTCTTTCCACCAGAACGCTCTCCCTGCCTGCTCCCATGTACCCCACGTAATAGGGATGCTTCCCATGTTTCACCATTAGGTGTGATGTTTCTTGAGGATATCCTATCAGGTCCCGTCTATTTCTAGAAGTTTTTTTTATTTTTATTTTTATCATGAATGTTAAATTGTCACTAAAACTTTTTAACACATCTTACCAGTATCAATTTTCTCCTTTAGATTTTTCATGTGGGGTTATCTGTCTCCTAATATTAAACCAACTTTGAAGGCAGTTGATCACAACACTTTTATACGCCAGGATACAAACGAGCAGGAAACATACATTCTTTAGAGACAAAGGAATTATCAGTTGCATATTTGCCTACACAAGATGAGCAACAGGTGGATCTTGATATTTTACTAAGTAGTTGTTGTAACTTGAGTTGTGTCTTTTCTTTATGTACCTCCATCAGTAATGCAGCTATTTATGTGATCACTAAACAAGCATTTGTTGAGCAGTCTCCATCCGTGAATAAATGCCATCACTCTTCTGGTACTAGAGCACAAACACGACCAAGTCATGACCATTGCCATTAAGGAGCTCTGAAGTGTGTGTATGCAAGTGTGTATGTGCATGGAGTATGTGTGTGAGTGTGCGTTGGACCTTAGGGTGAGGTCGGCACAGAGAGGGAATAGAACGAAAGACAATGGGAAAAAACATATGGTAAGTGTTGAACAACATGCTAAGGATATAGAATAGGGAAGTACTTCAAGTTCCCATTCAAGACTTGATTCTTGAATGGCAATACATGTTTATCAGATGATGGTGGACAAGGAAACATTAAGGACATTTGTGCAGGGTGAAAATTGGTATGTGCCACGACATTATGGCCTTGGGGATAAAAAAGTGAATAAGTCACAAAAACGTCTGCTGTTTTCGGGTTAAATTCTGTCGTCTACGGAAAGAAACAACTTGCCCAAAGAAAGAGCCATTCCTGCTTCAGAAAGCTTTTGCATGAGCTATCAATCAACAGGTCTGGTTGACACACGGAACATCGATACCCAAAACGGGCTGCCTGTAGGAAGACAATACCAGAGTTCCTGCTTTTTATAATCTAGTTTAGTATGTAATTTACAAATCATTACCTGTATACTGGGAGTGCGGGGTCAAATTTTACTACTCTGAGCATTTCATCAAAAAATTTTGGGGACCCCTGTGCTAGAGTTCTCTGAACTCCTCAAAAGAAAAATAATTTGAAATGGACTGCATTGAAAGCCACATAACACTCAACCTCTAAAGCACTAGCAACACGGGAATGTTACATAACAGAAGGGGTGGCTGGGAAATGCCTTTTCTTAAGGGCTTTCCTTGTAAACAATGCCAGAGGAGCTACCTATATAGTTAATACAAATGGAAAAGAAGAAGAAGAAGAAGAAGAAGAAGAAGAAGAAGAAGAAGAAGAAGAAGAAGAAGAAGAAGAAGAAGAAGAAGTAGTTGCCAAAACCGGTTTGGCTCAGTGGACAGAGCGTCGGCCTGCGCACTGAAAGGCCCCAGGTTCGATTCTGGTCAAGGGCATGTACCTTGGTTGTGGGCACATCCCCCTTAGGAGGTGTGCAGGAGGCAGCTGATGGATGTTTCTAACTCTATCCCTCTTCCTTCCTCTCTATAAAAAAATCAATAAAATATATATTTTGAAAAAGTTCTTAGGAACAAGTCTGGTTTTACTGTCTGTATGTCCTGATACCCACTACAGTCCCGGATGCGTTGCTGGGTACGTCACCCACTGGACCCGCCAGGTACAGGGTCTGGGCGGAGCTTAACCGCTTCGGGGCACCGAACGCGGCAAGGAGGTTTCAGGTCGGAGACGAGCGAGGACTGCACCAAAGAGCCTGGAGCGCCCCCAGGCGGCCGAACCAAGACGGCGCGGGGCCGGCATCACGTGCCCCACGTGGGCGGGGACCCGCGCCTGCGCGCTGCCGTCCCACTTTCTCCCCCCCCCGCTACCCAGCGCGCCCGCCTTCCCGCCGAGAGGTCACTTCCGGCGGGCGCTGCGCGTCATCGAGCGTCACTTCCGGCCGGTGGCGGTGTGGACGGTGCGGGTCGCGGCTGCCGGTTCTCTGGTTCTCCCGGTCCCTGACTCTCCTCCCTCCCTCCTCCCCTCTCCCTCCCTCGGAGGCCGTCGGTCGCCGGTCGCCGGCTCCCCGCCCCATCCCTAACCCTCTCCCGGCCTCGGGGCCGCCGGCTCGGCCTCCTCCTCCTCCGCCCGCGCCCCGGTGTCAGGGCGGGGGCCTCGCGGAGCCGGAGGCGCCGCGGCGGAGAGAAAGGAACCCGACGACCCTCGGCCCCCCGCCCCGCCCGCCCGCCCGGTCCGCGCCGCCATGGCGATGAGGCAGACTCCGCTCACCTGCTCCGGCCACACGCGGCCCGTGGTGGACCTGGCCTTCAGCGGCATCACGCCGTACGGCTACTTCCTAATCAGCGCGTGCAAAGGTGAGCGGGCCCGGCCCGGCCTCCCTGCGGGCTGGTGCCGGCGGAGGGGGAGAGGGGGGAGCCGGCGCCCCGGCGCCCACGGGGAGGTGGGGAGGGGGGGTTGGGGGACCCCGCAGGTGGAGCCCAGAGCAGCTTTTTTTCTCCAGCGAAGGCTTCTCCCTGTGCTTTGGTGGCTGTTTCTGGAGAAGCGGGGCTGCCCACACCCGTCCAGACCGTACATGCCTTTGGGAGGCTTGGGAAATGGAGAACGCGGGCCAGACCTCGTTTTACGGAGACTCGTCACTCCCATCCCCTCATTGGGTGTTCCTGCGTGGTGGATTGGCCCCATTTTCGCACGTGGACACTGAGGTTTAGGGGAGCGAGCGGATCCAAAATGAGACTCGGTTCTAGACTTGGATGCGGATCCGTATTCTCTTAACCGAGTCACAAATGCGTCCCAGCGGAGCTCAGTTCTTAAGGCGATGAGTTACTGAGTTAGCCTGTGTATAGACAGTTGTTGAGTACATGAAACGCAGTTTATTTTTGCATTATTGTATTATTTTCTATACCAACTGTAAGTCTACTTTTGCCCCCTCCTACCCTCCCTCCCTTATTAAGTATAAGCTAATTTATTTCTGGGCATTCCTTAGTGACCTCAGTGAGAGGGAATAGGTAGATAGCAACCGCAGTTTTCCACTTGGTTATTGAGCCATGGTCATTTTATGTTTGAATCACCTAAACCTCTAAATCACATGTCTTTTTAATTGTTTTTTTTTAGACGGTAAACCTATGCTACGCCAGGGGGATACAGGAGACTGGATTGGAACTTTTTTGGGTCATAAGGGTGCCGTCTGGGGTGCCACGTTGAATAAGGATGCCACCAAAGCAGCTACAGCAGCTGCAGATTTCACAGCGTAAGTACAGCCAGAATGGCCAGTTTGGGAGGTCTCTGTGGGGTGTGTTCTGGAATAACCAAACTTCAACCCTAGTTATTCTTACAATTCTCGTTCAGTGCCATATGGACCACATGATGTTCGTTCTCACCAAAATTCCACCTTGGTCCTCTCCGTTTCTTTCTCTTTATGATTTTTCCTTAACAGATTTCTTCATCATTGTCCATCCTGTAATCTTCCTGTCTGTCTTCTGCGATTTTAATGGTTCATGACCTTGGATGTACTTAGAATAACCCGAATTTGAAATATTCAGATGCATGCATCCAAGAAATTCCAATTTGGCCTGGGGATGGAGTGCCCAGCATCTTCTTTCTTCCCTAAAGTTCTTCTAGGTGATTCTGATGTGCGGCTAAAGGTTAAATTTCAGTTGATGGTGCTTTAAAATTGGGCCTCATCCCCGTTCATCAGCATCATCTGGCACTGCACACCATAGGTGCTACAGTCTGACTATATTGTTGCCACAATACACCTTACCTATCTTGATCTTTGGCTTTTGTATATGTAGTTAGAATGGCTTGCAATGACCCACTTTCCCCTCTGGGCATGTATCATATTTTACATAATCTTGGTATCTCTAGTTCCTAACTGTGTTTGTGACTTAGCAGACACTTAAATATTTAAGTTAAAGAAGGCAATGTCAAGAGCTATTATGCCTGTAATAGATTGTATTAGACTTAAGAGTCTAGAGCAGGGGTGGGCAAACTTTTTGACTCAAGGGCCACAATGGGTTCTTAAACTGGACCGGAGGGCCGGAACAAAAGCAACCTGCCCATGCTGGCACTCCCATCTTGGGCTGCTGGTGAAGGAGCAGAGGGGAGAGCAAGAGAACATCCGCTCTTTCGGCTCTGCGGGCCGGATACAACAGCCGAACGGACCGTAGTTTGCCCACGGCTGGTCTATATGCTCCTCTTAGTGACTTGTCTGGGCTTTGCTATTCTGGAACTTGATCCAGCTAAAGAATGGCTCCCTGAACTTACCTGATTAATTATAGTTAGTATAAACCATTTTTAGGAAGCTTTCCCCCCTCCCCTCATTATTATGTTTCTCAGAAAATTCATTAATGTCATGTTTATCAAGAAGTAGATTTCCTGTTTTTTTGTTGTTGTTGTTTTTTTGTGGAGAAAATATATTTAGCAGGGCCATTCTGTGGGTCATAGAATGTTATCTTGAGGTGATTTGGGCAGTAAAGTCAGGTGATGAGTACACTGTCCCTGAAACACCATCCTCTCTCTCTATATTTTTTTAATTCATCAAGCTAATGCCAGCATTACTTGTCATGATCATTTTGGTACCACCTCTTTCCTCCATCTGGACAGAGTGCCAAAAGCAGAGAAAGTTCCTGTGCTCTCTTCCATAGAATGTTTGAGTAGACCTAGGGTTGGGCCCAGGAATCTATATTATAAGTAACCAAAGTATATGATTACTTTTTCTTTCTTGTAGAAGTCATTAGAAAGATTTAATTTTTCTCTCAGTAAGATTCCCAATAAATCAAAGGTGCTATATTACCTTCTTTTTGGCTACTTGGCTAACATGTTAAGATAGGCAGTTTCCTCCCCTTCAAATAGTTTTGCTCAGGTTTGAAAGACCTTAAGTAGCCCCTCTTTTGAGACTTGTGGTAAGTCCATTCACAGGATATGAAAATATTGAACAGATGGTATTGATTATTACATGCAAGAAACTAGGGATATAAAAAGTATCAGTATTTTAGGAAGATGACTTCATGAGTTGTACATAAAATAAATGTTTCATGGCATCAGCTGATGAAAAAGGAGATTGGTGCTGATGTTTCAGTTGTCTTGATTTGTATTCTGTAGCCAGCTAGTTAATGCCAGGTTCTTGCCTGGAGATTGGAAAATATATTTTATTCCAGTTTCTTTTTATGACTTTTACTATAAATAATGGAACTATTCCAAAGTCAGTGCAAGTGGTAAGAACTTGTTCTGTCAAGAGTGTCATCCTCAATTTTAGTAGTTTATAAACGGGAGGGAAAAGGTACATTGCCTGCCCCTCCTTACCCCCATTACTGCTTTGTTTATATCAGTTCTTTTCACAACTGAGTGGACATGGTTAAAAAAGAATCTTAAGGTTTTAAGGAGGTTTTGAAGATTTTGAATATACTTAAAATTGGTATTTCAAATGCTGTTGCCCAGAGTTATTTTGAGACTTGGCATCATGTGAATCACTGGGATAGAAATTTCAGATATGATTGCTGTTTTCATTTTTGACACCTCTGTCATCACAACAGCCTGGAATCCTAATCTTCGTGAAATCTTATCCCTGATTTCTTTGTGATTAAAAGTAAACATATGATAAAAATAAAAGCAAAGCAGAATTAGACTCATAATCAGTATAATCTGAGTTCTGTGAAAGAAAAGAATGGTTTCTAGAGGTGAGATAAATGGGAGGTTTCATAAAATGATAGCATTTGAAATGAGCCTGGAGGATGAATAGAACTTTGGATAGCTGAGAACAAGTTCAACAAAGACACGGGAAGAAAATACATGGCTTGTTTGAGAAATGGTTTATAATCTGGTATGACTAGATTCTGATAAATAATACAAAATGAAGTTGGGAAAGTAGGTTTGGACCAGAATTGAATTGGAAATGGGAGAGATTAGAGCGGGTTTCCTTTGCAAACAGTTTAGTACTACTAAACTCATCGTCATTGACTTTATTTCAGAATATATTTATTTAGCCACTCATTGCTCAATTATGTAATAGGCAAGAATTATATCACTGGAGGCTCAGTGCATGAAATCGTGCACCAGCAGGGTCCAGGAGAGGGCAGAGACCAGGCCAAGGAACCCCTCCAGTGCATGATTGGGTTGGGAGGGACGCGGGAGGTTGGCCAGCCAGGGAGGGACCACGGAATGGCTCTAGGGCGTGTTCAGTCCATCTTGCTCAGCCTCAAATGGCCAGACCCCAGCAGCAAGCTAACCTACTGGTTGGTGCATCTACCCCCTGGTGATCAGTGCACGTCATAGTGAGCAGTGAATGATTTAGCATATCATTAGCGTATTATGCTTTGATTGGTTGAACAGTTGATCAGAAACTTAGCATATAAGGCTTTTATTATATAGGATTAGTAGTAATTACTAATAGATGGTCATTGGTGGTTTTTCCTTTGTATGTACTATTATGCTTGTCTGCAATACCCTATTCTTCATTCATAGTGTATTTCTGCTTGCTCTTTAAGACTATTTACTTCCACTGCTTAGATTTTCTAGACTTTCTGGTATAATTAGTAGTGTGCTTTTTTCTGTTTCTATAGGGACATATGTTTGTATTTTAATTATATTTGTTTAACAGATGCTTTTCTCCTCAGCTACAGCTCTTCTAAGGCAAGAACTTTCTTTGGAATCATTTCTTTTCTCCCTGCATCCTAGTACTGAGTCTAGAATAATATAAAATATATGACTGAATATATTTATTATATGCTTATTGAGTAAATGAAGGAAAGATACCCCTTTTCTTTTTTCTCTACTGTTTATTTTTCACTGTACTCCTAAAAATAAGTGTCAGTTACATGGAAATGGAAACCTTTATTGAGCATAGTTATTCACTTTTAAAAGTTCTCCTCCCTGAATGCAAAGTTTAAGCATTTTTATTAGGGGGAATCCCATACAGCATATTTTTAAAGTTATTATTTAACTGTTATCTCCTGACACACACAGACATACTATATCTTTATAGACACAACCACATATATTTTTGGTTGAGATGGGCCAGAGAAACAGAGCTGAGATTAATAATCCTGAGTGATAGTGTTGCATAAGCAAAGGTTAGTACTTTGGGAGGAAGTTATTGGGACTAGGATTTGAGAATTTAGGAGGCAACTTGGAGGAGGAGGTGGGGAAAATATTTCCTTTTGTTGATTTAAAATTTTATGCAACTTGTAACAGGATCGTTTATTCTCTGGTACAATTTAAAAGGATTTTTTATTGTCAATTTTTGTATTGCATATACATGAGAGTAGAGAATAGAGAAAAAATTGGAACGTTGAAACTGAAAATTGGTTTAAATGTTTTACCCTTAGACTCATTTAAATATGTTATCAAATAAACTATCAGTGGTGGAATATTAGAAATAATGGAGATCTATAATGCATTTATGTAACATTTCAAATATCTAAATTATTTGGCAATTATATTTATTTTTAATTTTACTTTCCATTTTTAGCAAAGTGTGGGATGCTGTCTCAGGAGATGAGTTGATGACCCTGGCTCATAAACACATTGTCAAGTCTGTGGATTTTACGCAGGTATTAGAAAACGGAGTTTTTTTAAGGAGTTAAACTTCTTTTTATATGTTTGGTTTGTATTTGGTTTTGTGGGGAATATTTTGTATATATCGGCATATATTTTATTTGATTGTAGGTTAAGCTATACCAATTAATTTTATTATTATTATTATTATATGAGGTTTTTAAAATTCCCTGGCACTCTTGTATCAGTCCTCCATCAATAGCAGCAGACATCTAAAATCCCCAAATAATGTGTGCCAACTACTTTCAGAATGAAAAGGGTAAATTTGAGATCATCAAAGAACTGCTACTCGGGAGGGTGGGGAGCAGGATCAGGGCAGATTGGGCAGATCCACGGGATAGGTGGTGTAACTCGTTTGGACTATGAAGTTTAAAGGGCTTTGTCATTATGCAAAAGATACTCTACAATATCTTCTCAGAAGTATTTGGCCTGTGTTGCATCTCTTTTTGACATCTGTGAGTTTTGTTTGAATTTTATTTTTTTGTTGAAAAAGTTTCAAAGATAGATAACCATTAAAATGGTTAATCTAGTAACATATTACTTGTTTGTATTTCCAGGATAGTAATTACTTGTTAACTGCGGGACAAGATAAACTCCTACGCATATATGACTTGAACAAACCTGAAGCAGGTAAGCATAGTTTAAACGTGTTTATGGTTTTATTTCCTTCTAATTTAAATGCCTTTTCCTGAGTAATTCATATTCATGTTCAGTACTCAGTGTGGGGGAAAAGGAAAACCTAATCCATTATCCATTAACCACTGTTAATATCTTTAGTTTTTGGTTCATATTCTTCTAATTCCTTTTTCTGTGCAGCTATATTTTTGAGTATTGACTTACTATATTATGCATACTCAAAACTGTAAACCTACTTTTGCCCCGCCCAGTATTCTTAGGAATACTGCATTATTATTTTTTTATTCGCCTTTTCTCTTCCAGCCTCTGCATTCCTCAATCCTCCCCCCATTTTTTTTCCTCCTTTTTTTTCTGTTACTACTGACTAGCTTGGATATGGATTCCATAATTAGTGATAGTACTAGAATTTGCTCAGTTTGTCTTATTCCTTGATCCATGTACTTATTAAACTGTGCCACATTAGTTATTCTTTTATTCTGATACAGTAACACTTTTGAAAGCAGAAAAACAGCCTGGAGAGGGTGTGTTGTATTTACTTCTACAAGAATCATAGTTCTTGGGTTCCTTGTCATGTAGAAACATTTTATGTTCCAATATTGAAAAATTAATTGGATTCTATGTCGACGGCAAGTTTGAATTATGCTGGGCTTTATAAAGTTGCAGTCTAATTTAAAATGTTTTTCTTTTTTTTCTATATGTTGAATTGTTCCAATGCTGAGTTTTAGAGATTAAATGTTAACAAATGTATTTTAAATTGTTTCATCTTAAGATCCTAAGGAAATCAGTGGTCATACCTCTGGTATTAAAAAGGCTCTATGGTGCAGTGAGGATAAACAGATTCTTTCAGCTGATGATAAAACTGTCCGGTAAGTGATTTTTATTGAATAATTTTATATTTTAAAAATATTTGACCTTTCCCTTGCTATGTAGCTCAGTAGAGTGTCTGTCATAATGATATGCCAAAGTTGTGGGTTTGATCTCTGGTTAGGGCACATACAGTAATCAACCAGTGAATGCATAGCTAAGTGGAACAACAAAGCAGTGTCTCCCTCCCTCCATCCCATTCTCTAAACTCCATAACTAAATTTTTTAAAGGGAGAAAAATATTTGTCCGTAGAGCTTATATTTAAAATATTTTTATTGCTATTATGTAGGAAGAATTATTTCTGACCATTAAAACTTCCACAGCATATAGGTCACATTCTTCTTAGAGCTATCCACTTACTATTATAAATAGCAGTATTCAATACATAAGACACTTAATTAAAACTACACATTTATTTTATTTTAAAAAATATATATTTTATTGATTTTACACAGAGATGAATTAAGAGGGATAGAGAGTTAGAAAAGTTGATGAGAGAGATACATCGACCAGCTGCCTCTTACACACTCCCCAGCAGGGATGTGCCCGCAACCAAGGTACCTGCCCTTGACCGGAATCAAACCCAGCACCTTTCGGTCAGCAGGCTCACGCTCCATCCACGGGGCCAAACCGGTTTTGGCTAAAACTACACATTTAGCCGAAACCTGTTTGGCTCAGTGGATAGAGCGTCGGCCTGCGAACTGTAAGGTCCCAGGTTTGATTCCGGTCAAGGGCAGGTACCTTGGTTGCGGGCACATCCCTGGTAAGGGGTGTGCAAGAAGCAGCTGATCTAGGTTTCTCTCTCATCGATGTTTCTTTTTTTAAAAAAATATATTTATTGATTTTTTAAATTAATAAATCTTTATTGTTCAGATTATTACAAATGTGTTCCTCTTCCCCTCCCCTCCCCCCAATTGCTCCCCTTCTCCAGGTTCCCAGCCCACCCTCTGCCCTTTCCCCACCCCCCAATGTCCTCTTCCATAGGTGCACAGTTTTTGTTCAGTCTCTTCCTGCAACCCCCTTTCCCCTTTTCCCCGAGAATCGTCAGTCCACTCCCCTTCCATACCTCTGATTCTATTATATTCACCAATTAATATTGTTCATCAGATTTTTAAATTCCCTTGGTTTTTAGTTTCATTTGTTGATAGTTACATATTTGTTGTTCATAATTTTTATCTTTATCTTCTTCCTCTTCCTAAATAGCCCCCTTCAGTAATTCATATAATTCTGGTTTGGCTGTGATGAATTCCTTTAGCTTTTTTTATTTGTGAAGCTCTTTATCTGGCCTTCGATTCTGAGTGATAGCTTTGCTGGGTAAAGTATTTTTGGCTGTAGGTTCTTGCTATTCATCACCTTGAATATTTCTTGCCATCCCCGTCTGGCCTGCATGGTTTCTGTTGAGAAATCAGCGGACAGTCGTATGGGTGCTCCTTTATAGGTAACTACCTGCTTTTGTCTTGCTGCTTTTAATATTCTCTTTGTCTTTTGCTCTTGGAATTTTAATTATGATGTGTCTTGGTGTGGTCCTCTTTGAATTCCTTTTGTTTGGGGTTCTGTGTGCTTCCTGGACTTATAAGTCTATTTCTTTCCCCAGGTGGGGGAAGTTTTCTGTCACTATTTCTTCCATTATTCTTTTGGTATCTTGTTCTCTGTCATCTTCTGGGACCCCCATAATTCTGATGTTGCTTTGCTTGAAATTGTCCCAGAGGTTTCTTATACTATCCTCAACTTTCTAGATTCTCTTGTCTTCTTGCTTCTGTAGAGGAGTGTCCTCTGCCTCTTTTGTTCTGAATCTTTGTCTTGATTCTTGCGATTTTCCAATCTGTTTTTAGGACTCTGTAATATTTTTTTATTTCAGACAATGTTTTCTTTATTTCTAGTTGATCCCTTCTTATTTCTAGTTGATCCCTTATTGTTTCTCCTTGATCCCTTTTCATATCCTCATAGGTTTCATTTTATCGGCCTTTTTTAGGATATTCTTGAAAAGCCTTATAACTGTAGTTTTGAACTCAATGTGTCCATTCTTTTCTTTTCCTCCATCTCCTTCCTTTGTGGCCTGCCTCTTGTCTGCATTTTAGTTGTTTTCCTAATTTGATGCAATAGTTTTGTGTGCTAGGTGTTCTGGTAGAGCCCAGTAGCACAGCCTTTCCAGTGGACAGTCTTGGTGTAGCCCTTTGTGGGCTGTGTGTGCAGTCTTGTTAAGCCTTGCTTATTGTTGGTATCACTAGGAAGCGTTGATCTCCAAGCCAATTGGCTATGAGGATCAGCAGTGTCTCAGCTAGGAGGGCTTCTGTACTCCGCTTGGATGGGGCGGAGTCTCGGGGTGGCGCAGACAAGCTTTGGTTCCTTGTCAGTCTCGCCTTAGAAAAGTCCTGTTCGAGGTGAGTCTGGCAAGATTGGTTGCAGGCACGTGCAACTCTTTGGTAAAGGCACAGACAAGCTTTGGATTCTGGCCAGTCCCTCCTTAGAGAAAGCCAGCCTCCGGGAGAGCTTCTGTGCTCAGTTTGGATGGGGCGGAGTCTCAGGTTAATGTAGATAAGCTTTGTTTTCCTGTCAGCTCCTCCCCAATTCCCGCAGTAATGGCCTCTGGCTTTACACACCTCTCCGAGATCTCTGCCTGCTGCCTGACAGTCTATCAGAGCCATAGGGTGATTCTGTTTTCCTCTCGAACAAGAAAGCCAGCAGAAGCGCCTTAGCTATCCACCCTCTCCGCACACCGGGAGTAAGCCAGCAGTGAATTCAGCCTGTTCCTCCCTCTTCGCCCACCGGGACTCTGCCAGCAGTAATCTCGGCCGGGCCGGCCCTCCCTCTGCACTGGGATTAAGCCAGCACCTTTTCATGCACACAGTTCTCCGTACCCTCACAGTTTCTGAGGGTCAGCGCGCCTTCTCTCTCCTTCCCAGATGGCAGAGCCTCCTCTCAGCTAGCCGTCCGGTGCTTCAGGGCAATGCCTCCCCTGTTTTCCAGTTCTAAATTCAAATTTGTTGTTGTAGGCTGCATTCGGGTGTCCACCCTATGCCGCCATCTTGGTTTCTCTCCTCATCGATGTTTCTAACTCTATCCCTCTCTCTTCCTCTCCATAAAAAAATCAATGAAATATATGTATGTATATATATATATATATATATATATATATATATATATATATATATATATTTATATATATATATTTTTTTTTTTTCCCTCAAAAAACCACACATTTATAGGCAGGTTCTCTTAACCTGGGTCAGAGACGGGCTAGCTATAAGGGATGTGTGAAACCCCTGAAATTCTATACACAATTTTTTGTGCTGACACCTGATGTAGTTTTCTGTGGAAAGTAAGAGCCATCATTAAATTCACAAAAAAGTAAGAACCATTATTTAGAGTAACACTGAAGTTAATTAGATTGGGACCTGTGTATCTTAACTGCATGGTTTTGTTAAATTATTTGGGAAATATATTTAAATATAAAAGTTGACTTTACCAACAGACTGCCAAATAATTTGATCTAGTATTGGAACCCAAAACTTCTCTGTGTATCATTTGTAATTTATGAGTTGGAATGAAGGTTGTCTTATGATTATGATTATTGGCTAATCTTCAGGTGTAATTAGGATTTAAACTTTTTTCTTAAATAAGTAAATCATATTTTCTTTTCTTGCAGCCTTTGGGATCATGCCACTATGACAGAAGTGAAATCTCTAAATTTTAATATGTCTGTTAGCAGTATGGAATATATTCCTGAGGGAGAGATCTTGGTAATAACTTATGGACGATCTATTGCTTTTCATAGTGCAGTAAGGTATGTCTAAAAAATACCTTCACTTTCTTTTTTTGCTAACAAAGGAAAACCTAGAGTACTTAAAAATTAGGAGGCATATGTAAAAATGTTAATTTAAAAAAGGCGAATTTTGAGCTATATTATAAACAGCGATTTCAATCCTTTTCCTCTCCTGGCACACATAAACTAATAACTAAAATTCTGTGGCACACCAAAAATATGTTTTTTTTTTTAGCAATCAGACAAAAAAAACACAAAAAACCCCGGTATACTTTTGATTCATGTACAATAGATGGCTATTGTTGTGTTGGCTGCTGTCTTTTTTTTTTTTTTGCAATCTAAAGGAAAAGGTCAGTGACCCTGATTAAATAGTTCAGTTACTGTAGGTTTTTAAATTTATGTGGCATAGAAAGTTGAAAACTACTGCTATATAATATGAAGGGAAATGTTTCCATGCCATTAATAATGTATTTTTAAAGACTATGGTATACTTTAATCAAAGGAATTAGTCAAATTAAAGGATTACTGGGCTGGTGCTATACTTAATGTTGTTCATTATTATATAAAATCACTGTGATCTTGATTCTCCTATTTTTACTTTAAAGATTTGCAGAAATAGTGATCTCCCCCCCCCATTTCCAAGTTTGTGTAGATCTAATGGTTTTTTTTTAAGAAAAATAACAACATTTAATTGTTACTGTAAATATAGTAAATGTTGTTAAAAATTTGGAAAATGAAATTTTTAAAAATTTGCCCGTAGCCGAAACCGGTTTGGCTCAGTGGTAGAGCGTCGGTCTGCGGACTGAAAGGTCCCAGGTTCGATTCCGGTCAAGGGCATGTACATTGGTTGCCGGCACATCCCCGGCAGGGGGTGTGCAAGAGGCAGCTGATCGATGTTTCTCTCTCATCGACATTTCTAGCTCTCTATCTCTCTCCCTTCCTCTCTGTAAAATATCAATAAAAAAAATATATAAAAAAAAAAAATAAAAATTTGCCCGTAGATTCTAGAATGTTAATGGTAGCTGTTGTTTGTGTGGTCCTTCTTCCCTCTCCCCCCTTTGGTTACTGGAACCCTAATGAGTATGATTTTTATTTTAAAATATTCTTAGCCATTAGAAATACTTGGAAAACTTTTTACTAGGTGTTGTTGCATTATAGATTGCACTAAATTATGTGTCACTTTCCATACTTTTAACTGCAGTGAGTATTATGGTGCATCTGAAAGTTTCCTTACAATAGAATTCTATAATTAGAGTGCAAAGAGTAGGAATTTAAAGTTCTTAGTACACATATTATTTAATCGATTTCCATAAAGATTATACTACATTATACTCTGATCAGCAGTCCTAAACTTCTGTGTAAAGGGCCACTTGCAAAGCTAAGCTTCACTGAATGACAGAAGGAAAGAGAAGGTAGTGAAAATAGAAGAGAGCAATTAAGAATATAAAGGAGTTCATAAACACAGTGAATTGATAAAAATAGAGTGCTATTGCCCAGAGTCATTAAATTCCACAACTGTGTTAATTGGTCACTTCTGGATTTGGGCTGCATGTAGTCCTGCTATAGACTATTGCCTAGTTGCATGTTGTTGGCCTATTGACTATTCTAACATTTGAATCAGGAAGTTCTATTCACTGATGCCATCTTTGAAGTGTGGTTGTGGAATAGCGTGGTGGCATTAGGTGGTGGAAGGCACTAATGTTTCTTCCTATTGGAGGCCTTCCAGGAATTTTGAGGTTGGCCTGGAAGAGAGCCAGTGTTAAAACGCATTGATATTCAGGCAAATCTGTTGTATGCATTGATTTTTATTGTATAGCTAGAGCCTCAGATTTAGTTATTTTATTGCCTGATAATGAAAACTGAGCCAGTTTTAGCAGTTTTATATTTTATTAGGGGCTCAGTGTACGAATTCGTACACCTTGAAAGGAACTGTGGGCCACAAGGCTGCAGTAGGCACAAGGGCCAGCCTCGGCCCAGCCCTCCCATCATGGCTTCTGGTCCCTTGTCTGCTGGCAGCCCCGTTCCTGCCACCGCCCCTCCCATGTCCTGACAGCGCCCGGCACCAGCAGTGGTGCAAGTGGCATCAGCAGGTGTGAGTGGTGGCTGCTGCCCTCATCCCCTCTCAGGAGCAGGGAGAGGTGGAGAAGCCCTCGGGCAATCAGGCCTGGCAGCCGCCACTCCCAGTGGCTGATGGCACCAAGCAATGGAGACTGGTGCCGGGCGGACTGCGGTGCATGGGAACAAGGGATTTTCAGTTACCACCAGAGGCTCACCCTGATGACAGCTACCGGCACCCTGCTTTCATCCTGCTCCCCCACTCACCTACTCCACCGTCCCTCTCTGGCCTACACCTGTCACACGCCCTCCCGGTGGTCAGTGCATGTCATAGTGACCAATTGTTCCACCATTCGTCCTATTTGCATATTTGCCTTTTATAGAATGGGATTTTAGACTTATCTTGTTACAGAAGCTTTATAAATTCTCAGCAATTGAGATATGTAATGTGTAAATAACCCATTAATGCAATTACCTATTGTGAAAAACTTTTTCTGTTGCAAAGATTATGTATGCTTGTCATGGGAAAATAAAAAAAAATACAGAATTACGTAAATTTTTTCAAAGCAGAAAATTTCAATACATTGGACATGTGTTTTAATTAGCCAGCACACATTTCCAGGTATGCAAAAAAACGTGGATATTCCTCTATTGAAATGTGTTTGTGTTCTGAGACGAACTCTTCTTGGGCATAGTATCCTTCTGAACTTTTTGCTAATATTATTTAGAGGTTTTTTGTTTGCTTGTTTGTTTTTAACATCACTATTTGATTAAATGACTTGTTCCTTGGGTTTCAGAATTTAGGGCCTGTTAAATCTAACTATTTCCTTGTATGATTTATGCAATATTCAAAATTTATAACTCTTTATTTTTTCCATTTCCCCCAGTTTGGAGCCAATTAAATCCTTTGATGCTCCTGCAACCATCAATTCTGCATCTCTTCATCCTGAAAAAGAATTTGTTGTTGCAGGTGGTGAAGACTTTAAACTTTATAAGTATGATTATAATAGTGGCGAAGAATTAGGTGAGTTGTCCTCTTTTTCCTCCCATAAAATGATGTGGCTACCTTTATCAAATTTTAGGTTTCATTAATGGATAATGCAGCAAATTTTTTCAGCTAACTAAAGCTGGTGGCTTCCAATTGAAAAAGTAAAGGATTGTTAATTTTGGGTAGAAGTGCTTATAGAACTATAAATAAAGTATGCTGAACTCGATTTGCCTTTTCCTTTTAAGTTCATCATTCTCTGACATTGTATACAATAGTGCAGTATATTTGTTGGAAGGGGGCAATCTTAGATCAAAGTTATATTAAACAGATGCTAGGGAAGTTCTTCCTGAGGTATAGTGCATGTATGTGTATCTACCTAGCTCTCCCTCTCTTTACCAACATAGGAATCCCTAAGGCTCTATAGTGCATAGTGTGTGTGTATGAGCTATAGTAACTATAGCTCATGATCAGGAGATCTTAGGGCTCTGAATTGGAGGGGGGGTACTTTGGTATTAGAGTCTTTACTTTGCTTCCATTTTCATAATACTCCTTATGAAAGGGAAAGACATGTAGGATTAATTTGAAGTTAATGCTCATCCTAACTTTACTTTTATCTGATGGACTAGGTATTTTATAGTATGGTTCCAAAAATCTACTTTAGCCATCCCAAGTAGTTTTTGCTTTTTGAACTAATATATTTAGTTTTATACTTTTTGTTGTTGTTGTTGTTGTTGTCTGTAAGTTGCCACTTTGTTTCTAGCTGTCCTACTTTACCACCCAGCGAACTAAGCTTGGTTATATGATACGCAAAGAACAAAAGACAATTTTACGTTTTGTTTCTTTAGGAAAACTGATAAATTTGGGTTGGATATGTGGAACCTTGGCAGATGGACCATATAGAATCTACTTTAATTTAATTACTTAGGATTTATTCTTTATTACTTGAATATAAGTGACTTTTAAGTAAAAATTTATTTTTTATTTTTATTTAATGTTAATTTTCAAAGTTTTAGAATGTTGTGGCCACATGTATTATTCGCTTTCAAAAAAGAGAAGTAAATTATTTGCCTGGTATTTGAGATTATAGTGAATAACAAACAGACTTTGGGCCCAGCCATTCTCATTCCAAACCTTTTATTCTTTCCACTCTCATGATAAAATTTTTATTCATGATATTCTGATAGGACAGAGATGGGGGAAGATGGTGCTTGAGAGTCCTTGAACTAAATAGATATGGAGACAGTCAGAATATTGGTCTAGCAAAGAGCTTTGAAAACTAATAAGGTGATGAGGCATTGGAAAGTAAATGAGAAAAGTTCATAAGTAAGGATATGACTTAAACAGATCACCACCACTACTAATATGTACATTTTCTCATTAAATTTTATAGATTAAAATATGTAAGGATTGGTATTGATTTTGTATCTCAGTGTGACAGGACTAGTAGACTCCACATAGTCTGTGTCGAAGAGCTCCATCTAGTGGCTCTCTGTAGTCATAATTAAGAATTGGCAGTGAGTTTAGGATATGGGATTGAATTGATAGACTTTAGATTTACTTTCTGTAAAATTTAGGGAGGTTTGCATTTACTGCCTTTCTTCATTTTTATTAGGACACAAAGCCTCATTTTTATTTTAGAGGGAGAGACTATCTGAAACTAGAATGTGTGCTAGAATTGAAAAGGGATAATCTTAGGAATAAATTGTGAGCATGATATACCATTTGGTAATGAAAATCATTTTATTTTTAATAAAGTATAGTTCTTTGTATTTCTTTTTATGAATTTCATATCTTCCCAATAATTTAGACAGTATTTTCTTAAGTGTATCCATACCTAACCTATATTTATTAAATTATCTAATAGCCCTTCTCCTCTTTCAGAATCCTACAAGGGACACTTTGGTCCTATTCACTGTGTGAGATTTAGTCCTGATGGAGAGCTCTATGCCAGTGGTTCTGAAGATGGAACTTTGAGACTATGGCAAACTGTAGTAGGAAAAACATATGGCCTTTGGAAATGTGTGCTTCCTGGTAAGAAATTATATTCAGTGCTATCAAATTAAACTTTATGATTTTGTGTCATTTCTAATTTTATTACCATGTTTCTGTGTTTCATAGATTTTAAAGTATATAACATGGTTTAAGCAAAGAGAAGCCTGTGATTATAAATTGGCTACTGTGCTCTTTTGTTTGTTTAAATTTGTTGTATAGTCTGATCTATTTCTGAATCTGTACACTGGGTAATTTGGTGAATGAAATAGGCCTTATTCAAAATTTGTTAGAGCAATATAAGAAGTTTGTAAGTAAATATATTTAATCTCTGAGGGGCATTACTCTCTGTTCCATGCTAATAAAGCAGACATGTTTTTTAATCAAAATACTTAGTTTTTGGTCCCAACATAATTTTTGAGGAAAGACATGGTATTATAATTACTAAGTTGTTGTTCCTATTATGTTTTCTATCTCATTGCTTGGAATAGTCTTGGCTTACTCTTCTTGCATATTAAATACTTTTTATTACTGGTAATATTGTAATTCACATCATCATTATTGCTTTTCTTTTATAGAAGAAGATAGTGGTGAGCTGGCAAAGCCAAAGATCAGTTTTCCAGAGACAGCGGAAGAGGAGCTAGGTAAATACTAATGAATTAACTTGAAGTGTTATGTGAGTCTTACTTCGGGACAAAAGAAATTTTATGAAATATGAACATATTTATTATGTATCTTGTATACACATTTATAAAACAGATATTTAAATACCTACTAGTACATCCCTAGTAGGCATAGTGATGTACTGTAGACACTAATGTGGTTACTTTTATTGAACTTAAAAGTCTAACTCAGGAGGCAGATGCTATGATAAATAAGTAAATTATTACAGTTGTAATTGTTATTTAACATTGATTAAGTGCTTATTAGATGCTAAGTGTTCTTTACCAAATCTAGAATTACAAATTGTATATGCCCTGATTATATCATATTGTTTGGAATTCAAATAAATAAAGCAGGAGTTAGATCTTTTGGAGATATGACACTCATTGACAATTTGAGGGGGGCCACTTAGAAGTAAAGTTATGGAGTAAAAGAGTTAAGGGGTAAAACACGTGAATTCTTCCTCATGGCTTTTATCAATGGCATGAGTCTAGTCATTAATGGCATATGCACTTACTCTCTTTTGCTTCCCCTCACCAGAACACTAAAAGAAACTTTGTAACTCCTTCATTGCACAGAAATGTTGATTTGCTTCTTTTTTTTTATAAAATTAACTATGTGAGTGTTTTGTTTTATAATTGTAGAAGAAATTGCTTCAGAGAATTCAGATTCCATCTATAGTTCAACTCCTGAAGTGAAGGCATGAGTATCATGCGTATGCCTCAAACAGTATACAACTACGGACTAAGACAAGCAGAGAAAAGCATCAGCCTTCCAGAGTTGGTCTCTACTTCAGACAAACATGGAGCAGTAAATTATGGGGAATATGAATTAGCTCCATTGTGGAACTAACAAACTTGGTGTCATCTGTAAGTGAACATGCAAGAGTGTCAGGTGAAGGCAGGTGGCGTTATGCTCTTGTAATTCGATGGCCTGTTGTCTTTTCAATGAATATGTACAAGCCAACGTCCAGTTTCTCTTATTACAGTTAGATTTATTGTAGCTGTTTATGTTATTACGGAGAAGAAAATATATTGGCCTATTTTTCTGACTTTTCCCTTACAACAGAAAGCCTTTTTTTTGTGTGTGTCTTTCATTGTAAAGAAGAGGGGGAATTCATGATAAAGTAACTGGCTTGATTTCTTGTTCATTGTACACTGCTTCTGAACACCTAATTGTTTTTAGTTGTCTAAATAAAATGCCTCCTAAACAAAACAATGTTTGTTTCTTGGGGAAAATAGACAGATTTGAGTTTTGTAAAAGGAAATTGCCTACATCACAACTGTATCAAAATAATCTGATTAAAGAATCTGAAGTAAATATCGTTTCTTAATTTTGAGATTCAATTACTTGTACTGAATTTTTGGAGTTTGCTCATCTTGCACTTAACACATTCTAAGAAACGCTTGACCTGTCTTAAAAACAAACTTTCAGAGTAACTTATTTAAATGATAAATGGTTGTTATGAGAAAAAAATTAAAAATTAGCAGAAATACAGCAGAAAAATCACCCAAAATTCCACCACCCCAAAAATCTATTAAAATTCAGTAACATTAATGGCACAATAGTGCATCCTTGTGCATATAGACATAGAAAAGGTTTTATAAAAATGGGGTAATTATAGACCTGCAATGTTTATTTTCCTTTATTCTTTAGATTCATATGACATTCAAAAAGTCTTGTTACCAACATTACAAAAAATAGATAAATGGAATTTAGATTTGTATTTATTTTTAATAGGGAGGGGCGATTAATCTTGTGCTTTGGAAATGGATAAAAAGAATGAAAGACAGGTTAACAAGAACCAGTTTGACCCTACCAGATTGGCTCAGTGAAGAGAGCATCAGGTTGCAGACTACAGGGTCTCGGGTTCTATTCCAGTCAAGGGCATGTACCTTGGTTGTGGGCACATCCCCAGTGGGGGGTGTGCAGGAGGCAGCTGATCAATGTTTCTAACTCTATCCCCTCTCTCTTCCTCTGTAAAAAATCAATTAAAAAAAATATATTTTTTTAAAAAGTCAGTTTGGGTATAGTACCAGATGGGCATGCATAGTTTGCTCTCCTGTATATCTAGGTTAATGATTCTCTGTATTTAGCTCACATGAATATCATTTGAGGGAACATGTTAAAACACAAGTTCCAGGGCCCTTAGAGACTCAGATTCAGTAAGGCTGTTGTGAAGCCTAGAATTGACTTGAGATAAAAACGCTCACGGGATTCCAATGTAGTAGCGGTGGTCTATAGATCTATCTTTGAGAGGCCTTGCCTTGGGGCTCTTCAGAAGTTTCGGAAGGCGCCGAAACCGGTTTGGCTCAGTGGTAGAGCGTCGGTCTGCGGACCGAAAGGTCCCGGGTTCGATTCCGGTCAAGGGCACGTACATTGGTTGCGGGCACATCCCCGTTAGGGGGTGTGCAAGAGGCGGCTGGTCGATGTTTCTCTCTCATCGACGATTCTAGCTCTCTATCTCCCTTCCTCTCTGTAAAATATCAATAAAAATATATTAAAAAAAAAAAAAAAAGAAGTTTCGGAAGGCAATACCTTTAAAAGGGGAACTCACAAAGTGAACCTTGGCAACATTTCTCCATTAAAGAGACTCTATTTTATTTACTTATTGCATTCTATCATCTCTCAGAATGCTGCCAATTTAATATGCTCGCAAGCTTTAGAGATTAATTCTAGATGAGTACTGTATAACAAACAGGTCAATTTTACAAAGAAGTCCTTGAGAAATTCTTTTTAGACATATTAAAATGCTTGCTATAGGAGGCTGCCCTGATTCTGATTTTCAGCTAAGTTGGGATTCTCACAACTTTTTGTTTTAGTTTGAATAAATTTACACTATACATGAATGTACAATGAATGGCTTGGAATTTGGCTTAGAGTTGTACCTTCCCCTTAAATTGGATTCTATTTATTGTCTTTGTATCTTTTAAGGATGTCACGGCTCTTCATTTAAAAAAAATATATATTTTATTGATTTTTTACAGAGAGGAAGGGAGAGGGATAGAGAGTTAGAAATATTGATGAGAGAGGAACATCGATCAGCTGCCTCCTGCACACCCCTTAGCGGGGATGTGCCCGCAACCAAGGTACATGCCCTTGACTGGAATCAAACCTGGGACCCTTCAGTCCGCAGGCTAACGCTCTATCCACTGAGCCAAACCAGTTTCGGTGCACTGCTCTCCATTTGAAGACCACACATCTGGAGTAGGATAAATTTGGGTTCCTTGACTTGATGGCAACAAGGGAGAATGCTCACATGGGGAATTGTGAGATGTCTCAAGAAGAGGATGTTAGAAATGACATGGGATTTGGCCTTGTGTTTGGTGATCTGGGGAAAGTTCAAGGGATGGGGCCATTGCTCTGGATTCGATTGATGGAAGGAAGCAGTGATAATTCTTTGACAAGGCAACTTTTAAAAAAAATTATGTATATTATTGACTTAGAGAGAGGGATAGAGCGAATTGGAAACATCGATGAGAGAGAATCATTGACCAGCTGTCTCTTGCACACCCCCTGCTGGGGATGTGCCCGCAACCACAGTACATGCTCTTGACCAGAATCGAACCTAGGACCCTTCAGTCCGCAGGCCGATGCTCTATCCACTGAGCCAAACCAGTTTTGGCTGTCAAGGCAACTTTATTATCTAAAACACAAGAGAATAGAATGAGGCTAAAACTGACGGTAAAGAAGTAACAGTTACTTATATTAGGCAGATAGGAGGCTCTTAGGCCATGTTTGTGGTTTGGGAAATGCTCATGTTTTGTTTTGTTTTTTCTGTGTTCAGACATGATTATGAGTGGTCTTGTTTTTGTTGATTCTTCCTGGTCACAATGGCCTTGGCGTTCTGTGAAGCGATTGATGTTCAACTGGAGAGCATGGTGATGTAGCTGTGCTAGGCCAGCTCCAGACTCCTAGGGCCTGCTTTTTTATTTTTAGTTTACCTTTAAACTAAAAGGGGAAATGTTACTATATGTATGAATAGAATCTAGGTACACCCAAAATATTCACACTCGTTCTGTGTTGACAGGGCCGAGAGGCAGCTCAGTATAAGGGAAAAGGATTGGGATTACCTTTCCTATTTGATCCCCAAACTGCCCTGTGAATCTGACACTAACATTAACAGCTTCCCTTTGCTGAACACCTACTACATGCTTTACACATATACAACTTTACAGGCACATACATTTTGATCCCCATTTCTCAGACAAGTAGACAATAACATTCCTAGAATCTCGGCATTTTTAAGTGGAATTGCTGGTACGTTGGGGTTTCTATGCATTCTGAGCCTGCTCAGTTTCCACCACCTCAGGATGCCTCTCTATTCAGAAATCTGGTGTCTGTAGGTAGAGCTGTGGAGATATCACACCTTCTTGGCAGGACTGTTCTAGACTCAAATTCCCCGAAAATAAGACATCCTCCAAAAATAAGATCTACTTACAGGTTTCCTTCTGAGTGAAATATAAGGCATCCCCCCCCCCCCCCGAAAATAAGGCCCCCAGCTCTGTCTCAGAATGAACATTAATTTACTGTAAACTGGTCGCTAGGTGACGTTATGCGGAGTCCTGACCTCACTGCTGTGTGAATGGAGAGAAATCAGCCTGGAAACTTTGTGAAACCTAAACTGCAAGAAGTTGTGACTTGGGTGAAGAATTCATGGGAGAAAATCACTGACAGTTGCATTGTGAATGCACTGCGAGCAGGCTACCTTGACAACAAGTACTCATTTAAAGACAGTGCTATTGCTAAACATGAGAGATTTGGTCCACTGATTCTGAAAGAAATGGAGTCACAAGAAATTTACCAGGAAATTCAGGAATTGCATTGTTATGATGATGTTCCAGAAGATGAAGACATGATTGTCATTGAATAAATGAGTAAATTCTTGATACTGTAGGATTCACAGTTTGTCTGGTTTGTGTTGACAACTACCATACTACCGTACCGTATACAGGTAATAAATTTCCTTTATTTTCATTTAACAGTAAATGTGTACCATATTCTTCTTCATGGAAAAATAAGACATCCCCTGAAAATAAGACCTAGCACATCTTTGGGAGCAAAAATTAATATAAGACACTGTCTTATTTTTGGGGAAACAGGGTAGCATAGATCTGAAAGCAGTAACCAGGTCATGGCAGACAAGCCACAAGGAAGTTTTCTTCCAGGATTGTGAGTACAGATGGATTGACTAGTCGCCCATGTTGAGCGACTTCAGACCATTTCAAACTTCTGATCACAAAAGTCAGAATGAAAAAAAAAATTTAGTGCCACACATTCAGAGTTTAGGGCTCCAAGAAGTTGTCAAGGTCATCTCTTACAGCTGAGGAAGTTGTCAAGGTCATGCCTTAGAGATGAGGACCATGAAGCTTGGCCGGGCGTTTGATGTGCGCAGGGTCGCCCGTTTCGGAGCAGAGGAGGCTGAGAAACCAGGTCTCCCTCCCGCGCCCCCTCTTTTCCTGGCCACAGGGCTGCCGCCCGTCTCCGTGTGCAATCTCTCACTTACTGGTCAGAGTTTCTAGACGTTGGGACTCCGCGCAGTCGGCAAATCCAGGATTTCAGAACGGGCGGGCGTTGCTGGCGTTCCTTCCGGGAGCTGGTGCCGGAGTGGCGCCCCCTGCGGGGAGGACCCGGGACTCCCCGGCGGAGCGCGCGGCCAGGGCTCCCCGTGCCCCGCCCCGCCCTCTCCAAGGTGCACCGCCCCGCCCTCTCCGGGGTCCGGGGCGCCCCGCCCTCTCCAGGGAGCCCCGCCCCGCCCCCTCCAGGGTGCACCGCCCCGCCCTCTCCGGGGTCCAGGGCGCCGGGCGCAGGGCGCGGGGCGGGGCGATCGCGGCGGAGTCGCGGGCGGACAGGAAGGAGGAAGGCGGCGGAGGGGGAGGACCGGCTCCCGCTGCAGCCCCGCACCATGTCGCCGCACAACCCGGGCACGGAGCTCGGTAAGGCCCCTCCCCGCCTCCGCGCCTCCCGCCGCCGCCCGGCCGCCCGGGGCCGTCCCACGCGGGTGCCCGCCGGGCGGGAGCGGGGCGCCGGCCGCCCCTCCCCAGGCCGAGCCCGGGGCCCTGACTCCGGGGCACCCGGCAGCCCTTTCTGAGCCGAGGGCATAGGGAGGGCTGGACTCTCAGACTCCCCCGGGTGTACCTCCCAGCTCCCCGATGGCACCGATCAGGACCCCGAGCCCCGAGCAGGAAGCTGGCGGGAAGCCTCCCTTGCCGCGTGGAGTGGGACCCCGGTGACCGAACTCTCCACTTCCAGGTGGTTGTAGCGCGGCTGTCTGCCAGCGGTGGCCTCGCCCTGGGGCGGTTGTCCGGCCTCGGGACTAGCTACCTTAGGGGGAACTGAGTATGGTTTCAGGGGTACAAAGATGTGTGCAAGTGCCCCATGAATGCCTTCACTATTTTTTTAAAAAATGCCATTGCTAGAAAACTTAATTGTGACTCCCAGAAAGTGCGAAAGATGTGTAATTCAAACACAGCATGAACCCCGGTCGGCCAAAGGTTAAGGATCTGGGTGTAAGCCTTGCAACTTGGCTGATCTGTAAGGGTGGACTTTAATTTATTTAGCTGTGTGACTTGGGGCACATCCCTTAACCCATAAAGTGTGTATAATAATGTTTACCTCGCAAACTGGTTTGGAGATGAAATGGGAGGATGTGTGATATATTGTGGATGCCTACCCTGTTTCCTCCCGAAGATAAGACAGTGTCTTATATTAATTTTTTTAAAAAATATGTATTTTATTGATATTTTACAGAGAGGAAGGGAGAGAGATAGAGAGCTAGAAACGTCGATGAGAGAGAAGCATCGACCAGCCGCCTCCTGCACACCCCCCACCGGGGATGTGCCCGCAACCAATGCACATGCCCTTGACCGGAATGGAACCTGGGACCCCTCAGTCCGCAGACTGACGCTCTACCGCTGAGCCAAACCGGTTCGGCTCTTATATTAATTTTTGTTCCCAAAGATGCGCTAGGTCTTATTTTCGGGGGATGCATTTCGTTTCCAGGAAGTAGGTCTTATTTTCGGAGGATGTCTTATTTTCGGGGAAACACGGGTAGTAGGTGTTCATAAGAATATTATATAGAGAGTTGTGCTTTTAGAGGTTAGTTTTTAGAGCATTAACTGTAAATGATATATAACACAGAGGTACTTTTTAAAAAAATATAATTTCTAACTAAACAGTCTAGATAGAGATAGTCTACAATTTTGGTGGCACAGTAAGAACGTATTTTTATAATGACAGTTGATTTCCTCACCAAATTGATTCCCCTTAAGTCACTGCCTTTTGGGAGATTTTGCTAGCTCTGCCTTTGGAGTGTGAACTTTAGTAATAAAATAATATTCCCTGGATTGGAAGATCATGAAAGATAGAGGAGGTGGGGGATAGGGATGGGGTGCAGGTCTTACCTCAATATCTTCAGGGATGTGACTCTGGCTTTGTGCCCATAGAAGATGAACCTTTATGTTCCCTAAACTTAGAGGTTTAATTTTCTTTCAAGAAATACAGTTCAACTATTTTTACTTTCTTTTTAAAAATTGAGACATACTCTATAGATATAAAAGGCTAAATGACCGACCATACATACGTCCAACTGACTGACCAGCTGGTACATAATGACATACACTGGTAATTTAAAAATAAACATGCCCTGACCTGTTTGGCTCAGTGGTAGAGCATCGGCCTGCAGACTGAAGGGTCCCAGGTTCAATTCCGGTCAAGGGCATGTACATTGGTTGCGGGCACATCCCCGGTGGAGGGTGTGCAGGTGGCAGCTGATCGACGTTTCTCTCTCATCGATGTTTCTAGCTCTCTCTCCCTCTCCCTTCCTCTCTGTAAAAAAGTCAATAAAATATATATTTAAAAAAGAAAAATAAACGTTGACTCACGTATGCGCAATACATATAAAGTTTTGCTGGAGCCAATTGCATGCATGTTTTAATTTTATAATACTATATCGTATATACTATTTTGACGTAATTTTTTGTAGTAACGTAATTACCGCACGAATCTTTCTTCTAATTTCCCTTTCAGTGTGCACAGAGCTGTGCACCGATTCACTAGTTGATATATAACATTTTTGCTTTCTTTTTTAAAATTTATTTATTTATTTATTTTTTTAATTGATTTTTTACAGAGAGGAAGAGAGAGGGACAGAGAGTCAGAAACATTGATGAGAGAGAGTCATCAATCAGCTGCCTCCTGCACACCCCGCACTGGGGATGTGCCCTTAACCAAGGTACATGCCCTTGACTGGAATTGAACCCGGGACCTTTCAGTCTGCAGGCCGACGCTCTATCCACTAAGCCAAACTGGTCTTGGCTGCTTTCTTAATTTGTAAGAATTAGAATCACTTCCATTCACTTGTTGAAAAGAAACAGTATAGACAAAAACAGTTGCTATATAGAATAAAATACTTCACTATTAATTTATGCAGTAGCTTATCTGATATCTCCCATAGAGTTTTCTAATTAAGTCTTTTAAAATACATATTGTGACTTTTTAAACAAAATTAATTTTTACTTTTTCTTTTTTGAAATATATTTTTATTGATTTCAGAGAGGAAGAGAGAGGTAGAAACGTTTTATCAGTGATGAGAATCATTGATCTGCTGCCTCCTGCACACCCGCTACTGGGGATGGAGCCTGCAACCAGGGCATATGCCTTGACTGGAAATCAGTCGGTGATCTCTTCTTGGTTCATAGGTCATTGCTCAACCACTGAGCCACACCATCTGGGCTCTTTTTCTTATTACAAGAGGAATTCATGTTTATTGTAAAAGTTTTAGAAAATACAGTTAGCCCTAAAATTAAAATTATTACTAACCCAATTCTAAGTACTTATATTTAAGTGTATATACTTCTAGTTAATAGACTTAAAAAAATGGGTTTGTTTAACACTGCACCTCATGATAAAATCCTTCAAGGAAATGTGCTTTTATGATAGCATTTGGATATGCGGAAGAAGGAGAAACCCTCTAACTTTAATGTGAACGTTGATGTCAGTGTTTCGTGATGAGTGCTATCTGCTAAAGATATTTTCTACTTAAAAATGTTCATTTCTGATTGTCTCCAACTAAACATAAACCTACAGAAATGTTTTTCTTTGGGCAGTGGTAGTCCTGTGTGGGTAGGAGACAGATGTGTCCTTGCAGAGAGGCTTGGCTAGTTTGGAGTCAAAAGGAAAAAAACAAACGAACCCAAATCTGGCCCTCCTATTCGTAGCCTATAGCTCCGGCCAAGCCGCTTGACTTCTTTTAACCGGAAATGTGGCCCCTGCGCCAGCAGTGCTGACATTACTGGGACGCTCATTAAAAATGCAGGCACTGCCGAAACCGGTTTGGCTCAGTGCTAGAGCGTCGGCCTGTGGACTGAAAGGTCCAGGGTTCGATTCCGGTCAAGGGCATGTACATTGGTTGTGGGCACATCCCCAGTGGGGGGTGTGCAAGAGGCAGCTGGTCAATGTTTCTCTCTCATTGACGTTTCTAGCTCTCTATCTCTCTCTCTCTCCCTTCCTCTCTGTAAGATATCAATAAAATATATATATTTTAAAAAATGCAGGCACCGTGATGTCTCAGTGAATCGGAAGTGGCTGTGTTGAGGCCTGGCATTCCGAGTCTTTTTTTTTTTTTTTTAAAGAGGGTTGTACTTTTTTTTTTTTTTTTTAATAAATATATTTTATTGACTTTTTACAGAGAGGAATAGAAAGTTAGAAACGTCGATGAGAGAGGAACATCGATCAGCTGCCTCCTGCACACCCCCCTCCAGGGATGTGCCCATAACCCAGGTACATGCCCTTGACCGGAATCGAACCTGGGTCCCTTGAGTCTGCAGGCTGACGCTCTATCCACTGAGCCAAACCGGTTCCGGCCATTCTGAGCCTTAACGGGTATTCTGGGTGGTTCTGCCGCACAGCCGGCTTGGAGAACCGTGGCCTGTGCTCCCCAGCGGTCTGTGGCGGTGGGTCGGTCTGTGGCGGTGGGTCGGGCTGTGGCAGTGGGTCGGGCTGCCCCTCCACTCGGACAGCTTCCTGCTCATGCTTGCCTTGGCTTCCCGGAGTTGGCTGCCCCTTTGTGAGACCCCCCCGGGTTATGGTTGGACTCTGGGCCGCCCCCGGGGTGAGTGTCCCCTCACTTGTTTAGGCTCCCATACCCTGCGGTGGGCCGTAGTGGCCCCCCATCAGTCTGTCTTGCTCACATTCTCCCTCCCCTACCCCCACTCCCCCATTTAGAGCAGTTGTTGAGGGGACCAGAATAAAATTTTAAATGTATTTTCATATAGTGTACATTTATACAAAATCAAAAACAAGTGGAGTGCCCACTTTTCCGGCACTTGTAACTTATTGCTCATGTTAATGGCTGGGGCACCTCCACATAGATAGCTTCCTTATCTCTGCTTCCCCGGAGCTCGCTGTCAACTAAGGGAGACCATCATGGAAATCATTACAGCAAGATAAAAGTGTCCCTAGGACCTCTAGCTGGTGTTACTGAGTGGTTAGAGCAGCCGTGGGCAAACTACGGCCCGCGGGCCGCATCTGGCCCGTCCGGCTGTTCTATCCGGCCGCAGAGCCGAAAGAGCGGAGGGTTCTCTCGCTCTCCCCTCCGCTCCTTCACCAGCAGCCCAAGATGAGAGTGCCAGCATGGTCAGGTTGCTTTTGTGCCGGCCCTCCGGTCCAGTTTAAGAACCCATGGTGGCCCTCGAGTCAAAAAGTTTGCCCACCCCTGGGTTAGAGCCTCACGCTCTGAAGGGTCTTGGGTTTGATTCCAGGTCAAGGGCATTTACCTGGGTTCAACGGGGGCATGTTCGGGAGGCAGCCAATAGACATGTCTCCCATCAGTGTTTCTCTTCCACTCTCTCTCCAAAAATGAATGGGAAGAATATCCTCAGGTGAGGATTAACAACAACAACAACAACAACAACAGCAATAAAAGTGACCACAGGGGGAGGTCAGGTGAGAAAGGAGCTCCCGGGTCCAGCGGAGGTTTTTCTGGGAAAGGACATCTCTGACAGGGTGGGTGGGTGTAGTTTCTCCAAAGACACTGAGCAGAACCAGCCCGGCCTGTGTCGTTGGCCACGGGAACCTCATGTCCAGATTTCTGTGGCAATCATCTCACTTTGCTCTCGTGGCAGAGAGTCATATTTTAGTGATGCGAGAAGGAAAAATCATATTCCGAGTATGAAATAGCACGCACCGAGTCGACTCGAGGGTCCTGTGCCTTCTTGGATTTCTGAATCGGGAGTCCTTTCTGTGAACCCTGCCTTTGGTTTTCCCTTAGAAGCCGTTCTCTGTTTGCTCACAAGCGTGACAGAGGAGGCTGTGCTTTATTGTTCTGGTGCTGGTTTGGATAAATAGAAAGAAAAAACAAAACAAAAACAACTACAAAGTAATAACGTGGGTTTGTTGTAGAATGGGATAATTAAGAGTCCTGAGTTAAAAAGCAAACCTGTTTCTAAGGTGACTGAGCCCTTCGGATGTTAATTGTTAGGAGGGGAAGACTTTAATTGTTAGGAAGAGAAGACTTTAATTGTTAGGAGGGAAGAAGGGATGCCTCTCTGCGGCAGCAGGTGGAGGCCTGGAGCACGCGCTGCAAGCCCGTCCCTGGAAGTTGTCTAAGTGGGGCGCTCTGGCCCTTTAAAAACCCTGCCTGTCACTTGAGGATTGGGTCACCTTGAAATGTGCTCATCCCTGAGTTAGAGGCATAAAAAGGCGCTTTGAAGTTTCCCCGTTAACTTTGGTGTGTGTGCGCCGTGTGTGTACGGCCGCTCCTCTGCCTGCCTCCGCCGCGACACTCAGCTCCCCGGAAACCAAAGTGGTCGCAAGAGGAGGATAAATGTTTCATCTCAGCTCCGGTTTATTCAGGCTTTTTTTTTTTTTTTTTTTTTTAAGGTGTTGAGGCACTCTGGCTGCAGCTTCTGCCTCTCTTTGTATAGTCAGGCCTTCCTCCCTACCGCAAGGTCTCAGATTGGTAATGACTCCCTGAAAAGGTGTCACTGAGGCGGCGCTGTGCTTCCTTTGGAATGATGTCAGCGAGGCTAATAATGTCAACGCGGTGATGCTTTCAAGTCTGGGAACAGCAGCCCAAGGGGTGATGGACAGAGACTGGACTTGGGGAGGTGAACACGCAGCATCATCCACAGATGATGTCTTATAGAACTGTACCCCTGTATGAGCCAATGTCACACCAGTATATTCAATTAAAAAAAAAAAAGAACAAAGATATTGTTAAAAAAGTAGCTAAATGAACTTCTCTTGTAATCCAGAATCAGATAAGCTTTTCTACTGGACACAGGGTGGAACACGCTCCTTACCCCCGGGCCACAAGGTAGGGGGTAGAGTGTGTGTGTGTGTGTGTTTCCATTAAAATGTCTCGCATGGCATTCAACTAGGTATCTGGCAAGCTTAAGGTCTACAGACTCTTTAATGTAGAGATCCCTGGGTAAACATCACTTATGAATATTTCAAACCCTATTTCCTGGAAAAATAATGGTGTCCACATTTGTAGTTACATTTTCCTTTTAATATCACACTTTCATAGCAGGTAGACATCTTAGCTGTCAGTCCAACACCTTTCTGTTGCAGACGAGTGAACTGAGGCACAGGAAAACGAGGCCTGCGGTCAGGTGGCTGGTTAGAGGCAGTCCTGGAATTGAAATTCAGGCTCTCTGTGTGCCCCGGGTGAGCCGTGTGTCCCAGGGGGCCGTGTGCCCCGAGTGAGCCGTGTGTCCCCGGGGAAGCAGTGGGACCCGGGGGTAGGGGCGGTGTGAACCAGAGGAGGAGCGGACTCTATTCATGTGGTCCTGAGATAGTCACCATAAAACAAGCAGACTGTCAAATGACTGCGGGGAAGGGAAGGAGACCTGGGGGGAGATAAGAGAACAACTGAAGGACTGGTATGCATGAATATAAGTACAACCAATGAACACAGAACTCTGGGGAGGGATGGGAGGGGGGGGGGCAATGGTAAGCTATGTACACATATAATACCTTAATAAAAAATAAAAAAAAAGAAATTTAGGCTCTCTCTCAGTGCAGGTTTATTCCCATACTTTTCATTACTTCTCCGGCCATTTGCTTTGTAGAAACTCAACCAGTCTGTGACCCTGAACCAGAACAACTTAAGATGCCTGTTGCGAATGCGCATTCCTGAGCCTCACCATGGTTTTTGCTGTCCATGGTAGGGGCCCGGGAACCTGCATTCTCACAAGCTCCCCAGATGGCCCTCAGGCACACCGCAGATGCAGAGGAACCCTGCAGTGAGCTAGAGTTTCTCAGATTAATTAGAGATCCAGAGAACCTTAAATTACTATATATTACTTCTTGATGAATCCTCTCAGTCAGTTTTACCTTTATGTCAATAGGCTTATTATATTTTTTTAAATGCTTTGGTTGGAAAAGCTTTGACAAGGAAATTGTGGAGATATTAGCCTTTCATTTTTCTGATTAAATTAAGTGAAGAAATGTGTTAAAAATGAGTGTGAGACGTTGGAAAACCCAGGAGGGTAAGGTGGTTAAGCAGGTGCATATGTCTGAAAGGTGTATTATGTCTGAAAATGAGCATATTTTATTCAAGCGATGCCAGTGGCGGGTGGAAAAGCATAACCGGCGTTCTTCACGATGAGTTTGGAAACTGACAGGATAGTGTCTTCTCCATGGTCCCAGAGACCAGAGGGAACAGACCATAAAGATCTCCCATTACCTGAAGATCTGAGATTATCTACCGGAAAATTCAGTTAATTTCTAAATGTTCAGAAAGAGGAACATTCATGTTTCCTTGGAGATGATTAAGTTTGTAATGTGGAGGAAGGTAGGTTTTGGTGGTGCTCATTATACTAGTACTAGAGGCCCTGTGCACGAAATTCGTGCACTCAGGGGGATCCCTCAGCCCGGTCTGTACCCTCTTGCAGTCCCGGAGCCTTGGGGATGTCTGACTGCTGCAGAGGCAGGAGTGGCTGTGAGCCTGGCCTCCCCCTGTGGAAGCCCACTGACCCCCAGGGGGCAGCTCCTGCATTGCGCATCTGCCCTCTGGTGGTCAGTGTGCGTCATAGCGGCCAGTCGTTCTGCTGTTTGGCTGATTTGCATATTAGCCTTTTGTTATAGAGGATTTGCAGCTGTGAAGGAGTTCAAGCTCTGGATAGCAGATCTTTCTCTAGTCTCTTACAGAAAGTTCAATCTTCTTTGGCTTTCAAGGCTGTAAGCTCCAGTGCTTAATTCACATCCTGCCCCTTTCTCTGGTGATTGAACATGATTGAATGCATTATTATATACTAGAGGCCTGTTGCATGACATTCGTGCAAGAATAGGCCTTCCTTCCCCTGGCTTCACTCCCAGCCGCCTGGGAGCCGGCACGTCTTTGCTTCTGTCCAGAGCACCACTCCTGTAGCTCCCTCTGCTGCGCCTCCTCCCTGTCATAGTGAGTGTCCCACCCCACTGGTCGCTCCACGCCTGCATATGCAAATTAACCACCATCTTTGTTGGATTAATTTGCATACTCATTCTGATAGGCTGTGGGCATAGCAGAGGTACAGTCAATTTACATGTTTGTCTGTTATTAGGTAAGATTTTTCTCTCTAGGCATTTTAATAGTGCATGATTAAAAAAAAATATATTTCATTGATTTTTTACAGAGAGGAAGGTACAGGGATAGAGAGTTGGAAACATCTATTAGAGGGAATCATCAATCAGCTGCCTCTTGCACACCCCCTACTGGGGATGTGCCCGCAACCAAGGTACATGCCCTTGACCAAAATCGAACCTGGGACCTTTCAATCTGCAGGCTGACGCTCTACCACTGAGCCAAACTGGTTTCGGCAGTCCTAATGTTTCTTACACTAAAAGAAAAAATATCTTGTAGATCCACCTCTTCCTCTTTCCTTCTATTCCTGTCCTTGCCTCGGTCCTTCCCACAACCTGAATCATGATGGTGCCTCTTACGGAGCTCATCTCTCTGCCTCCGGGCTTTCTCACCTGCCTCAGAAAAATCCACATTTGGTTAACTTTTTTCTTGTGGTTTGTTCAAGTAGTACACATTGTATTTATCGTTTTCAGGTTTGCTATTTTGACTGTTTGGTTGCTTCAGAATGTATTTCCATTTCATGAAAACTATATATGATCTGAATCAGATTAATGCCATCTCTGTCTTCAGTGGAAAAGTAACGATGGACTTGGCGGGGACGGTCAGATAGTGCTGCGAGGAAGTGATGAGCAGGCTTGTCAGGTAAAAGTCTCACAAGGCTGGGGATAGAGACGTCCGTTAAATCCTTGTCAAATGGATAAATTAAGCAAATACGTGTTTCGCTTATAAGCATTCTGGAAATAACTTAGGTTTGGAATCATAGAGACCTGTTTGAATCTTAACTCTGACATCAATCATGTGACCTTGGACACATAATTTGATCTCTTTGAGCTTTAGTTTTCTCATCTGTAAAAGGACCGAAAGCCCCCCGTGGTAGAGTTAGTGTGAATACTCAGGGAGGATATAGCTGAATCACCCTAGACCAGGGGTGGACAAACTTTTTGACTGGAGGGCCACAACGGGTTCTTAAACTGGACCGGAGGGCCGGAACAAAAGCAACCTGACCATGCTGGCGCTCTCGTCTTGGGCTGCTGGTGAAGGAGCGGAGGGGAGAGCAAGAGAACCCTCTGCTCTTTCGGCTCCGCGGGCCGGATAGAACAGCCAAATGGGGCCCGCGGGCTGTAGTTTGCCCACGGCTGCCCTAGACAGATGAATGGTAGTCACTATTCCAGTTCCGTCCCTAATATTGCCTTCATCATTTCATCTCCTCTGGGAAGGAAGGCTTCCTTTACCTGCTCTGTGGGACTGGTTCCCCTGGCTCCCTGGAGCAGATGGTGGGGAAGCCTGTGTTTCTCTTCTGCTCCACCAGGGGGAGTCCTTCCAGACCAGCTTGGCCAGGAGTTGTTACCATAAAGCTAATTCAGGCTGACTTCAGAGTTGGCACATCTGATGGCTTTTTTTTTTTTTTTTAAAGTAGGATGGTGGTGCTCTAACGTTTTTGATGGCTTGTCACAGGTGTCTGAAAACACAAGGAAAGCCGGTCCCCTTGTCAAAACCCGTGCCATAAGAGAACTTCTTCCTGCCTAGAAGTTGCAGGTGCGGTGGGAGGCGGTGCTGTGAGTCGGCACCCAGCAGGTGGCGATTTCCACTCAGGTTCAGCTTTGAACAGATCTTCTCAGACAGTGTTGGCAGTCACTGTGCTCCACCACGTAACGGGGGTTGGTTTGTTTGTTTGTTTTGGGGAGGTAATATCAACTCCAGGCCTGCCTGCTTACAGTCAGGGTATTCTAGCACATGCTAGATGCCTGCTGTCTGAGGGGCACACCTACATGCCACGCTCCTTCTGCGTGTGTTTAAAAATATAAAGGCAGTACTGGAGAGCACGAGACCGTGGTAAGCTGGCATTGGAAAGCATCTGGTATTTTCTGCAAATCAAAGTCATGAGAAGGTGACATAAAACATGGATAATACACATGCCAGCTACACAATGCATGCTTCTTTTTAATGCTTTCCTTTACTTTCAAAAGCTTAGTTCGTTTTGGTTTCAAGCCAGAATCGCATGTTCACGATCGAGAATTTGGTTATTTAGGCCTAGACCGCCCAGGTTAAAATTTTCTGCAAGTTAATATATATGTTGGGATGCTTACCCATTTAATTAAATATAGCTTCTTTTTTTATGAAAGGAAATGGGACTTTGAATTCTGAATCTGTGGGATTCGAATCCCGGTTCTTCTACCTATTGTCTTTGGAGTTTTCACACTTGAAAAAAAAATGGGGTTAATAAAAGCTCAGTCACAGAGTAATTGTGACGATTAAAAGAGATACAGCGAGTTGCCGAAACCGGTTTGGCTCAGTGGTAGAGCGTCGGTCTGCGGACTGAAAGGTCCTGGGTTCGATTCCGGTCAAGGGTATGTACAATGGCTGCGGGCACATCCCCGGTAGGGGGAGTGCAAGAGGCAGCGCTGGTTGATGTTTCTCTCTCATTGACGTTTCTAGCTCTCTATCTCTCTCCCTTCCTCTTTGTAAAATATCAATAAAATATATTAAAAAAGAAAAAAAGAGATACAGCAAGTAGAGCAACTGGCATGGTGCCTGGAAGGCGGTGAGCCGCAATAAGAATTCCTTACCCTCCCCTTTCACAAAATATAGGAATGTGGGGAAGTTCTAAACTGAAAACTAAAGAATAACTGGTTGTGAACAAGGGTGTTTGCTGAGTGGAATCTATTTATATAATCTATTTATATAAAAGGTTAATGTGCAGAGTGTCCCCACTGGAGTTTGACAGGGAGACCGAGAGTTCTATCACTCGCTATGACGTGCACTGACCACCAGGGGGTGGTGCGGAGTGAAGGGAGGCTCCAGTCGGCAGCCAGAAGGCCCCATCAGCCCTGATCGCCAGCAGGCCAGAGATCCTACCTGTGCGTGAATTTCATGCACTGGGCCTCTAGTATAACGTAAAATTGTGAGAAGAAGTTCAAAGAGTCTAGGGCAGTTGGACCCGCAGTGCATGCTGGAATGCAGTGGTGGTTGAAACTAGATAGGTACTGAGTACCTTTCTAATGACTTGCTTTCCTTCATATGGGGATATGTTAAAGGTATTTATCATTGGGGGACCCCCCCGCCATGGGAATTTATCTATCCCAAGTTCTTTTATTTTTCTAACTTATTTTTGTGATCAGCATCTGTGAAATTGATAAAGAACAAGATGCTTATTCCATAGTCTTGTTCTTTATCAATTTCTTATAAATTTATCATTTGATAAGAGTTATTGGTGCTATCCTATGACTATTGTAGATATATGAGCCCAGACACATGCTCATATGCTATTGCTTGAGAACTAGCAATATATATATATATATATATATATATATATATATATATATATAGTAAAACTATGGCATTGGTTTCAAAATTTAAATATACAAATTTTATTTTTTATTTTTTTAAAATATATTTTTTTGATATTTTACAGAGAGGAAGGGAGAGAGAGAGATAGAAACGTCAATGAGAAACATCGATCAGCTGCCTCTTGCACACCCCCTACCGGGGATGTGCCCTCAGCCTATGTACATGCCTCTGACTGGAATCGAACCCGAGACCTTTCAGTCCGCAGACCAACGCTCTACCACTGAGCCAAACCAGTTTCGGCTAAATATACACATTTTAATCGCAAATCTGAAGTGAGTCTCCATAGGTCATTTACAAAGTATTTGCCCCAAAGGTTAGGTGTCAGAAATAATATGAACTCACAAACTTCCGGAAACAAGTTGCTAACACCCCTCATAAAATATGTCCTTCGTTATTTACTATATCTCACTTCAGAGGTCAAACATAAAAGTAAATGTTCCTGGGAGAGGTCATATATTACCTTAACTCCGTGGGTGTAGTACAAATGACTGGGGATAGATTTTTCCTGGAATGAGAGGTAAGTGGGATAGTGTGTGTGCGCGCTCAGAGTACATTGAGTACAGGAGCGGTAATGGGGAAACAGGTTTCAGGAGAAACAGGTACAGATTCTATAGAACCAGCAAGTTCCATGAACATGCTTCTTCTTCTTTCCCCCAGAGCTGAGCATAATTAAACTTAAACAAAATAATAATAATTATTATTATTTTTAGTTTTATTCTGTAATATTTCAATTATGTGTATGATATTTTGACAGGACTAATTGCGTGCAGGTCTGTTTTCTTAGGTGAGTATCCTTGCAGACTCTAATTTGTGTGACTAGCACAACTTCCGGCATGGGTAACAGCTTTATGAATACTATTTTCTATGGGCTTATCATGTGAAATCAATAAATAGCAGGGCATTTTGGGACATTCTCATATTTTAATTTAGGAAAGTCTGTCATCGGGTGCCTCGTTGAGGGGAAAGACTGAAATAGGTTTTCTCTGAAGCTCCTGGAATAATTGATCAAATCGTCTCCAAGGGCTGAGTTGGATCTTTACCGAGCAGGGTGCCAAAGTTTCCCAGCTTCTTGATGAATTTCTTCAAGGTCTAATGATTCTTTCTGAACTCTGGGCACATGTAGGGGCTTGGAGAGACGGATCGGAAATTTTCCCAGAAATCCAAATTTGGTTTAAGTCTAATGGTGTATTTTCAAGAGAACGAATAGTAGTAAAATTGAGATATCGATAATACTAGGTCTTGTGAGATGGGAATTTTTTTTTTTCGAGATGGGAATTTTTGTCTTTTAGCAAATTTATTTAAGATGTTACTTTGAAAAACATGAAAGAACTAATTTTTAAATGACAGTTTTCAAAGTATTGTCAGGTCAGTTCAAGAGTTAATTTACAATATTGTTTGGTGCATGTGTGTGTGTGTGTGTGTGTGTGTGTGTGTGTATGTTTTCCAAATTTGACAAGCATTTATGGACTTATATAGACCCTTAACTTACTTTGCCTGGTGAAGTAACAGGTATACATAGAGGCTGAAGAACCAACATTTGACTTAGACTGGAAGAATTTAACTCATTTCATAAAAGTGAAGGATTGGCCAGTATAGAACAATCTGTAAAGGACATTTTGTTTATACCCCCTGGAGATACTTGCTTCTCTATGTACAAATCAAAACCCCTGGGATACACTGAGATTTTAGTCACACTGGAAGTCCCTATGTGGAGTCCAGAATGTAAGTCCTGATGGCCTGTGGGAAAGGAGAAGCCGCCTCTTTTAGGAAGAGAATGGTGTATTTCTTTTAAAATATATATATATATATATATATATATATATATATATATATATATATATTTTATTGAATTTTCACAGAGAGGAAGGGAGCGGGATAGATAGCTAGAAACATCGATGAGAGAGAAACATCGATGAGAGAGAAACATTGATCAGCTGCCTCTTGCACACCCCCCACTGGGGATGTGCCCGCAACCAATGTACATGCCCTTGACCCGAATTGAACCCGGGACCTTTGAGTCCGCAGGCCGACGCTCTATCCACTGAGCCAAACCGGTTTCGGCGAGAATGGTATATTTCTAATGAGATTTATGAAATAGAGGGGAAGTGAAATAGCTGAGTGGAACTTGGGGAACTCCTGGGAGGTCCTCTGACCCTATGTTGGATGTATGCCTGGAGGCACGTCTCTTGGGAGAACCGTGAGGGGGATAAAATAATCCACAAATACGAAGCAGTGTATAAACACTGAGGTGAAGTGGGTTCTTCAGTGTCAGTCTTGGGTTCAGACTCTCACTTTTAACTAATCTTTGGAGATCTCTTTAAGAATACAAAAAAAGTAGAGTACACTTCCTGGCTTTTATTGTGCTGTGTAAGGCCTGCTGGTATTCATCCTGCTTAATTAGCAAATGCTACTCTCCTCTCTTTTCAAATGTTACTTTAATTTTTATTGAATGCACACTATACTCTTTAAAAAGGCATGTCCGTAAGAGTTAATGCAGCAGCCGGGACTGGTTTGGCTCAGTGGATAGAGGGTCGGCCTGTGGACTGAAAGGTCCCGGGTTCGATTCCGGTCAAGGGCATGTACCTTGGTTGCAGGCACATCCCCAGTAGGGGGTGTGCAAGAGGCAGCTTATGGATGATTCTCTCTCATCGATGTTTCTAACTCTCTACCCTTCTCTCTTCCTCTCTGTGAAAAATCAATAAAATGCCCGAACCGGTTTGGCTCAGTGGTAGAGCGTCGGCCTGCGGACTGAAAGGTCTCGGGTTCGATTCCAGTCAAGGGCATGTACCTTGGTTGCGGTCGCATCCCTGATAGGGGGTGTGCAGGAGGCAGCTGGTCGGTGTTTCTCTCTCATCGACGTTTCTAGCTCTCTATCTCTCTCCCTTCCTCTCTGTAAAATGTCAATAAAATATATATATTTAAAAAATCAATAAAATATATATATTTTTTAAAAAAGAGTTAATATAGCAAACTCCTGTCCCACCCTTCTACATCCCCACTTCCTGCTCCCCGAAGGAGCCTTTTCTTCTAGCGTTTCCCTCCACATTTCAAAATAACATGCTTGTGCTGGGAGCCTTACTTTTTCAGCTTTAAATGTTATGCATTGACGTTCTGCTGTGCGAGATGAAGACTTAGCTCCCGTGCCCTGTCCCTCCCCCTTCCCCTCCTAGGGCCCCTCTCCCACCCTCTCATTATGGCAGCGACACGTTAGTGAGATACATTTTCAGCGTTTCTATTATTAAGACTGTGTCAATATTCATTTATCGGCCATATGGTACACTGTGATTACATTTTATTTTTTTTGAATAAATTTTTATTTTCTCTGGAATTGTCTCATTTGTTCCGTTTTCAATGTGGTTATTACTAATTCAACCCCACGCCAGCTGTCAGCAGTGAAACGGCTTTTTGGGTACATTCAGGGAGATGACGTCATCCGTTAGGTTTGTATTTTTCTAGGGGACATCACCCCTAGTGTCCTCAGCTCTCCTGTTGGAATCCAGCGTCTCCCGGAGCCTGCTGCACCCCTGGTGGACTGGGCTCTCCGAGACCCCGCCTTCACCCAAGGCTTTCTTTTCACACTACTATTATGGCCCTGTCTTCCGGATTCCGTGTCTTCCTCTTTCTCGGTTTTCTTCCTGATTTGGTGGAGTGCGATCATCAGTGACTTACTGAAAATAAGGCTTTGAATGTCAAAACATGCTTTTACTTTTCAGTCATATTTAATCGAGATTTCAGCTGTGAACAGAATCTTGTATTTGTAATTCTGTTTCCTCGGGAATTTCACGGCATTCTTCCACCGTGTTGGACTTCTATCCAGTGTTCCTCTTGACTAATTTGATGCTCTTCTTACCCCCATTTTGTAATGTGACCTTTCTTTTTCCTCAAATTATTTCTTTGATTTTTTTCCCCTTTCCTTTTCTTAATCTTGTCCTGGAATTCCTACTTCTTGTATGTTGGACTTTTTCAATTGATCCTTTGATTTTATCTTTTTTTTTTTTTTCCCCTCTCTCCTGTTTACTGTCTCATTTTTTTCCCCTCTTGGGAAGATGGGGGAATAGAATTCCCTCAACATCAGCTTCCAAGTCTTCCATTGGACTTCTCATTTCTATCACATTTTTAATTAAAAAAATATATATTTTATTGATATTTTACAGAGAGGAAGGGAGAGAGATAGAGAGCTAGAAACATCGACCAGCTGCCTCCTGCACACCCCCTACTGGGGATGTGCCCGCAACCAATGTACATGCCCCTGACTGGAATCGAACCCGGGACCTTTCAGTCCACAGACCAATGCTCTACCTCTGAGCCAAACCGGTTTCGGCACATCTTTAATTTCTAAGAGCTCTTTAATAGTTTTTTTTTTTTTCTTAATAATGTCCACCTACGAAATGTCCAGACCTGTAGAGAATTTTTATAATAGTTTGATTGAGCTAAACTGACAACATATGCCTAGGAGCAGTATCTGCAATGCTCAGGAGAATTAAGTGTTTTGCAGCGTCTTGTATGCATTTGAAATGAGAAGAAAAAGTAAGGAAGATTACATGGAGGTGCGGGAGAGAAGGTGGGAATTAGATTACGGGATAGTTACCAAGTAAGATTACGTTCTCTCTTCCGGATGGTTGTCTGAAGGATGTGTTTACTTAGATGCACAGAAACAGTGGGTAGGGCTTACTTAAGGCAAAGATTAGCCTTTTACTAAAGAAATTATATGCCCGGGGCGGGACTACCACCTTGAGCTGCCCAGTTAGGAATTTATGATCAGATCTCCGGTGAGGTGACCTTCCGTAGAACCCCCTTTTTCTTTCTGTCCCCAATAGCTTTCTCCTCTTGTTTTATGGATGAGGATATTGTTTATAGTCATTCTCAAGTTTTCTTCTGCTTCCTACAGTGTTCTGTTGCCTCTTCGTGCCCTCCACTCTTTCCTGCCCAGATATTGTTACTCTGTTAGAAGCTTTCCTTTTATATCAGGTAATCCTTTGTTGCCCTTCGTATTTAAGAATGAGGCATTTGGCCGAAACTGGTTTGGCTCAGTGGATAGAGCAGGGGCGGGCAAACTTTTTGACTCGAGGGCCACAATGGGTTCTTAAACTGGACCGGAGGCCGGAACAAAAGCAACCTGACCATGCTGGCACTCTCGTCTTGGGCTGCTGGTGAAGGAGCGGAGGGGAGAGTAAGAGAACCCTCTGCTCTTTCGGCTCCGAGGGCCAGGTAGAACAGCCTAACGGGCCGGATTCGGCCCGTGGGCTGTAGTTTGCCCACTGCTGGGATAGAGTGTCCTGTGGACTGAAAGGTCCCAGGTTCAATTCCGGTCAAGGGGATGTACCTTGGTTGCGGGCACATCCCCAGTAAGGGGTGTGCAAGAAGGCAGCTGATCAATGATTCTCTCTCATCGATATTTCTTTTTTAAAAAATATATATATTTTATTGATTTTTTACAGAGAGGAAGAGAGAGGGATAGAGAGTTAGAAACATCAATGAGAATCAGCTGCCTCTTGCACACCCCCTACTGGGGATGTGCCCACAACCAAGGTACATGCCCTTGACCAGAATCGAACCTGGGACCTTTCAGTCTGCAGGCTGATGCTCTATCCACTGAGCCAAATCGGTTTTGGCTCATCGATATTTCTAACTCTGTCCCTCTCTCTTCCTCTCTGTAAAAAATCAATAAAATATATTAAAAAAATTATCACATTGGGTAGGAGAGTTAAATGTTTACATTAGTCATATATATACGACTAATGTAAACATATATATATGACTAATGTAAACATATATATAAGACAAATTAACTATATATATAGTTAATTTGTCTTTTTTAAAAAAATTTATTAAGGTATTATATGTGTACATAGCTTACCATTGCCCCCCCCCCACCTCCCATTCATGCCTTCCCTCCTCAGAGTTCTGTGTTCATTGGTTGTACTTATATGTTAATTTGTCTTAAATCCTTTGTTGACTTTGCCCTCCAAATGGCTTTTTTTTAAATATATATTTTATTGATTTTTTAAAGAGAGGAAGAGAGAGGAATAGAGAGTTAGAAACATCGATGAGAGAGAATCATCGATCAGCTGCCTCTTGCACATCCCCCAATGGGGATGTGCCCGCAACCAAGGTACGTGCCCTCGACCGGAATCGAACCCGGGACCTTTCAGTCTGCAGGCTGAAGCTCCATCCACTGAGCCAAACCGGTTTCAGCTCCAAATGGCTTTTGAGGTTTTCTTGGATAATGCTATTCTGACCAATTTATTTACAATAAATATTTTTTTAAAAAGATATTAATTTTAGAGAGGGAGGGGGAGAGAGAGAAACATCAAAGTGAGAGTGCAACATCTATTGGCTTTCTCTGGCATGCCCACCACTGGGGACCGAGCTGCAACCCAGGCATGTGCCCTGACTGGGAAGGGAATCTAATGGTGGCCTCTTGGTGCATGGTACAGTGCCCAACCAACTGAGTCACACAACCCAGGGCAAAAGAGTAATGTTAAGCAGATACTGAAATTTAGATTAGCTATTGCTTATACCTAAGAATTTAGATGAGAGAGAGGAAGGGAGAGGGAGAGAGAAAGAGAAACATGGATGAGAGACTGAAACATGGACCAGCTGCCTCCTGCATGCCCCCACTCAGGGATCGAACCCAGAACCCGGGCATGTACCCGACCAGGAACAGAACCGGCAACCTTTTGGTGCACAGACAATGCCTCATCAACTGAGCCACACTGGCCAGGGCATGAAATATTTAAAATTAAAATTATAATTATCGTGACATTTTACTCGTAAATACTTTTAGCATTTATAAGGAATAAAAATATTTCCTTATTAATACCATTATCACATTAACCAAGTTTGAAATAATTCTTTCATATCATCTAATACCAATTCCATATTTCAATTTCTTCATTTGTCTCCAAAATGTATTTTATCACTGGCTTGTTCAAACCAGGTTCCGAATAAGGACTGTGCATTATATTCCATTGTATTTGTTTCCCTCAACCTGAAACAGAATCCCTTTTTTACTGAGTTTGATGCTGTTGGGTTATCTGACCCGTAGATTGCCCCAACTTGGGGATTTATCTGGTTGTTTCCTCGTGATGTCATTGAACTTATTTCTCTTTCTTCTGTATTTCCTTTAATCAGGAAGTTGTATCTTGCCTTAGTCTGTGCTTTCTAGAATCGTTAGTAGGTAAATAGGTGTAGGTATAAATAAAGCGATTTAGTATAAAAAACTGGCTCACGTGATTCTGGAGGCTGAGAAGTCCAAGGCCTGCAGTTGGCTGGCTGGAGACCCAGGAGAGCGGGTGGTGCGAGTCCCAGGCTAAGCGTGAGGGCCTGAGAACCAGAAGAGTCAATGGTGTAAGCTCCCTTTTGAGGGCACGTCTGAAGTCAGGGCTAGACCAGTGTCCCTGCTGGTGCGGCAGACACTGAGAGAGTTCTTTCTTTTTCTTTTTCTATTTTTCTTTTTTTCTTTTTAAAATATATTTTATTGATTTTCCACAGAGAGGAAGGGAGAGAGATAGAGAGCTAGAAATGTCGATGAGAGAGAAACATCAACCAGCTGCCTCCCGCACACCCCCCACTGGGGATGTGCCTGCAACCAATGTACATGCTCCTGATCGGAATCGAACCCCGGATCCTTCAGTCCGCAGACCGACGCTCTATACACTGAGCCAAACCGGTTTCGGCTTTCTTTTTCTTTTTAAATATATTTTATTGATTTTTTACAGAGAGGAAGGGAGGATAAAGAGTTAGAAACATGGATCAGCTGCCTCCTTCACACCCCCTACTGGGGATGTGCCCGCAACCAAGGTACATCCCCTCAACCGGAATCGAACCTGGGACCTTTCAGTCCTCAGCCCGACGCTCTATCCACTGAGCCAAACCGGTTTTGGTGAGAGTCCTTTCTCACTCAGCCTTTTGTTCTTCTATTCTGGCCTTCAAGGCATTGGATGAGGCCCACCCACACTGCAGAGGGCAGTCTGCTTTACTCAGTCTATGAATTTAGGGGTTGATCCCGTCGAAACACCCTCCCAGGATAGACCCAGAAATAACGTATAAAGAAAAATACCCTGTGAGCCAGTCCAGTTGGCACATAAAATCAAAATTGACCATCCCATATCTAAAACTTGATTAGATTCAGGTTAAACTAATCTAATTAGGTCTGGCCAGAGCACCTCAGGAGTGATGCTGTGTAGTTCGTACTGCATCACGTCATGAGGCACACACCGAGTGTCTGCTTGGTGTTGAGTTTGGTCCTAGGTCTAAGAAGGTTGCAGCTGCAGCTGCCGATTGTAAGTTCCCTGTCAACCCTTTGACCTGCAAGTGCTGTGTGAGGCAGTGCTTCTCTACCGTGTGCATATCCAGTGGACCCATGAATTTATCACTCAGTGCCTTTTGCATCCATTGATAGTGCTTGTCTGTATCAATTACTTCACTGAGGATAGGGAAACAATGCAGTTGCTTTAAGTTGTGTCATTAAATCACCCCCCCCCCTTTTAAAAAATATATTTTATTGATTTCTACAGAGAGGAAGAGAGAGGGATAGAGAGTTAGAAACATTGATGAGAGAGAATCATCAATCAGCTGCCTCTTGCACATCCCCTACTGGGGATGTGCCCACAACCAAGGTACATGCCCTTGACCGGAATTGAACCTGGGACCCCTCAGTCCACAGGCCGATGCTCTATCCACTGAGCCATACCGGTTTCGGCCTCCCTTCCCCTTTGATGCCAACACTTCCTCCGATGTCCTTGCTGTTTATGAATCCTCCTTCCTTGTCCCCAGATGGCCCTTAAGTTTTGTCACATAGTAGCTAGATGATGAATCTTGGTTTGATTCTGATATAAAACTGTTATTTCCTACTTGTTTGTGCAATTCTGCTTCTGGAAACAAAAAATGAATAGCTGCTTTTTTTTTCTTATACATATCAGGAAATTGGGATGTAAAACAAGGGATATTTAGAGCATGCATTTTATCTGAAGGGAAAGCCAGGCTTCAGGGTTTTATGGGACTGTCTTTTGAGGCTGTATTAAATTGTCATCTTTAGGCACAGGATTCTTACCATAACAGCTAATTTTTGGGGTATCTACATAGGCTTTTTAAGAAAGTTTGGGTCTTCTTGGAGCCCAAAAGATATCTCTGTAGAGCGATGTTGACACGTGATAAATGTCAAAGAGCATTTTGTGCAGATTGCAGATCACCAACTTTCCTGAGAAATGGAAATTCAGAATCTAATTTTTCATTAAATGTAATTTTTGAGTTCACTGCTGCTGATGGATATTTTCTTCAAAATAATGAAACCTAACCTGAAATAAATAATTTTAGATTTATTGAATATAAAAACGACCAAAGCATTGCTTTCAATCTGCTCTCCTCAAGGAATCTAGAGATTCTCCGACATATTCCATGTTGATCTAACCTATGCATTCAAACACTTCTTATGACCCTACTGAGCGGGGCATGGTGTGGCTGTATCTCTTGCAGTTTGGGGCTCAGGCCAGGGCACAGCTGACTGTTATAGCCGATGGCTAACAGAGAAAGGACAGTGTCGCTTACTTCTATCATCACTCATGTTAACGTAAAAAGCCATGAAACCTGTAAAGAACTTTTGTGAGTTTATTTGAGCCAAACTGTCGACATGCCGGGAAGCAGAACCTCAGTGAACTGAGGTAATACTTCAGTAGGGCATTGACCAACCCCTCCCACATCCTGAAGGAGCGTTATAACCCGTGTGGCTGTGGAGACAAGACATACCAGAAAGGAGAGCCAGGTGGAAGAGGAGTGTAAGCGGAGAACAGACAAGATTGCTGCAGAGGGAACAAGCTGGCTTTGAGCTCGGTGCCGGCCATTACAGTTGAAGTGTCTCAGAGGGTGTAATAAACCCATTCATGACCTGGACTCGGACCGGTGTCCTGAAGAGCGATCTGGTTGGTGATGGGTGTGGGATGGGAAGTGGCGCTGAGGGGCAGCGTGGCTCCGGGGAGAAGACAGAGCAGCGGGGCTCTGAGTGCTCTGGCCGTCGGGTGGTCAGGGTGCTGGTGTCTTGGTGTGTAGAGCATCGCTCTGGACTCTGAGGACCTGGGAGAGTTGGCGAATGTGCCGTGGGGGCCTGGATGTCCTATGATGGGCTCACCCAGGGTCTGTTATTGCATACGGGGCTTTGGGAGGAAGACCAGTTCTAGACGCCATCTGCTGGTGAGGGCCAGGTTTCCAGCCACAGTCTCTGTGTTGTATCTTTCTGGCTTAGGACCTGGGTGAGGCTGGGTTTGCTCACTTATTTAAATTGAATGTCTTCTGAGCCTGGCTGGATCAGGCATGTACTGATATTCAAAGCTCTTTTTTCGTAGCTAAGCTAACCTTTCCCATGGCTACGGTAGAAATACTAGATGCGATCAAGTTGATACTTCACGAGTGTCAGTGTCTGAAGTAAAAAATAAATTTACTGTGCCGAGACTGGTTTGGCTCAGTGGATAGAGCGTCGGCCTGTGGACTGAAAGGTCCCAGGTTCGATCCTTGGTTGCGGGCACATCCCCAATAGGGGGGTGTGCAAGAGGCAGCTGGTCGATGATTCTCTCTCATCGATGTTTCTAACTCTCTATCCCTCTCTCTTCCTCTCTGTAAAAAATCAATAAAATATATTAAATAAATAAATAAATTTACCGTGATGGAGCACAGATGTATTGAGCAGCTGCTTTTGTGCTAGGCACTTGAATGGGAGGGTATGGCTCATCCCTAGGAAGTTGCAAATTAGCATTAAAAATGAACAACACAGAAATAATGGTCAATTAGCAAGAGGTTCTTAGTAATAGAGTCTGGGATGAAAACTGTACACGTGCATATCAGAAAATGACTGGAGACAGCACTAGGGAACAAATCCGGGTGGTACAATCTAGATACAGGCAGTCCTCGTGTTATGTCAGAGATCCGTCCCTACCGCGCGATTTAGTGTGATTTTCACTGTAAGTCGGAACCCACCTACATAAGCACCTATGTCACTCACATGGAGCACATACATGGCAGTAATGAAGTGAAACATTAAAAAAATTTTAAGAGAAAGATAACAATTCCTAACCTTTACTGGTGGTAAATAAATAATAAAAAAAAAAATCACATATATGTACATATGTCGAAATGACGGAACTTTTTTTTTATAATACTGTCAATGGGAGATGGCGACATAACCACAAAACGATGTCAATCGAGTCCAACGTAACCTGAGGACTGCCTGTAATAAAAGCCTAGGCGACCACTACAGTGGAATGACCAGAACGACCGGTCGCTATAATGCACACTGACCACCAGAGGGCAGACGCTCAACACAGCAGCTGCCCCCTGGTGGTCAGCGCACTCTCACAGGGGGAGTGCCCCTCAGCCAGAAGCCAGGCTCACAGCTGCCATGACTGGTAAGGGCAGCAGACGTGGCGAGAGCCTCTCCCCACCTCGGTGGCAGCACTAAGGAGCAGCGAGCCAAATGATAAGGATCAGCGAGCAGGTGGGTGGTAAGGAGCGAGGGGACCCAGACTGCTAGATGGTTCAGGCCGGTCCGAGGGACCTCCTACCCCCCAGTGCACCGTTTCGTGCACCGGGCCTCTAGTTCCATATAAAAACCCTGGAAGAATGAGAAGAGAAACACATGGGAAATTTAATCTTTCTTACTCTTCCAAAGTTTTTTTTGGGGGGGGAAAGTCTCTAATAAAGTATCACAATTTCTTTTTTCCCTCTCCATTAAGGAACAAAGGTAAAACCAAAACACGAACATAAGCCTTCTTTTATACAGTTGTTTGGTGTTAGTACATGTTTTGTATTGTGAAAAAGTTCACGAATAGCCTTAGAAACACAAATGGGAGTGATGGAAAGGCTACAAAGTAGATTTTTGGGGAAAATGATCTCTCTCCACCGAGACTGGGACAGGAAAAATAATAATAATAAAGAATTGTGAGAAGAGTCTTGGAGAATAAATTTATAAATGACAGAGAGCCCGAAAGGCACCAAATGACACACTAAAGAGAAACCGTGGGGTTTTCTTCACTGGAGAGTGCTAAGAAAAGAGTATCACCGCCTTCCAATTACGATTTCATATCTGTTCTCCCCAAAGACGCATGTACTTGAAACCCCTCCTGGCCCCAGAAGAGTGGATTCTATGGTCCTGATGAGATTGTGTGCAATAGAATCACTTCTCCTGGAAAGGAGACGCTAAAGGGTACTCGAGTAAAATATTAAAAATTATGAAGGACATAACAAAGGCCAATCAGTTCTTTCTTTTCCCCAGACCCCATAATATGAGAACAAGGGTTATTTGAGGAAATTAAAGAGCAGCACATTAAGTGCTAATAAAATGAGATAGTCACTTATAATTCATTACCACGGGAGGTCACAGAGGCAAATTCTGTGGCTAGATTAAACGCGGGGCTGGGTAATTTTATGACCACTGGTGATATTTTTAGCAGTCGAGGCTGGTCCTATGAGCGAGGTAATCCTCTTACATTCTCCAAGAGATGGTTTGCAGGGACCTCTGGCAGGTGGGTGTCTGAGCATTGTGAGAGTAGGCCTCACGGGTTCTGACCTTTGGTGGGGAATTGCACTAAAGATTAGTTTTTAAGGTGAATGTCTTCAGGGATCCCCTTCACGCTCAGTCCCCACTTCTCTTGTGGAGATCCAAAGGTCCTCTCTAATCAGAAGCAATCAGAGTACAGAGTTTCATTATCCCAGATGCTGCGTCCTGGAGATCTATTATATAGTAACGTGACTGGAATGAGCCAGGCTGTATTGTATACGGGAAACGTGCTGTGAAGTAGATCTTACATGTTCTGAGTACACACACACCCAAAAAAGGGAGGTGTGTGAGGCGATGGATATGTTAATTATCTTGACTGTGGTGTTTAATTTATGATATCTGTAAAATGTATATCAGCACATTGAGTTGTAGCCCTGGCTGGTATGGCTCAGTTGGTTGGCGTGTTGTCTTATACATTAGAAGGTGGTGCCAAAACCGGTTTGGCTCAGTGGATAGAGCATCAGCCTGCGGACTGAAGGGTCCCGGGTTGGATTCCGATCAAGGGCGTGTACCTTGGTTGCCAGCATATCCCCAGTAGGGGGTGTGCAAGGGGCAGCTGGTCGATGACTCTCGCTCATCGATGATGTTTCTAACTCTATCTCTCTCCCTTCCTCTCTGTAAAAAATCAATAAAATATATTTTTTAACAACAACAAAAAAAAGAAGGTGGTGGGTTTGCTGACCGGTCAGGGCACATACCCTGGTTCCCCAGTACAGCACCCATAGAGGCAGCCAATCGATGTTTCTCTCTCCCTTCTTCTCTCTCTAAAGTCAATAATTTTTTTAAAAATCCACACACAAAAACAAAAGCCAGGAGTGTACCTTAAATATATATAATTTTTATTGGTCAATTATACCTCAGTAAAGCTGGTGGGGGTGGGGGGGGAGATAAACATAAAAAATATAAAGCAACTGGCTAAGACTTCTAGGACAGATCATGCCTGGCTTTGGGAGCCATTTAGCTAATTTATAGAATGCGATCCATCTATTGATTTGCTTGGATTTTAGAAAATCTGTTGGGAGAATGAGCACTCAGAGACAGTAGTGCCATTCAGAACGAAGGGGAGGGCACTGAAGGCAGACTGTAAAAGAGCCCCTGGAAGAAAAAAGAAGCCAGAATAGCTCAACCTCTGTGGCTCAGAGAGGGTCCACGGAGGAGGTGACACTTGGACTGAGACTGTTTTATTGAGATATAATTGACATATAACCCTGTCGTCGTTTTTATGGGAACAACATCGTGAGTTGATAAATGTATTGTTGTGAGATAATTGCTGCAATAAAATTAACCTTCATCACCGTGCAGTTACAATTTTTTTTCCATGTGATGAGAACTTTTAAGTGATTTCAGACATGCGATATAGCACTATTAACTGCAGTCCCCGTACTGTACTGTGTATCCTATGACACTGATTTTGTAGCCACTGTAGAAGTTTGTGCCTTCTGTCCCCACCTTCACCCATTTCACACCCAACCCTCCACCCCTGCCTCGGCCAGCACCAATCTGTTCTATGCATCTCCGAGTTCAGCTTTTTGTTTTTTTAATCCTCACTGGAGGATATTTGTCCATTGATTTTTAGAGAGAGTGGAGGGGAGAGGAAAAGATGGAGAGAAATATCGATGTGAGAGGAAAACATTGATTGGTTGCCTCCTGCAGGTGCCCCGACCAGGGCCTGGGCTGGGGAGGAGCCTGCAACCCGGGTACATGCCCTTATGCAGAATCGAACCCAGGACCTTTCAGTCCACGGGCCTACGCTCTATCCACTGAGCCAAACCGGCTAGGGCTGAGTTCAGCTTTTAAAAAAATATATATTTTATTGATTTTTTTTTACAGAGAGGAAGGGAAAGGGATAGAGAGCTAGAAACATCGATGAGAGAGAAACATCGACCAGCTGCCTCCTGCACACCCCCCACCGGGGATGTGCCCGCAACCAAGGTATATGCCCTTGAACGGAATCGAACCCGGGACCTTTCAGTCCCCAGGCTGACGCTCTATCCACTGAGCCAAGCCAGTTTCGGCTGAGTTCAGCTTTTTAAAATTTTGTTTTTTTAGCTTCCACATCTAAGTGAGATCATATAATATCAAGTCTTTCTCTGAATGAATTATTTCACTTAGGGTAATGCCCTCAAGGTGCGTCTGTAAGTGTTACTAATGTCAACATTTCTTTTCCCATGACTAAATAACATCATAATACTCCATTTCATTCTGTATCCATTCATTTGTCAGTGGGCAATTAGGTTGTTTCCATATCGGGGCTACTGTAAAATAATGCTGCAGTGAAAATGGCGGTGCCAATGTCTTTCTGATGCAGTGATTTTGTTTCCTTTAGAAAAAAATCCAGGTGGAATTGCTGGATTACTGGGTAGTTCTGTGTCTCATTTTTCCGAGTAACCTTCATACTGTTTTTCGTAGTGGCGGCACCAATTTACGTTCCCCCCAACAGTGCACGGGGGTTCTCTTTTCTTTATATCCTCACCAACACTTGTTTGTCATGTGTTTCAACGTGTGAGGGGGCAGCTCACGGCGGTTTTGATTTGCATCTCCCTCATGATTAGCGATGTGTAGCATCTTTTCACGTACCCGTTGGCCATCGGTATGTCTTCTTTGGAAAAATGTCCCTTCAGATCCTTGGACTGAGTCTTAGAGGCTGAGAAAGGGCTCACGGTCCAGGCGAGATAAGGACAGGCATTCTAGGCAGGAGGGACCGGCAGCCTGCACAGGCCCGGAGACGGAACGTGATGGCGTGTGTCCGTGAGCTTCTAGCGCTTTGGAAAGGCTGTGCCACAGAGTTCAGTTGGCAGAGAGGGAGAAGACAGGGCGTGAGGGGCAGGAGGGAGACCAGTTATGAAGATGGGGATTGCCTGAGACCTCTCTCTGACGGCCGTGGCCAGAGTGGTGGGGAGTAGAGAAGAAGTGGGGAGGTGCTTCTAGGATCTATCACAGGAAATAAAGGACAGCCCCTCAAAGTGTGCCCCACTGCCATATTCTTCACTCCCCCCCCCCCTCATTTAAAAATATATATATATTTAATTGATTTTTTACAGAGAGGAAGAGAGAAGGATAGAGAACTAGAAACATTGACGAGAGAGAATCATTGATCAGCTGCCTCCTGCACACCCCCTACTGGGGATGTGCCCGCAACCAAGGTACCTGCCCTTGACCGGAATCGAACCTGGGACCTTTCAGTTTGCAGACCAATGCTCTATCCACTGAGCCAAACTGGTTTCAGCTATTCTTCACTCTTTTGACTACTGTCCATGGCTCCCTGGTGGTGAATATTGCATGCCACTCAGCTGCTTGCTTCACTCATTTTTACTATCTGCCTGAAACATTCTTTTCCATGAACTTGATCACCATTAGTAGTAGTTAAAAAAAAAAAAAAAAAAAAAAAAAGAGCCCCTACCTGTGGTCAGAGAGAAGTTCTTATAGGTCTCAGAAAAATTGGATGAGTCCAGCGCAGCCGTGGGCAAACTATGGCTTGCGGGCTGGATTCGGCTCATTCGACTGTTCTATCCGGCCCACGGAGCGGAAAGAGCAGAGGGTTCTCTTGCTCTCCCCTCCGCTCCTTCACCAGCAGCCCAAGATGAGAGTGCCAGCATGGTCAGGTTGCTTTTGTTTTGGCCCTCTGGTCCAGTTTAAGAACCCATTGTGGCCCTCGAGTCAAAAAGTTTGCCCACCCCTGGTCCAGCGTGTCTATCAGATTTTATTCCCTTGGGTCTACCGAGAACCAAATTTGTTTTGGGGTGGGGATAAAGAGGCCGAATTCACGTGCCTGACCTTAGACTCCGGTTCTCTGTGAAGCTGGTTCAGCAGACAGGCAGGAAAACATACAATGTCTTTGAGGAACAGATCGATTAAAATGTTAAAAATCCGTTAGTTAAATGATTTCGGCTCACACAATCACTTAATTAGGAGAAAAAAGCATCCAGACTATGTTCCTTCTTCAGTGATATTTAAAATAAGAATATCATTACTAATCATTCAAAGGCTAACTTGCAATTTCTACACCATGGAATGGAAATGAGAGAGAGAAATAGAGTCTTTTGTAGACACCGACTCTATTGTAGACACTCTATAGTATCTACAAAAGACTATTGTGGTAGATGCAAATATTTTATTGTTTGTGTTGTTACATAGTCTAGTAGGCAATCAGCGGTTTCCCCCATCACTTTATAAATAATGATTGAATTGTGACACACTTCCTAATGAGCAACCTTTTCTACACTAGTCCTTTAAGGCTCTTCTGAGAAGCTTCTTTAAAAGCATGAGGTTGTTGCCGGAGCTGGTTTGGTTCAGTGGATAGAGCGTTGGCCTGCGGACTGAAAGGTCCCAGGTTTGATTCCGGTCAAGGGCATGTACCTTGGTTGCGGGCACATCTCCAGTAGGGGATGTGCAAGAGGCAGCTGATCAATGATTCTCTCTTATGGATGTTTCTAGCTCTCTATCCCTCTCCCTTCCTCTCTGTAAAAAATCAATAATATATATATATTTTTAAAAAATGAGGTTGGTAGAGGGACATAGAATGAGGCTGGTTATGGAAGGTAATTGGGTGCGGCCACCTGTGGTCCAGAGTGTTGGTGGGTGCAGTGGCACTGCATGTGCACCCGACGCTGTGTTTGGTTTGGACACTCAGAGATGAATAAGGTCACGACTCACAACACAGGAAAATACAAGGGACCATTGTACCCCAACTCCCTTATGCACCAGTGCACGTTCCCCAGGAGACATAGATCCAAATGTTGGCTCTCCTGGGGAGCTGGCGGGGTTTTCCCAGAGAAAACCATGTAGGCTGGGTCTTCAAGTAGAAATCTCTGTCAGTGAGCAGAGAATGGCGGGTGGGATGGCGTCGGAAAGAGCATCTCAAACGCCGGAGCCGTGGAGATGTTTCTCCTGGAATTTTGAGCAGCTTGTTTCTTTCCTTCTCCCGACCTCTGTTCTGTCAATGTTGTAATTTCTAATCCATTCTGAGAAACTCCCCTTTGAGGGAAGAATGGGTTGTCTCATGTCAGCATGTAGTAGATATTAATCTTGTCAGTAAGGGGGTAGTGATTGAGGATTTCTTTAAGGCCCCACATCAATTCTCTTAAGTAGGTTTTAATCATTTGCTCTCCCGGCCTGGGCACTCACACATACGTCTCTGCTGTCAGAAGGGAGGCACGTGGCCCCAGCAGCACAGCGCTTCCCCCCATGGTCAGGCACGTCTGTGCAATGAATCAATACAGCCCCTTCCGGTTCCAAATGTACTTCACTTTCCTCCAAGCATGCCTTATCACGACCCGGCTTCTTCCCACAAGGTTGTTTATTTGTAGTTGTAGGGAAAAAAGAGACATAAGTTCTAAAAGAGCTTTGGTGCCAGATGACAAAGAGATCCTTTCAAGGACCGTGTTAAAAAAAAAATTTAAAAATGGGTGACTGCCGAAACAGGTTGGGCTCAGTGGATAGAGCGTCGGCCTGCGGACGGAAAGGTCCTGCCCCGGTTCGATTCAGGTCAAGGGCATGTACCTCGGTTGCGGGGCACATCCCCAGTAGGGGGTGTGCAAGAGGCAGCTGATCGATGATTCTCTCTCATCCATGGTTCTAACTCTCTATCCCTCTCTCTTCCTCTCTGTAAAAAAATCAATAAAATGTATTTAAAAAAAAAAAACACCACATGACTTCACTCATTTATGGATATTAGAGAACATTATAAACTAATGAACAGAAAGATAGATATAGAGACAGTAAAACAACAAGCAGACTGTCAAATGACAGCGCGGGGGGCGGGGGTAGGGAGATCTGGGGGAGATAAGAGATCAACCCAAGGACTGGTATGCATGCATATAAGTACAACCAATGGACACAAAACTCTGGGGAGGGAGGGCATGGATGGGAGGGGGGGGCAATGGTAAGCTATGTACACATATAATACCTTAATAAATTAAAAAAAAACTCACAAAAATTCTAAAAAAAAAATAAAGTGAGTCTACCACTTTGCAAAAAAAAAAAAAATAAAATAAAAAAAAATGGGTGACTGTATTTAATAACACTTTTTAAGTTTTAAAAGGCCATCTCCGTTCCCCTTTAGACCTCAGCTGGATCTCCAAAATCCAAGTGAACCAGCCGGCGGTGCTGCGGCGCGCCCAGCAGGTGCAGGCCCGCAGGACAGTGAAGAAGGACTGGCAGGTGGGGCCTCCTCCGCGCCCGTTACTTCCCGGCGCCCGCTCTCCCCTCGGGGCCGCGGTATCGAATTTCGCTCAGGCTGCGTCCTAACCTTAAAAGATTGCAGCTGTCCGCGGCTTATTTCAATAATTTATATATGATGATGATGGGTGGGAGAAGGAGAACCCATTTATCCAAACACGTTAAAACCTGTTACCGCTCCTGAGTGGCAAAGCCGCAGATGATGCGGAGGCATCTTTATGCATGAGTGCATCCGGTGGCACCTTTCCTCAGCACATTTATTCAGTTTCTTAGACGTCCCCTTCGCTGGATGTCTTCTCTTTTCATTGTCAAGCCCGTAACATCCAAAACCTGGTGGAGGCCCTCGGGTGACCTCCTTGGACCGTCGTGTGTTCCTGCGTATTCATTTTCATAAACCGCGCTTCAAAATTCAGAAAAGTGACGCGGCGGGGAGCGCTTGTGGTGAGCGTATTCTCCTGTGGACACCAACCAAAGGCGCGCTGTGCCTCGCGGGACTAAACAGGAATCAATGGTCCATTTTTCAAGGGAGGCAAAGTGTTGGGATCGAATACCTTTTGGGTGGCATCTCATATATTGTTTGTCTTTGGAAATATGCTGATTGAGAAGTTAAAAGGACACTAGTCGGAATGAGTTGTGCAATATGAATATTATTTAAAAATGGAATTGGATTCAATTGAAACAAAGAGGTTAGGGAGTCTTTTTTTTTTTTTTTTACTGTTGTGAATCCTCATCCGAGGCTATTTTTTCCATTGATTTTTAGAGAGAGTGAAAGGGAGGTGGAGAGGCAGAGAGAGAGAAATATTGAGGTGAGAGAGACGCATTGATTGGTTGCTTCCTGCACAGGCCCTACTAGGGTCAAGCCTGCAGCCAAGGAATTGAACCCGGGACTCTTTCGTCGGAAGGCTGATGCCCTAACCACTGAGCAACCAGCTAGGGCATGGAGTCTTTTTATATCTCCTCTGAGGTCCCAGGGCTGGAGGTGAAACGTAAGACAGAGAAATGCTCTTGTTCATGCATTCTCCCCTGTGGGGTAGCTGTGAGGGGCTCCTTGTGAATGAGGTGGAGAAGGTAGATGTGGGGAGACTTGATTTATTAGGGATTTCATATTGGAATATCTATGGGAGAGAAAAAGTAAGACTACTCTTTGCGGTGGTGGAGTGCTTCTCCTTTTTCCGCGTCCCGCACGGGAAGGGAGAAGGACAGGTTCCTGAGTGGAGGAGCTGGGGATTGAGAAATAAAAGAAAGAAAGAGACAAGAGGCAGAAATGGATCCAAAAGCTGGGGGCCGGGTGGAAGCTGTCACTCTGATGGAGGGACAGTCACCCCCACCACAGACAACACAGCGCGTTTATTGGTTTCCAGAGGGGGTTTAAGGTCAAAGCAGTTTTGGGTGTGCCCAGGTCCTGTTCACTCCCTCATTCCTGGGAGTTAGCATATAAGACCTGGGTAAGTCAAGCTCCTATTCGTCCCTCATTCCAAGCACATGGATAAAGACCAGAAATCGGTACTGATAACAGTCTCTTGACTTTTTGGGAGGCTGTTTCCGGGGGAACAGCCATGCCAGTCGCCTCGGACTCAGTTGCCATTAATTTAAATCCTTGTGCATTCCCAAGGGGCCCTCTACACCTCTTCCCCCTTTATTTTATTCTATGTAATGCTCAGGTTGCTGGTCACTCTTAGCAATGTTTATATTACAACAGAATTACCGTATTTTTCGCACCATAAGACGCACCCGACCATAAGACGCACCTGGTTTTTAGAGGAGAAAAATAGGAAAAAAAATATTCTGAACCAAATAGTGTAATAAAATATATGAAAAAAGAGGGACAACTAAAAGAAAAAGAGTGACAATTAAAAGAAAAAGAGTGACAATTGAAAGGAAAAGAGGGACAGAGGGAAAACAGTTTTGTTTTTTTTTTAATTGGGAACAGTTTATTGGGAAAATGTAGTGTAGTGTAATGTGTGCGTATGACATTTATCAGAAGCCGATGACTGGAGTGAGGGGCATGCACACTGCTGTGTACTGTAACACCGCCTACTACATGCTATCCTCCAATAGCACACGGCGGTGACACAGTACAGCAGCACCGCGCCTTCCTGCACACATCGGCTTCCGGAAGGAAGGTGAGGGAGGACCCGCTGCCACTCTGCCAGTATCTCAGTGGACTACTGAGAAGCCTGGATACGGGGCGGGGGAGGGATGATGCAGTCCCCAGGGACACGGAAGGTCCCGGGGGACCCGCTGCCGCTCTGCAACTCGGACCATAAGACGCAGGCACTTTTCCTCCCACTATTTGGTGAAGAAAAAGTGCGTCTTATGGTCCGAAAAATACGGTATATGCTTTGAATAGTACAGATGTCAGCTTCTAGCATTCTTGTTTGTCTAGTGATTCTCTGCTAACTGACTGGGCTGGAGATGGATTTTTTTTTTAACGTTATTTTTATTTTTATTGAAACCAGGCTGCTTGGCTCCTGAAAGCTGTTACCTTTATAGATCTGACGACACTTTCAGGCGATGACACATATTCCAACATTCAAAGGCTCTGTTACAAGGCCAAGTATCCGATCCGGGAAGATCTCCTGGAAGCTTTAAATATGCACGACAAAGGTAATGCATGGTGTATAATCTGTGGTTTTTCCCCCCTTTTTACAATACTGACGACTAAATCCAGAGGACGTAGGACAAGATTCAGCTGCTGAAATGACAGCAATGATAAAATCCAAGTGATAGAATTGTGTACACCGACAACTAATTCCATCCTTCTCTGAAAAACAGCAGGGAGAGGATCTGAGTCTTGCGTGTAGGGTCTGTTCTTGCCATCATGGATTCAAGTTGCTGGTAGAGAACTTCTTGATTTTTCTTTTTTCATTTCTTCAGTTTTGGAAATTTTCTATCTAGTGACTCTAAAATACTGATTCTGATTCCCCAGCCACATGTGAGAAAGCCAGTCTCATTACTTAATAATCACATCTCATACATAAAGTATTTTCTGTGAGCAAATGAAATACTTTTGAGACTAAAATGCAAATGGGAAATATTACATGCTTGTATGTTAGGTTCGATCTTTTGAGAAAAGTTATATTCACTCTCTTAGTATACATGAAAGAACTTACAGCAACTTTAAGAAGTTGCTGTAAGTACAAAACTTTAATATTCTGGAAATGGAGGAGAGAGACCTTTGAGAGTCAGTCTCCTTATTTCTAATATTTCTTTTTCTTTTTTAAATATTTTATTGATGTTTTTTTGCAGAGAGGAAGGGAGAAGGACAGAGAGTTTGAAACATCAATCAGCTGCCTCCTGCTCACCTCCCACTGGGGATGTACCCGCAACCAAGGTACATGCCCTTGACTGGAATCGAACCTGGGGCCCTTCAGTCCGCAGGCAGACGCTCTATCCCCTGAGCCAAACCGGTCAGGGCTCTAATGTTTAAAATATATATATATTTATTGACTTCAGAGAGGAAGGGAGAGAGAGAGAGACATAAAACATCAATCATGAGAGAGAATCATTGATCAACTGCATCCTGCATGCCCTACACTGGGGATCAGGCCCACAATCCTGGCGTGTGCACTGACTGGGAATCAAACTGTTGACCTCCTGGTTCATACATCAATGCTCCACCACTGAACCACGCTGGCCGGGCTCTGATATTTCTAAATGAGGAGACCAAGACCTGGACGGCTAACCGCTGTTTCTAGGAGGACGTGCCCTGTTCACTGGACTGGTGTCAGGAGCCAGGTCTTTCCATGAAGGGTGTCTGAAATGAGTGCAACTGGAGATGTAGATAAGTTGTAGACCTAAGAACTGGACAGCTTTTGAAAAATATTTATGACGTTTTTCTTGAGTTGACAATAAAAACAGCACCTACTAGTAACACTTGATGGTGACAGCTTTGGGGCAGAGGGGCTACAAAATGTAACAACTCTGTATGCTTTATGTTATTGTTTTGTTTTACAGTGTCTAATTTAATTTGTATTTTTGTAAGACTTAATTCCTCAAAATGGAGGTTCCAGATTTATATTTTACTAGAGGCCCAGTGCACAAATTTGTGCACAGGTGGGATCCAGCTGGCCATCCTGATGGGGTCCCACCGGATTAGGCCAGCAGGGAGGAGGGGCTGCAGGTTGTTTGCTTGGCTGGCCCCAACCCCGATTGGGATGGGAGGGGCTAATTGGGGCCCAGATCAAGCTGGTTGGCTGCTGCAGTGCATGTCATAGCCACCGGTCATTGTGGTCGTTCCGGTTGTTCTGCTGTTCTGGTCCCTGGGTTTTTATATACATAGAAAATTTCTTATAAAAAAGGGGGTAGTATTAATTAAATGTCATTTTGCCCTATTATCCTGTAAGGTTCGCTTATATTTTTCTTCATCCACTTTCTGACTGCTGGACAAATCTGGATTTTGTTAATTACATGAAATAAGGTATTTTTATTGACCTAAGACCCCATATTTTATTTATTTATTTATTTATTTAAAATATATTTTATTGATTTTCCAGAGGAAGGGAGAGGGATAGAGAGCTAGAAACGTCAACGAGAGAGAAACATGGATCAGCTGCCTCTTGCACACTCCCTACCAGGGATGTGCCAGCAACCAAGGTACATGCCCTTGACGGGAATCGAACCTGGGACCCTTCAGTCCGCAGACCAACATTCTATCCACTGAGCCAGACCGGTTCGGCAACCACCATATTTATTAAAGAATTTTTAAAAAGTCATGTTATGTAACTTCAAAGAACAATGTGTCACAATTGTCTTATTCTACGACTGTGGCAATGAGAAAATGGCCCCTGTTGTCAAGAACTGGAAAGGAATGTGGAAAATAAAAGCCTTTTAATTTTTGCCGCTTTGTTGGGGATTCTTTTTTCCTCTCATTTTGATTTCTGCCGATACTGTGGTATAGGTAAGAGTTAAAAGCGTGTTGAGCTTCACATTGAGAAGGCTTCCGTGGTTTCTTTCTTCACAGGAATCACCACGGCCGCCGTTTGTGTCTACCCTGCCCGCGTGTGCGATGCCGTGAAGGCGCTGCAGGCTGCCGGCTGCCATATTCCCGTGGCATCAGGTAAAACTGGTGTGGCGTTTGTGGATGTCTTTCCACACATTTCCAGCTCCTCGGCTCAGACATCTTGGAGTTATTACATGTAGTTGTACACTATGGTTTTAATCGGTTTTATGTATTTGATCTGTTGTATTTATTCTTTTAGTATTTATTCATTGCCTTCCTAAGTAGCAATTAGCATCGACTAATGACTAATTCCTTTCATCAAAGGGAGTTGTATTAGTTCTCCAACGTATAGAACTGTATCCCAGTCCTTAAGGCAACCTAGTTGTTTTGGAGGAATAATCAAATTAAAAAAAAATCATATTGGCAGATGTGTAGTGTGTTATATAAATGTAAAATGTGATCATAAAGACATGCAGAAGGTAGCTGTACCTCTGATTGGGGACTGGCTTATTCTGCAGAGGTGGGTGACACTTAAAGAGCAAGGGGATGCTTCATAGAGACAAACTGTAACCGCACTGGGTCTGAAAGGGTGAGGGAATCCACAGTGTTGATAACACAGGGAGTGGCGTTTAGACAGAAGAACATATGGGTGAAGTCAGAAGCATGTTCCGAGAACTGCAGGTGGTTTGCAGTTGTTGGATCCTAAGGTGGGACAGAGTGGGGGTGGAGGGGTGGGGAGGTGGGAGTTGAAGCTGGAAATCTTACGGGAGACCATGCCAGGCTGTGCCATTTGGGCTGTGTTCTGGTGATGGGGAAGGTACTGGAAGGTTTTAAGCAGAGGCACAGACCACGATCCGCTTCATGATGTCCTGCATTAGGGCCTGGTAGCGGGCAAATGAGAAGGGGTGAGCCGGATTTAGGGAGACTCTCCCTGTCCCTGTGGGAGATGATGAGAGACACCCCAAAGCCTGGAAGATAAAGAAAAGAGGGCACGCTCAAGAGTTACTGACTTAAGATAGACACTGAGGACTTGGCATAAGGGAAAGAGAAGTCTTTTTAAAAGCTTCAATATAGTGAGTGTAGATGCTCTTCAGACATTTCTGAAGCAACTGCCTCTTCTTACACGTACGTGGATGGATGGATGGATGGATGGATGGATGGATGTAAAATTAAATTTTACTTTTAAAAGATGTTGGAGAGCCTGGCCGCTGTGGCTCAGTGGTTGAGCATTGACCTGTGAATCAGGAGGTCATTGGTTCAGTTCCCAGTTAGGGCTCGATCCCCAGTAGCAGGTGTACAGGAAGCAACTGATTGGTATTTCTCTCTCACTGATGTTTCTGTCTCTTTATCCCTCTTCCTTCCTCTCGCTCTGAAATCAATAAAAACATATATATATATATTTAAAAAAAAGATGCTGTAGGAATATCCTGGTGTTTTTAAAAAAAGTGTCTATAAAGATTGTTAATTTATTTTATTCAAAATACATAAAAAGAAACATTATATACACTATCTATATTATCTGTGAAGGTTCCAAAGTATTTGGCAGCCACACCTTTATTGACGTTCATTTCTCAGTCAGTTCAGCTTTCCCTCTGTACAGCAGAGAAATGTGCTTTCCTCTAGGGGAGCAGCCCCAAGGAATTTAATAACATCAAGGAAACACCAGGGATTATCTGTAGGCATCAGAGTGGAATTAATGATGCAGATGTCAAAATGTTTAATACTTTTTCGAAACTGCCGTTGTATTTTCATTGTCTTTATACTTGGCCCTGCTCTTCCCGGCTCTGTCCCTGCCCCAGTTTGGCGCTTTTTCTTTATTTTCTTTCCTTTATTCCTATGTTCTCAGTTGGTTGTTTTAAGACCGGCACTGGGAGGAACCTACCTTTCAATTTGGTTACGATAGCTGAAAATGTGAAGGGTAAATAAAAAACACATTGAGCGCCAGCTGAGTAGGACGCATACATGTAATTAGTGTCCTGATACCAAGATTGGGATACAGCTCCTATTTTATGAGTGCCAGAGTGATGGTGACATTTTTTAAAAATTGCTATTTGCTCAGGGTACCCTCCTGAGCATCTCTGAAGCAACTTGATTTCAGGATATGATGACAAGAAGATATGATGCTGATGTCTGTCCTAACGCCAGTACAATATGAGAGAACATTCTGTTTCTTCACACCTCACTTAGCAGGATATTCATTAAGTGCTTAGAGTGTCATTAATGCCTTGGCCTTTAAATGCTGATTCATTTTGTCTGAAATTCTTTGTTGACCCAATGACGCTCTTTCCTTTTTTTCTTCTTTCCATTCTCTGCTAGTGGCCACTGGCTTTCCAGCTGGACAGACTCATTTAAAAACGCGATTAGAAGAGATCAGATTGGCCGTGGAAGACGGAGCTGCGGAGATCGACGTGGTCATTAACAGGACCTTGGTGTTGACAGGCCAGTGGGCAGGTAGGTGCATGTCCTAACCTACGAGGGAGACACAGTTCTTCCCTGGTGGGCGAAATGGCAGGGATCTGGTCAGAGGCAGCACGTCTTGGAAATTATTGCTCCACATCACAGGTGATTGGATTGGAGGGTGAATCTAGGACAGTGGTCGGCAAACTGCGGCTCGAGAGCCACATGCGGCTCTTAAGCCCCTTGAGTTTTTAGCAAAGGCCAGCTTAGGAGTACTCTAATTAAGTTAATAACAATGTACCTACCTATATAGTTTAAGTTTAAAAGATTTGCCTTTCAAAAGAAATTTCAGTTGTTGTTCTGTTGATATTTGGCTCTGTTGACTGATGAGTTTGCCGAGCACTGCTCTAGGAGAAGCCATGGCTAAGATCACTCATCCTTGTGCCCCTGATAAGTCCTGGAATTTGCCTACCTGCATGAGCTTTTTAGATCCTTTTGAGTGTGTAGGTGAATAGTTATTTCCATGCAGTAGATTATTAACTTTTATCCTGTTCTGTATTGTTTTGATAATCAATGCAATAATCACTCTAGGCAAGTCTTTTATGCAAAGTATTTTAATATGATGGAGGAAATTTTCCTTTTATATGTTAATCCTTGTGGATTTTTTAGGATGTGGAATTATTAATGTCTGCTAAGTCTGTTATTTACTTCTGTTCTTGACATAGCTCCTATGAATATTATTTCATATTCACCTTTGAGATTCATGATTTACTTTCACTCCGATTACAATAGGGTGTTGCCTATTCCAGTAACATACTATTATCTTTTATAATTAGACTAGAGACCCAATGCATGAAATTTGTGCAAGAGTAGGCCTTCCTTCCCCTGGCTGCCGGCACTGGCTGCTCTCTGGCACCTGGGACCAGGCTTCTCGCATCCCCGGCTTCATCCAGAAGGTCATCTGGAAGGACGTCTGGTCTAATTAGCATATTATACTTTTAATATATATATTTTTAATTGATTTTTTACAGAGAGGAAGGGAGAGGGATAGAGAGCTAGAAACATCGATGAGAGAGAGACATCGATCAGCTGCCTCCTGCACACCTCCTACTGGGGATGTGCCTGCAACCAAGGTACATGCCCTTGACCAGAATCGAACCTGAAACCTTCCAATCCACAGACCGACGCTCCATCCACTGAGCCAAACCGGTTTCGGCGCATATTATACTTTTATTATTATAGATAGTAAAGAAATAGGTTTTACCTCTCCAGGGCAGCTGTCTTTCCTGTGGCCTCTCAGAGATCCACACTGCTTTGATCTTGTGGCTCTACCATCTCAACATGAGGCTTCTTCAGAACGCGTGGCACTCACACCTCTCTAATGCTCCGGCAGGAATGGCACATGCCACTTCTGCCACAGACACTTGATCAGGACACATGGCCTTACCTAACCTTGAGAAATCTGGGAAGTGTAGTTATCTGGGTACTAGGAAGGAAAGGAAACATGAATATTGGCGTAAGTAATGTCTACTGTACTTCACACACCTGGCGATACCTCTGTGCTCGTGTCACCCAGACATGAAAGTGTGTCCAGGTGTTATGAGTCCAGGATTGATTTTCTTTGAAATCTTGGAAGTCATTTCTCCATTGTCTTTCAGCTTCCAGTGTTACTTTTAAGAAATCCACCACCATTGTGATTCCTTAAGTTTTTCTCTGGATGTTTTTAGGATTTTTCTCTGTCCTTTGTACCGAGGCATTTTTATAATGGTGTGGATCCTCTGCTTTTTAGTTTTTCATCATTAGGTTTTTGTACTAATTGCTGGAAGATTTTTATGAACTTTACCTTCCAATTATTTGATTGGCTAACAAAATTATCTCTACTTTGATGTTTGTAATTTTATGATATTTTTCTTATTTACATATTATTGTTTTTATTGAGTTATTTTTATTTTGTGGCTGTAATACCTGTTAATTAATAAAAGTTTTTTTTAAGTTTAAAAAATAGTTGTAGATATAGAAGTACAGTTTATATTGTAACCTGTGCTTTTGTCTCTAGAATATTATTAATTGGAAACTAAAATACAGTAGGAGATGGGTTTTGATGTAATTGGCAGTCTCTTAATGGGCTAGGAATGGTTGTTTTTAAGAATTGGTAATTTCCCAATAGCGGGCATTCATGCAAAATACAATAACACATTTTTGTCCTAGACCATATTTTTCTATTAACCCTTTTTTATGGTGTTAATAACCTCTTGACCCAAAACAAATGGAAAAGTAACATTTAATATTAGAAATGTAATTCTAAATAGAATTCAGCAATGACTTAGGATTTTTTCCACTGCAGTATTTCGTCTTTCAGTTCTCAATTTGATTACATATTGTATATTTTCAGTGTTAGGTTTTAATATTGGCCGTTGATTAAAATGTGACTCTCAAATTGATTTCTTGGAATTTGCCGATGGAGATGCCTGTCGGGCTTTCTCACACACTCAAATCTGGATCCTTCTCTGTGGACTGAGGGGAGGTAGGACCTGGTTAAAGAAAGAAAGAATCCCAGTTTTAAAAATCTGGCATTCAGAGTGCATCTCAACCATTCCTATGGTCACAAGGGCTCCCAGATTAGGATATGGATTCAGGAGACTGGAGGGGTCTCGTCTTTCTCTTCTTGGACTCTCCATGGTGCTGATTTAAACTCTCTACTCTTCTCAGACTTTTTACCCTTCTGTCCACCTGGCAACTCCTTCATTCGTAGCAGACGACCCACCTGCTGCTTCTCAGAGGAGAGGGAAAGCATTAGACAGGCGCTCCCTCAGGTCCGGGCATCAGATCTGCTTCCCTTTGTACTTCCACTCCATCCAGTCCCTCTGCTGTGACGGCACTTTCATTTATTCCACATTTTCAGGGGCCTTACTCCATTTATTGGCCTTTTCCCCCTCCTGTTTCTTTAGCCTCCCTCTACTTGCTCATTCTCATTCGCATCAGACATACGCAAGCTTTTCTTACTCATGACTACCCCCATGCCAACTTCCCCCTTGGTCCCCAGCTAAATTTCCCTTCCTGTTCTCCCCCAGATGGCTGAAATTCTTGATTCAGATGTAGTTGTTCCTCTTGAATCTGTTCTAGATGCCCTCTCATTTCACTGGGGATCCTCTTCCTTCTATTTAGCTTTACCGTTCAGCAGCATGTGACACATGCTGGAAGCACTCCGTTGCCATGGTTTAGGTGACTGTACGTCCTTCAAGGTTTTCCACCTCCGTGATTCTGATTTCTCTTGCATCTTGTTGACAAGCTTCCCTGCCTCCTCTGGCATCCCTGAGAGTCGGTGATCCTGGGTTCTGGCCTAGCCAGCTCTGCGACTTCCCTCCGCCGCTGCACACACACCCTCCTCTCTTTGCTGACTTAGGCCGCGTTCCCCGTGCGGAAGACTTGCAAACCTCCTCAGTGTCAGAGCCTGAGTCTTGCCTGACTCCCAACTCATGTTCCATTTCCCCACGAAACTCTGTTGTTTTTCATCTGTAGTTTTGTTAACTTACACCTAGACTTTGGGCAAACACTTGTCTCTCTTGCATTTAAATAGCTAACTGTGTGTGTGTGTGTGTGTGTGTGTGTGTGTGTGGTGGTGGTGGTGGTGGTGGTGAGATAAGACTTAAGGATTTCCACAGCCCTTTAGAGCATCAGTGGCCTGTGAGTTTATATTGGGCGTTTCTTGTCTGTGGCTCTCATTCCCATGACAAGGCCCTGCAATACTGTGTTTTTTAACGACGATATTGAAGTTGACATCTAAGGTGCATCCTTAAACCATTCTTTGATGAATCCCAGAAGGGATTCTTCATCTCAAATCTTGCCAAGCAGGTTTTGAAAATTTGGTGCACTCCATGCTCTATAAATATAGAGGCACTCGCTTTTTTTTTTTTTTTTTAAACCTTTTTATGACCTCTCTCTGCAAAATTACCAGGGACATAGAAATGATGTCAGATTGGGCCTCGCTCAACAACCTTCTAGTAATCAGCCTTGGGCAAACTACGGCCCGTTTGGCTGTTCTAAACTATTGAAATAAAAAAAAAACAACACAAAAAACCGTACCCTTTTATGTAATTGTTAGGTTTGAAAGGAAACAGGAAACAGAACAGCAGTGAATTTTAAAGTAAAGTTTATTCCCCGGTAATGGGCGGAACCCATCATGGAGGTAGAGAAATCAGAATTGGAGGGGGAGGGGACTGGGGACCAGATCCAGCAGGGCTGATGGCAGATCACTACATGTGTCTTGCCTGGGGCCCCTTTTAAAGGACGGAAGGAAGGGGATTGGGCCCAGGGTGGAACAGGAAGGGGTGGGCTGAGGACACTCTGGCCCATGCTGATTGGTGGTTCAATGTCTTGGAGATGTCTCTGTGGCAGGTGCCAGTCATGTGTTAGCTCCACCCACCAGTTTGGGAGGGGGGAGAACCTTACACTGGTCATGTGTTAAACTCCGCCCACCAGTTTGGGCGGGGGAGATAACCTTTCAGTAATGATGTTTACTTTGAATTTATATTAGTTCACACAAACACTCCATCCATGCTTTTGTTCCGGCCCTCGGGTCCAGTTTAAGAACCCATTGTGGCCCTCGAGTCAAAAAGTTTGCCCACCCCTGTATCTAGTTCCTTGAGCCCCGGACCTGGAGCTGTCTTTCCTCGTGTCTGGGAATCCATTTGGCCCTGGAACACCGACAGAAATGACCCCACAGGGGGCCTGGTCTGCGACATTTCCCCAGAACTGTGTGCTCAGCGCAGCAACTGGCAATACTGTTCGCCTCCTGTTTCCAGAGCCTCGTGTGCTTTTCACCCCCTTCGGTCCCGCAGCCCAATTTGCTCTTCTGAACTTGGTCTGTGGGAGTACGTCTCCTGGCTATCAAGGATTTGAGGGTGAGAGAATGAAATATTTGGGCCAAAGCTACAGTGTCTGTCATTGTGTCAGACCCTGGTGGATCCTGAAGATCTTGGATCTGGGAACCAATTTATTTTTCTTGTTCACTTATTTTTACACGAGAGGGATGGTAGAAAGAACATCCCTTAAGAGAAACTGGTGTTTTTCTTTGCTTTGTTGAGCTGTTAATCATAATATCAACGAGAAAAGCAATCTCTACATCGCGAGACACTTTCTTGGGAAGCATCACATCAGCTGTAAGCTGCGCTTTCTCAGTTTTGGGAGTTGTTTGCAACGGAAAATGCTAGAGATACTTTTGGCAGCTGTCTGCTTTTATGGTTTTTGTTTTTATGCTCAAAACTTCAAACACTGTTGACCAAAACGTGTGTTTTATTTCTTGTAAGTTGTTTCATTGCCTGGTGTTTGAGCTCATCTCGGTGTCACTCAGACAAGATTAATTAGGTCTTGGTGGTAAAGAACTGTTTTTGAACATTTTGCGACTTTTTTAGTTTAAAAGGTTGCTGGACAATTTATATGAAGTGTTTTGCTGTACATATAATTATCGTAAGAGTTATTTTCAGGCCATTCTTGTGCAGTGTTGAACATCTTTCCGGTACTCAAAAATAATTGCTTAGATGTGTTCGTTAACAATTATTTATTAAGTGCCTCTGAATAGCACGAACTATAAAAGGAAATCCAGTTTACAACTTTTAGATAGGAAACACAGTCTTTAAACACTTAGGTTCTTCCTTAAATCACAATTTCTGTACAGGAAAGCTTTACTGACAGAACAAAAACGACTAACAGAGTTTTCTATGTCTGTAACAGTGCTTTTCCAGGAAACTTAACTCACCGTCAGCAGCCTGAAGATTAAGAATATATTTTCCTTTAAGGTGGGAGCTGTTGAGGAACAGATAATTTTAAATAGAGAAAATAAAAATGCTATAGATGGCAAGTTACTGGCTGACCCAGGGAGCAGAAGGTAGAGCCAGTTTCCATCTATTTTGGATGCTCTTTAAATCAGGTGCCGGATGGCCCTGACCGGTAGTTCAGTTGGTTAGAGTGTCATCTCAGTATGCCAGTGTTGCGGGTTCGATCCCCAGGCAGGGCACATACAAGATGCAACCAATGGGTGTATAATAAATGGAACAACAAATTGATATTTCTCTCTCTCTCTTTAAAATATTTTTTATTGTTTAAAGTATTACATATAGTAGTATATATATCTACTTCCCCCCAATTGACCTTCCCCCAGCCTTCTCTACCCCCGTTGCATGCCCGCATCCCACCCTCCCCACCCCCAGTGTCTTGTGTCCATTGGTGTGCTTACATGCATGCATACAAGTCCTTCGGTTGATCTCTTTCCCCCCTCCCCAACACTCCCCAGCCTTCCCACTGTGATTTGACAGCCTGTTCGGTGCTTTATTGTCTCTGTATCTATCTTTTTGTTCATCAGTTATAATGTTCTTTATTTTCCATAAATGAGTGAGATCATGTGGTATTTTTCTTTCCTTGCCTGGCTTATTTCACTCAGCATAATGTTCTCCAGATCCATCTTTGCTACTACAAATGGTAAGAATTCCTTCTTTTTTATAGCAGCATAGTATTCCATTGTGTAGATGTTTCTTAGTTTTTTAATCCACTCAACTGCTGATGGGCATTTAGGCTGTTTCCAAATCTTAGCTATGGTGAATTGTGCTGCTATGAACACAGGGATGCATATATCCTTTCTTATTGGTGTTTCTAGTTTCTTGGAATATATTCCTAGAAGTGTTTTTAAAAAATATATATATTTTATTGATATTTAACAGAGAGAAAGGGAGAGAGATAGAGAGCTAGAAATGTCGATAAGAGAGAATCATCAACCAGCTGCCTCTTACACACCCCCTACCGGGGATGTACCCGCAACCAAGGTACATGCCCTTGACCGGAATCGAACCCGGGACCTTTCAGTCCGCAGTCCAACGCTCTACCACAGAGCCAAACCGGTTTCGGCTAGAAGTGGTTTTTATTACTGGGTCAAATGGGAGTTGCATTTTTAGTTTTTTGAGGAAGCTCCATACTATTTTCCACAGTGGCTGCGCCGGTCTGCATTCCCACCAGCAGTGCACGAGGGTTCTTTTTTCTCCCCGTCCTCACCAGCACTTGTTGTTTGTAGATTTATTGATGATAGCCATCCGAACAGGTGTGAGATGGTACTGCATCGTCGTTTTGACTTGCATTTCTCAGGTAATTAGTGACTTTGAGCATGTTTTCACATGTCTTTTGGCCTTCCTTCTGTCTTCTTTAGAAAAGATTCTATGTAGGTCCATTGCCCATTTTTTTTTTATTGGATCATTTGTCTTCCTTTTATTAAGTTGTTTAAGTTCTCTGTCTTTTAAAATAAAATTTAAAAAATTTTAAGATAGGTGCGGGCCGAGACTGGTTTGGCTCAGTGGTAGAGCGTCGGCCTGCGGACAGAAAGGTCCCAGGTTCGATTCCGGTCAAGGGCATGTACCTTGGTTGCGGGCACATCCCCAGTAGGGGGTGTGCAAGAGGCAGCTGATTGATGATTCTCTCTCATCAATGTTTCTAACTCTCTATCCCTCTCTCTTCCTCTCTGTAAAAAAATCAATAAAATATATTTAAAGGAAAAATAAAAAAGACAGGTGCGGGAAGGATGACCCACTCCAGAACTTGGATCCACCAGAGCCTGCATTAGACCTTTCCCAGAGCGGCTGAGTTCTCTGATCCCTGTCAGTGAGCACTCCACCCTCACCTGTTTTGTTTTTTATCTGGGAAGGATGAGCCGAAGGTCAGGTGTGACCTTCATCTCTCCTCATCAGTGTGGCAGCGGTAGGAGGGATGAGGGGAGTACAGACAGGAGACAACCCTTCCTGCTGGTTGAGACACTGTATTGATTAAGCATCTGCAGTGTGATATAGCCTGGGTTTCTAGTACACCCACTCTCGCAACTCCTGAGAACCTCATTAGAAGTCACAACATTTATTATCAGGTTCTTAATGTGACATCGCTGTGCCAGCCGCTTCTCTGGCGTACGTGTTTCGTTAAATTTTGCATTATTCTGACTAATTTTCGGCCGTGGTGTTTGAATTCCATTTTCGTTTGTCCGTCATCTTTTATAATAGCCTCCCAAATTATTATTTTTCTGGTACGTGCGAGGATTGTTTTTTCCTTCCTTTGTTTTTATTGGGGGAGTTTTCAGTTTTTGTAATGTTTGAGGTTTTAACAATGAATATGTATTATGTGAATATGTGAGCGGAAAAGTTAATAAGTGCTCCAGGGAATAAGGTCATGATAAATGCATAGAGTTAATGGTAAGGATATTTACAGTAGTAAAATATTGTTTATAGGAGCAAAAGATCTGAAACCTTAAATAGCCAGTAATGGGAAAATGATCGAATAAATTATTTATGACCATGCAATGGAAGATGGTATAGGGGTGTTATTGTTTCTCGGCCTTCTCATATACGCAATGCAACCATATAAACACATCTATCTCTCTATCATCTATCTGTCTATCTATCTATATCATCTATCTATCTATCTATCTATCTATCTATCTATCTATCTATCATCTATCTATCATCTATCTATCTATTCCAGAACCCAAGCATTCACACGGACAATTTTTACTATAAGCCAACATCACATGTTTTATTTTTCACTTCTCCCTTTCTATATTTATGTCCTTCTTTCTTGTCATTGAGAAATCCTGCTCCAGTTATTTTCGATGCATTTACTTATATGATCAATTTCCTTGTGTATAACAGCCTCTTTGTCCGGTGGGCTGTCTCCCTCACTCGGTTTGGTGTAGTCAGGTTGTCCTCCAGAATTTCCCACCCGCCCTGGTAAAGAGTGCCCCCTCCATGCACAGAAAACGACTTGAGAATTTTTAAAGGAAGATGCTTTGAAACATAGGGGACTTTTCATTCTTTTGAGTGACCATTCTGTGCAAAGAATTTTTTGGAAGGAGGATCTCTTGCACTTACCACTGCACTTGTAGTTCTCTCCGTATATAGAGCTCAATTGCAATTATGTAAATCTACATCTGCTGTCCGTTCCCGCTAATGTAGAGAAAAGCCACCCATTAGCTTTTGCATCGTTTTGCTTGTTTATCTTGAAAGTGACAGTTGAGTATGTTAAAGGACATTCTGGTTTGAGATAGACTGGGTTACATTTCAGCCATCAAGTCGTTGGATTTGCGTTCATCGTCTATCTGGTTCCAAGGTGTCCATCATTGGGATGCCAAGGTGCCCAGAACTATGCAGACACCTCTAATGTGCTTCTCCTGGTTTCTGTGGCTTGTGCTGGAGTGGGGTGGTCTATTTTTCTTATATGCGAGATCTGTACATTCTAATTATACTTTCATACGTGTTAGGGCAGGGCTTGCTTCATTTTGTTTTCTAAAGTTTTTGAAATTCCTGGAAGTATGTATATAAGGAAAAAAATGAGGAAAGCTCTTATTGAATGATTAAATGCTGACTATATGCCTGGTGCTGTTCTAGCCACATGTATTATCATATTTAATCTTCACAAAAATATGTGAGCAAACTGCAGCTCCTGAGTAATTAGGCTTAGAAAAAATTGAGTAATTCCTACAAGTTTACAAAGCTAGGAAGTAGCCCAGCTGTCTTATTATCCCAGGAGTCTGTGCTGTCCAAAGGAGCATGGGCTCTGAGTGTTAAAAACATGGTCTGTAATATAGGAAACGTGTTTTCCCAGACTGCTCTTCCAGTGCCCAGAGAGGTTGTATACACAGGTCGTGGTGTCCTCTGCCTTTATCAGCCCTTCTGTGCTCTGAACCTCACTAGCACTTAGCAGTCACAGTAACAGCAACTCCACCGCTGGAAAACAAGTGGCCGCCATTTCTTGGTGTTAATTATGTGACAAATACTGTCCTTTGCATTTTATATGTAGTGACCTGTCTGATGCTGGAAATAACTCCATGAGTTGTTTGTATCTCTATTATCTCCATTTTATTATTTTATTTTTTAAATAAATCTTTATTGTTCAGATTATTACAAATGTTCCTCTTCCCCCGCCCTCAATTGCTTCCCTCCACCAGGTTCCCACCCCACCCTCTGCCCTTTCTCCACCTCCCACTGTCCTCATCCATAGGTGCACAGTTCTTATTCAGTCTCTTCCCGCACCCCCCTCTCCCCTTTTCCCTGAGAATCATCAGTCCACTCCCCTTCCGTACCTCTGATTCTATTATATTCACCAGTTAATATTGTTCATCAGATTTTTTAATTCCCTTGGCTTTTAGTTCCACTTGTTGATAGTTACGTATTTGTTGTTCATAATTTTTATCTTTATCTTCTTCCTCTTCCTAAAGAACCCCCTTCAGCAATTCATATAATTCTGGTTTGGGCGTGATGAACTCCTTTAGCTTTTTTTTTTTTTTTTTTGTGAAGCTCTTTATTTGGCCTTCTATTCTAAGTGATAGCTTTGCTGGGTAGAGTATTTTTGGCTGTAGGTTCTTGCTGTTCATCACCTTGAATATTTCTTGCCATTCCCGTCTGGCCTGCATGGTTTCTGTTGAGAAATCTGCTGGCAATTGTATGGGTGCTCCTTTATAGGTGCACCTATAGGCTCCTGCTTTTGTCTTGCTGCTTTTAATATTCTCTCTTTGTCTTTTGCTCTTGGGATTTTAATTATGATGTGTCTTGGTGTGGTCCTCTTTGGATTCTTTTTGTTTGGGGTTCTGTGTGCTTCCTGGACTTGTAAGTCTATTTCTTTCACCAGGTGGAGGAAGTTTTCCATCATTATTTCTTCCAATATTCTTTTGGTATCTTGCTCTCTCTCTTCCTCTGGGACCCCCATAATTCTGATGTTGGTTTGCTTGAAGTTGTCCCAGAGGTTTCTTACTCTATCCTCAACTTTCTGGATTCTCTTATGTTCTTGCTTCTGCGGAGGAGTGTCTTCTGGTTCTTTGTGTTCCAAATCTTTCTCTTGATTCTTGCGATCTTCCAGACTGTTTTTAGGACTCTGTAATATTTTTTTATTTCAGACAATGTTTTCTTTATTTCTAGTTGATCCCTTTTCATATCTTCATAGGTCTCATTTATTTTATCGGCCTTTTTAAGAAAATTCTTGAAAAACCTTATAACTGGAGTTTTGAACTCAATATCCATTCTTTGTTCCCCCTCCATCTCCTTCCTTTGTGTCCTGCCTCTCCTCTCCATTTTAGCTTCTTCCTTGATTTGATGGAATAGTTTTGTGTGCTAGGTGTTCTGGTGGAGCCCAGTAGCACAGCCTTCCCAGTTACCTGAGGTGGACAGTCTTGGGGTAGCCCTTTGTGGTCTGTGTGTGCAGTCTTGTTGTTAAACCTTGCTTGTTGTTGGTATCTCTGGGAAGCATTGATCTCCAAGCCAATTGGCTGTGAGGATCAGCAGTGTCTCAGCTCGGAGGGCTTCTGTACTCCACTTGGATGGGGCGGAGTCTCGGGGTGGTCCAGACAAGTTTTGATTTCTCGTCGGCCCTTCCCTGAGTCCCGCAGTAATGGCTGCTGGCTTCACACACCTCTGAGAGATCTCTTCCTGCTGCCTGACAGTCTGGCCTCTCCCTGACTGGGGCCATTTATCAGAGCAATAGGGTGGTTCTGTTTTCCTCCTGAGCAAGAAAGCTAGCCGCGTATTAGCTGTCCGCCCTCTCTGCGTCCCTGGAGTAAGCCAGCTCTGAACTCAGCCCACCCTTTCCACGCTGCGAGTAAGCCAGCAGCAAACTCGGGCAGCGGCTGCCCTTTCTCACTCACAGATCTCCGCACCTTTACAGTTCTCGAGGTTCGGCGTGCCTTCGCTCTCCTTCCCGGATGGTAGAGCCTCCTCTCAGCCAGCCCTCCTGTGCTTCAAGGCGATGTTTCCCCTGTTTTCCAGTTCTAAATTCAAAATTGCCGTGGCAGGCTGCATTCAGGTGTCTACCCTATGCCGCCATCTTGGTTTCTCCCCTCTTACCCCCATTTTATAGATGAGGAAACTGAGACGAAGGTTAGGTAACTTGCCCAAACCAAACAGTAAATTAGTTTTATAGCTCGGCTATGCGCCCATGCAGGCAGGGCACCCCCATTGGCTGCGTTACCAGCCTTTCTCAGTAAATATCTGTCATGCTGGACTTCTGAGTTGAAAACAAATAAAAACCAATTCTGATTAAGTTAAGCTAAAGGGCTTTATTAGGAGGGCATATCGTAAGGCATTGCATCCGTAGGAAGCCTGAAAAACCAGGCTTGGAAAACAAGTAGGGTCATGAAGGATTGGGGAGCAGAGGATACAGCCAGACTGAGCCCCGGGAAGAGCTAGGTCACAGGGCCACTGCCGCTGCTGCCACCACTCGCCAATACAGTAACATGCTGCTGGCTGGTGGCCGCTGGACTCTGGCATCCGCTGCCATGTCTGATGTGGCAATGCTAATAAAATCTCTAACTGTTCTGTCATCTTTGTATCATTCACTGAGATTCAAAGGCCCAGGTTGAAGTATTCACTTGATGTAGTCCAGCCCACCTGTATTTATTTATTTATTATTTATTTATTTAATTATAAACTCTTCTTTTTAAATTTAATTTTATTTTTAAAAAATATATTTTATTGATATTTTACAGAGAGGAAGGGAGAGAGATAGAGAGCTAGAAATGTCGATGAGAGAGAAACATCGACCAGCTGCCTCTTGCACACCCCCTACTGGGAATGTGCCCGCAACCAAGGTACATGCCCTTGACCGGAATCGAACCCGGGACCCTTCAGTCTGCAGACTGACGCTCTACCACTGAGACAAACCGGTTTCGGCAACTCTTCTTTTTTTTTTTTTTAAAAAAAAATATATATTTTTTTATTGATTTCAGAGGGAAAGAGAAAGGGAGAGAGGGATAGAAACATCAATGATGATAAAAAGTCATTGAAAGCTGCCTCCTGCACTCTGCCTACTGGGGATCAAGCCCATAACCCTGGGATGTGCCCTTGACCAGAATAGAACCTGGGACCTTTCAGTCCACAGCTAATGCTCTATCCATGGAGTCAAACCAGCTAGGGTGCTCAGGCCACTTTAAAAAAATTTTTTTAAACATATATTTATTGATTTCAGAGAGGAAAGGAGAGGGAGAGAGAGAGAGATAGACATATCAATGATGAGAGAGAATCATTGATTGACTGCCTCCTGCACATCCCACATTGTGGATCAAGCCCATAACCTGGGCATGAGCCCTGATCGGAATCAAATCTGGGAACATTCGGTCCACAGGCAGACATTCTATCCACTGAACTAAACCAGCCAGGTCACAATTTTTAGTTATGTTATGTTATGTTATGTTATGTTATGTTATGTTATGTTATGTTATGTTTCATCTCGCATATTTCTTTCTTCCTCTCTCTCTAAAAAAAATAAAAAAATAAAAATCCCATGTTTGTCTGACCCTCCAGCTTGCTTTTGATGGCAACACTGTATTGTGGAAGGATAGTCATTGATTAGATTGCAAGTTAACTCTGGATGGGCATTCTTGAATTTTTAGATCAAGAAATTTACTTGTCACTACTTCTTTGAGAACACCTTTCTCTGTTTAGATTCAGTAATTCATTCTCTGAGTTAAAAGAATATAAATTGTTTTCATCACATAGTCTTGTACTGTTTATACCATCCATTCTCACATGTTGTCAGGTTGGATGCATGAGTAATAATTTTATCATAGTTTAGTAAGGATGGGCAGGGTACAGTAGGTGGTGTGGCATCTCAGATCTCTAGTACTCAAAACTAGAGATTTTTAGGGACTTGTGAAAATATTCAGTCTTTTCTTGAAAAACCTGTGAGACCATGTCTGGTGGCAGTAAACACCGAACTTTACCATCTTGTGATAGAATATTTGACTTTATTCGTATCCACTTTTCACTTTCTATCTTCAAGTTAAGTTTTCTAGGACTGGGAAGACAAATTTTGTGCCTCTTGTTATCACTCCCATGGATTTGATTGAGTTTGCTGATGCTTAAGTACTTTGTATGTTCTTTAGGAAACCTGTGGATTACAGAGCTCTCATTGTTGTATTAAAAAATGCTTATGAATGTTTCTTTCTTGCTCAGTTTAGTCTGCGTGCTTACAAACACTGCTTCCTGTGAAACACACACACAGAAGAAAGACAAAGCCCTGTCCTTAGTCCTGATACTTTGCCGTAGCTCAAGTTCGGGAAATGAATATGGCCAAGCTGATGCATGGTGAGAGCCCACATCCACCGGTGTCAGGACAAAAGACTGTACAATAATTTTCCCCAAAAAAACATTTTATACTTCCCCTACTGATTTTGTTGGCTAACATTCTGTTACTTTAACTAGGAACTGTTTTTCCTCTCAGCTTTATTTTGTCTACAGCTTTATATGCATATGACCGAGCTGCTGTGAGGGTGGAGCCTGAGAAAGCCAGATGTGGTTCTAGGGTCAGGGGTTAATAGGTTCAAGGCCGCATCTGTAAATCCCTCCGCAGCTGGTTTCTGCGCGCGCGCGCGCGCGCGCACACACACACACACACACACACACACACACACACACACACATCCAAGGCCACCTCGACACTTTTTCATCAGAGATACAGGCACACACCCTGGCAGATAGTGCGACAAGCTGCTATGTCTTTATTGTCGTTAGCAGGGCTCTCGGGAAAGGCCTGCTTTATATTCCAGGAGAACTTCTTAGGTGTGAATGCGAGAGTTAATAGGGACCCGAGGATTTTTTTTTCCTTTAGTTTTGCAAAGCGGTACACCCCTATATGTATGTATGGTCGGTAAATTTCTTTTTTCTTATAAGTAACCTTCATCGGGAAGAGGTAGAAATTATGTGTAATTTGCATGTCATTATAATGTTATTATTATATATTTTTTTAGTCTTCATGTCTCTGGACCTCGGGCCAGGGCTTGGAAGCTGTTTCGTGGTAGCAAACGAAGCAGCATTCCTTGTAACAGAATGTGAACTGCAGCAGAGTGCTCCAGGCGATATTAAATTAGGGCGATTTTTAGAAAGTGACAAATGTGTTTTTTTTTAATATTTCCTAAATCTGAGATGGGGCTCCACCAGCTCTAAACGGCTGCCAAGTCATGTTATCACTTGCCTGCATTGTAACGGCCTCGATGATTTCCTCCCCCAGCCCTGTATGATGAGATTCGCCAGTTTCGCAAGGCCTGTGGGAAGGCTCATCTCAAAACCATCTTAGCCACGGGAGAACTTGGATCGCTCACGAATGTCTATAAAGCCAGCATGATAGCGATGATGGCAGGTAAGCATATTCTATTCAGACGATCCTATCGGTTGAATTGATGTTTTGGGGTGAAACAAGTAAGTGAAAACGTTTGGCTATTAGCTAAAAGTGCTAACCACTTGGATTTTGGGGTGGGGAGGGGGTGCCCGATACTTAGGGACTACATGTACAATGTGAAGTGTCTAAGCACTTAGCTTCCTTTTACACTCTTTTGTTGGCATTTCATTGCTGCACTCTCCCGATACGGCAGTAGATGGCGCTCTTGTTAGTGAATTGCCTACTGTGTTATTCTTTGATTACTCATTCATCAACATGTTAGGAATTTCTTGAACTCTGGCTTACTCCTCTCTGTGAATTTAAGTGCTTGATTTCTCTTGGGGATAGAGCATCCATACTGTCTAAGGAAACCTGTGCTTTTGTGTTAATTCTTTTTCCCCCCTGAAATGTAGTGCCAAATCATTGTTTTTGATACTTTCGAATAGAAGCTAGCACATTCTTTCTTTTGGTGGACAGGCGGCCTGTCCATCTGAGCTTGAGACCTGCTTGATTCCTTCTTTCTCTCACCTTCCCATGAATCAGTGAGTAAGTCTCGGGAGTTCGACCTCATTCCTGTATCTACTACATCTCCTCTCCATTCTGAGTGCTGCTGTGCTAGGCCACTGTCATTCCCACAGGGGTCTCCTCCTCACCAGTGTCCCCATGTCTACGTTCGTTCCCTCCTAGTCTGTTCTCCACACTGTTGCCAGAATGATCTCTTAGAAATGATCTATTTGATTGTGGTACTCCTTGCTTAAAATCCGGTAGTGACTTTTCTTCATCTTCAAGGTAAACTGTATGTTTCTCCAGCCTGATTTTATTTATTTATTTGTTTATTTGTTTATTTATTTATTCTTTTATTTATTTATTTAAAAATGTATTTTATTGAATTTTCATAGAGAGGAAGAGAGAGGGATAGAGAGTTAGAAACATCGATTAGAGGGAATCATCAATCAGCTGCCTCCTGCACACCCCCTACTGGGGATGTGCCCGCGACCAATGTACATGCCTTTGACCGGAATCAAACCTGGGACCTTTCAGGCCGCAGGCCGACGCTCTACCACTGAGCCAAACCGGTTTTGGTCACCCTCCAACTTTTTTAAAATATATTTTATTGAGTTTTTAAAGAGAGGAAGAGAGAGGGATAGAGAGCTAGAAACATCGATGAGAGAGCAGCATCAATCAGCTGCCTCTTGCACACCCCCTGCTGGGGATGTGCCCACAACCAAGGTACATACCCTTGACCGGAATCGAACCTGGGACCTTTTAATCCGCAGGCTGACGCTCTATCCACTGAGCCAAACCGGTTTTGGCACCCTCCATATTTTTATACTCATGTACTTTTCCAATACTCTGTCAGACTCACATTGTTCCCTAGAACTCTACTGAAGGTCAGCCTACAAGGCATTGATGATCTCTGGTCACTGCTGCTGTATTCAGATCTCTTCTCATTCAGAGCAGAATCTCTGGAAACCCAGGGATGACAAAGAATGGGTGGCCATCAGCCACGTTGGCATTTAAAAGATGTGTAGTAATAGGAGACTGTCTGCAAGTCTTAGGAACCTCCCCTTGGAGTCTTAAGTGGACAAGGAGCCTCCCTTTTCATGCTCCTTGTCAGGACAAGGGATGGCTAGCCCAGAGTGCTGTCACTCAGGACATAATGAGAGTATATTCATTCTGGGACATCAGCCCACCCCACCCCACTGCACCCACTGCTCATGGCAGGAGCATGGAAGAAAGTCATCTCCTTTGGGCGCCTCTGTTCCACCCTTTCCTCTGCCCGTCCACAGACAAATGCCTGATTTGAAACAGGCTCTCCCCTGCATCTTCTGTCTACTCTTTCCCTGTCCAAGTTGTTGTTTATGCCCTTCATTTAACTGTTGCCTGCTTCCTACTTTAAAATAATATTTCTTAATATTCACATCATTCCTTGGGTTGGTGAAGTTTAAAATTAAGTCTCTTGTCTACAGTCATGAAACTAAGAGATCGAATATAGTCATTATTTGAACCCAGGTCTTCCCATTCCAGCTTTTTGTTGTTGTTGTTTTGTTTTGTTTTTTTGTTTGTTTTTTGTCTCTCAAGGCATTGTGCTAGATTTTGGCATGAATTAAAGACACAGTCTTGCCGAACCGGTTTGGCTCAGTGGATAGAGCATCGGCCTGCGGACTGAAAGGTCCCGGGTTCAATTCCAATAAAGGGCATGTACCTTGGTTGCAGGCACTTCCCCAGTAGAGGGTGTGCAAGAGGCAGCTGATCTAGGTTTTTCTCTCATCGATGTTTCTAACTCTCTATCCCTCTCCCTTCCTCTCTGTAAAAAAATCAATAAAATATATATTTAAAAAAAAAAAATAGAGACACAGTCTTGTGCAGTGGCCTATGTGGAAGCATCCAGCATATTTCCTGGCCCACAGTTGTGCTTCCTATTATGTTAAGAAGATATAGAGTAAGCCGAAACCGGTTAGGCTCAGTGGTAGAGCGTCGGTCTGTGGACTGAAAGGTCCCAGGTTCGTTTCCGGTCAGGGGCATGTACCTTGGTTGCGGGCACATCCCCAGTAGGGAGTGTGCAAGAGGCAGCTGGTCGATGTTTCTCTCTCATAGACGTTTCTATGCTCTATCTCTCTCCCTTCCTCTCTGTAAAATATCAATAAAAAATATTTAAAAAAAAGAAGAGAGTAGAAAAGAAGTAATTTAAAATTTTTGATGAATTAAAATAAATTGAACTAAATTCACAATGCTTCCCATTTTTGTGATATTTAAAAAATTTTTCTTAATCAATTTTATTGAAGTAAATTTACATTCAATAAAGTTCAGGTGTTTAAATGTACAATGTGATGAGTTTTGACAGTGAATTCCGCTTGAATTCTGCCCCGCTTACAAGCACTGGTCAGATTTCATCACTCACCGTAAATTAGCTCTGCTGGTTTTAGAATACCGTAGAGACGCTTGTGCTTGTTTCCTCCCCATCAGAGATAATGGGGTTGGGGTGTATCCATGTTGTTCTGTGTATGAGTTTGCTTATAAGTTTTCCATTGTACAAATATACTGAGTTGATAAATTTATTGATATAAAGTTGTTTCTAAAATTATTTTATTAGTTTGATGTCTACAGGATCTGTAGTTATATATACTTCTGTATTCCTTATGCTAGAGGCCCGATGCATGAAATTTGTGCAAGAGTAGGTCTTCCTTTCCCTGGCTGCTGGCAGAGGCTTCCCTCTGACATCCGGAACCTGGCTTCCCTCGCAGCCCTGGCTTCATCCGGAAAGTTATCCGGAAGGATGTCTGGTCTAATTAGCATATTATGCTTTTATTATGATAGATTGGTCATTATTGCTGTTATTACTATTTTGTTTTTGTTTTTCATTTGTTTCTTGTTTTTTTGTTTTGGTAGAAAATGAGTCTTGCTAGGAGGCTGCCAATTTCTTTTTTTTTTTTTAATATATTTTATTGATATTTTTTTTACGGAGAGGAAGGGAGAGATTAGAGCTAGAAATGTCAATGAGAGAGAAACATGGACCAGCTGCCTCTTGCACACCCCCTACTGGGAATGTGCTCGCAACCAAGGTACATGCCCTTGACCGGAATCGAACCTGGGACCTTTCAGTCCGCAGACCGACGCTCTACCACTGAGCCAAACCGGTTTTGGCAAGGCTGCCAATTTCATTGATCTGTTCAAAGAGCCAATTTTTTGCTTCATTTTGTAATTATTTGGTTTAAAATACTTTATAATTTCCCTTTATGTTCTATCTCAAATTTTAAGCCCTTCAGTGAAATTGATGCTATTGTATATATTTTATTTTATTTTTTATAAAGATTTTTAAAGTTAATTTTTAGATAAAGGGGAAGGGAGAAATAGAAACAATGACGTGAAAACAAAACATCGATTGGCTGCCTTCTGCATGTCCCCTAGTGAAGATCATGCCACAACCTGGGCATATACCCTGACTGGGAATCGAGCTTGGGATGATGCCCAACTACCTGAGCCAGGGCTATTGTACAAGTTTTAGTTTTAGAATATCCATTTGATTATTTACTGTAATTTTAATTTCCCTGCTACACTTTTCTATTTATTCACTCATTGAGATTATGTTTTTCTTTAAATCCTCAAACTGCTATTGCATATCTGGATTATCTTAGAATGTATCTTAAGCTGCCAATTTTCCAGTGCCTGAAAATAGTTGCCTTATATATTCTGTTCAGTTGTAAAGTTATTTATAGTAAGAAGGCAAGTCTTGGCAACACTTACTCTGTCATGTCTGGAATTTTTTTTATTGCTTTTGTTTTTGAATTATTTTAGTTTCAAAATCTTAAAAGAAAGGTTTATCATTTACATCCATAATTTATCTTCTAATCTTGATAGCCATTTTAATTATTGAAAAATAATTCTCTGGAGATAAAGCAGAGACATTATGTTATCTGGTATTATACACATTATTGTAAGTATAAAAACTTAAGTTTACCAGGGTATGTATTTGCATTTTTGGTTAAATAAGTGATTAGTATCCTACTTTCCCTTTAATCTTTTAAAAAATATATATTTATTGATTTTTCACAGAGAGGAAGGGAGAGGGATAGAAAGCTAGAAACATCGATGAGAGAGAAACATCGACCAGCTGCCTCCTGCACACTCCCTACCAGGGATATGCCTGCAACCAAGGTACATGCCCTTGACCGGAATCGAACCCGGGACCCTTGAGTCCACTGACCAACGCTCTATCCACTGAGCCAAACTGGTTTTGGCTCCCTTTAATCTTGTTTAGTAATCTTTAAAATATCTTAGGGGAAGAAGTATGGTCTTTGGAGTACGAAGACCTGCACTCTTGTTCTGTGTTGCACATTCTGTGACCTTGAGCAAATACATTTATCTAATTATCAATTGGAATGACATAATTTATATGACTACATTATAAACTATAAATTAAATCCTTTGCAAGTTACTAAAAGTATTAGTATACCTTCCTACCCCATCCCACCTCATTAAGGAACATCATTGAATCTTTTTTCACCCTCTAGACTATTACAAGGCATCATTCAGAACCTCAGTTTTCAAAGTCATTTGGTGTAGCTTTAGGAAATGTAAGATATTGAGCTGTATTTCATTCTGCACTTATCCCAAAGCTTACTATATTGGTAGGATCGTTCAATGAATCTTAGATAGGAACTCGTTTTGTCAACTCTTGACTCTGACTTGAAAACGAAAGGTGTAAAAAGAGTCTGATTAGTTGAGAATAGCAATGAGACGTGGTCCAGCTACGTGTTTTACGGTCCATCTCAGCTCTGTTTACTGGTCATCGCCATTCTTTCACTCTGGAAGCTATAGCAGCCACCTCCGTCCGTTAGGTGTGTATCCAAATAAAATGTCACTTAACTGGAAATCACTTACTCGGCAGCCGCAACGATCAAAAACCAAGCCGTGAACCAGGGGGAAGAGGAAAGATGACACATTAAAAATGTAGTCTGGAATAAAACAATAGCATCTCACATTTTTTGAGCATTTAACATATGCCAGCAACTTAGGGGATGTATGTATGTTTATATTTGTTCTTCACAACAACTCTATGAGGTAGGTGCTCTCCGGTAGTAAAATAATAACAGCAGCTCAAAGGATATTTTTGCTTCTATTCCATATGGTCATTATTGATATTTGGAAATATTCCAGATATTTCTGTCTTTGATATTTATTATTTTCTCTGTCTGCTATAGCTTTCCCTCCTCCTCCCCTTAACAGTTTTTAAAGCTTTTAATAAAATTTCCAAACTCGGCCAAAACCGGTTTGGCTCGGTGGATAGAGCGTTGGTCTGTGGACTGAAGGGTCCCAGGCTCAATTCTGGTCAAGGGCATGTACCTTGGTTGCGGGCACATCCCCGGTAGGGGGTGTGTGGGAGGCAGCTGATCGATGTTTCTCTCTCATCGACATTTCTAGCTCTCTATCCCTCTCCCTTCCTTTAATCAATAAAATTAAAATAAAAAAAGTCCCTGAACCTTAAAAAAAAATTTTCCAAACTCTGTCAAATCTCTCCATGATCCTCCAAAAGCTGAATTAATTAATTTTTCATACTGTTGTGCTCCTCGGACAGTTGTAAATACCATTAGCATTGTCAGATAGTATTACCACCAGTTGTTCTACTTTTTAAGATTTTTTTTTGCAAAACTGAACCTCCATGAGACAAAGGACTATATATCTTACTTATGTCTATTTCCTGTGATCATTATGTGCCTGGCATCTAGGAGAGCCTGAGACAATATTTCAGAATATATGAATAAATGGGAAAGAAAGATAGCGATATAAGGAAAAGTGAAAATAGGAAAGTGAGATGTGAAGATCTAGATTCATCTTCCCACATGTGCAACAGCTTTGTGGAGTTTGGACATGTGATTTTGAGAGTAAACCCTGAGCAGGAGATTCTATATCCACTAGAGGCCCGGTGCATGAAATTCGTGCACTGGTACGGCCCCTAGGCCTGGCCTGTGACCAGGGCCATCTTCCCTGGCAGCTGGCCCTCGCCCCCCGTCGCCACCCACCCCAGGTTCCCGGTTCGGTTTCCCATTTGCCATTAGGTGATTGGTGCCTGCTCGCTGGGGGAAGGGACCAAGAGGTTGGCCGTTCCGCCTGTTTGCCAGGCTTACCCTCTGCCACCGGTTGCCAGCTGTCTGTGGGGAGACCGGTGGGGCTTAGGTCTTGTCCTGGTGCTGCTCACATCCGCCGCCACCCACCCCAAGTTCCCCATTCCCCATTGGGCTATTAGGGCCTGTGGGCTGGGGCAGCTCCTGCGTTGAGCATCTGTTCCCATGTCACAGCGACTGGTTATTCTGCTGAACAGTTGATTTGCATATTACCCTTTTATTATTTTAGGATGGCATTGTTTAGGCCAGCGGTCGCCAACCTTTCGGACCTGACGGACCATCAGTGGTCTGCAGGTCTGTGAAAGCTGGTGTAGGGGACCCAAGTAGTGGTATGACATTAAAGGTTTGTGAGGGTTTTGAAATAGCTACGGAGGCAAGAAAGTACTAAGGAAACCCTTTTGCTTTAGCTTTTTGTAAAAAAAAAAAAACCCACTGGATCTCTCATTTGCATTAGTGGAAATGTGGTGAGAGAGATACAAATAAAGGAGGAGGTGAGGCAGGAGGAAACCATTTGAAGGGAATATAATCAGGAAGGAGAAAGGAGAGCTATATATATATATATATATATATATATATATATATATATATATATTTTCCCATTGAATTATGCAAGAACAAGGTGATAGGAAATGAGATAGAAAGGGAAACATGCTTCCAGAAAAGAGAAGTGTGAAAGCAGATCAGTGTCTGCTAAGGGATTTCATTCAGCACAGCAAGTGCACAAGTTGAGAATAATGCCAGGACGTAGGAAAGTGGCTTTATCTTCATCTTTATGGTGGGCTGTTCGCACTCACGCAACAGTTAACAGGCTCTGCTCTGAAGTTATTCTAGACCTTATCTTTGGAAATAATGCAGGCCTGATAAATAAGGTTGGAGGAGAAAAACACTGAAGATGCAATCATAATGTCATCAGGTTTGAATTGCTGATGAAGATCTGTGGGGAGAGTACTAACACGAAAATGTGGGGCTTGAGAAACGCAGACCTTGAAGGAATGCAGAATGAGTTTGGAACTTGGCTGGGATTTTGTAATGTGTAGGAAAAACAACACAAAACTAGGAGCCAGGGGAGGGGATATTTGAAACTTAACCCAATAAAATCAAAATCATACACAGGAACAATGAGATGAAGCAGAGAAATAATATATAAGGGAGGTCATTAAAAATTACTAAAGTAAAGGGGAAAACTTGCTATGATGGAAGGAAACCAAAACCCTATAAAGATGCTGTGATTAATATAAAATTAACATCTAAGAATGAAAAAGACAGTTACAGAAATTTAAATATGAATCAGATAGGGTAAATGACAGTGTAGCTTTGCATTTCTAAAGATTGTCATCAGTTGACACCAAGTCCTTTGTCTTAGGCTGGCAAATCTTTGTATACTCAAGGAATATTGATCCAGATGGCACATCTAGACTCCTGCGGTGTTCCAGCTCTCTCTCTTTAAATAAGATTTGCTTTTCATGGGAAAAGCATTTCAATTTATGAAAAGGTGTGCTGCAATGGAAAGTTCATCAGTGGGAAAAGCATAAGACTATAGACGTGTGTTAGCTTAAGAGATAAGAATTTCAAGTGTAAACTTATTTGCAGTTTCTTAAACTAGCCCTGGAAATGACAGCGCTTATAGGGCAAACACTGATTACCTTGACATCTCATTCAGCGAGTAAATTTAAATTCAGACCCCCCCAGGCAAAAAATTCAGAAAGTTTACCCCCATGCGCTCATGCCCTCTGTGAGTGCAAGATCAGGAGCTCTGTGGAAGGGAGGTTATACTCCCTGGCTTCCCAGCACTGCAGGTGCTACTGAATCTGATATATGCATATCATGTTAAAGAAAAGGGTAAGTCTATACATTTACACAGAAAGCACTTTCTTTACCTCCTCATGGCTGGGCTTCTGGGCTTAAAAGAGAAAAAAAGGAAAGAAGAAGCTTGTAAGCTTAGTTTTTTAGATGGTATATACTAGCCTGTGTAAAATGTCACTCTGTGAAAATTTAAAAAATGTAGCCTACTTTATTTTTTTATAAGAGGTGTGTATTTATTTTATTTTATTGATTTTATAGTGGAAGGGAGAGGGATTGAGAGATAGAAACATCAGTGATGAGAGGGAGTCATTGACCGGCTGCCTCCGGCATGCCCCACACTAGGATTGAGCCCAGAACTCAGGCATGTGCCCTGACCGGGAATTGAACTGTGACCTCCTGGTTCATAGGTTGACGCTCAACCACCGAGCCATGCTGGTTTGGGCAGTCTACCTTATTTCAAAATCATATAACTGCCTTCTCCAGACCTGGCTTGCCTAGAGAAGTCCATGGGTACACAGGCTAATACATAGCAAGGGCCTAGGAAATGCTTGCTGATGGGTTCAATGATTACATAAAGGGGGATCAACAGTTATATTTGTAAACAGCATATGTAAAATTAAAATTGTTAATAAATCAGTATTTCCCCATTAAAACAAACCTTAAGCAATTTTTTTTTTCTCAGCGAAATTGTGATACATGACAGATGTTAGACGTGTAGACATTTGCTCTTGTCTCTGAGATTGTGCTATTTATTCATTTGCCTTTAATTCCTGACACATTAAAGTTGGTTATTATTATTTAACGTCTGTGCTAGGTTGCTGATCTACTAGCAAACTCTTACATGCTGGGAAAATAGAATTCTTGAATGGGTATTCTTGATATACCTATTTGTTGAATGAGGAAATAAAGGTTAGTAAACCATGTGAAACTTGCATATTCGTTTTGCAGTTATCCTAAAAGGGAAATGAACTACCTTCTCTTTTAGTAGATGAAACGTTGAAGCTCAGAAGTTAAGTGACTAGACCAAGGCTATACATTGAGGGTGTGCAGAATTCTGAAGGACTCTTGACTCCAAATCCCATGCTTCAGTTCCTGCACAATCCTGCTCTCCACCCTGCAACTGATCTGTATGTAAAGTTGCATATAAGCTGTGTTTAACCTTTGGAGGCACAGATAAATTTCTTTTAAAAAATATATATTTTATTGATTTTTTACAGAGAGGAAGGGAGAGGGAGAGGGAGAGAGTTAGAAACATTGATGAGAGAGAAACATTGAACAGCTGTCTCCTGCACATCCCCTACTAGGGATGTGCCCACAACCAAGGTACATGCCCTTGACTGGAATCGAACCTGGGACCCTTCAGTCCACAGACCAACGTTCTATCCACTGAGCCAAACCGGTTTTGGCTCAGATGTATTTCTAGTCACTGAATGAGATTTATATATTGAATTGTACTTTTCTATCAAGGACAAGGGAGACACTGTGTTTGGAGAAACACTTAGGGGGTGATAGACCTAAATAAACATAAAAACAAAAGCCAGCCCAGGATAGGCCCACAGTAAATCCTTGTTGAAGTGAAGGGTAAGGATGCTAAGAACACCTTCGCCTCAGACACTTCCATTGTCTTGTGTGTGTGCGTTTACCTGTTCCTCAGATGGTGCCATGGTGATGCACTGGGGATATTAGCAAGGTCATGACTTAACAGCTGCCCTTGAGTTCTGTATTAATGTTCTTGTTTCTTTTCAGATTCCCCAACCTGGGGTACTGAGAGAACAGTTAGGGAGTGACAGTAAAAGTGGACCTTTCTTCCTGTTGTCCACCTGATGAAGGAGGAGGAGAGATGGCAAAGCTGAGGGCAGTCTGAGGATGAAGAAGCAGAAGGGGTGAGATGAAAGGGGATGAGAGAGAGGAATAGTATTGGAGAACATGCAGAGGAATCCTTCAGCATGGAATGGCGAAATGGAAACCTTCCCATGAAGAGTGATTGGAAGGAAACCAGATGTCTTATTTAGAAAGAGAGCACTCATTGGTGTTGTGATGTTGTATTCAAATACTTGTAACACACACACACACACACATGCTGTAAAAAGGATGATTGCTCTTTCTTACCCCAAGGTAGGAAGGTCCAACGTTAAGAAGTTATGGGAAGCCTGGCTGGCATAGCTCAGTGGTTGAGTGTTGAACTATGAACCAGGAGGTCACGGTTCAATTCCCGGTCAGGGCATCTGCCTGAGCTGAGGCTTGATCCCCAGTGTAGGGCATGCAAGTGGCAGCTGATCAGTGATTCTCTCTCATCATTGATATTTCTACCTCTCTCTATCTCCCTTCCTTTCTATGAAATCAACAAGAATATATTACAAAAAAGAAAGAAGTTATGGGAAGATGGAGTTGACCTGGTATAAGAAATTGGATGGGCCACATCAGGAGGTAGATGTTTAATATACCTCCTGTATATTAAATCACAAACTTGATGTCAACCTGAAAGGGTTGTTAGATTGAGTGTCACTTAGCAACCATTAGGGATGCTTCTTCTGTGTGTGTGTGTGTGTGTGTGTGTGTGTGTGTGTATGCATGTGAAATAGACAGGGCTCCAAAATGTGGAAACAATGGGGAAGGAGGAGTGTATTGGTTTCCTAGGAATCCTATAAAATAAAAGGCTAATATGCAAATTGACCAAATAGCAGAATGACCAGCTGCTATGATGTGCACTGACCGCCAGGGGGCAGATGCTCAATGCAGGAGCTTCCCCCTGGTGGTCAGTGTGCTCGCACAGGGGGAGCACCGCTCAGCCAGAAGCCCTGAACCAGGCTCATGGCTGGTGAGTGCAATGGCGGTGGCAGCAGCCTCTCCTGCCTCCATGGCAGTGCTAAGGATGCCCAGGGAACAGGCCTAAGCTGTCAGTTAGACATCCGCCGAGGGCTCTCGGACTGCGAGAGGGTGCAGGCCGGGTTGAGGGACCTCCCTCCCGCCCTGAGCGCACAAATTTCATGCACAGGGCCTCTAGCGCTGTATAACAAATGAATTCAAACTGGGTGGCTTCAAACTACAGAAGTGTAGTCTCATGGTTCTGAAGCGTAGATGTCTGAAATGAAGGTACCTGCAGGGTCCTGCTCCCTCCGAAATCAGTAGGGGAGAATCCTGCCCTGCCTTTTCTAGATCCTGGTGTTTGCTGGCAATATCTGGCATTCCTCTGTCATGTGGCCATCTTCTCCCCTTTTCTCATAAGGACTCCAGTTGTATCATTTCCCACCCAATGTAGTAAGACCTTATGTTTAATTAATGAATTACATCTGCAGTGTCCCTATTTCCGAGGTCACTCTCTGAGTGACCGGGGGTTGGAACTGGGGTCTTGGTAGTGGGTGAAGGGGCGCACAATTCAATTCATAAGAAAGAGAAATGGGATTCTTGCATTATGGTTCTATTGTTTCCCATAAAAAGACCCGAAGAAGTCAGAGAAAAAGACTCTTGAGTCAAACCAGCAAACTTTAAATTCAGGTACAAAAGATTGATTTTTTTCTTCCCCCATCTGTAAACAATGTTGGATGGTTTTGTAGGTAGGGGAAATCTAGTAGATATTAAATATTTTTATCTGCAAAAAGCATTTGGTGTGGTTCTCAATGGGAGATTAATGGCTAAAATAAAGAATGAGGCATTAGGAGATAAATTTGCTTATGAGCCAGAGACAGAGACTAACAGCAGAAAGAAATACTTTTTAGATTGGAAAGGAGTGACATACAGCCCAAGCCAGGAATCCGTTTGGGGACCTATGGGTTTTTCACTTTATTTTTATTAGACTTTGTAATAAAAATACAGATCTTCAAACAGTCCGAGACAGAGTGAGTAATGCTACAAGCATCAGTAATCAAAAGTTATTCTCTCTCATAAACTAAATGACTGATAATAAATACTGACAGAACACCACACAATGCGCCCTACTATTATAAAACGGAGCCAGCGATTCTCCTGTGCCTCTCCTTTCTTCTGCATGGCTGAATATTTCTTTATTTGCTTTTAAAAAATATTTGCAGGTTTCTGGGTTTAGTCTACAAGCCAAAGAAATGCAGAAGTTTTTTGTTTTTTGTTTTTTTTTAAACTTGGAAAGATGTGTTAGCAGAGGGAAAAATTGGTCCAAGCTAGGTTGTATTGGCGTCACCGGCATAAAGAAATTAGGGACCTTGTATGTTAAATTGCTCAGAAGCCGTGCAGGAAAACGACTTAAGAAGTGAGGGGGCGTTACTGAAATAATCAGCTTGTGCCTTTAATGGAAGCATATGCAAAAAAAACCATTGTTAGAACCATGAAACTACACCTCTGAGGGAGTTGAAATAGTATGGAACTTTTTTTTCTCTCCCCCCCCCCTTTAAAAAATTTAACACAATGGCTCTCAAAAAAATATCCATAAAATTCGGCGATTGTATATGTTACTTTTGTCCTCCCAGGAACGAGTTAGTATGTGGGAAAAACATACTTTTCATGTTGGAATCGTGCCTGCCAGTCCTTTTGTCTAAGTCACTGAGAGGTTTTTTACAAACTCACGTCTGTTTTCCCTTGATTTGGACGTTGTCAGGGAAGCCAAGAGAAATGGAGCAACCGAACATTCAAAAGTTCACTCGTGAAAGTTGTAAATGCTTGGAAACTAAAAAAAAAAAGGATCGTGGAGCATAAAGAAGCCTCATTAACCGCAAAGCTTCCTTGGGGGTAGGTGGGGAAACCAAGACGCCATGAGGACGTTCTGTAATTGTCCCCTCCGCTTCTTCTTCGCAAGGACTTGAAGCCTGCTCTGTGCCAGGCACTGGGATGAAGGTCACCCACAAGGTGCCTTTCCTCCAAACACTGTGAGGCAGAGGAAGGATGATCAGAGTCTCATTGGAAACATGAGCCCTGGGCAGCGACTGTAGCTGGAGCCAGGGACCGCCCCCCCCTTCGGAAGCTGTTGTAACGGCCCAGCTGGCCTTGCTGGGGAGCTGAGTTGTGGCAGTGAGCGTGGTGGGAATGGGAGGAGTAGACAGCGAGGGGAAGGATTAAAGGGGCAGCACGAATGGGATTTGGTGAATGATTGCGTACCAAGCTGGGAGGGAGAGGACAGAGCAGCTCCTAATGGTGCCGTTTGGCAGCAGAGGGCATTCACGAGAAGCCAGGCTGTTTCCCAGGCCAGGAGTCCAAGCCTCTGCTTCCCCCTCTGGGACCTCCTCCACCTGTCCGTTCTGTTGTTGGCTTACGGCAGGCACACCTCAGTCTCACCACTTGCCCTCTCCTTTTTTTTTTTTGTTCTTTCACCAGAAAAAAAAAATTAAATGTTGGTGAGGAGATCTGATTCAGGCTATGAAGATAAAAGAAAGAGAGGCTCTCCTTCTGTTCAGACAACAGCAAGACAAGGCCCGTCAAGTGACATGGAGAACTAATACAGTTCTTCTAGTGAGCTGGGAGGAAAAGGAAATTCACGCTTTTACGTGAATTATTGGGGTGATGCTTTGTCTTCTAGTGACCCACAAATGAGTGGTACAGCGCGCCTTTTGTAAAAAATTTATCGCCAACTGGGGCATCTGGAAGCCTGTTTCCTATGCTACGAGGCTGCTAAATTGGGCAGGGACAGCCGAGGAGGCACTGAATAGTCCCTGAAATTGGGAAGAACTTAGATCATCCATGTCACACAAAGCCAGCAAAAGGCCGTTTGTAAAATGTTAGCTGCTATCACACTGGTTTGATGTTAACATCCTAGTGAATAATTAAAATATCCCTGTTTATTTTTTAATAAAAAGAAAAAGCATATCAATTTCCTCAGAGTGTATCATGTTACCTTTATTTGCATTCACAGATCTTGAGGCTTCTGACTAGTATTGCAGCTGGATAACGGAGACAATTAAAAAGCACATTGTCTTCTGCCTTCTACAGCGTCCACCTTTGACAGTCTTCATTAGTGTAAGGCCTTTCAAAAAATATAAAAAATCTCTAAGACTACTTTGAGGCATTTTCATTGGAGATGGTATTTTTTTCTAAAGTGAGTGGATTTTAAATATACTTTTCTGCTGAAATTATTTTTGAAGTTCATTTTTCATTTTCATCTCCTCACCGTAAGTGCACGCCCAGGCATAGCTGATACTCTTTCTTCCTGCTCTGCTTAAAAAAAAAAAAAAAACACCTCAGACCCCTTTGATGTATTTATTTTTTAAATATGTTTTCATTGATTTTAGACAAAGAGTAAGGGAGAGAAATATCGATGAGAGAGAGAAATATCCATTGGCTGCCTCTTGCACGCCCCCTACTGGGGATTGAGCCTACAACCTCTCTGTGCACGGGCCTATGCTCAACCAACTGAACCACACTGGCCAGAGCCCAGCTTTTTAACGTCCATACTCCCAAGAGGTGATCAGGCATCCCTTTATACCTGAATATACTTCTTAGTTAAATCTATCTCTTTCCACTAACTGTTTGCTTCGGTTGCTCCTTCAGCAGGCTGGAAAAGTTCAGGGTTCTCATTCAAGACCGTTGGCTCAGAGGAGAAGTGACTCACACAGAGATAGGAAAGAGATTTGTGCTTAGAAACAAAGAGATATAGATGCATGTGAAGCCCCAGTCTTGCGATCTTATGTGATGTTGTATTTGGTGCTCTTTAAAGCAGTGCATTGCTGGAGTAATTTTAGATGTAGATGGGATTGCCGGACTTCGCCGATTTCCACAGGATCTGCCTGAATTGATGCCTGTTAGATGGCGGAAACAGTGTTAGTAGAGGACATGGTATTAGAGGGAGAGTTTCCTGAGGAGGTGCGGCCATGAGCTGGGAGAATAATAAGACTGAGGGCTCTGTCTCCCGCTCCCCAGAGTTAGGAAGGAGGCATTCGGCTAGAACAGCTGTGGGCAAACTACGGCCCACGGGCTGGATCCGGCCCGTTCGGCTGTTCTGTCCGGCCTGCGGAGCCAAAAGAGCGGAGGGTTCTCTTGCTCTCCCCTCCCCTCCTTCACCAGCAGCCCAAGATGAGAGTGCCAGCATGGTCAGGTCGCTTTTGTTCCGGCCCTCCGGTCCAGTTTAAGAACCCATTGTGGCCCTCGAGTCAAAAAGTTTGCCCACCCCTGGGCTAGAAGCTTGTCGACAATTCAGGTGCTTCGAAAGGAAATCCCAGTGTGGACCTTTCAGTCAAACGGCCTCTTTCCTTATTGCCCCCAATAGGTTCACTCAAATAAAGTTGGATAATGGTTGCCAGGCACTGTTATAAACTCTAAATATTTTCTAGAGAAATCACAGATGTCTAGGACCCAATGTGTATCACCTTGACTTAAATGTGGCTCCTACACCTGACCAGGAACTAGGAGGAACACTGCAAAGAGCTTCAGAACAATAGCCCTGCTCCTCACAGTGCCCTGTGGGAGTTTCCTCTTCTCTTTTTTCCTTAGCTGGTCACTGCCTATTGCTGTTTTCTTTTTAAATATATTTTATTGATTTTTTTACAGAGAGGAAGGGAGAGGGATCGTGAGTTAGAAACATGATGAGAGAGAATCATCAATCAGCTGCCTCCTGCACACCTCCCACTGGGGATGTGCCTGCAACCAAGGTACATGCCCTTGACCGGAATCGAACCTGGGACCTTTCAGTCCTCAGGCTGGCGCTCTATCCACTGAGCCAAACCGGTTAGGGCTATTGCTGTTTTCTTATCCTCTTGTGAAATACCACCGGTGTCTTGGGGAAGGGCGGTAGTCCCATTCCTCTCTTCTCTTCTGCAACCGTTACTCTGCCAGGCCCTTAGCTGCGCCCTCCTTCCTCATCTCAGCCCTTTATCAGTCCCCTGCCAAGCCCCAGCTCTGTGGTGAAATGCCCTGGAGAGATGAGTTTGGATTTGTTCTGAAATATAAGTGACCTGATCTTGAACTGTACAACACCCACTGTGTGTGTGATGGCCGGATAGAACAGCCGAACGGGCCGGATCCAGCCCGCGGGCCGTAGTTTGCCCATGGCTGATATAGACTCTAGGGCTGTTGGTTTAAAATTTATTCTGATATTGTTCCCCAAGGCTGACAGAACGGTTCCACAAACCGAGTGACTTATACAGTGTTAATGAATCGCCTCCCAGTTCTGGTGGCCGGAAGCCTGAAGTCGGGGAGTGGGGAGGGTTGGTTCCTTCTGAGGGCAGAGGGAGGGTCTGTTCCGGGCCTCTCCTCTGGCTCCTGATAATGTGCTGGCTTGCAGAAGCATCACTCTGAACTCTGCTTTCATGTTCACAGGACGTTCTCTGTGTGTGTACTCGCGTGTGCAGGTGTGTTTGTCTCTTCTCACGGCATTCTTTTTGTAAGGGCACTAATCATATTGGATTGGGGGCTCACCCTTCCGACTCCAGTCACAAATGATATCTTCAGTGACCCGATTTCCCCAAATAAAGTCACACTCCAACATCTGGGGATTAGGACTTTAACATATGAAATTAGTGGAGGACACGGATTCAACTCATAACAAGTGAGTTCTAAAGAAGGAAAGCCAAGTAGAGTTCAGGGAGGACCTTTTTGCTCAATTTGCTCGTGTGCTTAAGGGCTGAGTACTTGTTTGAAGTAGCAGAGAAGCAGCGAGATTATGTTTCTCTGTTATGGTGAGCTGCACACCAGCCAAAACAACCTGTCAGTGACCCTGGAGAGGATATTGACTGGGGGTGGGCAAACTTTTTGACTCGAGGGCCACAATGGGTTCTTAAACTGGACCGGAGGGCCGGAACACAAGCATGGATGGAGTGTTTGTGTGAACTAGTAATATAAATTCAAAGTAAACATCATTACATAAAAGGGCTCGGCCCGCTCTTTTGGCTCCGAGTGCGGGCCGGATAGAACAGCCGAACTGGCCGGATCCGGCCCTCGGGCTGTAGTTTGCCCATGGCTGATATAGACTCTAGGGCTGTTGGAAGAAAGCAAGCGAGTCTGTGGTTGGTGGGAGATTACCAGGAGGCAATCGTGACCAGGAAGTGGCTTATGAGTGAGCATTTCCAGTGATTTGTGACTAAGAAGCTATTTGCTCCCATAACTCCTCACCCCCACTCCCCCCAAGTCCTAGTTACTCAGTGCTTCTCACCTTGCAAGTGTAAACTCCTTTGGTAATGTAAAGCTCAGAGTGACCCCCAAACCCAACCTGGCAGGTGATAGAAGTGATGGGTTGGAGAGACCGACAGTCAGATGTACCACCTGGCCTTCCTCAGTTTCCTGAGAAAACACAGTTATGCTTAGGAGGGTGTTGCTAGGACTTAACAGGGCTGACCTGGGACTTACTATCGGTTGAAATAGTGTGTATCTGTAGAGGAACGTTTTAATTTCCAGCCTGCTGTGAATTTATGAGCCTTCGGAATGCCTTCCACCCCTAGGTTGTGAAGATTATGTATTGAACTGCTCGATTTAATAATTAAAGGTGGGAAATGTAACTGGTTTATCTATGTAGTCAATTAGCAGCGTAACATAGGCAGATTATTTAAATCTGGATTTAAAGCTGAGTATTCAAAAGACATAAATAAATACAGAGGAAAAAAATAAGAAGCACGCATAATCCCCCCCCCCCCCCAAGAGACCTTACAGACTGCAAAGGAGCCACCGCAGAGAGCAAAATGAGACCAAAATGGGTGAAAAAGCCCAATCACTGCCTAACAACCTAGTTCTTCACCAGTCTGTTTTTTTTTCCTTTGGCTTATGAATCTAGGCACCTCATAGTTTTCATAAAAGATTAATTGTAAGTGCAACAAATCTCCATTTGTGTTAATGTACTGAAAAAAAAAATGAAGCTAATGTGGAAAAGGGAGAGCGGTATTTTCTGACCTAAGAAAGAAAAGAACCAGCCATCTTCTTAAATTTTTATTAGTAGCCAAAACCGGTTTGGCTCAGGGGATAGAGCGTCGGCCTGCGGACTGAAAGGTCCCGGGTTCGATTCTGGTCGGGGGCACGTACCTTGGTTTCGGGCACGTCCCCGGAGGGGAGTGTGCCAGAGGCGGCTGGTCCATGATTCTCTCTCATCGACGTTTCTAACTCTATCCCTCTCAATTCATCTCTGTGTAAAATCAATAAAATATATTTAAAAAATTTTTTATTAGTAATCTCTTTAGTGTATTAAATTGTATGCTCTCTTCTTAAAGGGAGAAGGTATTTGCAAATGTATCCTTTGTACAATGGTAACAAATGACTTAAGAGGGCTTTTTTGCTGTTGTTACATCCTTTTTCCTCCCTTCTCCCCAAAGTTAACATGGATTACATTTATTAATTTTCTGAGACGTAAAGAAAATTTTATAGATAAAGATAGAAATACCTTGGGAGTTTCCAAACTCCAGGTGAGGAAGCGATGATTTACAAATTGCAGAGATCATCTGCGTATGTGCGTTTCTTAGTGAAAGGGTTAGAAATCTTTTGATAAGTTAATGGGATCTATGAACCTATTTTAAGAATTAGAGTCTATGAATAACTAGATAAAGAAGAAACAGCACCTAGGGATTTGGCTTCATGCCCTAGAGAGTTCAAATTAAATTTTGCTAAGAAACAGTTTTAGAAGTTTAAAGGGTTCTTTCTTCTCATGCAGTCTACTTCAAAACACATTTCCCAGAGCTAGCCTAGGTAACGAACTCCACAACACTTGCCCTCGGATGATCTGGAGTTCTAGACAAGTCCTGTCAGATCCGAAAAGGTTATCAAGGGACCAGCTTGCTTCCAACCAAACGAATAAAGAAGAGGTGTGTGTTTGGGGATAATTTTCAGCTGAAATGATGATTTCCAAACTGCGCTCTGTGATACAGTATTTCAAGGATACAGTCTCTGAAGAAGAGGTCACAGGATCAGACAACTTTGGGAAAACAGTGTAACATGTACCTCTACGAGCCATTCACGGTGCCTGTGCACTTAGAAAAGATCCTGGCCAAAACCGGTTTGGCTCAGTGGTAGAGCATCGGTCTGCGGACTGAAAGGTCCTGGGTTCGATTCAGGTCAAGGGCATGTACCTTGGTTGCGGGCACATCCCCGGTAGGGGGTGTGCAAGAGGCAGCTGGTCGATGTTTCTCTCTCATCGACATTTCTAGCTCTCTATCTCTTTCCCTTCCCCTCTGTAAAATATCAATAAAAAAATATATTTACAAAAAAAAAAAAAGATCCTGAAAGTTTACAGGAAGGAAAACTGTATTTTTAAGCCCACCAGACCACACTTACTTTTATGTATGGCACAGTTTTTCTCATGTTTCATTATGAATATTGAACCGAAGATCAGAGTTGGTGAATATAATTAGGTCCTGTCTGGTCCTGTAGACATAGAAGCTTACTATGTGCTGCGGGAGTATACGTTTTTAAGCAGACAGGATTACAGTGCACACGTGGCTATGGCAGCGTAAGCCTGCCAGTGTAAGTGGTCCGATTTTAGAAAACCTCCCTTGCAATCTCCTCAGGCAACGCCCCCTTCCTGTTCCTGTGGCTAATGTCTGAAATGCCACTGTGCAATCCTCAAGCCTGTTAAAATGTAAATGCATTACCCTAACCCAGTGGTCGGCAAAGTGTGGCTCTTCCACAAAATACCACTCCCTGGGCAAGTCTGTTTTGAAGAAGTGATGTTAGAAGTTTAAGTTTAAAAACTTTGGCCCTCAAAAGAAATTTCAATCCTTGTACTGTTGATATTTGGCTCTGTTGACTAATGAGTTTGCCGACTACTGCCCTAACTGGTTTGACTTAGTGGATAGAGTGTTGGCCTGCAGACTGAAGGGTTCCAGGTTCGGTTCCGGTCAAGGGCATGTACCTTTGTTGCGGGCACATCCCTAGTAGGGGGTGTGTAGGAGGCAGCTGGTCGATGTTTCTCTCTCATTGATGTTTCTAACTCTCTATCCCTCTCGCTTCCTCTCTGTAAAAAATCAATAAAAAATAGTTTAAAAAAAGTAAATGTATTTTTAAAAAGACACAGGTTCAATAACTGTGTAACAAGACTTGAGCAAAACTAGTTGATAGATGCAGAGAACTAGATCTGAACTTTGTGTGAAAATATTTGAATAAAATAAAATCCATTGAGTTGAAACCATTAGGTTAGAATCCCTTTCTCATCTTGGATCCTCCCTCCCACCTCCCAGGAAAAGAAGTCAGGACATTTGATCAACCAAAATCAGAAACTCTTCAAGAAAAGAGAAAATTCCTGTTTAGGCTAAAAACAGTGTTGCCAATCAAGACATTTTATATTAGTGCTCTGACTAAACTAACAGCTTAGAAGAGGAGAGGAGACATTTAATATAGATTTGCTCTGTCAAACTGACTGAACTTAAACTTGGCCACTTGGTGAGTAGCCCTTGTTGATAGTGTCCTGGATCAACTGCGCTCTCTCCACACAGCTCCTCTGACCCCGCGCACTGAAAAAAGAGAATTAGCCCTTCGTGTCCTCACACCCACCTGGTAGACTCCAGGTTGTGTGCCCTGGTTGACCTCCAACACTTCATTCTCCTCTTAGCCTCTCTCTCGAAGGGAGCAGTTTCAGGAAAGCTTATTAGCCACTGCCTAGAGCCCGGTAGCCACTCACAGATACTGGTGGTGGGACAGACTAGGTCAAGGAAAGGCCCCTTGGGCCAGGAAGCATAGGATTTCTCAAGATTACTTCTTGGATGCTTAGCCTTCACGTAGGTCTACTCCCCACGTTACTCATTAAAGTAGCTCCAATCAGATCCTAACGTGCCCAATAACTTTTATTTTATCAATACTTGTCAGGCCCTAACCAGTTTGGCTCACTGGATAGAGCGTCGGCCTGCAGACTGAGTCCCAGGTTCGATTCCAGTCAAGGGCGTGTGTACCTTGGTTGCGGGCACATCTTCAGTAGGGGGTGTGCTGATCGATGTTTCTCTCTCTATCCTTTTCCCTTCCTCTCTATGCAAAGATCAATAAAATATATTAAAAAAAATACTTGTCAGGTTATTGATAAAGCTCTCAGAACAGTGCCCAGCACATGTTCAGTGCTATTTAAGTGTTTACTAAAGAGGTTAATTAAATAGAAACTCATGTATTTATACAAGTAGGCAGCTGTGGAATCTCTGAAGAGTTTAGTTGTGTTCCGAAAGGACATTGTGCTTTATCAGAGCTTACCTGGTTGTGAACTTATTTAGATTTTGTATTTATTAAGTCTATACTGTGACCCCGTGCTCGCTATATATGGTCCGTGTAACGCCCGTGAATGAGCTAGCCGCGGCCCTGAAAGGCTTCGGAGTTGGTGCACTGGGGTGGACACCACATTGGAAAACGGTCCCGCTTATCCGCGCCCGGTTCTCCAATGAGCTTTTTAGGTCTTGTACCTTAGTTTCCTCCTCATCTTCCACTTCTGTTAGAACTCCTCGTAGTCTCTGTTGATCGAACAGTTCCTTTCTCTGTTTCTTCAGTAACGTGTTCAGACTGGTGTATCAGTGCTCCATTCACTAGTCTCTCAGACGGTTGTCTCCCCAACAGAAACCTCTGTTCTCCTGTGGCTTTTCACTTTTAGCTTTTCCTCATCATATCTACAGCTTGTGAGGGTCCCCTTTCACCTGCTACTTTTCCTTCCACGTTTTATTCAGGCGGGCTTTGATTCCTGCCTGATTTACTAATGTAGATGGAGTGGGGGCCTAGGGGTCTGCGTAGGCATGGCTGGTGGCACATCCAGGGGTCTCAGCCTTGCAGAGCAGAGGCTGTGTAAGTGTGCTGGGGAGGGGGAGAGGGTGGGGGAAGAGGAGGGGGAGAGAGAGTGTTACCCGGTGTCCATGGTTGCAGAGAGTGATGCCAAGGGAAATGAATAGATGCGGTGCACCATTGGATTTCTAGCTCAGCAGAGCAAAAACAAAACAGTCCCAGGACCTCATCAGCTAGGATTGAGTGTGGCTACAGAAAGCACCAAACTTAAGAACAGTGACTTAAATATATAAGAAATTTTTCTCATTAAAAAAAAAAGTTTGGAGGTGTAGTCAGCCCGGCAGCTGGTTCATCGTCGGCGCCAGGTTTGGTGCCTCTGTTACTCTCCTGGCATGTTCCTCGTGGTAGGAAGGCGGCTGCCACAGCCCCGGTCATCACGTTTCCATCAAAGAGAGGAGGAAAGCAATGTCTGTGCTGCTTCACAGCGAAGGAAACGGTTGGACTGGCCAGGTAGGATTCTGACAGGGAGAGAAAGGATGGAGAGTACACATTTGGTAAGGTAGAGGGTGTTTCTGGGAATCAACACCTTCTCGGGTGTAGGGGGCAGGAGTGTAGTAATTAAAAGCCTGGACTTTGAGTTAGAAAAAGCTGTGTTAAATTCCACGTGCGATGTCTATAAATTACAGTCTTATGCGAGTTCCTCAGTACCTCTCACCCCTGGTCTCTTCATTTGTGAATGGAGACAGTAAGAGCGCCTGTCTTTTCAGTTACTGCGGAGATTAAAAGGGAGTAGATAAATGAAGTGGTTAGCTGGAGCCCAGCACCTGTGAGTTCTCACAAAGGAGATGCATTCTACTACTGTTACTGTTGCTTTTGTTTTATTATCGTTGTTATTGCTAGGAGCCCAGCTCACGATTTGGAATAGCGTGGCGCCGCCCACCCTTGAGTCGCTGGGCCGGCCCTGCCTTGCTCCCCAGGTCCTGCAGCAGCCGGGCCGCTGCCAGTCCAGCCCTGCCTCCCTCTCTGGCCCTTGAAGCAGCCGTGGCCACTGCTGATCAGGCCCGAACCCAGCGCAGGCACATGGAGGCCCTGCCGCCCCGCCCCTCAACGCTGCACGCATAGCTTCCTCCAGTCCAGTTGACCCGTTATGGCCTATGGCTTAATTAGCATCTCTCTCTCTCTCTCTCTCTCTCTCTCTCTCTCTCTCTCTCTCTTTCTCTCTCTCTTTCTCTCTCTCTCTCTTCAGGATCTGAATTTAGCTAATATGCCATTGGTGCCTTCTGCTACTTACCCTAAAGTATCTCGGGTTCTAGCAAATTCTGAATAATAATAATAATAATAATAATACAAGCCCAGCTGGTGTGGCTCAGTAGTTGATTGCTGACCCAGGAACCAGAGGTCAGAATATATGTATAATTAAAAAAATTATACATATGTGTGTATATTTTAAAAAATGTGCTTTTTATTGCTTCCAGAGAAAGGAAGGGAGAGGGAGTGAGAGTTGAATACATCAGTGATGAGAGAATCATCGATTGCCTGTCCCCTGCTCACCCCTTACTGGGGATTGAGCCTGCAACCCAGACATATGTCCTGACCTGGAATTGGATTCTGACCTTTGGTTCCTGGGTCAACAATCAACTACTGAGCCACACCAGCTGGGCTTGTATTATTATTATTATTATTATTATTCAGAATTTGCTAGAACCCGAGATACTTTAGGGTAAGTAGCAGAAGGCATCAATGGCATATTAGCTAAATTCAGATCCTGAAGAGTGGAAATTCTAGAATTTTATTCTCTAAGCAGTTGAAGGTTTTGAGATGAAAAAAATGCCACAAGCAAACCTGTCTTATCTTTCTATTCTGTATTTCAGCACTTCTTAGCCCTTCACACTTAAACATTTTTGTGCTCTTTAGTTTTCATGTATTAAATATTAAAAGCTGGGCCAAGTCCACACAGAAAATCTTCTTTCTCCAGAGCAAATTTGTGATTTTTTTGTGTGTGTCAGAAACATAAGTAAATGGATGGCCAGCAACTGTCGCTAACGCCATTTTCGAAATGCCTTTTTACCTTACAGGTTAACCTTGTGAATTTCATTTCCCATTTTTGGTAATAAACTTAACAGCTAAAATATTTTTTTGACTGAGGTTTTACATTTTTAAGTTACGTTTGTATTCACTTTGGATTTTGACATTTAATACCTCCCCTGAAATACCTGGGAGAAATTATACCTATGGTATAACATGTACTTTAGGGGGAGGAAATAAATGCCACACTCAAAGCAATTATACCGTTGGCATTAAGACATTAAAAATGTGTTAGAACTTTTAAATGTGGGTTTAAAAGGAAGGTAGGTAAATATCTATAGATATTAAGAAACTATTTATGCCGAAACCGGTTTTGCTCAGTGGATAGAGCATCAGCCTGCGGCCTGAAAGGTCCCAGGTTCGATTCCGGTCAAGGGCATGTACTGGGGATGTGCAGGAGGCAGCTGATCGATGTTTCTCTCTCATCGATGTTTCTAACTCTCTATCCCTCTCTCTTCCTGTCCGTAAAAAAGCAATAAAATATATTAAACAAAGAAAAAAAAAGAAACTTTATATTCTGTTTTTTGATGAGGGAAATCTCCTAAAAATGAATAGCCTTTAATCAAACCTGTTTGTCTTCTAATAGGAAGCTATGTTAGAGGCAGATAAAACGTCTGTATTAAGTGTGTAATGTAAACTGTTTCTCTGAGATATACATCATTACCTTATGGTTCTATATAATTTCTTTTTAAAACTGTAGAAAACGGACAGTCTGATATCCAGGGAATCCTAGGTGATTTCTAGTGAATATGCAAAATGGATCCAGCTTGTAGACATGCCGTATCAATTCATACCGGTACCTTTTTCGGAGTCTAGGTCAGGACCATTCTCCCTGCCCAATTCACAGACTTTTTCCCCCCCACCCTTTCTCCTCACCTCATGTGTTCTCAGGAAAATGTGTGAATGATTCTCATATCCTGATGAGGCCCGTGACTTGGCAAAAGTTTGAGGTGACCCTGTCTGATCAGACCCTTACCATTGAGGAGATTTGCTGGCCCTCCTTGGCCAACGCGTACCACTTTTGTTGAGGAATCCAGGTCTCTGGTGGTGGCTGAGTGCGGAGGGATACAGATAAAACTGAAGGCATGACTAGGTGAAAAATAGAGATAGGGTTTTAACTTGACAATGGCTTGTGAACAGCAGGAGAGTGGCAGCATTGTCTTTATAAGTGGTTGGTAAGTGGGGGCTGCAGTAACCCACATGGCCGGCCCGGGAGCCGCATATGGTGAATAGTTCCCATTCTGAGCCTTTTCAAGGTTCACCATCTAGAGATCTGCTAATGGAAAGTGTGTGTGTCTCCAGGTACAGTGAAACAATCGCCGCGAGATAAAACTCCCTGCAGAAAAATTAACACAGATTTTTTTTTAAATATGAAAGACAGGTCATTGTAAAAAGTAACTCTACAGACATCATCTTTTTTTTGGAAAAAAATAGATTGATGATGACATTGAGGCAGGATAAGCTCAACTATGTTCTGCATTGTTTTTTAAAAGCTTTGTGCTTAAAATTCATAGCACTTTTCTAATCCTGATAAAGTAGCCTAATTTTCTAGCTTGCTTTGTTCAGTGAAATATGTTTCTAAATCCATTTTAAGCAGCTATTTCTTCAATTTGAGTCATTTTCTCTCAAGTTAATAGATTCCACACAAGCATACCTGACTTTTAATGTTAATGCATACTGTATATTCCAAACTTGCCCGTGACAATGGGAGGCACAATCACAATGAAATCCAGTTGTTGAAAGCCTATCTAGCCTGTTATTTTTGTTAAAATGCGTCTTCATTTTACTCTTATTCGCCAAAGTATATAGAGTGATACCAAATCACATTTTACCTCGTATTGAGGTTCCATCTCCCTCTTTTTCTCCTAGCAAATGAGAAGGAAGAAAGAAAGTGTTAGATATGGTTGTGTCATTCCTAGATAAGATGACTTTAAAATACCATATCAGTAGAGGACATTTGCTTTAACATAATAAATTCCTGCAGCAGTAAGTTCCGCTGTAACAAGCTGGCCTAAAAAAAAAGGAAAGCATTTTGATTTTGAGGCATTTGGCATCAGTAACTTCATTTGCAGGTTGATGTTTTCATTCTATACTGAGTCTAAAACCCTTTGCTATTTTATCCAAACCATTATACCTATACAGTAACGGTGCCTGTGGGCACATCTGGCATTTTGTTTTGATCATCTGGTATTAGTCTAATGTCATGAATCTCATTTTTTTTCCCTTTTCAGCAGTGCCACCAGCTCTCTGAAAAACAGAGGGTAATGTGATGGAGACAGAGATTTTCTTTATTTTCGATAGCCAGACAGAGAAAAAACCAAATAACTTCTATAACTGAGTCAGTCTTGCCTTTAACAGAGGGAGAGTGTTGCCTGTAACAGGGGCCCATTAAGGAAATTCTTATCATGCACTAGAGTGGGGTCCTTCTATCATGTACGGGGGTGGGGGGAGGTGGGGTCCATGGACCCTCAGCCCGGCCTGCGCCCTCAGTCTCTCACAGTCTGGGAGCCCTCAGGGGATGTCCAACTGAGGGCTTAGGCCCGCTTCCCACAGGCCTACGCCAGCAGTTGGACATCCTTAGCACTGCCTTGGAGGCAGGAGAGGCTCCAGCCATCACCACTGCATTTGCCAGCCGGGGAGCCTGGCTTCTGGCTGAGTGGCGCTCCCCCTATGGGAGCACACTGACCACCAGGGGGCAGCTCCTGTGTTGGGCGTCTGCTTCCCGGTGGTCAGTGCCTGTCATAGTGACCCGTTGTTCCCCTGTTTGGTCGCTTTGCATATTTGCCCTCTATTATGTAGGATGCTGTTGTGCCCCCAGTTCATCCAACAGTACTAGCACATAGTAGGTGCTCAGTGAATATTAGTTGAGTGGATATTGAAAGATTTGGGAGAGGGAGGGTGGTTGGCTTGAGCACAGAACTGTGAACAGAAGTCATATGCAGTCATGAGTTTGTGAGTGTGGTTTAGAGTTATTCCTGGGTGTTTGAAAACGGAAAGCAAGGCCAATTCCAAACAGGATTAAGGGCCAGCCAGCTGGCCAGTTTCCCAGGGTGCTAATCCATAAGAGGCATTGAAACCAATGAAAATGTTCAAGACAGAGAAAACTGTGTTTACCAGAATGCCTCTACTGTATATGATTAGGGTTGGGTATAAGACATAGGGGCGTGTTCTTACGTTCTCCAAACACATATTGGCTGCTTTCTAAGGAGGGCAGGTCCAGTTAATTAGACATCTTTTGTTTGTTGAGTAAAGTATTCAAATATGGGAACAGAACTGAATTCTTTGGATGAGAGAGAATAGTGAAGAGCTGTCACCAGCGAACTTCTTACTCTACCTCTGGGCAGATTTAAGCCTTCTTTATTATTCCCTAAATAAATGAAAACCAGCACTTAAATAATATTAGTTTACAAGGACATCCTATTCTAGCTTAGGCAGGGTGAATAGAGATTTCAGTGTCTCATTGAAGTTCTGGACCATTCCTGCCTAACTGAGATACATCATTTAAAAAAAAAAACAACCTCTTAATAACCACTTTAGTAAAGTAAAAAGAAATGGGTGGAATTAATTATAAGAATACATTTTATTCAGCCCAATAAATCCACAATATCATTTCAGTTTGTAATCCATGTAAAAAGCATTAGTGAGATATTTTATATTCTCTTTTTGGTGCTAAGCTTTCAAAACTCTGTGTGTATTTCATACTTATAGCACATCCCAGTTTGGATGAACCACTTTACAAGTGCTCAGTGGCCACATTGGCGAGTGGCTGCCACAGTAGGCAGGATAGTCTTCGACTGTGCACAAGGCAAAGTCAGTGACTCCCAGCTGGCATCCTTGAACTTGTCCTAAAAGGCCCTTAGATAAAAATTCTCTCTTTGGACAGCATGAAATTCTCTGTGGTTGATATCACTCTTTAAAAATCTTTTTTGTTCATTAATCCTCACCAGAGGACCCCACCCCCCACCCCATTTATTTTTAGAGTGGAAGGGAGGGAGGGAGGGGGAGACAGAGAGAAACATCTATGTGAGATTGGTTGTTAGGAAATCCCCCGATGGGGGCTGGGGAATGAACCTGCAACTGAGACCAGAATCAAACCGGGACCCTTCAGTCTGTGGGCCTACACTGGCCACTGAGCCAAACCAGCAAGGGCTAAAAATCTTTTGAAAAAAAGCATAATGATGTGTTGGAGTATTTTTCTTCAAAAGTAGTATGTTAAAGTAGTTTAATGCTTGGATGTGAATGCTCTTCATTTGGTTAACCTTATTTGCAGAGTAAAACATCCTATATAATAAGAGGAGAATATACTAATTATCCGTTATGCCACGAGGGGTAACGACTGACTGTGTAATGACTGGATCACAGATCTGCAGGAGAGTCGGGCAGCTGGTGGAGAGCTTCAGGAGGGGGCAGGGCAGCAAGCTATGAACGGGGCCAGAGGAGGAGCTACAGGAGTGTGGGCAGCAGGTGGAGAGCTACAAGAGGGTGGCAGTGACCTACTGGCTCATGGATTCGTGCACAGAGCTACTAGTTATCAACAAATAACCATGTTTGTGTATACCAATGATGACTGAATGTTATGTTATAATCATCAATGACGATTAGAGATCACATACTGTCATTATTTGAACCCAGGTCTTTTGGCTCCAGCTTTATTGCCTTTTCTCTGTTTCCTAAGACGCAGTGCTAGATCTTGCTATGAATTAAAGACAGAATCTTCTCCCCATGTACAAAAATTAATTCAAAATGGATCAAAGGCCTAAATATAAGGTCTTTATATTTAGACAATAAATTACATAGAAGAAAACATAGGTGCTAAACTTATGGACCTTGGTCTTAGAGATGCACCATAGTTTTCTGATTCTGTCATCTGCTGACAGGCATCTAGGCTGTTTCCAAATCTTAGCTATTGTAAATTGTGCTTCTATAGGGGTGCATATATCCTTTTTGATTGGTGTTTCTGTTTTCTTGGGATATAGTCCTAGAAGTGGAATTACTGGCTCAAATGGCAGTTCCACTTTTAAATTTTTGAGGAAACGCCATACTGTTTTCCACAATGTAGCTTTACTTAGGTTTTTATCCTCTTTCTCCCTCATGAACACACTCCCTTTTTTATTTTAAACTAGAGTCCCGGTACACAAATTCGTGCACCAGTGGGGTCCCTTGGCCTGTCCTGTGGAATCAGGCTAAAACCTGATCTCCAACATCCCCTGAGAAGTCCCAGATTGAGAGAGGGTGCAGGTCAGGCCAAGGAACCTCACTGGTGCACGATCGGGACCAGGGAGGGATGAAGGAGGTTGGCCAGCTGGGGAGGGACCATGGGAGGGACCATGGGAGGACTCCAGGGTATGTGCAGCCCTTCTCACTTAGTCCAGATTGGCCGGACCCCAGCAATAAGCTAGCCCCCTGGTGGTCAGTGCACATCATAGTGAGTGGTTGAACAGTCTTAGCATAGCATTAGCATATTACGCTTTGATTGGTTGAACGGGTGACCGGACACTTAGCATATTATTAAGCTTTTATTATATGGGATTGAGATATAATTGCCACGAAATAAAACTCACCCTCGAAAGTATACAGTTCAGGGTTTTTTAGTACATCCACAGCATTGTGCAGCCACCCCCACTTTGTAATTGCAGACCCCTTATTTTAATTGCAGGTCTTCTAGGACTCACCCCTAGCTCTTCTTCCTTGATAAAGTTACTCAAAAGGAGGAGGGTGGGGAGAGAGGTGAGGACCAAGAAGTGCAGCATGATATTTTGGGAACCCATTTCTGAACAGTTAACTCTATTTATAGATATTTGTAAACACCTTCAGAAGCATCGATGCAATATTAAAAATTAGAGGGTATACAGAGCTTGGTTTAGGAGACATTCTGTTATTTCCCAGTTTGACTCTTGGTCCAAAATGCTGACAAGTACGGCCTTGTAAACATTTGAGTTAAATAACTCTTTGTTTTTCCAAATTTATAACAAACAAACAAACAAACAAACATTTTAGAGTTGTTTGAAAATTTTAAATCCACTCTAAAATAGATATTTGCATTGACGGGTAACTCAGCTCTGGTATTATTACAGTTCTGACCCTCATTTTAAATAAGCTATCTTTGAGAAGCGAAAGGGAACTTGTAGCATTAGACATAACTCCAGGACTCTTGTTTGTGGCAAGAGATCCCACCACATATCTTTGTATGGTTAACGTAATTGTTGAAGATATTCTCCCAGGACATTACTGCCAATTACCAAGTGTTATATAGTCAGAGTCCCCACCTTGTTTTCCATGTCAATCCTACCGTTTTGCATTATTTTAACTGGCCACATTTTTATTTTTATTGAGGCGAAGGCAACTACAGGGAATGTGGTTATCATGAGCTAATCTTCCCCTCGGGGTATTTGCGATATTTTCTGCCTCTGAGAGTGTGATTGCTTTCTGATTGCCATTGAGCTTGAACATGCCTTACTGCTTAATTATGCTGCGCTGTTGCCTTTCTCATGTGATGGACGGGGCCAGCTGAGAAGTATTTCCAGAGCTCACTATTCAGGACGAAGGAAAGAACCGAGAGAGCAGGTGTTTTTATTTTTCTTTCCTTCTCACGTTTTTTTCCTCTCTCTTTTAGAAAATGTTCCCCTCTTTTTTTTACACGGTTAGCTATTATCCCTGGGTCATGTAAGGATGTCTTTGTGGTATAATTGGTCTCTAGACTGAGTATCAGCACCATATTGATACCCCTCAGGGGGCTTCTGCTTTCATCTTTGGCCAGTTCTTCAACCGTAACACTGGGTCCTTACCTCTCCCTAAATTATTTTCAGGCCTTTGTTGAGTGAAAGAATATAATATCAAAGAATATATTTTAATTTGGGGATGGGGCCCACAACCCAGGCATGTACCCTGATCCGGAATTAAACTGGAATTGAACCTCAACCGGCAACCTCCTGGTGCATGGGATGACACTCAACCAACTGAGCCACACTGGCCAGGCTGGGGCTTTATATTTTTGTACAATGTATATACACTGAGTGGCCAGATTATTATTATTATTTTCAATATATTTTATTGATTTTTTACAGAGAGGAAGGGAGAGAGATAGAGAGTTAGAAACATCGATGAGAAAAGCATCGACCAACTGCCTCCTTCACACCCCCTACTGGGGATGTGCCCGTAACCAAGCTACGTGCCCTTGACCAGAATCGAACTCGGGACCTTCCAGTCCACAGACTGACGCTCTATCTATTGAGCCAAACCGGTTTTGGCCAGGTTATTATTCTGATCTCTGAAAGCATAATAATCTGGCCACTGGGTGTGTGTGTGTGTGTGTGTGTGTCTGTGTCTGTGTATCTGTGTGTGTGTGTGTATTAGAGGTCTGGTACATGAATTCATGCATGGGTGGGGTCCGGCCAGCCTGGCCAAGGGGAGAGGACATGGCGATTGGCAGGCCTGCCTGCTGGTCGAACTCTTGGTCAAGGGGACAATTTGCATATTAGCCTATTATTATATAGATATACACTGAGTGGCCAGATTATTGTGTGTTCAGAGATAATAATCTGGCCACTCAGTGTGTGTGTGTGTGTGTGTGTGTGTGTGTACATATATTTTTTTAAAGTGTCCTTGCCCAGCCAGAGTGGCTCAGTTGGTTGTGCATTGCCCTGTGCACCAAAAGATTGCCAGTTCAATACCCATTCAGGTTACATACTTGGGTTGTGGGTTCGATAAAAACGTATCCTCGGGTGAGGATTAAAAAAGGTGTCCCATTGCAGAGTGCAAGTATAAACTAGTATCAGAATTGCCACACAAAACTCTCTTGCTAACTTTAATCAGGATTTTTATTTACTTATTTATTTTTTTTAGAGAATGATAGAAAACAGTGCTGATGAGTAATGTACCCAGAAGCTCTTACTGGTTTGGCATGGATTCCACTTAATGACAAGCTTTCTCACACAGCGGTTGATTTTTAATTTTTAATAATTTTTTTTGACTTTTCAGCTTTTATTATAAAAAGAACTTGATCCTAGCCCAGGTTTCCAACAAGTCACCAACTCAGAGTCTGGCTTGGCCACGGCCGGTCTGGCTGGGGAGGGGGCTGGTGGACAGGCTCAGGGCCCGTCCTGCTCAGAACAGCCGACATTTCATTCTTCTCGTCCCGGGCTGGCAGGAGCGGATGGAGAAAGAGCTCTCTCTCACCGGTCCTCACCGGTCCTCACCGGTCCTCGTTAAATCGGGTCACCATTGTCTTGTGCAGCGCTTCCTTGTAGGACTCCATGGAGGTGACCCCGTAGGAGCTGCCTCGGGCACCCAAACCGGAGCCCCGCACCCGTGTCTGGGCCTCTATGGGTGTCACGATGCCCTGCTTCTTGCGACCCAGGCCGCTGCCCTCTTTCCAGCCCATGGCCCGGAGCATGCGGCTGCCGACGTTGTCACTGCCCAGGCCGTCCCGCGTGGGCTGCTCAAAGTCTATGGAGGTGCCACTGCACTTCCTCCTCTTAGGCGCCGGTGGCTCAGGGATGCCGTGTTTCTCTCTGCGCTCGGCTGCCCGGTCCCGGTACTTCTTTTGCTTCATGTCGTCCTTCTCGAGTGCTTCTGGTTCGTTTTCTGACAGGTGCACCCGCTGGTGGATCTCAAGGTTTTGCTGGTGGAGCCCGGAGAGCTGCTGGTGCCGGATGAGCGCCTCCTTGCTGGGGAACTGGCGCCGGCAGAGCAGGCAGGCCAGCTTCTGCCAGTCCGTGAGCTTCTCTTCCGGCCCCGGGCCCTCTCGCTCCTGCTGCTCCTCGCTGTCACTCTCCCCGCTGTAGGCTGCCACCAAGCCTCGGGGTGGGCTTGGGCTGTCGTTGTCGTTGTCGCTGGCCAGTTTCGGGAGGTCCTTGCTAGTTTGCTGCCTCTCTGCGGTGAGTGCTCCCTTCTTCTCGAGGACGGCGTAGCCGGCGTCTGCGGTGGCTGACTCCCGCCTCTCATCGTCCCACCCGGAGCTGGCAGGCTGCAGGCTGTTTTTGGAGTTGGCTTTCTGCTTGTTGAGACTGCAGGCCCAGCGCTCCATGTCCTTGGCGATCTGCTGGGCCTTCTTGGTCTTGTGGTTCTCCTTCTTCTCTCTGCCCTCCGTGGAGGGCGCCCCCGCCTCCTGATGCCCGTCGGCTGACTGCTCCAGGGCGGCTGACTGCTCCAGGGCGGGGACGTAGGTCCGCCTCTCCCCGTCCCAGTACAGGTACCGCTGGCTCTGAGCGCTGTAGTAATACTGGGAGCTGGGGTCGTAGTAGAGGCCGGTCTGAGGATCGTAGTAGTAGCCGGAGGTCTCGTCGTACTGGTAGGTGGAGACGTCGGGAACAGGGTACTGGCTGTAGGACTCCTGGGCTGTGGGGCTGGCGGCCGGTGGCAGGGCGGAGCTGGGGTGGGTGGGGCTCTGGAGCTCAGATTTGAGCACAGCAGGTGACATGATGGTGTATGGCTGGCTGTTGGCAGCAGCGCTCTGGCTGCCGCTGGCCTCGGCTGCCGCCTGCTGGTACATGCCAGGGGTGACACCAGCCGGGGCGCTGGACACAGAGTCTGCTCCAGGCTCCAGGGAGGCCTCGGCACCCGCTCCAGCTGGGTCCTCTTTGCTTCCAGTCATGCCATGGCCCTCGTCCTGTTGATAGTAGCTGTAGTGGACCCATGACTCCACAGGGGTGGCCCAGGCACCCTCCCCGCCCTGGGAGGGCTGTGAGATGGCCCACTGGGCCGCGGCAATGGCAGTGCTGGCCGCAGAGGCAGCACTGATGCGGCTGCCTTCGTCGGGGGCCACGTCCCTCTTAGAACCCTTTGCAAATGCAGCGTTGACGGTCTTGCCGTCGATGGTGAGCAGCGGGCGCAGGGCCCGCAGGGTCTGCAGCAGCTGAGCCGCCTCGATGGCGGAGAGCTGGACGAAGGCGAAGCCGCGGTTCAGCCGCGTCTGCTTGTCCTTGATGACGCGGACATTGGAGGAGGAGAGCGCTGCGTAGGGTGCCAGGGCCCCAAGGATGGAGTCCGTGGTGCTGTGTGGGTTCAGGTTGCGCAAAATGATGGTGTCTTTGGCGTGCTCGGAGCTTGGCTCGGAGCCCTGGGACAGGGGCTGGGAGGCCAGCGCTCCCTGGTAGGGCTGCGGCAAGGGGAGCAGGCCCTGGCCCAGCCCCTGTCCACCCAGCGGCAGCGTCTGCTGGTCCAGCCTGGCACCCAGGGGCGGCTCCTGCTCTGCCTCCGGCTTGGGCACACCACATCTGAAGCACTTCTCCCGGCGCTTGAAGTTCTGGACGCCACACTTGCTACACAGCCAGTCCTCGTTGATCTTGGGCTTGGGGTCGCCGTGGTGCACGGACACCTTCGGGCCCAGGATGCTCAGTGCGTGCTGGTTGGCTCCCATCCATCGGGTAGCACCCTGCCAGTGACTAAACTCCTCGAAGGCGAAGGCCCGGCTCTGACCTGAGGATTTGATCCTCATCAGCTCCGCGGAGGAGTCCTCGTAGTCGTGCTTGCCCTCCCGTCTTTCATGCTCCATGTCCTGGTAGGACCTTCGGGGGCTGCTAGGGCCCCTGCTCAGCCGCTGGCTCCCTCTCACTTCCCTGCTGTCCCCGTGATCTGCCAGCCGGGGGGATGCCTCCTGCAAAGACTCTAGGATGGGGCTGTCAAGGGAGGGCTCCCAGACATCACCTCGGCCCTCGGCCACCCCCACCAGCTCCACCAGCTCAGCTGGAGCCCCGCTTGGTGCAACAGCGAAGTTCAAAGCTGGAGGCGGAGGAAGGAAGGAGGAGAAGCTAGAGCGAGTTGCACTCTCTGAGAGCCCGGCGCAGACTACTCCGCGCTAGCCACAACCACGCGTATAAATAGCAGCAGTTAATTTTAATCCTATTTTCATGAGTGACGTATAATATGCTAATAATACCTTCCATCGTGATGTTCTTTTGTAGCATACATCTCCCACGTTCACCAAGACTCTCTTTAAGATTCTCCTAGTAAACGCCCTAGCTCATAAATAAGAGTGGTTCAGGAAATAAAAATGTATGTTTTCCCATTGTTGGCTATATGTTTTTTCTAATAATCACATCTGAAGCTTATTAGGCAGTAATAGCCTTAAGATATTATTTTTTTTAAATGTATTACTTTGGTCTTAATACTAGTTTTTAATCTCTTCTTGTTTCTGTGAAGTCTGAATGAGATTTCCAAAATTGAATAATAATTTGATCCGTTAATCTTTTGAAGCTAGTAATTTTATTTTCTTCCCCTTTGCAGTCTCTGAGGTTCGCAAATGAATAGAGCTTCATTACTGCAGTCTGCATTTAATAACCATTATCCATTATCTTGTAATTAAGACTCCCTGTAACGAATCATGAGGACAATGCAAAAATACATAGTACATTTCTTTAATGAACTGGAAAATGTTCATCTTGTTCTATTTAGTAATGAGTTGCTGAATAGTCATTAAATCCACTGGAGAATAGAGCTAGATGGATTTTGAAGACTGTCTTGAGTTTGTGGTTAATCTATTAGAATTAAAATTTCATCTTCTATTTTTATCAACAGCTGATTAGAAGTCATTCTGTTTGACCAAATTGATTAGAAGACCATATACAAGGGCAGCTGTTGTTTAATGAAAGTTTTTAATGAAACTGTACCGCGGAGACTTGTAATTATGGGCCTTAGAAAAGCTCTGAGTTGTTTTAGACCAAAAAAAAAAAAAAAGTATTGTGCTAGAGATTTCAAATTAGGAAAAGAAAAAAAAAACAACGTTTTGATATAATACTATAAATTTATTATTAATTTTAATTCCAACTAATTACAGTTGAATACTAGTCTATTTAATGTGTTACTTTTGACTTCCAGGCCTTTCATCTTCCAAGTTAGTCATTTCCTTGAAATTGTGGGCACTGATGAGAGGACATTTATGTGGATAGCTATTCTAATTGTGAGGTACTTTCTCTTAAGGTCTTTTTTCCCCAAGCTGAGCAGAAGTGAGCTTGGTTAAGGTTGGATTTACATATGCTCTGAGGAGAGTCGATAGTGTTCTGTGGTGTTGGATATGCTAAGTCTAGCATTTATTTCTCCACGGTAATTTTGTTTTAGCAGAGGGGCCATGGAAACAATATTAAAACGAGAAGTAAAACAAAAGCGTGTGCCACTTAGCCCTATGGGAAAGTCCATTGTTTTTGACACTAGTATAATACTAATGTACTTTCTATAGTATTTGAAAGTATAGTATTTGAAAGTATAAAAGCTAAATCTTATTCCTGGGTTTGCAGAAGTAGCCAGTGGTGCCTGTATACCTGTGTTAATCTCTTGTGTGGTCTCTGACTCTCCAATTGTCTTTCCTTCCCGCATCTAACGAGACACCAAATTTAGCATTTTAAACACTGATCTCAGGGGACAGACCACATGTTTCCCAAGGGATTTTTATAGTCACACTAGAGGCCCAGTGCACGAAATTTAAGGACAGGTAGGGTCCTTAGTGGCGAGGGGTCATGGGCCAGCCGGCCCCACCCCCTGGTCAAACTCCTGGTCAAGGGGACAATTTGCATGTTAGGCTTTTATTGTATAGGATGTTCCAAAACACACATTGACACACTCTCACCAAATTTCACCATCTCCCAACCCCCATGCTCCCTGCCCCTCACAGAGATTCCTTTGATGGATCCCCTTGTTATTCTTTAGATGTGTCTTGTATTTTCTATGTTTGTTGTGTTTCTTCTAATGGTGTCATTCTTCTATTCCTCTCTTCTTTATTCTCCTTCAGGGTTTGTACCAAATTCTAACTGTCCCATATCATTCTAGGTAAAGTGAATCTCTCTGAATCTTTCCAGTTCTACTTGACTGTAATAGTTTCTTGACGCATGTTAAAATGCCTTGAATACCTTATATAGCTTGTATCTCCATTATATCTGACTTCTCAATAATAAAGGTTGCTCTTAATATGTAAGGACTCTGGTTTTAGCTTCAACGTGTGAAGAATTTGGGAGTTGCTATTCCTGTTCTTTAGAACATGGAAAAGCCTATTAAATGGAAAATCAATGACTTTTCTAAGACCCGTCAAAGAACTTAGGTAGTAGGGCAAACTGCCACTTTGAAATCTGGAAAGACAGGGAAATCCTAAGAGTCACCGAGATCTGCTTACCTGCTAGGGCCTATACTGGTAGGAACACTTAAGTGGTAAATTTGACAAATTGTTGGAAGCTGAGTGTAACCCCATTGCTTTTGTGGGTTTTACCATCCAGGAGCCCAATTCTCACAGTGAAGAGCCAAGGAAGAACTTGGTTCTGGCAAGGAAGGGGCAGATAATCATTGAAAAATATGCCCAGAGTGTTCTCCTTAACAAAGGCCTACATTTTTACTGGAGTCTCATCTTACCTGGGAGGACATTTGTCTCCTAGTCTTCCTATCTCACCAAAGTGGGGGAGAAGAGCTAGGACACATCTGTGAAGGTTACAGCCCAGCAACACAGGCCCACTAGAAGACTGATATTTAATTATAAGATTATAAAATAATAGAGGCCCAGTGCACTAATTCGTGCATGGATGGGGTGCCTTGGGTGGCCTGCGGGGACCTCAGCTCACGCCCCCAGACTTGCAGCTCTGCATCCCCGCCTGGCATTCCTGTCTTGGCCTGGCGCCGCCCCCTCACCTGCTCTAGCATCCTGCCTGTGGGATGGGCTCTCTGCCCAGCTCCCTCAGTGCCTGGGAGGGAGCCCTGCCCTCTGCTGCTGACATTGGTCACCATGTGCGGGGTGATTGGCAGGCAATTGGACCCCTGCCTAAACCTGCCTTGGCCTGGTGTCGCCCACTCACCTGCTCTACCATCCCATCACAGTCCCATTCTCCTTGGGGCCCATTGGGGCCAGCAGTGTTTCCACTGCCACCTGTTATCATGCTGATGTCTGCCATGTTCCGTGCTGCACCCTGGTGGTTAGTGGATGTAACAGCGAGTGGTCAAGCTCCCAGTTGAACTCCCAAAGGGACAATTTGCATATTAGGTTTTTATATATCTCCCGTACATTACTATCACAGTAATGGGGCTCCAATAATCCTGTGGATTATAGTGACAGAGTTAAATGGGAAAAAAAATAGACTATCTGAGGAGGAGTGCTTAGGAAGCCCTAAGTAAGCAGGGAAGAAAAAAACAAAGATACTATAGGATTTAAATACTCTGGTACCCATGGCTACGGCAAACATTAAGCACAGCCCAACTCCTAGCCAGATTAATATAAAATCTTACACCAAAGGCCTGTTTTTATGATAGTTGTATCCTATTACCCAATATGGTCATGTCAAGCTTTTAGCTAAAGTTATAAGAGATGCTAAAAGGCAAGAAAAAGTACATTCTGGCTCTAGGTGGTTTGGCTCAGTGGATAGAGCATTGGCCCTCAGTCAAAGGCACGTACCTCGGTTGCGGCTGGATCTCCAGTCCTAGTCAGAGTATGCACCAGAGGCAACCAAATGGTGTGTGTCTCTCTCACAACAATGTTTCTCTGTTTGTCTCTCCCCCTCCCTTCCACTTTCTCTGAAAATCATTGGAAAAATATCCTCAGGTGAGGATTAACAACAACAAAAACACACACACTACAAAACCCTCACAATCTTTAGAGACAAAGCGAGCATTACAATCAGATTCAAAGGTAAAAGAGAAGTTGGAATTATCAGAAAGAGAAATTTAAAATAGCTATGATTAGTATGTTAGTGAAAAAAAAACAGCATGAGAAAACGAAAGGCAAGAAAATGTAAGCAGAGTGATGGAAACTCTTAAGAAATAAGCGAAAAGAAATGCTGGAAATCAAAAACACGAACAAAAATGAAGAATGCCTATAGGCTCATTCAGTGGGCAGCACTGAGCCCACTAGTAGACGGGCTCACCTGTAGACTGTGGAAAGAACCAGTGACCATGAAGAGAAGCCAAGGGAAGCTCCATAAAGTGAAACATAAAGAGAGAAAGAAGAAAAAAAAAAAAAGGCTGAAAAGTACAGAACAGAGTTTCTAAAAGTTTTGGGACAGTTTCAAAAGGTGTGACACATGCGTAATTGGAATACAGGAAGAAAATTAGGAAATGGAGCAGACAACATATTTGAAGTAGTAATGGTCAAGAATTTTCCAAAATTAATGACAGATGCCAAACCACAGATCCAGAAGTTGAGAGAACATCTAGCAGGATAAATATTTTTAAAAAATTACACCGAAATAGATCATATTCAGATGGATGAAAACCAAGGGCAGAAAAAAAAAAAAAGAAAAAAAGAAACAGAAAGAAAATACTTTATAGACAAAAATGGAAATAATTACAGTGGTCTTCTTATTAGAAACCATGTCAGCAAGAAGTAAAATTCTTAAAGTATTGAGAGGGGAAAACTGTGTGGTGGTATAGTGTTATTTGAAGGTAGACTTAGATTGTTAAAAATGTATATTGGAAACTCTAAGACAACCAATAAAAAATGTACAAAAAGAAATTTAACTGATATGCTGCGAGGACATAAAATGGAATTACATAAAATGTTCAGTTAAAGCCAGAGTAGGCAGAAAAAGAGTTGTAATATTTAATAAAGATAGAAACACAATAAATAAAAAATTGATAAACATTGTAGATATTAATTCAACTAAATCAATAATAGCTTTAAATGATAATGCTCTAAATCTAGCAATGAAAAGAAGATTGTCAAAAAAGCAGACTCTTCAATGCAAAAACATTGCCTAGAGAGAAATTTATAACATTAGGTATATATATTAATATAAAAAGAATGGTCAAAAATCAATAATACCAGCCTTCTATCTTAGGAAAATAGAGAAAGAACAATGCAAGCCTAAGGCAAGCAGAACAAAAGAAAATAAAAATCAGAGCAGAAATCAATTAAATTGGGGAAAAAAAAACAGAGAAAATTTTAAAACTCTAAAAGCTGTTATTTTTAAAAATATATCAATAAAATTGATAAACTTATAGACAGACTACTGAAGAATAAAAGATAAAAGACATAAATTAATATTATAAATGAAAAGAGGATCGTTACTCTTCCTACGGACATTAAAACAATAATAAAGGAATACTGTGTGCCCACAATTGAATAACTTAGATTAAATAGATCAAAGATATAAACAACCAAAACACACAGAGAAATGGTCTGAATAAATCTATAACTATTGAAGAAATTATTATTTTTTTAATTTTTAAACTAAATCTTTATTGTTCATATTATTACAAATGTTCCTCACCCCCCCCCCCAATTGCTCCCCTACACCAAGTTTCCATTCAATTCTCTGTCTTTCCCCATCCCCCATTGTCCTCATCCATAGGTGCAGTTTATGTTCAGTCTCTTCCCGCCCCGCCCCACTCCCCATTTCCCCGAGAATCATCAGTCCACTCCCCTTCCATACCTCTGATTCTATTATATTCACCAGTTAATATTGTTCATCATGATTTTTACTTCCCTTGGTTTTTAGACTCACTTGTTGATAGTTACGTGTTTGTTCATATTTTTATCTTTATTTTCTTCCTCTTCCTAAAGAACCCCTTTCAGCAATTCATATAATTCTGGCTTGGCAGTGATGAATTCCTTTAGCTTAAATTTATTTGTGAAGCTCTTTATCTGGCCTTCGATTCTGAGTGATAGCTTTGCTGGGTAGAGTATTTTTGGCTGTAGGTTCTTGTTTTTCATCACCTTGAATATTTCTTGCCATTCCCTTCTGGCCTGCATGGTTTCTGTTGAGAAATCAGCTGACAGTCGTATGGGTGCCCCTTTATAGGTAACTACCTGCTTTTGTCTTGCTGCTTTTAATATTCTCTCTTTGTCTTTAGCTCTTGGAATTTTAATTATGATGTGTCTTGGTGTGGTCCTCTTTGGATTCCTTTTGTTTGGGGTTCTGTGTGCTTCCTGTACGTGTAAGTCTATTTCTTTCCCCAGGTGGGGGAAGTTTTCTGTCACTATTTCTTTCAATATGTTTTCGGTATCTTGCTCTTTGTCATCTTCTGGGATGCCCATAATTCTGATGTTGGTTCACTTGAAGTTGTCCCAGAGGTTTCTCACACCATCTTCAACTTTCTGGATTCTCTTGTCTTCTTGCTTCTGCGGAGGAGTGTCCTCTGGCTCTTTGTGTTCCAGATATTGGACTTGATTCTTGCAATCTTCCAATCTGTTTTTAGGACTCTGTATAATATCTTTTATTTCAGAGAATGTATTCTTTATTTCTAGTTGATCCCTTTTCATATCCTCATAGGTCTCATTTATTTTATCCTCCTTTTCTAAGAGATTGTTGAACATCCTTATAAGCGTGGCTTTGAACTCTATATCTAGTCGCTTTTTGTCCTCCATTTCTTTCGTTTGTGATCTGTTTCCTCGTTTTGGCATTTTCGCTGCTTCCCTGAGTTGGTAGGTTGGGAGGATCAGCTGTGTCTATGCCAGGAGACAACCTTATTCCACTAGACTTGGAAACCTGCAAAAGCCTCTCTGAGTTCAGCTTGGATGGGGCAGAGTTTCAGGGTGGAGCCTACAGCCTTGGCTTCCGGTTAGCCCCGCCCTCGGAGGTTCCTGAGTCTCAGTGTTCCTCAGTGTCCTTTGGTATTCGCTGCAAGCACCTCTGAGAGAAAGGCACCCTAGAGCTTCACCCGCTACCGGACAGTGTAGTCTCTCCCCCAACAAGCCCACAACTGGGGTTCAGAGTAGTTGAAAGTGGGGTTAAGAACAGTCCGGAGCTTATGTCTCCTTCCAGCTAGGGCAATCTCGTGGCCCAAACAACAGTCTGTCCTCTGTGTGCGCAATGTGCGCGACTCAGGGGCTCTGCTTTTCGCCGCTCCCCTAAGCTTCTGTCTTACAGCCCAGATTCCCTCTGTATGAGGCTGGAGCCCGAGGGTCTTGCCCAGGACTGGGGTTCAGTGCAGTAAGAACTGGGGCTCAGTACATTCCTGAGCTTTTGAGTCCTTCCCGCTGGGGCAATTCAGCAGCTCAGCGAACAGTCCCTCCTCTGCGCGCAATGTGCGCGACTCCGGGGCTCTGCCTTTCGCCGCCGCTCCGCTGAGCTTCCGCCTTACAGCCCAGATTCCCTCTGTATGAGCCTGGGACCCCCGGGGTCTCGCCCAGAACTGGGGTTCAGTGCAGTCAGAGTTGGGGTTCAGCACAGTCCGGAGCTTTTATCTCCTTCCCGCTAGGGAACGCCAGCCAGGCACTCAGCCGCCCCTCCTCTCCGGCTCCGTCCTCTCCCCGCGTGCACACCGTGTCTGCGTACCTTAGGCTTTTACAGCTCCTCTGGTTTTCCTTCTGGTTTTCTCTTTCCTTCTAGTTGTAGAATTCCCAGTCAGTCAACTTTCCTGTAGCTCTGGATAGTGTCCACTCTATATTTTAGTTGTATTTTTTTAAATTGTTGAGTGCGGCTGCAGCTAGGCTTTTATCTCTGCCGCCATCTTGTTGTCTCCTCCTGGTCATCGAAGAAATTATTTTAATTTTAATCTATTTTATAAAATATTTAAATTATAGAATATTTTTAAATTATTTATTTAATAATGTTACAAATTGTTTTTAAAAAAAAGAATGGTCTAAAATCAATATTTAAATAAAAATAATATAACCTTACATATAAAGATAATAATAACCTTACAAAAATGAAATTCAGCTCTAGATGATTTCACTGATGAATTCTACCAAACATTTAAGGTAGAAATAGCAATTCTCTACAGTCTCTTCCAGAAAATAATAGAGACTGTGAGATCATCATTACCCTAATATCAAATCCAGAAAAAGGCATTACAAGAAAGGAAAACTATAGATTAACTAGAGGTCCGGTGCATGGAATTCATGCACAGGGGTGTGTGTGTGTCCCTCAGCCCCTCCTGCACCCTCTCTAGTCTGGGACCCCTCAAGGGATGTCTGACTGCCCATTTAGGCCTGATCTTGGACTGCTGGCTCCCAACTGCTTGCCTGTCTGCCTTCCTGATTGCCCCTAACAGCTTCTGCCTGTCAGCGTGATCACCCCTAACCACTCCCCTGCCAGCCTGATTGATGCCTAACTGCTCCCCTGACAGCCTGGTTGCCCCTAAGTGCCCTTCCCTGCAGGCTTGATCACCCCCAACTGCCTGCCCTTGCAGGCCTGGTCCCACCCAACTGCCCTCTCCTGTTGTGGTGGCTAACTTGTGTCCACATGGGGGCAGCCATTTTGTGTGTTGGAGTGATGGTCAATTTGCATATTACTCTTTTATTAGATAGGATATCACTCGTGAACATAGATGCGAGCATCTTCAACAACATATTAGTAAAATGAGGCCAACAATGTATAAAAGTAATTATGTATAAAAGTATAAAAGTAATTATACCACAACCAAATGGGATTTACTTTATAGAGATTCCAGGCTGGCTTGATGTAATGTAATCTGCTGTATCAATAATGTAAGAAAGAAAAGTCATATGATCATATAGTTGATACAGGTTAGGCATTTGATAAATTTCAGCACCGATTCATAATAAAAATTCTCAGCAAACTTGGAATAGTGGGGGAGCATCCTCAGCTTGATAAAGAATATCTAGAAACAAACTTTATCTAACACACTTATGATGAGGAACTAGATACTTTCCCCCTAAGTTCCCCTTAAGAACAAGGAAGGAACCGGAAGTCGTCCCGGAAGTCCCACCAGATGCAGTAAGACAAGGAAATGGGATTAAAGGTATGCAGATCGGGAAGTGTGGTAAGCTAATAATGGCTCCCAAACATATGCCCACATCCTAATCCCTAGAACCTTGAATATTAGCTTATTTGGGGAGGTGGGGGGGGGGGTAAGGATTTTGCTGATGTGGTTAAATTAAAGACACTGAGATAAAGTGATTGTTCTGGATTATCGGGGTGGTCCCTAAATACCACCACAACTGTCCTTGGTAGAGAGAGGCAGAGGAAGCTTAAGCTTCCCCAGGGGCGAGGAGGCAGTGTGGAGAGGGAGACAGATGCTGGTTTCCTTCTTGCGAGGCTCTTTCACAGATTCCCCTCCTTCACTCTGCATTCCACTCATCAGAGGTGCTTTTATGAGGACTCTCTTTAAATATACTATCTCTCCCCAATTCCCTCGCCCGCTCCTGCCACATTGCTTATTTGTCTCACGGCACTGGCTCTTGTTATACATTTAAGTTTATTGTCTTCTTCTTCCAGAAATTATCACAAGGGCAGGAACTTTGTTTTGTTTAGTGGTCTTATTCCCAGCATCTAGAAGAGTCAAGAGCAGGTGGTGGGCAAACTTTTTGACTCGAGGGCCACAGTGGGTTCTTAAACTGGACCGTAGGGCCGGAACAAAAGCATGGATGGAGTGTTTGTGTGAACTAATATAAATTCAAAGTAAACATGATTACATAAAAGGGTACGGCCCGCTCTTTCAGCTCCGCGCGGGCCGGATAGAACAGCCAAACGGGCCGGATCCGGCCCCCGGGCCGTAGTTTGCCCACACCTGGTCTAGAGCATAGTAAGTACTGAGTCAATATTTGTTGAACGAATGCATGCATGGCAATTATGTCTCCATCTTCCCCACATGGGCCTGCCTCCAGACCCAAAGAAAAGAAGGCTTCCAGGGACCTGTTCCAATATGTCGGAATTCCTATGGCATTTCTAGACTACAACCCTACTTAGGTCTCCGTTCGCGTGTGTATAATGCTTCACCGTTTTCGGAGTGCTTTCACACAGACTGTCTCTTTTGATTCCTCAAATAGCACTATGAAGCCAGTAAGAATTTTCAGATCTATTTTAGAAACAAGAGAGATTAGGCCCCAGCCGATGTGGCTTAGGGTTGAGCGTGGACTCGTGAACCTGGAGGTCACAGTTAGATTCCTGGTTCAGGCGCATGCCCAGGTCGCAGGCTCGATCCCTGAGGCGGGGCGTGCAGGAGGCAGCAGATCAATGTTTCTCTCACATCTTGGATGTTTCTATTTCTCTCTCCCTCTCCCTTCCTCTATGAAATCAGCAAAAATATATTTTAAAAAATGAGTGAGATTAGGAGATGGAATTTGAAGGTAAATTTCAGAGCTAGAGCTGGAAACCACATCTGCTGACGTGTCAGCTCATCACGTGATTCCGTAGGACTAGGTTTCACCTCCACTTGCATGTAGAATGTATGTGGCTTTGAGGGTAAGGGTGTGATTTAATATATATATATATATATATATATATATATATATATATATATGTATATATATATTCTATTGATTTTTTTACAGAGAGGAAGAGAGAGGGATAGAGAGTTAGAAACATCGATGAGAGAGAATCATCAATCAGCTGCCTCTTGCACATCCCCTACCGGGGATGTGCCCGCAACCAAGGTATATGCCCTTGACCAGAATCGAACCTGGGACCTTTCAGTCCGCAGGCTGACGCTCTATCCACTGAGCCAAACCGGTTTTGGTATAAGGGTATGATTTAAAAAAAATATATATTTTTCACAGTGCTTTACACACAGCGCACCTGCTAAAGGCATATTGTTTTGAACCTTTCTATACACAACATAGTTGTGGATGTATCTTTTCCAATGGAAACTACAGGGGAAAGTTTTGGCCACTTTTCCCCTCCACTTCCATCGACCACTTTTTGATAAACCTCGGAGAGGTTCTCAGAGATTTGCCTTACCTATGGATCCATGGATTCAATGGGCTATTGCTGTAAATTTGCACAGGAATCACATAGGGACCTCACTGATATTCAGATTTAGATTCAGTTGGTCTAGTGTAGGGCCTGAGAAGTCTGCACTTTTTAAAAAAATATATTTTATTGATATCTTACAGAGAGGAAGGGAGAGAGATAGAGAGCTAGAAATGTCAATGAGAGAGAAACATCGACCTGCTGCCTCTTGCACGCCCCCTACCAGGGATGTGCCCGCAACCAGTGTACATGCCCTTGACCAGAATCGAACCCGGGACCTTTCAGTCCGCAGACCAACGCTCTACCGCTGAGCCAAACCGGTTTCGGCAGAAGTCTGTGCTTTTGACAGGTTCCCTGAGGGAACCCATGCTGCCGGTCTGTTACCCACACTTTGAGTGTTTTAGGAATAGGTAACCACATGAAAGGCAGGATTTCTATTTGGCCATACATCTGTGTGAACTAAGTGCGTTTCTTGGAGACACTGTAGCATATTGGGTAAGCTATATTGCTTTGGTTAAAATTCTACCGCCTCTGCTTACTATGTAACCTCAAGCAAGTTACTTAACATCATGTGCTTCAGTTTCCTCTTTAAAAATGGTCATCAGCGGAAGCAGGTTTGGCTCAGTGGTGGAGTGTCAGTCTGCGGACTGAAGGGTCCCAGGTTCGATTCCGGTCAAGGGCATGTACCTTGGCTGCGGGCACATCCCCGGTAGGGGGTGTGCAAGAGGCAGCTGGTTGATGTGTCTCTCATCGACGTTTCTGGCTCTCTATCTCTCTCCCTTCCTGTCTGTGAAATAATCAATAAAAATATATATATATATTTTTAAATGGTGATCATTTGCCTGGCCAGAGTGGCTCAATACGTTGAACATTGTCCCATGCACCAAAAGGCAGCTGGTTCGATCCCCAGTTGGGGAGTGTATGGGAAGCAACTGAGACAATTGATCAATCTCTCTCTCTCTCTCTCTCTCTCTCTCTCTCTCTCTCAATCTCCTTCCCTCCCTCCCCCCTCTTTCCCTCCCTTCTTTCCTTCTCCCCCTCTCTCCTTCCCTCCCTCCTTCTTCTCTCTCTCCCTCTCTCCCACTCTCCCCCTCTCCCTCCCTCTCTCTCTCAAAAAAAGGTGGATCATTTTAGTACCTAACTTTTACAGCTGTTAGAGGATCAACTGAGTTATCAGTGCACGGTGCATCGCCCTTGGCGAATCTTAACAGTTATCGTTTCTTTGTCTCTTCATCTTATTCTGTTAAACTGCATCAATAGGTAGAAGGTATATTTCAGAGACAAGAAGTCATTTAAACTATTTGCAAGTTATGAACCAACATAGGATTTTCATAAAAACCCTAATCTGGTTGGAAGACAGTGCGTTTATTAACAAACAGCGCAGTGGAAATCAGCTATCGGTGATCCATCTTGTGTTGCCACAGCTGTTCTGTGTGCTTTCTATCAAGCGTGCGGAAATGAGGGGGAAATGAGTTGGCAATCCATTTTTGTAGTAGCGTGTTATATGATGCTAAGTGCAGGGAATAAAATTGTTTTATTCATCTCAGTTATGCATTAAATAAACCAACTTGATTTTAATTGGCGATATGGAAATATAGAGGCAAGAGCCCCGGGGTTCGTGAGAATTCATTCGGTGCTTAATGTAATTCATTTTATAGTAAGGGGTGGGGGCGGAGAGCATGGAAATAATTATTTTAAAGAGATATGTATTTTTTAGTTTTTCCACTAAGTCTTGAGAAAAAAAAAACTTGTGTTCTCGGGGAAAAGAAATTTACACAACGCCTTTCTCCCACGGACTCAAAAGTGTAAAAAAAATAAGTATTTACACTGACACACGGTGTTTCTGCCTTGCGTTTTAGGTTCAGATTTTATTAAGACTTCCACTGGAAAAGAAGCAGTCAATGCCACCTTCCCGGTAGCTATCGTAATGCTACGGGCCATTAGAGATTTCTTCTGGAAAACGGGAAACAAGGTATGCTACTGCCAGCACATCTTCCTTCTGAGCAGAGCTCCTGCTATTTATAATGCGCGCAACAGCCACGATAACTGCCTTCGTACGCGGAAGGTGTGAACGAGTTACCCTTATTAAGATAAATGTTTAATTTCCTTTTCATTACAAAGGAACACATGTGCAGTGAACGGAAAGTGAGTGTGAGTGTGGGGGGAGCGAGTATGTGTGATCAAGATGTAAACTTACTTTATGTCCTTTTCTTAAACCCAAGACAATTTTATCACTGACAAGAAGTTCCTAAATGGGTCCTTTAACGAACTCATTCTGCTGCAACACAGAGGTTTTCTGGTAAGGTGTTGGCCAGGGAAAACAGGTTAATGCAGAAATTAAACTTCCTTGAGGAACGGAAAGAATTGCAGAGTAACATTTATTGAATGATAAGCCGTGGTGGTGATATGAAAAGTAGGCAATATAATGGGAAATAATCTTTTCCTGTCATTATTGAAGGACACACATAAATTGGTTTTTCTGTTGGGAAACCCCCGGTCCAGAAAAACTTATTACTTTTAATAATATGAGGTGAAGAGAAAATTCTTGAGGAGATGAACTTATTAAACAAAATAATGAAATGCTGTGAAACAGCAGGGAAAAGGTAGCTAGACGTTATATAGCTCTTGAATTAAATATCCATTTTTGCGTTTTATGGCAGTTAGATGTGCTCTTTGGAAGGCTGTTAAGCTGAGGAGGGTATATGCTAGCTTTTGTCAGCTTTTCGAAAAATAATACATATTTTTTGAAACATGGAGTTAAAAGAAAAAATGCGGATGAGGTGTTTTTTAAAATGAGTTTGCATTTTTCTTTTCACTTCAAGTTGCTTGTTTAGTTGCAAATTATCTCAAAGGAATTTTTTTTTATATCCTTGGAAAGAACGATAATTTTTTTTTTTAAATGAGACTTTCCCTTCCTCAGAAGTCATCCTGTAAAACCAATCTCGTGATTTCTGCCGAATAGAAGCCCCGAAAAAGATCTTTAATCCTTTGCCAACTGGATGTGATGACTTTATATGTGGCTGTAGCTTCCGTTTATTTTGGAATCGAAGACCTTTTTGAGAATGTACTGAGTTTGAGAAGCAATTACTCCTAGAATTTTCTCCTTCGGAATAACTTCATATCTTGCCTGGCCGGTGTGGCTCAGTGGTTGACCGCCAACCTATGAATCAGGAGGTCCTAGTTCAGTTCCCAGTCAAGGCATATGCCCGGGTTGTGGGCTCAATCCCCAGTGTGGGGTGTGCAGGAGGCAGGTAATCAATGATTCTCTCATCACTGATGTTTCTTTTTCTCCTCCCTTCCTCTCTGAAATCAATAAATATATCATAATAACCTATAATAATAAAAGCATAATATGCTAATTAGACCGGTTGGACCACCTTCCAGATGAAGCTGGACCTGCGAGGGCTGAGCCTCTTGCACAAATTTCGTGCATCGGGCCTCTAGTATATACACGTATATAAAAGAATGACTTCATATCTTAAAAAAATAAAAAATAGGTGAAGAAACAAATGTGACCTACATATGAAAGTTGACCCAACTTGAATAACCCCTCCTTGGTTGCCTTTCTTTAGTGATAAATTTAAAAAGATTTTAAAGCTCTAGATATAGAGACGGTAAAGCAACAAGCAGACTGTCAAATGACAGCGGGGAGGGTAGGGAGATCTGGGGGGAGATAATAGATCAACCGAAGGACTTGTATACATGCATATAAGTACAACCATTGGACACAAAACTCTGGGGAGGGGGGGCAATGGTAATATATGTACACAGATAATAATTTAATTTTAAAAATATTTTAAAGCCAAAACCGGTTTGGCTCAGTGGTAGAGCGTCGGTCTGCGGACTGAAAGGTCCCGGGTTCGATTCCGGTCAAGGGCATGTACATTGGTTGCGGGCACATTCCCAATCAGGGGTGTGCAGGAGGCAGCTGGTCGATGTTTCTCTCTCATCGACATTTCTATCTATCTATCTCTCTCCCTTCCTCTCTGTAAAATATCAATAAAATATATTTTAAAAAAAAATAAATAAAAATAAAAATATTTTAAAAATAAATAAATAAAAATGTAAAGCTCTAAAAATGAGATAACTCTATCTTTACGCCCCCTTCCCCATGTGAGTGAGCGGGCCCACCACCTACTAGATCAGCACTTCTTGTTCTCAGTCCAGTAACATCACATAGATGGGAAGCAGAAAAGATGTTACTGGGCACGCATCCCTGCAGGGCTGCGCCAGGGGGAGTCCTCAGGCATGTCCACGTTTCATAAGCTCCGTAGTTGGGACTAAAACTCTCCATTGGGAACCCGATCCTGTTTTAGTCTCAACAAACACTCATTGAGCCCATGTTAGGGACACAAAAATGAGCAAGTCTCTTCCCAGGAGATCCCTTAGACAACATGCAAAGAATGTCAGTAGGAGTTGTAAGTGCTCTATGTCCTAGACCAGAGTAGGGAGCCAGGGACGCTTTGCTGTCTTTCAGCACTTTCCTTCTGAATTGGGTTGACCCTGTCCTCAGCGAGTAAGCCACGTTCATCCCAGTTTCATTACGATGGGGACAAGGGGAACTGCATTTGTTTTTGCCACAGCTGGTTTCACACAGGGAGGCGCTCGTCTGTGTGTCTTGCAAATCAGGCGCATCCTTTCGGGGTGTTGACAGGTCGCCTGGGCAGCCCTTAGCCCTTAGATGTCAAGTTCCCACATCATTGATTTAAGGGGAGTTTTGAAATGGGATCAGCCGCCTTCCAGGCCGTACTCAGTGCCATGCCTGAGAAGCAGAGGTTTAATATTTCATGACTGATTTCATTGCAGATTTATGTTTTCCATATTCGCTGCCTTATAAAAGGGGCAGACTTACGCTAGACCCTGTCTTTAGAAGCATTGCCAAACAGGCTTGCTGACACAACTGAATCATGTAGGAAAATCTAGAGGCAGCACTGCCTAATTGATAGAAGCGACCTTGTGATTAACATGTATGCTAATATCAGCTAATAGATTTTTTTTTTGCCTCTTCTTAATAAATAACCCCATCCCATATCCTGTTCCACTTCCCCCAGTGCCCCTCACTCTTACAGTCACTTGGGTTCCAGAGCAATAGGCAGATGTGGTCAATAAATAGGAAACACAGCTATCTACCTATCTACACAGCTGCTGCTTAGCTGCGTGATGTGTGTGACTGAGGCACGAAAACCAGTTGGGCCACCTTTACTGCTGTTCCTTGTGAGAAGTGATGAGGGTAGAAACGAAAGCTGTGAACGTGAGAGTAGATAGGAGAGTGTGCACAGGGGGCATAGGGCAGTGAAGAGGGTAGGATCGGTGGGACCTGGCGGTTGATCCATCGGGTGTGGTGTAGTGAGGAAAACGGTGGAGTCCTGGTGAACTGTGAGGTTTCTAGCTTGGGTTCATTTATTATTGCTTCCCTTCTCTAGTCTTCTGCCAGCTGTCACCGCTGCTGGTGTGCCCAGGAGACCCACAACTCCGAGCTGTCAAGTGCATGAGAGTTAGTACTTGGGCCAGGGGGTGTTTTCTTGATTGCTTCTGTCTAGAGCTGCCATAGGCAAACTACGGCCTGTGGGCCGGATCCGGCCCGTTCGGCTGTTCTATCCGGCCTGCGGAGCCAAAAAAGCGGAGGGTTCTCTTGCTCTCCCCTCCGCTCCTTCACCAGCAGCCCAAGACGAGAGTGCCAGCATGGTCAGGTTGCTTTTGTTCCGGCCCTCCGGTCCAGTTTAAGAACCCATTGTGGCCCTCGAGTCAAAAAGTTTGCCCACCCCTGCTCTAGAGAGTCTCTACTGCAGTGTTTCCCAAACTTCTCTCATGATGAGAATCACCTGGTGGAGTTGTTAAAATACAGATTCCTGAATCCCAACTCAGAAGTGCTAAACTAGAATTTTTGGGAACATATAGGTAAAATTGTATACTTAACTAGTGCTCTAAGCTTATAGCACTAGTTAGGTATACAATTTTACCTATAAGCTTAGAGCACTACTTACGTATACAATTAGAGGTGCTTACCTCTAAGCTTAGAGCACTAGTTAAGTATACAATTTTACCTATATGTTCCCAAAAATTATAGTTTAGCACTTCTGAGTTGGGATTCAGGAATCTGTATTTTAACAACTCCACCAGGTGATTCTCATCATGAGAGAAATTTGGGAAGCACTGCTCTACTGGATAGTCTAGTTCCGTGGTTGGCACACTGCGGCTCACGAGCCACATGCGGCTCTTTGGCCCCTTGAATGTGGCTCTTCCACAAAACACCACAGCCGAGTCTATTTTGAAGTGGCGTGAGAAGAAGTTTAAGTTTAAAATATTTGGCTCTCAAAGGAAATTTCAGTATTGTACTGCTGCTATTTGGCACTATGGACTAATGAGTTCGCCGGCCACTGGTCTAGTTCGTGAGACAGGTGAGTCCAGATAAGCAGGCTTTCCTGTGTGGAGAGCACATTCGTCCTTTTCCAACGGGCTCAGGGGCATCATTTGTAAACATCCGTTGTTGGCTAAGTGGTGCTGTTTTATGGGCGCCTTCAAAGACTGCCGAAGTGGGGAGAGCCCCTACCCTGTCTTTTGAATGAGCCTGGCTGCTTTGTATAACTGTCTACTTACGACTCAGGGGGAAACGGCCCTGCAGCTTAAGCTGATTACAACAACTGTCAGCGCTCCTTGCTGATTGCTGCCATGTGCTGAGGGTGGGCTCTCTGGTTTGCTCTTGTTTTAGAGACACACGCGTGTCTTCTGCACCTCAGGACGACGCGCTGAAAGGCGTCTATCCGGGCTTGCTAGGAGAAATGTAGGATGAGTGGGCTTTGGTGATATGGTTTCCTATTTATTGACACGTTCTTGCTTATCCCAGGTTCACAGCTATAGTCTAGGTGGTTGAGGTTTATGACTTTCCAATAAGTGCAGTGTTAATGAGGGTTATTAACTCTCATTAGTGCCTCCTCAGAAGCGCATTCTTCTCATTAGTCTTGGAAAAGTCTCATTTTGTAGTGTGACTGGGCATGAGTCAGTCATCTAAGCTCTTTTGCTCTGGTTAACTGGAATAGACTGAAAAAAAAAAGGAGAAAGAATTGAGAGCTGTATTAATGCAACAGCATTTTAAAAAGTAACCCAGTGACAATAAGCCTTGTCTTTCCCACCTTCCCTTGTAGGTGGGCTTCAAGCCGGCAGGCGGCATCCGCAGTGCAAAGGATTCCCTCGCCTGGCTGTCCCTCATAAAGGAGGAGCTGGGGGATGAGTGGCTGAAGCCAGAGCTCTTTCGGATCGGGGCCAGCGCTCTGCTTTCCGACATTGAGAGGCAGGTGAGTAGTAACCCATTGTCCTTGGGACACACTGGTAAGTGTTTTTGAGAGAGAAATGAAAAGTCATCTATAGGGCTGTGAGAACTGGAGATGAAAACTCATTTGACTTGCCTGGATAGCATGGGTCAGTGATTGAACATCGATCTATGATCCAGGAGACACGGTTTGATTCCTGGTCAGGGCAAATGCCCGGGTTTCAGGCTCGATCCCCAGTGGGGGGTGTGCAGGAGGCAGCCGATCCATGATTCTCTCTCGTCATTGCTGTTTCTCTCTCTCTTTCCCTCTCACTTCCTCTCTGAAATCAATATAAATATATTTCAAAACAAAACAGAACTCATCTGACTTAGGTCATCATACCCAAACTCTGTCTCCTTCCAAGTGAAACTGCCCCTGAAGTAGGTTGGATGGAGGTTTTGCTGAAATGCAGAATAATGGGGCTTTATAATGAAGTGTTAATTAAAATAATTAATTTTTGTATAATAGTATGACTATTAATTAATACGTGTAATTATTTAACAATTATTAATTTAAAAAACTGCTTCCCTCACAGATTTATCATCACGTGACTGGAAGATACGCAGCTTACCATGATCTTCCGATGTGTTAAACCCACAGCGGATTCCAGAAAAGTTTTTCACAACGTTTAAAAATAACTTCTCTACCTAATTAGGAAAATCACTTAATTAAAAAATGAGGGCCTAGGAAACTGATTTTTTCCCCTTAAAATTTTTGTTGAATTTATTTCAAAGAACGAAAGAAAAGTGCCAGCCAGCACATGGAACTCATTCCGGGCCCATCGGAAATGCTCTTCAATTACTAGATCCGCACTGTTAATTGTGTGAGGCTTTTCTCTTTAAAACTCTGAGTATCGTGTTAATGACGGCTTTGACAACATTAAATTCTAAGGGGAAAAATGTTCACGTGTCCAAGAAACGTACAGAAGAAACTGACCCGCTGCTCCCTCCACCGACCCAGGAGGCACTGGCCCGGCACTAACTCACTGCCATGAAAATCCATCTTTAATTTTTGCAACAGATTTGCTCTTTTATTAATTGTTTGGTTAATGAAATGCCTGTCATTGCAATGTGAAACTACGGGTGTCGTTGAATTTTTAAAATAAAATTTTTAAAAATCCCTGTAGTTGTTTATTTTTTTAACTTTATGTTGTCACCATACACGTTGCAAAAATGAATATGTGAAACACATAAAGAGGTTTTATCAATGACTTTCTGAATCCTGAATATCTCTGGTAGAGTCCAGGGGCACTTCTCTCTGGTGAAGCACCCCCAGCCCATTATGAATGAGCACAACTTATGTCTATATTCTCAAACTTAAGATTTACCAGGACAGCCGAAACCGGTTTGGCTCAGTGGTAGAGCGTTGGTCTGTGGACTGAAAAGTCCCAGGTTCGATTCCGGTCAAGGGCATGTACCTTAGTTGTGGGACATCCCCGGTAGGGGGTGTGCAGGAGGCAGCTGGTCGATGTTTCTCTCTTATCGACGTTTCTAGCTCTCTATCTCTCTCCCATCCTCTCTGTAAAATATCAATAATATATATATATATATATATATATATATATATATATATATATATATATATAAAAAGATTTACCAGGACATTGAGTAGGGGTAAAACAGCAGACACTAACCTAACCCTTGGTGCTAAATTCTTTACGTATTTCAGTTTGCTTAATCCTTATTTCATCTCTCTAACAGCTATGTAACTGTGTTAAGGTTTTAAATCCTTACCACAACGAATACTGGTATTATCATCCTTTTATTCACATGCGGGACCGAGGCACCTCCAGTTTAAGTAACTTGCCAAAAGCCACAGAGCTTAACAGTGAGCAGGGAAGAATCAAGCCCAGGCAGACAGCCTGGCTCCCGAGCCTGTGTGGTCACCCCGGGTGGCACCGCCCCTCGGCACACCCAGGCACGCCAGCCACCCGCTGTCAGCGGGGCGGGATGACAGTCTCTGTGTTAGTCAGCTGGTTCCTTTGCCCAGGTCTCTCCCAGCTTCACACCTCCACCTGTTTTGCTTGCTAGCTCCATTACCACATTATACAACCTGATTTTTCTCCTTTTTAAAATATTGAAAATGATTTCTTTTGATACAACTAATTGATATTAATTTTCTATCTAAAACTGCACCAGGAAACTGATGATGTTCCCAAGTGGACATTTACTTAGTTCACACTGTGAATCAGGTACTCAGACACAGTATTGAGACATTTCAGGGCATTGCTCATTTAAAAAAAAAAATATTTTTTATTGATATTTTACAGAGAGGAAGGGAGAGAGATAGAGAGCTAGAAATATCGATGAGAGAGAAACATCGACCAGCTGCCTCTTCCACACCCCCCACCGGGGATGTGCCCGCAACCAAGGTACATGCCCTTGACCGGAATCGAACCCGGGACCTTTCAGTCCGCAGACCGACGCTCTATCCACTGAGTGAAACCGGTTTCGGCTCATTGCTCATTTTAAAAAAGTTTTCATTTTTCCCGCCACCATTTATCCACTCTTGCCCCTATTTATTTTTTTTTTAATGATGATTTTTATGGAGTCTTCTCCTTCCTGAGCAAATCTCTAGCTGCTCGTGAAGGAGAAACCCTGGACTGGGAGTCAGTTGCCGTTGTGCCTCTCACCTGCCGGGTCCTGGCCCAGCCCCTCCCTCTGTCCAGCTGTGTGACCTTGGCCCAGTAGGTTCACTTTTCTGGACCTCAGTTTCTTTATCCGTAAGATACAAGGATGGAGGCAGGTGATAGCAAGGTGCTTTCGGCCCTACCGTTACAATGCCCTGAGGATAAACTATCACAAATCCAAGAAGATGCTTTACGGCTATAAAGAGAAGAAGTTTATTGAAGCAATCGAAGTTAGAATTTGCCTCTCAGGAGTCAATTAGGCAAGTCCCTCAAAGCACCTCTCCAACTGTAAACGAAACGACTGAAATAAGTACGGAGAAGTACTCCTGCTTTCCCCCAGCACCTTAGCAGAAAGCTGGCTTTTGACTTATGCCTTTGGACGTGGTCAGCGACTCGGAAGGCCACTCCCGCCTTCATACCAGGCTGGCCAAGACGTCCTCCAGAAAAAGGTGAGTCACCTTTGGAGAAGAAACTGCAGAAAATAATTACACTCTGAAGCTATTCCCATTTCAGGGGGGTTTCTGTTTTCCTCCCATTAAACCCAGCTGGTCACTTTAGTTGATCAAGTGAGCGGGCGTCATTATCTTCAATTCTAATTTATACGAGGCATCCGCGCAAATTGACCTCTGCGGACAATTACAGATTCACACAGGAAATTAAGACTGGTGAGTCCCTCAGACCTATTAGAGGCGGATGAGCATGGCCTGCGTCAAAGGTAAATAATCCTGTGTTTTGGGGGGGACAATTTATTCCAAGGACTATTGGCCTCTTCATCAGAAATGTCTGCCCCTTCCCTGGCTCTTGAAGTCACGCATAACAAGGATGACTTTAATAGGAGCACCCAGTAAATGTTGATTGCTATGAAAACGTAAGAGGAAGAGGTCGTTTCTGAGGTGATTGTGATTTACCAAAAGCAGACTTGTCTGCTTGAGAACACTGGGAGCAGATGCTCTATGCAAGCAGAAAATGAGTTTTGCTGTGTTGTGTTGAAAGCTTCTACGTTCATAAAAGCAACCCCCCCAATTGTCACAATTGTTGAGTAAAAGCATATTAGGTGTTAAAGATAATGTAAAACAACCAATCATAAAGTTTAGAGGCTTTAAAGGAATCTAGGGACTATGTAGTTTTATCTATTTTTTTTTTTTTACATGAGAAGAGAAACGCAAAGTGGAAAGTCACTTATGCAAGGTCACAGAGAAAGTAGATCCACATCACGCCATGACATATTCTACAGGTCATAGCCAGGGCTTTGGAATTGAACACTTCGTAATTGTTTATAAATCCTGCCATCCCCACTATTATGCTTGTCCCCATGTGAACTTCATACTTTCAAAGGGCTCACTTTTGCCTCTAGGAGTCTTCTAAATGGTGTTTGGAGAGAGTCAGCCATCTAAATCTAGTCCAAGTGCTGGTGTGGTTAATTTGTCTCTTAGACTTCCAGAATTTTTGGTGACCTCAAGAACTGAATATATATTTTTTAAAAAGGTATTTCAATGTTGATTTTTTTTAAATAAAAGAAATCAGGGGGGCTTGTTTGGATTCTAGTTTCTCTACAAATGGAGAGAAAATGATGTGAAATTGCAAGACAATTTCATAATTGTAATATTGTTGCCTCACTGTGCATTATTTCAAGCATTAGTGGGAAATTTAGGCATGTTAGTTTGTATGAAATACAGCATCTGAGGAGACCTATGCTAAGTGGGATATCTTCCTGGAAGTAAATCCCCACAAGAACGTGATACAGTGTCTGTCCTGACAGAGCAGTGCAGTTTGCTGTCCTACGTCCGTGTCGTAAGCCCAATGTAGAAATACCATGTCAGTTTCTTTGGGAAAATCAGCTTGCTCTTCTAGTACATGGGGAGACCAATATTAATTTTTCTTCTGTCAACTTGATACTTTTTTTATACACAACATAAATAGCGCCAGAGTGCAGAAATAGAAGAATTTGATTTGTTTGTCCTTTCTAAGGAAATGAAACCGCATGCCCATTTGGACACCATGAAAAAGGTCTGAGTGAAATCAATTCCTACAAATTGTTTTCCTGATCATGCGCAGGAGTCTTGCCTCCCAAAGGAACATCGATATTTTATAACCACCACCAAATGATCCTTTCCAGAAAATGACCACAGGTAACATCTGGCTGATATATAAAATATGTAGTAAAAATAATCATTTTTAATTAACTAAAACCTGCTCAGGAGAGAGAGTCAGAGGAATAGCCATCTGGTCAATTCTCAGTTAATAGGACAAATGAGGATCGAATGTTTAATGCAATATATGTGAAATAGTTAGTGACCTTATGATGAACTAAAACTTTTTTTTAGGAAGAACAGGGGTAAGGAGGAGGAATCAGAGTATCTAGAAAGAACAAAAATAAAATTTGATTTTTTTTAATCTTTAAAAGCACATCTTAGACTGTAAAATGTAGGTATAATAGAAGAAGCCTAGGTTTTGTGGCATTATTTTCTGTGGTTCAGTGACAGGAAATGAGTTGTCATTCATTTGAACAGTAACATGAGATTATACTTCATTCTGGAGCTTGACGAGGATGATGAAGAGTTTTAAAAAGTCATTATAAACAAAGGTAAAGGGACCTGGGAGAAGAGTGAAGGGTACTTGATGTCTAATGGTTCCCGGAAAGGTCCTCCTACATAAGATCTTAGTAGACAAGAGTCCTGTATGTGCTCTAGAGAAGAAGACATGAGCTTATGCTACATGGGAAGCTAGGTTAGTTCTAGGGATGATTCCTTGAATGCTCTGATGTGTCTTCCTAAAAGGGTGCATTTGCTATTTTCTTCTCAGAAGTAAACTCTGATGGCAGTGATTGGTTGTGCTGACAAAGAAAGCAGTTCCCCATGTTCCCAAACTATTTTACCTGAGAAATACTGGGAGAGTTTATAAAACACAGAATTCTAGCCCTACCCGCAGAGTTTTCAATTCTGAGAATTGGCTATCGGGTCCCAGAATTTGCATTTCCAAGCAGTTCCCAGGTGCTGTTGATGCTATGACCCGAAACCACACTTTTAAAAAATATATATATTTTATTGATATTTTACAGAGAGGAAGGGAGAGGGATAGAGAGCTAGAAACGTCGATGAGGGAGAAGTATTGACCAGCTGCCTCTTGCACACCCCCTACCCGGGATGTGCCCGCAACCAATGTACATGCCCTTGACCTGAATCGAACTTGGGACCTTTCAGTCCTCAGACCGACGCTCTACCACTGAGCCAAACCGGTTTCGGCCGGAACCACACTTTGAAAACCACTCGACTGGAAAGCCAGTACTCAACACCTAGATTTCAAGGCATATGTGTTCTGGCAGACACAGAGCAAGCATGGTTCTTAATTGCAATATCGGAACTCCCCTCTTCCTAGTTCAAGCAGTAAAGACATTTATTTTGAAAGCATCTTAGGTATCTTTCAGAAGAGGAAGGCCAGATTTTCGGCACAGAGGCAGTCAGCTAGGAATAACATCCAAACCCCTTTTGTAACTGATCTAGGGAAGACCCAATGCTACCACCTTTGGGCACTTGATACCCCAATCTGTGCCTTTGCCACCCCTGAAAGCTGGAGCCCTGCTTGACCACGGGGCCAAAGATGGGTTCCTCCACTGCTGTCCTGGGTAAGACACACCTGCGCGGATGTCTGCTTTGTTGGAGCCTCAGTCACAGGCCTGTACTCTACCTGTAAAGGAGGCTGGGAAGTGCATTTGGCCTTCTTGGGAGAAGTGGCACATAGTAATCATGATAGCTGTCAACCATAATATAGAAGGTGGTACTGGGGAGATGGTCCATACTGTTCCCGGGAAATCCCCGGGTGGGCTTGCGGTTGGCAGGGTTGAATCATACAAGGTGTTTATTGAGAAGGCCAGCCAACCAAGAAGATGGGGTGCTTACAAGCATTCAAATCCTGACTTAGAGCAGGGTGCAGGGGACGGGATTATAAAGGGGAAGGGACTAGGAAGAGGCTGGAAATGGAATGCAGGTATGTGCGGTCCCAGAGGTCCACAGATGTCAGCTATGATCTTTAATCCTCAGCTGAAGAGATGATGTTGAAGAGATGATGTTTTGGCTCCTGATCTAATCGTGCTTATTGGTTCTGCTTGCTGCTGGATTCACAGTTGAACCACTTCCTTAATCGCTTTGCCCAGGTCTTGGAAAGGAAACTTAAGAAAAACTTAACCCCCTATTCATATAAGTGTATGTGTTCTAAGATTTAAAATAGTATGATCATTTTCAGATTAATTCAGGTGCTCTATCAGGTTACAACCCCCCCCCCCCTCCCATCAATACTTTGTGGTAGGAAAGGACTCATAGCCTTTGGCTGTGTTTCCACTTCCGGTCAGTCTCTAAAGCTGAACTCTGCAGTCCCCCCTGTTCTCTTGAGAAGTCCCATGAAGTCCTTACACTTACTTGCACCAGCAATGTATGACAATGCACCTTCCCTCAAATACTTAAATATATCTCTAGACAGATATCTGTTGATTTCCTACCAGGAATCATGATAAAATTAGGTTGGTTTCCCCCCCCCACACACACATCCTCCCTTTCACCTTCCTCCCAAACTCAACTTATTCTTGATGATTACCGTATTTGCCGGCGTATAAGACGATTTTTTGGCCCTGAAAAATATGCCTCCAAGTGGGGGGTAGTCTTATACCGCGAGTATATAACAAACTCTGTATTTTTAGTGGAAATGTTAGGGGGTCGTCTTATATGCCCAGTCGTCTTATACGCCGGCAAATACGTATTTTTCAGGGCCAAAAAATCGTCTTATACGCCGGCAAATACGGTATATAATTTTTCGTATCATATTCTTTAGACTTTGAAATGTACTTATAGCTCTATTACATGATTTATCAGCTCCAGTAATCTCTCCATCCTCTGTTCTTCCAGATGAGAAAATCAGCATATTGACGTTACTACCCACCATCTGTCCTCTTCCCCTCCAAAACTTCGCTGTATTATTTCTACATCATTAGAGTTTATAATATGTAATTTTGTTCTGTGACCGTAATCTCCACAATCATTTTAGTTTTAGTTCTACGGTCAAATGAAGTCAACACTGAGGACTAGTATTCCATTCATCTCTTTGCTTTTGAAAATCTGGCCTACAGAAGTTTCTTCAGGAAGGGTTTGGGGGATATTCCCTGAGTTTTCGCAAGCACAAAAAAAAAAAAAATACCCTGTTTTCCCGAAAATAAGACATCCTCCAAAAATAAGACTTACTTACAGTAAGTAAGTAAGTCTTCTGAGTGAAATGTAAGGCATCCCCCCTAAAATAAGGCCCCCAGGCTCTGTCTCAGAATGAAAATTAATTTACCGTAAACTGGTCACTAGGGCCGCCCCGACTGGCGTCTAGCAACCAGTGACATTACTCGGAGTCCTGACATCACTGCTGTGTGAATGGAGAGAAATCAGCATGGAAACTTTGTGAAATCTAAACTGCAAGAAGTTGTGACTTGGGTGAAGAATTCATGAGAGAAAATCACTGACAGTTGCATTGCAAATGCACTGCGAGCAGGCTACCTTGATAAGAAGTACTCATTTAAAGACTGTGCTATTGCTAAACATGAGAGATTCGGTCCACTGATTCTGAAAGAAATGGAGTCACAAGAAATTCACCAGGAAATTCAGGAATTGGGTTGTTATGATGATGTTCCAGAAGATGATGACATGATTGCCGTTGAATAAATGAGTCAATTCCCCATACTGTGGGATTCACAGTTTGTCTGTTTTGGGTTGACAACTACCTTACTACCGTACTGTATACAGGTAATAAATTTCCTTTATTTTCATTTAACAATAAATGTGTACCGTATTCTTCTTCATGGAAAAATAAGACATCCCCTGAAAATAAGACCTAGCGCATCTTTGGGAGCAAAAATTAATATAAGACACTGTCTTATTTTGGGGGAAACAGGGCACTTACGGTACTTTCATTACATTTTCTTGACTATTTGGTTGGGTACAATTTTTGGATCACACACTTCATTTCCTGCTGCTCCAATGTCTTCTAATGTTGACCATTGCTGTGGGAAGTAACATTTTTGACTTACACTTTTTGTCCCAATGCACAATAGGTTTTTTTTGGCTTTTTCCCCCCTTTCAATTCCAGTAACTTTACTGAAACATGATATAGGGTTGAATGTTTTGTATCAGTTTTTCCTGGAATTCAGTGTGCCCTCTGAGTTTATAGAGTTATGACTTACATTTCTGAAAAGTTACTTTGAAGTGTGTCTTTAACTTTTTTCCTATTTTGTTATTTTTTGCCTCTTCTTCAGGATACTGCAGGTTGTTCAGGTTGTTGCAGATGATAAGGCCTTTTTTATCTGTCTGTCTAGCTACTATTTTTTTCTAATTGTTTTTTTCTACTTCATTGCATTGCACTCTTTTTCTATTTCTAACATTCTTGTTTCTTTCCATGTTTTTAGCAGAACCTGGTTGCTGCCAGTGAAATGTATGTTTCCTGGGCTCTGCAAATCATCTTTCATTTCTTACTGTCTTACAGTATCTTCCCCAAGCTCTTGTATATTTGATCTGAGCTCTTGCTTTATAGATATGGTAGCTTTGTTTAGGCCTTTTTAAAAAGTTTATGACAACATGTATAGCCCAAATTTTTATCTGCTCTTTGGACACTCCCCCACCCTCAAAGTATTCTTAGTCTTCCATTTTATGTTTTTATCCTCTCTTATTTTCTTGTCATAGCTTTGCATGAATGATAGGTGTTTTTTGTTTTTTGTTTTGTTATTTTTCCCTGAATCACCTACTGGCAGGAGGTTTGTGTGGGAGAGATGCCATGTCCATGCCCTAGTCCATCAGGTTTTTCACTGATCATAGATAGACACATGGTTCCTTATGACACAGATTGTGTGTTTGAGTGGATTATTTTGTCTTCCATTATCCCTAGTTACCAGAGATCAATAGCTTTGGAGCTATACACATTTTGATTCTGTTCTCTGGCCCTGCCTCAATAAAAGTTTTCAGTCATTATTTCTTTATATTATAGGTTTTGGTATCTTGTTCTCTCTCTTCTTCTGGCACCCCCATAATTCTGATGTTGGTATGCTTGAAGTTGTCCCAGAGGCTTCTTACACTATCTTCAAATTTTTGGATTCTTTTTTCTTTTAGCTTTTCTGGTTGAGTAATTTTTGCTTCTTAATATTGCACATCTTTGACTTGATTCTTGTGTTCCTCTAGTTTGCTGTTGAGTTTTATTTCAGTCAGTGTATGTTTAATTTCTAGTTGGTCCTTTTCCATATCCTCAAGGGTCTCTCTCATATTCTCGAGGGTCTCACTAAATTTATTGGCCTTTACTAGGAAATTCTTGCAAAACCTTATAACCGTGGTTTTGAACTCTATCTCCAGTCATTTGTTTTCCTCCATTTCCTTAGTTTGTGATCTCTTTCCTTGTCTTGGCATTTTCACTGCTTCCTTGAGTTGGTAGGGTGGCTTTGTGTGATAAGGTATCCTATAAGGTTCAGTTGGTCAGCCTCCCAGTTACCAGAGGTGGACACTCTTGGTGCACCCCTTTGTGGACTGTGTGTACAGCCTTATTGTAGTAAAGTCTTGATTGTTGTTGGTATCACTGGGAGGAACTGACCTTCAGGCCAATTGGCTGTGAGGATCAGCTGTGTCTATGCCAGGAGACAGTCTTATTTGACTAGACTTACAAAATTGCAAAAGCCTCTGTGCTCAGCTTGGATGGGGCGGAGTTTTAGGGTGGAGCCTACAGCCTTGGCTTCCCACCAGCCCTGCCCTATGAGGTTCCTGGGTCTCAGTGTCCCTCAATACTCGTTGCAAGCACCTCTGAGAGAAAGGCGTACTTGAGTTTCACCTGCTGCCAGACAGTCTAGTCTCTCCCCAAATGAATCTAGATTCCCAGATTCTCACCTGGAACTGGGGTTCAGTGCAGTTGGAACTGAGGTTCAGCGCAGTCTGGAGCTTTTGTCTCCTTCCCACTAGGGCAATCCAGCAGCACAGTCAACAATCTGTCCTCTGCACGCATTCACATGCATGCCTCTGGAGCTCTGCCTTTTGCCACTCCCCTGAGTTTTTGCCTTACAGTCCAGATTCCCCCCATTTGAGCCTGGGTCCCCAGGGTCTGGCCCAGAACTGGGGTTTAGTGCAGTTGGAACTAGGGTTCAGCACAGTCTGGAGCTTTTATCTCCTTCCCACTAGGGAACACCAGTCAGGCACTCAGCCGCCCCCTCCTCTCCAGCTCCGTCCTCTCCCCACACGCATACTGTGTCTCTGTACCTTAGGCTTTTACAGCTCCTCTGATTTTCCTTCTGGTTTTCTCTTTCCTTCTAGTTCTAGAATTTCCAGTTAGTCAGCTTTCCTGTGGTTCTGGATGATGTCCGTTTTGTCTTTTAGTTGTATTTTTGAAATTGTTGTGCGAGGCTGCAATTTAGGTTTTTACCTATGCGGGCATCTTGGTTTCCCTATATCTAACTTTCCTCCCCACTCCTCTGTGACACCTACTTTGATCTGTTGACTTTTTCTGAGGCCAAGGATTTAGGATCTGCATAAATGTTACATTACAATAGAAAGAGTTGTTAATTGTGTTTGGGATAAATATAAATTGTGGTTCTCTTTGAAACCAGTAGTAGAAACAACAGCAAGTTGAGAAATGGGGATTGAAGCTATAGTGCCTGAGGCATCTGGCATGATTCATATCTCACCCTCAGATAAGACATCTTCCCATTGGAATATCGAGAGGGATAGTAGGTAAAACTGAACTGAACTTGGCAAGTATCTGGCATGTAGAAGCTGTTCAAAAATTCCAGTTATTCTCTCTACTACCATAATGACACTGAAAAAAAAAAGGTGGAAAATCAGCTGTACAAAATATACTATTTTGGTAATACAAATCAAATCTTTTTATGAACATAAATATGCCTCTCCTGCTCTAGTTTCTCCTATTGGGCATCCTGGAAGCCCATCCATCACTAAGCAGAATCAGAAAAGAGGATTCAAAATCAGAAGCTATTGCTCTCACTTATCTCACTTAACAGTAGGCAGCTGGTTCCTATCATTTTTTATGTGATTCTTTTTAAAAAATATATATTTTTATTGATATTTTACAGAGAGGAAGGGAGAAAGATAGAGAGCTAGAAACATCGATGAGAGAGAAACATCGACCAGCTGCCTCTTGCACCCCCTCCCCCACGGGGGATGTGCCCCCAACCAAGGTATATGCCCTTGGCCGGAATCGAACCTGGGACCTTTCAGTCCGCAGACCAACACTCTACCACTGAGCCAAATCGGTTTCGGCTTTTTATGTGATTCATATAAGTAAATTATTGCCCTTTTCTGATTTTCCTTTCATGGCAGGCCAATTTTTTTGGGGGGGGGATGGGTGGGTAGATGGGACGAGATGGGGAGGGGTATTCACTCAGTAGTGCCAGTATTATACAGCAGGACTGGTAGACAGATTTCTTACCTGGAGTTTTTTTTGAGTCTGGAACTTCAGAGTGATATCTGAGTGAGCAAAGAGGCTCTACATGTGGGATGGGTATAGGGAAAAATATTTTAAACTAGGAAATCATAGAAGGAGAAGTTAGGGGCAGGTTGTAAATTGGGGTGGTCTAGAACAAAAGTCTGGCTGGCCTGTGTATTCTCTCTTCATCATGAAGACACCGTGTCTGGAGCTAGTAAAATGTCAGGGACAGAGCACATAATCTTCAACCTACCTGTCTGTGCTGCCTGTATGTCCACCCATAGTGAGAACTCTGATAGGTAGGCCTGTTGTAACCTCTTAAAACTACTTAAAATATCCAGTAAAGTAACTTAAAGAGAGCAGGTGCTCCAGATTAATTTGTTAAACTAATTTAAAAGGTACTTATTACTTTAAGTACAAGGAAGAAATGGTTATAAAATAAGACTGATCCACAGGATAAACACCAAAATTCAGTGCTGTCCATGTGGACAAAATAGAGCTTTGCTGGTGAATGGAATTCCTAAATAGATGCATGATACATATTTTTCAGAGGAGTTTTTCATGAAATAACCATGCCTTGAGTTTTAATTCATTTTAATTTTTTTTGGGGGGGCAATGATACATTTTATCCATGGTTTCTATCATTTCAGACTTAAAACTTGATGGATGAGTTGCAAATGTAAAAAAAAAAAAATGGTTTGGGAAAACGATTTTTATTCACTAAGTTGTTTGTTTTGGTAGATCAAAAAGCACATATTTTTTTAAGGCAATGTTTATTTTATGTTTTGAGCGGCAGCAAAAATAATTGCATGTTTGAAATCTTTGAAATATGTTTTAATGCTTTTTAAATGACTTAGGAGCAAATGTGCCAAACTTACCCACTGCTTAAGCCATTCTGTGGTTGGAAGCTAGCTTCACTGGCTAAGCCTTTGGAGCTGTTTAATATGCTGCTTGATTATATCTTTTAGACTGAAGTCAGTGTCTGTACCTGGTGGAGTGTTTAGACCATTTAACATTCCTACAGCCAGTTTTTGCAAAGAAGAGATACTGTAATTCTGTTATTGCTTGATTTGAACTCTAAAAATTGGATGTAAATATTTTTAATATAATAAAATTATGCAAACATCGTCTTATAAGAGGATTTTATTGGTTAACTCCACACATATATGCCTGGTATATACGCTGAGAATTCATTTTCGAAAAAGACCATCTTTTTTTTCTAACTTAAAAATCTTTTCAATTTAATGAGACAATGTATTTAGGAGGATTTGGATAAATCTATAAATTTCAAGACCACTCTCCAGTGTTTCTTATTACATGTATAGTTTAAGTTACTGGGAATTCGTGGACTTGTAGGGTTTTTTTGTACACGTATTTGCTGGTACTACCAAGTAATTGACAGCTTACTATACATTCCGTATATGGCAGCCACTGTTCTAAGCGCTTTATAGGTATGAGCTAGTTTATGCTCACAACATACCTATGAGCTAGGTATGATTATCATCCTTTTACAGATGAGTTGATGGAAGCAGAGACCCACAGAGGGATTTAAGGTCACACATAGAGCTGAGATTAGAGGCTGGTTAGTTAGTTACTCTTGGCTCCAGTGTCTGTACTTTTAACTACTGTGACAGACTGTGTGCCAGGCACCTTGGTAAAATGCAGCCTTTGTGCCATAATGCCTAGAAAAGGAAACACGTGGACTTTTAGGGGGTAAAAACAGGTCCCCGGTGGTCATTTCGCCATCCTGCCCCTGGTCACGCTCTCCAGCGGTCTGCAGGCTGCCAAGGACATGGGGGGAAATAGCAATGCCGTGGAATCTCTATAATGAGCTGTTCAGGGACTGAAATAGTGCCTTCCTTATAGGTTAAACAGGGTATATTAGGCTTTGATTATATTTACTGCTGCATCGTAGGATCTGGGATTTGGCCATGTTATTTCCAAATCCTTATATAATGAACTGTATTACTATAGGATTCTACCATTGTAGCTATAAATATAAAGCACAAATGCACAAAGGCATCCACCCATGTATAAAATTACTAGGGAAGTGGGATGGATAAGAAAATGAATTGTTAGGTTTTGGGGGTAATTACTGGGGGCTCTGGTCTGGTTAGATCTTGAGAGCAGTTTGGAAAGAGTTCAGGGGCATCGTGAAAGTCAAGTACAGATTTGTGCGGGTCAGATGATCTAGACAGATTTCAGATGGTGCAATGACATGGGTAAATTGTTTCATAGAAAAAGGGTGCCAGTGTGCTTAGTGATTCTGAATTTGTTGACAGAATAAATGTTGAGGCTAAAAAATCTGAGAGCTGTATCAGAAATGCTGTCATAGATATTGTCACCCCAAGTTTCCGAAGGCAGAAATATTGCCTTGCATGTAGCCATTGTATCTTGCATATAATAGTCAATATTACTTGCTAAATTTATTTATAGGTGCAAATATGTAAGCAAAAGAAAGAATATGTCAGGAAGTTGAATAAAGCCGCATGCAATAGGTAATGTTTGAGGATGAGTAGGAGTGTTGTAGGTAGAAAATGTTGGCGCTTGTAACTCTCAGACTTGTCTGTACTGAACCTCCAGCAATTCATCAATTACAGTTCAGATTTTCCCTCTCCAGCACTGGTGCTCACAGTGGCTTTTGCTGGTGAGTCTTTGCTCTCCGAAGCCACGACTCTGTCCCCCAAGCCCTCCAACTTTGCAGGGAGTGGGTTTCCCTGGCTCCTTCTCTGTCTTATGGACCCAAGAAGAGGTGTTGATCTTCCAGTCTCTTCAGTGTTTTTACTTATCAAGATGGAACGGCCACTTCCAAAACTTCTTACATGTGGAACCAGAAGTGGAAAGTTTTGTGTGTGTGTGTGTGTGTGTGTGTGTGTGTGTGTGTGTGTTTTAAATAAGAATGAATGCTTTACAATTTGTCTAAAATCTCCCTTAGTAGATTAAAAAATATATGAAGAAATCCATATAGGTCTGTGGTCTACAACCAGTATGTACTAATGTCAATTTCTTGGTTTTGATAATGTACTACAGTAACATAAGATGTTTCCACACAGGAACCTTGATGAGCAATGCACTCTGTCCTGTTTTGCAACTTATAAATCTGTAACTATTTAAAATAAAGTTTTTTTTAAAGTAAAATAATCTAGAAAATAACATTTGTAATACAAGAGGAATAAAAAAAAATCAAAGCTTTTATACTAATAATAGCCTAGGTGGTCAGTCATGCCCTCACATCATGTTCTAACATCTTTATAAGATGGCCATCACAAGATGATTGTCATAAGATGGCCATCAGAAGACGGCCTTCACAGGATGGCCACGCACACAGTGGAGGCGGGGCCTGGCAGAGGAGGCAGATCCTAGCAGGGGAGGGCAGTTGTGGGTGATCAGACTGGCAGGGGAGAACAGTTGGGGTGATCAGGCTGGCAGGGGAGGGTAGTTAGGGGCAATTGGGCTGGCAGGGGAGAAGTAAGGCACCAATCAGGCTGGCAGGGGAATGGTTTGGGGTCTATCAGGCTGATAAACAGAAGTGTTTAGCGGCAATGAGGAAGGCAAGCAGGCAAGTGGTTAGGAGCCAGCCATCCAGGATTGTGAGAAGGATGTCCGACTGCCAGTTTAGTTATCCCCTGAGGGGTCCTAGATTGGAGAGAGTGAAAGCTAGGCTGAGGGACCCCCCCACCCCCACCCTTTACCCCCATGCACGAATTCAATGCACCAGCCTCTAGTATATCTATAAGAATGCAAATCAGGCCTAGCCAGTTTGGTTCAATGGATAGAGGGCTGGCCTGAAGTTTGAAGGGTCCTGAGGATTTGATATCTGTCAAGGGCACATACCTCAGCTGCAGGCTCCTCCCCAGCCTGGGTCCTGGTCAAGTGTAGGTAGGAGGCAACCAATTAATGTGTTTCTCTCACATTGATATTTCTCTCTATCTTTCTCTCTTCCTCTCTCTCTAAAAAAATCAATGGAAAAATATCCTCAGATGAGGATTTTAAAAAATCTAAAAAAAAAAAAGAATGTAAATCAAGCATTATTTATAAAAAATTTTTAAGGAATAATAATAGAAAAATGATCAGATAAACACACGAGGATATCATTGTAGAATAATATAAAATGTCAAGGGAAAATGATATCAAGTCTAAAAAAATCAAAGTAAAAATAATATGAAGGAATATGTACAGTATGATGCCAATTATATTTCCAAAGGTTATACATAGAGAGTAAAACACGGAAATAACAAAATAGCAAAAATTGGATAACCCCGGGTAGTGGGATCATGTATGATGTATTTTCTTCTTTGTGACTATTTAAGTAGTCTGTTTTAAATTGTATTATTTTTATAACCAAAGCAATAAATAGAACAGATTTTATAAAATCTGTCAACAAGTTTATTAAACTCCCATTATTCCAAATGGTGCAGGAATAATACCCTTTTATACTTTTAAAGCTTGTAAGCTGCAGTATAAGCTATTATAAAAATGGTAGGCACACCTACCCAAGCATATAATCAAGGAAAGCTGCATAGAAGAGCTCAGAGGAAGTCTGTGTGGAGAAAAGAATGTGAACTTGGCAGTCAGACAGATCTGGCCTTAACGCGTACCTTTGGTGATTTAAAAAAAAATTTCATTTTTTTCCATTTAAAAATGGGGATAATAATACCTACAACATCTGAGTTATAATTGGAATTAAATGGAATAAGATACATAAATGGCTAGTGTACAGAATATATTCAGTAATTTTTAGTTTCCTTCACCAGAGTTGTGGTAATGAAAGAAGTATGTCTGGAAAGTTCAGAAACAGAATAAACACTCAAAACGTATTACTTCCCAACGCATTTATGACATTTTACCATCGCCGATGCTTTATTCTGTTGTATCTGTATACAACAGAAACACTATACAATAATTGCACGTGCTCCTCTTTTCCCAACTTCATGATAAATCATGTCAAGTTGGTAGTTTGGATTTATTCATTGTGGGAGTATTTATATCACAGAAATTAATAAATAAAAGTTAGGGTATTTTCCTGGGAGAATATATTATACATTAAAAAAATTGATTTTAGAGAGGGAGGAAGGGAGAGAAGAGGCAGAGAGAAACATCGATATGAGAGAGAGATAGAGAGACATCGATCAATTGCCTCCCATATGTGCCCCGCATAGTGAATGGCATATAGAAAGCACTCAAAAATTTTAAAATTAATTACTAGGTTTGGGATTGAACCCAAAACCTAGTACTGTATGGGCCCTGACTGTCCAGGAATCCAAACTTAACCTTTTGGTGCATTGTACAACACTGCAACCAACTGAGCCATATGGGTCAGGGTGGGAGAATCCACTTTTAAACATTACCAGAACACCACTGCTCTCAAAAAACAGAGTACCTAACCATGCATAGACTCATGGGAGGGAATCTGGTTTGCAGGGTTTCATGGACACATAGATAGAAAACATGGCTGATTAGGGGTATCTCTATGGTACAGCAGGGCTCGAGCCATTTTGTAAGGCGAAGAGGAGGGGCTTTAGTCCCCAAGGAAAGGGGACCAGGAAGAACAGAATGGGAAAGGGGGAATCAAAGTGACAACCCATTCCTGAGACTTGACACACGTGGGCAAAGAGAGCTTCACCCAAGGCAGCAAAGGGGATGCTAGTGGTTGCCCCTAGGACACCAGTTCCCAGAACTTAGGGTTAGCAAATGGACATGGGACACTGCCCCCGCCCCCTTCATCATCAGAGTACATGGGAGAATGACTAATAATAAGCTCCCGTATGTATGCGTGTATGTAGTACTATGTACATAGGTGTGTACATATGGATGAATGTAAACACAAGTATGTGTATTGTAGGAGGAAAGGAGTTGAAATTACTGAAATACCTGTTACATCTTGCCTTAATTCCTGGAGAAACTGAAGTCAGGAGTCTTTGTATCTAATGTGGGAGCAAAGATCCTTTGACTTAGCTGTGTGGTGTGAGAATGAAGATGAGTAGACTTTGCTCTCAGCTGCTAGGGGAGGCAGAAAGTGAAGAACTAAAGTAAGTAACGAAACTTAGCAACAGCAGCCCATGGATTGAATCAGTTCATATATTTGACGACCACAGTAAATTCTTGGATGCCACCAGTATCAGGACCTTTTCCTGCAAGCAACCTGTGTTTTTTTTTTGTTGTTGTTGTTGTTGTTTCCAGATTGGATAGGGCTTTCTCTCCCTTCCTGAATACTGGGCCCTGATAAATGCAGATATTTATCAGTAAACTAGTGGCTTGGTGCATGAAATTTGAGCACATTAAAAGGGAATCAACGAGAGGAAATATTTTAATATTGCTATTTGCCCTTTCTCTGTAATAGAAGTGTCAGAGATTAAAGAAAATTAGTAAAATATATATGAAAACCTCCCCCCTGACATGCTGCAGGACCTAGAGTCCAGTCCCCACCCACCACCCACATGCACTTTGGAAATGCAGGAGACCCAGATTCAGCCGGGCCCACCCCCATTGGGTGATACCCAGACCTGGCCAGCCTCACCCTGGTCAAGCCCCTCTGGGTGGGGAGTGCAGCCTCAGGTCTCCTGTCAAGCCCCACCAGGTGGGGGGCATGGCCTGAGGTTCCCTGTCAAGCCCTGTGGGACAGGGGGCGCTGCCTGAGGTTCCTCACCCCGGTCAGGTGCCATGCAGCCTCAGGTCCCTGCTGTTCAGTTGTGATGTTATGGCATCCTGGCTAATTTGCATATTCCTCTATGATATAGATAGATAATCCCTCCATAATTCATTTCCTCTCTACCACAATGTGATAAATCACATTTAGGGCTGATAGATTAGATTCTGCATTTCTACAAAAACAAGGCTAGCACTAACAGTAAGGACCAGGTGAGGGGACATTGGTTTTTTCTACTGGCTTTGGACTCAGATAGATGTGAACTTGAGTTCACATCATAGCTGTGTGGCAGCACTTATCCTCTCTAAACCTCGGTTTTCTTGTCTATAAAATGGGGATAATAATAGTACCTTATCCATTAAGTGTTACAATGCAAATGAAATACCTAGCATAGTGAATGGCTTATAAAAAGCACTCAAAAATTTAAAATTAATTACTTTAAACTTATCTAATAATTTTACTTTCCAACATGCCACAAATTGTGTGCACGTGCGTGTGTGTGTGTGTGTGTGTATATGTGTGTGTGAATAGATATGTATTATGAGCAACAATTTTTGTGGATGTAATAGCAGAATAGTTAATGCCAATCTGATAATTCTGTTTTCTCCTTTTCTTTCTCTCTCTCTTTTTTAAACAATATATTTTTATTTTTATTTATTTATTTATTTAAAAAAATATATATTTTATTGATATTTTACAGAGAGGAAGGGAGAGAGATAGAGAGCTAGAAACGTCAATGAGAGAGAAACATCAACCAGCTGCCTCTTGCACCGCCCCCCCCACTGGGGATGTGCCCACGACCAATGTACATGCCCTTGACCAGAATCGAACCCGGGACCTTTCAGTCCGCAGAGCGACGCTCCACCACTGAGCCAAACCAGTTTCGGTAATATATTTTTATTGATTTCAGAGAGGAAGGGAGAGGAAGAGATAGAAACATCAATGATGAGAGAGAATCCGCATGTCCCCTACTGGGGACAGATGCCAAGACCCAGGCATGGGAATTGAACTGTGACCTCCTGGTTCATAGGTCAATGCTCAACCACTGAACCACCCTGGCCAAGCAGTTTTGTCGTTTTTATTATTGCATAAATAGCATTTGATTGTATGACCATGCCACGTTTTGTTCATTCACCTGTGAATAGACATTTGGGTTATAACCACTTCAGAGCTATTATGAATAAATTTGCTGTGAACATTCTTGTACAAATCTTTTTGTGGATATAGCTTTTCATTTTCATTGGGTAAATACGTAGAAATGCAATTGTGGGGTCATTGTGTAGGTTATGCTTAACTTTAAAAGAAAGTTTGGTTAGCACTCCCACAAGCAATTTATTGTTTTGACTGCCTAACATCTTCACCAACCTCTGGCAATGTCAATCTTTTCACTTTTATCCATTCATCGGGTGTGTAGTTATTTCATTGTGGTTTAATTTGCGTTTTCTCTGGTGACTCATGATGTTGGGCATTTTGTCAGATTTTTGTCCCCTGCACTGAATTCTATGTCCTTGATCAAACCGGAAGAACGATAACTTAAAATCCAGCACATTGACAGTGTCAAGTACCTCCTACCAACAGTTTTCTTATTGATTTACCTTTATTCTCACCCCTATTAAAGTATTGCTGCATATACATCTTTAGGATTTGTGTTACTTTCTATCTCTTGCGTGATTTAAAAAAAAATATTATTATCCAGCTGGATTTACTACGAAGTAACTGCTCTCTTGGCAAAAATCCTCTTGATTATTTGTATGATAATCATGAAGTGAAGCCTTTCAGATTACTTAATGCCTTGTATTTGGAGGCGTGCCTTTCTTCAAGAGTACTCAAAGCCTTTGGACGTTAATATTCACAGCATCTTTGTGTGGCGAGTGGGGAACACGGGGGGAAGAAACAAAATCCAGAGGGCGAAGTCACTGAGCCCAAATCTCAGGGGGAACCGGTGGAATTCAGAGTGTAAGTTGAATCACAGTCACCAGACAACCTAGCAAACCAAGGTACCTCTCCTTATGGGGTCAGGCTGATAAAGATTTCAGATAAAGCCGAGCCATTTCATCTACTGCTATAAAGTTAATATAGTTTCCCCCCCAAATCTTTCAGAACTAGAAAGTTATCACGAGCCGTGCCATGGAGGGTCTCTGTGGGTTTATGAACCGATTGTTATAAAGAACAACAGAGTCATTCTGCCCCACGGAAAAAGATGTGTGAGAATGCAGTAATACAGGGAACAAAAAGTTTTCAAAGAACAATGCACAAAAAACCTCCTATCCTCTCATACACACATAACTACTTTCAAGTGAGAAGACTCTGTGTTTTGAGAAAAACAACAAAGAGAAGTGTAGGACCTCTAGCAATACAGGGATAAAACACCCAGTGTTCCAGGTCGGTTTTCCCTATATCCGAACATATTGCATATTTAAAGAGTCACTCTGAAGTAATGCGTCTGATGTTAAACAAATATGCCAGAATTCACACACCCAAATGGGTGATTCCCCCCCCCCCCCACCCTCAAAGCAGGCGTTGTGGGATGTTTATACATTTCAATGCTACTTTGTCACTGATAAAAACATCTTTGGGATTGCTATTGTGGAATTGCCTTCAAAGTCTAAGGAACATTCTTTTGAATATCCTGAGGCTTCTGTGGCTCCATAAAACAAAGGAGGTAGAGAGTGTATGTGCTTCAAATATTCTCTCACCATTTTATTGCCTTCAGTCTTAGGCTTCTTATCCTGGGTCTCTTCTTATGGAGTCTCTTCTTACTCCATATCCTCTCTCTATTCTTTTAAAAAAATATATTTTTATTGTTTAAAATATTACATATATTAGTACATATATTTCCTTTTCCCCCCCATTGACCTTCCCCAAGCCTCACCTATCCCCTATTGCATGTCCTCATTTCACCCTCCCCCCAGTGTCTTGTGTCCATTGGTGTGCTTATATGCATGAATACAAGTCCATTCCATATCCTCTCTCCACTCTATCCTCCTAGTTTTTCTTAAAAAATATATTTTATTGATTTTTTACAGAGAGGAAGAAAGAGGGATAGAGAACCAGAAACATCAATGAGAGAGAATAATCAATCAGCTGCCTCCTGCACAACCCCCACTGGGGACGTGCCTGCAACCAAGGTACATGTCCTTGACCGGAATCAAACCTGGGACCCTTCAGTCCGCAGGCCAACGCTCTATCCACTGAGCCAAACCAGCTTCGGCAATCATCCTAGTTTTTTGAGTTCATTCCTTAATCTTCCATTTGCAACTCGTTTTATAATTCAGACATGACAATTAGCTCCACAATTTCAGCTGTAATCTTCGCTTCTCTTGACCATGATCCTGATTTTTCTCTTGCCTAAGGTGCTATGTAAGCAGCTCAGGCAGACACCCTCTTGGTCCAGTTTGACCCTAGGAACCATGATCCCGCCCAACCCCTAGATAAATGGCTACCCACCCAGCGCACTCATCCATCATCCCCGTGAGCAGTGGCTAAAGACTTGGTGGCAGTGATTCTCGCCCTCTAAGAGCAAAATTAATTTGTCCAAACAGCCTGAAGTCATTTACCCATGACCGACATGCAGGCCCAAGCTGTATAAGGGAAACAAAAGATGAAAAAGTAGCCTTAAAGTAATGAGACTGGATTTCTTCTATAGCCCCGAACGCTGCATCAAATTGCTCATCATGGACCAGGGAAGGATGCTTTCACGTGCAACAGATTCACATCTTGCTCCCTCTCCATTTGGGTCAGCTGGGCTCTGCCCCACGTGGTCCTTCACTCTGGGACTGTCTCCTGATTGGGGAATATGAGACAGTGACCCACACACTCACAGACGTTTGGGGCACTGGCAGTAGTGTTGGCATAAATGCATTGCTTGCCATAGATGGTTGAAGGGGAAAAATAATTTAGATTTATTTTGTAAAGGTAGATTTATTTTGGCTTTGTTTTAAATATCCATATTGGGGAAAGGATACTTAGGTTCCTATATATCTCCAGCAACTTTGAAATATTTACATTGTGTAAGGAAAAGTAATATACAGAGGTAAGAAAAAGTAGGTTTACAGTTGCAATACAAATAAATAATACAATAACCTTTCTATATAAAAGCCTAAGCAACCATTACAACCAAAAGTCAGAACAACCAGTCAACCAGTCGCTATGACACACACTGACCACCAGGGAGCAGATGTTCAAAGCAGGATCTGCCCCCTAGTGGTCAGTGCGCTCCCACAACCAAACTCCTATAGTGGGCCAACCTCCCACGGCCCCTTCCCCCCAGTTGCCAGCCAATTACCCGTGGTCCCTCCCACCCCCAGGCCAGCCAGCCTCGAACACCCTGATAGGGACTGTGAGAGGCGGCTCCATTTGGCCTGGATTGCCAGCCAGGCCGCAGGACCCCACCTGTGCATGAATTCATACACTGGGCCTCTAGTCAATAAATAGTAGAACAAGAATAAACTGTTTCCCATATTCACAATGTAAACCTACTTTTGCCGACCCTTGTATCCATAATAAAAATACCAATAATAAAAAGATATTAGTATTTCTTTTGGATAGAACATTTTTATAGTGGCATTTATCAATTTATATTTCTAATTGCATTGTGCCTGAATTAACATAAACATCAGTTGTATTTTACAACTGGGGGAAAGCAGGTTATCCTAAATATAGAAATGTGGCAGCGGAGTGTGCCTGTGTGTTGGTTTGAAACTTCAGGAGTTCCCCTGGGGGAAGCTGACAACCCAGCCATAGAGGGCAGGGAGAGAGAAGAAAAAGAGGCAGACCACTCCTGATGGGTAGGTGGCAGTTTTTTGTGTGTGCCTGTTTTAAAAATATTATTATTGATTTCAGAGAGGAAGGGAGAGGAGAGAGGGATAGAAATATCAATGATGAGAGAGAATCAATGATCGACTGCCTCCTGCACACCTCACAATGGGGATCGAGCCCACAACCCAGGCATGTGACCTACTGGGGATCCAACCATAACCTCCTGGTTCATGGTCGAAGCTTAGCCACTGAGCAACACTGGGTATTAGGTGGCCATTTTAATAAGCAAGGGAACTAGTCTTGGGTGTCTGTGATATGAATCGGAATCTTATTTCTGTTATTTTTTATTGATTATTTTTACAGAGAGGAAGGGAGAGGGACAGAGAGCTAGAAACATCGATGAGAGAGAAACATAGACCAGCCACCTCCTGCACACCACCCCCCCTGGGGACGTGCCCACAACCAATGTACATGCCCTTGACGGAATCGAACCTGGGACCTTTCAGTCTGCAGGCCGACACTCTATCCACTGAGCCAAACCCGTTTCGGCTGAGTCAGAATCTTAAAAGTTTATAGCAGGGGTGGGCAAACTTTTTGACTCGAGGGCCACAGTGGGTTCTTAAACTGGACCGGAGGGCCGGAACAAAAGCAACCTGACCATGCTGGCACTCTCATCTTGGGCTGCTGGTGAAGGAGCGGAGGGGAGAGCAAGAGAACCCTCCACTCTTTCGGCTCCGCGGGCCGGATAGAACAGCTGAACAGATCCGCGGACCTTAGTTTGCCCACGGCTTGTTTATAGAGAGGCCTTAACTGGGTTCAGTCATGTACACTGTCCATATCAACAACACTACTCTGTCAAGATTACTTCCTTGAAATGGCTCTGGACATAAACACGGGGGGCGGCAGGTGCATCCCAAGGACAGGGCACGGAGTCAGGAGCCTCCGACTGTCCGGGCCAGTTCTCTGGTCAGCTGGAGGTCACATCTTCTCAATGTCCTCCTCCAGCACGGTGATCTTTGCTCAAGCTCAGAGATGACCTGTTTGCAGAATTCTTAGATACCGTTCACACGTGTGGTAAGTCAAAATCCAGAGTGTGATTCGCAATATTTCTGATGGCAGACCCTGACTTGAACCCAAGAAAAAACCCATCTACTTGATAAAAACTAAGGGTTGGTACCAAGATTTACTGACTCGTGAGCGAATCAGGTAGTTCTCCGAGTGCGCATGGGCAGGAGGCAACCATGAGAATTAATGCAAGGGCAGGGCGCCCAGGCAGAAAAAATAGGCCCCTGCACCAGACCCTCATGGAGAGGGAAGAACAGTTCAGGCAGGAAGGTAGATCGCATTTTGTCTTCTCTCCACACACTTAGCACAGGGTTCGCGCCGTGCAGGGGAGAGGATGGACAGGGCACTCTGTCAGAGCTCCATCATCACAATCCTACAAAGGAAACAGATGTTAGAAGCCGCAAGAAGTTATGACTTCAGGGACCTTTGTGAGTCCTGTTGTTAGCCTAGTACCTTGGTCGGCAAACTGCAGCTCGCGAGCCACGTGCGGCTCTTTGACCCCTTGAGTGTGGCTCTTCCACAAAATACCACGGCCTGGGCGAGTCTATTTTGAAGAAGTGGCATTAGGAGAAGTTTAAGTTTAAAAAATTTGGCTCTCAAAAGAAATTTCAATCATTGTACTGTTGATATTTGGCTCTGTTGTCTAATGAGTTTGCTGACCATTAGTCATCACCCCTCTCCCGTCGTCATGCTGACAGCATTCCTCAGCCCTTCTCTGGATGTCTTGGCAGATGGGCAACTGTAGAAAATGAACAGCCAAGAGCTGCGGGAAACGGCTGACCGATTCCTGCCTGCTCCTGAGCACCAGGGCGATTGTTCGGCTAAGTCTGAGAGGTTCTCTGACAAAGTCTTCCAGGGAAGGAATCTGGGACTGTTTCTGACACCTATGTGTTTTTAAGGAGTTTTATTTTTTTTTTCCATCATGGTCTTCCTTAAGAGCATAAATCAACATGAAAAGAGACTGGCTTGCTAGCCTAAATAGTTTTTCAAAAGTTATTTGAAAGTTTGGAGGGCCTGTGGTGAATGTGGCCCGGCCCTCAGCGTCAGTAAACGGTGTAGGCCCTTTGGAGCTGTCTACATTCGGACGACGTTTCATTTCTTCCCTTCATGTATGAATGTGAAGTTCACCGGGGACAGCGCCAGTTTTATCTCCTCTGTGAAGCCCTCCTTGATTTCTCCAAAATTGGATTAATTTATCCATCTTCTGTATTCCAGTAACAAAACACATTAAAAAGTAACGAACATGTACATGTTCTATAGGTATTATTCTAGGCATGTTGACTCACTGATTCAACAGTTCTAGGATGTCTGCACTGTCATTTTCTGAGGCTCAGAAGAGTTAAGGGACTTGCGCAAGATCACACAGCTACAAAGTGAAAGAACATGGATTTTAAGCTAGAAATAGGCTGTCTGACTCCAGAGCATGCATTTTTAACACTTTTTACCTGTACCTGTTTTATACTTTTAACAGTATATAACTTCAGAAAGAAGAATCACAATAGGAGCCAACCTTTATTGGTTATTGAGTAAGTATCAGACACTCTGCCAAATGTTTTCACAGGTTTTATTCTGTTTGGTTGAATGCACTTGCTTTCTTTAAAAAAAAATATATAAATGGAATGAATCTGTTTTCACTATATTTTATTGATTTCAGAGAGGGAGAGGCAGAGAGCAATAGAAACATCAATGATGAGAGAGAATCATTGTTTGGCTGCCTCTTGCATGTCCCCTGCTGGGGATCAAGCCCATACCCTGGCATGTGCCCTGACCGGGAATTGAACCATGACCTCCTGGGTCATTGGTTGACCCTCAACTACTGAGCCACATCAGACAGGCTGCACTTGACTTCTTTATTTCAAAGGAATTCTCGTTCAAAGGGCAAGAATAGCCTCTCAGGCTGTCAGTGCTCCCTTTTACTCACTCATAGACCTAACATGCTTATCACCCACTTACTTTAAATCTCACTGAACTCCCATGTTTGATGGGTCCACTCATCGGACATCCTGCTGTACACTGACATAGTGGCAAGGAATTCAGGTAGCAAGGAATGTCTCTTCTTCCATGCATGCTCTATCATCGCATTGGACTTCACTTACAAAACACAAGTCCAAAGATAAAACTATTAAGAGGTTCAAGTTAGGAACAGCAGAGCATTTAAACCATGGTTGGAACCCTTCAGTGCACGGGTTCCCATGGAAGTGCTCAGGTTGCATGTCTATCAAGTCAGCCCTGAATATGATATAGTATCTTATTTTTTGTTTTTCAGATGAGACTGATGAGGGGAAAGGTTAAGTAACATACTTAAGCTCAGACAAACAGACAATTGGAGAGCCTGGATTTGGACTCAGGTCTGTCTGATCCAAGAACTCCTATTCTTAAGGACCCAGTACTGTAATTACTCGGCTATGCAACTGCCTATAATCATTGCTGGAGTTTAGTAATCTAAAAATAATGATCATCTGTGGGTTATAAAGAGTCCAAATTGTTCTTCCTTCCTATACATTCTCCTGTGGAGCACTTGGCCAAAGTGCCTTGTCTTGTATCGTACTTTACTAGAGGCCAGGTGCATGGGGTCTGGCTTCAGGCTGTGCATGTACTTATCCATCTTACAGTTGTCCAAGGCCTGTGTCCGCAGCTCCTGTTCCAGCTTTGAGTGGCTCTTGTGGATCTCAGGGATGTGAGACTTGAGCGTTCTGAGTTCAGCAGGATCCTCTGCATCTCCTTTTCATTGCCCTCACGCCGGAAACACTGCAAATACCCCTTGATGCACTTCTCTTGAAGATTTTAAAAAAAATGTATTTTATTGATTTTTTTACAGAGAGGAAGAGAAAGGAAGAGGGATAGAGAGTTAGAAACATGGATCAGCTGCCTTCTGCACATCCCCTACTAGGGATGTGCCCACAACTAAGGTACATGCCCTTGACCAGACTTGGTTCAGTCCGCAGGCGGACGCTCTATCCACTGAGCCAAACCGGTTTTGGCTCTTTGAGGATCTTGATGTTTTCATTGAAGGCTTTGATTGGTGCGCTTCCTCTGCAGTTCCCTCCAGGTGCATGTGCACGCCTCATAGAGCTGGTCGTACTCCCCGCTTTTGTCCTCCGCTTCTAACCAAGGTAACAATCGACACCTTTAATTCTGATCTTCCTCACCGCAAGGGAACAGCAAACCTCAGTAGAAATAATTTCCCGCCAGAAGTCACCTCCAAATACTGGGAAACTGAGGACTATAGGCTGACTATGCACATGCACAATTACAGGCTCACGGTCTAGCGGTAGGCGCCCAGGCGTCCTCCACAATCCCACAAGCCTCTGGGGCACATTTCGGGTTCTTCTAGCTCCGCCTTAAATGGTGTTTCCTTCAGTCAGGTTGCATGTCCAGGGCCTCCCGTTGGAGAGGATTTTTCTGTTTTGGCGTTGATAGCTGTTTACTGTTTGGAATCACTGAAGTTTCGGGAGCACTGCCGCTGCCATGAGCATGTCGGTCCCATTCAGTCCACGCCCTGGTTCACAATGAGAAGGTACTGTACTGAGCCCTTTTCCAATCCCATCTTCCTCTTCCTTCCCCAGCACACTCCAAACCTACTCTGGGCCGACCACCCCAGCCCCGCAGACCCTTAAGACCTCTTCCTCTATTTCTTTGACTTTCTCCCATCAAACTCACACCCTATTGCATTGCCCAGGGGCGCCCCTAACCGCTCCCTGGGGGGTGGGCCAGCCTGGACCAGGGGCCCTTGTGTTTTGGTCTCTGGTTGTTAAGGTAGCTGGCTATATATATATATATATATATATATATATATATATATATATCAAAGATGATCAAAGAAGGTAATATCTTCTTTCCTGAGACATTACCTTCTTTGATAATCTTTGAAACCTTAGGAGAGACTTGGGGTGATTACTCATGTTGTAAGGGAGGAAATTGATGCTCAAAGGCATGAAGTGACTTTTCTAGGTTACGCTTTCCATCGGTGGTAGGGCCAAGTCTGTAGTCACCTCTTGAGCCAAACTTCAAATAAACATAGCAGGACTTGTGGCCAAGTGATAAGCAAAATGTTTTCATGTTTCCCTTTTATAACAGGGAGCAAATGGAAAGAACCTGTGAAATGAGGTCAGAGAGAATGGGCTCGGAGTATAGCTCTGCCGCCTATTCATTGAATACACCTGGCAGCTTTCACGTCGAAGCCCTCACATCCTCATCTGCAAACAGGGGTATTTCTGTGTACCCTGAAGGACTGTTGTATCAAATGAGAAAGCGCCCAAGCCTCAGGAAATGTTACCTTCCCTGTCCCTCACTGGTCATGATCCACTGGTCATACAGAGAGTGGAGAGCTCAGTCGTACACCCTTTATTCTAAAGAGGCCCTGCTGGCCAAAGGCAAATTCAGAGTGAAGTAAACACCTGGAGACATAGTGCGTTCCACCCTTTATTTTCACACAACCTCTGCTTCTGCGAACGAAGGGACACCACCGGGTACTATGACTAATACACACAAGACGTGCTGAATGCGTGAGGCCATTCCAGTCTTTATACAATGCCGATTCAGGCATTGCATTGTGAAGTCACTTAAAAGTATGAACTGACGGGCACTTTGGTCACACTTCCTAGACCTGAAATTATCATTAACTTCTTTAGTATTGTAATAACATTGATTTAGGTGAACCTTTATAACATGGAAAGTGTATAGTATTTAGCGGTAATTAACATCCTTTAATTAGGAAGAATTGCCAAGCAGTTTTCTCTCTTGGCTCTGCTGTAGCTAAGTGCAGCTGGGTGAAAATTCAGCTCATCACAAAGGGAACAGCTTGTGTTTTATGTTAGATTTGCCTTTAATGGATTAGAAAAACATTCTTTGGTATTCTATTTTATCATAAAAAGGCACATTTGAATCACCAATGTTATAGAAGGTGAACAGTCTAAAACGCCATAAACCTTACAGATAAAACCATTCATCTAGACTCGAGATTCTAGAGATAATGTGCACATAATATAAAATGACTAGAGAAATTTGATAAGTCTGTCCATATGCTCATCAAGTTGTATAGGTCTTAATACTGGCATTGCTATTATTATTCCTCTAGAATCCCAATAAAAAATTCATATTTTGCGTGCGTTTATAGTACATGTTACTCCTTGCTAACCAGAGAGGCATTTAGGCAATGGCTGGGTATGAAAATTGCTGACATTTTCTGAATTTCAAATGACAAATGAGATGCTCCTGTCAGTTTACTGTGTAACTTCGTAGCATATGGTGCTTCTGCTGGTGGGTGTTATTTCAAAGTTTGCAAATCACACCATGAGAAAGTCCCTTTGGTAGGCTCCTGGAACACTTAGCAACTGTGAATCTGAAGTGACAGTACAGAGGGAAAGAACTAAAAAAATAACTTTTTTATTTTTTGTAATGAGAAGGCAGAACAAAGTGAATAATACGTTAATACAGGGAGGTGGAGGGGTAAGGACACCAATCTAGCAAAAAATAAAAAATAAATAAAAAAGCGGTTTTCCCTTTTATAGGACAAACCAGGAAATTCTTTAAATTCTTTAAACTAAGTGTATAGTTTTAGATTTCAGAGAAAGAATAAGAATTAAGACAGTCGCCGAAACCAGTTTGGCTCAGTGGATAGAGCGTCGGCCTGCGGACTGGAAGGTCCCAGGTTCGATTCCGGTCAAGGGCATGTACATTGGTTTCGGGCACATCCCCAGTAGGGGGTGTGCAAGAGGCAACTGATCAATGCTTCTCTCTCATCGATGTTTCTGTCTATCCCTCTCTCTTCCTCTCTGTAAAAAACCAATAAAATAATAAAAAAAAGAAGACACTGACTAGAATTAGAAGAATTGTCTACTATGTTACACAGAAGTCTAGAGGTGGAGGGGAGATTGTTTCAAGGGACAGAGAATGGTACCAGAATTAAATCACAGAGTGACTCCAGATAATGAAGATTTGAAACGAAAGCCTCTGCTATTCAGAACAGGGTATTCAGCACCAATCCCAGCAGAGCCTTATTTCTTCCATTGCAATCTATTTTAAGGGGTCACTTTGTTTTGCTTTGTTCAATAATGCCCACATTTCAGAGCGTTTCTATACAGTGGTCAAGCTACCAGCCAATTAAATGGAACTAATTGACTGGACAGTTTCATTACAGTAGTTCAGCCAATTGCCCCAAGGACCACTGCCTAAGACTCATTTTTCTACATGTTCCTCCTTGGAATCGAAAAACTTCCATCGTTTATCAACCACAAAATGTTTAAATTTATGTCTAGAGTGCAGATATGTGAGTGACCTAAAATGAGGGGTCACTATCATTGATATGACAAATAATAGTTGGGGAGTTAGGCAGTGTTTCTAAAAGAATTATACCTCCCATTCCTCTTTTTCTGGAATCTTTCAATATTTTCACCTCCAAATTTATGGATTATTACATTTTTCATGTAGGAAAGGAGAGACTATCCCAGTAAAATGAGTATGGTGAATGGTATTTAATCTCTAGGTTATTGCATTTACAGGTGTTGGGAGTTGACCACAGACAATAACAGCAAATAACAATAATAATAGATAATGTTTATTGCTTTCTCAGCATGTCATATGAATTAATAATTCTCACAAAAAATTACTAACCCCATTTCACAGTTGAGGAAATCGAGGCACACAGAGGTCAAGTATCTTACTCAAGTTCCATGGGAAGTAGTGTGGCAGTAACCTTCCAGTACTGATGTAGAATAGATGTTGATTAAATTGCCTCCAGCTCCTCTTTCCCCATATACTCATGGCCTAAGCTGAGCCATTACAGCTGCACATTTATATTTTATGACTCTGACCCTTCCTTTCACGCCATAGACTATTAGATTTAAGGGTGGAGCATTCAAAGGCTGAGTTAGCCTTTCTCCCAAGGTTGCCGAAAGTATCTTGGGTTGGGTGACTGAGAGAGACACCAGAGGAAAGAGGAGAGGCCAGCAGAATGACACAGAGAAGAACACCATAGAGAGCAGTGGGAATGAGTGGGATGGAAAGAGCAAACTCTAACATGTTCTTCCCCAGTTCCTATCTGCAGGAGACATGGAGGCACTTCTTACAATTGATTGCATGAGAGACTCATGACTTTCTACTAAAACCCTTGTTATTTTTTTTAACTGTGTTTGTGTGAGTTCCTGTTATAAAAAAAATCAAAACAGTCTTAAAACTATGATTCTTCTTTGAGGGGCTTCTGTTCTGCTTCACCCAAACCACTCTGAGTTGCCATTCCACAACACGTGTTTATTCAAGGGCTTCCGAGACATCTGTTTTCATTCCCCCAACACTCATACTGTCATCAGAAGGCAGGGTTGACAAAGGGTAAAAACAAAGATGCCAAGTACCACACACAACATCAGGAATGCATATGAACAAGATAGTATATATCAAATCACCTACCACGGTGTTTGGCAAATCCCAGTCTCTTAAATGTTCTTTTTTTCTCTTTTTGTTCCCATTTATTTAGTAAAGACTACAGCAACTAAGAGTTCTATATTTTATAGTTTAATGCTGATGAAAACCTCATGCTTTTCCATAAATATGGTAACACGTTTTAAAGAGTGTGTCTCTGTTTTCCGTTGGGGAAATGCTAGCAGGCAGGGGAGCAGTGTGGTTAAAAGGGGAGTAAGGCTGGTTGGTAAAAACAGTATCCACCCGTGGTGGTTAATTTTATGTGAACTCTACTGGGCTAAGGGGTGCCCAGATAGCTGGTAAAATGTTATTTCTGGGTGTGTGGTGTTTTCAGAAGAGATTAGCATTTTAACTGGTGGGCTGAGTAAAGAAAAAGACCTCATAAATGTGGGTGGGCATCTCCCAACCCAGTGAGGGCCTGAATCGAAGAAAAAGATGGAGGAAGGGCAAATACACTCTCTCCCCTTGAACTGAGATTTCCATCTGCTCTTGCACCCATGGTTTTTAGGCATTTGGACTTGGACTGAATTATACCCCAGTTTTCCAAGGTCTCCAGCTTGCAGACAGCAGAGCATGGGACTTTTTGGCCTCCACACTTGCTTGAGCCAATTGCTATAAGAAATTTCTCTCTCTCTCTCTCTCTCTCTCTATATATATATATATATATATACGGTATATATATATATATATATATATACGGTATATATATATATATATATATATATATATATGTGTGTGTGTGTGTGTGTGTGTGTAATATACATATGTATGTGTAAATGAAATGTAAGTGCCACACACATGTGTACGTCATATATATGGACACTTATACATGTTACCTATGTATTCATACATATCTCATATATGTATGTGTATATATGTCAGGGTTCTCCAGAGATACAGATTGGTTCTATTTCTCTGGAGACCCTTAATACACTACCTAGGGGCTTAGAATAGTGCCCAGTTAATTGAAAGTGTTCAGGGAGTACTAGTTAGCATTATAATGATTATTTTTATTATCATCATTGTACCTCTGATCCTTTTCCTTTTCTCAACAGCATCATCCCTACATTTTTTTTGAATTAGTATTAATCAAGCTTATTTTCTAAATCCTGTAGAAAGACATCATTGCGAATAAGTTTGATTTACAGTAGCTGTTTGTGTTTGTTTTCTTAAAAGTAATGGCTATTAGGCCCACTACCTTTTATTGCTTGCAAATCTTCCTTCTTTTCTTTATGCCTCCCAGAACTACTGCGAAGTACTCTCGGCTGCTGTGTAGATTTTGTTCTGTATGACACTCCTCTCGCATTTGGAAATTGCTTACCAGAGACATTTTGATAGAAGTAGGTTAAATTTACTTTCCAAATGTTTACCTTTTCCAAGATTCTTTAGTAGGTGAGGATGTGCATCTCAAGATTAAGGAGAGGTTGTTTACAGGAATGCTCAATAAAATCCAGATAGTCATATGGTGCAGCTCCCCAGTTTTCTGCTTTCATTTAATATCAAAGTATCATAAAAAGAGGAGAAATGCTGTAAAAAAAAAAAGTGCAGTGAACAGAATCCTACAGAAAGCCATGGCAGGAAATATTAGATCGCATGTGACTTTAAGACAAGAATATAATCATCTTTCTTTGTAGCTTCACCAGACTCAATAAATGTTGACTGAACTAATTGACATTAATTCTTCCTTTAGTACATTAGAAATAGAACTTTTATTTCAGCAGATAGTTAGCACATTTCTTCAGAGCAGCAGGATTAACAGAGACTGCTAGGTATTTATAGTGATGCTATTTCATTTTATAGAAAAATAATACAAATAGAGACGATAAGCCACAGTTTCATGCTTTGTAACTCTATGCGAGTGTCTATTACTACTCTATCGCTGTTAGTGAAGATACTGTTGTGATTTGATGCCCAAAACATCACTTCTTTGATTGCTTGCAAATCTTCCCATTACTCTGACAGATATTATAAACCAAAGTGTTTTTAAGAGCCAGGGAGCCTGACTATACAATGATAGAAGTCCGGTATCCTCAGTAGATCCAGCATTGAGAAGATTTCATCTTCCACCTGTCACATTCCTCACTGTATGTAACGTCGACGGCAAGGCCCACATTTATAATAAGAAGGTGTCCAGGGGTTTTGTTGACATCAGAGCTCAGGGTGTAACGGGCTGCAGTGTCGTGGGAAATGTAGCCATCAGGATCGGGATCTTGTAGATGAACTCAGTCAGGCCTGAGACATGAAGTGCCAAGAGGCTACTAAGTTCAGTTTGAAGACACAGTCAATAGAAATATCCAAGAGATTATACTAGCACCCATGGTCTCTGAGAAGCAAACATCTGAGCCTTACAGTGGCTCAGAGTGAACCAGACTAAGAACAACCCTGAGACACCAAGTGCCCTAAATCATCCCCCCTCACCCCCCCAGGACTCTTTTAAAAACCACGAGGGCTGTAGAATGCCTTAATGAGAGTCTGAAAAAGGAATCCCTTATGAATGACAAATTCAAAAGAGGACTGCTCTCTCCTTGGATGTGCCAGTCATCAATCTGGATGGCCTCTCAGCCACAAATCCGCTCTTCATTGCCCTGCTAATGATGCTGGAACATTTCTCCCAGGCCAACTCGCACTAAGTTTGCCTGTCAGTAGAAGGCACTGGAGGGACACAGCAGGAAGCTGGGGCTTTCTCTTTCTGGTTTCAGGGTGTGCTCTCCTTTGGTGTGAGTGCCACCTCCCCATTGGTATCTCCCTCTGGTTTGCCAAAGGTAGGTTCCCAGCAAATTCTGCTCGTGCTGCGCCTCAGCAAATGCCCCTGCCATTTAGTGGACCTCGTCATGCTCTCTGTAGCAAAAGCCCTGGAGAGACAGGGGTTTTTCCTCTTACATTTACTCCTTTGTTGGGTACTTTGCCTCAACTGTGGATGTGGTTGCTGATCCTTATATCAGTTACTCTTGCATTAGTGGCTGACACCCAAGTACTCCAATCCCCTATTGTAGAGAATTCTTCTTCTTCTTCTTCTTCTTCTTCTTCTTCTTCTTCTTCTTCTTCTTCTTCTTCTTCTTCTTCTTCTTCTTTTAAAAACATTTTTTTTTATTAATTTCAAAAAGGAAGGGAGAGGGAGAGAAAGAAGAAAACATCGATGATGAGAGATAGTCATTGGTTTGCTGCCTCCTGCACAACCCCACACCAAGGATCAAGCCTGTAACTTGGGCATCTACGTTGACCAAGAATTTAACTCTTTGTTCATGGATTGACACCAACCACTAAACCACTGCATCTGGGCGATAATTGTTCTTGATATTAAACTTTCCCTGTATGGGTTCTGTCTCCTGAGTGTACCCTGATGACACAGTGGATGAACTAGAATGGTGACTCCTTGACAAGAGTTAATGAGTACAAGGGCCTTTCTTTCTCCAAAGGAAGGAGTGCCTCTCTCCTCCAGTGGCGGCAGCCCTCACCAGGCATGTGACTTGTTGAGGGAGCAAGGACTGGATCTCCATTGCTTCAGCACACCGGGCAGGCACTTTTGAGCATTTGTACAACCTGTATGGTCATTAGGAGCAGTTCTTCTCTGGACCACTTAAGCTTTATAAATTAAATTAAAAAATGAATTGTGCCTAGCCGGTGTGGCTCAGGGATTGTCAACCCATGAACTGGGAGGTCACATGCCCAGATTGTGGGTTCAATCCTGAGTCGGGGGCATGCAGGAGGCAGCTGATTGATGATTTTCTCTCATCATGGATGTTTCTATGCTTCTATTCCTCTCCCTTCCTCTCTCTGAAATAAATAATAATAATGATAATAATTATTTTATAGTAATAAAAGTGTAATATGCAAATCGACTGAATGACCAAATAGCAGAATGACTGTCCAGACAACCTTCTGGATGACCTTCTGGAAGACCACACTATGACGCACACTAGCATCAGGCCAGCCAAGGCGCGTGTGATAAGATTGGTCTGGGGGCCTGCCATTGCCCCATGATTGCCCCACAGAGGGAGGCCAACGTCACTGGCCGGTGGGGCGATCAATAGAGGGGGAAGGGGAGGGGTGATAGCAGATGTAGGCAGCACTAGGCCAAGGCAGGTGTGAGCATGGGGTGGGGCTGGCTGCTGGCAGTCAGAGGGAAGCCCAGGTCCCAGGTGCTGGCAGTCAGAGGGAAGACTGGGTGCTGGTAGCCAGAAGGAAGCTGCTGCTGGCAGATGGGGAAGGAAGGCCTACCCTTGCATGAATTTCGTGCATTGGGCCTCTAGTAATAATAATAAAAAGATGACTTGCTACGCCTCTGCTTTCAAGATGACCTCAGGCTAGTGGAAAAGGCAGATCAGTAAATAAACAATGAGAAGCAGGTTTTGATGGAAGAAAACACAGGATGCTATGGAAAAATAGAGGAGAGAGACCCTATACCTGTATATGCATAATAGATTGCTCCAAAGCATAGAGACTTAAAACAACAACAAATACTTATCTTCTGTGAACCAGGAATTTGTGAGTAGTTTAGCTGAATGTTACTGGCTTGGGAGCCCTCAGGAGGTTAAAGTCAAGGTGTCAGCCAGGACTCCAGTCATTTGAAGGCTCAGTGGGGCTGAGGATCTGCTTCTGAGGCAGCTCACTCACATGGCTGGAGAGTTGGTACTCGCTGTTGGCACTGGCTTCACCACATTGATTTCTCCAGAGGGCTGATTGGATGATTTTAAGATATGGCTGTGTGCCCCCCCCCCCCCCCCCGCCCAAGTAAAAGATAAAAGACAGAGCAAGGGAGGATTTATTATTTTTATTATGATCTAACCTCAAAAGTCACACATTTACAATTTCCTTAGGTTACACAGGTCAACTTATTCAGTGTGGGAAGAGACCAAAAGCGTAGGAATATCTGGAGGTAAGCTCATTGGGGGCCACCACAGACCCTGTAAGGACAAACTGGAGGGAAGAACGTTTCCTGAGGAGAGAGAACAGTGGAGTGAGTCTGCTGGACCCCATTTAGCAAGTAAAGAATAGAGGAATGTTCTCAACTAAGGAACTGGCGTGTGAAAAGGCCTGGAAAGATAAAAGGGCAATGGAAAGTGTTTAAACATCAATTGTAAGATTCAGGATTTTGGAGGTAAGAGGGTGGTGCTGGGCAAATGCAGTGAGAAATGAAGCTGGATTAATTGTTGGAGGTAAAATCACAAAGAACCTTGTCTGGCATTTTCCTTAGAGGAAAATGGTGGCCACAGACAAAGTTTAAGCAAAAGGGAGCCATTGAAAGTTAGTGTACTCAGTGCAGTGTTTATTTCCAACATTTTGCAGAAGCAGTCAAATGTCTTCAGTGTGCACCCCCCTGCCTTCTCATCCTTTCTTGGTTTTCTCCTTAAACATATCTGAAATGCAAGGGGCATGGCAAGTTATGCTCCAGGCTCTTCCAGTCTTCCTGGAAATTCCCCTGCAGAGGCCTGACAGCTCGCTGTGGTGGAAAGCAGACTAAATAATACCAGCCTTAGTGACAGTGCTTGAGTCAAGGGACATGGTCAGAAAGGAGATTTTATATGTGTCTCAGTGTGGCAGATCTGCCAGGGATTTAGTCTTTTCAGCTCTAATCATGAACAAGAAAAATAATGCTATTAACATTTCAAAGGTGAAGGACATGTATGTGTATATATATATATGTATATATATATATATATATATATATATATATATATATATATATGTGTGTGTGTGTGTGTGTGTGTGTGTGTGTGTGTGTATACCAGATCACCAAGTTAGGTCTTGGACTCTGGATTAGGAAACATTTTCTCTCTCTTCCAGAAACATAAAAAAATTCTTTAAAGTCAATATTCAATTTCCCAAAGGACTAGGAATAAGGCAGAAAAAATTAAAATCCTTATATAATTATCCAATCTTATTAACACTCATATTTTCTCTCAAAGCACCTTAGAGGTGTAAGCTAGTAGGTTTACTAGTAAATTGCCTAATTTTAATCCCTTCCACTAACTCATTCACATACCTTGGTAATTTACTTTTTCCTCTTAAAACAATTGGCTAACTCACAAAATTAAGGAGTAGGCATGGTTAACTTTTAAGTCTCTTTCAGATTGAGAAGATCCCATTTTGTGAATTTCATATTTTAAAGCCATACTCTTATTGGAGACACCAGTGTATGTGGAAGTGTGAGATATGAAAAGAGATACAGTAATTCACAAGCCATATAATCAGTCTCTGCATATTTTAAAATTTCATATACTACTAGACCCTGTGTTTTATTTGCTATTGACATAATTCAGATAACAAAGGGAAGAGTCAACAAAAAACTCATAATGAAGTGGAAATCCTATTGTTGATACCTGGTTTAAGTTTTTTCCAGAAGTACCTTAACTGTTGTGTACAGTCTTTCCTAAGATCTGTACACATGTAAAATTCACTGTATGTTTAAAAACATCCTATATAATAAGAGGCTAATGTGCAAATTGACTGAATGGTGGAATGACTGGTTGCTATGACATACACTGATCACCAGGGGGCAGACCCTCAATGCAGGAGCTTCCCCCTGGTGGTCAGTGAGCTCCCACAGGGGGAGTAATGCTCAGCCAGAAGCCGGTTCACAGCTGGTGAGTACAGTGGCAGTGGCGGGAGCCTCTCCTGCCTCCTCAGCAGCACTAAGGATGTCCAAATGATGGCTTAGGCCCACTCCCTATCATTTGGACATCCCCTAAGGGCTCTCAGACTGCAAGAAGGCACAGGCTGGGCTGAGGGACCCCTCGAAGTGCATAAATTTTGTGCACAGGGCCTCTAATATATCTTATCTAACAAAAGAGTAATATGCAAATTGACCATCACCCCAAGACACAGGATGGCTGCCCCCATGTGGTCAAAGATGGCCACCACAAGATGGCCTGCAGTTGTGGGCAGTTAGGGGTGAACAGCCAGCAGAAGAGGGCAGTTGGGGAAGACCAGGTCAGCAGGGGAGAGAACTTGGGATCAGGCCTGCAGGGGAGGGCAGTTAGGGGAGACCAGGCCTGCAGGGGAGGGGAGTTGTGGGCACCAGACCGGCAGGGGAAGGCAATTAGGGGTGACCAGGATGGCAGAGGAGGGCAATTAGGGGCAATCGGGCTGGCAGGGGAGTAGTTAGGCATCGATTAAGCTGGCAGGGGAGTGGTTATGGGGTGATCAGGCTGGCAGGCAGAAACAGTTAGGGGCAATCAGGCAGAGGCAGGTGAGCTATTGGGATCCAGCAGTTCTTGATTGTGATAGGGATCTCAGATTGGAGAGGGTGCAAGCTGGGTTGAGGGACACCTCCCACCCCCATGCATGAATTTCATGCACATGGCCTCTAGAGTGTGTGTGTGTGTGTGTGTGTGTGTGTGTGTGTATAATCATCTTCCTTTTTGTGTGTGAGTGAGATTACCTTGGTACCTTGTACCTTCTATGCAGTCCACTCTTCCCAATATATTCCTTGTTTCCTGATAGGTTTCTCAGTTCCTTGCTACTGACATATACTGCTCATGATCTGCAGAGCCCCAAGGACTGAGAACCATTCCAGCATTCTAGAAAGATACAAGAAACCTGGCTGACAGGGGTAAAACTCCCAACTGGAAAAGACAAAGAGAGTTCAGAAGGCAAGGATGAGATGGAAGGGAAAGACTGTGATGGATTGCTGAATTATCCCAAAGTTTTTTTCCCCTCAATTATAGCTATTTGAGTTGACTGTGGACCAAATTCCAACTGGTCATTTGGTTTGTTGGCAAATATGATAGTAAATTTTATGTGTCAGTGTGACTGGACCCTGGGGTGCCCAGATATTTGGTTAAACATTATTCTGGGTATTTCATTGAGGATGTTTCTGGATAAGATTGACATTTAAATTGTTAGACTGAGTAAAGCAGATTGCCATCCCTAAATTGGGTGGGCCAGATTCAATCAGTTGAAGGCTTGACTAGAACAAAAAGGCTGACATTCCCCTGAGTAAGAAAGAATTCCTCCTGTCTGCGGCAGAACTGGCTGCCTAGTGATGTAATTATTTGGGGAAGGTCATTTAAAATTTTTCTATCCCCACAAAAGTCTTCTTTGCCTACTGAAAGGTGCCTAAAATTCTTCATTCTTTTTTTTTTAAAATTCATAATATATATATATATATTGTTGATTTTTTACAGAGAGGAAGGGAGAGAGAGAGAGAGAGAGAGAGAGAGTTAGAAACATCGATCAGCTGCCTCCTGCACGCCCCCTACTGGGGATGTGCCTGAAACCGAGGTACATGCCCTTGACTGGAATGGAACTTGGGACCTTTCAGTCTGCAGGCTGACGCTCTATCCACTGACCCAAACCAGTTTCGCCTTTTTATTTTATTTTAATTTTTGATGTGTTTTTAAGACTTCCAAGAATATAGCATTCACACAGTTATTTATAGCACTTCTGGACCAGTTAGGGTCCAGACAGGAAATTGGAAATAACAGGTATTTTCATGAGAGGGAATATAAAATAAAGAAATTCTTAAAAAAAATGTTGGAAGAATGAAAAAGCAAAAGGTGACCATATAAGTAACACAGAAATAGTAATTACAGAGTAGCCACCACTCAGGGCCCCAGAAAAAAGGGAGGAGGTTGGAATTATCTAAATCTGGTAATTTAGGGAAGAGGACTTGCAGAGTTGGAATTTGCCTTCTCAATAGTGGGGAGCTGTCTAGCAACTCTGGTACCTCAGAGGGTCAAAAGGGTGGCCTCAGGAACTACGGACTCAGAACCTTGAGGAGAGGTACTTCTGAGATGGTGCTTCTAAAGTATTTGCAATGATGAAGCAAGCTGGAGTCTGGGACTACTGTTACCACTAATCCAGTCCTGGTAAGACAGAATAACCAAGATAAAAATCAAGCCCTTATTCTCTCTCTCTCCACTGCCCTCTATTGGTCATGCCTGACAGACAAAGGAAAAATAGTTTTTGCCAATGCAGCCCTAGCATCAGACAGGAAAGAGGGATGCATTTCAACCTGAAAGACATTAGTTTGATAACCAGCACACTTACATTAAATTTTAAAAATTGATTTCTTAGAGAGGAAGAGAGAAGGGAGAGAGAGAGAGAGAGAGAGAGAGAGAGAGCGAAACATCAATTGGCCGGGCTCGATCTCACCCACCAGCTGGACATTGCCCTGGCTGGGAATTGAACCTGCAAACTCTTGGTGAACAGAATGCTGCCCATCCAATTGAGCCATAACAGCCAGGGCTTAGTGAAAGATTTGAAAAACTGTTCTGACATAGGAGAAAACCTGGGGAAATAGATTCTAATGGAAATGGAGGAGAGCATACATAAAATTAGGAGGGTGGACAGCAGAATAGGAGGTATCCTTGTGACAGTTTTGCATAGTGTCAGCTTTGTCTGAAGTATTTTTATGTCTCTCAGTAATGTTAACCAAGAAAGGTTTAAGCTAGTTGTAAGTATTAGTAAGTATTTAAATAGTAAAATAATAATATACAGTTATGTTTAAAATTTGTATTGCCTGTCTAACTCTGCTAAGCATAGTATAGAAATACTTTATACTCATAATAATATTTTGTAATCTTCAATGACTCTGATAAAAAATTAAACTTATTGTAGATGTAGGAAATAACTATAGTAATGTAATTGAAACATTAGAATGTAATCACTTTGGGAAATTTTACAGTACTTGAAATATTTAAAGGATTAACATTGGATAATTACCATATGTCTGGCATTGTTTTAAGTGTTTATATGTATTAACTCAGTTCTCACTGTAATTCTATTTCTATCACTTTCCCCCTCTATAATAATAAAAGCATAATATGCTAATTAGGCCAGATAGCCAAATGACCTTCTGAACAAAGCTGGGGCAGTGGGGGACAAGCTCCATGCATGAATTTCATGCATCGGGCCTCTAGTTTACTGATAAAATTACTATGGCAGAGAGGTTAAATAACTTGCCCAAAATCACACAGCCCTAAGTGGCAGAGCTAGAATTTTAATCCAGTAATCTCTTTAAAATATATACATATTTTTTAATTGATTTTTTTACAGAGAGGAAGGGAAAGGGATAGAGAGCTAGAAATATAGACCAGCTGCCTCTTTTGCACCTCCTACTGGGGATGTGCCTGCAACCAATGTACATGCCCTTGACCGGAATCGAACCTGGAACCTTTCAGTCCCCCGACCGATGTTCTATCCACTGAGCCAAACCGGATTTAGCTAGTAATCTGACTCTTAAGCATTTCATGTTACCTCCTTAGTAAAAACATTTTTGGGTTAAAATAATCTCTTTAAGTCATATTATAACCCTCAATTTCCTTATTATAAATAGTGACAGTAATTTTTGCATGATAGGATTGTTGTAATGTTTAGATAGTAGAGGACTTGTTAAAGGTTCTAATACAGGTATGAAATCCTTAATAAATTGTAGCTATTATTTACACTTCTGAATATCTTTACTGAGGCAGATGAAATGCAAGTCACGTGGGGTACACATGATATTTTGGAAATACACAAAAATACCTATCTCCTGTAATCGAGATTAATGATTGATGGGGAAGATCACACTGACCACTAATACAGCCTAATAAACAACACAATGTTCTATGAAGGATAACGTGGATTTTCCTACATGGCTAGTAACATTAATGGGCCATTATCTGCATACCCATCTTAATTTTTAAAACCTCAACTCCCCCAAATAAATGGGAAAGCAGCGAAACAAAAATTACTAACAGAGCCTTGGGGGAGGTCTGCCTTTTGGCTGCCCTGCTAGCCCTATTAAATCTGCACTCGAGAGGGAAAATAAATTTGGGGTCTGGGATAGTAATGTGCTAAATGGGATTTATTTTTTCTGTTTGCTTTGTAAAAAGAGAGATGGGAGTATATGTCGAGTAATGACTGCATTATGTGATTGTGGATCGAGCAAACATAATACTATGCTTCTCAGGCACGAAACAGTGGCTCCTTCTTTTTTATTATAGAAGTGCACGAACATGCATACACAAATGTTCTAAATGAAAGCTCTGTTTTGTAGGGTCGTTTATTGAAGAGACCTTGTACGGATATCTGTAGAAGGCCAGGCCTCCACATTGCTTAAAACTTCTCGAATGGGCCACAGAGAAGAAAAGAAAAAAGAAAAAAAAAGCAATACTTTGTTCTTGGGGTGTTTTGGGGAAATTTCAAAACGTGCCTAGAACTGTAATAATGAAAGCACCTCCGGTTCGTAACCAAGGCAACCCTTCCCTCTCTGTGTTCAGGCTTTCCTGTTGATTATCTATTGTAATACCAATAATTGCATCTGAGAGAAGTCTCTGTTTGTAGTGAGAGACAATTAGCACTTGAAATAAAATAACAGATTTAAATAAATTGGGGGATTCAACAGTGTGACCTGATCTCCTAGGAACAAGCCCAGAGCTTTGGAGTAGGAGTGAGTCTTGTGTGTGCAGCAGCCTCCGGAGTGAGGTCCAGAGTTACCTGAAGTCATATTGCTGGTTACTCTAGTGGTTATGGTAGAAAACCATTTGTTTCTTTTTAGATTATCCCGGAAAAGAGTTGAAGTCCATCCCTACAAGAAGGTGATACTAAATTTTCAATGATAGGCTTGCTCAAACAATTTGTCTCTGCATGTAATGGTTCGTTAAAAATCTTTCCTCCAATTACTGTCATTAGTCTTCACTGTTACATGGATTGTATTTTAAGCTGCTGTTTAATTCAGATGTGAATGGAAAGCTCACAAGTCTTGATCTATATATCTTTGCCTCACCTGCAACTTTTGCTTTCAAAATAAAATCACCATGAGTATTATGACCATGTACTGAAATTACTCTATGGCACAAACTCTCAAAATCAATGTTAGTTAAGTTTGGAGAATTTTTGGTAAGTCTCCATACACTTCAGTGTTCCAAGGACAAATAAGTTTTCCCTGACTCAACTGTACTTGTTTTTGTAATCTCATTTACTAATTCGTTATTTGTATAAACAATCACTTGTTCCCACATTTCCAGGTGATAGGATTTCTGCTAGAACAGTACTCCCTTCAGCTATTCTGATGTGTTGAGTTTTAAAGACAGGGAACATGCCACATTCAGCCTTTTCTGGACTTTTCTTTTTCACAGTGAGCATGTCCACTGGATTTATGCATTCTTGTCAGCCCTCCGTAGTAAGGGCTCTGTTTCTAGGGAAAAGTGGCCCGCAGCTGTCAAACTATACCAGTGAATAAGGAAACCAGTCTTTTAAATTCAGCAATAAAGAAAGATCTAAAGCCACACTCTCCAATCAGTGTTAACAGCAATAAAGCTGTTGATTTGATCTCCATGTGTCTCTCTCTCCCTTCTCTAAACTGTTTCTGAATTCAGTTGAGAAAGGGATTTTACTTATTGGCCACCCCAGATACCTAACATATGTTTTCCATATAAAATGTAGTTGATAAATATTAACTAATGACAAAGTCATAGACTGTGAATTCCATGAGAGCAGAGCCTTTGCTTGTCTTGTTCACTGCTGTTTCTCTAGTACATTGAAGTTGTTAATTTTTTGTGGAAACTTCTCTAGATTAGATCACAAATATTCTCACTCACAGTTGAGAATAAAGCACTCAGGTACTTCCTATTTCTGTGATAAAAGATTAATGAAAGATGACTTGGAACCACTGCAGAATCACTGACAGCAGAGATTGACACGCTGGTGTGCATGGATAGAAATTGAGGCTTATCTAAGCAAGGGTGTTCTCTGGCCCAGGACCACAGAACTGGAAATCTCAAAGGATGGAAAAGACACAAAGAACCCTAACATGACTATCAATAAAAGCTAGTCCTAAGGAACACAGGGAAGGAATTGGGGGTGTGGAAGTAGAAATGGAGCTCACATGAAATGTCTCTGAGCCACATCGTCCAACAGGATGTGCAGACCGACAGACATCATTATGGCATGGGACACTGGGAAATATATCTTTTCAAAACAGAAACTGTTCTTGTTGCCAATGATATTGGACTTTGAAATCTGCACTGTGATCTTCTCTGCCTAAGAGACTAATTGTCTGAGAAGGCTCTCGTAGGACAAACTAGTCTGAGCCCCAAACAAAAGAACTGAGGAAGGTAAGCACCTAGAACTCTACATATTGGAAAGGAAGAAAGCCCTCATAAAGTGTTTATTTAAAGAGAATGACACACATTTGCATATAAAAAGAACAAGAATTTATCCCAGAGACCTCAAAATCCAGAAAGACATTCCCAGAGCACAAAAGTATAGGGAATGGGGACACCACTCAGAGAAAAACTGAGACTAGAACAAAGCAGAGATATGCTCTTTTGTTCATGGTAGCTTAAGGTTCCTAAGAGGAATTGGTATATCATCTTCACTGTACAGTTTTTCTCATTTATTGTCTATAATTAGGCCTAAGAATAGTCAAATGGATGTAGCTCTCATTTCTGTGTATGGATTCAAGCATTCTCCAGAAATCTGTTAATGAAGTCCCAAGGCTATATCATTTTTTTGGGGGGATATTGTTATACATAAGATTCATCTAATACAGTTAACATATGGTGCCTAGCATGGCAAGAACATGCCAACATAATCACATAAATCTCTCTTAGAAAGACATATGATCTAAGTAACATGGGGTTCTGGAGTAGTGACTAAATGTAGGCTCTGGAGTTAGAGCACTTGAGTCTGAACCCTGCCATTCACTTTCCAACAAGTTATAGAAGCTTGGGTCAGCTTGGTTATTCATCATTTTTTTGTTTCAGCTTCCTTATCCTATATAATAAAGCAGTAATATGCAAAATGACCATCATTCAAACACACAGATGGCCACCCCCATGTGGTCAAAGATGGCCACCACAAGATGGCCGGCAGGGGAGCAGTTAGGTGTTGATCAGGCAGGGGAGTAAAGGTTAGGGGCAATCAGGCAGGCAGGCAGGTGAGTGGTTGGAAGTCAGCAGCCCTGGATTGTGAGAGGGATGTCCCAGATTGGAGAGGGTGCAGTCTGGACAGAGGAACACAACACCCCTGCCCCCGTGCACGAATTTCGTGCACCGGGTCTCTAGTTTGTATAAATGTACAAATAGGGTTTATAATTGTACTTCCATCATAGAGCTTTAGCAAGAATTCAATAAACATTAAATAAATATTTATTTAAAATAAGTTGATTACCTGTTCATTTAATTTAATGAGTTTTTCCAAATGGATAATTCACAGAAAGCTCTTTGCATAGTGACTGGCATATGACTGAATTCATATGAGTGGTGAGATATCACTATTAGTGGATCCTGCAAACATGTGCTGAGCCCTGCTATGCACTGAATGACTGTGGGAAATCTGCTGAATGTCAGCTAGAGCTTTCTAGCAATGCTTTATATTTTATGTTGATTTTACCTCTTTTCTCTACAATATCCTTTTCTTTCTCTACAATAGCCATGATTTTTCTTCGAAAAATAGACTGGGTTACCTCTCCCAATCTATTGGTCTTCTTGCCTGTAAACATTTTAGTACAAATGAGTTGGCAGGATGGTCACTAAGCCCTGGATTCAAGGGCATTTATTCCCATTGCTTAGTCCTTCCTCTTTTGCTCCCTTCCTTCCTTCTTCAGATGTTTCTAACCTTCTATTTATACATGCTGCATAGTGGTAGGAGCTGTAGAAATCTAAAGTAATTGTGCATGTGGACATGTGCGTGCATGCTCTCCCTCCCTCTCTCTCTTTTTCCCTCCCTCTCTTTCTTTTTCCCTCCCTCCCTCCCTCTCTCTCTCCCCATGTTCTCAACTATTTAAGAATCCATTTGAGGAGACAAGATATAAAAAGTTAAATATACGAGTTAAATGGCAATATAAGATACTATTGTAAGACATGTAATAAGACTGTTTTTGATACTTGAGCAATTATATTCCTTATCAACTTAGCATTTCACACATTTTGTCTTTGCTGTTAATAATTTAGAGTTTTTGATTCCTTCTTTCACATGGAGATAGCATTACTCTATAGATCATAAAGAGGTAGATATCAAGATATCACCTAATTCCAAGAATGCTAGTTGAACTTAATACCGTAAGCAGGAGTAAGTTAGAAATCTAAATGAAGGAAATTCAGTATCAGTAATATTTTTGGAAATTGATGTAATTATTTGTTAGAGGGGCTCTCAAAACCATCACTGAATTCCTACTGGGATTTTTCTGAGCATAAAACGTGAAGAGAAATTTTGCTGACTAATGCACAGAATTATTTTAAATATTGATGTTTCGATAAACGGAGCTAATGTATTTGGAAAATGTGGTACAAAACACAGACACTCATAATGGAGGAAAAATTTGGAAAGTAGTAATGCTAAATGGCCTGGGGTGATAACTCGTAGCAAATTCATATGAACGTGTAATGCAAGAGGGTTCCGGAAAAAAGGCAATATGACTTTCGGTAGACTAAGCAAAGAAATCACATTATAGATCAAGAAAAATACTAGCACGGCCGCTTATATCTCTTTGGCGAAACACTTTTGGAATAATACACACGATCTCAGGATTGCAGCACAAGGAAGGCATTGAAAAACAAAGGAGATTCATATGTGAAAAGCACGAGTGATTATAAGGACCTGCCAGATTGATTTATGAGGTATGAATGGCACAACAATCACCTAAATGTGTGCATATATGTGCACATCTCTCAGAGAAACCCAATGGTTATCAAAATAATTATAGTCTTCTTTTGCAGTGCTATTCTCTGGGATAAGCATTTGTTGGCTTAAGTAAGATCCCTTGCCTGGTGGATGAGATTATTTTAAACTTTGTCATCAGGCAGGTGTGATTCAGGAAATACAGTTATGTGCAACTCACAGGCAGTTGTAAAATTCAAGCTAATTTGTAATGAACTAAAGAGACTATAGTTCTAAAAACAAATGGCTCCAGTGGCAATAGAAATGAGAAATAACCTTAGCTGACAGATAACTAGTAGTTCTTGCTGGACTTATTCTTGGCCAATAGCCCAAGTCAGGGTTTAAAATTTTATAAATATAATATCTTAAAGGGACAGGTGACTAATAACCTAGGAGGGAAGAGGTAATAGAATGAAAAGAAGAAATTATTTTTAAAAAGGTTGAAGGATGAGATGTGCTCTCAGTGACATAGTTTTTTTGAAAAGGTGAGAGAGCTGGAATTAATTTAATTTTCACCAGGAAGGTGCTTAAAATTACCTCTGTTCATTTTTAAAGGATACTTAAATTATGTCACAGATTACTGAATTTATTATATGAATATATAAAGAAAACAATGTTCTAAATGTAGATACTATTTTTCTCAAAAGGCTGACTATGCATATATAAATGTTATGAAAGAAATAACTTTAAATTTATGTCATCAGCTGACATTTTGGCATTTTATATAGTGAGCTGCAAAAAAAAAAGTCAACAGCAAATGTGAAGAATTTTTGAATACATGAATCTCAGATGATTATGTTTTACTTATAAATGGTCTTTAGAATAAATTCAGGATAAATTATTTTTCATTTGGAAATAATTACTTGTAAGTGCTATAAAGAAAAATAAAGTTATAGGCAAAGATACAACTTGTAAAACTAAAGTATTTTAATGATTTGGTTCCACAGATATTTATGCTTGAGTTTATGGGAAGTATTTTGAAATTCATGTAGAGTCCTGAAAAACAGTTATAGGACAAATGATTCATATTGAGGTCAACCAAGTTATAAATCAAAATATAAATGTATTTCACAGTACATTTATTTCCAGCATAGTTCATAAAATAACCTGTTCACTTGCTGAAACAAAGTGTATAAAATTTAAAATTTACTTTAGTCAGAATTAACATCATTTGAAAGAGCCAAAATCAGCTACAATCATATCACTCCTCTGTACAAAAACCTTCACTTGCTTACCATTTTTTTATTGAAGCAAATGAAAAATTTTCAGCTTATCATAACTCAATTACATTCTACACAGAATAGATGTCTCAATTTATTTTTTCTATTTCATTAACTCATGGCTTATAACTTAATAGTTAGTCACTTCTTTTTGAAGTGAACAGAATAACTTTAAGCACCTTTCTAATCAGATTGAAATTGTTTCAGGTTCTTAGACGATACCTCATGTGTTTCTCTGGACTGGTTGTTGCAAATCCCAACGCCTCTCAAGGGCAGGTAGGTAACATCAGTGGGTACAGAGGATCTGGAGGGGACTAGACAAATGGGAGAGGGCACCCTGTCTAAACGTCAGCATCTACACAGCTCTGATTGTTGACATGCAGTAATGGTGCCTCTGGTTTACTAGCTCTTTAAAAAAAATACGCTTTTTATTGATTTTAGAGAGAAAGGAAGGGAGAGGAATAGAGAGATAGAAACATCAGCAATGAGAATCATTGATTGGCTGCCTCCTGCATGCCCCCTACTTGATCATCATCTACTGGTGATCAAGTCTGCAACCTGGGCATGTGCCCTTGACCAGGAATCAAAACAGTGACCTATTGGAATCTAACTCCTATGTGAAATTTCCAGTCTTTGAATGTGGGTTTGATTCAAATTAACACACACACACACACACACACACACCACCACCACCACCACCACCACCACCACCACCACCATTTAAACCCAAAAAGAAAATGAAGTTTCTGGGGTGAATCTTGTCCTTGAACGTCTAACTTTAACCTCTTGGCAAACTAAATGAACCCCTCATTCAATTTCCTGCCCCAGTCTCTTTGTTCATGCTAGTTCCTGGGCCAGGTCAGCCATCTCTCCTTTTTTCCCTGTGAATTCACTCTGAAACTTCCCCTTATCCTCTTCATGAGACCTCCCTTTTCTTTCGCCAGATCTCTTTTTCTCTGAATCCATGTAATATTAAACTCTTCCCTACACCATGTTTCTGCCATGTATCTTATGTATTAATGTTTTATTCTTATTCTTCACAGTATAAACTCCCTGGAGGCAGAGATTATTTTACTATGTCTGAAACCTAGGAGACATTCAGTAAATGTTAGAGAATTGAATTGAATTGGATATGGAGGATATCATTTACAAGTGCCCCATCAGCAGTGTTTTTCATGGAGACTCTCATTTGAGCTGAACAATGTAGAGTTAATATTTACAAGTCTGAAGTCTAGTGTGGGGGGGGGGGGAAATCAGTTAAATCATGTTTCCTTAACAGATGGTGCATCTGTCTTCCCTAATGCAGTATCCTGACTGTGTATAGTTGTCATAATTAAGTCGTCGTTGCCTGCTCAATCTTTGGTAACTGAAGAATATTTCCTATATGTGAGCTACGTACCAGTCCTGTAGAATAACTGATCCTGCATTTGATTCAGTGCAGAAAAATTTGGAATAGACTTCCTTCTTTGACCCCAAACAATTGATGAAGTCCTTCTTGGTTTCACTTTGGCTAGTTCTAAACTAGCTGATGTGGTTAATTCTGAAATGACTCTGAGACTCAGGATGCAGTATTTTCTGGCTTTCTGGTTACTAAATGCTTGTTCTAATGCTTGAGTTAGTGTCAGGGGGTTACTCAACAGAGCTTGAGGTGTGTTGATAGATTTTTAAAAACCTCTTGAGCACTAACCACATTTATCTGTCCATAAGACATGGTTTAAAATTTGTTATTTGTAGTTCTTTTGTTTGATCGGCATGAAGTTCATTGTTTATGAGACAGTTGGGTGTGTGGTGGAAAGATAATTGAAACTGCAATCAAGAGATTAGCTGTTCAACCCGGCCAGCATGGCTCAGAGGTTGACCATAGACCTATGAACCAGAAGGTCATGGTTTGATTCCCTATCAGGGCACATGCCTGGGTTTCTGGCTCAATTTCCAGTGTGTGGCGTGCAGGAGGTGGGCGGTTGGTAATTCTCTCTCATCATTGATGTTTCTGTCTCTCCCTCCATCTCCTTTACTCTAGGAAATCAATAAAAATATTTTTTATAAAAGAAATCAGCTATTTGATTGTTAAAGGCAAGGAATTTACCTGAGTATCCTGAGTCTAGCTTTCTCAAGTGTAGAAGAAAAAAAATGGTATGGCTGCCTCTTAGAGTAAGCCTCATCTCAGGATTAAATGAAATTATATGTGAAAACCTTTGTGTATGTGCTTTTCAAGGGTTTAGTCTTGTTTATTTGAAGAATTTATGCATGTGTTCCTTTGGTGGTAGAACCCTTTGAGTCAGCTGGACCCAACCAGGCCAGTCCCATTGGTCTACACATTGCCTGTGGTTGTTTCACTCAACAAAGGCAACGCTGAGTGTCAATCCCACACAATTAAAAAAAAAAGTTAATATCTAATTCTTCACAGAAAAAGTTTGCTGGTTCTTGAATAGTTTTTGTCTTGCAGGAGATAGTCAACTATTTGGCTTCAAGACTGAACTTGAAGAGCACCCCAACTAGACCTTCTCACATTTGCTGTTTATTTCTCTTATGGTCGCAGGGCAGGCATGAAAACACCTGTGGGATTTGGGACCAGAACAACAATTACTTCTCAGTCTTATCTCCTGCAGCCAGAAGAAAATATCTGCCTTTCTAATTCTGCAGAGAAGGGCAAAATTAAAATTCTCCAGGGACTTTCGCTGTATCTCTGGCACAGAGAGGGAAGGGTAGAGAGCAGGCAAGAACATTTCCGGTTTAGCTGAATGGAAGCAAAGTTAATGCAAATCAAATTAGCTTCGGGTGAGGCCTGGGCTTTAAAGTTTAGACCTAGATAGTTCTCATTGCTGTTCTTGAACCGATGGGTAGATGCTGTCAGAAGTCCCACTAATTCTTTGATTTGTTTAATAAAAGTCACTTGAAAAAAATCAAATGGATCATTGGGCAGGAATTTGACCAGAAACACCTTCTGAGTGATAATTAGCTTGCCATTTTTTTTTGTCCTGAGTTTTATGTTACCATAAATATTCATGACACATTCCCCATCAAAATGTAAGTTCTTCAGGAAACACTGTTATCAGTTTCAGAAGAACATGAATCAGACTGATAAAGCTAATTGGTTAGGGTTCTTTCCCCCCTTCATTTTAAATAAAGCTGTTGAAGGTTCCCAGGGTAATGAAGAATTGTGTTGTTATGACAACTGCTTATTCCTTTCTCTTTGAAGAAGCTTGTGATGTGATAGGCAACACATCAGAAATAATTAAAACAAATGATAAGCAAGACACATCTGCTTAGGAGAATAAACCAGCACAAACTTAAACCATTTCACTGGTTTTCAGTTATAATTTCATGGCAAGAAATTAGCATCATCTGAGCTGATCATTTTTGCCAATTTCTACCATTTATTGATCTAAGAATTGGGTTACCCTGAACAGATTTAGAAATGCAGAGATCTTTTAAAAAATGTTTTAATTGATTTTAGAGAGAAAGGAAGAGTGAGAGAGAAACATTGATGTTTGACCAGTAGCCTCCCCTATGCACCCCCAATCATGGATTTAACCCAAAACCTGGGTATGTGCCTAACTGGGAATCAAACTGATGACCTTTTGGTGCACCGGACAATGCTCAACCAACTGAGCCACACCGGATAGGGCTGCACTGAGATCTTTTTTGCCCAGTGCTTCTCCAAACTATTCTTCTCTAGATGAAACACTAAAAGTGATGGTTTACCAGAGCAATAGAGCACATCCTGAGATGATTCCAAAAGCTCTGATATGCTCAAATGTGGGAATCCACCACTTCCAATACTGTCATGAGAGTGCACCAGGGAACGTGGGAAGCTGATGGACCTTGGGTATAAGCAGGGCTGATGCTAAGCACCTTGTCTGTTGAGATAGTGGTGGCTCAAGGTAATCCTCTAACCTGATGATCCTTTTACTGTTTACGTTTGATACTTAAATTATGCTGCTCCACTGTCTTCTCAGTTGTCTTATTTCCAGTGAGAAGTCTGTTAGCCTTCTTATTCTTTGCTCTTCTGCATATAACATGCCTTGTTATCTCTGGCTGCTTTAAAGTAATTTTTATGATTGGTTTTAAGTAGTATAATTATGATGTTCCTTGGTGTAGTATTCTTCATATGTACTGTTTTTGGGGTTTGTTGAGGTCCTAGGGTTTGTGGGTTTATAGTTTTCATCAGATTTGGAAAATAAATTTTCTTTGCGTTTAGGCAGATTTAATCGAGGGTATTCAAGCACATAGACACAAATGGGTGACTTTGATTTAAAGCACACAAAGAGACTAATGAACCCTTAAAAAAGTAACAGGTAGATATTTTCCATGTGCTTTTTGGGGTCAAGTTTCTTTCCATGCTATAGGCTCACATTGCTTTGCTCCAAAAATTAATGGCAGAACAAGCAAGCCAGCAGTCAGTTGCCAAATTAGGAATAATTTTATCATTATACCTTTAAATAATTCATCTGCCCTCTCCTTTTGTTGATACCAATTGTGTGTATATTTAGCCATTTGAAGATGCTCTATATAACTCATGGAAGATAGTTTCATTATTTTTTTAGTCTTTTTTCTTTTTGTGTTTCTTTTTGGATAGTTTCTAATTGTATGTCTGAAAGTTCATTAACATTTTTTATCTGCAACATTTGATGCATTTTTCCCATATGGTGCACTTTTCATCTCAGGCATTGTAGTTTTCATTCTAGAAGTTTGACTTACATCTTTTACATATATTTCATGTCTCTTTCCTCCAACTTAGTGAACATAAGATATAGTTATAATAACTATTTCAATGTACTTGTCTACTACTAATTCCATCAACTATGTTATTTTGGGACAGAATTCTATTATGGGGAATAATTGTTTTATACTCCATTGTAGATCTCCGAGCTCTGTCTGTAGCTCTGTACTTTCTGTCTAGTCTTCCCTATGAATTCTAGCTGCTGTGGCCTACTCAGACCTCCAGCTCTGATTCCTTAACTCAAGGCCACCAGTGGACTCATCCTGCACTCTCCTTTCCTGTGCTGCAGCGGAACATTCCTCAGTTAAGAAGCCAGGGAAGTAGTAAGGCTCATATCATTTTTCTTGTCTCTTAGTAATCATTGCCCTTAATTTTCTGATGTCCATTTTCTCAAAAATACTTCTTACATGCGTTTTTTAAAAGTTATTGTAGGTAGATGGTAAGTCTGCTCACTGTTAATTCATTTTGGTTGGAAGTCAATGCCTCTACTCGTATGTCATACCCCTTAGAATTTTACTACTGCCACCATCTCACACACACATACACTCACACTCACACAAAGGCTCTGGCAGAGATTGGAAGAATATAAATTTCTTGCCCACAATTGACACTCAATAAATGGACGAAGAATTGTGTTTGGAAGAGATATTTTGGGGGAGAAATGCAGAGGAGGAAGAGAATTATGTTTTCCTCCTTTATACCACAGCTTGTTGGTGGGGATAACAGAAACAGCTTTCCGTGATGTCATTCATCAGATATTACCGGTTTAGAAAGTAACAGTGGCAGGTGTAGATGCCAGTGAAATGAAGCATTGCTATTTAGCAGAATGGGAACACTTCAATTTTTCATGCTAATGTCTTCACAGGAATAAAAGAAAACACATTTTAGCAGATACTAAAAAAGAGTTGGGTGTAATTTATAGTATCCATGGTGTAAAATGTTCTTGCGTTGAGATATGAGACTTGTGAAATAATGTCACAGCCTTTCAAAGACCAGTCTCTTGCTATTCTGATCCCACTCTGAAATTTCTTATTTCCTTGCCAATGAAACAATGTATTGCATGAATGTGATGAGCCTTGGGGAGAGCTCAGAGTGTAGGACAGTGTCTTAGCTGTGTGGGATGAGGCATCCTTCCGCCTAGGAAAAAGGGACACTGCTGGGCCTACCAGCATTACTGTGAGTACGCTATTCTCCACATAGAGCTGAGGGCCACTTCAAATTTGAAGAAAACCCCACACAAAACAAAGCATGGACGAAGCCAACTCAGTATTATGTAATTCTTTAAAGATAAACTGTCCTGCACTTTTCTTTTAAATCCACTTAAATACCGGAAGAGCTTTAAAAAGGGACTTTAATTTAAAAAATATATATATTTTATTGATATTTTACAGAGAGGAAGGGAGAGAGATAGAGAGCCAGAAACGTCGATGAGAGAGAAACATCAACCAGCTGCCTCTTGCACACCCCCTACTGGGGATGAGCCCGCAACCAAGTTACTGCCCTTGGCCGGAATCGAACCTGGGACTTTTTAGTCCGCAGACCGACGCTCTACCACTGAGCCAAACCGACCTCGGCTGGACTTTAAATTTTTTGACTGAATGCAAGAATTGTCCATAGAATTGCCATGTCTGAAAAAATTTCCTTTCTCCTTTAAACAATTGAATAAAGGAGGATGGTTTCTGAGGTTTAAATATATGACTTAACGACATAAAAACCATGTACCACAAGGGCCACTTTAGACAATTGAAATACATCTCATTTTTACCCCATGTCACCGAGTCTGCAACCAAGAAGATGAGCTAAGAACACAGTTTCTATACAGTGGATAATAAACACTGCAATGTCCCTAATGTGTTTTTTAAATCAAAATAAGTACTTCTTTATAATTCCTTTATATCATGAGAATTTTGTTTCTGCTCTTCATAGGCAGCATGAGATGGTTGTAAACACCCTTGATGAATCCCCAGTTATCTTCACTTGTCATTCATTTGTTTTTGTTAAACTGTGCAACCCCATTGACTTCTCAAGACGCGAGTATTCCTAGGAGAGGCCTCCCACATCTCACACTGAGTTTTTATCAGATCACTTTTTCTCTTTCAAAAAAGGAGACTGGTCAACAAGAAAGGTTGCATAAATTGGGAGAGACAGGAATAATCAGATAATTACAGAAAAGGAAGGCAGGAGCCAAAGATATACCTCCTACATCAGCGTTTTTCTAAAGAGTGGTGATGTCATTATCCATTCATTTATTTATTCAATTAAACAAACACCTGGAGGCAGGTGATTGGACATTTAGCATATTAGGCTTTTATTATATAGGATTGCTTTTGTGAATTCATTTCTCCTTTTCTGTAGAACAGGTACTGCTGTATGTATCTTCAACCCCCTATCACAAGCACTTAATCATAGTGGAATAAATGGATTAATGAATACATAAATAAGCAAATAAAGTAAGCTTTGAATGGGTGGAGGGGTAGAAATTATTTCAATAGGGCTATGGTAACATATATAAATATAAAAAAAAAGGAAAAAAAGAAAGTAGCATTTTTTGAATATTTGCATGCCCGGCATTATATTCTGTGCTTTCATCCACATTAGAGACTCATTTAATTGTCACTATAATCCTGTGAAATACTTATAAATATTCCCCCTTTGAAGGATGAAAAAGAGTTTCATAGAGATGGAGGTGACTTCCTCACTTAGTGAATAATGCCAGCTCTGGGACTGGAACCTCCGAACACAAGGCTGGTTACAGAGTAGAGAGATGAGTTTTCATGTACTCCCTTGAGAAGAAGTGGCTCTCTCCTGCTTGATTACAGCACATTGTGTTTCTGTACTTCAGGCTCCTGTGACATGTGCTGTTCCTGGCCTGAGTTCCCACTGCCTAAGTCATCAAGTTGAAAGTCTTGTGTGGCAAAAAGGCCCTCGCTGGCCTGGCCTTCCTCCTCCCTCCAGCCTCATTCCCAGGTAACCATCCCTACTCACCAATATGCACACTCCGGGTTTTCTGAAGAATGCCTGCTCATTCACCCTCTCCACCTTCCCTTATGCTATTCTCTATGTCCCAAACGCCCTCCCTCATCTTGGTGCCTATTCATCTTTCAAAATCTAACTCCTGACTTGCAATTTACTTCATGCCCCTGTTTCCATCACTATTTTCTCCTCTTTTTCTGCAAATATCTGTTAGTGGATACCTATCTTTTCTCCCCTCCTCTAAAGAGGCCCTTGGAAAGAGTGCAGTTTAAGATTTCTACATTTACAGGTGGCCTTTATACTTTAATACTTTGAAACATAAGGGAAATGTAAGCATTCATCTCTAAGGCTATGACTGAAATTTTGCAACTTCTCTAAGTATGGTGCCTTCTGTAAGTATCCCTAATCCCATGGCATAAAGCAAAATGAGAATTAAAGTTGTGCATACATATATTGATTCATTCAGAGCCTGTATCATTGTTCAGTTTTATCAAGTTCTGGGATTCTTGAACTGCTCAATCGGCATCCTGTCCTGACTCTACTTACATTTCTATCCATCTTGGGGGTATCTGCTGAGTCCCTCAAGAAAAGAGAGGGGCACACTTCTGTGGTCTCTGTCTCGTGGTGGCAGACAGTGTGCAACTGTGCTGGCCTCCTCCAGAGAGCTTTTGCATTTTGAAGCCGGGAGAAAAATGCTAATGCCCTGAGAGAGGCTCTTTCTCAGGAACAGCATGAAACAACACCCTTGTGTCGCTCCAGGGATTAATTAGCACTGCTTTAAAATAAACCCCTTAAAAGAATTTTACTTCTCTGCAACAGAAAGCCATGTTCAAATTTGGACCAATTTGCTATTACTAAATGAGACATGGTTTTCTTCGGGAAGCAGCTCATGACTCTAAAACTAAATACCACTCTTGCAATGACAGATAGCATGCAGAGAGCATGGCAAGTGCTCCCTTTGCTGCAGGCTGGGCCTGGAGGTGAGTGTTCATAGTGGTCCTAGTGGAGATTGGAGCGGATACACAATTTCACCTGATTTCAAGTCAAGAGTATTGAGAGAGAGCCCCGTTGGCACTTGTCTGGATAGAAGGCCAGAGGGAGGAGGAAAATGGTTTCAGGAACTCTTTGGAGAATCTTTTCTATAGTTAGATGATGGCTGGAAGAGTGAAATCAGCCACCCAGGCACCCACAGTCCACCAAGTCCACCAAGAGTCCCAGCTTGTCCACTCCTCCACATCTTCCATCTCTTCCTCCTGAGTGCCCCGAAGCTCTCTGAGGAGCCCTAACCTACAGCTCAGCTCCCTGTCATCTTGCTCCAGTAAAGTGGTGTCGCAGAACATTTGTAGGTGACCTCTTGTACTTCATTAAATTTTATAAAATCTGATACAATTTTTGCCTCTCATCTAAGAGAATAAATGTCTTCTAATAGGTACACAGGCCAAAGAAGGGTGAGAAACTAAAACTTGTGTCAACATTACATCTTTAATATAGTTGCCAAGGTCACCTATTCCTAAAATCTTTGTGTATTAATAATAGCTAAAAGGCATAGGTAACCTCAATAAATGTCTAAACTTTTTGCTAAAGGCTCAAGGTTTTTAGAAAAAAAATGTTTTTAAGGTCAGAAAATGAAAATTGAGGCATACTGGAAACATTTTTTATATATAAAATATATTCCTCCAATTATAGGAAGTGTAGTGACTAAAGATAACATAGACCACCCAAGTTTCCAAGAAGCATTAAAGAAATAAAAGTAAAAACTCAAACATCATTTTGGCTACATGTTTGTGTAAAATTTAAATTATTTAGGATAAATTCTTAGAATTAATTAACACTTGCTGTGTTAATGATATAAAATGTTATAGATGTTACCATTATAATGCAGTTTCATGTTCTCAAGTTTAATTAATTTTAACACACTTATTTAACACACTAATATTTAACATACTTTTTGAGTCTTTCCCATGGTCAAGAGACCGCATTACTGCTTGAGACAAAAAGGTAGAAAACATGTAGTCTCTTCTCTGAAGGAGTTCTTAATAGAGTAGGGAACATCAACATGTAAATCAACTATGACAAAAGAGCTAGAGAATGTAGCAAGCCCTATGGATAGTTAGTGGAAGCAGTGACTGATTATACCTGAAGGTGTTGAGAAAAATTTGCTCCGGATGAAGTGGCATTTTAGTGAGGACTTTGAAGGGTGAGTAGAAGTTCACCAGATGAAGAATAACTTGGCAGAGGGATAGCAGAGTCACCATGAAAGAGGAACAGCTATGAATTCCTGGTTCAGCTGGACATGGTGTTCAGCTGAGAATGAGAGATGAGCTGGAAAAAATAGGTTTGAGTCAGAATGCACATTTTGTTCTTTTGACTATGGGGAACCCTAGAAGTCATTTAAGCAGAGGAGGGACACTCTCATGTCTTTGCTTAGAGAAATACCTCTGCTGGCAGTGTCATTGACTATAGGTGGAGGAGAGACAGAAGGTAGGAGAGGTACCAGGAGGATGTTTTCATAAAGGTCCAGAAATAAGGCAGAAGAGTGGGAAGAGATGAATCAAAATAATTCCAACTACGGATTTGGTAAACCCTGAATGTAGGATACTGCTATTGAAAAGAAGGGTGGAAGTCACTTTGCATTTCAGGATAGATAACTGGGCTAATGATGATGATGAGAATAATGTGCTTAGTCTTGACTATAGAGACTGAAGCTCGTGTAAGTATTCAGGTAAAAACACCTCTTAGAATTCAGATAAGCACAGAATGTGTGTGGATCAGGGGGATAAAAACTTACAAAAGACGATGACTTAGTGGACAAAGCAAATACATGGTAGTTAAAGTTGAAGGAGTGGATAAAATCCTCCAGAGGAACAAAGTAGGGATAAATAAAAAGAAGTCACTTTAGTTTATTAAGTTCAGTGGATAGTTGAGAGGAGATTTGATCAACTAAGGTCAGAAAGTAAAAAGAGGCAATGCTAAGTAGGGCGGGGGAGAGGGAGAAGAGTTTGAAGAGGAAGAGTTTGGTGAGTAACATATGCCATAAATAGGTGAAATAGAATTAATTTGCATATAGTGATTATATTAGCATTCTCCATAAATATAGAGCTAATAGGATCTGTACCTATCTTTATCTATCTGACTCTATCTATCTATCTATCTATCTATCTATCTATATCTGTCATCTATCTATTTATATATCATCTATCTATCTATCTATCTATCTATCTATCTATCTATCTATCCATCTGTCTATCTATCATCTATCTGTACCTACATACCTGCCTATCATCTATTTATTCATCTATCAACTATCATCTTCTATCAATCAACTATCATCTATTCATCTATCAACTATCTATTATCTATCTACCTATCATTAATTGTCTGTCTATCTATCTGTCTATCTATCTATCTATCTATCATCTATCTATCATCTATCATCATCATCATCTATGTACCTATCTATCTATTCATCTATCAACGATCTATCATCTATCTATCATCAATTATCTATCTATCGATCTATCTATCTATCTGTCTATCTAGTCTGAGTTTAAGACAGAAGACAGGTGTCCAAAACAATCAGGCAGAGAGACAGAATTCTCCATTATCCCACCTTTGTTTTATTCAGGTTCTCAATGAATTGGATAAGATCCACCTGCATTAGAGGGGAAAATCTGCTTTACTTATTCTACCAATTCAAATGTTAATCTCATCCAGACCTATCTTCACAAACATACCCAGAATAATGTTTAATCAAATATCTGGGCACTCCATTGGTCATAAATACATAGGCCAGTTGATACATAGAATTACTATCACAGCAGTGAAAAATCACTAGTTGCTTTATTAACAGGAGATCCTTTGATCATTCTGATGATATTCAGATACCAAAGAACTGACAAAGAAACAAGAAATTAGTAAGTAGAAATAGTAGGTGAAGATTTCTCATTCAGGAAAGTTGACTGCAAAATGTAGAGAAGAGCTAAGCCAATAAATCCAGGAGGAAAATAAGTTGAGGAGGAGATTTCTTTTAAGGTAGAGAAAATTTAAGTATGTTTAATATTTATTAGCTGAGACAAAGGCACTTATGAAGAGCAAGTAATAGAAGTGACAAATGGGAAGAAGAAATAAATGATAGCGCAGGATATTGAAGAAGGCAGGAAGGAATGATGTTTGTATGCAAATAATTAGAAATAAAGCAACCTGATGCTAATAATAACAATATCATTATAAAGTGATAAATATGTCTCATTGCCCAAGAATTAGGTTTAGGCTTTAAACATGCAGAAATCTGAGTGATCCACAGAGAATTATATCTCGATACCTGTTCTATGGATTTATGCAAGAAAGTGAATGATATAAAATGATTACAAACACAGGTGGTGTGATTTTTTTTCAACTGTCCCAGAGTGTGTGAAACCTAATCATTATAAGCATGTCAGGACACTATCTTGAATTGCTATTTAAATCTCTATCCTAATTTTTCTGGCTACAATCTCCCATAGATATCAAGTCAAAGAAGCCACTTATGCCAGAGAAAAAAATGTCACAGAAAAATCTTGAAGTGTTATGGATTTTTCAAGAATGACATAATTATCTTCTACAGCATTCAACCCCGGAATGGAAATAAAATGAAAAATCAACATATGCAAAATGTCATTATTATATGCCAAATCAAACAAGCTTTAGTCAAATAAAAACTCTGTTCTATTCACCACTGTGTTCCAACTGCTTAGCTCCTAGGGTTTGGCACCTAGAATGCATTACAAATCTATTGGTTGGATGAGTGAATGAGAATATTGTGATATTAGGAATGTGTTGCAAGTCCTCACATTAAATTTTGATATGCAAAGAATATTCTTCAGAGGCCAAGCTCTTAGGCATCTTTGAACTTTGAAGCAACACTCTACTTTAGAACATAAGACCAAAGGTACTGAAGAGACAAGGTGAAATGCAAGGTGAAACTTCTGAAGACAAAATATGCCTGAGACACGATGAAATGAAGCTAAGTGAGGTGGTGGAATTGCCCTCTGTAGTGGATGCTGTGGTGCACTGTCCAGATCCTCCTTAGGACTGAGGCACTCACATCCTAACACTTGGGCATATGGGTGGCTGAAAGCTCTTAGCCGAGTGACCCTGGGGGCATTACCCTCAGGGGAAGAGAGCTACTTAGCTTAAGGTCACAATGCTTCCCCAGGAACAGCCCACATTCAAAGACTGAATAATGGGGTGGTCCTGGTGACAATAAAGTCCCATGCCTCTTTCTCTAAGGTGGGACAACTCTGGATAGCTCTGTATTTTTCTATAGGATTGTCTGAGGTCTATATTTTGCCTGCATTGCAGTTCCACTCTTTCCTCTGCCCAGTTCTCCCTTCACTTATTCACGGATGTTGGTCCCCATGGGTACTCCCTCTAACCTTCATGCATGGAGTCCTCTTTCTTGGAGTTGGTTTGCTGTAGAGCATGACCTGAGACATTCTACGTTACATACTATTTCTAGATAGAAAAGAAGAGCTAGAACATTCCAGGGGAAAGGTGGGCTTAGGGCCTTGGTTCCAGTTCAATGTAGACACCCAAATGAAACCCAAAAGCATTAAAAATGGTAACCAGAGAATCAAGGAATTTAAGCTGTCTTGCCCGGGTCTTTATACAGAGGATGTTGCTCCTCGCACATGTAGCACAAGGTGGGCTCTTCAAGTTGGCTTCTGAGTTCTTCTATGTGACTTTCTGATAAAGTCTTTGCTATTTGGTGTAATAGGGTTTTCCAGGCTCATCTGGTACATTCCCTGCCCCAGTGGCTATTTCTCTAAGAAGCCTTGAGTGTTCTTTTAGGGAAAATGGTATTTCAAAACTGCAACCTGTTTGCTAGGGATTGGCCGTTGTTTCTAGGTCTCTTCAGTGGACTGAGTTACTTCATGAGTTCATACTGATAATTCTAATTTTTTTTAAATTATATATATATATATATATATATATATATATATATATATATATATATAGAGAGAGAGAGAGAGAGAGAGAGAGAGAGAGAGAGAGATTGGTTTGCTATTCCACTTATATATGTATACATTGGCTGATGCCCTGACCGAGGCTCAAATCCACAATCTTGGAGTATTGAGATGACATTCTAACCAATTGAACTATCCAGCCAGGACATCTGACAGTTCTAATTTAGATTCAGGAACAGAGGTTTTTTTTTTTTTAATTTAACTTATGTATTATATCTCTATTTCTTTTCTTCCATACAAAATCCGAGTGTTCAAAGACACAGAGGAGGATAGAATCAGAATATTTCATCATTATGTATTTAATTAATTTCAATATTATATACACAAATACTAATACTATCACCGGCAATATGATCACTAAAAATAACTAATTTTTAAAATATGCTTTCCCACATCTTCTATTAAGTTTTACAGCTATACTATATATTGCATAAGTATATAGCAATTAATACTATATTTTCTTCTTTAACACTCATTTGGTCTTAGTTCTATAGTAACTATATGCTTTACGTAGTTAGTTCTCACCACCAGTCCTTGTCTAAAAAGCTCACTTCTAGTATATTCCTGAGGAAGGGCTCATGGGAATGATATTCCTTGAATTCTTACATGTTGATAATAGCTTGTGCTCTTTATATCTGAAAGTCACTTTTGCTGGATAAAAATAATTTTTTTTTAATATTTATTTTAGACATTTCTTTCCCTGCATATGTTCATTAGGTTTCTCCATTTTTTTTTTTTATGTCACAAAGCATTGCTGTTGTAAAGTATGATGGCAACCTTATATTTTCCTCTTATAAATTACTTGCCTTTTTTTCCTGGATGCTCAAAGAATTTTTTTTCCTTTAAAATTCGATGACTTTTTTAGCATATGCCTTGCTGTTGTTCATTCTAAATTGATAATCCCAGATTTGAGGTGTGTTTTTCAATATAAAGCTTCAGTTAACTTTAATTTCAGGAAAGTTTTTCTGAATTGTTGTTTTTAATGTTTGTTCTCTCTCTCTCTCTCTCTCTTTTTTTTTTTTACCCACCTCAGGAACTTATGTATTACTATGTAATTTGAATCTTCTCTATCTTCTCTTTGACACTTTCTCTTTAAACCTGTTTATTTATTTCTTTTATTTTTAAAATATTTCTCCTTTTCACCTTCTATTCTTTTGTGTTTATTTACTTTTGTGTTCCTCCTAATTTAGTCTTTATTTCAGAAATGTCTTTTTATTTATTTATAATTCTTCCTTACGTTCTGTCATCTCATTTCTGAGTTTTTCTAATTCTGATTTATACTGTTCTTTTACATCTTGTATAATTTTCTTAATGTCTTTTAGCTCATCTTGAAATTTTACAGTTTTGATCTGTCCCTGTCTTTCTGATATCTCTTTATTATCTATAGTGATATTCTTCTTCTCTTTATTCTCTTTTATCTTTAGACGCCTGGTGCATGAAATTTGTGCATCGGGTGGGGGAGGTCCCTCAGCTCGGCCTGCACCCTCTTTGGGACCCCTTGGGGGATGTCTGACTGCTGGTTTGTATGGCAGTTGGACATACCTCTTACAATCTGTTAGGAGCTGGCCTCCTAACTTCTTGCCTGCCTGCCTGCCTGCCTGCTCGCCCCTAACTGCTCCCCCCTGCCAGCCTGATAGCCCCTAACAACATCTGCCTGCCCGATCACCCATAACTGCTCTCCCCTGCCGCCAGATCACCCCTAACTGATCACCCCTGCTAGCCTGATTGCCCCTAACTGCTACCTCCTGCTGGCCTGATTGTCCCTAACCACTTCTGCCTGCCTGCCTGATCACCCCTAGCCACCTCTGCCTCAGCCCTCACCACCATGGCTTTGTCCGGAAGGATGTCTGGTCTATCTGGTCTAATTAGTATATTACCCTTTTATTAATATCGATCACTTTGCAAAGGACTAGACTTTGATACTTTCCTGCTGCTAATTTTTATGTGGAATCAGTCTTCTAAAATTGTAGATTCTTGGTTTGGGGTAGCTGCTCTAACTTCAGAAAGTTCTCTCTTTTGTTGTTTTCTAAGACTTCTGGGTTCTGCTCTCCTCCTTACTTTAATCTTTCTTTCTTTCTTTCTTTCTTTCTTTCTTTCTTTCTTTCTTTCTTTCTTTCTTTCTTTCTTTCTTTCTTTCTTTCTTCTTTCTTTATTTCATCTCCATTGTCTCTTCTGGGTTTATTCTGTTCAATTGTGATTACATCCTAGCAGTTTTTGGGTCCTTTACGAGCTGTTCTGGAAGAAAGCACATGGTGCTGGGTTCCACCAGTCCCTCTGGTCCCGACTGAGAGCTAGGATACCATGCACTTGATGCAAAACCTTGTCTGGCCCCCCAGGATTATTAAATGCCATTTATAATCCTGATAATTGTAACCAAACTGTACTGAAGTGGTTACTTGAAATGTGCACTGGTGAGAATTATTAGATTACTCAACTGCAATGAGTTTATAGTTGTTTATAAAAATTATGGTTCTTTTTGTACAGTTAATGCACACTCCCATTCCCCTCTGCTGAGTTCACTGTTTTATGAGGTTCGCTATAGAGATAATAGAGGCACTTAATTTTGTTGAGCAAGAATGTGTGATTTGAAATGTGTAAATGTGATGGCTCTTCTCTAATTTCTGACTGTAATATCATTTGTTCCATGATAAGATGCCTGTTATCCAGAAGCCAACATGCAGGTAATTTTCTTTGCCCAGAATCTTGGGAAGATAAAAATAAAGGTTGGGTACGATGAATTTATTGCAAAAGAAATTTCCTGGTGCCCTGGGCAATGCTGCCATTGAAGTACATTCCTGATGATTGGGGGATGCATGAATGGATGTGCCTTCCTGGGTCTGTCTCCCTCTTCCCCACCCTGAAACCATCTGGGAAGCCCAGTGTGCTGACAATAAGCAAGGGTAACAACAAATGCACTACCTTGGGCTCCACTGCATTCCTATGAAGGAAAGCATAATGTGAAAAGAACCTGTGCCCTATTATAGTCCAAAAGCCCTTGGGGGAAGCGGCCTAAGCTGTTAGTCGGACATTCTTAGCCCTGCCATGGAGGCGGGAGAGGCTCTGCCACCACTGCTGCACTCACCAGCCATGACCAGGCATTTGGCTGAGTGGCACTTCCCCTGTGGGAGCACAGTGACCAGGGGGCAGCTCCTGCATTGAACGTCTGCCCTCTGGTGGTCAGTATGTGTCATAATAACTGGTCATTCTACTGTTCTGTTGATTTGCATATTAGCCTTTTATTATATAGGATTTTTATTATTTAAATATGTTTTTGTTTATTTCAAGAGAGGAAAGGAGAGGGAGATAGAAATGTCAATGATGAGAGAGAATTATTGATCAGCTGCCTCCAGTATACCCCTACTGGGGATTGAGCCCACAACTGGGCATGTGCTCTGACTGGAAATGAAACCATACTTCCTGGTTCATAGATTGATGCTCAATCACTGAACCACACCAGCTGGGCTTTTTTTTTTTAATTTTTATTGTTGAAAGTATTACATCTCTCCCCTTTTGTCCCCCATTGATGGTAGGAGTAGAAGACTTCCTGCTATAAATGTTAGGTGTGATCCATACAAAACATGATTTTTAGCTTCAAGAATCTGGTATAGATTTTTGCAGGTTTCCAGTTCCTGGAAAAGGTGCATGTTTGTTTGTTTGTTTTTTGTTTTTTGGGAACAACTAGTTGTTTTTTTATTTTCTGATGCCTTCTGTGAATTTTGAAACAAATAATGGTTCTGTCTTTGTTTTGGTCACTAGGCAGTCACATTTGTGACCATCTCTACAAGTCCTACTATCTAAGCTTTAAAGACTTGAGCTTTTATGCAGTCAGTTATGTGGAAAACATATGAACAGCTAACTGTGAACCAACTTTTGCCCACCCCCATGTATTGTCCCAATTTGTGAGTATCTTCTGGAACCATGAACTGGAACACAGAGAAAAGCAAATAAACATTTAGCATTACTGAGAAACAGTACTTTGTTATGCAGTAATCCATGCATTCACACGCTACCTCAGAGGAAAGATTTGACAGGTTAATTAATTTGTCTTGTCTCTTAAGTACCTCTGCCACTGAAGCCTTCTTCGCCCATTCATCAGCATTGGCACAGCCCACAAACTTTTACAGTAATTGAATGAAGTCACCTTTTGTGTAGAGGAAATGGGGCAAGAGATGACGAGTGTTTCTCTGGGATCTTAACGGGGTTGGTTATGAGGGGGGATGTTGAGAATACAAGTTGTCCTGTGTCAGCGCAGGTTCTGAGAGACAGAGACACCTGTGCACAGAGACACCTGTGCATCCTTAATCAATGTATTTGTGTGTGTGTGTGTGTGTGTGTGTGTGTGTGTGTGTGTGTGTGGTGGTGAGGGGGCAGAGTGCTATGGGGACCCACCATAGAGGTTCCTTGTGCTCAGATCTAAGGGCAGTGGTGACATAAATACCTTTGGAATTTGAGGCCTTGGACTTTAAGCTTGAAACCAGAATACATTTAGGTGGGAACCAAGTCAGAAATAAGTGGAGCATATAGTTCTATTGGAAGAATTCACTTATCTTTTAGCTTGACTTTTGTAATAAAGGAGGAGCATTTCTGTGGATCTGGTGGACTGCCGAGTAGAGGGTCGTGTAGCCTAATGCCAGAGCAAGGTTAGCAGTGAAAAAGCAGGATGTGGGTGAGGGCTGGGGGGCACAGGGACCCTTGAGCCTGAAGCTGCCTTTGCTGGATTCTCCCCAGGGGAACACCAGTGAAAGAAAACGTAGGTTTAAATACTTTCACTTTGCCGGATCTTATTTCCCTTCCCCACTCCAATTTCCCTGGTTCATTTTCTCTTAATTGGTCCTGATTGGAAGTCGTCATAAATCAGAATAATTTCTCTTTCATGCTCTTCAAATTTTAACTTACCAAAATGTCTTTAGCTGGAAATGTCCATAAAAAATGAATGTCAGTGGTTTCATCCCTAACAGGGAGAAAATGAAATGCAGACATTTTGGAGTCACAGTCAAACTACCTCAGAATGATTGTGAATTGATTTATACAGGGCCTTTAAGAAACTTCATGTCCTTTTTGGAATATACTAAGCAGGAATCACTCTTCCACAAATCCAGAAATTATAGCCACCCGTGAAGTTAAATGCTATATCTGTCTTAGCCAGGGTCTGTACCAGGCTGATAATTTATTTCGAGACACAAAAAGGCGATTTGACTCTGCTGTCTAGTTCTCAAATGACTTATTCAATGCTGAGTATTTAGATAAAAGCTAAGTTTTCCCCCTTACTTTCCTTTCCCTCCCTCCCACCTTCCCTCTCTCCTTCCCTTTCTTCTTCCCTCCCTCCTCCCTCTCTCCCTCCCTCCCTCCTTCCCTTCTTCCCTTCTTCCTTCCTTCCCTCTCTCCTTCTCTTTCTCCTTCCCTCCCTCTTCCCTCTTCCCTCTTTCCTCTTACTTTTTTCTCTCCTTCCTTCTCTGCATCCCTTCCGTTTTTTAAACCTACATGCTGTGGGAGACAACCAGGTGACAGCCTGCTACCGCACAGAAGCTGCCTGAGAAATATCAATTCATATATGGATAGAGGCTACACATGTTTCCTTAACTTTGAGTTTGCAAATGGGACCAACCTAGTAAATTGTAGTCATTATTTGAGTAATTTAAAATCTAGTATGTTAAAGACATTTATGCATCAATATTTATGAGTTTGCTGGACACCAACCACCAAATCTGGATTCCTGAGATTGAGAAGGGATAGGGTATGCATAAGTTACTTCATTTCATTTGCATAGCCACCGCATTTACTTTATTCCCTTAACTTCTTCCAGGAGTAGAATCTGGGGATGAGTCTCAGAGAAAACTTGAGAAGACATTTTAGTGAAACAAACCTAAGTACCTAACTTAAATCAGAGGCTAGTCTATTTTTTGGAGCAATTTTTTAATTTTTAAAAATTTACTGCATTAGTGCTCTAGATAAACCATGAAGGTCAACCATAAAGGTGCAGGAAAAGTTAATGTTAAGAGAAGTAGGACTTCTCACTTCTCTTCACTTACCTGCAGGAGCCATCCTTTTTTTTTTAAAATAATATATTTAATTGTTTTTTTTACAGAGAGGAAGAGAGAGGGATAGAGAGCTAGTAACATCGATGAGAGACAAGCATCCATCAGCTGCCTCTTGCACACACCCACTACTGGGGATGTTCCCACAACCAAGGTGCATGCTCTTGACAGGAATCAAACCCGGGATCTTCCAGTCCACAGGCCAACGCTCTATCCACTGAGCCAAACCGGTTGGGCAAGGAGCCATCCTTCTGACATGCATGTCCTGGCTCCAGAGACTTCACAAGCCCCTTCTCCGTTTGATGTTTCTCATACAGCTTTTATATCGCTGATACTAAAAGAATTCCAGGGCCCCAATATTCTTTCTTGCCTCTGGACCAAATGAAGCTCACATTGCTTTCTGCCAGGAAGGTCTCTGCCTTTTTCTTATCCCTTGTTCCTGTGCATTCGGTTCTTACTCTTCCTGTCGGGCTCAGCTCAGGGCCCTTTCTCCTGACAGATAACCCCTAGCCCCCCCGCCTGATTTTCCTGCTCTTCTCTTGCTCCAAAATTACTTTGTACCCCTCCTTAAATATACTGCAGTGTGTCTGAATTTCAGTTCATAAACGAAGAGAGAAAAAAAGAGTCACTCTCCTGAACTTTCATTTATGTATTCTCCCAAGGTGTTGGGTACTTAATGTCCATCAGTTTGAGGTTGATCTTCCTTCCCCTGGAGCCAAGATTGAGTTTCAGGGGCCTTGCATGGTGCTGAGGCTTGGGCAGGGTCTGGATAGGAGAATGTATGATTCTTGATATCTTCTCTCAAAGCCAGCATCTGCTAAACATCCATCACCCCATGTTGTGGGTTGAATTATTGATATGTCAGTGGAGGGTTTGCAATCTATTAGGGTGTGTTGAATAACCCCACGTCAAAGCATAGCCATGAACTTGCTAAAAGGACAAATGTCTAACTTCTTAAATGCTGACATCATTTATATTTTGTTTTATTTTTTTGTTTCTTTTTTTGTTTTAAGTAATGCCTTTCTTTGTGTTCTGGGTATATAGAAAAGATGACATTGTAGGAGAATTTTCATCTTTCTATGTGATGTGCATATCAATATAAAATAAATACAATGAAAACATTTATGAAATAAACCTTATCCTTGCTGGTGGAAAAAGGATGCTTTGATGTCTGATTTTTAATTCACACTGCTATATAGAAAACCCCTTGATGATTTATCGACTTTGAGAATAAGAGCTCAATGAGAAGGAAAGTTCTATAAGGACAGCACTCAAATGTATATGTAGCGCGTTACTTTTGACAAAGGACTGACTTTATTAGTAATATAACATGGGACCCTGGCAAGCAAATATTCTTGTGGCATATTTTGGAGAGTAATGAAAAGTAATTCATGAGAGTTCTCTGTCTACCTTGTATTAGTAAATGCTTTTTGAAATATAACTAAGACTACTAGTTTTCTTTCTGGAAATTATAGGGTTTGGAAATTATTGAAGGGAGAATTAGCAAGGTTCTGCTCTATTTAACATGCGTTTCCCCTACTAAGGCTTAAAAGCCATTAGTCCTTGTTCTGTCTTCTTGACTAATGAAAATAATTGATTCCTGTCTTCTTTTTACATTATCCATTTATGTATTTTTGTCCATTAAGCGTTCCCTCTTAGAGTGATGTTTTCAAGAAATGCCATATAGATGATCTGTCAACAGAGGTTCCTGGTTATACTAATATGAAAGGCTATGTAACCTTATTTCTGCATCATTAAACCAATTGGTGGAATCGGAATGAGACAAACATCTTTTCCATCTCTAACTTTAGTATGTCTTTCAGATTAGGATAAAATGCTTTGCTTAATGCTTTTCATTTTCTTACTTAGCCACTAATTACTTGAGTCTGGTTTTTTTTCTTTACAGACTTTTAGAGCAGGAAATAGCATTTGAAACTGTGCAGCTCAATTTCATCATTTTACAGATGGCCTAGGATGGTTAAGTTCTTTCCAGCCCCAGGTTTTCTCACATGCTTGAAATGCTTCAAATGGCTGTCGCCTTCTCCTTCATGTCTTCGCTGAAAGCTTAAATGTTAAAATTCACCTCTTTAAAGAGACCTTCTCTGACTTTCTTGTCTGGGAAGGCTCTTTGTCCTTCCCCTATCACATACCTAATTGATTTTCTTCCCTTCACTTAACATACGAGTCATGACATGCTGTGCACTTCCTCATTCATTTCCTGTTCCACTGGTAAGATTCAGGAAGGCAAAGCTGGTGAGGGAACCGGCAATCCCCCCAGTGCCCAGAGCCCAGCAAGGTGCCTGGTCTTGTGTGGGCACTTGATATGAGAGCTGGGACCAGAACTACTTTTATCTTCCTTATTTTCTTCTTTCGTTACACACACACACACACACACACACACACACACACACACACACACACATCCCTGATATGAATCAGCAACATTGTTACTGACACTTCTTGGTCATGTGACTACCATTAGGCTTTTACAAATAGTGTTGCATACTCAGTCCACATAAGAGTTCTTATCTTAGTGTTATAGGAAGGGACTAGTAAATTATGCAGAAATCATTAGCTATATAGCATCTGGGAGTGTAGTGGTCACAAAGTTCTGCCAAAAGGGAGTGTAGATTCTGAAAAATGTAGTATGTTTGATAAGATAAAGAACCAACTTTCAAAGCCGTGTGCAGATGTGCTCGTGTAGTAAGCTGAAGCAGTTCCTTTGGAACTGGTTGTAATAGGAAACTGGGCTGAGCCATAGTTTACATGTGTAGGCAACTTAGAATCGTTTGCAGAGTTTTTGAAAAGCTCTGAAGTCCTGGCTCTCCCTCTGGACCCACTGGTGTTTAGAACAAAATAGAGAATGACCTGTGATCCTGGATAACCAGATCTGTGTTCAGTATGTATCTCCTTTTAAAATCAATAAGCCAGTAACTACGAGTACAAGATTATCGATGACATTTGAGTTTCTTTAAAAAAACATGTTTTCATTAATGTTTGAGAAAGGAAGGGAGAGAGATGAGAGAGAGAGAGAGAGAGAGAGAGAGAGAGAGAGAGAGATGAGAGAAAGAGAGAGAGAGAGAGAGAGAGAGAGAGAGAGAGAGAGAGAGAGAAACACCATTGAGAAACATCTGTTGGTTGTTTCCTGCATGCCACCTACTGGGGATCGAGCCTGCAACCTGGGCATATGTCCTGACCAGGAATGGAATGGATGACCTCTTGGTGCATAGGTCAATGCTCAACTACTGAGCAACAACAGCCGGGCAATGACATTTAAGTTTCTTAATTGAAAATATCCTGTAGATAATCATTAGTAGTATTACTTAGGCCATGATCTATATGATTGTTATAGGACAGTCCTGAAAATGGTTCTTTTTAATTTTTTTCTTGCTTACCCGCTACTGGGGATGGAGCCCACAGCAGGGTATATGCCCTGGCAGGGAATGGAACTGGCAACCTTTCAGTATATGGGAGGATTGCAACCAACTGAACCACATCAGCTGGGCCTGACTCATTTAAAACATGGCCCATCTATATGGTAATTTTGCTGGAGCAATTACTTTTCCTGGGAAGATGCCACTGGTGCTTTCCTGTAGACTTGTCACCTCGCTGCCCACTCACCATATGGATCCCTTCTCCTGCTGTAAGTCAGGGTTCGGGGCTTGTCTCCTTCTCCTTTGTCTGTTCTCCTTAAGAGTACAGTTTGTCAAATGGATTCTGGTCTACCTTTGTAAATTGCTGCTTCTTACGCACATACTTCTGTAAGTTGCATATTATTCACAATCTCCACCTTAATAGCCATTCAGCAACATTTTAATATGCATTACGAGGACCCAAAGATATATGGCCCAGCAGATGAATGTACAGCAATTAGTTGTTGACTAAGTCAGTGGCCAGACGGGCTCATTCCAGGTGAGCATTTTTTTTTACAAGGCCAAGTTTAAAGGGAAAAAGAGGGAGGGGGATTTATTGACAGTTTGTTCCTGTGAAATAAAAATGAAATAGAGTTTTCTTTTTTCTTGTGGCTGATTTTCTTTCACAGGTTTTCTTCACCAATTGGCTAGTGTCCAACTTTGTCAGAGCTGAAACATCAGACAGCTAGAAGAGAGGTGCTCAGCTGATAAATATTTGATTGACAAGGTATTGAGAGGTTTAAAGAAATGGAAGGGAGTTTGCCTAATGGGAGCTGTGTTTAATACAGCGAGGAAGATCACCCAATCACCAGGTCTGTTTTTCTTTCCAGTGGCCGGTGGGTACCTAACTTTGTCAGCCTCATTGCACTGCAGATTGTTCTGGGCTGAGCTGACAAACAAGTAAAATGAGGAGGACTGGGACGCTCCTGGGTCCACAGCAGAAATACAGCTGAAGGGAACATTCTTAGGTTTTCTTTTCTTCTTTTTCTATAACCTGTGATAAATATTGTATGTCTCAGCAGCATAGGGGGAAACATGATTGATCCTTTCTCAGTGATATAGATATGTGGCGGTCTGTGTTAGACACAGAATGAATGATTGAGAGAGGATGGGGGAGGGGAACAAAGAGAGGAATGCAAGCCACTCGGTATAGGATTGCCAATAGCAATCCATCAAAAGGAACATCAGGAATGCTAGACCAGACAGTGGATTTTATCTCTAATTTAATCATTTGTTGGTTTTCGGTTGTCAAAGTTTTGTTCTCTTTTTAAATTTTGCTTCTCACCCCCCTTCTCTCATCCCCATTTCAAAGACATAGAAACCATTTTGTTGGAGATGGGGGAGACATTCACACTGATTAGATCAAGTGTTTAAGAAAGTAATGTGCTGCCTTTTATATATGTTGTGAAGCTTATGTGCAAAGATAATCCTACAGATCCAGCATTGCATTTTAAGAGCACGGCATTTCAACATTTCCCCCCATCAGAGCAGTGTGGACCATTCATTTTCAGTGGAGTTGACATTGCCTCCAAGACTGCAGAAACTGGTTCTGGGGGCGGGGCTGGGCACCGGATTATTAACGACCCTCCAAAGAGTTGTGGTACATAGAGATATACATGAACTGTCTTTTATTTTAATCTCACCGTATAATAGGCAGCTTTAACTATTGGAAATTTCCTTCACTAAAGTATTATTTTGGAGGGTATTTAACCAGGTGATTTTTATAAGGATCGGGTTTTGTTGGAAACGTGGTTTGAAGACTGACAACTGAACAAAAATGACTTTTGTATAGGCTAACAGGGATAAATCTGAATTCTTCATGGATTACATAACTATGCTAGTTTCCTCAAAGTGTTGGAGAGAGTAGGAGTCTGGGTGAAAGATGTTTATTGCACTTTTGAAAAAAAATGTGCTATCCTTTGATCATGAATATTATATAACTCTTGAAAGGCTAGTAGCTAACTTACTTGGGTCTGTTTATCCAAGCAGTGGAGATGGGTTATGAGTTTTCACCAGGACAGTTATGATTTCTTGCCCCCCTGTCTCCCATAGAATGATCCTAATTCAGAACTTGGTTATAACTCTTAGAGTTATCCTCACCGAGCCTCCAGCAACATGTCAATTTCAGTTCAGGTTTTCCTCTCCGGGCCCCGGTTCCCATGTGGCTTCTGCTTGTGAGTCTCTGCTCTGGGAAGCCGTGGTTCCTTCTCTTCCCGTCTTGCCAGCATCGGGAGCAGCAGTGTGCCTTGTGTCCTCCCCTCTCTTACACATCCAAGCAGAGTTGATGTTGCAGTCTGTTCAGGTTTTCACTTGTTAGCATGGAGTGGTGACTTCCAAGATCCTTACACGCAGAACTGGAAACTAGTACTTCAGTGAAGTCAGGAGTACTTCATGTCAGAGTCTTCTTTCATTCATGATTGTTTTATGTGTTTATCTTGTCTTCCCATCTAACCTTTACGCTCTCAAAGAGAATGCAAGTGTATATTCTGACAGAAAATTCATGTAGAGTCATAAAACATTAGAGGAAATGAGAAGGAATTTAACAAAGCCCAAATTCACTGTTTTATTTATTCATTTATTTATGATTCAACACATATTTATTGTGCACGTACCACATGACAGGCACTGTGCTGAACTTTGGGAGGTATAAATATGAATTAGGCATTAATTAATCATGTTTTAGAGAGATTAAGGCCAGTAATAGGAATCACACATTTTCCAGTGCCTTAAAAATCTCCCCCAAAATCTCACAATTTTTAATGCCTACAGTTTGTATGAACATACCATGATTTGTTCAACTATCCTATCATTGGATTTTTAAATTTGTTATAAATAATAATGCATGGAATATCCTTACATATAAGACAATTCATAAATTGTTATTTCTAGCATAAATTTCTAGAAGTAGAATTATGAGGCTCTAAAGATTGTATTCTTTAAAAGGTCTTGACTTTACTATTTTTTTCATATTGATTTTTAGCAGATCTGTATCATTTTAATACACCTCGTAGTTAAATGTGAATGTGTCTGTCTCACTATACCCTCACTAACATTGAGTATTACTGTTGTGAAAATGTTATTTAATTTAATATCAAAAAGAAAAAAATGTTACGTAAAACAAAAACTGATTGTAACAGTAAGCTGCAGCAGTCTCTGCTTTTTATAGGAGATGGTGAAATTCAAAGTCATGAGAATACAAATATCTAAACCACGCCATTCTTTTCAGAGAAGCTTGTGGTGCTGACAGAAGGGAAAGGCAGGAGATATCGAAGTCTCTGCCAGTTTGGTTTTTCTGTGTTGAAGGTGGGACACACAAAAGAAATTTATTATTAAGGGAAAAATAGACATGACTCACAATACTTGAGCCAATAGGGGGTGAAGACTGCAGGAAAAAGTGAGGGAGGTTGAGTTTCGATGTGGGTAGGAGATTCGGAGCAGAGGTGGGGAGGGTAAGGGTGAAGGAGTTGGGGAGTAGTTTGAGTCCTAGGATAGGGATTTTGAAAATAGAGGGGTCAAGGCAGTCTTTAGAAAAAGTAGGGCTTAGAAAAATAGTGATTTACAACCTCTCTGTCACCATCAATCTTTGGCCACTTTATTTATATGAACATGAAGGAAAGAGGGTATGGTCCACGTCTGTGGCACATTGTTTGCAGGAAGCACCGCTTTATGAAGGACAAGTGCTGCCATCCGTGCACTGAACTCACGGAGTGAAAGTGGAATAAGGTTTAGAAAGAATTGTAAGTAATTCGGAAGAATTGTGTGGTTCGGGGAAGGATTTTACTGGTAGGCTTTTCCCTGTGAAGATTAAATTGGCTTTTCTATCATTGATACTTAAAGTTGGATTTTTTAAAATAAGTTTTGAGGCTGAAATTATTTTTCATATGGTTTTTAATTTTGTTGTTGTTCAATTGTTCATCTGTGAATTATCCACTCTGATCCTATGCCATTGACATTCACAGTTCACATGAAAATATTGTAACTGGGCTATATGGGAATAGGGCAGAACAGACTTCTCTCACGTCAAGATTAGAATAGGCTTTCAAAGTGATAAATAATATTCAGTCAATGATACTATCGTAGATGTTCTTTCTTGAGGATGAGGCTTATGAATGCCTGTACCACTGTGAGTTTCCAACCATTGTCTGTTGAGTGTGTAAGAAGACTACTTTGATTCTGATGATTGCCTCTTGCTAGGGGAAGGGTAGAGATATCCCACTCATATTCCAATAGCCACACTAAATCCTCCCCGCCCGACACCCTCCCCCCTGCCCCGAAGCATTATTCCTTAATTACAAATTGGTCACAAGGGTTCAAAGATAAAATATTTTCTCAGCTGGCTGAGCTATAACATACATTTTTCTAGAAAGCAGAAGTAGAAGAAGCACTGCCAGTACATTGAGACCATGCATGGGTCCTTTGTTTGAGGACACAGAGATATTGGGCAGCCTGTATTAGGGAGCCCCCCCGCCCTCTGACCCAGGAGCACCCAGCTCTGGAGGTAAAGGCCTCTCAGCCCTGCTGGCCTCTTCTCTCCCCGTTAATGAGGCGTTCGGGCTTTCAGTGAAGTGCATTTCACAAAAGAGGAAACCCAAAGGTGACTTTGTTTTGTTTCTGATTTGGACACTATCAGAATATCCATGAAAATAAAAAAGTCAATCTCAAAAGGGCTTATCATCATAATAGCAATATTTTAAAATGACAAACTTCAAAAGCAGGATGGGCTTTTGTTTGTTTTCCTGCTGGGATAGATAATGTCCCACAGAATCTTCCTTTGGGAATCCCTTGTCAGAGGATGAAAAGAACAAGGTTTATTAGCCAGCTCCTATTTCGTTAAAAAAAAAAACCAAACCGAACAAACAGAAAGTTACCTCTTTCTGTAGTTTGCCATGTGGATATAGAAAAGTCAGTTGGCCTGCTATTCATTGATCTGTGTAAAAAGGTAATAGATTTATTTTAAACACATTTAGTTAAATGTGGGGAGGGGGAGGAAGGGTCTGAAGGAGGATAATATTGAGATCAAAATCCCTTTGGTCCCCCCAATCTTTGATAAATTGATTATGACACCAATCAAACCCCCAAGCTGAAGAGCAGGAAACCTGGAGACAGCTTTATTAGGTTTACATAAGTATCCTAGCTAGGTCTTAGAATTGCAGTGCCGCTGCTCATAGCCATAACATATTCTAAGGAGCAGAATAGAGCTAGACAATCTGACTCAAATTTTCTTACAGTCTCTAAGGAAGTCTTTATCCTGTATTCCTGGTATTGTGAGAGCTGAACAAATGTCACCTTTACTGGGTGGGGGCAGGTTTAAAAGTGCCAGGTACACCTGAAGATAATAAAATGGACTTCCTCCATCAACTTAACACCAAAGAAACCGAGAGCCAGATTTCTGAATGGGTATCCCTCATACAGATGAGGCTATGGAGTGATGCATGGGTTTTGTCTCTCGACAGATCATTTGCAGATTGTCATCTGGAATTTTCTTCCAACGGGTAGCATAACTCCAACCATCTTCTTTATATTAAACTCTTTGATTTACGAATGACAGAAAACCCAATTCATATTTGCTAAGCAGTAAAGAAAAAAAAAGAGTTCATTGGCTTGGGAACTGCAAAATGTCAGGCTAGAAGTAACTTCAGATGTGCCTTGATCCAGCTAAAATGATGCAGTCAGGACCAATTCTCCAATTCTCTCTTCATCTCTTCATCTGCCTTCTTTATTGGCTTTATTCGCGATTCTGTTTGGTAGCAAGTGGGAAACTTGCAGCTCCAGCTCTACATCTTCCAAGGTTCATGTCTCATGACCCAGTAGAATGCCATTCCCTAAACAGTCTAGGCACAAGTCTTGGGACTATGTCTAATCAGCCCAGCTAGGGTCCTAGTCTCAACCCAAATAAATCGCCATGGCTAGGAGGATGGGATTTCCTCCTGAGTTACATAATCATCTCCAGCACCGGGGAGTGATAGCAACTGCACCAGAATTCCATACTAGGATAGTGGAAAAGGGAGTTTAAGCGAAGGAAATGGGAAAGACACTGGTACCTCACAGGGGGCAGTGAATGCTGCATGGCCGAAAGATCACAAAGCCCAGTACATGATTTTGCATGCTTCCTGAAGAGACAACAAAGCCAAGTTCCTCCAAAGACTAAAGACACAGATTTATTTGGAATAAGAAATTGCAAATTAAGTTTTCCATTGAAAGACCTAGTGCCCCATGTTTTGGAAGCAGTTTGGGAGACAATCACTTTTCTTCCTAGCCCTTCAGAAGACTGCTGACCTCAAAAGCAATCCTATATAATAAAGATGTAATATGCAAATGGTGGTTACGCTGTGAAACTGTAATGGCTGGATCAGGGATCACAGATCAGCAGGAGGGTGGGGCAGCGAGCTACAAGCAGGCAGTGAAAAGCTACAGGAGGGGGCAGGGCAGCAAGCTCTGAGGGGGGATAAGGAGTGGGGCAGCGGGTGGAGAGCTATAGGAGGGTGGCAGTGAGCTACTGGCTACAGGTGGGTGGTGGAGAGTTACAGGAGGGGGCAGGGCAGCAAGCTATGAGGGAAGGCAAGAAGGAGGGGGCGGGGGAGCTACAGGAGGGCAAGGCAGTGGGCAGAGAGCTACTGGAGGGTGGCAGTGAGCTACTGGTGAGCTAGTGGTGCACAGATTTATGCACGGGGCTACTAGTGCATATATAAAACTCTGTCATTTCATGTGATATACTCTTCTTTTTTGCACTCTACCAACATGAAAATGGAGAGATGTTGTCTATTGTAAAACATTATCTAGGTTTCAGAGTCAGAGTTAGATCTAAAATAAATGTGATACCACATTAAAGGTATTTTCAGACAAGGAACACCATTAATCTGGCACCAACATTAGTAAAAAGTTAGATTTTCTTAGGGTCTTTTCTTGGTCTTCTTTGTGTGACACACATTATCTGAGGGAGATCATCCACTTTTATTTATTTATTTATTTAAAAAAATATATTTTATTGATTTTACACAGAGAGGGATTGAGAGGGATAGAGAATTAGAAACATTGATGAGAGAGAAACATCGACCAGCTGCCTCTTGCACACCTCCCACTGGGGATGTGCCCGCAACCAAGATATGTGCCCTTGACTGGAATCAAACCCGAGACCTTTTAATCCACAGGCTGACGCTCTATCCATTGAGCCAAACTGGTTTCAGCGAGATCATCCACTTTTAAATACAGTCATATGCAGATAGATGCTACTCATATCTTTCTCCTGATGAGATTCATATCCTCGACCCAAACTATAATTAAATTCCTACTGGCATCTCAAACCAATTATCCTCAATATTGATTGAGCTCATTGTATTTAGTCCTGTTTTACTTACTGTGTCCTCTATCTTGGTTTACCATATCATCACCAACCCAATCATCCAAACTGTAACACCTCCTCCCACTGTGCACAACTGTTTGCCAAAGCCCTGGAATCCACCACAGGACCAGTGGGACCAAAGAAAGGTTGGTGGAAGGTCCTAGACATGAGCAAATATGATCTTGTTATGCCACTTTTCAAATTCAACATAAGACTCTACTAAATTGATCCTGTTGAAGAACTAATTCACACTAAGGCATTTCCATTTACTGTAAGGACCATGGGAAAAGCAAATTTCAACCTAAACTATCATTTTTCAACATTGCAAAACTCAGGCATCTGTTAGTGCTTTCCTACTTTATTTTGTAAGCTAAGAAAGATAAAACCAAGATATTTCGTTCCAGTATTTGTAGAACCAAATAGTGAAGTATTAAATATGTTTTCTAAACCACATGAAAATTCTCATATTCCCCTTTCCCTTCATTGCCTCCATCTCTCCCTCCTCCCACTCTCTTGAGAATCATTGACCTGAACACATAAACATCTAATAGGGGAATTTCAGGTATCTGCTAGAGGCTGCACAGGAAGAAATCTTAGTAGTGAAGCATCTTACCCCACTAAATTCATACTAGCAACTGACAAGTCAACTCTGCCCGCCATTAATTACAGCCTGTCAGAGTTCATAGGCTCTTGCATTTCGAAAGAATGTGTGAATTGCACAGATTTTGTATTTCTTAGTAGGGGCCTGCCCATGGCAATATTTTTACAAAACGACACTTCTTGTTTTGTTTTATTTTTTGTTAATCCTCATCTGAGAATATTTTTTCATTTATTTTTAGGGAGAATGGAAGAGAGAGGGAAAGACAGAGGGAAACATTGATGTGAGATAATTATACCAATTGGTTGCCTCCTGTATAAGACAACTGGGGCCTGGGCCAGGAAGGAGTCTGCAACCAAGGTATGTGCCCTTGAGCAGAATTGAACCTGGTACCCTTTGGCCCACAGGCTGGTGCTGTATCCCTCACTGAGCCAAACTGACGAGGGCTATAAAACACTTTTCAGGAAGGTATTTCTTATTTGAGTGAAAAAATAAATGACAATAATAGTTATCCTTTACCATGGGACTATAAATGAGGTGGTATTTAATGAACTTGCAGAGTCAGGAACACTACTATGGACACTAGCTCAAGGTTGCTTTGCAATTATTTATTTACAAGTCCTTAGGAGACCCCAGATTCAAATGGGTGGTCTTAATTTCCTTATTACCTTATTTTTAAACCTATTCATCAGATATCTTAAAAGTAAGATGCCTCTTTTTAGCCTACCTATCTATACTAATAAAAGAGTAATATACTAATTAGACCAGATAGACCAGATATCTTCTGGATGTCCTTCTGGACAAAGCCACAGTGGCAGGGGCTGAGGCAGAGGCAGTTAGGGGCTATCAGGCAGGCAGGCAGAGTGGTTAAGGGTGTCAAGTCAGCAGGGGGGAGCAGTTAGAGGCAATCAAGCCAGGAGGGGAGAGCAGATAGGGGCATCAGGAAGGCTGGTGAGTGGTTAGGAGCAAGCAGTCCCAGATTGGAGAGGGTGCAGGCTGGGCTTAGAGGACCTTCCTCCCCCATGCATGAATTTTGTGCACTGAGCCTCTAGTGCAATATAAAATTAAGAGCCAATTACACCACCCTCAAATACAGGAGGACTTTTAAAGGATAACTGGAGAGGTTATATACAAAGTTTCCTAATTGCTACACTTAATTGCAAAGAAGAGTAAATAATTTTTTTAGGAGTATCTGAACTATCATTCAGTATAATAATCAACTATAAACTTTTCATTATTTTAATAGTGTGTTCTCTGAGGCAACCATACCTTCCCCAGCAGGGAATAGCTTACTTTTGTGGTCAATCATATGTGTATTGAAAAAAAAAAAGGATTATATAACAAAAATAGGAAATAAGAAAGATAAAACTTAAGGAAGTAGCTATAAGAACTCCTGAGTCAGGAAGAAGTAGAAGAACTTTTGTAGGCTAAGTGGATAGGAGTTAAATGAAAGAAAAACCCAAATAAACATGAAATGGAAAGAAGGAGTAGGTTGAGAAGCAGGAAGCAGGACTAAAAGGGAGATATAGAGATTGTGTCTCTAACCTGCTAGGGGAAGTCAATGAAAAGCAATCAAGATTATAATTTGACATTTGTATACATTTTAGAGTACTCACTACCAAAGAGCTAGTTTCCATACATCTGTACAATTGGCCCTCTTTACCCATTTGCCCTCCTCCCCCTGGTAACCATTAATCTTTGGTCATATCTGTGAGTTTGTTTTTGTTTTGTTCATTTGTTAAAATTCCACTTGAGTTAAAGTATATGGTATTTGTCTTTGACTTATTTCACTTAGTATAATGCCCTCAAGGTCCATTCATGTTGTCCCAAAATGTCAAGATTTTATTTTTTATATGGTGAGTATGATCCCACTGTGTGTGGGTGTATATGTATATATTTCATCTTATTTACCCATTCATCTATTGATGGACACTTAGGTTGTTTCCATACGTTGGCTATTATAAATAGTGCTGCTGTGGTGGTGAGCACACTATAGTGTATACAGATGTCAGATTATAATGTTGCACATCTGAAACTTATATGATAAAACAATGTTACCTCAATTTTTATATTTTTTTGGTGTTGTTAATTGTCATCTGAGGATAATTTTTTTCATTGATTTTTTTAAAGATAGTGGAAAGGAGGGTGGGGAGAAAGAGAGAAACATTGATGTAAGAAAAAGCAATTTTCAATTTGGATTCCATTAGAAAAATTCTTCACCTGATGAGGACAAATTCAGATTCTAATTCTTTTCTGCACAGCAATTGACTTCTAGATGAGCAATGTACATTCAGGGCAGGTTTCCTCACCATGGTGGGAGTAAAGATTCCAGAAGGAAGACTTCTCATTGGGGGTGAATGTAGAAAGAGGAGAAGTATTCTTTTCCTTCTAAGGTCAGGGGATTCATTTTTCTTTTTTTCTTTTTAATATATTTTCTTGATATTTTACAGAGAAGAAGGGAGAGAGATAGAGAGTTAGAAACGTCAATGAGAGAGAAACATCGACCATCTGCCTCTTGCACACCCCCTACCGGGGATGTGCCCGCAACCAAGGTACATGCCCTTGACGGGAATCGAACCCGGGACCTTTCAGTCTGCAGACTGATGCTCTACTACTGAGCCAAACCGGTTTCAGCGGGGATTCATTTTTCTTTGATTTCACATTTTTCTTTGGCATTTCCCAGGTTCTAGGCAAAAACACTTTTTTTTTAAACAATTGTGAGTCAGTCCAACAAGTTTGCTGTGTCCATGGTCATTATTTTGGGATAAAGAGAAAGACGATAAACAGCAAGTAATCAAGATAATATTAGGTAATAACATCTGCTATGAAGAAATTATGGCAGAATGATGGGATGGAGTATACATTTTCTTAAGTAGGATGAATTTTTAGATGATTGATGTCTTTTTCTTCTGTCTTGCTATCTTTTTCTTCTATTTTTTTCTCACACATTTTAGTAAGTCCATATTATGTGCCAGGAATATTTAGTGTTTATAATCTCTAACCTCTGCTGGAGATAAGAAATACAGTGTTTTGCACGTAATGGGCACTTAATAAGTTGTCTGAAAGATTTCATTTTTCACAAACTTAGATGCTATTAAATGAAGAACATATATCAAAAGAGAGAAAAGACCAAAATTAAGCATAATCAACACAGAAACAGGTTAAAATTAGATGACAGTGAGTCTTATTGGCACACATAATGACTATATCAATATGGCATTTGAAATAGCAAGGCAGTATCATTTATCTCACTCTTGTGTCTCATCTGTCTTATGAATTTGGAAAAAGCATGGCATTTTGCCAAAGCTTGTAGCAATTAAAATTTTACGTATTAAGAGTTTTGACTGAAACTTGTGTATGTCTGTATCTGAGCTCTGATTGCTGGCAAGATAAAACTTTCTAGTTAAAATCAGTTCTTAAGACTCTGAAAGAGGGAGGGAGTGGGAAAAAGAGAGAGAGAGAGAGAAACCTAATGTGCAGATTCAATTGTAAAGAATCAGGAACAGATGGAGTGACATCTTTTTAAGAAGTGGAAGGGAAAACAGTGATTGTCAGAATGCAATTTGGAGGTTGTTGCCTTTGATCCCAGAGCCTTAGTTATGTCGGGTGACTAACAAGCTTAGGCCAATTTCCTCTGGTAAAGAAGCTTTGGATGACATTAGCCAAACATTTTTTCCTCTTAATTCTCCTGGTAATAGCAATTTATCTTTTTTCAAACAGATGAAACAGTGGTGGAATGCACATGAATGCAGATACCAGACCTCTCTGCCCACCTCATATGTAAATGTAATAATAGGACTTACCTGACTTAGTGATACAGGATAGTGGATACAGGCACCCAGAATTCATTGTGGTTCTGGGTGCCTCCACCAGGAAAGGTTTGCACGAAAGATCAGCATGAAACAGAAAAACACCATACCAACACTTTTGGAAAGCATGGGTTTACCATAAAATACAAATCAATACAAAATTTTAGTGAAGTTTTGGATGTCTTAGGATGGCAATGGCTGGTCCACAATGAACTCAAGCAGATGTTGCAGCTGGTATTATCTTGCATTTCAGCCTTCACGAGTAAATTCCCTCAACCTAAGGCTTATAAATACACATTCATGAAAGAACCCACACGACTCTTTATTTTTAGGAGATTACATAAAATATTTATGCCCCGCTGTCCTCCTAACCAATTACTTTCACTAAGAATAAAAATAATCCATATGAAATGTGATTAAAAATTTACCTTGTAACAAATAACTGGCAATTAACTCATTCATTTCCACATTTCTTCTTTCTCAGCTACAGCTGGGATGTACTGTAAAATAACTATCACGCTTGAACCTTTCAGACTGGAAATACACCATATCAAGGGTGGCAGGCAAGTCAAAACACAATGTAGATTTCCTATCAATCAGAATGTCAAATGATCTCATTAGAGTTTTAGGTCTATATGTGGGTGTATTTCAACTACTCTACTTTTTCTGCATAAAAGTTTAGCAAAGATTAAGTCATTTACCAGCGACAGTTGGCTGAGGCAGTGAGTAGAAGCTTTGATGAAATGTGTCAGTCCTTCGACAGTAGACTATAGGAATAACCACTGTCACTGAGCCATTGCCAATATGGCTGGAATTCTTCTGATAGAATATTCCTTCTCCAAACTTCCTCTTTAACTTGTTTGTGAGTCTTTTACTGCTATTGTGTTCACCATTAAAATGAACTTTCTGACCATCATAGCCTGAAATTATGTTTTGAAAATAATTTGGGGGAATAATGAATTGAAAGGATGGGCTTTAGAATTTGTATATAAAGAATAGTATGTAGGTCATAAACAGCTAAACAATGAATGCCGCATACTATCTCATTTCTATAATACTAGAGGCTTGATGCACTAAATTCGTGCAAAGGGCTCTGCCCTTACAGCCGTGGTGGCTTACCTCAGCCCTTGCAGCCCCGGCTTCATCTGGAAGGTTGTTCGGCTGTCCGGTCTAATTAGCATATTATGATTTTATTATTATAGATTTTGTTCCAAGCTTTACTTAAAATCAATTCCATACTCTTGTTTAGCTTAATTCTGAGAGTCCTGGGAGTCAAATACTGTTTCTGGTCTTGTCCCTCTCAGAAGTCTGAAGCAAATCCAAATGTGAGGTGGTGCTGGTACACAGCGTAAACTCCAAACACCTGTGTGTGGCATATTTAAGTAAAGTAGGAAAATCTTGGCCTTCTAAGGGTCTCAGTAACAGATCGCATCCAGAACTAGTTCAGTTATCTCAGACACTGAGCTTCCAAAATACTGCTAGTACTTCTTTTTGAGGAATTGGTAATGATCAGATTCAGAGACATTGGGGTCTCTGAACACAACTATCAAATAAAATGACAAGCAAGTTTAACACATAAGAAAATGAATTTGAGGCAGTGACCCTCTGTTATTAAAACAGTAAGTTTCCTAGTCTTTAAATATTTTTCTTAAACTAAAAGAAGCTACTTTAAATTTGTCATATATAAAAAATCAGCACAAGGTCCATGACTTCTGTTTGAAAGTGCCTCATGAAGTTCTTAGACACACAATACTGTGCTTTAGCTAATAATTTGGTAATGCCTGGGTAGATTAACCTTTTGTAATGAAATGTATTAACCTGGGTACCATTGCCATCAACCGGAGACAGAGGACTCTCTATCTCAAAACTGTCCTCTCAAATTAGCTTAGGTGTGTTTCAGAAATTTAATATTCATTTTAGGACTTTGTGTATTGATTTATAACTTTAGTGAAAGGGACGTATTAAGGAAACTGAACCAAACAGTGGAGGTGTTGTTAAATATTTTCTAAATATAAAGGTACTTTGTTTTGGGTTAATTTTTCAAGGAGAAAATTTTACTTAAAAAAGTTGTGAGAGTTGTGTTTTAAAATCTTGAAAACTTTTGGTAGGTGACATATCAAGTGGCATTGATTTAAGGGGGAAAATGACATGTTAACAGATAATCATAATAGAATGTGATGAGTGTATTATAAGGATTTGTGCCAAGTCCTCTGAGAGAGCTCCTCCCCTTCCATATGGGAATTTTGGCAATGACAGCATCAGGGTGTGGGTGCATTTGCTGAAGTGATTGCAATCAGGTCAAAGAATTCAAGAACACTTGAAGTAGGAACTTAAAACAGTCTTCCTACTAATGGTATGTTGAATATGAAGAAAATAATGTTAAATAGGATAAAAAAGACATTATTAAAATTATCTAAGAACTTACTTTGGCACTCTAATTGAAATTAAAATTCCACCTAAAATTGAATACGGTTATACTGCTTAACATTTATAACACTTGTGCTTTTTCAGAGTAATTTCTCATTGTTAACATTTGCCTTAAAAGGTAATGTAATTTTTAATATATTCATTCATATACTATTAATTAATAAATCAATCAATCCATTCAGTAAATATGGCTTCATGCCAGATACAGTGTTAGGAGTTGATAATTCCAGGTGGAAGACGACACCACTCCTGTGTTTACAGCGTTGTATTCTTGCTAGAATGTGAATATTTTTGAGGACAAAGGTATTTGTGACATAAAGTTACTCACTAAATGTTTTTAGAGTGAAAAAATAAATGCATGTTTTGGACAAATAGAAGTTGGGGCATGATAAACACATAGGAGATTGAATCAGAAGACCTGGTTCTAAATTTTAACTTGGGTATACTAGTATATTAGTGGGAAATTTACTTCACCTTTTCCAGTCTCAATTTCCTCACTGTGGGATTGAAATGATATCTTTCCTTCAAGGTTATTATTCCAATGGGTGGGAATGAGGTTATTATTCTAATCTAAAATGCTATTTAGACGTTAGTCATTATGACAAATACGATTCAAACATTCTGTATTATTATAGTTCAAGATTTAAAAAGAAGTGGCTCTATCTGTTGTAAAGCAATACAGTTTTTTCAGAATTGACCATGAGTTTGATATGCTTGCTCTAGGGGGAATTACACCAAAGATTACATCAGAGGTCAAGACAGAGGTGTCTATATAGATGGGCAGATTTTGAGGATTGGAAGTGTTGTGACTTGGGGTAACACAGATCCCAAATAGTTGTAACAATGTTCTAGGTCTGATTAACAACAAAGTAAACTTGCTCCAATGGTTCCGCAGTCAGCACTCAGGCATCTGAATCTTGGTTCTGGTATTTTTAAAAAAAAGTATATTTCTTTATTTATTTCAGAGAGGATAGAGAGATAGAAACATCAATGATTAGAGAGAATTCATTGATCAGCTGCCTCCTGCATGCCTCCTATTGGGGTTGGAGCCCACAACCCGGGCATGTGTCCTTGGCCAGAATCGAACCTGGGACCCTACAGTCTGCAGGCTGGCGTTCTATCCACTGAGCAAAACCAGCTAGGGCAGTTCAGGTATTCTGACTATGTTAGGAACTCCATTGAATGAGAGGTGAGATAAGTTTATTGATAAAAGGGTACCATGTGTTTTGCTAAAAGTGTGTGAAGACAGAAATAATTTAACTGAGGTAGGCTTATAAGCAGTGGGCTGGATGACAGATGATAATCATTCTATTCCTACTACTGCTGCCACCATCAGCACCAATAACTATGTTGGCAGTTTACTGAGCATTCTCTATTATCTCTGTTAAAACTCATGAAAAAAGTGTAAATCATGTATTTTCATTCTATTTTGTAGATAAAAACATACATTCAGATACATCAACTAGGCCATATTGACTCAGCTCTAGTATGTCCAGGTACCCTGCTGTTTCATATAAGATGCCTGCTTTTTTATATCAGGGTGCCATCACGTCATGGCGTCCTGCAGACTGGACTTGGGGATGCCTTGAATTGTCTTTTACACATGTCTGTTTTCTCCCATGTGAAGTGAAAATTACTTGAGAGAACTAAACATATTAAAAAAAAAAAAGTAGAAAAAGAGAACAACAATAACATCAGAAAGGCAAAAATAGAGAAGTAGACATGATCTTTTTCTCTCCCTTTTTATCCCATGAATCTCAAAGGCAGTATTTGTACCTAGTAGACTAGATAAATAAATTTTAGCAATTGTTAATATTATAATGAATAATATCTATTAAAAAGTTCACTTTTCATTCCAATGGGTTATTTGTGAAATATCAGCCATCTTCCCCTCTGTGACAGATACACAGATTTCACTACTGAGCCCACTTCTTTTCAGTGGTGTATCCCCCAGCCAGCACATCGTGACAAGTCCCACGGCAGGCAGGAAGTTCCTGAGCATGGCTCCTTGCTGACAGGTTGCCCATGACCATGGCCCCGTTTTCTGTAAACATGGCACACATAATGTGCAATGTATTATCCCATTTTTTCTTGCTTGCTTCTCCATTCTTCAAAACTAATTGTTCAACTTATTAAAGGGAGGAGAGACAGAAGGGAAGCAAAACAGGTTAAAGTACAATCGGTGAAGAAAAACTAAATAAATGTCAGACTTTAAAACATGACCTGCATTCAAAATTAATTTGTGTGTCTTATCTTTAAGGATTAGACTATAAGCGTATTCATAGGATAGACGCGTAAGTGTGACCAGAATGTGGGAGCAAAATCCATCTTTGCTGTTTATAAAGCTGCATCTGGTCACATAGGCTCTGTCTGGCTCTTGTCATGCCAAGCTAGCTCTCTCTCCTGGCCTGATCGTTTTAGAAACCAGGTAGCAAGGGCTTCCAATGGTGATGAGCTAAAATTGGCCATACTGAGTCTGATGACAGCAAAAAGCCTTACTCGGCCGTTCTCAACCAGCAGGCTATAACAGAAACACCTTGGGAAATTTTCAAGCTATCCAGGCTCACTAATCCTCTCTTTAATAAGATATCAAAATGTCTAGTGAGGTGGTGTATAAGATTTGAAAAAAAATCCCTAGTTGGTTTAACTCCTCACATCTTGGCTCTGACAATTGCTGGCCTAGTGGTTAAACATGGTCTTTGGGTTCAGTCACTTTTGGGTTCAAATCTTGGCTCAGCCACTTGCTAGCTGTGTTACCTTGGATGAACTATATAATCTTCCTGATCATCTTGTTCTCTCAGTCAAAAAATGGAGTTAAACTGAAACCAGTTTGGCTCAGTGGATAGAGTATCGGCCTGTGGACTGAGGGGTCCCGGGTTCGATTCTGGTCATGGGCATGTACATTGGTTGCAGACACATCCCCAGTGGTGGGTGTGCAGGAGGCAGCTGGTTGATGTTTCTCTCTCTTCAACTCTCTCTAACCCTCTCCCTTCCTCTCTGTAAAAAAATCAATAAAATATATACATTTTAAAAATGGAGTTAATACTTTCTGAAATACTTAGACAAAATTTTCTAAAATACGTACAAGATGTGTATAGTGAGAAACAAAAGAACATTAAAGCTTAAATCCAGGTTAGGATATATCATATTCATAGACTGGAAGATTTAATATAGTTAAGCAGAATTCTTTATAAATGGATGTATAGAATCAATCTGATGCCAATAAAAAAAAATCTTAGTGTGAATGTGATTTTCATAGAAAATGACAAGTTGATTCTAAAATTATAAGGAGAGGCAAAGAATCTGGAATAGACAAAACAATTTTAGAAAAGAGAAATGAAGATGAAGAATGAATGCCACCTGATTTCATGATTTACTATAAAATTATCTTAATCAGCAGAGTGTGAAATAGGCATAACAATTAATGGAACAGAATAGATTGGCTATGTTCCTTGAGGTAGGCCTGTAGTGCTATAAACTTCCTCTCAAGACTGCTCTCGCTGGCGGCTCTGCTTATGGAGGTAGGTTAGATGTCGGCAGAACTTAGGGGGTTATTGGGCCACACGTCTCAGGCTAGCCTGGGTCTGTCCCCACTGCAGAATCAGGGGTGAAAGAGAAAGAGCTGAATGCACCTCCAGAGCCTAGACTTGGAACTGGCCTAGTATTTCTTCACCAAACTCTTAACCAAAGCAGATCACAAACCTAGCTCAAATTCAAGAGCTGTGGAAATAAGATTCCACTTCATGGGAAGATCTGCAAGTTTACAGTGCAGTGAACACAGATACAGGGAGGCCAATAGCAGGGGCCACCAGTGCAATCAGTCTATCATAAGATGCAATCATTAAATAGATGAGAAATGCTAATGTAAGCCTGTTAGAGAGTGACACCCTCTGCAAGACATTATAAGCAACTGACCGTGTCCCCTGTGCAAAGTTTCTTGGAAGTAACGGGAAGGTGAGGCACACTGGGGCTCTGTCAGTCTGACTTTATTTTTAGTTACTGTTCCCAACAGATGTCCAATAAGCTGATAGGTATATGCAAATTTAAAAGCAGCAGATGATATCAATTATGAAATGATAGTGTCCAGAGTAATTTAACCAAAGGGATCAGAGTAAATAGCCAGCAATGTGAGTGTTCTAGAGGAATGAAGATTAATTACATAGTGTGAGAACCAGGGACTTTTGTTTACAGACAAGAAGTTAAACTCCCACAGCAGCACCAAGGAAGACTTTTGAATTAATGGCTAATTTCAAACAAAGCATTTAATGTCACCACTTGAAATGTTTCAGCAATAAATTCAAATGGTTTAATTCTAAGCCACTTATGATTAAATTTCAAATATGCTAAGGTATTATTAGACATTTATGGGAAAAGTCATTTTCCCCCTTGCAAATTAAATGTTCTTCTTTGACAATGATTCAAGTTATGATGAGGGGTTCTTGTTTCCTTTTAATTATAGCCCAAACACTTATATGGATAAAGCGACAATCCGATCACTATTTCATTTTGGAGCCATTATTAACGACATGCAAAATCTCTCGATCTCTAGTCCCTCCCCCTCCCCCTCCTCCTAGGTTTTCTTTTTAATCCCATAAAAGCATCTGTCTTTGATTTCAAGTGGAGTACCTGCTGTGCAGGATGCAATGCAAATCCAATTTGTGTGCAACAAAACCAAATGGGCTGAAATGAACTCTACATTTTAAAGATGTTTTTGTTTAATCATCGCCATCACTCGTCTTTAATGAATGCATAATCAAGTTAAACTTCAGGCAAGAAATGGAATGGCTCTTCTTAAGACAGAGAAAGCAAATTCCTGTGATATCCCTCATTGCTGGTCTGCCTCCTCCTCCTGTGTAGGCAGGATAAAAATGAGAACGCTCTTCACATGCACTTTATGGCAGACTGTAGACAACCATGGCCTGAGCATCAGCATTGCTCATTTTTTCCCTGCTCCCCCCCACCCCCCAAATCATAATAATTACTGTTTAGAGCAGGGAGTGAGAATGCAGGATTCCTGGGTTCTCTTTTCATCCTCCCTTCTGCATCTCACAGAAGACAGGAGATATAATAAAGCACTTTTGGAGTTTAGAGGATATAATACAAGGCATTTCTGTGTCATATATCATCTAGCTTAATGTGGGTATATAATTTGCTAATACAGAGTGTTGTTGTTTTTTTCCTGCTAATGAAACTTCTTTGGTTCTTTCTTTTAGAAGGAATCTTCTAAAATACCTCAAGGTGTCGGATGACTTTAGTACAGTCATAATATGAGACAAATAGATACACGACAAACAAGGAAATGGGATGAGAGAATGTTTTATAACGACAGACCCTTAGAGGTTATCTGATTGACTTGTTTTACAGATGAGAAAGCTGAAGTTTCAACTGCGTGCTGACTAGTGTGGGGTCAGGTGGTTAATGAGTGGGAGAGTCAGAGCGGGAACGCTGGTCTCTCGATCCTCAGTCTTTCCAAAGCAATCCTGAAATAGAACATTGGGTTCCCACAAAACAGAGATGGCAGACCTCAGAAAAGAAATCTATTCTAAGAGAGTCATTAGGTGAGCTATTTACCTGAGCTTTATATTCAGTGTTGTCTTTCCTCGTTGAATGATTTTAATTCCCAAATTACACTAGCTGGTCAATAAGACCTCTGGACTCCTCAAACGTTTTTGTTTTCCTCTGTCCTGTCAAAAGGAAGACTCCTTTCAATATTGGTGTGCCTTGCACACCCTGAGGCAGAAGGCCATCTATATAAATGGACCAAGTTGGACAGTTTATTATGTTCAGTTTTTTAACAAAGAAGTTAATATCATCGTGTACTTTGGTTTAATGTGGTAGCTCACTTTGAGCAGTGGACTAGGACCCAGTTATTCAAAAACATAATTCTGAGGGGAGACATACTTGCCAATTGAACTTTAAATGCAACTATGCTGGCTGCCATAGGATCGCACTTTCTATAATTTAAAAATTACCCAAAACAAAAGTGTTCTGAGACCCTTTGCAGCACAAGAGTTTGTATCAAATCATCACGTATCACTGTAGGGATATTTCAGTTGTTATCAACCTTCACAGCCACTGGATGTCCCCACTCTTCCTCAAATGCAGCCGAGGCATCCCCTGACTGGCGGTTATAAAAACAATGCGTTTTTGCAGGGATCCTTTAGAAAGATTTTGTATGAGTTCTGGTGTGCGGGGCAGCACTGCCTGCACTTGGTGACTGCATGATGGACTAGCAATGGGCCACTTAGAGACTGAATGCAGTGGGAGGAATTCTTTGGGTCATGTCACCCTGTGTCGTTGCATATTTAGTTCTGTACTCCTCTCCGATGACTAGTTTTTCTAAGAAGCTCTCTAAAGGAAGAAAGTCTGAGGATATGGATATTGTAATATCTGCAGGCGACACAAACACGAATTGGGAGGAATGAGAACACGGGAGCATGCTAACCTTGCAAAAGACATGAGACGCTGCTACCCGAGAGTGAAGGATATAAAGTCTGTGGGATTCTTTGGCATGGTAGAAGCTCTGAATTTTGATCACCTATTTATTCTCGGTGGTTATACCTACCCAGGTAATAACTGTAGGATAATTGACTCAATGTCGAGCTTAGAGTCAGGAGGCCAGGATTTGAATTTTATTTCTATTACATGCTCCGTGACATTGGACAAGCCTGCCTGTTTTCCAGAACCTCGGGCCCTTGTTTGTAGAAGAGGGTTAATAGCGCTTTCCCCAGATTTGTCAAGAAGCTTAAGTGATACGTTATGTATATGAAAGAGCCTAAGACTTGGTGGTTACAGAATAAATGTCCGATATATTAGGAATTTGGGAGGCAATTAAAAGTTAAGAAGGCATTTTAAATCTTCAAAACCTCTGGCCCAGTTAAAATGGGACATAGGAAGATTTCGTTTTAATCACAACACTGTCTATTTTATTATCAATATCAGAGTTCATGAATATTTATTTAACCACATCAGCTCTTCCTTTTATTGGGAAGGAAGGAGGGAGGGAGGGAAGGAGAGAGGTTTTGCTGGGTGGGAGAATTATGCACAGCTACTGAATGCTTCACTTCAAAAAGAAGAAAAAAAAAAGCCTTAGAAAATGGAACCCTCTTAAAAGAAAAGTGCTACACTTAGTTAGTTCTTAGGGTTTTGTAAAGAGGAAAGGAGAGTACAAATGAAACCAGTTTCTTTACTGATGAGAAGCTGGAGCACAGACTGCTGTGCAAGGTTGAGGAGAAGCAACTTGGCACCATCAGTCGCAGGGCTGTGCAGAAGTCAGAGTGAGGACAAAGCGAGGCAGCATTCCTGCCATCTGTTCTGGAGCTGTGGTCTGAAACAGAATATGGAAAACTGAGAAAATTCCCTCTCTAAACCATTTCGATCAGGTTCCTGAGTGAATCTTGTTTCTCTAATTCCATTCTACCACCAGACGATTCTATTTTCATTTAGGGAAAACAATAAAACTTGCTTGTAACTAAGGAGCAGTCCCAGCATGTAGTTCCTGCTGGGAAAACAACATTGGAGCCCATCAATTGGGGGAGTTTTATGCTCACTTCAAAGCACTGATGACCCAGCTATTAATTAGAATTTCTCAGAGGAGGAAGCCCATCCCTTTTTGGGGTTATGTATTCTCTACCATAGCACTAATATTTCTATACTAGAGGCCCAGTACATGAAAATTCATGCACTGGAGGAGGGTCCCTCAGCCTGGCCTGCCCCCTCTCACGGTCCAGGAGCCCTCAGAAACGGGAGGCAATCCAGTGATCAGGGGAAGGTGACACCCCATCACACCTCTGCTGCTGCCACTGCTGGCAGCACAAGCCTCAGCTGGCCCTGGTTACCTGAGCCTTGGGCGGCCCTACGTGGCTGGGCAGCCACCATCTGAGACTTGCCTGAGCCTCGGGCCAGTCCTGGGCAGCTGGGCAGTTGCCATCGAAGACTTGCCTGTGCCTTGGGCCAACCCTGGATGGCTGGGGAGCTGAGGGGACTGGGTGCTGCCATCTTGGAGGATGTGGCAGTGAATTAGCATATTCCCTCCTTATTGGCTGTGGATGCCTCCATCTTTGTAAGAGTATGATGGTCAATTAGCATATTCCATCTTTATTAGATAGGATAGGTTAGCAAAAAAAAAAAATCAGGTAGTCTTTATGGCATTGGCAGCTTAAATAAAAATTAAATCAGATTCAGAGATATTGTCTGATCTGACTGACAGAGTGAGATACAAAGGCTGTTGTTAGCTTTGACTAGGTTGAGGATGAATCTAAACTGCTAAGATGTTAGGTAGGAAGTTCAGGAATTGGGTAGATGAAGAAATCACACTAATCAGGGTGCATGGCTGGGTACAACTCTTGTAAATAGGCTTTGGCTAGCCCATTGAGAGCTTTTATTGACCATATTTTATAAAAAAAAAAAAAAAAAAACAACTCCACCCACAATGTACCGATGCAAGATACTTCGTGCAGTACCAGCTCTGCTGCCTTAAAATTTTTGGATCTAAGACACAGAAATAAGTTAACTAAGAATTGGGGTATATTTCACTGTTGGTTTACTTTTCTTGGGTAACTAATACTGTATCTTGATTATAAATTAGGTATGTTTACTAATCCAAGAAATGCCAATGGCAAACTTATTGCCCATTGTGAATAAAAATAATGCACTAGAAATTAGTTTCCCGATTTGGCTAATACGCTTGACTTTATCTATGCAGACCGTTTCTTCACATCCCCATGTTGTTTAGCTGCCTGTACTTTGAAACCAATGGTAAATAAGGCAAGGGCAGGAATAGAACTGCCAAGTAAAGTTGACTCTTCTGTCTGAGAATTGAACTATAATTTAATTCTATCTAATTAGCTGAGCTAACCGATCACTACATCTAAATTGAGCTCAAAGTTTTTTTGTGAATCATAATTATCTAGGGCAGTGGTTGGCAAACTCATTAGTCAACAGAGCCAAATATCAACAGTGCAATGATAGAAATTTCTTTTGAGAGCCAAAATTTTTAAACTTAAACTTCTTCTAGTGCCACTTCTTCAAAATAGATTAGCCCAGGCTGTGGTATTTTGTGGAAGAACCTCACTCAAGGGACCAAAGAGCACAGGTGGCTCTCGAGCCGCAGTTTGCCCGACTACTGATCTAGGGGGATTATTTAGAAAACAATCTTGGGCATCATCCTCGGAGTTTTAATTCAGTGAATCAATGGTGGAACCCAAGAATCTGTATTTTAACAAGTATTACTAGTGATATAGCTTCAGGTAGTTCTTGGCCCAAACTCTGAGAAACAATGATAAAAGGATGCCTGAATTATTTGAATACATTGGAGACTAATCAGGATGCTATGAGGAAACAAAGCTTAACCTTGTTCCTAAGTAAAGAGAAGCCATGGGGCAGGGAAACTGAGGGAGAAAAGGAGACAGGGAGGAAATGAAGTTGGCTAAATGTCTGTGGTATTGACTTCTATAATCATGCATCCTGGGAAATGTAATGAAAACTTTCTCTCACTGTTAGAAAATATTATCCATTGTCTACTTAGGACTGTTGACCTCACATAGTCTGCAGAGCAGAGGGGCCAACAACATGCACATGGGTGTAGAGAGCTATCTGGAAAGGCTCATGGATACTCTTTTAATTCTAATCAGCTGAGAGCGAGGGCACTGGCAGAATCCTGTTATCAATACTGATTTCTTATCTTTATCTATGTGCTTAGAATGAGGAACAAAAAGGACCTTGACCCACCCAGGTCTTGATATGCTAAATCTTGTACCAAAAAATAAGGAGCTTACCCAGATCCTGATGAATAGGATTTGGGCACACCCGAAAATCCTTTTGATCATAAAATCCCTTTTGGAAACCAATAAATATGCTGTGTTGTCTGAGGTGAGTGTGACTATCTCTCCATCAGAGAGATGGCGCCCACCTAGCACCCAGCTCTAATCTATTTCTGCCTCTTGTCTCTTTCTTTCTCTAATTTCTTAATCCCCAGCTCCTCCCCCTAGGAACCTGTTGTTTTCCGTGCGGGACATGGAAAACAGAGAAAATGTCCACTGCACATGGGGACCAGACTGTCTAGGTATAACTCTTGGTTCTGCCACTTACTAGCTGTATAGTTTTGGGAAAGTTACTTAGTCTCTAAGTGCCTCTGTTTCCTATCTATAAAAGAGGAATAATAATAGTACTTATCCCATAGAGTTATTGTGAGGATGACATGAGGGAATATAAGTAAAAGTGCTCAGAACAGTGCCTGGCCTGGAGTAAGTGCTAGACAAAAGTCAGCTATTAGTACTTTTCCAAGTCAGTGCTTTCCTGGGAAGGAAAGGGGGTTCGGATAGAGCTGGAAAATGGAGCAATGGAATAAGGTTACTGAGAACAACAACAAAAGGAGAGCTTGTGAGCTCTTAAACTGTGCCAAGCCATTTTGTGATTAGACTTCAGTTATTTTTAAGATGTCTCTATCTTGTAAACTTGTCTGTTTTTGAACTTCTACACTTTCAGTATTTTTCTTTTATTTTGCTTCTGCTTTGCTTCTTGGGAAAGTCCTATATGAACAATTACCACATTGACATAGAGGAGTTAATGCCTTAGAACATTAATGAATTCTTGAACTCAAAGGGGTCCCTGAAATAAAATTTTCCCTATATGTACTTAAGTGCATTTGTGTGTAACAGGTAAAAAAAATTTCCCTACAAATTCTATGAGAGTACTGAGCCACCATAAAGGTTAATAGTCACCCTCTGAGAGCTAGCTTACCCATGGCTTCTTCCTGACCTCACTTTCTATGACCTAGATGAGTGGTTCTCAACCAAGGGCAATTTGCCCCTTCCTTCTCTGGGAGCATTTGGTAACATTTTGAAATGATGTAGTTGTCACTACTAGTGGATGCTATTGGAATTTGGTAGGTAGAGGCCAGGAAAGCTACAAAACAAAACAAAACAAAACAGAAAACCTACAATGGACAGGACAGCCACTTAAATAATTATTGAGTTTAAGATATCAACAGTGTTGAGGTAGAGAAACTTGAGGTCGAGAAACCCAGCCTTAGAGGAAATGCCAGTAGAAGGCCAGCTGGGGACTGGGGACAGATCTGGTGAAGCCGGCACTCAGTGAGAAGAGGCAGAGTTGAGGACAAGGGAGACATGTCTCCTTTCATGTGGGGCTGCTTCTTTAACAGTAGCCTGGACTTCCTGTACTGTAGTGCTATGCCAGATGCCAATGGCAGCTAATCTTTTATGTATAAAGATACTCCTACCAACACTGTCTTTGGCTCTTCATGACTTGGTGCTACTGGTATAGGGTTACACTTCTGTCGTGCTGGGTCTTAACATTTACTCTACTCATAGGTCAGATATTAGACTCACTTAAAATTTGGATGCTTGAATCATAAACACAGGGAAATTTAAATTTCTTTTTTTATAGCACAGACTTTATCAGGGGAGACATTTCCTCACTGGGGTAATGGAGTCCCTATAATAATTAGCACTAATTGAGATCCAAGTAGGCTGTTTTAGTGAAAAGGCTGACAACTAAATCACTCAGGTGGTGACCTAGGGGGACTAGTCTTGCGGGTCCTAGTTTTGTCACTTGAATAAAGAAGAGGGAGGCAGAATTGAATGAGATCATTGCATTAGTTTTCAGGAAGCATTATATTTATTTTAAATAGCAAACTATTCAGGCTAGATGCCATGATCCAAACACATGCATGCACACAGACACCCACACATAAACCTCTCGAAGAGAATCTGATCTTTATCTAAATATAAATAGAAGAGGGTCAGCAAGATTGTTCTGTAAATATAGGGTGTCCAAAAAATATATGCACACACTTTGGGTAATTATAAAGGTAGTGTTCATTAAAATACATTTCATTTTCAAAATTGAGCTATCAGCTATTAAAGTGTATACACATTTTTTGGGACAACCTCTATATAGGCTCTGTTTAGTAGCCTGAGAACAAAATCAAACATGTCTCAGTTATGTCTGTAGAGTGTCTTTGTTTGACTCCTACTTAACTTTTCTTCAGTTTCTCCATTATGAAAATGACCCAAATCTTTATTGTTTTCTGCTCTGTGAAAACTATTCTATAGCTCTGGAGAACTACTTTTAGAGATGAGGTCAACATCACAGGAAGCTGTGAAATTTAAAGAGATGTGAGTTCATCAGTTTTCTAGAGTTATATCTTAGTTTTCAGAAAATAGAGTACATGTGAGAGGAAGTTATTTAGATGAGAACATTTCTTTTAGATAGATCACAGATGAGAAAAAAAATCAATGGAAAAACTGGAGAAGCCAGGGTAATTGCTATGGAAAATAAGTTGTAAGACTTTGGCTTTGTTATATTGACCTAAGGAATAGGTACCAATCAAAATTTGCAGGATTTCTAATATTTTTCATGAAAGTACAGAGTAAGAAGTGATCTAATATTTCTCATGAGACTACAGAATAAGGAGTGGATTGTATGAGAACAAGTTTTCCATATTCCAGGACAAATGTGGCTAATGCCAAAGCTACGAGAGCATCACTAATCTCTGCCCTGTTCTTGTGATTTTTTTCCATGAGGAGAAAAAACAAAAATTACCTGAATTCTAGTTCCAAATTTGCCTCTTACTAACTGCCAAGAAGAAGGCATTATACTAGATGACATCTAAGTTCTCATTCAGAGCTACGTTTCTATAAAACCCAACTTCAACACTTTCATGACAGAAGTTTCTGTGAGAAATAGAGCAATATTTCTTTAATTTATATCCTTCTAACTCCCAGTTCTGAACAATATCTCAAGCTCAGACCTTTTCCTGCCCAAATTCATCATTAGAATTAAATTGCTGCTAGTGAGTTCCAACCCTGAATCTAAGCTTCTGTCACTGGAGACACTTGGACACATCTCCTTTTGCTAAAACTAGGCCAGTGAGATCACTCATCAGGAGCCCATTTGCACAATAGACCCTTCAACTCTACATATGCTCTGTACAGAGAAGAAATTCTTGGAGTAGAGTGTTCTAGGCACCCAAACTTGGTCTAATTACTAGCCTTGGTAATTGAAAGGGTTTTACATACATAAAACCTGTTTTTTTCCCTATTATAATTTTTCCACAGACATCACCAAAAGTCCTACAAGTGCCTGGCTATTCTTTTTTGGTATTTGTGTGGCACTGCAGAGTGCAAAATGGGTGAACTCCTTGGCAGGGCACAAAATTGTGGCTTTGGTAAATTAAAAGCTTCAGAATATAGACTCAAAAGGCTCTATAAGGAGCTGCGGAGATACATAGAGGATCCAACTAGGGTATCTGGTAGTGATGGCATTTGCTTGGGGAGGTCTTGGGCACACTGCAAAGTTGGACCCTAACAGTTGGTGGCCTCACTGTGGGTGCATGCTGCATCTCTGCCAGTGACATCCTCTTGAGTGGCTTTTTAGGGAGTATGTGTGTATGTGTGTCGGGGAAGGGATGCGGCACACAATAATTGGTACTCCACGTGGGTGGAGAAGGCTCTTCCATAAAAACACATTCACCTCTGCCTCCCTATTCATTTGACAAAACTAGGCCACCCAGGTTAGTGCAGATGCCCCAAGAATCAGAGGTCCAGGGGTGAGTTGGACAAACATGGTGTATACCTGGGAATGTGACTTCATTTTCACCCTTGTTTTCACTCCCCCTCCACTACCTAACACCTCAACTTCCTCTCTCTGGCCACCCCCTGTCAGAGTGACATCTCATGGGAAGTCTGAACCGAACAGAGCTGAAACAGTTGCAATGCTGGGTATTGCAGAATTTTTAAGTAATTCTTTCATAAAAGTTAGAAATAAAAATGATATTTTGGGGTCCTGGGTAATTTGATGGTAAATTTGTGGTGATAATGGTAACAATGCAGTGGAAATGCAAAAAGAAGGATTGGGATGGACTATTCTGGAACATGGAGGTGAGTAGGGGCAGATAATGGGAAAAGAGACATTGAGTTCTGATGCTATGATGAGCTTTCCATGACTCACATCACGGGTCTGGGCCCTGTCACCCTGCATTTGGTTTATTGCTCAGCTGCTGCGATCTTGAATATCTTAATACCTTTATTTTTGAACTTGTGTTAGTAAGTGAAGCTCAGTGGGCATGAATGTGGACAGAGGAGTGCACATAAAATGTATCTGACATTCCTTGGCACCCCATTTGCATATAGCATTCACGAGGAACCAGCAGCACGGATTTCTAGTGAGCCCTGGTGTGTAGAGGTTCAGTGAGACCCAAAGCAAGTACAAGGCAAGCCTGTCATGTTTATGACCGAGTAAGCAGGGGCGCTGACAGTCCTGAGAGGTCATGCCTTCCCTTTGAATCAGAATCTGCTTTGAACGCAGAAGGAAGACCGTGGCGTTCTATGAAACACAGCTGACCAAAGCGCCCTGTCAGAACATCTCGTGCTTGTGAGTAACTTCTCTGTGTTAGTCAACCACTCACACTGACAATTCTGACACGGAAGAAAAGGGAAAGAAAGGACGACCTTTCAGTCCTTTTCCTTTCAGTCCTTCCATACTCGTTGATACGTCTAGGGTAGCAAGTGTTGGTAGCATGCTTGTGTACCAAGAAGTGGAATGAAAACACTTGAGCTAGTTTCTGCAGCATTTCCATTGTTCTGGTGAGAATGGCATACATATGCATGTACCGCAGGCTACAAAATATAATTGTGCAATTTTGATGATCCTGCATGTGAGTTAAATGACCTTACATTTGCATTTAAAACTGGCATTGTGCAATATAGAGGTAATATAGAGGTAATATTCAGGTTCATGATTTAACTTTTTAATTTTCCTTTTCTTGGAATCACTTAAATAACAAAAACTGAAACAAAAACATTAAAAAAACAACAAACCCATACAACAAAACTACCATGACAAGTTAGAGGAAGGCCAGAGAAGAAGGAAATGAAAGCCTAATGTTATAGTGTCTATAGTGGCAATGTTTTTCCTGCTTTTTGAAGCAGGGGTGCCACATTATCATTTTTCATTGGGTTCTTCAAATAATATATTCAGCCCTGCAAGGGCCTTGTATTACTTTGCTAGGGCTGCTATAACAACATGCCAGACCGTGGGATTTAGGCAACAGAACATTTGTTTTCTTGAGGCTAAAAGTTCAAGATCAAGGTGCTCTCAGGTTGGTGTCCTCGGAGGCCTCTCTCCTTGGCTTGCAGATGGTTCCCCCTGGAACCTAGTCCTCCCTCTGTGCATGTGCACCCTGGCATTTCTCTGTGTGTCCCAATTCCCTCTTTTTATCAGGACACCAGTTAGATTGGATTAGGGTCCTCCCATAGGACCTGATTTAATCACCCCTTTAAAGCCCCCATCTCCACATGCAGTAGCATCCTGAGATACTGGGGGGTAAGCCTTGAACATATGAATTTTGAAGTAATGCAACTCAATCTGTAACTAGACTTTCCAATGGCATGAGCCAATACATTCCTTTTTCTTTATGTCAAGTGTGTTGGAGAGCCTGCAGCTGGTATATTAAATTAAGAATATGCAGATTATGCCGAAACCGGTTTGGCTCAGTGGTAGAGCGTCGGTCTGCGGACTGAAAGGTCCCGGGTTCGATTCCGGTCTAGGGCATGTACGCTGGTTGCGGGCACATCCCCAGTAGGGAGTGTGGAAGAGGCAGCTGGTCGATGTTTCTCTCTCATCGACATTTCTAGCTCTCTATATCTCTCCCTTCCTCTCTGTAAAATATCAATAAAATATATTTAAAAAAAGAATATGCAGATTATGGCCTGCTTGAGGAGTTACTAAATGCCCACATGGAGTTGGTAGGTGTCTCTTTTAGCATCCAGCTCTCATTTGGGGGAAGTGAAAACCCTTGGGTCATTTTAATTAAAAGTAGAGTTTCAGTACAGTCACTTAAAGGAAATAGAGTCACATGACTTAATAGTGATCCCAGAGACAGGGTGGGTCAGGGTTGGTTGGTGCAATATACCCAGGGAAGGGTATTTCTTCATCCTAGGTCATGATTGAGCAGGTGATAGAAAGCAAGGTAGCAAGAACCTATTACTTATAAGGTAGTTGGGGTAGAAGTCACTAACTTTTATTGGGCCCAACTGTAAGTAGTTATTTTATTTATTTATTTATTTATTTATTTATTTAAGATATATTTTATTGATTTTTTTACAGAGAGTAAGAGAGAGGGATGGAGAGTTAGAAACATTGATCAGCTGCCTCCTGCACACCCCCCACTGGGGATGTGCCCACAACCAAGGTACATGCCCTTGACCAGGATCGAACCTCTTCAGTCCATAGGCCAATGCTCTATCCACTGAGCCAAACCAGTTACAGCAATTATTTTATTTTTAGTTTTAAAATATATTTTATTGATTTCAGAGAGGAAGGGAGAGGGAGAGAGAGACAGAAACATCAATGATGAGAGAGAATCATTGAATGGCTACCTCCTGCATGCCCTAAACTAGGGATCAAACCTGCAACCTGGTCATGTGCCCTTGACTGGAATCAAACCTGGGACCCTTCAGTCCACAAGTCAATGCTCTATTCACTGAGCCAAACTGGCTAGGGTGTAGTTATTTTGAAAGAGTAAAAAATCTGTACTATATATACACAATGGAATACTACTCAGCCATAAAGAGGAATGAAATCTTACCTTTTGTGACTGCATGTCTGGACCTAGAGGGTATTATGCTAAATGAAATGTTAGTCAGAGAAAGACAAATGCCATATGATTTCACTTATATGTGGAATCTAATGAACAAAATAAACTGACAAAGTAGAAACAGACTCATAGATATAGAGAACAGATTGACCATTGTCAGAGGGGAGAGAAGGTTGGGGGCTGGGTGAAAAGTGAAGGGATTAGAAGTACAAATTAGCAGTTACAGAATAGTCACAGAGTTGTGGGTTGCAGCATGGGGAATATAGTCAGTAGTCATGGTGGCTATGTGTGGGGCCAGGTGGGTGGTTGAAGTATCAGCGGGGATGGTGCATGGTTCTCTGGCCATTCTGCTGTGCATCTGAAATTGATGCAGAATAGTGTTGAATGTGCACTGTAATTGAAAAAAAAAGTGAAAATGGAACAAAAAACAACAGGGAAAACCAAAGCAGGAACTTGTGGTAGAATCCTAAACTGAGGTTCTTAACTAAATGTAGACTGTGGTGTGAGCAGTGTCGTTGTACAGTCAAATTCCCAGGCAGCAATTCAAAATAGCTGTTTTTCCATCACATCAGGTTAGGCTATTTGTTTATTCATTGTTGTTGTTTTGGGGGGTTTCATCACTTAGAATTTGGGTCTTATTAAGACTGCTTCCCAAGCACAGCCTCTCAACTCTCTCCATAGTACTCTGCTCTCCCTCTCCAAATATTTGTCATGCTCTTAAGAGACTTCAAAATGAGGGAAGAGGGACAGATAAAATTGCCACAAAGTGCAGCAGGTGCTTATGAAAATATACCTTCACACTTTGTGCTTGAAGCTCCAGAAACATCAGTGGCAGTGGAGATCAGGTGTCAGTCCCTTCATTTTCACAGATGATACAGACAGCAGTATGGTGACTGCCAGAGGGAAGGGGGTCAGAAGAGGTAGAGGAGGGAAAAGGGGTGATAAATTGTGATAGAAGGAGACTTGACTTGGATGGGAACACATAATGCAATATACAGATGATGTATTATAGAATTGTACACCTGAAACCTATATGATTTTATTAACCAAGTAGCCCCAATAAAGTCAACAAATAAAAAACAAAAAAATAAATAAAGCAAACTTGGGAAAGTCAAATTAAATCCAGATAAGCTTGGGAAGCAAATATTAAAACCCACTTTCCTGGTGCTTAGAATTCTTTCCATACTACTCAATGGCATTTACCTCAATAGTACAGAAATGAAGGGTATAATTTTGATCCCTGAATTAGCTTAAATGTTTGATTAAAAAAACACCTCTCCAGTAGTCTTTAATTGTAATTTTTTTACAACAAGAACCATTTGAATGAACTATGCACTGATATACCAAGATTCCTAGCTAAATTCAAACTAGCAAAATGTGTGCTATAGGGGAGTGTTTTCTCATTTTTTGAACAACTTTTTGAAAAAATATAAAAGTAATGCAAATAAGTGCATTTCTCATTCATGAAAAATCACAAATGCTACAATCTACACTGAAATCTTTGTAGATGTGACTTCAATTACAGTATATGCAAGGTAATCAATAATTATAGATGGCAACTTCTCTAAGGCAATATTGGGCTTCTGAACCAGGATTGAGATTTGAATTTTAGAACACCCTCTACCCATCCCTGGAGTCAATTCCACATGCACGACGTAGGCTTTGGTCTCAAGAACGAACAGGGAGCAGAAAAACACCACTTTACTTGCATAATTTTCTAACGAGGACTCACGTACAGGGTGGATGGATATTTTTTATTTATTGAATGTTCTCAGCATTTCTCATTGGTGTCTCTAAGCAGCCGAAATAAGATCAATAGGAAGGTAGAAAGTTGCAAGATGGGAATGAAAAACGAGATTAAGAGTAATGCTTGTAAAAATGCAAAGATACCTGTAGGAGAGACAGCGCAGGCTACGTGACCCAGAGTCTCTCAAGCTATCCTCTCTTGTTGCATGACAGCACTTATGCTGTAGCTTCATCGAAAGAGTTCTTTCCAGAGTGTGGAGAAATATAAGACATTCTGGAGATTGAGACAGTGACAGAGAGCATGTGCTTTCAAGGGAAATAGCCATTTGGTCAAAGCTGAGATGTTTGTCACTGTCCTGAATACCCATCACTATAAAGAAATGTGGCCATTTTTGGATTGGTTCTTGTTTTTCACAAATATGTTAATTCAACCAAATGAATGTTTTCATTCAAAATAGTCACCTTGACAACACATGTATTACAGAACAGTAGTCACTGCTTAAAACAACTTTCGGATTGCTTGTATTTTTGGGGTATTATACAGAGGTAATATATGTGACATATTTGTTGAGTTTTGGGACTGGCCTGTGCCAAGTTTGGTGAATAAATCCATGACTTAAGCAAATAATTTCTCTCTTTTTTATCTCTCTCTGTCTCTTTACTTTCTTTTACAATTTATAATTAAACATAGAGAATCAATATAATTGATTTTCCTGTATGGTTTCTAAAATGATGCTGAAGGCTTAAGAAAGAGTTTGAACAATGACAACATCATAAATAGAATCCCCCAAGGTAGCTATTCTGAAAGGTCCAATATTCAAGTACATTTGGTTATGTTTGGGTTATGTTTGTAAACACACACACACACACACACACACACACACACACACACACACGGTTTGTGTGTATGCAGATTGCAATATTTTCAAGAACCTTGGATGTATAAAAAAAGACCTTTATTTCATATAACTCAACTAAGTATATATTCAAAGACACCATTATTCCCTTCTGCAAAACAACACAATCTAAGTCAGTTCTGAGTTTCCTTTATTTCTGGTTTAAACTCCATTAAGCTATAATTTCTCCCTTTTCCTGGGAAAGATCTAAGCTGTAATATTTTTACAGTGTCACACACAGCAATAGTGAAGATATATCTGCTCCTTGGTCTTTGCTTGTCCTGCACTGGTTTCTCCTGTGATACATATACAATTCATCCATTTGGTCCTTCCTGCTGCTTCCTGCTTCTGTGGCCTTTATCATGACTGCAAGGCATACTGGGGCACTTGTTTTCTCACTCTCTTTCTCTTTCTCCCTCCCACCCTCCATAGCCTCACTCCTTTCTCTTTTCAGAGTTGACATCTGTGATCCAAAAAGAGGAATGAGGGGAAAGGTCAGTGTCTCCAAGTCTCCAGCATATCATATGAAGAAATCTTAGGACCTCTGCCCCAGAAATCCCATGAAGCCATTTGGCCCCACTGCTACCTTGCTTTAGTGTCGTAAAAGAAAGGCCTATAAAGATATGCATAGAATACAAGGATCCCTATGAATCTTGTTGATTGCTAACTGAATGAATGCAAATACTGTTTCCCAGGGTTCCAGAAAGGAGTCTGTTGTCTTTTTTTTTTTTTTTTTTTTTACATTCCCCGAATTATTCAAGAATTTTATTCTTTTTTCCACTCTCTTTGAAACTAATCCTAGAAATGGGAGCGGAGAGAAGAGGATGAGGCCCCTTCTAAGAGACCTTGTAAGAATAATTCCAAATCTCCAAGGACTTTCTATATCAATCTACTACTCATTCGAGGAGGCTGCCAAATGTCCCACCTTGTTTGTTTAAATTACACCCATCTTTTAGGGTTTAGATAAGACTTATCCCCTGATTTTTTTCTGGACTCTATGCCCCATGAGAAGTCCTCTTTGTCTTCATCACATTTGTATTATTAGGTATCAAGCTTGGTATGTCAGCAGTCAGTATATATCTTTGAAACAATGTAAATGTGAATAATTGAACTATTTGAATCAGGCTATTTTGACATTTCAGAGGGTTACTGGTTTCTCTAGAGTTTCTTAGTTCAGTTATCTCAGAAGACAGGAAGTGTTGTTTTAGGCCTGGCTAGATCTTTGCATATCTGAAAATATCAGCTTAAGAGGGAAAGGCTACCATCCCCAAGTAAATGTCCCTTTCACAGCCAAACTAAAGGAGATGATCTGGTTTTAAGATGTTATTTATTTAACTTTTCCAATAGTTGATCTCCCCTCAAATATTTTTTGCACACATTTAAGGTCCTATTAGAGTGTTTTGGGACAGTTGGAGATCTGACAAAGCCTGTAATCATATGTAAAATTTTAGTTTTATAACCAACAATCCATTTCTTAGAGTTCAGATTCCTCAGTGACCATAAATGACTTTGAAAGGAAAAATAATCCTCACCATCTAGTGCAGGGAAATCTCCAAAGGACACTTTGCACAGTGAAGATTAGGAATGGCTGGTAAATCTTTAATGGGCAATTGGCTCCACTCTTCATGGGTTTATGAGAACATCTGCACCAAACTTAGTAAATTGAAATGTTCAGCATTCTGCTGAGAAGGGTCAACTTTTTCTTCTTTCTTTTCTCCCTCCTTTCCTGTTATCCTCCTTTTCTCCCTCCATTATTTGCTTTCTTTATTTTCACTTTCTCTATTATACTTCTAGCCCCCATGTCTTTAATCTAAAGATTTGTGTATATAAAATAATTCTACTTATGATTGGCATGTGAAGGTAAGAAGAGAACTTATTTCCACTTGTTAAACCTCATCCATATCCAATTCAGCTATACATAGAAGCTAAATCTGTTTAGGAATGAAGAATAAAATCCAAGGGAGATACCAGTAGACTGGGATTTCCTTTAGATAGATTGAAAGGTGGAGATACCAAAGGCAAAGAGTTATTACACATTCTCAGAGTCAGGACAAAAATTCATCATGTGCATGCAATATTTCCCCTTTATTACATTGGGCTCAACATACTGTGGCAGTACAGCCAATAGGAAAGATGGGAATTAGAAGATGCTTGTCTTTTATTTTAGTTTGGGGAATACTATTTAGCTATAGTTTTGAAATCTGGAGCTTCTTTCACTGGGACAAACATATACATTCAATATGGTTTTTATTTCCTATTTCCTTTTCCTTAGTTTTGATAGTGGATCTTCCAAACATTAGATGAAAAAAAATACTGAATTATCAAGAATTATCTACTAATAGGGCAGAGGGCAGGGACAGGCTAGAAGGGGTCAATGGGGGGAAAAAGAGGTCATATATTTTTGAAATTCGAAAATTGAACCGGAATGCATAGTGTTCCCCTAGGCAAGGTGCAATGATGGCTTCCTGGGTTCTTGTCCAGGTGGATTTGAAGAAGGAAGCCATGGACAAAAGGTGGTATAGGAAAACGTGCAAATTTATTGGGAAACAAGTACAGACTCCCACGTGGAGAGGGAGAGTCCCACTAAACCCCTTTATTTCTAGGGTTTATAAAGTTTGCAGTTCTGTATGTCTTGATATCCCCTCTGATTGGTCACTATAGCAGATTCAGAGCTCAAACCCTTATTGATTTTCTATTCCATTTGGTTTTCTTCTTCCCTCTCTGAATGAGTGGCTTCCTTTCCTTTATTCTGTGAATGTTTACTTTCTGCAACTCTATTATTCTGTGAATGTATACTTTTGGGCAGCTCCCAGCTCTGCAGCCCTATGGTTCTCCCTCATGGACCCCTAATTCCTAAAACTTCCTAAAACAGCCTATTTTATCCCTAAGAATTCCTTCCACTTTCAACAATATTTAAAAAAAAGAATCATCTATTAAACATCCAATTGCATATGTCACTGATACACCTAAAAATTAATAATAATTTCTTAATATTACCAAACACTGTCAGTGTTCAAAATTACTCGAATGTTTTATAGTTTTAAGTATACAAGTGTTTCATCTCCTTAGTGAGTTTATTCTTTTTGTTTCTATTATAAATGGTATTGTTTACCCTAATTTTATTTCCATTTGGTATATGGAAATGCAACTAATTTTTACTTGCTAATTTTTTAAGCTAAACATTTACTAAATTTGTTTATTATAACTTTTTTTATTGAGTCTTTGGGATTTTTCATATATAAGTTTTGTCATCTGCAAACAATGTAATTTTATTTCTTCTTTTCTCATTTGGATGCCTTTTATTTCTTTATCTTGCCTACTAGCTGTGGGAAGGATTTCTAATACTATGTTGAATAGAAATGGCAAGAATGACATCCTTGCCTTGTTCTTTTTTTAAAAAATCTATTTTTATTGACTTTAAAGAGGAAGGGAGAGTGAGAGAGAGAGAGAGAGATAGCAACATCAATGATGAGAGAGAATTATTGTTTAGCTGCCTCCTGCATGCCCCACAATGGGTATCAAGTTCACAACCCAGGCATATGGCCTGACTGGGAATCGAACCATGACCTCCTGGTTCATATGTCCATGCTCAACCACTGAGCCACCATGCCAGCCAGGTCCCTTGCCTTGTTCTTGATCTTAAAGGAAAAGCTTTCAATTTTTCACCACTGAGTTAGTATTAACTGTGGGCTTTCATATATTGCCTTTATTGTGTTGAGAATTTTTTTCACGAAGAGTGTTAAATTTGTTTTATGTTTTTTCTGCATCCATTGAGATAACCGTGTGACTTTTATCCTTTATTCTGTTAATGTGGTGTATCAAATTAACTGATTTTCATCTATTGAGCTATCCTTGCACTCTAGGAATAAATCCCACGTGGTTTTAGTGATACTTTTAATGTGCTGCTGGATTAGGTTTGCTAGTATTTTGTTGAGGATTTTTGCATCTATATTCATGTGGCCATACAATCCTACTAGCATTTCCAATATACAACAAAGACCAGTGTTGATAAGTGTCCTGTGAGTAAAATATCGTATGGCCACATGGATTTAGAAAACTCTGAGTAACAAATGTACTTCTTAGTGATTCCCAATGTACATCATAATGTTTCTGAGAAGTCCTAAACAAACCATACTAAATTGTTAGTTAAATCCAGCATTTGACTATGGACACTTTTCTTTTTCCTAAGAATTATTTGGATAATCCAAACTCTCCTAAGCTAGATTTAGAGTCAGAAGTACCGAAAGCATCACCAGTTAATAGGCATTTATCTATGGACAAGTTGCCTCACCTCTGTGGGCACAGATTTCCTCATTTATAACATAAAAATTTGGCCAGATATTCCTTAAAGTCTGTTTTAAGTATACATGCTTTATGACTCTGAAGATAGTAGTAATTTCAAGATCATAGCATTAGTGAAAATTATATGAAATGATTAAATGCACAGTGGAATTCAGTGAATAGTTTCTTCCTTTTATACTACCTTTGAATCTTTTTATATTCTTCCCCTTTTCCCCATTCACAGTACTGTCATCCTAACTCAGACCACATTATCTCTTACCAATATTCACTTACAGATCATCAACCTGGGCTAACTCTTATCTAGTCTCTACTGATTTACCCTCTACTGTTTTGAGTGAGTATTATATTTGAAACACATTATTCTGCCCTTGAATTATGTGCGCCAAACAGCTGCCCCAGTCAGAGGTCCAGATGACTTGCGTTTCTCAGAATAAGCTGTGTTCTTGCACACTTTGCCATTTTGCTTATATGGTATATTACTTATGCTAGCATTAGGTACTTGAAATGCTCTTGCCACTGCCCTTTGTTTGCTTAACAGATATGTGTTCCTCCTTAAACTTAAAATGCCACATCAACCTTTCGGGTCCCAAGTGAATTTCTAGCATCTTGCTCCTTCTCCTGAAGAGAAGGCACCTGTTTCCTGTACCTGTTTCTTTAGATCTAGACAGGACTTTCTGATTGCCTCAACAAATAGAATACAGAAGTGATGCTGTGTAGCCCCTGAGGCTGGGTCATAAAAGGCAATAGGGTTTCTGCCTGGATTTCTTTCTTTCTTGGAGGATTCTTGCCCTGGACCTGGCCACTAAGCTCCAAAGAAGCTCAAAATAGCCCATGTAGAGAGTCAACATGAAGAAGTCCATATGGAGGGGCATAGAGGTCCTTAGCCAATAACCAGCATCAATTAATGGCTAGAATTCTCTCTCTTGCTGTATGTGTATGTGTATGTGTATGTGTATGTGTATGTGTATGTGTATGTGTATGTGTATGTATATGTATAATCCAAATATGTGGAGTTATAGAGATCCACAAAAATACCTATTTTGTGGACCAAAATCCTCTATAACCTTGTGGGTCATGTGGCGGCAATAAGGATGCTGTAGTAAAAGAGATGTCCTCAAGGAGGCAAGTAGAGAGGAAAGTATCCTTTAAGATTGACTTACTCATTAGTGTGAAAAACCATTTATAATTTAGCATAAATTAGAAGGGAAAGCTGGAAGGAGAGAAATCTTTAGATTTTTTTCCACCTGCTCATCTAGCCAGTGAACTTCATGGACAGTTATGCATTCAAGCCTCTTTGTCATGCAAGCCCTCTGTGTGTGCTGCATATGGCGATATGAGCTGGCCGTCTGGGATGTGGCTCCTGCTTCAAGAGTAATAACAAAGTTTCTAGCACTCACTGTGGTTGTGGGAAGCAGCCTGTTGTTGAAGTGTTATTATTAATGAAAATTACTGCTGGACAGCTTGAACTAGAGGATAATTTATTCTCCGTGAACTTCTAATTGCAGTAAAATGGTTCATTCACAGCCACACTTGTCCATCTTGTTAGTTCCTGACGTTCAGGCATGGTTGGCTGCAATGAATTAAGGCAGAACTAACTACACAAGCTGCATCAGAAACAGAAGTCTGTTTTTTTGGAGGCGCTTTGGGAACTGGTCAGAAAGGTTTAACTCATATAAGAGAGGCTTGGGAAATGGTAAAATGCATTCCGGCATGCTCATGGGGTCATAATCAATTCATACAAAAGGAGGCACCTACTGTGCGCAATGTAGTATGTCAAAATGGGAAGTCAGCCTTTCCAGATGGCCTCTCACTGCTCTCACTTGTGAAGCTCACATTTTATTTCCATATTTCTGATAGATAGCTCTTTTCCTTATTTTTAAAATTTAGCATATTCTTTCCACTCCATCATCTTGCTTTAAGAGATTGCTTTGGGAACATGAAAATTGTCCATGATGATGAAATGTATGTTTTCTTAGTATATCTTTGACGTTACAGGGTCTTCCTCCTTATTTTTGCCACATTTCATCCTCACATTGATTCCATTTTCCTCCATCTTTTATGCCTGGAAGAATTGTTCTTTGCTCTTTGCATAAATGTCTTTAAATGTGCTCCTGACTTGCTGCTACCATGGTAATAGGCACTTGTCATAGGCTATTGACTCATCACTGTATTTGTATGAGGTTTGGTCACTTGTGGTTTAGCAGGCTTAAGAAACAACCTGATTCCCAGCCAGTAAATGGATTCAAACCTGTCTAAGATGGATGATAGATTAGAGTTTGGGTGCTGTCATTATTTAATACTTAGTACAGTCTCTGAGTGGACTAGTGACAGTGTATCACCTTGGAACGTGATCTTGGCTGTCAAGTAGCATCCATTCTAGACAACCTTAGTGGGACACACAGTTGAGAGAGAGAGAGAGAGAGAGAGAGAGAGAGAGAGAGAGAGAGAGAGAGATACAGAAAGACCAAGTCTTGTCGTCACAATCCTTGATGATCTTTGACAATTTTGCACTCACTGGGAACAGGCCTGGAGGAATTCTAGGGGATGCTTGTGTAGATGCTAAAGAAGTGGAGAACCTAGTTGACCTTAGGTTCCCATGTTGATCCAATGATGAATGTTCTATTTGAGGAAAAGATGGTTTATATTGTGATTTAAAGAGCACGAAAAAAGTATCCATATAACAATTCTCGATAGATATACTCACTCCCACAAAACCAGAAATTCTGCCTTTAGAGTCATACCTTTGAGTTTAAGCAGAAGACAGTAATTATCCGCAAAAGGGGAGGGCACACCATGGAAGTGTTAAGAATCACTATTTTTTCAATCCAGCAGTTACTGGATGGAGGGAGTTGTATTCTTGTTTGTTGGGACAGAAAAAGACAGAAAATCCCCCTGAGAATATTATAAGTCTATTGTAGAGAATAGCTATACTAGAAGCAATTATGTAGAAAGGGCTAGCCAGGGGTGGGCAACCTTTTGACTCGAGGGCCACAATGGGTTCTTAAACTGGACTGGAGAGCTGGAACAAAAGCAACCTGACCATGCTGGCACTCTCATCTTGGGCTGCTGGTGAAGGAGTGGAGGGGAGAGCAAGAGAACCCTCTGCTCTTTCGGCTCCGCAGGATGGATAGAACAGCCAAACAGGCTGGATCTGGTCCCCGGGCCATAGTTTGCCAGCCCTGGGCTAGACCCTGGATTTGGTATCCAGTCTCTTGGTCCAGATATTTACTGTGTCCATAGTGCCCATAAGATCTTTGAAAACTGCTCATTGGTAGACTGGTTCAGGTAATAACGCCAAAGTTCTGTTCTCATAGAACAAGGAAACTTGACTGTTTTCAGAAGTGGTGATTCTTCTTCCTTTAATTTATGAATCACACAATATTAACAGGAAACTTTTGGGAATCATGAGCTGGTTTTGTTTGTTTGTTTTGTGATACCATTAATCTGATAGTCAATAAAACACTTTTAGAAACCAAGAGAATTAGAGGTTTGTCTGGGAGGAATGAATGCTATAAATCAAGATTACCTGAAGGGTATATGAGAGATAAGGGATTAAGACAAGTAAAGAGATAGTGAGGGGAAATGTCCAAGAGATTAGACAGTTTTACCATTTTCTAGGAGTGGATTTCCAATGCTTTTCCAAAACAACAACAACAACAACAACAACAACCGGTGAAAACATTTTCATATAATAAGAGAATATGGTTTTCTTAATTTTGTATACAGGCTCAATGTAGGGGCTTTTGGCTGCATTGGATTTCAGTGTTACAAGAACAAAAGAAGAAAGAGATGTCCTTGTCAGTTGTGGACAGAATCAGATGGGGTCAGACCTGCGCTCTGCGGGTCACAGAAAACGTTCTCAAATCCCTTGCCTTTCAGGTCTTGATCATGGTCAGAAATAGAGCACAGAAGGTACTTACTTGGGAAGGCTTCATTTCCCCAACCTTTCCCAAGTGAAAAGTAGAGCAAATGAGCGGCTGGGTGCAGGCCCGGGGCACTGAGTGCCTGGGAGTACATGGAACACTACAGGGACTCAGAACCTTGCCCGCCACTGATCACATTACCAGGGAAGTACAGTACAGACCCAGCAGGCTTCTGCAAACAACGCATCCCTTTAAGTTAATTGGTGTTATAGAGAAGCTGAAATGCTCTGCTTATTTACAAAGCTACAGATTTATGTAAAGCAAAACCAATTACACTTAATGCCTAAACTATTCCAGGTGCTCAATGATAATGTTGCTAGGCACTAGAGAAGAAACTGCTGTGTGGATGCATCCCGTTCCGAATGGAAGCATGTGTAGTTACTGCAATTTAGCTAATCACGAGTGTCAACCCCAATGTGAGAATTCTAAGCTTTTTGGGTGTTTGCTTTGGGTCCACTTTATAATTCTGTAGATCTCTTTTTATCTCTAAGGACGAGTGAAAGCAGAATGAGCACTCTTTTTCTATCATGATGTAGAAATTAAGAGAGGAAGGCATTTTTTTTGGGGGGGGGGAAACACAACAACAAAATAAGACCCTTTTTCTAATGATGAGAGAGACTGTTTGATCTTCTCATGTGTACTAAGGTGAGGTGTTTAAAGGTGTTCTGATCTTTCAGTTGTTCATTAAACTCAAGTTGCAAACTTGGCATTTAACCCTCTGTAGCAAAGAAAGCGTCTACCACATATCAGAAGTTGGCCTCACTGTTTTGTCAGAGAACAAATGCTAAAAGAAGATTGGAAGAAATTATAGGGCAAGCATTGATGTCTGTAAAAGCTGTTTTTTTTCTTTTTTCTTTTTCACTGGTCCTTAAAACAAGCCAATGGACAAAATATTGTTTGAGTAAGAGAACCACCCAATGCTTTACACCTGCTCTTTTGCAATAAAAAATGCATATCAAACCTAATCAAGATGAATAAATCTTTTACTCTACAGATCTAAAACAATTTGGGTATACACAAGGGAGAGCACTTAATTGCAGAATCATTTGCAACCGGCTGATAAACCTGCCTATCCTATCCAACGTGAACTGTCCTGGAAGGTAGGGGAGCCTACAAATAATTCAGGTCTGTTTGTTTAAACCACTGATTCTTGGAAAAAGATTGGCATTAAGGCAGTCTGTGGTAGGGGCTAGAAGGTTCTCTGGAAGCAGGTAGTCTTCAATCAAACTTGGACATGCACTGCTGCAAAGATACGCAGTGGTGGTTTTATTTACTTTTTTAGAAAAAAAATCTCTTTTGAAAGACTTTTTTCTGAATGTGTTCGAATTGGTAGCAATGATGACCCAAAGTTGTCATTTGGGTTGCAGTGATTCTCAACCTTTCTAATGCCATGGCCCTTTAATCCAGTTCCTCATGTTGTGGTGACCCCCCAACCATAAAATTATTTTTGTTGCTACTTCATAACTATAATTTTGCTACTGTTAATGAATCATAATGTAAATATCTGTGTTTTCGAATGGTCGTGACCCACAACTTGAGAACCACTAGCAGGGTCGCCTAAGACCATCAGAAAACACAGATATTTACATTACGATTCATTAACAGTAGCAAAATTACAGTTATGAAGTAGCAACAAAAATAATTTTATGGTTGGGGGGTCACCACAACATGAGGAACTGGATTAAAGGGCCACGGCATTAGAAAGGTTGAGAACCACTGAGTTAGGGGATCCTGTAATCATCTCTATTTGATTTGACCTGCTGCCTACTTCTCAGCACTCATTTAACCTTCCTTAATTTTTTAATCCCAGTATTTGCACCACTTACTTTATTTTACAACTTCTTCAGCATTTGGGTATTTGCTCGTTGTTAAGATCCTTTATTTAAGTAACATTGCTTTTCAATTCTGAGAAACTTTCCTTAGTTCACATATAGATAGTGTAATATCAAGATCCACTATATTTAAATTATCTGTAGATTTAGTATTTGCTCAGACATAGTAAATAATCACAATGCCTGGCATATAATAAATGCTCAATAAATATATTAAAAGGAAGAATATAACTATCATACTGTTATTTTTATTCTAATGGCACATTTAAACTCCAAAAAAAATACCACATGTGTTGCTTTTAATGGCTGAACCATTGTAAAAAGTTGTGAAACATTGTGATGTATAGTAAACTGTCATTTTGTTGTATTTTCTTAGACTTTGAAATTAATATATTAATTTTTAAAAATACATATTTTATTTATTTTTTACAGAGAGGAAGAAAGAGGGATAGAGAGATAGAAACATCAATGAGAGGGAAATATCAATCGGCTGCCTCCTGCACACCCCCTATTGGGGATGTGCCCACAACCAATGTACATGCCTTTGACCAGAATTGAACCTGGGACTTTTCAGTCCATAGACCGACGCTCTATCCACTGAGCCAAATCAGTTAGGGCTATTGTATTAATTCTAATGCATAGCATATTAAAGCAAAATCATACTGATTTATTAGAGTCACAATTAGTCTTTGTAAATATACAAAATAGTATTCATAAAGGCACTCCATACGTATCTGCTCAAACTAAAATGCATAAAGTGTTCATTGAGAGAAACAATGAATGCTTTGCTCATAAGACAGATGGAGTCAAATATAGTTTCAGAGGGCTGTCTCCCAGAGATCAATACTGGAAGAAAATTCCTGTGTACTGCCATAAAATTTCGGAGACTTTTCATGGAGGAGAAGTGTTTCTTCAAGATGACTTACACTGATGTTCTGGGCATTAAAATGATTTAGATTACAATATCTAAAAAATAAAGAAAAAAGGCTTTTTTTAGGACCAGATGTAGATGACTTGATAAATCATTTGCTTTCCTCCTGTGCTTGTGTACCTTTTATTATGGGGCCATAGATACTGGCACAACAGTGATGATTATTTAAGAGCACTGCTCACCAAAAAGTCTTTTATAACCAACGAAAGGAGATTTAGTGCATAGGAAGGCATCTCATAAGGACCTTTAGGTGGTGCTCTTTCACAACATGCTGTGAGTCTGACAGTGAGAAAGTGAAGTGTGAAACCCTGTCACCTTCACAAATTTGGAGGCAGCCAGGGTTCACCAGTAAGGTTCGTCAGATGCAGTGAGGATTTGTAAAGCTGATGCTGAGTTTATGTGGAAAACATCATTGTTGGAGAAAAAAAAATCAATGAATATATTTCTAGAATGTGTGCCTTCTACCTTGACCCAAGAAAGACCTGGCTTTCCTGAGTGTCTTCCAAATGCCAAGTACCATGCTAGTGTACTAACTATCCTCATCCCAACTTCTGAATTCTTCCCACAGCCCTAGAAAGATGGAATCATCCCATTCCACAGGCATGGAAACGGAGGTTCTAAAAGGTGAGATAAGTTGCTTAGGGTTCATACGAATGGTAGTTGGCAGGGTCTGGATTTGGAATCAGAACTCATTTCTACTTGGAGTTCTGGCCTTTTCCTTTTATGTCATACTGCCTCTCAAGACAAACAATTTTCTTGAACACATAAGCCTCAGGATAATAAGAATCTAAGTGCCTTATTCACTGCTTTTCCCAAGTGCCTTGACCAGTGCCTGGTACATAGCAAATGTCTGATATTTATTTATTGAATGAACAAGTGAATATGGATTGTAAGTCCAATTTTATCAAGAACGTATAAATTTCTGGGATAAGACATCTATTTTGACTTGTAAAGGTTTCCAAAGCTGATTTCACCTTCTTTTCCTTCCTAATATGTTGCTAAAAATAACTGTAAGAGAAGAATATTCATGGTCATTTATAACTGACTTATGTCACTTTCAATTGTTATAGGTAATACAACAAAAGATCACTGGCATAATTGACAAAACTAAGTGCAATGATAGACATAAACTTGATGTGTTTTACAACATCCTATATAATAAAAGGATACTATGCAAATCAACTGAATGGCAGAATGACTGGTTGCTATAATGCGCACTCACCACCAGGGGGCAGATGCTGAAAGCAGGAGCTGCCCCCTTTGGTCAGTGCACTGCCATAGGGGGGAGCGCCCCTTAGTCAGTAGCTGGGCCTAAGCCATCAGTTGGACATCCCCTGAGGGCTCCTGGACTGCAAGAGGGTGCAGGCCAGGTGTGGGACCTCCCCTGAGTGCATGAATTTCGTGGACCAGGTCTCCAGTTGATTATAAAACAAACATCCTTTTGCCATCTCCCCTGGAAACATCTATAATACCTGTTAATGTTAGCATCCAATGAGGGATAAGTAGTGATATAAAGTACTATAGAGATGTTTATCTAATACTTTTCAGCAAGAAGAAGATTATATATATATATATATATATATATATATATATATATATATATATATATAATTTTTTTCCTGCCTACTTAGCTCACAACCTGGAGAGCCTCAGGTATGACATGTCACTATTTCTGTATTTCAGATTTCTTTGAGGAGACTCTATACAGACAAAGTCAGGAAGCTCTTATTTTTTTGTTTGCTGATTATTGTTTTTTGCTTTTGCTGTTGTTGTTTTTTGTACAAATTAAAGGTAAGTTTGGCCTGATATCCATGGGTAAATCATAACTCTACTCAGGTGATATCTCAGTGACCCAGACAAGATTAGGATAGATTTCAGACTTACACCAGGATGGCATCACATGAATATAACCTTGGTGGTGGTGGGCGCCCTCTGGTGCTAACACAGACCTAATAACACCTGTATATTGATGAGGGTGCTGTTTCATAATTAATCCACTGTCCTCAAAATCTTTGGGGAAAGAATAGGTCAGGACTATCCTATTCTTGATAAATGTGCCATTGCTGTTATCTGGCTCTGAACACCTTTGGGTTTGGTAAAAATTGAATTGTGATTGGATGTGTATTGTGATCAAACACTATCTGACTCATAAATAATGTTTCCACAATACTGTCCCTGAGACACCCGTGTTTTCTCCTGTTTTTTTTTTGCATACTTGTTGTTTGTTAGTATTTGACAATAAATACAGTATAGAAATAAATCAGTCATCCACTGACTACTGAGGTCACTGATATTCCCACCTTAATTTCCATACAGTTTCTTGCCTAGATCTTCTGAGTTGGTCCATTTTATCCCAATCTGCAACACATTCCCAAGGCAATATGTGCCTTTGCTCTAATAGTTGGTTCTAACTATTTAATCTCTGTAGGCAAATTTTCCAGACTCTTTTTTCTTCTAATATGTGACACTCATTCTTTCCCTTTGGAGTGGCTGATTAACAGGTGATGGTGGTTATAGTCAGTTTAATGGAAGTGACTGGTTTCCTACCTACCTATGAGAGTGAAGGGGTTGTCAAAAAGAAAAACAGAGAGAAAGAGGGAGGGAGAGAGGGAGAGAAAGAGAGAGAGAGAGAGAGAGAGAGAGAGAGAGAGAGAGAGAGAGAGAGAGAGAGAGAGAGAAGAAGAAGAAGAAGAAGAAGAAGAAGAAGAAGAAGAAGAAGAAGAAGAAGAAGGAGAAGAAGAAGAAGAAGAAGAAGAAGAAGAAGAAGAAGAAGAAGAAGAAGAAGAAGAAGGAGAAGAAGAAGAAGAAGAAGAAGAAGAAGAAGAAGAAGAAGAAGAGAGAAATTGTTGTTCCACTTAGTTACCCATTCATTGGTTGACTCTTGGATGTGCCCTGATAGGGGATTGAACCTGCGGCCTTGGCATGTTGAGATGACGCTCTAACCAACCAAGTTACCTGGCCAGGGCTCTTTAGTATTTTAAGTTCAGCGTAACAGGGAGGTGATAGATATAAAATGAGGTTATCTGTGTGTACCTAGCATGCTGACTAAGACACAGGAATGCTCAACACATGGAAAATTATATTTTTCCCTTCCTGCTTGTTTTATCCTCTCTCTCTTTTTTCCTTCCCTTAAAAAGTAGGCATTAAAAGAGAAAGATGAAGATTTAGTAAGAATCAGATTCTTTCTAAATAAACCCTATATTATCATTTAGTTTGCTCCCACACTTGGTTCCTCTAATCTCTAGTGCTTTGTATATTTTTAGTTTTGCCTCCTCTGCATCCCACTTCTTTATGGTAACTCATTTGCTTGACAACCACAGAGAAAGAATCACACTTACATATTTTAATTTGAGCACTAGATGCTAGCTTCATGTAGACTGGTGCTTTGCTTTTTTTCAATTCTGTTTTTCTAGTTCCTGGAACAATGCTTAGTATGTTGGCTGAATGAATGGATGAATGAATAAGTGAGTAGCTCCATGAGCTAATAATCTCTGGCTCCAGGGCTATTTCTATCTGAACTCAACTCCTAATCATGGTCATCTTGGCCATACCTCAGCATGAGTCTAGAAGAATAAAAAGGAGGAAAAGGGGAGCATAGAGCAGATGTATGAGGCCATTATTATTAATATTACTAACTTTCTGAGCACTTACTCATCCTTACAACTTCACAATTGCTATTCTTATTGTTTCCATTTTACAAAAGAAAAAATACTGAGGTTTAGCAAGATTAAACAGCTCGCTTAAGTTAGTACAGCTAAGTTGTGGGACTGAATTCAACTGGGCCGACCTTAGAGATTGCCTGTTAAACTACTCCAAAACAGACAAGGGTCAACTCTTACAGTGGGAGAAAAAGCAAAAATTGAGAAATAGTACGGGCTTGTGAGAATTGGCAGATGGGCATCAGCTATGTGTTTGGAGCCAATGGATGGAGGGGAAAGAGGCCTTGCTTCAGCTTCAGTTTTTGTTGCCGAGTCTATTTTTATTACAAAGCTAAGGACATTCTTGCTGAATCCTTCTGCAAGACTGATTTTCTTATTTCTAATTTCAGAATGAAATAGGCATTTTAGGGAAATCATGCATTGTGGAGGGTCAATTTGATAATGTACACCATGGAAGGAAAGAAATGATGAAACTCCTGTAGCCATTCAGAAGCTTTTCATTTGATTTTTGCCTCTTTATTTTATTTTTATTAAAAATATTGGGGTGACATAGGTTAAGAAAATTATATAAGTTTCAAGTGTACAGTTCTATGATACACCCTCTGTATGATTTGACCATTAATCCCTCCTCTCTCATATACTGGACCAAATGCTCTATGAGAGCAGGATCAGAGGTGGCATTCTGCATGATTGACTTTGGATCCTTCTAGTTGACCACAATACCTATCACTGACTGATGTTCCAAAGGAGACTTACTAGATGGGTAAAAGGATGATTTAGGCAAGGGAGAAGTGATAATGGACGGGGTAAATTTGATTAAATGGATAAGTGAATGGAGAGAAGTGAGAAAAATAAAGATCTGTTTTGTTCCCACTATATGGCAGGTATTATGCTAGAACCTTTATAAGACTTTATGTCCATAAAGCCCATAAGAGGTCCTTATTATTGTCTTTATTTTTACATGTGAAGAGAGAGAAAGAGGAGAGAGAGAGAGAGAGAGAGAGAGAGAGAGAGAGAGAGAGAGAGAGAAAGGCACTGGCAATGGATGGATGAATGGTAGATGAAACATATTAAGCCACTGAATGGTCTCAGGTGACTGGCTAAATGATTTTCCCCAGTTTGTTATTGACCTTGAAATGGTCACTGCTGATTCAAAGGCCTGAATGGAATCAGAATCTTAAGCATCATTAGATGTCTAGCTATTTATTTAATGGTACTTGCTTTTAATGATAACGATTCATTCTCTTTTATTACCAATATAGTTATTTCTAATTCTAAAATAGTACTACATAATGGAGGAAAAAAAGTTTGCTTTAGAACATCTTGTAAAATCAACTAAAGAACTGTTTTTATTACAAGGATCGATGAAAAAAGTGAATTCTAAATGGGACATCTCTGGCTCTGAGTAATCTGTTAGATTTCTCTAATATGCTAATTTGTCTAGTCACGGCATACAGGATTCCCGTTGGCTCAGTGATGGTTCCCAGGTTGATATTTCGTGAACTCAGACATTTTTCATTTTACCACACACATACTTACCTTTGTGAAATACTCCAGAATCCCAGGACGTTCAACAATGTTAATGATGCCAAGAAGAAGAAGAAGCTCTCTAAATTGCCTTTGTTTAATGTGTTTGGAAACCAATTGCCTGTTTGGAATAAGTGTAATTGTTATTCAACAGCAGAGTTGTAAGTTTCTGTGAATATTTTATCATTCCACGATTCATAGAGCTTTATTCGCTTCAATAATACCTACAAAGCAAAAAAAAGCTCATCTGAAACTCATTGTCAAAATTTATTTAATTCTGTAAATAACAGTAACATGACAAGCAAAGCACCCAAGGTCAGAAAAACTTAATTTACATAACACAGTGTAAGTGCCAGAAGAACTGGGCTGTAAAAGTAACCCTGATTATCCTATTAATTTGCAGGAACCACATTTGTCTTATTCCTGTCTAGTATGTAGAACAGTGGCTGGCTTCAAGGGATTGTTTAGTAAATATACATTAAATGAATAAAAAATATTTGCCATGACCAGGTAGTCTGATGCATATGCTAATTGTAAGGTTATTGAGATGATATGTATAGATGCTAGATGTTACATTATTTTGACAACTTAGATAAATCTACTCTTATCTTATTATAATTACTTGCAACCTGGTTGTCAGGAGGAACTATTTTCTTGAACTGTGAATAATTCTTTCAATTTAATACTTCTAAATACTTCCTTCTGATCAAACTAGTATATATGAAACTATTAAATAAGTAAATATGAAATTATTTAGGATTCAAGGTAATTGTTTTTATTTTGCTCATAAATTTTGACTTTTGCTAGGATCTTAGCTATAACTCTGTCTCTCATTCCATATCCAAATCTCTCTCCCTGTCATTCTGTCTTTATCTTTCTATTTCTATTATCTCTATCTTTAGCTATACTTATATAATCTATTAACATCTATATCAATATCTCTACTGTGTATTATTTCTTTCTCTATATAGTTTTTCTTTAGTGAGTTTGAGATATTATTTAATACATTGTGTGAAATATACTGTATTAACTGTATTAAGTTATATATGCAATAGTTATTCTATGTAATGCCTTTAAAACAGCAATGAGATCCTAGTATTAACAAATACATTGCAGAAATATAGTATTTCAGAATGCTTAAAAGGGTGTTCAAAAGAGAGAGCTTCAATTCAATTGGGGTTCTTCATGTACAGAATATTTTCAGATAATGAGAACAGAAATTGATCATGTTTGAAAAGTCAGATGTCAAGGTTTCTGGCATTTTATTATTATTTTTTTAATAGGAGCAGCTCCTACAATGGGTTGTGCAGAGGGTGTAGGATCAGAGCAATCAGTCTATATGCCAATAGACTTGATTTTCAGTGCCATCGTTGGCACATGGATTGTGGGTTGCTTCCTGAACTAGAAAATGGTTCTTGGCCTCTCCCTTGACAGTGCATACTTTTAAATGGGATTTGAATTAAATACTCTGTTCAAGGTTGATAGTCAGCAAGTGCATAAGTATGACAGTTGTGATTAATTGTGCCACTTCCCATTTAAAGCTGTTTCTCCTCTGTCATTTAACTTCTCAATGACTATTATTATGGATCAACCATGAAAATTAGCTTTTGTCCATTATAGTCTTGGACCTATAAATGAAATGTGGTATTGAGTTTAAAGCTATTTTGTAAGTTCTACTTTCCCATTTTATTAATTTGTGTTCCATTACAATAGAAATTTATGGTTTTATTGCTATATTGACATGATGCCTTTATCTGATATTTAGGAGCAGTTTCACTGATGTTTCTCTCTATGTCTGGCCATTGAATATTTTGTAGCCCTCTTAGTGTGTGTGTGTGTGTGTGTGTGTGTGTGTGTGTGTGTGTGTGTATGTGTGTGTGTTTGTAGAAACTAAGCATTTGATTGCACTTAAATGGGGGGAGTTGGAGTGGAAGTCTATGTTGAGATAACATCACAAATATTTCCAGAAGGAACTAATCCATCCTGCTAAGCCTATTCCAACAGTCCTATTATTTCTCTTGAATTAATATCCCAATCATATTTTTTGCCCTTTTCATTTCACATCAGCACTTTGCATGTCATTTGATTATATCATTTGATCACTGTGTTTCTCTGGCTAGAGTTTGCACAGAGTATGGGATGCCTCAGAATTAACATGACATTAATTCTTTTTGGAGCATGAATTTTGGTCCATAGTAAGTAATTGGACATTCTATCTTTACATTATAATGAAGTCAGATGAATGAAAATAATATAAATTCTATGAGATCTTTAAAGATAAAACAATATTTCTAAAATTGTGTAATTAGAGCAAATACTGGTTTATTGGGAGACAGCACCAGACCCTGGGACATGCCAGTGTGCTCTTGTCTGTCACTGGGGATACTGAGGTGGCCACAGATGAGAAGGGCTATGACTTGGAATTATGGGCATTTGTGGTGACAGAAGAATGTCTTACTAGAAAGGCTAGAGAAAGGTAGTGGAAATTTTTGAGTAACACAAAGTAATCTGTGAGTGGAGTTATTTAAAAATAAAATGAAAGATTGCCCTATCACCTACCCAAACTCCTGATAACACTCTTATATTCCTTCTTAAATATAATTTTCAGAGTTCAGCTTTCTTCCTAATGCTGATCTTCACGCTAGCCCTATATTTTTGCCTTACTTAGCTATAATTTAATATTCTCTGTGTAGCTAATTTACATGCTGAGCTTCAAGATAAAGGGAACCATCACCTGAATTGATAGTGTGGAACAAACACTAGCATCAAATTGGAAAGAGAGATTCTTTATAAAACCTAATATAGTTGCTTTATTTATATAGAGATTATCTATTTATACAAAGAAGTAGCATTTGGGTATAAAAAAAAGCTATAGAAAGAGCATGGGCTTTGGAGTCAGAGAGTCTTTGGATGTCAATACTGTCTATTATTTAACAGTTTTGTTGTTGGGCATTTGCCCAACTCTACCACTTTAGCCTTGATTTCTTTTTTCTAAAGTGACAATAATAGCTCCCTCACTGAGCTGTTATGGGAAGTAAAAGAGATAATAGATATCAACAGTTGAACACAGAGGAGGCAGTCCATAAACATTAGATGATCTCCCCATCCTGACTTTTAAGATAGCTCATCCAAAAGCAGGTAGCCTAAGCTTGATCGTGGGCCCATTTCTTGTCAGATATTTCTTCATGTTCTGTGTGCTACACTTTTTTCTTTTTATCATTATCCCAGGACTGGTTGTAAAATGTTCCATTTAACATTGTCAGTTGACTCAGCTCTTAGGTACTATAATTTTATTTTAGTAGCTTATAAACTTTTATTGTCATAATTCACATTTGTGCCATTTTTCATCTGCCATTTCTAGTAGTTGATGGAAATCAGGAGTATCCTTGCAAAAGGAGATAAAGAGAACACTTTAGGTCTAGAATGGAACTATAAACTTCTTCAAATCTTAGGTTGGTTGGGTAGGAAGATTAACAACATGAGAAAAATCGTGCCCTATAAAGAGTCTGGGGAACAGTAAGTGACATTTGTTAATGCTCACAGTGAACCCCAGTTAAACATTTTAATTTATAACCAGTTAGTTAATAATGAGGTTAGATATTGAGATAATACCACACACAAAATATTTGTTCTGAAGTCCCCCAAATATTTCTTGTTCAGTTATAGTTATTTGTTAATTTTAAAAGAAACCCCAAAAACTAATTTGAGAGAATATATGCACCTCTATGTTCACTGTAGCATTATTTAGTATACCCAAGATTTGGCTCAAGTGCCCATCAGTTCATGAGTGTATATAAAAGTTGAGGTTCATGTATACAGTGGAATACTACTCAGCCATAAAAAAGAGAATGAAATCTTACCTTTTGCAAGAGCATTGATGGACCTGGAGAATATTATGCTAAGTGAAATAAGCCAGTCAGAGAAAGATAAGTATATGATTTTGCTCTTATGTGTGGAATCTAGTGTGTGGAATCTAGTGAACAAAATGAACTAATTCATGCACTTGAGGGGTGGAGTGGGCCTAAGCCATCAGTTGGACATCCCCTGAGGGCTCCCAGACTGTGAGAGGGCTCCGGCTGGGCTGAGGGAACTCCCCCTCCCCCCTTGCACAAATTTTATGTACCAGAGAGGAAGAGAGAGAAAGAGATAGAAACATCAATGATGAGAAAGAATCATCTCCATGCACGTCCTTTATTGTGCCTCCTGCACACCTGTTATTGTGGATTGAGCCCAATTCCCTGACTGGGAATCCCCCTGACTTATTGATACATAGGTTGATGCTCAACCACTCAGCCATACCAACTGGGCTCAGAGCACCTTTTTATCTGCTACATGGGATGCTGCCTGATTCACAAATCAAGTCAATTAGATCTTCAAATTTACTCAGTTGAGTTTTGTTTGTTAACAGATTGAAAATAAATGAGGTAAATATTAAACATAAGAAAATTACAAAACAAGTCTAAGGGAAGTAAAATGAAAGAAAATAAAGACGAGAGAAGAAAATCAATATATTAAAGTATAGTAGATTTAATGGTCCTAAGAGCTGATTCATTACTCAAAAAAAATGTAACAAGAGGCCTTGACGAATCTGTTCAGAATATATAACAACAAAACCAGAAAAGACAATGTTTAGTGATGAGTGTTCTATATTAATGTAAAAAAATCTCATAAAAATGGGATAATTACCTAGGAAAATATTAATTGCCAAAATTGAACCAAGAAGAAGTGAAAAACATAATAGCAAGAAATAGTAGGGGAAAGTTACAAAGAATTATCTGCAAAACAGACATTAGGTCCTGAATGTACCTTTCAATTTTTATGGAAGAAATGAATCTTTCCTTTAGATCTTTCCAGAGTGTAGCAAAAAGATCATCAAGTATTGATGCTTTCAAGTATTATTTATTTCTTGTAAGTAAAGGTGATTTAAAATTTAAAAATCTATTAATTAAATATACTATATAATGGCAGGAGCAGTAAGAAAAATCAAAAGGCAATCTCAAGAGCTGTTTAAGAAGCATTCAATAAAATTAAAAAAAGAAGCATCCAATAAAATGTAACCTGATTTATTTAAATATCAAAAAATAAGAAATAGAAATTTTCTTATACTAAAAAATAACTCTAAAATTATCTTTATAAATCTACAAATATGCTTATTAGAAAAATAAGGGAGATTAATATTAAGATCATAAACAAGATAAAATGTTATTCTCTTCTGGTATTACCATTACTCTAGAAGTTCTAGGTCCTGATAAAGACACAAAACATAGAGCTAATGTTAGAGGTATGGATAAAAATATATTTAAGCCCTGGCTGGATAGTTCGTTGGTTAGAGCACTGTCCTGATATGCCAAGACTATGGGTTCAGTCCTGTCAGGGAACATACAAGAATAAACTAGTGAATATATAAATAAGTGGAAGAGCAAGTCATTCTCTCTCTCTCTCTCTCTCTCTCTCTCTCTCTCTCTCTCTCCCCCCCTCCCTCTTTCAAATAAATAAAAATTTTAAAAAATTACATTTAAATTACATTACATTAGATAATTTTGATTTAAACCTAAAAGATCAACTAAAATTCTCTCATAAATTTAAAAAGTTCAGTGCAAGGTCTGGCCGGTGTGCTCAGTGGTTGAGCATCAACCTATGAACCAGAGGTTGATGGTTCGATTCCCAGTCAGGTCATATGCCCCTTGTGGGCTCAATCCCCAGTGGGGGCATGCAGGAAACAGTTGACCAATGATTCTCTCTTACCATTGATGTTTTTATCTCTTTCCCTCTCCCCTCCTCTCTGAAATCAATAAAAATATATTTTTTTTCAAAGAAGTTCAGTGCAAAATGAAGACAAACATTAATAATCATATGTAATAGTGATTATCTCAGTGAGCTGTAATGAGGGGAAATGACTCAGTTCATAACAGCAAAAAGAAAATGAGCATAAAATCTCTACAATCACTCTGACAAGAAATGTTCAGGATATATAAGGAAAGAAGAAAATTTTGCTAAACTGAATTTTTAAACATTGAATAAATAAAAAAGTTATGCTGTAGGTGTTGATAGGATATGAAATATTATAAAGGCTTTATATTTTTTCTAAAATTAACTTACCAAGTGTTACTTATTAAAAATAGAATTTGGAGAAAACTGATAAAATGATTCTGAAATTCATGTGGAAGTATAAACCATAGGGCATATTATTTTTATTACTGAAGAATAAACCATAAGGAGAAGTATGATCGGTAATATCTGCTATGTAATTTTAATCACCAAATTGTAATAATTACAAAGAAGATGATACTAAATCAAGAGGTAGCTGAAACTGTTGGCAGCATACGGTATGGGTGACATTCCTGTGATGCTTGTGGGAGTGGGGTTCTTGCAATATCTTGAGATAAAAATATTTTCTAAGACTTGCATTTCTGATTTCTTATAAGACAACAAAAAGGGAGAGTTTTTCATCACAACCAGCTTTTCTTCAGCAATTGAAGACTCGGATAACAGCCTCAACACCATCACTTGCAAGTCATATGCTATTTATGGAACTGTCCTAAGACATTGTTTTGGAACTTCTCATACTCTAAGTAAGGATAGTAGTCTATTCTGAACCCTAAGATTCACTCACCTCAGGCACACGTGGCATCATTTTCAGTGCTTTCATTTTTTTAGAGGGAAAAAACACAGTATTTCCTCTTTTTTACTAATCACTGTTTAATTTTGAATGTAATGGAAGTTTCCACATCTGAAAATGTGCCTTTTGGAATCTTTCAAATAATAGTTGAGCACAGTAAGCAATTATTTCCCTCATACTTGTTTAGCTTTTTTTTAAAAAAAATTATTAACATTAGTCTTTCTAATGCTAGTATCTATCAGTAATCGAAAATTGTTGAGACAAAACTGAAATGGATTTTATACCCCAGTTTATTTTAGACACATCTATGCTTTTTTGCTTGGGAGCGAAGAAGTACGCAATTAAAAAGATGTAGCAGTCTTTCTCCAGGGGGCACGCGCTGAGGTGCCGTGGGAAATAAACCCTGTGCAGGGAAGGGAGTTTTGGTATCGGGAAGCCACCATTGCTATGTGATTTAGGCAACTTATATAACCCTCCGAGCTCATTTTCTTCTTATATACGGTGGGGCTACACAGATCTACCACCAAAGGATTGCTGTAAAGATTTAATGAAATAATATCTTCGTGAAATGCATACAGCAAGATCTGCATGTAACTGACACTTAATAAATGTTAATTTCTTCCCTTCCTCCTTTCAGTAACCTGATTTAAATGCTTCATTTGAGATTCATAGCTCTCCTACCTGAGTTAATTTTTAAAACACATTAATTTTCATGATACCTGAAGGAAATAATACCTAACAACTCTATTCTACTTTGACTTTTCTGTCATTTTTTCATGTTTATCTAGTAAGTACTCACACGATCACCTTTATTTCACAGATAAGGAAACAGAGGCACAGGGAGTCTGAGCTGTATTTCCAAAGTCCTTTCAAGGAGACAGAACAAATGCACTGGATAAAATGAGTGAGCTGAGATGGGGTCTCAAATCTGTAAGGGCTCCGTAGTTTGCTCTCATAACATTGTCGGCATGGGGCATGGACACTTTAATTTGCATTTCCACTTCTTGGGAATTGTGGATTAAAATGAAGTCAGTTTGCTGTTTTGGGAGAGACTGTGCCTTTCAAAATTGTAGAGGATTCACAGCGCATTGTTCACCTGATCTGCACAGAGAACTAACTGCATGGGTGATATTTGGGAGAACAAGCTTTCTTATACTGTGAGTTTCTCCTCTTGAAGAGCACTGGGAGGTAAAAACCCATCAAGATAGTGTGTTCTCATGATGATTTCAATGAATTATCATGGAAATGAGTTTTAGAAGAGAGGTAATGCTTTGTGATAATAGCCCGATAGTGTCATTAGGCATGAACTGTAATTGTAATAGCATTAGTCAAATGAATATATCTGATATTAATTTCAGTGTCAACTATTTCTATAAGGCTCTTCTTGTTAATTAAATATCGGACTTGGTATTATTAATTGAATACTTACACATAGTAGGAACCCAGTATGTATTTGTGGACTGAATTAATAAGTTAGTCTCTAAGTGCAGCTACTTAAAATAGTAAAATGTTTAATTTAAATCATTTTATGGATGTAGCAGGAACTGACTTTACCCAATATCTGCTTATTTGTAAAGTCTGGCCTCTTATTTGCAACTCCAGTTAGCTAATGGGATAGACTTATTAATTTCAGAATTTAAGAGGAAAGCTTTTCTCAACTTTTTTTTGCACATTTGGAAAGAAATAGCCTATAAGATTTACCCCAAATTACTTTAATTCAAGAGTAGAGTTAGTGCCTTTCTTCCTGTATCTTGTAGTCTTTACACATTTAAAAATCTACTGGGTAGCTTCATACCTGCCTTGAGCTCCTGAATGTCACTGGGCAGAATAATGCTTCAGGTACTTTGGTTCTCATTCTTTATCATCACCAGTATTAACTGGGCCTTCAACACTGCCAATGATCCATTATAATTAACTTAGTTATTAATAACAGGGAAGGAGCAAAGGGAACGCCAGATATTATAGGCCTGTCATTTAGGCAGCTTCACCAGGAAACTACAACCTTACACTCCCCAGGGGTCCAACAAAGAAAAGATGGATGCATGCCCAGTGAAGCTGAGGAAACTAGCAAAGGTGCTTATTGTCAGTCACACTTGGGAACAGAGATGGTTGGCCACAATGGGTGTGGCCACTGCAAGTGCATGAAAATTTGGGATATTTAATCTCCTGAACAAAGCAATTTGCCCTCTTGGGCTCTTGTGCTTTTGGGACCATTGGAACTCTTGCTGCTTGGGGTGTGCTCTCCTGCATTTGCTGTGGGCCATATGGACCCTACACACACACACACACACACACACACACACACACACACACACTTGACTGCAACTAGCCTGATGCTGTACTGGACCCAGCTCCAATATGGAAAGAAAACTCCTGATGCTGGTTTTGCTTCTAGCTGTACTGAAACCCTAGCTACACTTCTTCTATGACTGGACTAAGAGAAACGAACCCTTGGAAACCCAGGGATGGAATTCCAATTCTCATCCTAATCCCCTTTTGCTCCCATGATTGACTTGCTGCTTTATAAAGAAAATTGGGAGCCTTGGAAGGAAGGCTCCAGCATCTTTCCAAAACCAGAGCTATACCGACTTGCACAGGCACCATCCTCTCCTTTCTCTGTTTCAGTGCAGGGAAGAAGTTTCCATTCTTTGATAAGTCAATCTCCCTTCTTTCACTTGCATTTTTAATTTCTCCAGATATTTTTATCTGTTAAATATGCTCAAGATTTCTGAAATAAGAAAGTATCTTGAACCCACACCCAAGTTTCCCAGATAAAATACAGGGTTCATAGTTAAATTTGAATTTTAGAACAACACTAAATTATTTTATTGGATAAGCATGCCCTGAATATTGTACAAATAATTTTTTTTGTTAATAGTATACCAACAATATTTCATCAGACATATTTATACTAAAAATTATTCACTATGCATCTAAAATTCAATGTAACTGGGTCTCCTATATTTTTATTTGCTAAATCTGGCAAATCCTTTTACATCTTTATCCAGCCACCGTTTTATTTAAATCTTCAGTGCCAACTTCTTCAAAAAAGGTGTTTAATGCAATACCTTTATTTCTTCCCTTATTAGGTATTTCTTTACCCTACTACTCCAACCAGGTTCTCATTCCCCTGTCACCACTGAAGTGACTCTTACTAAAGTCATTAGTGATCATGATTTTGTTAAATCTATGAATGAATACGTTTTAGTCTTCATTCTCCTTGATCCCACAGTAGCATTTAATATAATTTATTAATTCCTACTTGAAATAGCCCACCCATCTTCAGTGAAATATACATATGCATACACACACACACACACACACACACACACACACACACACACATGTATAGATTTGAATTTTTTTCTCCCACATCTCTGGCTGCTAATTTTCTTTCTTTGGCAGGCCATTTCTCCTTCACCTAACCTCTAATATTGAGGATTTTCAGGTCTAGGTCCTGGGCTCCTTTTTCTCCTCATTCTTAATACTCACACTAGGTAATTTCATTCACTTCTCTGGGTTCAAATGCTATTTTTGTGCTAAGGATTCTCATATTTATATATCTGACCCAGATCTTTTTTCTGAGCTCCAGATATTTCTATATGGATGTCAAACAAGTATGTCAAATTTAATGTGTTAAAAAAATGAATGGGTGACAAGTTTTTAAATCTATTCGTCTTCTAGTGTTCTCCATTTAGAAAATGGAAGCTCTGCCCACCCAGTTCCTCTTGGCAGCATTTGGGATGCCTTCTTCATACCTCTCCTTTTTGTACCATACTGACTCTATGAACACTATCACTAAGGACTATTGATTCTACTTTAAAAATCAAGCTTATATCCATTCATTTCTCACCATCTGCTTATTGCCTAATTAATCCATCACTATCTAGATTTGCCTGGGTGACTTTAGTTACACCCTTCTTACTACTTCCCAAACCATTATTTTTCTCTCCCAAATTATATTGCATCCACAGTGATCTTAAAGCCAAATAGGTCTTGCCACTCACCTGATGTCTTTATGAATTCTTATTACCTTCAAATTAAGTAATTCCCTGTAAGCCAAGGACCCTGCATGATTTTGTTTCTAACTTTATATGATTCTCTCCTCATATTCTCTGAATATTTACTGAAAATATTTACTGAATATTTGTAGGTTACTGATCTTCTTTGAGTTCCTCTGATGTATCTCTTGAGTCTCTACTTCCAAGACTTGGTATATGTGCTCCCTACCGGAAATACTTCACTCCTATGTGTACCAAGCCAAATACAACCCAACCCATCCTTCTAGTGTTGATTTTAATCACATTTCCAGGTACTCTGAGTGTGGATATGGATGTGATTCTAACGACCTAGATTTCTAAGTTTGCCATGCAAAGGGACCTCCACTAATGACATGGGTACATGAGGCCAATAAGAATCTCAGAGCACTGCTTTATTTTAGCTCATCCCCATCTAGACTTGGAATCGAAGTTGAATAGGATGACTAGGCTCTGCATTTTGAAATATACTCTTTTTATTTTTTTTGAAATACACTCTTTTAAAAAAATAATTATTAAAGTACCATACAAGAATATCACATCCATAACAATCCTAGCTCACTCTAAAAATGTTGAAATCTCACTCAAATTACAACAGCAATAACAACAAAAATCATTTTTTTTCTGCGCTTTGATTTATCTGGTGCTTTATATTTAGTTCCTCTTCTCCTCATAGAATTCTTGGAAGATATTAGTGACACCCTGTTCGAGAAGGAGAAACTGAGTCTCAGAAAGTTAAATAATGTGCTCAAGATCTCACGACTCGTATTTTTAAAGTTTAAATTCAGGTTAATCTGACTCATAGTTGTGCCCTTTCTACCACTTGTGAGCCAATAGCCATGAACAGTTGCTTTCCATAGTCTGGAGGGTAATGTGGGCTCTGCCCTGATACTGTTATGAACCCTAAGGCTTCTGAGCAGCTCGAGGGGTTTCTGTAGAGATGAAGGTTGAGGGTGTAGAATAAATTGTTCCTGAAATTCATAAGCCCATTTTACAAGGAGGGCTCTGCATCTAATTCTGACTGAGGACGATAGCGGGGTTTGCCCATGGGAACTGTTGGGGTCCTGCCTGGTTAGCCACAGGAACTTGGGCATGAATCCAGTAGACAGGCAGTAGAGTTTGGCCGACTAAAGATAGATTATGGGGAAGCAGGCCACTTCTTTCCCCTCTGGCTTTAAAAACCTGTCATCTCAAAACCCATGTGACGTTGGACCTAAAGCTTTCATCTGAATTTGAAGAAACACATCTCTGGAAAAATAAGCATGGTCCTGTGAAACCCAGATGAACACCTTTCCAGATGCATAATAAATATTTTCTTCTTTCAAGTTTACTGCAACTGCAAACTCCTCTTTCAAGAGTGACTAGGTGATCCATGCTGACATGGCTGTCAGGAGCCTCAATAATCATAGATATTTAAATGAGAATTTTAAAAGATCATATATATGATTTTAAATTTAAAATGATCTTGATGGGAATTAAACAGCTAAATGATTTGTTAATTTCCTGAATTCTGAGGAAGAAGGACTAGCAGGGACAAAAAGATGTATACCTTGACCTCTTGATTCTGTCCAATTATCCCCTTTCTCTTAGACATTTTGCTTTGGATCTTTCAATCACCTGCACGTCCATAACAAAGATGTCATTTTCCACTGAATGCTATTTTGTTATTTTTTGTCAAAAGGTAAGCTTGAACTCATGTGTGAGAAAATTGATCTGGTTGCTAATGGGATGTAGTTGAAATAAGCAGTTTGACTGACTTCTTCACTCCTTTATATTAGCATTGCTACTTTTAGATAAACTATTCCTGAAATGATTAGTGTAGGAGGATGGGTTAAGTCTTGTATCTTCTCCTTTAAAGCACTCAGAGTTAGAGATCCCAGAAGGATCAGTTTTCTCACTTGTACTGAAAATGTCACTCTAACAGCTATCTGTCTGCAAAGTCAAGTTTTGAGAAATCTTTTGAATTTACCGCATTCACACCATTCTCCATCATGGTGCTAAAAATGACTAATGTAGCTTGGAGACTGGGAGACTGTGATAGCTGATTATCTTTTCCAATCATGCACTAACACTCACACACTCTCATATGCACACATGCTCAGCTGATATGAATCCGAAAAGGTTTAAAATACCCTATGTGCTAAATGGAATGTGGAAGCATGTGGGCGCCTAAACATATTGTAATAGTGTTGGTTTTATTATGGTCAGCTCTGTCAAAAACTGGTCTGGTTGTCTGACTAAACTGATTTTGTTTGTAACCAAATGGGACACTTATAATATATGACTTAATTTTATATTTAAAGTAATCTCTGACATTGAAATTTGAAAATGCCTTATTCGATTTTATCTTCTTATCATCTCTGAGAAAAGTGAAGTACAGCATTTCCTTTTTTAAATAAGAGGGAATAAGAGAGATGATGACTTACCTAAAGTCAGGCATAAGGTCAAAGGACCCCGCTCTTATAAGGATCTAATTAGTCACTATAAGGCCGTATAGGGTCACTAGATCCAAATCATGTAAATGAACTTCATTTTTTCTTTTCTTGATAAATGCTTAAGGGACTGTCATAAACAAAGCCATATACTATTCTGAGAAAAACATATGACAATGTGTCTTGTGATGTCATTCAGGGAATGATGGAGAAGTGTGGAGGCTAAATTTAGTAATTAAATGAAGTGGGAGCTGATTAAGTCCCAAAGGGAAGGGTTAGTTGATTGTCATTAACTTGCAGTGAGGCCTTTAGGAATTTCCCACAGGCTCTATTTTTGGTTCTGTCCAATTCAACAATTTATCAATCACCTGGAAGAGTCTAGTTACTTGTTTCTAAATTGGCACATGATGCAAAGCTAATAAAGAAGTGAATGTTAGTAATTCAATGGATGACAGAATTAAGTTTTTAAAATGTGTTATTTAGGATGATGAGCTGACATTTATTAAGGATAAATGTAAATTCCTGTGTTTAATCAGAAAAAAATTGTGATAAGATGAGTGAAACTGAATGGGGAGAAGCTGCTAAAAATAGAAAATACTTTAGGTTTTAATTGACCATAAGCATGATGCACTACTGAAAAAGTCAACACAATCCTTGTTGGTATTCAGAGAGAGAGAAAGGGGGCGAAGGGGAGAGGGGGGAGAGAGAGAGAGAGAGAGAGAGAGAGAGAGAGAGAGAGAGAGAGAGAGAATGAGTTAATCAACATGACATATCTATCATCTTGAGTATTGTGTTTGATTCTGGAAACCATATTTTAAGAAAGATACTACAAATTGTTGCTTGTTTAATTGATGGAGGGGTTTTTATAGTGAAAAAACAGGTAATAATGCAATGTGAGAAAACTGGGTAGTTTATAAAATAGAAAAGGATCATAACAGCTCTTTATTGAGCATTTACCATATGCATTAATTACTTAATCCTCAGAAAAACATGATGAATTATTTATTGTCATTGAAACTGAGAAGGACACATTTCTAGACTATCTGGATTCAACCCCAGAAGCTACTTTCTTAACCCTTTTCCACATTACTTCTTTGAATGTTTATCAAATGCTTGAATAGTTGCAATGTGGACAGAAAATTAGACTTTTTTCTGTGGAACATAATTTTCAACAGATAGGCAGACTCATTTTGGTTGGTTTTCTGATCAAAGTCTCTATAGGGAAAATTTTCCAAGATTATTGGTTAATCAATGCACAATTTCTCTTTGGTTGCATAAACATGATTTCTGGTGAATTACCAGGAATAAAGGATAATCCAGATACCTGTATTTACACAGGATGTATCTTTTCTGAAGATTATCTATGTGAGCTATGATGTATTATTAAATTTGGCCTCATTGAAAGACCTAATAAGAATATAATGACCGGTTTGTTTTAAAATACACCAAAGAAAGACAGCAGGCGGGGTCTCATGAGAAATTATATTCTGTAATTACCTCTTCCTATCAAAAGAAATACAATTCTCAGAAATTAATGAATACAGCAAGAGTACTTTCCTATTTTAATTGCAAAAGTGGAGCAATTAAAGAAACTACACTGGCAAAACCCCTCTTCTTAAGGTTTTTGTCTTCCAATTTTCTAGTCATCAAATCAATCTAGATATAAACATACCATAGGCCTATTTTTACCTTCTGAGATGAAATATACCAACTCCACCAACAGTGCTCCCATGAAACAACTAAATCCATTGAACAGGGTCAAAAAATTCATCCAGGTTCTTCTGATGGTACTTGGAACAAATCTGTATGCTATTACAGAGACTAAGAGAAAAAGAGGTCAGAGTTAGAACAGTCTCTCTAGCATATTTTCACAGATACCGTTCAAGTTAGTGTTGATTATATCTCAATGAAAGGTTACTGATAGAATTAAAATTACTCCAGTAAGATACATTTTGGTCTTAAACTTTATAGATGTCTACAAGGCATAAAATATGGCTAAATATGTCCTTATACAGTACAAGAAAAATTTGATCAGTTAGTGGTTGGGGTACCAATATACTACGCAGCTTTAATGAAAAAGCATGAAAATTTGCCTTGTGTTACAATCTGTATGGCCTTGAGGTTATTATGCTAAGTGAAATAAGTGAGGTGGAGAAAGACTAATACCCTTTGATTTCAAAACAAAACAAAACTCATAGATACAGAAAATAGAATGGTGGTTGCCAGAGGGGAAGGGTGACAGGTGGTAGGTGAAATTGGTGAAGGGTATGAAGAGATACAAACTTCCAGTTATAGAGTAAGTAGCTGATGGGGATGTAATGTACAGCATGATGATTACATGCATGTTTGAAAGTTGCTAAGACAGTAAATATTATAAGTTGTCATCATATACACATACAAATAAACCCATCAAAATTCATAATTTTTCATGGTGACCTATGGTAGCTAGATTTACTGTGTTGATCATTTTGCAGTGTATTCAAATATCTATTCATTAGGTCATACACCTGAAACTAATATAATGTTATATATCAATTATACCTCAATAAAAAATTAAAAGTTAATTAAAATAATTTTTGATATTATAAACAGATGAAAATAACTATGTATAATTTTGAACATACCATATTAACATAGCTACTAAAATATGTATGAAAAGCTAAGGCATATATGCTGACATATTTATTATATATATATATATATATATATATATATATATATTTATATATATTATATCTGGGATGGAATTCAACATTATACAACAAGAAGGAACTTAGTAAGCAAGTGAGGATAGAGATAAACAAGTTTGGCTGTGAGTTAAACATTGTTGAAGCTGGAACATGGATACTGAGGGATTTATTACACTAATCTCTCCCTTTGTACATGCATGGTAAAAAATTGTAAGAAAATAGATTGAATAACAGGAACAGTTTTAACTTTGAGTGGTTAAATTATTGGATTTTTACTTTGTCTTCTCCTTGCATTTTTGTACTTGGCAAACTTTATTACAATGAAAGGTCATGAGTAAACATTAAAGCTCATTTAAAAAAGAAAGGTGGTGCCCGAGCTGCTTGGTTCAGTGGATAGAACATCGGCCTGCAAACCGAAGGGTCCTAGGTTTGATTCTGGTCAAGGGCACATGCCCAGGTTGCGGGCTCCATCCCCAGTAGGCAGTGTGCAGGAGGCAGCCAATCAATGATTCTCTCTCATCATTGATGTTTCTATCTCCTTCTTCTCTGAAATCAATACAAAAATATATTTATATTAAAAAAAGGAAAGTGGTGATAAATCAATGTGTTGTGAATATTAAGCTTTTAGTTTCTTTATCTATAAAAAGAAAAAGAACTTTCTTTTCTGGAAAATTTCACTCCTGGTTTAGTAGCCGCTCTTTATCCCAGTAAATGTACTTGTCCAGCTCTTTTACTTTTTCCATTATTTGAAAAAATATATTTTTATTGATTTCATAGAGGAAGTGAGAGGGATATATATATATATATATATATATATATATATATATAAACATCAATGATGAGAGACAATCATTGATTGGCTGTCTCCTGCATGCCCTACACTGGGGATTGAGCCCACAACCTAGGCATACGCCTTGACCAGGAATTGAACCATGATCCCCTGGTTCATAGATTGGCACTCAACCAATGAGCCATACCAGCTGGGCTGACCAACTCTTTTAAACCAATTTGCTAATCCTAAATAATAAGAGGGTTACATGCAAATTGACCCTAATGGCAAAACAACCAGGCATGCATGACCAGTCACTATGATGCACACTGACCACCAGGGGGGAAATGCTCAGTGCCCCCTGGTGGTCAGTACACTCTCACAGGGGGAGCTCTGCTTAGCCACAAGCTGAGCTGATGGCTGTGAGTGTAGCAATGGTGGTAGGAGCCTCTTCCGCCTTGTTGGCACCGCTAAGGATGTCCAACTGAGGGCTTAGGCCTGCTTCTCTCAGGGAGTGGGCCTAAGCCATCAGTCGGACATCCCCTGAGGACACCTGGGATGCCAGAGTAATGTATGACTTCCAGCGTAGGCCATTCTCCTGGCAGCAGGCCTAAGCTGGCAGTTGGACATCCTTGAGGGGTCCCAGGCTGCGAGAGGGCATAGGCCAGGCTGAGGGACCTCTTGAGTGCACAAATTTTTGTGTACCAGGCCTCTAGTACATAATATAAATGTCAAACATTTCTTCCTGCATTCAGTTAGCATTTCTCTCTTGTTTTTTATATGTCTTCATACGTTTTCATTTATCATCTAATTAACATTAAAAGGCACCCCTATCTGTGACCTAGGAAATGTACTGTGGCTGAGGGTGGGAAAAGGCATGGGTATTTCTTCCCTGGGTTTTAAACTCTGAGAGGGCAGAGAGCAGAGATATGCACAGTACTAAGGGCAGTGCTAAACAGACACTTAATACCACACATATTTATTGGAGAAAAAGATAATGATGGCGATAAATAGAATACTGTGGAGAAGGACGTCAATATTGGTGGCAATGGACTGTGGGTATCCCAGCTTTCTTGTGCAGTGCAAATCACCAGCAGGAGCTAAGGACATGCTGCAAGTTTTTTTTTTTCTTTTTTTCAGGAAGATGCAAAGAACAGTATGAGAGAAATGTTGTAGAGGCATTGGGAAGAAAGGACTCACAGTTATAAAAAAGATTTGGCTTATGAACTTTCCTCTCTATAAATATGAAGAGACAAACAGTGGGCAGAAAGACTAAGTTGGGTGATTTCTTTCTCTGAGAAAAAGCAGAACGTACAAGCCCATTATTACTCTGCTAGTTAATTATTAATCCTATGCTTTTCTCTCGCTAGAACTTCTGGTGCGGTATATAATTCATGAACACACTTTGCCAGCCTCTGCCTGCTGGTTAATCTCTCTTTGGTGTCATTTTAGGGGTTTTGAAAGCCTCCAGTTTGCTTTTATGGGACTTAGCTTTTCAAGGCCTCGGGTCTCTATATTCAGGCATCTTCTTCATGTTCTGTTCTTTTTCAACTTTAGTAATCATCAACTTGATTTTTTGGGCTCCATGGTACTCCTTTTAGTGCACTATGCTTTGGGTATTATCAACAAGTTTGTCACTTCTCTCAAATTCTCATTTACTATGAAGACACCGTAAAAACTATTCGAAGTGTATGTAAAAGCGGGTCTTCTTGCCAATGAGAGCTGAAATGTGCCTCCAGGTGGAGGCTGGTTAGTGTTTGTAAAAACGTCCCATCACAGAACATGCAAAATCTACAAATATGGGCCATCACCACCTCCCCGAGGCACCCAGTACTGGAAACTCATTGCTAGAAATTACCTTTACTCCAATTGTTTTTAAACAGTTAAAATGTGTTTATTGTGATTGGTAAGAAGTTATTTTGACCATGTGGAGTACTGCCAATATCCATAAAATTGAACTTTATTTAATTACCACTTTCAAGTCATTATTGCTTTCTTATATCTAAAAAGCTTCAGATTTGAATCTCAAATTATCTGATTATAAGACCTAAGAGAACTTATGTGCTGTCATCTGCCAATTTTTAGGCCATTTCCCCCTATTATTCTGTTATCAGTCCTTTTTCATCATCACACCTTCCAGTTCCACTACTGCCTTAACTCTTGACATTTTTGACATACATATTGATTATCCTTCCAACCTTCCATTTTGCCAAGTCTTTTTTTTTTTTTATCCCTTGTACTCCTTCCTTTTCAATATCATTGTCCTCCACTCTACTTTAGCCATTCACTGACTCTTGTATCCCAGACCAGGGTTGGTGAACTATGATCAGGTAAGGTCCAACTTGACACCTATCCTATATAATAAAAGGATAATATGCAAATCGACTGAACTATGGAATGACCAGTTACTGTGTTGTGCACTGATCACCAGGGGGCAGATGCTTAATGCAGGAGCTGCCCCCTGGTGGTCAGTGCGCTCCTACAAGAGGAGTGCCACTCAGCTAGAACCTGGACTCACAGTTGGTGAGTACAACAGTGGTGACGGGAGCCTCTCCCACTTCTGCTGCAGGTGGGCTTTAAGGAGCGAGTGGTCCTGGACTGTGTGTGAGAGCCCCAGACTGTGAGAGGGATGTCTGACTGCCAGTTTAGGCCTGATCCCAATCCCAGGGGTCCAAGCCAGTAGGTGGACATCCCCCAAGGGGTCCCAGACTGCCGTGTTGAGGGACCCTTCCTTACCTTACAAGAGCACAAGTCTTATGCACCAGACCTCTAGTTTATAAATAAAGTTTTATTGTAACACAGCCACATCCATTCTTATGACTGCTTGTATATGACCGAGTTGCGTAGTTGTACCAGACTTGTGTGCAAAACCTATTTGTTATCTGACACTTTATACTAAAAGTTTATCAACCCATGTTTTAGACCAATAATTGTAACAACTCCATAATTTCAACTTTGTGTATGCTCCTTTGATTACCACCTTCCATCTTCTCAGCCTGATCTCTACTCCTCAACCATACAAATATTTGCACACCTCCAAAAACTCTACTCCATTGCTCCTTTTATTATTTTCACCTCATGTGTTCACTACTCTTTTTACCCAAGTTAAGTTTCACGGTCAATTGTTATAACCATATTCCTTCTCATAGTCTCCTTCCCTTGCCTACCATGTGCTTTCTAGAACCTGACTGGCAAAACAATTCACTGTCTGCCATCTCTGCTCTTACATCCATGCAGCCTAGTGTGGCTGAAGAAAGACCTGTAACCATGATGTTTAAGTCAGTTTAAATTCCTGCCCATAAAACTCAAATGGCCCCCTAATACTTCCCGGCAAACATTCTATATCTCTCTAGTTTGTTCACTCTCCCATTGTCCTAGAGAATAATTTTATAATTCTGCACCCTATATCACTGAACAAATGGGATCTAGAATGACTTGTCTGAGAAAGACACAAATCTGCTCACATTACCAGGTTTCCTGATGTTTGAGTTATGGTGGGTATGGTAGAAAGAGCTATGAGCTGTGCTTCAGCCTTGAATCTGAATCTGGCACTCTAAATTTATGTAAAAGATGATAAAATGATGATAATAATAACAGCACATATTATATCTGATAATTATTGATTGCTATCTACAAATCAGACACACGCTTTTTCCTTTACATAAAATAGTTCATTTAGTGCTTACAACAACATTCCCCATTTTACAGGTGATGAGAAAGACTCAGAAATACAGAATAATTTTGCCAAGGTCACACAACTACTCAGTGGCAAAACTGGGTTTTAATTCAGATCTGGCTTACTTTAAGACCATAGATATTAACCTTTATATTGTACTGCAAGAGTAACTCTTGATTTTACATTTCAAAACACCTTTCTACCTTTTGGAATTTAACTCTCAAGGAATAGTCTACATTCCCATTGATTGTTATACTGATGCTGTGATATAAAGAAGAATTATATTTATTTCCATCTTAAAAATCAGAAAGGTGAAACATAAAGGTTAAATTAATTCTCAAGGTCACATTTGTAATAAATGACAAAACTGGAAGTCCAAATAAAGTCTTTTAAAAAATATACATGCCAAAACCGGTTTGGCTCAATGCATAGAGCATAGGTCTGCAGACTGAAAGTTCCCAGGTTCGATTCTGGTCAAGGGCATATGCATTGGTAGCAGGCACATCCTTGGTAGGGGGTGTGCAGGAGGCAGCTGGTCGATGTTTCTCTCTCATCAATGTTTCTAGCTCTCTATCCCTCTCCCTTCCTCTCTGTGAAAAATCAATAAAATATGTTTAAAAAATACATATATGTTTACTTAATTCAGAGAGGAATAGAGAGGGAGAGAAAAATAGAAACATCAATGATGAGAGAGAATCATTGATTGGCTGCCTCCTTCATGCCCCCCACTGAGGATTGAGTCTGAAACCTGGTGCTCTGACCCAGAATTGAACCTTGACCTTTTGCTCATAGGTCAGGGCTCAACTGCTGCACCACACCGGCCAGGCCAAATGAAGTCTTGTGGTCCTTACCCCGTTACCTCTATAGTAGATAAGTCAATTGAAATAGTTGGGCTTTAGTTTCCTGACAGGTAAATCAGGGAGGGTGAGCTAAGTGATTTATATCACATAATCTACATTTGTGTTTTGAACTGGGAAATTTCCTGACTGTATTCCCTCGTCACCTTTATTCATTACCTTTCTTCCTATCTAGACTATAAAATTTAGGATGACTAGTTCCAACAGTTTTCAGTAAACAGCATCAGGGAAGTTGTGGTGGCTTCTTTATACTTTTTTGTGTCTTCTTCATTGTGTCCAATGATGTCAACATCTTAGAATCTCATAAAATAATTTATTCATGCAAAATATAAACAATGAGATAATTTAAAATTATATAGTAAAAGAAGTCTCACACAAAAATATTACTATAATTATAAAAACTTGATTTTATTTAGACTTTTTGCAATGAAATGTCTTTGATATATATATATATATATATATATATATATATATATATATATATATATTAGAGGCCCAAGCATGAAATTCATGCAAGAGTAGGCCTTCCTTCTTCCTGCTACCGGCACCAGCTTCTCTCTGGCACCCAGGACCCAGGCTTCCCTTGCAGCCCTGGCTTCATCCGGTAGATCATCTTGTCTAATTAGCATATTATTTTATTATTATTATAAATATCTTTATTAAACATATATAGCTAAGAAATCTATACTAATAAAAGGGTAATGTGCTAATTGGACTGGATAGACCTCATGTCTTCCAAATGTCCTTCCGGACAAAGCCACAGTGGCAGTTAAGGCAATCAGGTTGGCAGTGTGGACAAGTTAGGGGCATCAAGCAGGTAGGCAGAGATGGTCAGGGGTAATCAGGCAGGCAGAGGCAGTTAGGGATGGTCAGGCAGGCAGGCAGAGGCAGTTAGGGATGGTCAGGCAGGCAGGGGAACAGTTAGGGATATCAGGCAGTCAGGTAGAGTGGTGAGAGTTGATCAGGTAGGCAGGTGAGTGATCAGGTAGGCAGGTAGGCCCAGCAGTCCTGGATTGTGAGAAGGATGTCCGGTAGTCAGACATCCTTCAAGGGTTGAAGAGAGTGCAGACCAGGCTAAGGGACCGCCCCCATGCACAAATTTTGTGCACTGGGCCTCCAGTTTAAAAATAATTCTGAAGATAATAGAGTAATTGAAGTTTTAGATACAATGAAATGATTAGAATTTCCATTTAGGATGATTACTCTAAAGGTTGTGTATTAAGTAGATATAATGTGAGAGGTATTAAAATGAGAAATATAGGAAGTTATAAAAATAAGCGTGGTGAATTATAATTGGGCTTGAGTTACAGAGTTCCCACTTCAAGGCAGTATTAGGAAGATAGAACATAAGACAATAGGTTACACTGATAAATGTACACATACACACACACTACTGTATTTCAAGAAGTCACTGAAATATTTTAATGAATTTTAAAGTGACTAGTTTAGTTAATAATAGCAATCTAAACTATCCAGAAAACCCTGATATTTAATGTTTATTTTGAACCTGTCTTATGAAATGCTAGTGATTTTAATTTAGTTTAAAGACATTGAGTTATCTAGAAAATTGCCTAATTTTCATTTTATTTGCATAGGCCCTCAAACTACATTATAAATGTCATTTTTGGAGGAGTATACATGTGAATTTGTCTCTGAGTGAGAGGGAAGGAGATGAAAAGAGGGAAGGTAGTTTTCTTCTAAGTTTTAGCAACGTTTTTTTTTCTTTCTACTTTCACATATCTAATCAAATGGTTATTGTTTTGAATGAGGTTAGTAAAGTTTTTCATTTCATTTACATTCAGATAGAATTAATAATTGTTCTGTATATCACAGGTGAATGAAGAGAAATTAAACATTAAAAAAGAGGGGGATAAATAGGCTTCTTCTGAAACATGGGAAATTTCCAGGCAGTGACTAGATTGCCAGCTGACTCGAGTGACGTGTTCTGTGTGGAAACTCGGTGTGTCCTAACATGACGTGGCAAAGTTGTTACTCACAGGCGGGGGTGACCAGTGTTTCAGCCACTCCAAGTAAGACGTACTGAAGAACCAGGTGGAAGCAGGGCATGGAGGAAACAGGGAGAATTTTGCCTGAGCGAAGCTGCTCCACTGGAGGGAAGCGTTTCCTGTGTATTTCAAAGACGCCAGCTACCATCACAGACAATGCAGCAGAAAGGTGTCCCACCACTGAAGGAGAAGCATGCAAAAGGAAAAAAGATATTAAAGAGTCAGTCTACTAGTAAGTGGCCATAGCATTTCCAACACATTAACTCTAGAGAATATTTCCTCAACATTTTTTTTTCCCTCCTGAAAACATTCAGGTGGTGGCTAACTGTGCTGTCCGACGGTCCTTTGCTGAGGCTCCAGTAGGCTGTGGCTGCATTGTCTCCCTATTTCCTGACTTACTGGTCATATGGCCTCCGGAAACTTATTTACCCTCATTATCACTTTCTTCAGCTCTAAGATAGGGTTAATGATGATTATTTATAGGGAAGCTATGAGATTTATTTATTTATTTATTTATTTATTTATTTATTTATTTATTTTTTAAACTAGAGGCCCAGTGAACAAAATTTGTGTACAGGTAGGGTCCCTAGTCCTGGCTGGTGATCAGGGTTAATTTGGGCCTTCTGGCTGCCAGCTGGGCCCTTCTTTCATTCTGTGCAAACCCCCCCCCCCCGGTGCCCTGGTGGTCAGTGCATGTCATAGCGGGTGATCAAACTACTGGTCTCCTGGTCAAACTCCTGAGGGGACAATTTGCATATTAGTCATATATATATATATATATATTCAATTTATTGATTTTTAGAGAGAGAGGAAGGGGAGGGAGGGGGAGAGAGAGAGAGAGAGAGAGAGAGAGAGAGAGAGAGAGAAAGAGAGAGAGAGAGAGATTTGTTGTTCCACTTATTTATGCATCAATTGTTTGTTTCTTGTATGTATTCTGACTGGGGTTTGAACTGGGAACCTTGGTGTATCGGGATAATGCTCTAACCAATTCAGCAACTGGACTATTCAATTAAGATAATGTACTTGTATTATTATAATAGTTCCTGGTAGCAATTAGTAGCAATTAGTATTAAAGCTAAAGCAATAGTTTTGAACTTTTATCCTCAGGTAAGAGATGTCACTTTTGATAGCTATTTTAGTTATATAGAAATAAAAAATGATTTGGGGTGCATTTAAAATAAAATGATCTCATAACTTTTTAAGAGTTATTTTTAAAATGGTTTTGAAATAACCTATAAGCATTATCAGTCTTCAGTTGTCTGATATTTCTCTAATCTGCAGATAAAGTAAAGCAGCTATTAGAGAACTAAAGACTAGAAACTTATAAAGAGGGAAAAATATTAAAGGTGAATTAACTAGGTAAAGTGTATAAATGGAAACAGCTTTCTATTTTACTTTTAAGGAATTGTCTAGGAAATTTTGATTGAAAATGAGTAGAGATTTTTCTATAGCTTTGTTACAGTTTATGTCTATTGCAACCATTCTATTTCTCAATTTATCATTCATATAACTGGACTTAATCCCATTGTTAAAGCCCTAGGCAAAATTTAGCTCAATGGAATTTCATTGAAATTTAGAGATAGTCATATCTTGCTAACTTGCATAAAATTTCAGATAAGACAAAGTTTTCAATTCAGAAAAATTAACCTAGTGTTTGTTTTATTTGATAGAGAAACTGGTAGGTATTTTTAAAAATTATATCTCAGCATTTAAATAATAGTCTGTTCTTTACTGAGTTCCCAAGAAATAGAAGGCATAAAAAAGGGAGGAAATATGAATAAGTTAGAGAATTTGAGGTATTATTTATTAATTGTTATTTTAAATTGTTTAATAAAAAGGTCCATTCATAATGAAGTAGAGATTTTGGTTTTGTAAATAGCTCATATAGAAAACATGAATTCCAATATGATCTACCTTTAAGCCCAAATTCATCACATAATTGCATTTTCCTAGATTACTTGGCACGTTACACACTCATCAGAAAGAGAGCTAATAGGCCAATTTGATTTAATATTTGCTCTGTTGTTGCTATATGCAAGGCATTACATTAGGTACAGTTGGGGGATATAAGATGAGCAATACCCATTTTCAGTCATTGCAGATTTTATGTTCTGTTAGGGAATATAAGAGGAAGAAGTCATTTCTAGATGGAGAAGTGAGAGGAATCATTTTATGCTTTAAAGGAAGAAGAGTTCCAATAGGAAAAGGTGAAGACAGCACAAATCGCACGAGCAAAAGTTGTGAATATCAAATTTTCAAAATGCTGAGAAACTCAAGTTGTTGGGAATCAGAGAACACAAATTAGGGTCAGATCACAAGAGGCATTTAATATACTTGTAAGGAATTTTGAAATTACTCTGTCAATGATGGAATCATTGAAGATATTAGACACAAGTGAAAAGATTAAAATTGTCATTTGAAATTATTACTCTAAAGGCCATGTGCTGGTTGATAAACTGGGAAAGATACTGGAGGTATAAAAGATAGTTAGGATGTTAAAAATAATTTTGGTAAAGTACAATGGGAGCTTGAGCTACAATCAGGACATTTACTTCCAGAAAATATAGAGAGTACAAACACAAGATACCACTTATAAAACCATAGCATCTGAAGCAAAGAACATGGAAGCAGCAGATGTCAATGCTGACTATAAGTCCTGGTGTTTGGGAAGATGGAAGTGACAAAAATACAAACAAAACCTACAGTAGACATGGAGAAAATGAATTTGGTTTAGAGTTGAGTTAGAGTGACAAAAGGGTAATCTAGAGAGCAGTGCTCAGAAAACAATTGAAAATGTGAATCATAGGTCAGAAGATTGGTTGAGTCAAGAGAGAAAGATAAATGAATCATCTACATAAAGTTGGACTTTAAGGTCAGGTAAAATTGAAAAATGATTGAGGAAGGAAAGAAAAGAACACCTAAGCAATGCCTTAAAAATATTTGCATTTAGCCTGACTTGCTCAGTGGTTAGCGTTGACCTATAAACCAGGAGGTCACTGTTCAATACTCAGCCAGGACACATTCCTAGATGTGAGCTTGATCCCCACTGGGGGGCATGCAGGAGGCAGGCAATCAATAATTATCTCTCATCATTGATGTCTCTCTTCCTTTCTGAAAGTAATATAAATATATATTTAAAATATTTGCATGTGGGGGCAAGAAAAAATAATTTACAGATAGAGAATGTCTAAAGGAAGGTTTCTAAGAGGAGTATACATAAATGAATATTTTGCCCACTTTTTATCCTTCCCTCTTCTGCATCACCGCCTCCAGTGCCTTTAGGTACTCAAGGCAGAAATCTGGGGTCCCCTTTTTTTTGCCCTATCTTCAAATATATTATTAAATTCTAAATTTTATTTCCAAAATTTATTGTAAATTAACTTGCTTCTCTCCATAGCTACTGCCATCATTCTAATCCAAATCATATTTTTTAAAACAATACTATCTGCAACAACATATTAAATTCTGGTCTTCCTATTTCCACTCTTGCACATCTACAACCTGTTACATACCTAAGAGTCAGGGTGATCTTATGTAAATGCAAATTCAATATTACTCTTCTGCTTAAATTTTTCCCAAGGGTTTCCATACAGTTAGGATGAAATCCAAAATCCTTAACATGACCTGTATGATCTTGCCAGCTCTTTTTACTTTACTCTAATTACTTGCTACTTTCTCTTCTCTGCTATGATTCCTGGTACCTAATCCTTCACCATGGCACAATGACATGACATTTAGAGCATCATAGAGAGAAGAGGGCTCCAGTTAGGAAAAGAGGTCATAAACACAGGAATGAGCATCAGAAGGGCATTGGGCTCCTCAAGTTCCTGGATGACATTAGAGCAACAATTTTAAAATTCTGAAGAAAAATGACTTTCAACCTAGAATTCTATATACCCCAATTAATTAAGTGCAAGGATAAAAAGAAGACTTTTCAATCATACAAGTTCTTGGAAAATATATTTTCTGTGTACTCTTTCTTAGGAAGTTGCTAAAATATCCTATCTAATAAGGAGAGAATATACTAATTGACCCTCACTCTGCCTCAAAGATGGTGGGCCCACAGCCAATAAGGAGGGAATATGTTCATTGACTGCCCCACCTTAAAAAATGGCGGCACCCACAGCCACAAGATGGTGGAGCCCAGTTCCCTCAGCCTGCTGGGGTGGCAGGCCTGGGGCAAGTCCGGGCCTGTCCCTGTTGTGTGCCTGCCTCCAGAGTCCCCCAGTCTCCTCAGCACTGCAGCAGCCCAGGGCTGGCCCAAGGTGCAGGTAACCTGGGCCAGCCGAGGTTTGTGCTGCTGGCAGTGGCAGCAGCAGTGGGGCATCACCTTCCCCTGATTGTTGGGTTGCCTCCCACCCCTGAGGGCTCCCAGACTGTGAGAAGGGGCAGGCTGGTCTGAGGGACTCCCCCTCCTCCAGTGCATGGATTTTCATGCACCGGGCCTCTAGTAAATGATAATAGAGGAGGAAGGGTAAGTTAGAGATCTAACAGGAGAGCATCATACACCTGATTAGAGGGCTGTAGTTGAGACAGAGAACACCATGCAGAGAACAAAGGCATGGGAGTCTGCAGGAAGATCTCCAGAGAAAAAGGAGCCTCAGGACATTACCCTATTTGTGTTAGCACTGGGGAAAAGCTAGTGATGGTGTGATAAAACTGGTGATTCAGTTTGAAAATTTAAGGAAAACAAATTTTAAATAAATAAAAATGAAAACTCAGATACTTTTTAAGTACAGAAAATAAAATTTTATATGAGAAAAGTGAATCAAATTCTTTGGTTTTGCCATAAGTTGTATGTACCGGTATATAACTAATTACTGACTTAAATAAAAATATACTTATAATTATATTACTTCTTAACGTAGACAAGCAACACCTACATATTAAAAATGATTTGCCAACAGCAACTATGGGTGGTGGAGAAAGCTGGGGCTGGAGACCGTTACTTCTTATTAGAAAGCTTTCAGCATTATAATATGTAACCCAATATTACAGGTGACTTTATACATATGTCTGCTTCTTTGGACCCAATTGTATTCCCTCAGAATTCGTATGTTGAAATGCTGATCTGCAAGGTGACTTTGGAGATGGGTCCTTTAAAGAGATAATTAAGGTTAAATGAGGTCATAAGAATGGGGCCCAACTTTAGAATGACTGGTATCCTTAAAAGAATAAGAAAAGACAAGGTCTGTGCACGCACAGAGGAAAGGCCACATGAAGAACACAATAAGAAGGTGGCTACCTTCAAGTCAAGTAAGAAAGGCCTCGCTCAGGGAAAAGCAAACCTGCCTATATCTTGATCTGGGACTTTTACCATCCAGAATAGTGAGAAATGCATTTCTGTTGTTTAAGCCACCTAATTTATGGTATCGTATCATGGCAGCCCTAGAAGACTAATACAGGTATGTTCTGGTATTACATAAAAATTAAGTTGCTCAAATTACAACAAATCACATTGTCCATGATAATCATATAAACTTTGGAGAAAGCATTGAACTGCTTAGCAATAACTTTTCAAACCTCCTTTGCTTTTTTATTTTAGAATTTGAATTCTATGAGAATCTGCTATAATACTTTGCATTTTAACTAATTTAGGATAATGTAGATAAAAAACATCATGTCTAGCCTGTCCTGCATGGCTCAGTGGTTGAGTGTTGACCCATGAACCAGGAGGTCATGGTTTGATTCCTGGTTAGGACACATGCCTGGGTTGAGGGCTTGATCTCAGCCAATCAATGTTTTTTCTCATCATTGATGTTGCTGTCTCTCCCTCTCCCCTCCTCTCTGAAATCAATAAAATATATTTAAAAACAAAAACAACATCATGTGTACTTACCCCCTCCCCTACTTTTGTTTTTTGTTTTGTTTTATTATCACATGTTCTATGCAGTATTGGAGGCAATAGTTTAGACAAGAGATCAGCTATTATTTGCTGTAAAAGGCCAGTAATAAACATTTTATTTTCTGTGGGACAAAGGCAAATTTTAAAGATATATAGATATTCATGTAACAAGAAGTAGAATACATTTCTACATTTAAAAAATATATATTTTATTGATATTTTACAGAGAAAAAGGGAGAGTTGTAGAATACATTTCTACATTAAAAATATATATTTTATTGATATTTTATAGAGAAGAAGGGAGACTTGTATGTATATAACTAATTTAAAAATATATTTTATTGATATTTTACAGAGAAGAAGGGAGAGAGAGATAGAGAGCCAGAAACATCAATGAGAGAGAAACATAGACCAGCTGCCTCTTGCACACCCCCTACCGGGGATGTGCCCGCAACCAATGTACATGCCCTTGACTGGAATCGAACCTGGGACCTTTCAGTCTGCAGACCGACACTCTATCCACTGAGACAAATCAGTTTCGGCCATTTCTACATTTTTTAAAAATGGAATTCAAAATAATTATTTAGGGAGTGATGCAATTTTATTTAATTGGTGCTCAAAGTTATTTTTTTCTTATTGTCAAATCAATTGCAGTTGTTCATCTGTAAAAACAATTCTTAGCTTGCAGGCAGTACAAAAGCAAGTGGTGGGCCAGATTTGGCCCATGAGTGCAAAGGTTAAGTCATCAGCTTTTGCTGCCTACTCCTGAATTTAGCTCTGACCTCATGAGAAATTGTGGCATTTTTACCTGGGTCATGGCTGCCTGTACACGGGTATGAAATGTGAGAGAACAATCTTTTGGCTTCTCTACTGTCCTTGATACAAAGTTTAGTCCCTGACCAGTAGCGTAAGGATCACCTAGGAGCTTGTTAGCTATGCAGACTTTCAAGCTGCACCTGAGGAGGACTGAATCAGATCTGCATTTAAACAAAATCCCTAGGAGATTCCTATATACATTACACACGGAGAAATAGTGCTCCAGCATAGAGCACTCTGAGAACTGATCTAGCAAAATCCAATGAAAGATAGTTCTCCAGACAATTTCAAGTGAAGCACAAATATTTAACTTATTTATCCAGACGTTTTCGGGCAAAGCATATTTTACCTGAAGGATCTAGATAACTACATTTGCTTTTTATTTGCTACTGCACTCTGGTGCCAGTGAAAAATGACTTTTTTTGAAATTCAAAACAAAGTTTGATTCCAACCTAAATTTAATCCACTCCATTTTTATTCTTAACTTCTGTGAGATCATAACTCGTCCAAAGCAGAGTGCAGTTTATCAGAATGTACACATTCTAAACCTCTAGCGGGCCTGTATTTACAAGATAAAGCACATGGTTCCACAGGAGATATTATACTCAGATAAATAATGTATATTTTAATATTGGCTACGTGGTTGTAGACAAATCCATAAGAGTATTGAAGCTCTTAAAGTTTATTCCATTACCCCACTATGTAATAATTTTTCAAATTAGACTACAATGAAATAAAAGAAAGTCAGAATTTATTCAAACATTAAGGTTGCACTTACCATTTTGTACTGAAGCAAAATCCCACACTGAAAATAGAAATGTTGGGATTCTTCAGTTATTGGCTAAATTTACTCACTGAGAAAACTATGGGTGTTTTATGAGTAGTCTGATGCATGAATCTCTGATATGTAACATAACTGTAAGTATGAAATTCTATTGAGTTCTTGAGAAATTGTCCTTAGATCCATGATTTTGGCAAGTTCCCAGAATGGGAAATTTGCTCATCTGAGAACATACTGGTAATCCATAAACCACTCTCATAGAGATACCTTTGTGGAAGACATTTCTCACCCACCATTAGTATGGCATATATTTTTTACTTTTGTTGTTTCTCCCATTAGTGATGTATTTCTTTGTTTGAATTGAGCTATATGCATTGTTTTTTTGTTTCTCTTTAGATTATTGGAACTCATTTCAGGAGATTCAACTGCAGTTTGTGTTTTAATTTCTGATACATACATGCACCTATAAAGACATTAATTATTGGCTCAGACGGTATAGTAGATGGTCTACTGCACCTCAAATATCATTCCAATATTGCTATCAACTTTAAAAATAAGAACATTAATATGTTTTTATTAAGCAAATGAGTTATTCAGGCTAGATAGTTACACATTCCTTTTTGTTTTTTTAGTGTTCACAAATTTCCTTCTATCAGATACTTGCAATGTGTATACACTATGATACTTCTCAGGAAAAACGATCAGTTCTGAAATTATAATAGAGGAAAAGTAGTTTTGGCAAAGTAATCTTATTTTTGGTGAAGGTGATTGGATCCCTGACTCGATTTTTAATTTATCAAGCACCTTTGTTCCAACCAAAAAAACCCCACAAAACTTTGTATCTCAACCAATTGTTAGAACTGGTAGAAGTTACCTTTACGTAAAAACCGAACGACTCTTTGGCTCTACCTACATCATACACACTTTGAGTTAGAATTTAAATTTTCAAGTTTTTATTTTAAAGAGGAAGGTCTGGCAGATATTTCAATGTACTTCATCCACATTTCAATCTAAATGTCATTTAAAAGCCAAGATAATTGCTACCCACTGTGCTGTACACTTCTGCTTTGTGTAAGGCTTAATAACAATCTTAATTAGGCTAATTTTAGTCAGATTAATACTTGTGTGTGTCAGCACTAACTACTAAATGCCACATACTGCAGGATTTTAATTAATGCTAAACAAAGGAAATACTCATGATGCAAACATTTTTGAACTAAAAAAGGCTAAATGAAGTATGCCCAATTAACATACAGATAAATCACAACGATATCACTGGTTCTAAATTTTTGGCAAATTAAGGTTGACTTTTAAATAGATAAATCCCCTCATATGTAATGTTAGGAAAAATAGTCCTGATGAAACACTCTGAGCATATCAAGCCTTTGTCTTTCACAGTCCTGGAAGTTTTGGATATTTTTTAAATAGATAGTACTGTGGTATCCTTCTTGATTTCTTTAAGTAATTAACTCATGAATGTCATATATTGAGTCAGAAACCCCTCTTTCATTGCATTGCTTATACGATAGACTTTACAAAGGTAAGTTTAGTTTTTCCTTATTAAATGCTTAGCTTGACCAACTGATTGAGATTTCCCCATTCCTCACTCTTGTCCTGGGCTGTGATTATCCACATCAAACACCAGGCATTGCCATTGTCTGCATCGTCTGCCTTATGACACACGACAGTCCTGAGAAGAGTATGACTGGTTGTGGAAGGGAATGGGGGTCTAACAAGTACCTTTCCATGGTGGTAACAAAATAATTTTTTTATTCACTTAAGAGCCTTATTTGAAAATAACAGTAAGGATGCAAAATTAACACTGATAATTTAATTTATGTAACCTAATAGTTATGCATAACCGGGAATTGGAATAATAATAATAATAATAATAATAATAATAATTGTGATGATGATGTGAAGGCTTGGAAATTAGAATAAGTGAATTCAAATGACACATTATTTTTGAGATCCTTGACCTATCACATGCTGGTTTATCATGAGTTTAAGTGGGATCCATATATGAAAATGTCTAGTTTCAAATTAAGAACTAATAAATATTAAGAACTAATAAATATTAGCTTATTCATAATTTATACACATATATTACTCCCATTTTTAAGGTACTTGACTTAAAAGTGACAAGAAATTTTAATATTAGACTAATTCAGTTAGGTAAATTATGATCATCAAGTGCTATCGGTTTGTGCTTATTTGTCCTGATGAAACTTCAGCTTTTATAATCATAAGCAGAATATAGAAAACTTAAACACCTGATTTAAAGATGAATATCATCATACTTTTTTATTTTCTGATAGCAAAATATTATGCAAAGAAGTGAATAAGCATGTAAGTGAACAAATGAATGAAGTGAGGCTCAAAAACAACCGAATTCAGTATTCTGTACTTGGAACTTGGCTCAGGTTTTTCAAATGAGTCGTGTTTTTTCTTTTTACGGCCCACAACTCTGTTACCAATCTTGAAGGGCAATCAATGTTAATTCATTAACATCAAACAATATATCAGGTAACTCTGTCAGATATCAGATTCCCTCTATCTAGAAAAATATTCTTTCTTTAAGAACAGACATGATTTCCACCAAGTAAGGTTGGAGAATTGTCCATGAGAAAGTTGCTTATGTTTAAAGTGAATTTCAGATTGCCTATTCTCAGGAAAAATTTTTAATGTAGTTCTTCCAGCCATGTTGTGAAGCATATTTTCCTAAGGTAGCCCAATTTAAGATATTCTTTTTTTGTTTTTATTTATTTTTTATATCTTTATTGTTGAAAGTATTACATAGGTCCGCCTTTTCCCCCATTAACCTCTTACAGGCCACTCACTTATCCCTCTCCATCCACCCCTCCCTGCCCCCCAGGCCCTCACCACCCCATTGTCCGTGTCTGTGGGTTGTGCATATATGCATAGGAGTTCATTGGTTGATCTCTTTCCAACTCCCCTCCCCTCCTTCCCTCTGAGGTTCAACAGTCTGTTCATGCTTCTGTGATTCTGGGTCTATGTTTGACCATCAGTTTATTTGGTTCATTAAAGTCCACATATGAGTGAGATCATGTGATACTTATTTTTCTCTGACTGGCTTATTTTGCTCAGCATAATACTCTTCTTTTATAATTAAGCAAAACTGGAAGTTCAGACTGGATTTTCATGATACTGTATTAGACTGCAAAAGCTTTGCCATTTTGCAATATGCATTTACCTCCATGTTGTCCTGCATTCATTCATTTTTTAATAGCATTCTTGCTGAGAGTATGTACAATATCTTACTTTTCTTTTGTATCTTCAAATAATGCTGGGCATTCACTAAATACAAGGTTTGGGGATTTCTACATTGTCATACACACAAAAAACACTTTATAAGATTTAAGGTTTGCCAAAACCTTTTAATATTTATAGTTTACCTAACTCTGTTACAATAGATAATGCCAGGGTTTGGCTTAGGAAATAATTCAGAAAAGGTTATACTGAAGGCTTTTCTATAACTGAAGACCACAAAATAAGATAAACTAAGGTGAGGTTAGTCACTTTTGAGTTCTTTCCAAAAATATATCTACTCTGTGATGTGATCTGAAGTAATCTTGTTGGTATTGTTAAGTAACAGGAAGCATACTAAAATATAACTTCTATAAACAGAGAATCAGCAAAAAACATAAAAGTGGGTTACTAGAAGATTACTTAGTCTCCACAGATCTCTGAAAAGGAGGAATTAAGAATAAGAACAGGTTAACAAAGAGAAAGGAGCCCTTAAAATGCCTGACCCTAACTATTTCAAGGGAATTATTTCTCAAGTAGACAATAAGACATCAGATTACCATTACATGATATTTTGTAAGAGTTTCCACCTCCCTTTGCTTTCTGTTTATGCCTACCAAACAATTGCAAATGATGACTCAATACCAGCTAACATTTATAGAGTTTTCACAATATGTCAGGACTGTGTTCCAGGCACTGATGTCATCCTGAGTGATTTAAAAAGTCTTACAGAATAGAGGGTTTATCTAGGGTGTGCCCCTCATTGCCAATAATAAGTGAATCAGAAGACAAAAAAGGTTAGGTGGCTTTTGAAAGTCACCCAGTAGCAGAGCAAGAGCTGAGATCCAGATCTCTGATTCTTACATTGATCCTGGTTTTACTGTATCAGGACCTGTCTCCTTGCCCATGTCAGTGCCCAGGAAACAAGGCTAGAGAAAAGAGAGTGTGATTAGAATGGGCTTCAGCTTCTTCTCCTAATTCTTTTTTTTTAAAAAAATTATTAATAAGGTATTATCTGTGTACATAGCTTACCATTGCCCCCTCCCCCCCTCCCATAGTCTTCTCATAATTCAATCAGAAAAAATATATATCTTATGGTCTATTAATTGTGTCTAAATTTTTTTAAATCCTTACCTGAGGATACTTTTCCATTGATTTTTAGAGAGAGTGGAAGAGTGAGAGAAAGACAGAAATAAATATTGATGTAAGAGAAACACATTGATTGATTGCCTTCTGCATGAGTCCCGACCAGGGCCCAGGCTGGGGAGGAACCTGCAACCGAGGTAAGTGCCCTTGACGGAAATCAAACCCAGGACCCTTCAGTCTGCAGGCCGACACTCTATCCACTGATCCAAACCTGCTAAGGTTTCCTAAATGTTTTTTGTTTTTTTTTTACTAAAAAAATAAGTAGAGCTTTAATGTTCTTAAGCATCATAACAACAACAAAACGGTAATTATATGGGGCAAAGGATGTGTTAACTAATCCTATTGTGGGTAAACATTTTGAAATATGTGTACCAAATATTCACATCATATAACTTAGACTTACACAATATTATATGTCAATTATATCTCAATGAAGCCAGAGAAAATGTTGATGTTGGAAAATTATTGCTATTACACCTTACTATTTGAAAATGTACTATACTGAAGCTGTGAATTAATGTACTAATTTTCATAAATTCTGCTACTGGTTCAGAAGTTAACTCTTTAGGTTCATTACTTAAGTTAATTTTTAAGAACACACTCAACATTGTCTTAGGAGTGAGGACTACTTGAAGAAGGATAGGCCATTTGGTGGTAGTGGAAGTTTTACTATGTCTTTCTATCAGGTGTGTCTACTTAAAAGGCATAAAAGAATGAGAGGAAAATGGGGAAGACACTGATGTCTGCATAGAGATTACCTGCTATCACTCTCAAATTCACCTTCTACCCAATTTGTCAAAATCAGTCTTTCCTTGTAGAGCATATCTCCAGCTTAGATCTCAGCAGAGTGTATTTTTATTTTAAAAAGTTGCAAATAATTTACTTGTAAATTGTACTTACAAATGCACGCCAACAGAAATGGTCCATCTCTCTTAGAGGGAAGTAGGCAGGTACCAAAATATTCCATACAGGGAGCCAGAATTAATAGTGGCAGGATGCTGGTGACATTCATGACTGCAATTGGCAGAAGAAACCCATCCAAATTCAGGTTGGAATTCATGGTCTGCAGATAATATCCTGAAGGAATCTATAGTTGAGAGGGCAAAGGAGCCAAGCATTAACACAGTGGTTTAAATTTGGAAAAAGAATCCTGCAGCAGATACCTTGTCTGTGACAGATGATCTGAATATTCTTTAGGTCTTCAAGGTCCCAATTATGAGCCACCAAAGGGCAGTAAGAGCTCCGTGTAATCTACTGACAATACTATTGATTCTTTATGGAGGAATCTTTTGTCATCTAGTCTATTTTCTTAATTTTCCTAAGAAAAGTAAAAATGGCCCCAATTTTGTGTTTAAGATGACACAAAAAATCAAATAACTTCAGTTTTACCTATAGCTTTTCTTTGAACAATAAAGCAAAAACCAGTAGAATGTATTAAGTGTTTTGTTTTCACTCTGATGAAAATAAGTGTTGTGTTAGAATAGACCCTTTAATAGCAGTTTAATAGAATGAATTTTTCTCAAGAAGAAGGTCCCATGGTGAAACACATAACTTGTTAGAGGCTGTGTTTGTGGATTGGCCTCATTTCTAACATGAGCCAAGCAAATTGAGAAAAAGAAGACATACTTGTGGCCGAAACCAGTTTGTCTCAGTGGTAGAGCATCGGTCTGTGGACTGAAAGGTCCTGGGTTTGATTCCAGTCAAGGGCAAGTACCTTGGTTGCAGGCACATTCCCTGGTAGGGGTGTGCAAGAGGCAGCTAGTCGATGTTTCTCTCTCATCGACGTTTCTAGTTCTCTATCCCTCTCCCTTCCTCTCTGTAAGATATCAATAAAATATATTTAAAAAAAGAAGACATACTTGTGGCTCTATTCTCCTTAATTTTTTTAATTTCTTCTTTTATTTGGTGCTGTTAGTTATATATATCCTACATAATAAAGAGGTAAGATGCAAATTCACTATCACATCCTTGCACAAAGATGGTCACCCCCATGTGGTTACAAGATGGCCACCACAAGATGGCTGGCAGGGGAGGGCAGTTGGGGGGACCAGGACTGCAGGGGAGGGCAGTTGGGGGGACCAGGACTGCAGGGGAGGGAAGTTGGGGGGGGCTGCAGGGAAGGGCAGTTAGGGGGCAACCAGGCCTTCAGGGGAGGGCAGTTGGGGGCAATTGAGCCAGCAGGGGAGCAGTAAGGTGTCGATCAGGCTGGGAGGAGAGTGGTTAGGGATGATCAGGCTGGCAGGCAGAAGCAGTTAGGGTCAATCAGGCAGGCAAGAAGGCCAGTGGTTGGGAGCCAGCAGTCCCATATTGTGAGAGGGATGTCCAACTGCCAGTTTAGGTCCTGTGGGATTGGGCCTAAACTGGCAGTCAGACATCCCCTGAGGGGCCCCAGATTGGAAAGGGTGCTTTCCAATATATATATATATATTTCTCTTGGTGAATTCCAGAACATTTCTTCCTTTCTTTCTTTTTTAAATCCTCACCCGAGGATATTTTCCCATTGATTTTTGGAGAGAGTGCAAGGAATGGGGATAAAATAGGGAGAGACAGAGAGATATCAGTGTGAGAGAGACACATCAATTGGTTGCCTCCTGCACATGCCCCAATCAGGGCCAGTGATAGAGCTTGTAACGGAGATACGTTCCCTTGACCAGAATCAAACCCAGGACCCTTCAGTCCATAGGCCAACACTCTATCCACTGAGCCAAATGGACTAGGTCACTCCTCTTCTTTTAAATCAATATGTGGCATTAGAGAACCAGAAAGGGAACTACATGAAAAAGTAGTGGATAAGGGAAAGAAAGAAAGAGAAAGAAAGAAAGAAAGAAAGAAAGGAAGAAAAAGAGAGAGAGAGAGAGAGAGAGGGAGGGAGGGAGGGAGGGAGGGAGGGAGGAAGGAAGGAAGGAAGGAAGGAAGGAAGGAAGGAAGGAAGGAACACTCTGCCTCACTCCAAGTTCTCAAAGTTGAGTTAGAATGTCTTCATTTTTAAAATAACTCAAATACTAACTAAAACTTGAAGCCTAACATGGAACCTCTCATATTCTAAACCTATTGTTGGGCTATAACATCAGAACTAAAGCACATTGCCATGGAAAAGGGGGCCTCCTCTACACTTCTCTAGTTTATGAGCTTTGTTGGAATAATAAAATCTTTATCATTATCATTAGGAGCAGAGAATTCCTTTAATTCTCAGTAGCACACAAAGCTACTAAGTGGCTTGGAGGAAAAGTCAACCTGAGTCTTGCTCTTGAGGAGTGGATTCTCCAATTTTTTTAAAATAGTGTGGGAACTATCTCAAGATTCCTGTCTTTCCACCATCCTGGGAGGGCAGCCTTGCTCAAACATCCAGAAGATAATTTTCCATTTGAACCCGTCACTAACTTCTTCTCTATCATTAATTGTGTAATTTGAGAGGGTATAGAGTCAGTCATAAGTCAGTACAGCTGTTAACCCACCAATTGTACAATAAGCCTATTGCTATATAGAAATGGACCACATTTTCAATGAGATATTTTTTCTGTCTCTATAAAATATGTCCTGGTGATTATTTATTTTTTAAAAATATTTTTATTGATTTTGTTACAGAGAAGAAGGGAGAGGGATAGAGAGTTAGAAACATCAACGAGAGGATAACATCAATCAGCCGCCTCTTGCACACCCCCTACTAGGGACGTGCCCGCAACCAAGGTACATGACCTTGACTGAAATCAAACCCGGGACTCTTCAGTCTGCTGGCTGAGGCTCTATTCATTTATCCAAACTGGTTAGGGCTCTCCTGGTCATAATTTATCTGACAATCTTTAATTTGACCCATGGGCTTATAAACAAGGATTGTTTTGCTTGGGTACAGATGGCACAGGTGAAGGGAACATTAGCTAGTTCAATAAATGTATTAGGCACATATCACCCAATCAGAGGGCAATGAATGATATCTATATATTTTTTAAAAAGTGCTGGCAGCGGAACCACTATAAGACTGAAAGGCTCCCAGCACAACCTGGAAGTTTCTGTTACTGATTTCAAGTGAGAATTATTGTTAATAGGAATAAAGTTATTATCAGCATGAATCACAGACACCGAAACCTGTTAACTTAATAATGTGGCAAATGTACTATTAATCTTTAGTGAAGCAATATTAATATATTGCCTAATCTAAGAAAAGGCTCCAGTGTCTTAAAAGCTTGAAATCATTTTGCTTCTGCCTCAAGTTCTGAAATCATCCCCTTTTAAAATTTTAAATACTTTTACTTCAGACAAGCCTCCCAGTATTCAGAAATAATGGCTATCAATAGAGATTTATTTTCACCTTTGAATGGCCAAGGAATGTCAAATGGCAACATTATTGGCCTTCATATCAACATATTTTTAATGTATGTCTTTGAACTGAAGGTTAATAATGGCTACTAAATTTAAAATGTGAAATTCTATGATGTTTTATTCTTGGTTCTTTCGTGATCTTTATACTGGTGATTATTTCTTCTGGAAGCAAAAATCGAATTCCAACCTATCCCAATGGAAGTTTCCTTTGCGTCTCTTGAAGTACATTCTAACTATTTTCTTTGAAGTTTCATGACAAACATGACTGTATATAATGTGGAACCTATATAGTCTGTATTTTTAACCCAGCTGCAATAAAGGCATTGTGGGTAATAGCAGAGTGTGGGAGTTGATATCAGCTCTGTGTTGGAATGGGCACTATGCCACATACTAGTAAGGTGACCTCGAGCAAGTTATAAGTCATTTAATGTCTCTTGAGCCTCAGATTTAGGATGACAATATGAGCTATGTGCGCTTGCTGTGGGAATTAAATTAGATACTGTGAAGTCATCTTTAAGAAACTATGACACATATAGGTTGTCAATAAGTATTCATTTTGGTTCTTTGCAATGAAATGGGTGCCTAGATTTGGTGAAATGCTTACAAATTAGTTTATCAGAATTTATTGTAATTTGTGTCAAATTAAAAAATATATGACATTTTTCAGAGAAGGCTCAGTCAAAAGAAATATCAGGTGTCACTACATTATGAAGATAAAGAACCAGTCATTTGTGTTGCTTGTATAGAAAAGTCAAGGCCAGCTATAAATCACTTAGTAATTTTGTGCTCATTAATTTTTTTCATTATAAATTGTTTTTATGGTATTGATTATCATATATATGGGTAATATTGTTGGGTTTTTGTGCCAAATACTATTGTGGAGTCAGGAGGAAGTTTGAATCTACTCAGTCAGCCAAGCTTGTTAAGAAGAGTAAGGGTCACCAAACGTGTCTGTAAAGGATCAGATAGAAATTATATCCACATACAGATTCGATTTCAATTACTCAATTCTGCTGATTTTATAAGTAGAACACAGTATGACAAACAAATAAGAATAGCTGTGTCCCTCCAAAATCAATTTTTCTGAGCCTCAGTTTCCTTTTCAACAAATGAAATGGTTAAATTAATCTCTAAATTTCTTTTCAGCTCTGTACGTCTATGATATATCAATACAACTCACTCAGTAGCCATCTAAATTCCAAGTTGGGAGTTAGCAACAAAGACAATCCCAAATTTCTTTAAGGATTTTTGTAATCACTTGATATGTGAGAATATATTAAGAAATCATATTTCTTCATAATGCTCAAAGGTTAAAGTATGTTAACTTTTGAGCATTACTACATCAAAAATTGTTTAAATAGCATACATTTAAAAAGATACTTTGAATTTAGTGTTTTCCCTCTGATTTCTCCACAGCATAGGGACTAACTAATTCATCAGAAACTGCGAGTGGGTAGGGAGAGAATAACTTGCTTATTAGTACTTATACTTAAGAGTACAGTGGGGGTGGTACTCAAATCAGTCAATTTAGCTACTTGTTAATAGCAATTCTTAAAGGCTTAATGAGGGAGGAAGGCAAAACCTTTGGCAAAAGGGTGGTTGGGTAATTGCTCATAGATCTCATATTTTTATTTGCTGCTCTTATGCACTTTGAAGTATTGTCTGCACCTACCACCAGACATGTATAGTTCTATGGTAGAAACATAACAAGATTCTCCTCAGGTATGCCTCTCCCTGCCCCCACTTAGCTCTTGAAATTAGAGCCTGTAATAAATAGAAGCATTTACAGTTTAACTGCCTTATGAAATGTATGGGATGAAAACAAGTGCTTATTTGTTAATAGGCAATTATTTTATTGTTCTTGTGGGTAGTACTAATTACCCTTCCTTACCTGCATAATGCACATTTTGTAAAGAAGCTGAAAAATGACGAGAGGGAGAAGGTTGAGGAAACATTTTGTCTCTTCCACGTGGAGCTCACTGTAGCTGCCGCCATTCTTTTCCTTAGCATGTTCTAACCAGCTCGTCAAATGTCCGAGAAGATGGCAATATCGCAGACAGCATGTTTTCAGTGCATTAACAAACACCCCAAAGGTTGTCAGGAGGGAGCAACCTGCAAATAATTGGAGACAGTGTGTATTAGTAAAGGAATTGTTCTTTCTTCCCAAGATGTCATTCAGAAAGATGACAATTGTATGGATGAAGGACAGTAAAGTGATTGAGAAGGCTTTAGCACCCAAGGGGTTGAATTCAAAGAAACAAGCTCTGACAAGGGTTCTGGCATTTTGGTGGCCGGCCCAAGGTGGTGCCTGACAGCTGATGTAAAACATGAAAAAGGTAAGATCAATGGGAACACATTAAAAAGGGGAAGAAAAGGGAACAAAAAATAAACACCAAAGTAAAAGTTTTAGAATCTCTCAGAAGTCTCTAACTTTAACTCATTAATGGATGAGACAACCTGAACTTCCTTTTACAGTCTTAACACAAAGAACTGGTACAATTTTTAATATAAAGTGTTATATAAATAATCTTCACATTACTTGTCATGTAGAAGGGGGTTTCTTTTTTTTTTCTTTTCTTTTTTTTTAGAAGGTGGCTTCTTATTTTGACATGGGGATGAAGGGTAATGTGTGTTCTCTGCTTTGACTTTATCCTTAAATTTCAGACATAAGGTTAAACTTTGAACTCCTCAGATGACTTTATTACATGTTGATAGTGTCACTAAAAGTTCAGATTGGATTAGTGGGTTTTTGACTTTTCCAGTAGTTTCCTTTGAGGTTATATGTCTGTCGCTTTAGTAGCAGAAGCATTGTAATGCTTTAGATGTTTGCAGTCCCTCACTGCTAATGATTTGCAACGGCATTGTTGCTTCTTTTATGATTCAGATTTCAACTTTTCTTTGACTCCCTTAGGATTTCCTGATACAGGACAGACAAAAGACCACTGTTTAGTTAACAATTCAGTTGTGTTATTTTGATTGTTACTTTTTTTTTTACAGAATCCCTCTGACCAGATATATCCTTCCACAAATTACATTAGACACCAAACCTTAGTTTCAGGGTAAACGGCAAAGTAGATGTGAAAATGTCTGAGTTTCTCCAAAGAAGGCTGCTCTAAAAACTCAAAGTAGAGGGTGGTTGTCATTTTGATTATGTTTAAGTTTTCTAGAATAAAATTCTAGGTGAAATGCATTCTAACCAAGTTCATTTAGATACCATAGAGTTTTGAATTTTATATTTGAATAAAGAATATTAATATTTTTTTATGGTTAGAATGATTATATTGATTTGACCTGGTCTTTTCTTTCAGAGTTGTAATAGATCTATTATGTCAGTCTTTGATTAATTGTGGAAGCTGGTGCCTGGTAATTGAATATGGAGCCTTTTACCTCTTAGTCACTGAATCAAATCCAGTCCAAATTATTAGTGACCAAGAATTATTACAGCAGTGGCTCTTTGGTGGCCTCTGTGAAGTGTGTTGAGAGGTCAAGTGGGAGTATGTTGGGTAATTGCTGATGCAAGATGGGCTCATATGTGTAGACACGATCACCTCTTTTTAGTCACTGTTTCCAGACACAAATAAAAGGCCCAGGGACTGAGAAGGTCGAAGGGACAAAAGCACCTGCAAGTGGCCAAGGTTTGTATCTCTTAGGAAAAAAGTAATATGGATATCTCTTTATTGCTGCAGGAAGAATTGCTCTCTTATGAGATTTTCCTAGATACTTGAATTAGTTTACTTAAGGTTTTAGTAGGATGAGAACTGAGAAGGTCTTGATGAACAGACTAGAGACCAAATTCAAACAGGTCTGGGCTAGGAGGCTTACCTTCCTGATATTTCCTTATGATTTTGGCTTCATTTCTTATCAACCCATTCTCTGCTCAACTCTTGCAAAACAGGGCTGAGTAGAGAGATAGAATTGATGCCAGGGTTATTACTGGCATCAATTCAACTTACTCTATACTTTCAAACAGGCTTTATTATTAAATGATAACTATTTGCAGAATGAAAGACTATTTCTAAAGATATTTTTCTTTCTATATTTCAAATTTAAGGACTTTATCAAATGTTTGTTTTAAACTCACCCTTTATTTTTTATGATGAACAAATATATCTGTTGCAAAATAAATTTGGATCTGCTCTTATGCAAGATAAATTGATATCTATAATTTTATTAAACAGTTAAATATTGCTACATATTATTTATAAAGAGAGATAGCTTAGATTAGTACATCTTAAACTAGCTGTGTTGAAAGCTCAGTTTAAAAAAAATTCTGAACTATTATGGTCAATGTATCTGTGAAATACAATAAAAATGAACTACCAAAAGAATAAAATAAGAAACAAAGACATTCCAAATATAAGTCCTCATATTTTTTATTATTAGATTCAGCAGGCATAAAATGCAACTTCTCATAAATACTTCTACATCTTTTTTTTCATTGTGTATTTATTTTGTTGCAATAAATAGTTTATTGATCAGCACTGCTGCATGGATCAGGCTTAGAGTAGCACTGTCTTCAACTGAATACACACTTTGAAAAAGAATTTATTTAAACGAGTAAAATTATATCTGATGTGATATAAAGCAATAAAAAACAAAATGGTTAAGAACAAGAAATGATTAAGCATGAATGAGGTCTAAAATTTGAGCCAGCACTGTGAGTGCTCATAATTGATGCCAAACAAATGTGAATGCACTTATTTATTCTTATTTATTCATTTGATATACTTATTAAGTACCTACTGTGTGCCAGGGACTTTTCTAGACCTTAAAAATATAGCAGTAAGCAAGAGCTAAGTTTTACTGAGAGTTACAGTAAGCAAGCAAGAAAATATTAGACAAACCCAATGATAAAAACAAAATAGATAACTTAGAGACCCATTGTAGGGTTTGGTGTAGAGGAGACTTTAAAAGTTGAAATTTGAATTGAGGATGGAACAAATGGGAAGCAAGTGAAGAACTTTGCAGAAAGCATATACCAGGCACGCCATGAGCTGGGGGAAGTTCAGGAACAGTTAAGACCAATGAAGCAGTAGCTCAGTTAGTGAGAAAAAGATTGGGAGGAGATGCAGTCCAAGAGTTGGTCAGGGGTCAGGGCAAGGAGCTTGGATTTTATCTTCAGTGTTATGGGAGACCATTAAGATGTTTTATGCAGAGTAAAGATGTATATATTTTTTAAAATTTACTCTGAAACTCTGGTTGGATAATGGATTTTAGGAATCAGAGAGGAAGCTAGGAGGCAGATAAGAGGTAATGATAACTTGGACATAGTGGTTGCAATGAAGAGAAGCGAACAGGATAGAATGTACTTTTGAATAATCAATAGCATTTTCTGATGTGAAAGGAAGTTGAAGAAATGAGAAAATTGAGGACAGCTACTTTTTCTATCCTGAACAACTGGGTGTTGGTGACTTACACTGAGATGGAAAAGATAAGAAAGGAGTAAATTTGAAGTTAGAAGAATCAAGAGTTGAATTTTGGTCAGGTTCACTTTGAGATTTAGGTAACCAAGTCAAAATGTTGAATAGGGCCCTAGCTGGTTTGGCTCAGTGGATAGAGCATTGATCTATATGGACTGAAGGGTCCCAGGTTCGATTCAAGTCGAGGGCACATACCTTGGTTGCAGACTCTTGGCCTTGGTCTGGGGCATACTGGAGGCAACCAATCGATATGTCTCTTTTACATAGTGTTTCTCTCTGTGTCTCCCTCTCCCTCCCACTCTCTATAAATCAATGTAAAAAATATCTTTGGGTGAGGATTAAAAAAAAAGTTGAATAAGAAGTCAGATACATGAGTTTCAAGGTAAGAAGAGAGGTCTACATGAAACTGAGCGCTTGGTGTATAGTTGGCATTAAAAACTGTGGGAGTAGAGGCTACTTAAGGAAAGAGGGTGGGAAGAGAAGAGCCAGGGTCCTTGGAATGAATCCTAGGACTCTGCATCAATTAGGAGGAGGAAACTTAGCCAAGGAGGTGGAGGAAGAGTAAACAATGTGCATTGTAAGTCAGAGGGCTGGAGAAGTAATAAACCTAAATTGATCAGCTGGACTGAAAGAGAACCAATAAGCTAGACAGAGAGGGTAAGCAAAGACACTGTACACTATTCTGCCTGTCTTATCAAATCGCAGGGTTATCACTGAAAATTAGGAGTTGAAAACATCTCCATCTACACATCACACTGCCTCCTTGGATTAATCCATTAGACTTAATAGAAAACTCATGCCTCAGTACAAATAATTTTGGGTGTCATGTAGACTCAGCCTTTAAAAAAATCCATTGTCATTATAATTCCCAAATTGCTTTTCTGCACCAGGAGCAGAAATGGGAAGTTGAAGAAAAAAAAAACTGGAATGAAAATGAAACTGAGACTTCAAGCTCCAATTTAAATGTGCAAGCACACCAGCCATGCACATTTTAAAATAAAACAGATGAGCTATTTAAAGTGTTTTATTGCAAAACTTAAAGATTGCCGCCATTACTATTAAAAAAAAAACTTTAGAAAGCAATTTTTCTATTCTTTGTACCTTCAAGTCCTTGGCTCTGATGTTCTGCTCCTCTGACCTTCATCTAATCATGAATATCTATGCTACTTAATTATAATAAAAAAGCCTACATTGCACTCTAGATGGTAGATGCACATTTTTTCTTCTTTGGTCACCTGCCAGTTCTCAAAATTATAGCAGTGGGAAGAAATGCAAATGAAGGCCGCGCTTGACAGCTAAACATAATGGAATGCACGGTCCACATTTGAAAAGTTACCTTAAAATAAAAGGTAGCATATAAAAAAAATCATTTCTTTAAGGTCACCTATGGCTTTGAATTACACCTTTGAGGAATTTCCAATTTAGTCATCATAGAAGAAGAAGCCAAAATAAAGATTATATACTTTGCGAGAGGGAAGAGTTTTACTTCATCAGAGTTGGGTGATCTTATAACTTGGCAACACAAAACAAAATGGAAAAAAAAAAAAAACCACTACAAAATATTCACTTTATAGACTATTGTGTATAGTAAACCAGTGACAAACATTTCCTGTTACACTTTTACTAGCAGCTAATAAATTTTTTGCTCAATGTCCAAAGCAAGCTTACTTTGTTGCATGTTAAAAAATTTAACATGTGGCCCTAACCAGTTTGGCTAAGTGGATAGAGCATCAGCCTGCGGACTGAGGGGTCCCAGGTTCGATTCTGGTCAAAGGCATGTACCTTGGTTGTGGGCACATCCCCAGTAGGGGGTGTGCAGGAGGCAGCTGAATGATGTTTCTCTCTCATGGATGTTTCTAACTCTTTATCCCTCTCCCTTTCTCTCTGTAAAAAATTAATAAAATATATTAAAAAATTAACATGTGAATCACAACAGGCTGGCAGTTAATGACATATATCTGTATAATTTGAATAATTTGATTTCTTTACTTAGATGACTATTTTTTCAAATATGAGATTGAAAAGCAAATGGATAGATACTAAATAGTTATTTAGAAATTTTGAATCTTCACATTATATACATATATAGTATGCACACACACACAAACACAAAGAGAATTATTTGATAACTAGTGGTCTGGTGCAGGAAATTCATGCACGTGCAAGGGGGGGGGAGGATGTCTCTCAGCCTGGCCTGTACTTTCTCCAATCTTGGACCCCTCAGGGGATGTTTGTCACAACATGGGACCTCTTGCTCCTTATGGCTCACCAGCCTGCCCATCTAATTGCCCCTAAGCACTCTGTGTGCTGGTCTGCTTGTCCCCAAATGCTCCCTGCCCCCCCCCCCCAGTCTGTTCGCCCCTAACTTCCCCACCTTGCCAGCATGATCATCCTCAACTGCCCCCCCCCCTTTGCAGGCCTGCTTACCCCTAACTGCTTCCCCCACTGGCCTGCTTGCCCCTTACTGCCCGTCCTGCCAGCCTGCTTGCCTCAACTGCCCCCCCTGCCAACCTGATCATCCCCAAGATAGAAAGGAACTATACCAAATAACTTTAAAACATAATCATTTTAGTGAACATTCTTAGAGGTTATACCATAAAGAAATAAAACCTGCAAGAAAAATCTTGAAATTCTTTTTAAACACTCATGTTGCTGGTGGTAGTGTTAGTCTAAGACTATTGAATGTGTCTTTTGAGATAAAGCAAAGGTGCAAATATATTGCTGTTATTGAGAACTGGGATTTGGGGCATGAGAAGTATAAAATGCCCAAGTTTGATAAGGTTAGGTAAAAAAATCCCATAGCACTGCTTTTGACTAGGGCATTAGTATAATCCAAATGGTTATTCTCTTAGAAAGAAAGGGGAAAAAAGAACATTTTCTAGCTTTGTGCACTGAAAGACCTAGAAACTGTGATAAACTAAGTAGCAATGAGCATCCCTATTGCCAAGACTGTAGTCTCTAGATAGCATTATATAGGAAAAGAAAACACAGGGGTGTGTGTGTGTGTGTGTGTGTGTGTGTGTCTGTGTGTGTCTGTGTGTGTGTGTGTTTGAAGAAAGAGTAGATTTAAAGTTCAGGGAAGGAAGTGATTACCCTATTCTATCTTACACAAGGAAGCATGGGAGCAGTCAAAGGTAACAGAGGTTTGCCTTGGCCAGTGTGGTTCAGTTCATGCATTGAGAGGTTGCAAGTTAAATCCCTAGCCAGTGCGTATCCCAGGTTGTGGGCTTGATCCCAGTAGGGGGCTTGCAGGAGGCAGCTGATTGTTGTGATTGATGTTTCTCTCTCTCTGCCTCTCCCTCCTTCCCCTCTCTCTCTCTCAAATCAATAAAAACATATTTAAAAACGCATACACCTGAGGTTTGAAGGACTCAGGCACCAACATGAAGGGGACCTCACTGCCTAAGTATGGAATAATCTGACCATCACTAATTGTAGTAGATTAAACACATTAACAATTTTATGCCCATGAAAACAATATATTTTTTTAAAAGGCAACTAATAGGTTACATTTGGAAAATATTGAAGTTCAACTTATGAACTTGAAAATCTAAAAACAGAGGGAAAGAAATAGATGGCTCTTTTTCTTATGCAAATTGTATATCTGTGTAAGTAAGTAGTTGTTGAAACATACTATCTAATAAAATAGCAATATGCAAATTGACTGTCACTCCAACACACAAGATGGCTGCCCCCATGTGGACACAAGATGGCTAGCAGGGGAGGGCAGTTGGGAGGGACCAGGCCTGCAAGGGAGGGCCATTGTGGGTGATCAACCCTGCAGGGAAGGGTAGTTTGGGGGGACCCAGGCCAGCAGGGGAGGACAGTTGGGGGGGGGTGCAGACCAGCAGGGGAGAGCAGTTAGGGGCGATGAGGCTGGTAGAAGAGGGAAGTTATGGGCAATCAGGCTGGCAGGAAGCAGATAGGCATTAACCAGGATGGCAGGGGAGTGGTTAGGGGGTGATCAGGCTGGCAGGCAGAAGTGGTTAGGGGCAATCAGGAAGGTAGGTAGGTAGGCGAGCAGTTGGGAGTCAGCAGTCCTGGATTGTGAGAGGGCAGTCGGACATCCCTTGAGCAGTCCCAGATTGGATAGAGTGTAGGCTGGGCTGAGAGACACACCTCCATGCATGAATTTTGGGCCTCTAGTTTCAGGTAATAAAAGCAAAGAAATATAAAATATCACCATCTTGCAACTCCCAGTGCAGTGGTTGATTTGGGTAAAAATCAATAGATGCTGGTCCTGAGAAAACAGAGATAATAAGACATTCTGCCTCTTGATGGGAGTTCATTCATAACACCATCTATGAAGGAATTTTGCCAAAAGAAATATCTGAATCTGATTAAGTGTCTAAGTCTATCAGATAACTTATGGGAAATGAGGAGGAGAAAAACATGTTGAATGTAATTAGCAAAATCTAGACTAATTTAAATATTCAGATTTCTTAAATAATTTTTTTTTAAAGACAGGGTGAAGGTGTGGTAGGTTTGGTTGTACTAGTAAGTAGTCCCTTGCATTGGGGGAATATATGTGGTTGAAGAGACATATCTACCATTTAGGCTATCTGAGCCTTATTTGCATTTGATTTGAATAAAGTGTAAAACAACAAATTTGAAAAATGGCAACTTTAAAGACACTTTACAGTGACCAGGCGTTCCATCTTAATATATAAAAACCCTGGGTCTGTTATGACCTAAGGCTTGACTAACAGGAAGTTAGTCATGCAATCAGCTGGGTTGCCAATGTGACCCAGCACTGACTGCTGCAGCTGCAGGTGCAATGATCCAGAACTGACAGCTGAGGGTAGCTGCAAATCAGTTCTGGAGTGAGGCCTGAAGAGAGAAGTAGGGTTTGATCCATAGCCTGTGTGGCAGCTGTTGATCAGCACTTGCCTCTCTCTTTCTTTCCAGACTGGGCCAGCAGGCATGCCTCCATTTTTCTCCAGGAATCCACCAGGGCTGCTGATCAGCCCTGCCTATCTGATCAGGCCCAGTTGATAGGCCCAGAGACGATGACTGGCATAGAAACCGACCAATCAGAACCAAATCTGGGTAAAGTATGAGGGGCCATTGGTTGCCTAGGAGGCAGAGCTTTTGACGCTGACTTGCATAGAAACTGACAAATCAGAACCAAATTGGCTGGCAGAGGAGGGCAGTTAGGGGCGATCAGGCTGGCAGGAAGGGCAGTTGGGGGACGAGGTCAGGTTGTCAGAGGAGGGCAGTTAGGGGTGATTAGGCAGGCAGAGGCAGCTGGGGGAGAGATCAATCCAGCTGGGGAGAGCAGTTGGGGGCAAGATCAGGCAGGGGAGAGTAATTAGAGGCCATCAGACAGGCAGGCAGAGGCAGTTAGGGGCAGGCAGTCAAGTGGTTAGGAGCCAGAGATACCAGTTTATGAGAGGGATGTCCGATTTTAGAGGGTTCAGGCTGGGCTGAGGGAACCCCCCTTTGTGCATGAATTTTGTGCACCAGGCCACTAGTGTTATTAATAAATGCTCATTTTAATAAATAAATAATAGAAAAATTTTATTGTGTGTGACAATGACATTTTGATTACTTTTAAAAAATAACATATATAACTCTGTTATATACACACATGCATAAGTTAAATTCTATAATATTTATTTTTTGATTGAAATTTGCCAGGAGAGATGAGAAAAAAATGAGTAAAGATAAGTTGGTAATTTCTGAAGTTCAAAACTGTCTAGATGGGACTCATATATTATTTTTTTTCTACTTTAGTTTATGTTTAAAACATTCCATTATTAAAACTATTTAACAAGGGAAAACTAAATGAAGATAGAGATTATTGATATTGTTGCAGACTCTGTTGCTCCCAGGTGTAATATCTAGCAGAACCTACAAATTCTATTGAAAGAGAAGTTACAGGGAACCAAGGAGGAAGGAGATATGTCAAGAAAACCATAAAAACCAGAAAGTTAATATAAAATGTGATTTACTTACATTTTTCTGGCTGACAAATCAGGTTACAGTGCATCATGTGAAGAGTTATCAGAGCCATAAGTATAGACATAAAGGGAATAAGCAAAACCAGGACCCAAGCCCCTGAGTGCTGAATGTAAGATATTCCCAGAAAGACAACAGTCGCATTTAGGTTCCTGATCCAATAAAACCTGAGGTACACAGACAAAAATAAAAATACCATTGAGTTACTTCAGATAGCAACAGCTTATTTTAATGCTTCTATATAAATGTAAGCTATAAAGTTGTGGCATGTTAGCTCAAGTACATTTTGCAAATATTATTGGATTTCTAAATAAGTTCATAGTTACAGCTGTCGTATAGTTTCATTATCTCTGTTTCATTTCTATTTAGAAGATGTGTAGAAAGTGTATTCACTTTTATCTAATTAGAAGTTGACAGGTATTTTCAGTACGGGGCCTGACGTAAATAGCTTAGGCTTTGCGGGTCTTATGGTCTCTGCAGCAGCTGCTCAACGGTGTGGTGGAGCTAAAGAAGCCATGGACACCTGCATGCACCCAATGAACCTGGAAAGCTACATGGTTAAAGAGTTGAATCTTCTTATTTGTTCCTGGGATAACACAGGAATCTTCAGGTTATGCTCCTACCATGCATTAAATCAAAGGAATGAGTCAACTTTTAGTGTCTTCTTGTGAATAGGATTTGCAAGTTTGGGGAAATCACCTATCTCTCAACCTTTTATTGGGTCTAAATCCTGCCCTTAGAATCTCATTGCAGAGGGGCCCTTAATATTAACTTAAAGATTATTAAGGTAAAATTGCCGAAACTGGTTTGGCTCAGTGGTAAAGCCTTGGTCTGCGGACTGAAAGGTCCCTGGTTCGATTCCGGTCAAGGGCATGTACATTGGTTGCGGGCACATCCCCGGTAGGGGGTGCTCAAGAGGCAGCTGGTTGGTGTTTCTCTCTCTTCAACGTTTCTAGCTCTCTATCTCTCTCCCTTCCTCTCTATAAAATATCAATAAAATAAATATTTTAAAAAAATTATTAAGGTAAAATTAAATATAATAAAATTTACCTATTTATATATATATAGTTTGATGAGCTATTATAAATGTTTTAGTTGTCCAAACACTAATATGCCTAAGTTTTAGAGCACTTACATATCACCAAAATTTAAAGGGCTTACCTGATTAGACCAGGTTCACTGCGGTACCAAGACTATCTCTCCATTGATGAACTCAAAAGTAACTGAATAGACCTCAATTTCATTGCAAGATCCCTTCACTTTGCCATCCTATATAATAAAAGCCTAATATTCTAAGTTTTTGATCATCTGGTCATCTGTTCAACCAATCAAAGCATAGTATGCTAATGATATGCTAAGGTCGCTAAACCTCTCGCTATGACTTGCACTGACCACCAGGGGGCAGATGCTCTGACTGGTAGGTTACTTGCTGCTGGGGTCCTGCAGATTGGGACTGAGCGAGATGGGCCGGACATGCCCTGGAACCTTCCTTTGTCCCTCCCCACCACCAGGGGGCAGATTCAGTGAGCTAAGCAGTAAGGAGCAGTGAGCAGGCAGGCAGTAAGGAGTGAGGGATCCTGGACTGTGAGAGGAATGTCTGACTGCTGGCTTAGAGCTGATCCCCGGCAGGTGGACATCCACTGAGGGGTGCTGGACTGTGAGGGTGCACAGACCTAGCTTAGGTACGCATCCAGCGCATGAATTTCATGTACCATATATGAAATTCTAGTATAAGGTAATATAATCATAAGGTGTTATCTCATAATCATAAGGTGTACCATATATGAAATTCTAGTATAACGTAACATAATCATAAGGTGTTATCTGGCCATTGTCATATTCTTTTGGGTGGAGTCAGTTTATAGGTTACTCCCCCATGTCAAGAGTGTGACCCATTGGGAGTCATCCTATGGCATTTCCTTACATCTAATTGAAGGAGAGAGGAAATGAGGAAGCCGAACTAAGTTGTTAATTAATTAAAGACCAGACTCCTTATCCTACCTCATTTCTCTAGCTGGCTGCGGGTGGAGGCTTGGCTCCCTGCTGTGCCCAGCTGGCACTACCCAGGAGGATGAATTGGAGCACTGCCAATTTCTGCTGGGCAGGGCATAGAAGATCAATTCCTCTCAAAGCCTCTCAAACACCCCCAGGCTGGGAATGAGAGGGCCCTTGCCTGCTTCTGCTTGTGTGTGTGTGTGTGTGTGTGTGTGTGTGTGTGTGTGTGTTTGAGAGAGATATATCAGATTCCTGTTTTCTGCTGATACTATGAGGCCAGAGGAGGTGAGGGGCAACTTTTCCATAGTGCTCAGTTGAAGTAGGGCAGGTATTGTCAACAAGATTTTCTTTCTTTCTTTCTTTAGTGGTTTTGTGTTTTTAGCACTTATGTAAGATCAATAAAAGACTTTGAATTATTTTTTCAATAGGGTATTATGGGTAATTTTTTGTATATGATATATAATTATTCTAATAAAATTTATTTAAAAGGTGATCTTTCCCCATTGAATTTTTTGGCACCTTTGTTGAAAATCAATTGATCACATAAATGTGATGCTTTGTCCTGATTCTCAATTCTGTTCCACTAATCTATCCTTATGCCAATACCATATTATCTTTATTACAGTCACTTTCTACTTATTTTTTTTAAATGAGTTTATTGGTATAACTGACATACAATAGACTGCATGTGTTTAAAGTCTACAATTTGATAAGTTTTGAAAACGTATGCACCCATGAAATGATCACCACATTCAAGAGAATGAACATATCCATCACTCCCCAAAATGTCCTTATGTTCCTTTGTAATCCTTACCTACTGCCACTCTGCCCCCGACACCATGTCTAGGAACTACTGATATTTTTTTTCTTTTGCTACAGATTTGTTTTCAATTCGTAGATTTATTTTTGTAAGTGGAATGATCAAATAGGTATTCTGTATCTGGATCCTTTCAATTGGCATAATTAATAATTATTTGGAGATTCTTCTATGTTGTTATGTTTATCAGTAGTTGATTCCTTTTTATCCCCAAAGAGTATTCCTTTATATAAATATTCCACATTTTATTTATCCATTTATCTGTTGATAGACACTTTCCCTGGTTCATGGCTAATTACAAATAATGATGTTTTGAACGTTCATATTCAAGTGTCTGTATAGACATGGACTGTCATTTCTCTTGGGTAAAATATAAGAGTGGAATAGCAGGCTGATAATGCTAGATGTATATTTAATATTTAAAAATTTCCAAATGATTTTCAAGTAGCTATAACATATTTATATAACACCACCAATATATCAGAGTTCTGATACCTCCATATCTTGGGCAACACTTGGTATGGTCAATCTTTATTTTAGTTATTTTAATAGATGAGTGGTTTTATTTTGCATTACCTTAATAACTGGTGATATTGAGCATCATTTTATGTGTTAATTGGCCATTTGTATCTCTTCTTTGGTAAAGTTTTCATTCAAACAATTTGTCCATTTTAAAAAACAGGTTATTTTCTTATTACTGAGTTGTGTGTTTTTTTCCATGTAATAAATATATTTAATGTTTCTGTTAACAAGCACCATCTCAAGAGCAGAAAAATGGTTTTATAACCAATAAATAAATTACATTCAGGAAAACAAGGTGTTTATATTTGAAGTATCAGATAGCCTTAAATGTTTTCTTAATACAGCATCCAAACTTCCAAACTGTCTAGAAAGTATATCCCAAAATATAACTCATATCTTAATTCATAAAATTAAAGGACAAGAAAAAAATAAATTTAAGACAAAATTTACAATTTATATTAATTCCCCCTTCAATAAAATACCAACTGACAATTGTTAAAAGTAAATGAACTACATATATATGCAATCCATTAGTGCTGAAAATCTGAAATAAATATTTTTAAGTCATTCTTTCTCAAAGTATTTAAAATATTGGACTTCCGATGGCAAACCTGAAAATTATCAAACATTTTATTTCCCTGTTTTTCACACTTTTGCTCTTGTCCCTACCCCTTTAACCTTTAACAGTCATCTAACTTTATTCTTTCTTTCTTTCTTTTTTTTTGTAAATATACTTACTTATACCCCAAACACAAAACACTGACAATGCACCTTGGGAACCAAGGAAACCCCAGAATAGCCCCAGTCTATAGTTTTGCTCCCAAGTATGGCACAGGTGCAGGGACAGAGGAAGCCATCACCAGCCCTTCCTGATGCCTCAGAATGCTCCCGAGAGTCCAAAGCTGTTTGAGACTTTGCTGATGCAATCCCGAAGAAAGGGTCTACACATTCTCTTTCTTCCTTGTGTTTTCTGGCAGATGCACTTTTAGGTCTTCCTCTTCCTCACCTGCTATGATCTGAATGTGAAGCATAGCAATTCCTCCTTTGGAAAACTGCTGTTTGAAACAGCTGTTTGAACTACTCTATTATTTTAAGATAGTCTCTTATTCTGTAAAACTAGAGGCCCAGTGCATGAAACTCATGCACTGAAGGGGGATGTCCTCTCAGCCCAGCCTGCACCATCTCCAATCTAGGACCTCTTGAAGGATGTCCAACTGCCAATGGATCAGGCCTAAATGGGCAGTCAGACATCCCTTTTACAATCCAGGACTGCTGGCCCCTAACTGCTTCTTCCTGACAGCCTTATCACACCCTAACCACTTCTCTGCCAGCCTGATTGACACCTAACTGCTTCCCTGCCAGTCCGATTACCCCTAACTGTCATCCCCTGCTGGCCTGGTCACCCCCAACTGCCCTCTCCTATAAGCCTGGTCTCTCCCAACTGCCTTGCCCTGCAGGCCTGGTTGCTCCTAACTGCCCTCCCCTGCTGGCCTGGTCACCCCTAACTGCCATTCCCTGCTGTCACCCCAAACTGCTCTCCCCTGCAGGCTTTGTTCCCCCCAACTCTCCTCCCCTGCAGGCCTGGTCCCTCCAACTGCCTTCCCCTGAAGGCCTGGTCCCTCCCAACTGCCCTCTCCTGCTGGCCTAATTGCCCACAACTGCCCTTCCTTGCAGGCCTGGTCCCAACTGCCCTCCCTTGCTGGCCATCTTGTGGTGGCCATCATGTGTCCACATGGGGGTGGCCATCTTTGACCACATGAGGGCAGCCATCTTGTATTGGAGTGATGGTCAATTTGCATATTACCTCTTTATTATATAGGCTAACTATCTTAGTTGGAATAATAGAAAAAGACAAAAACTTAGCTGTCTGACCTTGCAAGCTAGCCATCTGACATAACAGGCTAATACTGATACTGATAATAATTCCCATATTCTTATGCCAAGAGTTGATTCATTGTGTATTCAAGGTTACAAACTGTCTGTAACAATAACCTACACAGAGCTCTTTGTGAAATCTGCTGACAAAGAAGCTCAGTAGGTATAAATACAGGAAACTTCCTGTATGTGTTTGCTCAGAGATTTGGGAAACACCTCCCACTGTGCCCGCGAGAATAAAGACTCCTAATTAATTGGCTCATTAAGGCACCTCGTATCTGTATCTATCTCACTGATTTACAATATAACAAATGGCTATTACTCCGAGACCTCTTTCTGTTGTCTAAGTCCTTATTTCCTGTCGGATGCATCTTCTTTCTCTGAGCTCTCTCTGTGCGCCTCCTCTTGGCCTCAAGCTTGTTTTCTGTGGAAGGTGGTGATTTCTCTGGGTGCATTGCATTTAAAAATTTTCTGCTAATAAATATGTAACCACAGGGACATGATTTACATGAAACAGGAACCTGTTGGTCACACTCGGGACATGACTCGGTGGCCATCTTCACTTTCTTGGCTGGACTCATAGACATGCACCCCTCCTGCAGCAGTGGTGGTGGCAGCAACTTATTATTGAGTTTTGAGAGTTCTTTAAATAACCTTTATCAAACATGTGGTGTACAAATGTTTCTTCCAGCCTATATTTTTATTTTTAAAATTCTCTTAACAGTGTCTTTGAAGAGGAAAAATTCTTAATTTTAATCAAATCAAATTCTCTTACAGAGCATGCTTTTGGTGTTGTATCTAGAAATCCTTGCTTAACTCAAGGCCCCTCTCCTTCAGAGAAGAAATCTGAGCATTGGAGACTGATTCGTAAATTCTCGCACTGCCTTCTTGCGGAGCCCTGAGTAGAAGCCACCTCTTCTATGGCACCTCTAAGGAGAATCTACCTGGGCTCGGTCTTTCTTATACTTCTTTCCAGGTCTTTCAAGTTACAGATTGTGTGACACCACCATGTCCTCATTAATCCAGGGTTTAACATTCAAATTACCTTTCACTCATGACTCTTAACATGTTTTATATAGCATTAATTATAAATATTGTCCTTTCTCTTTGGAATGGTTGTCAGTAGACTTGAGTTTGAATTACAACTCTGACAATCACATTATCTATAATCTGAGTCTCTCTAGAATTCTGGGCCTTTCTCTTTAAAATATAGGGATTATACCTTACGCCCAGAATTCTTGTAAAGGTTCAATGAAGAACACAGACAGTGGCTGTATACAAGTACCAAGCAAATGTAGTTGCTGTTCATTTTCTCCAACCTTGATCTCAGGAACAAAAAGAGCAGTGAAATTAGAGCATAGTGACAAGAACAGAGTTAGCAAAGAAGACGAAGCAGTTAACTGTGGTCCACACCTTTTAGGTCCTTAAAGTTTGTGGCAAGGTGTTTGGATTTTATTTCTAGTGCATTGGGGAGCCATTTTAAAAAAATATATTTTATTGATATTTTACAGAGAGGAAGGGAGAGAGATAGAGAGCTAGAAATGCCGATGAGAGAGAAATATTGACCAGCTACCTCTTGCTCACCCCCTACTGGGGATGTGCCTGCAACCAATGTACATGCCCTTGACCGGAATTGAACCTGGGACCCTTCAGTACGCAGACCGATGCTCTACCACTGAGCCAAACCGGTTTCGGCTGGGGAGCCATTTGAAGGGAATTTAGCAGGGGGCTGAAAACAGATGGAAAAAGAAAGGATTATTGTGTCAGCTCTCTGAATTGCAGATAAGCTTGGTAAGGAGACAAATTATAGCTATTGTAATCATCGGGATGAGAGCTAAGTGTGAACTGGAACAGAGTGGTAGCAAAGGAAAGGGAGAGCAAATAGATATGTGGTATCTATTTGCAAGGATGTGTCCAATTAGATTAGTCTCCTCCCTATCCTATAAACATGCTTGCTCATTTCCATCCCTGTGACTTTTCATGTTCTTTGACTTGCCCTGTCTCACTTTCATAGTCCCGTATCAAATGTGTTTTTCTTCATTCATTTTTCTCGTGAATATTCTACTTCTTTTTTTTTCTGAAGTTCTAAAGTAAACAGGCACTGTCCATTTTTCACTCCTGTCAGTTTTGTGTTCTCACTTCTCGATCAGTGAGCATCCTGACAGCAATACCTTATTCTTTATATCCATGTCTTCATGGGACCTAGCACAGTTCTAGTTCCAAAATACATGGATAATAAATAACTAATTGGTGAATAGCATGGCATCTCTGATAAAAATTCAAACCAATGACAACATTAACAAATCCAGATCTCTAATAATTGATTTAGGGAAGTAATTGCATATCAAACATGGCCATGCTGAGGAAACGGACTTGCTGTAATTCACTAATAGAAACATCACAATGTAGGTGAGGTACAAAGTGAGAATTTTCTAGGACAACTGGATAGAGTCCCCAGGCTCAGCCTCGGGTCATCCTTTCAAGCTATTGCAAGCTGCACATTTGAGTTGTGACTAGAGTAACGGAGATAAGCCGAAGCTGAAAGCAATGCTATATTTTTTTCAATCTTTACAATTTTTTTTAAATGTTAAGTATTGCTGAGAAAATCCAAGAGGACACTGGGTGTCTCTTCAGTACACCACATGGTGATGTAAGCTGAATTCTCTAAAGAGGGTCAAGGAAAATTACAATGATTGCAAGACTTAAATCTTGCGAAAGGTAGTCAGAAACCAAAGAATTATAGGCTGAATATCTATGTATAGAAAGAGATTTCATATAATGTACTAAATGTGTTTTGAACAAATGCCACCCAGCCTATTTGATTGTGTAATTTTCTGAAAGAATTACCTAGTACGGGCATGTTTTATATGTGTCTTTGTTGATCCATGAACAGGACAAACTGTAGATAATTAAGGCTGAAATTGTATATATATCAATTGTAAAGAAATAAAAGAAAATAAAAATCCGCAGTCTTCAAATTCACCATTAAGACTCCTTTCATCTCATAGTTCACTAGCAAATTGAATATACAAAGCACCTTTCACACAGAAAGCCAGAGAGCAAAGCACTAAAGCAAAACAAATACCAGTGATTAAGGAAAATTGAAAGCAGCGGTAAAAATATGTTTCTTTAGTCTACTCTTAAATACAGACTGGGGATTGCAAATAACTCGGAGTATATATAAGTGGTAATTTTTTTTTGTCTTCATGATTTTATGGTGTTGAATACAAATAAGGGGAAAACATTGTTAATGTAAAAGTAGCAAAAATATTTTGAGATTATTTATTTTAAATATTTACCTGAGTTTGTTTAGTAATAATTTTAAAACTCACTCAATTGTCCTTAGGCTGAACAATGTTGACGTGCTTTAGACTGACGTGAAGTGATTTTAGGAGAAATGGTTTAAAATGTTCTTTCTGAGCCCGAGAAGTATCAAACATTCGATTGTGATAGCATTAGTGGGCAATGTAAAGAGTTCAGAGTGAATATTTTAATTTTCACTCTGTGAACAGCATTTAGATAATTCACCAGGGGATTTGCAACTCTTCAAAGGGATAGAGTTGAACTGTTTAGAAGAGTCAGTGAAACACTTGGGTGCTGATTTCATGGCGAATGGCCATTGTCAATCATTGCTTCTTGTAGCATAACCGTTGGCCCATTGAAATGTTTCACAGAAGACTCTGGTAGCCATGAGTTTGGAGAAAGAGGGATAAAATGGAAATTGTACAGTTTTTACTTTTTATCTATACATTGTTTCAACAATACTGTTAAAAGAAATGACAGTTTAATACAGGAAGATCATTGATTTTGGTGAATACACACCAAGATTAAAGTAAACTATTAAAATAAGAAATTTGAGGGAATGCTACATTCTCTTCCTCCTGCTCTCACTGCCTCTCTTACTCTTTTGCTGCTCTCATTCTCTCTCTCTTTTTTTAAATTCTTGCATTATTATTTATTATTGTATTATTTTCTTTTGAATTTTTAAAAATTAAATTTATTGGGGTGACATTGGTTCACAAAACCATACAGGTTTCAAGTGTTCAATGCAACAAAACATCATCTGCACACTGCATTGTGCCCACGTAGCCCCAAGCAGTCTCTTTCTGTTCTCATTTTGCCCCCTTTGCCCACCTCCGCTTTATCCTCCCACCCCTTCCCTTCTGGCTAAAACCACATTATTGTCTGTATCCATGGGCTATGCATATATGATTTTTTTCTTAATCCCTTTACCTTCTTTCATCCAGCCCCACAACCTTCCTCCTCTCTGACAGCTGTCAGTCTGTTCCATGTATCCATGCCTCTGGTTCTATTATTATTATTAGTTTTTCATTAGATTCTACATTTCATTTAAGATCATATGGTATTTGTCTTTCTCTGTCTGGCTTATTTCACTTAGCATAATAATCTCGAGGTCCATCCCTGCTGTTGCAATAGCTGATTCTACCCACCCCCCCTTTTTTTTTAACAGCTGGGCAAGTAGTCCATTATATAAATGTACTACAGCTTTTTTTATACACTCATCTACCCATGACCACTTGCGCTGTTTCCAGATCTTGGCTATTGTAAATAATGCTACAATGAACATAGGATAGGATGCCAGCATACTCATGTTAGCAGTTGTTTATATATATCATTTTCTCATTTCTGAGTTCAAGACCTTTGAACCACCTCATGTTTACCGATGAACCTAAGTCCCTACTCATTCATCTACCACACTCAAAAACTACCAAGCAGAGCTTAAGAAAAGTAGGAGACAGCAGGAGCAGTAAGAAATATAAGGAATTGTCATTCTCCCCCCCCCCCGCCCCCCGCCTCAGTATTCTTTGGTTTCCACAGTTCAATGTTGGAGAGAAATTCTGGGTATATTTCCTGAGGGCTTACAATGTTGGTAGAGGTAAAGAAGGAGATGCCTTTTGTTATTAGGATGAGTGAGAAGCATTTGTTCAACTTGGCTAGAGCCCATGCAAGTAGAATTTTGGAAGGTCTAGTGATTTTTTTTAAAGCTATTTATAGGTTACTCCTCATTATGCAACTCAGAGGATATTTTGAGTATTAATGAGTCTGCAGGATTATTCCATGAACTGCTTTGATTTTGTTGGCTGAAGTGTACTTTATAAATAATAACTTACTATTGCGGAATGTATTACAGATTCACTTTTTTCTCTCTCAAGGATTATGTTGAATTTCTTAATCAGGCAGATTTTGAAATGTGAAAAATAACTATGAATTGTCAAAATTTACAAAGAAGTCTGGCACATATTAGGTATGTTCAATCAATGTTTAGTTCCATTTATTTTTAAAGGTATTGCTAGACTACTTTTGGAATCTCATTTCCTTATGTCTCTGGAACTATTTTCAAAATCCTAAAGCACTTGCTGAAAATGTACATTTTATGTACATCTTACCGATGCTCCCGAAAATTCTGATTTATGAGGTTTGGGGTGAGGCTGTCAAACAACACTCAAGTGAATATTAACACAGCTTCTGGAAAAGTGCTGTAGGATAATAAAATTTTGCCTCTAGTGTTCCCTAAGATAAAATATATTACATTTGAGTAAGTAAATATTTAAAATCAGAGCATTTTATTAGGAGACAGATAACATGTAGGGTCAATTTGAGCACTAGATATTCAAACTTTCTGGACTTTTTCGAGAACTTTATCAATATTCTATTTGACCCTTTAAATCATGTATAATTCACTCTAGTAACTAGACTATGTTACCAATAGACTATGTTACTATGTTACATAGACGTGATCTAAGTTATCAGGTGAAGTAAGTAGAGAAATGTGAAGGTAATGTTTGAGGTTAGTTGTAGTAGAATTAAAAAATAATGTTCATGCCCAGAGACATAGAAGTATGAAACAGACTGTGGACTTTCAGAAGGCGGAGGTGGGTGGGAAGAGATCAACCCAAAGAACTTGTATGCATATATGCATAACCCATGAACATAGACAAAAAAAGCCTGGGGCAGGGGCCAGCTAGAAGGGATCAAAGGGGGGGAGGAGGTGACATATATAATTACTTTCAACAGTAAATATTCAATTAAAAAATGATGGTCATGGACAGACTCAATTATCCACCTTCTTTTGTTTCTAGAAAAGATTCTGCCAAATAAAATAAAAACAGACTCATAGACACAGAGAACAAACTGATAGCTTCCAGAGAGGAGGGAGTTGGGGGCTGGCTGAAAAGGGTGATGGGATTAAGCAACAAACAAACGAACAGACAGACAGACAAACAAAAAAACGCTTTTAGACAGATAACAGTACAGAATAGTGATTACTAGAGGGAAAGAGTATGGGAGGAGATAGGAGAGGGTAAAGGAGGAATAAATGGTGATGGAAGGAAACTTGACTTGGGGCAGTGAACACACAGTACAACGTACAGATGATGTATCATAGAATTGTACACCTGAAACCTATATAATTTTATCAACCAATGTCACCCCAATAGGTTCAGTTAAAAAAAAAGATTCTGCACAAGTGTATTTACCTAGAATCTCTGTGTGGTGACTCTTAATTGTACACCTCGGATTTTGGAAAATGCTGAAAGAGCCAAGTTCTGCTCTGGATAATGGTGCAAGGATGTTGGCAGATCATCATGCTTCTTGATTTTATGGAGGTTCGTTTCATTCTTTCAATGAGGTACACATTGTGGAAGATCTAGTACCAGATGGTAATGTTGGCTGGGAGTGGTTTTACTCACCTACATTTGGCAGCTCTACGTGGAAGTGGTACTTTCAACACCTGACACTTCCAGTCTGCACCACTTAACATGATCATTGGGAAGCTTTAGGTGGTGCAGATACAATAACACATCTCATTAAAGGACTTGTAACTATGAACATCTGACATCTGTGCTGAAAACAGACCTCGATGTGGCCTTCAAGTAGTTACAGATTCCAGCGGTATGTTGTTTTTTTAAAGACACGACCGACATTCATTATATTAACCAGACTTGTAATTTCTGGAAGCATTTGTCACTTGGAGAAATAGATTATAAGTGAATGGGCTGCCCATGTGAAAGATAGCCTCCTCTTAAATGAGTTCCCTCTTTTCCAGAATTTAGACAATGATTTTAGCCGATAACTTATTTGTCATTTAGTAATAATAGTAATGGCTGTCCTGATTTGAATACCTATACTGGGCTAGGATATAAGCTGTACTTATATAAATGGCCCTCCAAGGTATTCCCATTTTGTGGATGAGAGACCTGGGTCTCTGAGAGGCTAAGGAACTTGCTGAAAGCCATGAAAACTCCGAAGTGACAGAGCCAGGTTCACGCCAGCTGTGTGGCTGCTCAATGGGGGTCTCTGCCGGTGCTGACACCAGTCCCTGCAGTAGGCACAGGAATAGTTAACATTCACTTCTATAAACTGCAACAAGCAGCTGTTCCTAGAAATTTCTTTAGTTAGTGTTTAAACTGAATTTTTTTAAAAAAACAACAACCAGATTTAGCCTTTAAGGAGCTTATTATTTGAATAATTCTTTTACACATTAATGAATTACACCCTGATTCTTTATACACATTTTTTTAGGTGCTTTAACTTAGGTTTTAAAAATACCTAATGGCTCTTCTTGTTAGAGCCATTTTAATGAAATTATGAAATAATAGGTAACCAAACCAGAGTGCCTTCATCCTAAATTTGGCCTGCTCCTCGCAGCTGCAGAAATTCATTTTTACCCAATTCCCCATTCCCCTTTGCAAAGTCCTAAAGCACGAACCCACTGGGAGTCTCCTCCAGCTCCCAGAGGTAATATTTCATTCATATACTGTCTCCTTTGTAATCAACACTGAGAAATGTCACTTTGATTAAACACAACTCAATGACTGAGACCATGGCACAGCATATTCTCCAGAGCCATCTTCCAGAACAGCCGATTGCTCGCCAGTCTTCATCCTCCAGAGTCTTACTTAATCAAAATGATGTTGCTAATTAAGGATTAAAACTTCTGAATAGAATTAAAGAAAAAGATTTTTCTTTCTCCTTTGGGCAGGTCAAGGAGGCAGAATTTGCTATAAAGAAGTGAAGAGTTCCTTCCACCTTGGGTGAAACTTCATCATTCTCTGACATTTGGACTTAATCCAAAATAGGCCTGAGTGCTTTGTAATATTAATGTAATTGGGAAGAGGGAGGGAGGGAGGGTTTGAGAGAGAGAGAAAGAGAGAGAGAGAGAGAGAGAGAGAGAGAGAGAGAGAGAGAGAGAACACAAACTGCCTTGGATAACTACAAGTACCTAGCTAACATTTTTTCATTTCATATAAATTTTCTAAAAACATTTTGCCTAATGCTCTCTGGGCATTGCTTTATCTATTGCTAACATTATTCATTGTTAACGTTGGAAAGACAAGACAATTTTAGATAAATGTTGGCAACCCATTGCACAAAAAGTGTGAACAAAGGACTTAATGCATCTCACATCTGTTTGACATCCACTGACGAACAATAAAATATACAACAAAATTCTCTATGAAATGTTGAAATGCTCTACCTTAAAATAAAAATTTCCATTTTTTTGAATTCATATCTATAATAATGAAATTATAATATGCTAATCAGCCTGGACAGTCTTCTGGATGAACCCGGGTTGCAAGGGCAGAGGCAAGCTACGCAGGCGAGCCCCTTGCATGAATTTTGTGCATCAGACCTCTAGTTTGAAGTGGATGCAAAACAGAGATACTGGTTGATGTTTTGAAAAACTATACAAGCCCTGGTGGGTGTAGCTCAGCTGGTTGGGTATCCTCCTGTGCACCAAAAGATTGTTGGGATTCCTGATAGGGACATGCAGGGAGCAACCAATTGATGTTTCTCATCCATGTTTCTCTCTCTCTTTCCCTACCTCTCATAAATAAATAGATAGATAGATAAATAAATAAATAAATAAATATTGCACAATACTTCTATCATTTTCGTGTTCTCTCTGTTTTTCCCTTCGAATGTATAATTCCTGCTAGATTAGTCCAATCCAATGTAATCCTATCTCATAAAGAGGGAATATGCAAATTGACCATTATGCCATGACAAAGATGGTAGCACCCATAGCCCAGTCCCCTGAGCCCCACCAGTCCTTTTATTCCCACTGGGAAGGTGGCAGGCATGTGGTGCGGTCAGACCCGCCCTCAGCCCCTCAGCCATCCAGGGCTAGCCTGAGGCACAGGCAAGCCTTGGATGTTGGCTGCCTGGCTGCCCAGGGCCTCCTGAGGCTCAGGTAACAAGAGCCAGCCAAGGCTTGCACTGCCAGCAGTGGCAGCAGCAGTGGTGATGGGGGCATCGCCTTTCTCTGATAGCAGAATGCCTCCCACCCCTGATGGCTCCTGGACTGTGAGAGGGGGCAGGCTGGGCTGAGGGACCCCCCCCCCACTCCAGTGCATGAATTTTCATGTACCTGGCCTCTAGTAAGTCATAATAATAGCTACTGCTTATTGATCACCTACTATGTGCCAGGTTCTCTGCAGGCAGTATATATGTTATTAACCTCTACTAAAAGCCAAGAAGAGGCATTATTATATCTCTTTAGGAATGATTCCACTGAAGCTTATGAAGAATAAATGACTTGACCAAGGTCAGGCAGTTGTGTCAAACAGTGGTGAGACTTCCTTTAAGGCCTTCTTGGCTCCAAAGCCACATTCTCTGCACTGTGCCAAGCCATTTCACACTTGCTTACTTGAGGGTAAACATATCGATGTGTTTCTAGAAGGTGCTGGGAAGTTGCATTGCTCTGTACCCCGCTCCTATGTTCCTGTTGTTGCAGCCTGAATCATTGTCAGGAGTATTGTCACGTTGTGAATCCCCTGGCCCAATCAATGATGAAGACTGGGCTACTACCCTCAAAAGGGCACCACAGAACAAACAACGAGAAATCCCAAAGGAGAGAGGAAGGCCATAAACCTTGTTTCTCTCCCAACCAGTGCTACCTACCAGTTACAAAAGGACACTCGTTCCTGTGATCCCGGCTCCTGGAGGCGGTAGGCGCCCACTGGACAAACGATGGCTCGTACTCCTCCCAAGCCCAGGCAGAGGGCCAGCAGAGCTACGAGGAACAGCCTGCTCCGCTCCTGTTTTGGTATGCGGTTGGTCATATGGTGGCCACCTACATAGAAATCTTCCAAAGGAAAGGCAACCACAGACAACAAAGCAGTGCCTGTGGATGGAGTGGGGGGGGGGATAAATATGTCATAAACCAACTGAACCACCAAATCACATCATAAGTAAGGTTTTTCCTCTGAAAGTATTAAAATATCTGTTAACCATTTGGAGACAGCAGAATTTTTCTAAATGTGAAATGTCCTTCAATATGTATTTTAAATAGTTTAGAGTCCTTGTTTTTTTCCCCTCTGAGACTTGAACTATTGTTTTGCTCAGAATGTATAAGCAAATCTCACCCTTTTTAACAAAATCAAAGTAATTCAGGAATATATCCTGTAAGAAATTAAAGATGCCTGTAATCTCACTCCCAGAAAAGAACACTGTTACCAAGGTTTATTTGTTCTTAATCAATAGAGTGATTAAAAAACTGGTGATCTCAGACATCTCAGACGCCTGCCAAGTAAAGCATTTTAAGAATAACATAGTAGTTAGAGGAGAACAGAGCCTTTTTTCCTTTTTTGCTTCTATCTCCCCTCTTAATGCCCTTCTTTCTCTCATTCCTCATGCAGTGCGGGGTAGGGGGAGACTCACTGCTGCACAGAGAGGTGAGAAGTGATGGTGAAGTAAGAGAAAGCTGCGTTTCTGAGCTCAGGTTTTCACAATTCAGATGTAAGACACATCTTAATAGAGCCTCTGATACTCAGTGATGGGTTGGGAATTGACGGCAGCCATGAGTGGGGGACACAAAGAACTTACATGCATATCTGTATGCCACATGGACACATGCAATAAGGTGGTGAAGGCCTGGGGCCAGGGTGCAGGCTAGAAGGGTCAATAGGGGGAAAAAGAGGGCATATGTAACACTTTTAACAAAGGATTTAATTTTTAAAAAGGAAATGCTTTTTAATAAAATGAATTAAAATGAATGGACATTTTACATTTAATTCATTTTAGTGAAATGAATTAAAATGAATGGTGTTTGATTTAAGTGTTTTGTTTGCCAAATTACAAAGTTTGAAGTTCAGTCCTAGTCTGATATGATTTGCACAGGAATTTAGACTAATAGGGATTATCATGGTAAGTAGTTACCAAGAGCTACTGCTATGGCGTGTTACCAGGTTATAAGAGCAAATCATTCAGGCCCTTACTTAAATGTCTCCTTATCAGAAAACATTCCCTGATACAGAACAGCAAACCTTGTGACTGTCTCCTGTCCCCTTACCTGGCATGTTTTTCATCATGACACTCATTAACATCTGTCATAGTATAAGTTAACTTGTTTTCTCACTTCCTGCACCAGAAAGTAACTTTGCTTTCTTCTCTGTTGCATTTGCAGATTCTAGAACAGTGCGTGGGACAGAGTATTGATGTCGGTGAGAAATACTTGTTGAATGTTGAAGGAATATTTGCCATGCCATGGCTTAGTTTTGATTTAACAGATGGAAGCAGTAAAGAAGCTTATATAGCCCAAGCCAGTTTGGTTCAGTGGGTAGAATGTCAGCCTACAGACTGAAGGGTCCCAGGATTGATTCCGGTCAAGGACACATGCCCAGGTTGTGGGCTCAATCCCCAGTGGGGAGGATGCAGGAGGCAGTCGATCAATGATTCTCTCTCATCATTGATGTTTCTATCTCTCTCTTCTTCTCCCTTCCTCTCTGAAATCGATTTAAAAATACTTAAAAGAAGCTTATATGTTTATATCACACTCTAATCGATTCAGCAAGTGATCATTTACCACCTGCCTGAAATTGTGTGATATGTTGCTTGTCTGATACCCATCCCTTCCTCATTCATCTCACCCACGGTGCCCCAAATCAGCATTTCTGCTGCACTTCTTCATATTGGTGAACAGCAGACACGTTCTAAGTTCCTCAGCCCAGAAACTTGGAGCTGATTTGTATTCCTCCACCATATTTATGTCATAATTTAGTTGTCTAGTTTTTATGTGTGTGTGTTTTTTCACGTTCTCTCCTGAATTAACACGTCTCTATTTCTTAGACCATCATCTTGAGATTTTCTGGTCTCCCTCTATCTCTCTATTTAACCTCTCACTGTGGCTACGCCTACCTTTTATTGAAGAAAAGCACTTCCCAAATGTTTTCATCATATCACCAGTGAGTCTTCGTTGTCTAGAAGGACAACTTTTCAGCCTAAAATTCTAGAATATATATCAAATTGCTCTCTAGATCTCAAACAATCTTGGTATTTCCCAAACTTACTTTCAAACTTCATATATATTTATTTCTATCCCTGTAAAGAGGCACAGGGTAGTGTTTGAATTCATTCATATTTTTTTTAGCTTACAGCCATATTTCACGATATAGAAAAAAGCATCTCCATATGCAATCTTAATTCCTGTGTGACTAATTAAAGACCACCGCTTGATGAAAACATTTCTCAATTACTCTACATGAACTTCAGAAACCTTTATAGCAAGTTTTATCTTCGTTGTGGAGTAAATGAACTACATGTTTCACCTTGCATTTGTCATGAATTTGGATTTGGGATAGGACAGGGGACAGGAGGCAATCTAAGGAGCACAAAAGACAGAAATGTAAAGAGATAATTGTTATAAGACACACTCAGCGCCACGATATAGGTATCAAAACATCCTCCAGCACACACACACTTACTAGCCTCCCTCAAATAATACGGAAAACGAACTAAATCGAAACAACATTCTTACTTCCCTGATCGAATTTTACCCTAAGAACAAGGCGGGAATAATATAAACTATACATTCTAACGACAACCCATGCAATTAAGTTGCACAACAACCTGGTCAGAAGAGGACACTCACCTAGGAAATGTAGAAATAAGCACACATAGGCCAGTTTGTTTCTTCCTAGACAGACATCGGCAAACCACCCCGCACACATGGGGCTGAGGATTGAAGCCCCCACGAAACACAAGTTCAGAATGGCTGCCTGGTGACTGCGGCAGCCGAGCTTGGCAGTGCAGAACGGGATCATGTTGCAGACCACTTCGCAGAACGTGAACCTCTCGCACAGCTCCACCAGGAGCCAGTAGATCCCAGCCCGAATCTTCCCCCCACGCTGCGACGCAGAGACGTAACCAACCTGTCTTCTATTTTTCTCCCTCTCAATGCTGTGATTGCAGAGTACTTTCTCCTCAGTTATTTCAAAGTCTACAACAGGCATGACTACCCTCCTTGAACACGACTGATGTTAGTGGCTTGGACTTGGATATCTTTCACCCCTACCTCGCTAATGAAAAAAATAAATAAGACCTTGGCTTTGAATTTCACAGCGCCATGCTAAGGTTTCATAGGATTTTTTGGCATGAGAATGCTGTTCCTTTTGATGACCAAGGTGCATAGGAGAGGAGACATGAGTTCCTGATGTTCACGGTGGCCCACGGTACCCCAATGAAATGTGTTTGTTTAATTACTCAGAGGCTAAATTAGGTCCTTCCTCCCAAATAATATCGAACTGCCTGAATCTGGTTGCGTATGTGTGGGCAACTCATCTGCCTCACACCGATAAAGGTTTAAATACCGAAGCAGAAGAAGCTGATTTTTTTTTTCTCTCCAGGAGAATGGGAGCACTAGATCAAGAAATAATTTGAGTCTAATAATTTCTGATACTTTAATTAAACAAGCCAGAACACTACCAAGAGATAAAGCGCGCCAGGAAATCTGTTTCGAGGGGGCAGGACACCTTATCGGTATTACATTTCTTGTTATTTTTGGTTGGGACTCTGATAAGAAAAGCTAATTAGGTAACAAAAGCGCTGGTGCGCTTAGGTAACAGGCAGAGTTTGCAAGAACGTAATCTAAGTGCACGAATGAAAGGAGAAAATATTACACGAAATCCCTCTTCCTTTAGATTGACCCCATGCTTGTAGAGCAGCTTCTGGGAGGAAATCAGAATCAAAAGGCGCTATTTGACTCCTTATTACTAGTCAGCAGCAGGCGGGCAGCAGCCGTCCTGTGCATGCTTTGGGGAATATTGGATGTGGGATCACCCTGACCCTCCAGCTGGGTGAATGGATGTTCGCATTCTATTTTGGAAAGCAGGAGGGCACCAATTAAGCTAAAAAAGCAGCGGTAAGAGAGAACACTTTTTAACATTCGGGGGTTTAGCTGCAAGGACATACAAAGACAAGGCAATGCAACCATTGGGTCAAAGCCATAATAATTCAACGCATAGGGAGTGAGGCTGGAAATGTTATTTTCACGTGGGAATCAAAAGCAGAAGACTGGTAAGGGCTTTTGACTCTGATTCTTATCTTTTGACCTGAGAGATTGGGAGCAAAACACTTTGTTTTGACCCCTGCTAATAGTCTCATTGTAATGGGAGCTATTTTCATCTGCTCAGCACCACTTCCCCTCTTTGGTAACAATGCCCTCTTTTTCCTTTGTGTAGAGTGATAATGCAATTTATTATCCAAACTTGGACACTTTCGCGAGTCAAAAAAGGAGACCATTTATAGCTGTTCCTGAAAAACAGTTATAAATTGGGACCGTCTAGGGCAAATCCCAACATGTGGTCATCCTGCCTTTGGGGCTGATTTCCATCCATTACATGAGATCCCGAATTACTGCTAATTGGGGCGTCTCTTTTCTTTGAGCCAAGGAGATTAGCACCTGGTGAAAGCAATCCTTTCACTTTTTCTCCCCAGTAATTTTAATCACGAGTGGAGCGCTTAATACGGGGGCCCAGTGGAAGCTGAGTCATTGGAAGGCAGCACCCAGAAAGGAATTTGCTCGTGAGGCTCTGGGGGAGAATGCAGTGCTGCCTTGGTTCTTACGCTGGCAGAGGTAGGATTTGTTTTTCCTTCGGTGAAGGACTCAATTTCCAATCAACTTGGGTTTGGTGAAGTTAGCCACATTTGGTTTCTGGGGCTCACAAGGAACCCTAAGTGATGGTTTGTGTTGTCCCAGATGCAAGAGACAGTTTTCCTGCAGCCACTGGCTATGTGTAGGCAGCAGTTGACAAGGGATTCCTGGAATGTTATTTCACAATCCAGATGGTGCTGCCCCTCCCAGGGCCCAGGGATGGGTATGTGCGAATTCTTTGGCTCCTCTGAGTAGCCTTGCCCAAGAACAGGCCACAGGTGGTGGGAACCTGTGGTTTTGGGGTGGTCAAGTTAGGGAGAGTAACAGCATTTGCAGAGTAGAGTTTGAAGCGATAGGGAAACAACAGCTTCTTGTTGGTTTTTCTCAATACCACGCTCAGAGTGAGCTTGAAGGACAAATACCAACCCCACCGAGAGCACTTGGCAGAATCTTGAATGTCCTCGTCTTTATCAGCAAGCTTGAGACCTTGAGTGGGGACTTAACACCCTTCAGTTTTATGCAACTCTTCCCACCCCCAGGCTTATTTTCTGTTCCTCTCCTCCCCCCACCTGACCTCCCTGAATAAAGTGATGTTTTTCTCTCACTTTAGAAGCAATGTATGTACAAAAGATGCAATTTGGAAAATATCTAAAGATAGATATAAAAAAAAACACCCCAAAACAAATAGTGAACATTTTGGAGCATATGTGTGTGTGTGTGTGTGTGTGTGTGTGTGTGTGTGTATGTGTGTGTGTGTGCGTGTGCGTGTGCGTGTGTGTGTGTGTGTGTGTGTGTGTGTCTTTATCCTCACCCAAGAATATTTTCCTATTGATTTAGAAAGAGTGGAAAGGAGGAATGGTGGTGGGGAGGGTAAGAGGGAGAGAGACAAAGGGAGAGAAACATCAGTGTGAGAGAGATACATCAATCGGTTGCCTCCTGCACATGCCATGACATGGGCTGGAAATCGAGCCTGCAACCCAGGGACATACCCTTGACTGGGATTCAAACCAGAAACCCTTGGTGGGCTGGCCAATGCTGTAACCACTGAACAGCACTGGCCAGGGCTTGGAGCATTTGTTTTCATATTTTTCTCTTTTTTCCCCTTAGGTTTTAAATTATATAATTTTATACAATTGTATAATACATTTTCCACCGCTGTTGTAGGTTATGTTGTAAGCACTTTAACATTCCATTATCAACTCTTTGTAAACACGAATTTTTATGGTTGCCTTAATCGACACATTATTCACTTAACTATTCTTCCACTTTCGGTAGAATTTGTCTCACATCAGTTATAAGCAGTCTTTCTTTAACTTTTGACCATGAACCCACATTTCAAAGAAAAAGCACCTTTATCAACAATACTGGGATGAATGTATGTACGTAAAGCTACTCCCATGCCCACACTATATTTTAGACTAGTTTATCAGAAACAATTTTACTGGGTTAAAGTGTAGGAAGGGCTTTAGGTGTCTTAAAACATAATGTCAAATTACAATATAAATTTCAGACTTTTTTTTTAAATTGAAAAGTCCATATTGTTTTTGAACACAGAGACTCCACTTGAAGCATGCTCTCTAAAATACAGAACATATTCCTGTTGGAGGACATAAAGAAGTTGTTTTTACTGGTTCAAGGTAGGAGCAGATTCAGAAGGCCTGCACCAGGGGTCTTTGGGGATATGAGAAGAAATGAGTGATGAAGCCGAGAAGCAAAGAAAAAGCCAGATCACAAATGGCTCCATAAGACAAAATTTTGATTGGTTGTTGAAGTCATTCCTCTTTTTATAACCTGACCTGTCTAACTAAATTGAATTCTACAAAAAGGCAGGGTATAAAGGATTAAAGTCTTTCATAACAAATCATTTTTTTCTACTCAAGATCAGAAGTATGAACAACAGCTAAGAGGCATTGACAAGACAATAACCCTTAGCTACTTGTTTTACTACCACCACCACCTAAAGTACTAGCGTAGCAATCTACACAAAAAGGAATTAAAAAAAAGGAAGTACCAAGATTTGGAAGAAAATTGGAGGCAGGATTTTTAGGACCAAGTGGATGTGTGGCATGAGGATGAGGACATCAAAGATGATGTTTCTAGCATAGACATCACAGTGGACAGTGGTGATATTAGGTACAGAGGGACAGATTTGGGGTAAAGTAAGATGACTCTACTGTTTGACAGGTCGAGTTTGAGACACCTGTGACATATCCCATAGGCGATGAAAAGGAGGAATCAAATTCCCTTTCTTGTGTGTGTGGGAAGAGTTAGAGGTGAAGCATAACCTCAATGACACTTTATGTGACAATTTTAAACATTTTCAAGGCAAAGACAGCTTTAGAACATTACTATTTAATCACTTCTACTGAATACCATTAGAATTTCATGAGAAATTATGGGGACACTGTGTCGTTCCTATGCATCCAGAAAAGGCTATAGGAGACTATAGCCAATGCTAAACATACATGATAGGACAACAGTAGACATTTTGGAGAAAAAGTTAGGTTTCATTAAAACAAGAAAATAACTGTTTTAGCTGTTTTGAAATTAATTACTAAAGACTAACCTGATTCCATTTTGAACTTCAAGTCACTTCCTTTTTTTATTTCTTAGAGTAAACTAATCGATTTGGCTGTGACTTTAACACTAGATTATATTTCCAGAAAAGAAAAATGTAAGCATTTGGATCATATGTTATGCTAATGTGAAGGTAAAATTATTTCCTTGTCATTTATTTAATATTTGGAGTTTGCCTGCACCAATTTTAGAGAAGATGTGTAGGAATAAGTAATTAACCTCTGTAGTAGTGGTCTTAAAACTTAAAACATTGATGAATATTGGAGCTCACATTTTTAAACCAATAATTTCCTTAGACTATGATCTTGACCAGTTTAGGGACAAGGAATAGTGGCTTCCTTAAGAAAGGCGTCTTACTGTAGGGGAAGAGAGGGCTGGAGATGATGGATATAGAGGTAGAAGGCACCTGCCCCTTAATTTCAAAATGATAACATCGTAGATCTGAAAGAAGGCATTTTGGACAAACCCTGTTTGCAATGGAAGATCTGAGAGTTGAGGTGACTTGGTCTAAGCTAACTTAGCTAATAGCTTGTCTTACAATAAAATTTATGCCCTTTTGCTGGCATCCAATTTTATTTCTATAACATTGTAATTGAGTAAAATTCTGCCTCAGAGCTTTTTTTAAGAAATTGACCAGGACCAATAGAACTTATGCTTAATCAAATACAAATATTACATAAAATGCTTTTAGACTCAGGTCTTCTACTATTGCCACAAATTTGTACAATGAACTTAACTCATTAGAACCTCGGCCATCTTATACAGTGAATAAGGACTTTAGATTAGGCAATATTTAAGGCCCTTTCAAGTTTTATTATTCTGATTTTCTTTTCTAAAGGCCTGGAAATTATCATTTTCACAGCAGTAATAGAATTGTCTTCCTATATATTTTGCTTTTTGTATATATAAACTATGCAGAGGGCACAAGTAAGATTTAAGTACTTAAAAAGTTGCAATTACCATGTTTATGGCTAGATTTCTATCTGTTTAGTACTGTCCCTGTGGATCCAATAGGAGAGGTGGGAAAGGTAGAAAGCAGAGGGAGAGCTACTGTATTATTTTTAACTGGACCCCTGAGTTAAAAAATTATCCCTGGCCATTGAAAATTTATACAGGAGGAAAAATAAAATTTTTTAAAAAAATATGGTTATAAATAGCACATTGGTTCTGATTTCATTGTTTCTTCAAACTCTGCAAATTTTATTCTGGGGACGTTATTCAAACACATGTAATTACCTAAGCTAAGCAGTTTTTCATACTTTCAAGGTTCTTGCATTATTGCACCTGTACGACGGCTTTGTAATTCAGTAGTAATTGAACAGCAATTATTTTTCATGATGCATGTACATTTTTATATCAGATTGTTGGCAGATATTCTTTATGATGATGTCGTTTTCACTAATGAGGAAATTAGAGTGAGTTATCTCAGGATGAGATGTCTCTTTCTGACTCATTTCCTAGCTCTTGACTTGGATTTTAGAAAAATTTCTGTATTGTAAAATAGCATAATCTAATGGGAACAATGTTATCTCTGAATTCATGGCAGGTAGGGCAAGTGGTAAACTATTTTATAAGCCTAGTAAGACCCTGCCTGTCTCATTCATGTGATGGACTCTGATATTAAATGTATGTATGTATGTATGTATCCAAGTATATATTTAGATTATAAAATTTTAAGAGAACAAAGACCAGAGTTTATAAGTTTTTCATAGTACTCTGCCCAACATATATTCATAAGTAACAGAGACTAATTTACTTAAAGGTTTGGCATAGGACAAGAGAACAGAGTATTGGCATGATTTTCCAATGAACTCATGCACCAAATAAACTCAATCCAACTTTGGAACAATAAAAAATCAACATTTATTGAACACCTTTTGTATGCCAGGCACTCTGCTTGATGCTCTGGATTCAGTGGTGAATGAAATCTGATTTTTAACTTCCATTTTCCCCCAATAAGTATATTATGTATTTTAGATATGCCATATTTATACATATAACTATGATGAGATTAGCTCTTTCATTCAAGAAATATTTATTTGTTTTGTGCTAGAAAATTGTAATAAGTAAGAAGGACCTAAGATTTCAAGGAACTCATAGTCTGATAGCAGAGACTAAACTAAAAATGCAATTAGAGAACAGTGACAGTACTCATAGAAGTACCCACAGGCCACTCTGGGCTAACAGATGAAGTGCATCTTAATGAGAGGGTACAGAAAAGACTTTCTGGAGGAGGTAGTGCCTGAGTGAAATCTTGATGAGGAGCAAAGGGTTTTCCAGGCCAAGAAGGAATGAAGGTGCATTCTGGGAAGAGGGAGAAGTGAGCCACAGGCAATGATGTGTGAAAGCGAAGAGAGCTTGAGAACTGCAGGTATTTTGTTAGTACTAGAACAAATATAAAGAGAAGGAGTGGTGAGAGGAGTTAAATGGGGCAAAATTGTGGAAAGTCTTGTGTTAAGATAAAAAGATTAGATTTTATTCTGAACTCTGTAGAAAGCCAGCAAGAGTATTCCATGGATTGATAAAGGATTATATTCAAAATAATGAAAAAAAAATTTTTAAAAAGAATTATATTCAGAGAGCAATGAGAACCATTTTTCTAGAAGCAATGGGGAGAATGGCCAGGGGGCCATAGAAACTGGTAGGAGTAAGGTGTTGAGAATCTATTTACCGGTGTTTTAATGGGAAGGGGAAACAAGGTACAGATAAGTGAGGCATTCAAGAGGGAACATTTGTAAAAGTTTCTGACTGATCTAAATATTTTGTGATGGGTAGAAGAAATCTATCTTGATGCCAGATTTCTAGCTGGAGAAATTCCACAGTTCCTTGAGACACAGGTTGGTGGAGGGGGGTTGCCGTTGGAGACTAGATAGGGGTGAAGGAGATAATGAACGAAGTTTTGATTTTGGGCAGCCTGTGGGACATACACAAAGACATGTTCAGAATATTCATAGCTGAAGGAAAGGAGACCAACCTGGACCAGAGCTATAGATGAACTCATTTGTTTACTGATGCGAGATGAAACCATAAGAGTGGTTGAAGCCATTCAAGGAGGCAGGGAGAATAAAACAAAGGAAAATCAAGGCATCTGGGAGGACTTCAATATTTAAGACAAAAAATAAAAAAGATTGTGTATGTGGAAATGTGGAAAGAAAATGGGAGTGACAGCGAGGGTAGGATTTCCTGGGAGATACAGGAAGAGCTGAATAGTCAAATGTCAAGTTACGTAAGAACTAAAATGTACCTTTGTGATTTAATAATAAATCAGATATTAACATTTTGAACAAAACCTGGCAGCTTGTAAAACATGGAGTTTCGGGGTCCCTGTGTGACTGGGAATAGCCTGACCTTCCCCCTCTTGGCCTCCAGTTTCCCACACATCCTTCCCTTCTCCCCCATCGCTTGTTGATCAAATTTAAGTAAAAGCCAATTGGCAAGGGAGTTTTAGAAACAAAGAGGTCGGCTTTTAGTAATATAGAGCAAAGTAGGTGGAAGGCTGGGAATGGACTTGAAAGAAATGATACTTGAAATGGACAGAAAAATATAAATCCCATAGACATGTCATAGGTATTGATACTTATATATGCTGATTGGAATAGTGCAGGGATACTGGCCATAGGGGGATGTATAAAAGGTGACCTAATCCCTCCTTCCCTAGGCCCTTTTTTAATATTTAAGAAATCTTTATTGTTCAGATTATTACAATTGTTTCTCCTTCGCTCCCCTCCTCCCAGTCCCAATCCCACTCTCTACCCTTACCTCCCCTGCCGTCCTCATCCATAGGTGTATGATTTTTGTCCAGTCTCTTCCCGTACCCTCCACACAGACACCCATTTTCCCCTGAGAATTATCAATCCCCTCTTATTCTATACCCTTGATTCTATTATATTCACCAGTTTATTCTGTTCCTCAGATTTTTCAAAAATGTATTTTATTGATTTTCCAGAGAGGAAGGGAGAGGGATAGAGAACTAGAAACACTGATGAGAGAGAAACATCGATCAGCTGTCTCCTGCACACTCCCCACTGGGGATGTGCCCACAACCAATGTACATGCCCTTGACCAGAATCGAACCTGGAACTCTTCAGTCCGCAGGCCAACGCTCTATCCACTGAGCCAAAATGGTTTCAGCTGTTCCTCGGATTTTTAATTCACTTGACTTTTAGATTCACTTGTTGATAGATATGTATTTGTTGTTCATAATTATTGTCTTTACTTTTTTTCTTCTTATGAGAGTAATTGAATCTGGTGTCATCTCACACTGACCACTAGATACACTAGTTTCTGGATCTCTAATGGGGTACAGATTTGCTTGGGATTTGGCAGTTTTGGAGCAGTCTGAATGGAGCTGCAGTTTATTTTGTTAAGCTGCCACAGGGCAGGCCATTTATATGCAAAAGTTTCTGTGTGGAGCCTGGGTGGGTTTGTAGATTGTGCGGGGTGGGGTCTCAGGGTGTCATTAGGTTGGGTTGTGGCAAACAGTAATGGCAGCCGTCAGCCTTCTCTGCCTTTCCAGGTTTCCAAGTCCCCGAGTCCCATGCTCCAGTGCAGTAAACAATGATTGCTGTGCCCACCATTGCAAAAAAGTCACACGCACTTTCTGACCTGATGGCCAACAGTCCAGCTTTTCTCCATAGGCATCTGGGTTCCGTCTCCCCAGAAACTGGATTTCAAAGTGATCGGGAGCTTGTTTCCCTTTGGGTTGAGAAAAAGCTGGGCGCCCAGCCGCCTGCCACCAGCCTGATTCACGTGCCTCTGTACCTCAGCTTTTCAGCGCCTGTGCTCTTTTCTCTTTCCTTCTAGTTGTAAGACTTCCATTCAGCCAGCTTTCCCGTGGTTATGGGTAATAGATGTTTTGTCTTTTAGTCGTAGTTTTGAAATTGTTGTGCAAGGCGGCAGTTTAATTGTTTACCTATGCCACCATTTTGGTTTCTTCTCCTTCCCCAGGTCCTTACACACATTTGAGTGGCCTTGAACTAAGGTGGAGTCAGGTTTTGGCTTGAATTTAGGCATATAGTTAAAGTTACTAGGACACATACAAACAGTGATAGAATTTGGGCAGGGGCACAAGAATATGAGTCATTATAATATTGACTTGGGAATCCTCAATGTATAATCATTAGAGCCAATAAAATAGATGAGGTCATCTGGGAAAAGTGTCTGTGGGAGATTCAGCAGTTCTGAGTTGGATATTGATAATGTCTATTTTCATCAAGCATTCTTCCAGATTCTGAAGTTGTCACTAAGTTGTCCGTAGTAATTAGGTAAGTAAAGTAGAAAATGGAGATTATTCTAATATTACTAAGACTTCTGTGATTTCTTTTGAGAAAGTATAACTACTGAGAGAAAGTAATGTTTGGATTGTTTAATTATTATTGTCTTGTATTTTTATTCTCTTTAACAAAATAATCACACTAATGATTTGGGTTTGTTATTGGTGGAAGAGGAGTTCTTGCGGTGTCTTAAGGAAAAAAACTTTTCTGAGGTGCCCACAGGAGGATGAGGTTTTTTGGAAAGCTTTATTAATGATATAAAATTAAGGGGGTTTCCCTCCAAAGTCCCATCTCTGTCCTTCCTGCCGTGGAAAAAGTCCAACCATGTCTTCAGCAGGACCAGCATTAAGGCTAATGCCCAGAATTTCTGTTCCATATTAAAGTGTAGTCCAGTCCAGCATCTGGCTAGCTTAGTTTGTGTTTCCAGCTGCAGTCCATTGTGTGTGGGGTCCTCACAGCCTTGGGCCATGGCTGCTTAAAGCCACGTAGCTATGAAGAGAGAACATGGGAATACATGTGTGATGGTGGGTCACAGAGCAAGAGAAAGCAAATGAGCAGGGGCAAGCAAGAGAGAGGGGGATCTTGGGGATTTTAACTCTCCAAGATTTCATAGTCCTGCATTGGGGTTCATTCCCTGGCCCATCTATTGGTCCCCAGGCTAGACTGACAGGTAAACAGCTTCCCTGGGCCACCCCTTCCCCAACTTCACTGCATATATGCTTCTCTCCTCCTTGGTTTGATCCCTTTCCTGAGTGATCTGCAGGAAATGGACTGGTGGTTTCCTGGGGAGTGTGAAGCTGCCCAGATGACCATGCTTATACTTTCTAGCCTCCTTTTTGCTCTCTTTCTGTTATTAACATTAATAAATAGCTAATTACCATGGTTACAGGTTGACTCACTTTGTTTCCTCACCTAATTTCCAAATACCTCCTTTTATTTTGGCTTTTGTCCTTATAATCAGACCCAGTTAATCTGCTTTGTAAAAAAAAAAGTCTACATTGTGCCTTATGTTGGCCACCTCTACTGAGAGAAATCGATGACGATTTCCTTCATCTTTTTTGTGCTGTGCTGACAGTCTCCATTTAACATCCAGAGAGCACAGAGCATTTAGTTGTTGCATTCCCTTACATTTGCAATTCATTTTCTGTGTCAATTCATGTGGTTGATATTATAAAAATCATTTTAAACCTAGTTAAACTTTTTTTTTAACGTTTGGCTTATTCATAATTTTATGAGCTATAAATTTTATTGCATTGTGAATTGCCTTTCCCATCTGCAGATAACTCTGAGGAAGTCCTTGGAGGAATTGCTTAGGATGTAGTGAAAATGAAAAGAAAGGGACTTCTGTTGTGATTTGGTGCATGTTAGGCCAAAATATATCCTTGAGCAGAAAATGACCAGGGAGGAAATATTTGGAGCACTGTAAGTCTGTTTTTATTTGAAGTATTCAACTGTAGCTGAACAGGTAAAAACTTTTCACGATGTGCAGAATGAATATGAAATTTAATTGCATGGTTTGCTGAAACAATAGTTATAATTAATTTATATAAAAACCTTCTCTGCTAGAATCTTTTCACGGAATTATTCAGATAAAGTGTCAACAATAAATAAAATAATAAGAAAATGGAAATTTCTGGTTTTGTTTTTCCTCTCTCTCTCTCTCTCTCTTTCTCTCTCTCTCTCTCTCTCTCTCTCTCTCTCTCTGTGTGTGTGTGTGTGTGTGTGTGTGTGTGTGTGTGTGTGTGTGAAATGTTTACTTAGTCTTGGTACAGATAAAGATTGGGGTTATTATGGTCATACCAAATATTTATTGAATGTTTTTTTAAAAAAAATAAATTTTATTGATTTTCTTACAGAGAAAAGGAGAGAGGGACAGGAAGACAGAAACATCGATAAGAGAGAAACATCGATCAGCTGCCTCCTGAACACCCCCCACTGGTGATGTGCCCACAACCAAGGTTCATACCCTTGACCATAATCGAACCTGGGACCCCTCAGTCCTCAGGCCAACGCTCCATCCACTGAGCCAAACCGGTTTTGGCTATTTATTGAATGTTTTAGGATTCCCACACTCATATTTTATTGTTGAGGCAAAAGGCAGAAATATGCAGAAGAAAAATTACATTGATTGGTTTCAGGATGGGTTTATTTATATTGGCAGAGTCTAAATCACTCAAAGGATATTAAAGAACAGCTACAATGAATTTTGGGTCCAAGTTCTTTGGGTTTGTTGATTCAGCACAAATATAATTTTATCCATTCACTATTTAAAACTACTGTTTTTATATTTCTAATAATGTATAATTATTCCCCTAGAGAGTTTAGAGAGGTCCAATATCAGAGTATTAAGAAGTAGGAGATCCTGGATTTAAATGCAGCTCTTCTGAATTAAACCTTACTCTTTTAATTTTGCTGCCTGGTAGGCAGTCTGTCTAATATACGTTTTCACTGTGTCCATATACTTACCAAGCATGCCCCTATCATAGAGCCATTTTCTACGCTCTTTCCTCTGCTTTGAATGCTTTCTCCCTGATATACTCATGTCCAACTTCTTCACCTCTTTTAAGGTTCTATTTAGACATCATCTTCTCAATTAGGTTACTGAGCTTCCTCTTTAAAATTGCTTACTGTGTCCCTGCATCACACTCCAGACTGACCAACTTGTCCTGGTTTTCATAAGACTTTCCTGGTTTTAATCCTGTAAGTACCACATACCAGGAAATTTCTCAGTCCAATATCCCTAACTTTGACCAAGTTCATTGTCTATCATCAATCTATAATCTATCTATCTATCTATCTACCTATCTATATCTATCTATCTATCTATCTATCTATCTATCTATCTATCTATCATCTATTCATTTATACATATATACCCCTTTCCATACACACATTTAATTGAATGTTGCTCTGTAGTTGAATTAAATTCCATAATAGCAGAAATTTTTACTATTTTTTTTCTTCCTACAGAAACATTTAAGGGCTTCAAAATAGTGCCCAACGAATACTTGCCAAATGAATAAAAAAATGTACATGTTCTGGCAGAGTAGCAAAAAATCAGAAAAGAAAGGCCATGTTGATGTTCCATCTGTCCAAATAGCTACCAAAATTATGTTTTGATTTTTATCATTTCCTAACCCATACTTACAGGTCAACTCTGAATGAGTCAGAGATTCGAAATGGCAGGAAATATAATGTCTTATACACTCATAGCTTGAGCTGAAAATTGAGATTTATGTAATGAAAATGCTGATTCATATCAGAATTGTGCTGCAGGAATAGCAGATTGAATGAAAACATTCAGTTGTGCCTCAGTCCATTGGAGACACTGATAGAAAAATAAAGAGAAGAGAAGGAAATGATGGGCCTAGAAGAGCATTACAAAACCAGAGTGGCATCTGACATAAAGAAGGCATAGCACAGTAAACACAAGCAGATTTAGATTCCAATTCAATCGATCAAAAGTGCTTAGGCACTTTTATAAATAGCATACAGATATATATTATACAGTAAAACAAAACAAAAAACCCAACACCCCCCAGAAAACAAATATAATAGACATGGTTATGATATTAGATGGCCTCATACTAAGTATTCCAAGTAAAAATGAGGACATTTGTTCAGGAAATTGTGTGATTTACCAGGATTATTCAGAAATTCTCTCTCTCTCCATGTCTTTAACGTGGTTTCTTTTAGCTTATTTCCTAGACCCATGGGTCAGTGTTGTTATCTTTCATTAACCCCTTCCCCACTTCCATTTAAACTAGGGAGGTTTTGGATGTTCCTTCTCTTTCACTCTCCTCCACATCCAGTCATTTATTAGGCTGTACCATTTTTATCTTCAAGATATTTTTCAGATTGTCTTCTCCATTGTATCCTTTGTGTTCCCTACTCAGTCCCTCATTATCCATTGCCATAATTATTGCAAGAGATTTCCTTCTGCTTACCCAGTCTCCACTTTGGTGACATTCCAATCGCTTCTCTATTCATCTGCCATAGCCCTCTGTTTACCATGTCACTCTCCAGTAGGTAGTCCTTGCTCCTTGAGGAGACTCCCATTGCTCCCCTAATCTGGCCTCTGTTTTTCATTCTTCAGTACTCTCTCTGCTTTAGCACTGAACTACTTGTTGCTCTTAACACTACTCTGGCCTTAGGTTTTTTCTTTTGGACTGTGCTGCTGCTTATTTCATGAATACCATCATTTCTAGCTGGCTAAGTTTTACTCATGTTTCAAGATTTATTTTGGGTTTCCTGTCTTGTAGGAAGATGTCTCCAGGCTTTAGTCCATGGCATGTGATGTGTTCTTTGTCCTTAATTCTATAACATCGTGCTTCAAGGAATGCTATCTAATAAAAGTGAAACATGCAAATTAACCATACCTCCACTACATCGACAAGCCACACCCACCAGCCAATCAGGAGCAAGTAATCAAATTAACCCAACTAAGATGGTGGTTAATTTGCATATCCAGGTGCAGAGCGAAGACTGAAGATAGCGTAGAAGAAAGCCAAGCACTGCAGAAGGGAGGGAAGCTATGGAGAAACAAGCAAGTGGGGTGGTGGAGGAGGGAGGGAAGCAGGCAGGGTGGTGGAGATGGGAGGGAAGCTGGTGGGTCAGCGGATACTGCCTCAGGAAGCCCTATTCTTGCAGGAATCTTCCTGTAATGGGCATCTAGTAAATATAATTGTCTACTTATATCTCTTTCCCTCAATTTGTCCTTCATTCCTGCACATGTGGGTGGGGTCTTATTCTTCTTCACATTGACAATATCTGGCAAAGTGTTTGGTTATAAAACAACTGTTTGCTAAATAACCGAGTAAATGAATGAATGGTTATATGACTTTACTGTTATCAGCATTACATTGATGGGTACACTCAAGTCATTCATTGGTCAACAAAGGTTTTCAATTCTCTTTAAAAAAGTTTCTTTTACAGAGAATCATCTTTTACTCTATACCTGACAAATGAGTCACACCTCAGTTGTAATGAAATTTTCCTCCTATAGCCATTTCTCTGTTCTTGATGGAAGGATCCATGTTAAAAATGTTTATTTTACTCCCTTCAGACTATTGCAATGGTTTTTTTTGGTAATGTCCTAGCACACATAATTAACTTGACCTCAGTTGGTCTGAAATGTTTCTGCTAGAATCCAATCCAACACTAGATCAAATAAGCCTATAAACACTGGCTTTCGTGTCATCAGAATTAGAGATGGGAACTTATTATTACTTCCACATATACCCTCTTCCTCTGGGGAGTTAAGGCAAAATTGTTCCCCTCTGGTGTGGTGTCCACTGAGTTTAAGTGAATTAAAGCAACATTTTCCTTGGGAGAGTTTTCACTGTCAAATAGAAGTGATTAAAACGAAAGAAGAAAAAAACACCTTTAATTTCTATCAAGTTTTCTTTGTTTACTCCACCCCCTTCCATCAATAAGTTCATCATCGGTGTATATTCTAGCTTCTGCTCAGTTGAATTTTGAAGCATCTACCCTTGATATCCTTTGGTCTTTTGGTTTATTTTTCTTTGTGATACTCTTTGAAGACATCGTCTTTATAATGACCTATTTAATCCCAGCCACTTGGAAATGAGTTAAATACTACCTCTTTCACACAATCTAAATTGGCCCAACGTCTTTCCATGCAATTTATTTGTGTTAATTCCCTGCACGTGCTAAAGTATATATCTCAATCTGACTACATAGACATCGGGTCTAAACACATGATTTCAGGGTCCCCCCCAGTGAATTACTGTATTGATCTATTAAATAGACCTAAAACGCTTGTTTGGATTCAGATGTCACTTGCAATCAGCAGCATTTTACTGAAAGGCTTAGGCTGTGCATGACCTAGTAGTAGGAGGCAAAGCCATGTTGCCTGACTAGCTAAAGGGATTGGTATTCCAAGGAAGGCTTTCACTAATAACAGGCTTTGCTATGAGGCTTGATGTCCATTTTCTCCATTAAGATAATCCTGGAAATTAGATTATGGACATACAGGAAATTTCCCCCCTGCTGATGCTTCACAGTTACAAACTACATTTATTAGGGATGAATTTAACACAAGGGAAAGAAAGCTCACTGGGATTTGAAGCCCGATGGACTTAAATTCAAGCACTGATTCTCTCACCTTCTACCTGTGAAACATTAAACAAGTTATTTGCTTTTCTAAATACCTAATTTGGATTAATAGTGCAATACTTATATGATTGTTGTGGGGATTAAGTGAAATAATGAATGTAATATGCCTTGGAACATGGCAGGTACTCAATAAAGTTTTTTTATTTCTTTCTCCTGTCCCTTTTGCTAAGAAGACTATTCTACCACACGAATCAGTGAGGGTGTGCTGGAAAATGTATATGAACATCTGGGATGAATTTAACATGCATTTTATAGAGATAGGAAATCAAGGTACACTTTATATTTAATTATTAATAAATCATTACAACTGACATTAAATAGAAGGTTTCATATAAATTCAAGATTTTACTGCCATTGCTAATATTATTATCCAGTTAGTGATCAGTCACATCCCCTTAATAACTCCCTCTTGATCTATAAAGCCCTTTAAACTTTTTTTTAAAATGTATCTTTCTATCCTGGAATATTATTTGGGGCATCTCAGTCTTGCTTGATTGTGTCAACAGCATGTAAACATTTCATAAAAAGTTATTTCATACATTCTGGAAGATGTTTTCCCCTGTCATTTACAATGAATTATTAAAATAATACTCATTAAGTTCTTAGAGCAAGAAAAGTGTGTGTGTGTGTGTGTGTGTGTGTGTGTGTGTGTGTGTGTGTGTGTTGGGGGTGAGAAAGAATATTGAGCAAAAAGTGAAAGAAGCATTATGCCTTTGACTTCATCCTTGTGGGAGCCCCTTCCACGTCCCGCATGGTTCAGGGTTCCTCTTTTGGGTTCCGTGTTCTAGAGAAGGCAATACACAAATGAAAAGAGACTCGAAAACAGTTAATTTGGTCAACTGGGGGGCCAGGCGGGGGTCCACCTCTAGGGGGAGGACTACCACTTGCTCAGGCCTTGCTATCCCTTTTATTGAGGCTATGGGAAACACCCATATCCTTTAGGCAGGAAATTCCAATAATAGACAATCAGCAAGAATTTATATATGATTAACAGGTGGAGGTTGCTTTAACTACCAATGTCTCAATTAAATAATGAGTGATTAGCTCCGACCATTCAGAACAATTAAGGTTGACCAGCCTTCCAGATTCCCTTTTCTTCACATTTCTCTATTAGTTGACAATGTTTGGTTTCCGGCAGATCCTGTCTCCCAAGCTTCCATAATCCTCCAGCCTGATTTTTTAGGTCCTCAAAATTTTTGTATTTGTTTTGTTTTACTGTTAATCCTCCTTTATTGCCTAGTTAATAAGCGTAGTGGAATCTTTGGATTTAGGATGTGGGTGTGGTATGGGGATCAAGCAAGAGGATTCCAGCCTCACACCACAGGATGGATTTCTTGCTAGTCTTGCCTAAGCCTACAGGAAACCAACTTGATCAAAACCCTGTAGGAAACCCAGGAGAGGATAAACTGCTATGTGGATTATAGTTTTGAGTAGATGAGTTATAAAAAAGCTAGTGGTAACAAAATTTCTAGGTTGTTTCAAGCTAAGTTATGATTTAGTAAAAATAATCCAAACTTTTTTTACTCTCTAATTTGTTTTTCCAGAAGATTTTTGGTTGTCCTAATATTTAAGTTGCATATATCCTACTTTATTTTTTCGTCACCATTTATCCTCTCTATGCCCTCTTCTACCTCCCCTCTTCCACAATCACCATATTACTGTCCATTTCCATGGACAACATAATGATTCAACATTTTTATACCTTCTGACGTGATCACCATAATGCCTAGTAACCATCTGTCACCATACAAAGCTATTACAATATTGACTATATTTTTTGTGCTGTACATTACATGCCCATGGCTTATTTATTTCATAACTAGAAGTTTGTACCTCTTTATTTCTCTTTGCCCTTTTCACCTGTCCCTCCAACCCCCTCCTGTCTGGCAGCCATTCATTTGTGCTTTGCATTGAGTGTTTTGTTTTGTTCAGATTTTATTTTAGATTCCATTTTTAAATAAAGATTTTTTTAAAGATTCTGCTTTTAGATAAAGGGCACTAATCACTCTGCCCTCCTGATCTAATTACCTCATAAAGGCCCCATTTCCTAATATCATGGGGTTTAGGTTTCAACATATAAATTTGGGGGGATACAACATTTAGATTATAGCATATGTGGTTAGGAATGGAACTGCTGAATCATAGGATGTGTTTATGCTTAGTTTTCCTCAGCATTGTCAGGTTAAACTTTTTTTGCAATTGACTGTAACAATTTAAATTATTATCAGCAGTGTGTGGGATACTCTTACCTTGCTTTCAATTGAATTTTTTAATCATTTTAATGTTCAAAAATTACTTCTCACTGTGGTTTTAATTTACATTTTTCTGTTACTAGTGAGGTTAGACATCTTTTCACATGCTTAGGGCTAGTGTTGCTTTGCTGTGAAATGCCCATTTACATTTTTCTTTTTTTTTGGTTATATTTTATTGATATTTTACAGAGAGGAAGGGAGAGAGATAGAGAGCTAGAAATGTCGATGAGAGAGACCAGCTGCCTCTTGCACACCCCCTACCGGGGATGTGCCCGCAACCAATGTACATGCCCTTGACCGGAATCGAACCTGGGACCTTTTAGTCCACAGACCAATGCCCTACCACTGAGCCAAACCGGTTTTGGCCATTTACATTTTTCTATTGCATTGTCTTTTTCGTATTGATTCTGCGTATAAAAACATGTATAACAATAAACCTCCCACTCTGAAATTTGTCTTTTTAAATCCTAAGTGTTTTGATGAATGCAAGATTTTAGTTTAAATATAATGATATACCTATCTCTTACGTTATGGAGTGCAGGTTTTATTATCATTTAAGAAGTTCTCTGCTCTCTGAGGTTGCAAAGATACTCTATATTTTATTTTATAATTTCTATATTTTTACCTTTCCCAAATGTCTTAAATCTACAGTAGTAACTGATTTTTAAATATTATGTGGGTTAGACACTAACTTAATTGATTACTTTATAGATAACCAATGCTCCCAGTATCTCTGATTGAATAACTATTCTCTTCCCTTTCTCACCTAACTGATCTCTAATTCCTAGTCCATACTATTGGTGTGAGATAATTTTAGGATCCCATCTTTTCCATTACTCATTTATCTAACCCCCTGTGAATGCCACATTGTCCTATTACAGCATTAACAAAAATGTCAGTGTCAGATAGGACTACTGCCCCACCCTCCCTTGTTCTTATGGAAGATTACCTTGGATAGTCTTTCTTTGCTATTCCATCTCACCTTCAGAATGAAATCACCATGTTATTCTATTGTATTTGTAGATTTCATTGTGTGTGTGTGTGTGTGTGTGTGTGTGTGTGTGTGTGTGTTTATAGATTAATCTAGGGGAAATTTTGGGATCTAGTTCATTTGTTTTATTTTATTTTTTTACATTTACTGAAACACTTTTTTTGTGTATGTATAAGTTTATCATAAGCCTGACTTTGATACTTTTGTGCTTTATATTGGTTGTAATTTCAGGTCAAAGTTAAAGAGGCAGTAAAGAGGTAACTGGTAAATAATGGTTTTTAGAAAGAAGAAAAAAAGAGAGTTTTGTTGTTGATTAGAGAATAAAGATCACATTCAGAAAAGGACGAAAACACCCTTAGGTGGAAACAATGAAAGTACAAGTCATAAAATAAACACGAGGAGCGAGGCATGTGCCTGATCTTGAAGAGCAAAGCAAGGCAGGGGAGGCCACATTGGCTACCAGCTGGCCGCCATTGGCTCGGGATGGCTCTCACTGAGTTCTGGAGCACTCCCCGGGGGAGAGAGCAGAGGATTCTGAGGTAAATGCGGAGGGTGCGAAAGAATGAGTTCATTATGTAAATAGTAGTCGCAAGCCAGATGTTCATAGCTTGGGTATACCTTACTTGCCTAAGGCAGTTGTACAGTGCATTTTGAGTGAGTTTTCATATCCTCGGGGGCCTTGCTATCAAATTCCAAAATTACTCCCTCTCCTCCGACAGCTTTCCTCACAACTGCTGAAAAAAGAAATTGTTAGGAAGGTCTCACATTGGGGAAGTTTTGGTAAAGTGTCTTATACGCAGGCAGGGAGATAGCAGGAAGTAAGCAATTCAGATAATTACTGTCATGAATGCTGGACCATGTGAGAAAGAGAAAAGATTTTTCTTTTTAATGTTTACACCGAAGTACATAAAATGAAAAAAGAATGCCATGGAGCTAATTTTTTTAAAAAAAAAACTAAGCAGGCTTTTACCTGTTCAGATCTCATAAAAATCAAAAGGACGAATGTGACTTAAACTTGCTTTACTGAAGCAAATTTTCATAACCTGGCATTTAAATTAAGCTTTGGGGCACTCAAGTAATCCCACAGGCATATAAAAGCTGATACTATATCTGCATCTAAGTATTCTGTTCTGGGATTTGGAATCCCAATTGGCAACCTGGGAAAACCATATTACTTACACTTGCTCAAATAGTCTCTAATTAGTTCTCCTGACCCTCTTGTATACTAATAAATGGCCCATTACAAAACATTAAAACTGAATTCCTTCTATTAAAAATGATTTCCTTGCTAATGGACATGAGCTAGGCTTAATGTACAATGTTGATTAACATTAGATTGTTTTAAAAGTACAGTGAATGCTTTCCAGTATGAAGTGATTGTAGCACTAATTAGACTTTCTGGTTCAGTCACCGGAGAGGGGGTTGAGTCTTCCAACAGTGATCTAAATATTGCTTATATTCTTAGTTTGTTTTTGGTCTATTAATTTTTGATGTAAAGAGCTGAAAACTCTAATGTGAAATTGTATAATGAGCCTTGTAAAATGATGAGCCTAAAGAGACTTCTAGATCACCTCATCAGGTCAATTTTCAAGTTTTATTTGGCTAGTGGTGTGTGTAGGCTGCAGCAATCGGAACTTCTTTGGGGATTCTGACAGCTTCGCAGACCATTCCAAGGCTCTCTCGGTACCTAATAGAGTATCACACACAGTAGACGTCCAGTGACGACATGTTACATTAACATTGCAAAGTGGTTCTGAGTGACTGGTAATTAATATTTCTGAAATGCTTATCTGAAAATCAATACACGTATTTATCGAGCCCCTACCTGTGACCAGAATTGTGCATTGGCAAGCCCCATGGAAAATTTTTTAAATGCATTAAAAATGGCTCTATGAAATAGTATCATAGGGATTGGATCTTTAAATGTATTTGAGATAAATATAAACTATCTTAAATTGGGAGTTTTCCACAAAGCATGGGCCATAGGCTCAATAACTGCATGCTGTTCCGAATGTGCAACAGGAGGTCAGGGAAAGTTTTTACACAACAACCAAGTTTTCATTGTTGTTCTGTTGCTCCCCCCCCCCTTGAGTTGATATGGTGAGAATTTCACTCACTGAACTAATGTTTATGAAGCACTGGGGAGTGCCAGGTGTCCTGCTATGCCCGAGGCACACAGACGAAGCATTCTGACTGCCTTTCAGAAGGCACGGTCAGATGGGAAAGAGGGAGGCATGCTAACAATTATTACAGTAAAACGGAGTAAGCGCCCTAAAGCTGTCCTTACAAGTTTAGCCTGGCTGACTTCATTGCCCTGCTGAGCTGGGCTTTGCCTATCCAGATGGAGAAGCAAGAATCCAATGACCAGACAGGGTTATCAGGCGAGATCAAAGGAATTGGTCCAGGGTGTTGAATAAATAGAAGCATACAGGAGGTAGGAGGCAGGACAGAGGATATGTTTATTGAATGGCCTGAAGTCTGGTGGAGCTTTGGGGACTTGGTTGGGATCCCATTTTTGCAAGAGCTTCCCAATGGCTCTTTCTGTTTCCAGCCTGGGCTCATAATTATTAAGTGAATCTTCTTCAAAACAGAGCACACGTGTGTGCTCCTCTCAAAGGTGTCTAAGACTCCTTATTCTGTTTTTTTTGCATTATTCCCTTTTTAATTTTATTTTTCAGTTGCAGTTGACATTCAGTAAAACTTGTATTAGTGTCAGGTGTTCAGCATAGTGGTTAGACTCATATCTTTTTTTTTAAAAAAAAATATATATATTTTATTTATTTTTTACAGAGAGGAAGGGAGAGAGATAGAGAGCTAGAAATGTCGATGAGAGAGAAACATCAACCAGCTTCCTCCTGCATACCCCCCACCGGGGATGTGCCCGCAACCAATGTACATGCCCTTGACCGGAATGGAACCCGGGACCTTCCAGTCCTCAGATTGAGGCTCTACCACTGAGTCAAACCGGTTTCGGCTAGACTCATATCTTTTACAAAGTGAACCCCCTGGTATTCCCAGTACCCACCTGGTTCCATACATAGCAATTACAATATCAGTGATTACATTCCCGGTGATGTACTTTACATCCCCAGAACTGTTTTGTACCTATGAATTTGTACTGTTCAATACCTTCACCTCTTTCACCCAGCTCGCAACCCCCTCCCATCTGGCAATCATCAGTCTCTTTTCTGCATTTATGCAGATTTCTTATTTTGACATTTGGGATCTACTACAGGTTGGCCCCAACATATAATTTCAACTTAAAAAAATAGCATTTTGGCATGTTTTAACCATGTAACTTTGTTTCCCTGCTCCACAAATATAATTGAGTTTAGTCAAGCTTGATTCCTTTATCATTACTATGTGTTTTGAAAAAATGCTGCTCGTTGTTAAAAGCCCTTTTCTAATACTGCTCCTCTAGGAGGCTCTTCCTGGTTCTCTTTCACCACCCATCCACAGTAGGATTCTTTTCTCACCTCAGTACACACTGTAACCTATTTCTCTCTATAGTGTCTTATAATTATTTATGTACATACATGTCTTATAATTATTTATATACATATATGTTTTTAACCTCCTTAGTTATAAGAGATTCTTATAGCAGTGATCAAAAACAAAATTAAATGCTTGGTGGAGTTGATAGTGAGAAATTTGAAAATCCAAGGCAGAAGTGAAGTGTAGAGAAATGTTGGATTTTTCTCTGCTGCAGGACTGACTGCAGAATCTTCATCTCTCTTTTTCTGTTGCATGTGTGTATGTGTTTCTGCGCACGTGTGTGTGTGTGTGTGTGTGTGTGTGTGTGTGTGTGTGTGTGCGTGATGTGTTGTGTTTGAAGGTATTAAGATTAGGAAGTCTCTGCTAAAAGCATTAATAGCTGTACCTATGCAAAACCATTATATCCTCCTTAATTGTGGTATAATGAGAGGCTCAGTGCACGGATTTGTGCACTGTTAGGGGGCATAGCCTGGAGGGATTGGCCCACTGTGGGAGTGCCACGCATCCTGGTCAGCTGAGCAGCTGTGGACCTGCCTCCTGAGCAGCTGCTCTCGTTGCAGAAACACACTGTGGGAGCACTGTGGGAACACACTGACCGCAGTGTGCTCCTGCATTGAGCATCTGCCCCCTGGTCGTCAGTGCGTGTCATAGGGACTGGTAGACCAGCTGTTCTAGTCATTCCACCATTTGGTTACTGGGGTTTTATTATATAGGACAGCCTAATTTAAAAACTTGGGAATAATGCAAAGTCCCTTTGTTGGGGATTCCAATGTGCAACCTTTCCAACAGTTTTGAAGGATGAATACAAGAAATATATTTAGGAATGGAGCAGAATATCTATCGATAGAGGTAGAAATTTTGAATTTAGTACTTGTAAAAGGAAAGATAAGTATGAAAAGAGTGAAAGGCAACATGAGTTTGAAACGCACAGCCCATACATTCTGCGTGGTGCTAATCTACCTTTGCTAACAGGTTTCTGCTCTGGGTGCTTTTCTCAGACCTGTAAGTAGGAGAGTAAGCATCTTTTCCAATATGGAAATGGAGTCCTAGAAAGATCATGTAATTGCTCTAGCTTTTGCTCTAGATTTTTCTATCCTTTGTGCTCTAGCTTTTGCTCTTTCTCCCTTCACCAACTAAAGAGAAACACCTCGGGAGTTAAGAGCTAATTACTCTATACTCTTCATATATTTCATACTCTTGCTCTGTTCTATTTGCTGGTCAACCTTATAATCCCAAATCCCACTGTAAAATAGTGAGTTGTTTAGATGCAGATTATCTTAACCAATAGACAAAATTCCTTTTGTTTTGATCCCTTGTCTTTCTCTGCTATTTCATCTAGAAGCTTTCTAATATTACTATTGATCTCCAGTTAAACTAGGCCTATATATGTATCATTATTATTGTTTTCCTGATATTATTCTTCTTCCCTGAAGAATGGAGCCCAGAAAATTTATGAGATATTCCCAAAGTCACTTGGATTTTGGAATTATGGGTTGAAATGTGCCCCCACTCCCACATGCAAATTCATGGCCATTAGTCCTAACTTTTAGCAACTTCAGAAGGGAATGGACAATAGATACAATGACCTTATTTGGAATTATAAGGTCATTGCAAATGTCATGAGTTCAGATGAGCTAAATTGATGGGCTCATAATCCAATATGACTAGTGTTCTTATTAAGATAGGGAATCACATGTGACATCATCACAAGATGGCCACCATAAAATGGCCAGTAGTGGAGGGCAGTGGAGATGATCAGGCCAGCAGGGAAGGCAGCTGGGGGTGAACAGGCCAGCAGGAGAGGGCAGTTGGGGGTGATTGGGAAGGCAGGGGAGGGCAGTTGGGTGCAACAGGCCTGAAGGGAAGGGCAATTGGGGGTGACCAGGCTAGTAGGGGAGGGCAGTTGGGGGTGACCGAGTTTGCAGGGGAGGACAGTTGGGGATGATCAGGCCAGCAGGGGAGCAGTTAGGGATCAATCAGGCTGGCATGCAGAAGCCGTTAGGGGCAATCAGGCAGACAGACAGACAGTTGAGCAATTAGGAGCCAGCAGTCCCAGATTGTGAGAGGGTGCAGGCCGGGCTGAGAGAGTCCCCCTCCCTAACCCCCCCCCATGCACAGATTTGGTGCACTGGGCCTCTAGTAAACTATAAAATTCCAAAGATTATCAGCAAACCCTCCAGAAGTGAGGGGAGAGGTACAGCATATATTCTAGATCACAGTATTCAGAAGGATCCAACATCTTGATTTTGGACTTCTAGCTTCCAGAATTGTGAGACAATAAATTTCTGTCTTTCAAACCACCCAGTTGATGGCACTACATTATTGCAGACCTGGCAAATAATACAGATTCCAATTGAATACTCAGATACTGTGTTCTTTCTACTATATCACAGCTGCATTTTCTGAATAGATGTCACGTTGACTTGGGTCTTTTTCAAGGTCTAGGATTTTTATGCAAGTTATTGTGAAACAGAAAAGGAACTGACTTATTCTGCCTGCATGTTTCTTCTTGTCTGCCTCACTTTTCCTTTCCCCTCACTCTTGCTTTGCTTTAACTCTGATTTTTAGAGAACCTGGGCTAAGATATTGCACTTGTGGCATGTTGAAGACCTGAACTACACTATCCACATTGCAGATGGTAAAGAGTGGTGGAGCCCTAGCTGTTTTGGCTCAGTGGATAGAGTGTTTGCCTTTGGACCAAAGGGTCCCAGGTTCGATTCTGGTCAAGGGCATGTACCTTGGTTGCAGGATCCTCTTTGGCCCAGAACCTGGCCAGGGCTTGTGTTGGAGGCAACCAACTGATGTGCATCTCACATTGATGTTTTTCTCTGTCATTCCCTCTCTCTTCCACCCTCCTTAAAAATCAATGGGGGAAAAAATCCTCTGGTGAGGATAAAAAAAGAGTGGGAGATGTCTAATATAATTAAGGGAAGAAATGTATGTATTTGCTATTGCCTTGGATTGGAATTGGAGAGCTGAGGGTAAGGGAAGCAATTATGGAAACTTGGAAGTTTATAGCATTGGCAACTGCTGAAATGATGCATTCACTGAGATTTAAAATATTAAGTTTAGAGAGAAGGTAATGAGTTGAATTTTGAATACATTTTACTTAAGGTAGCTGAGGGACATCCAGGTGTTGAAGTCTCATACGAAGTTGGAAATGTGTTCTTGGCTCCAAGATGGCGGCTTTACTAAATAAAAGGTTGAGGTCAGTTTGCTACAGTGTAAATTTTTTATACACATAGATTTTATTTTTTTACGGCCACATTTCTAGCAGACATGTAGGTGTGTTTCAGCAGTGAATATAACACCTTTTGGAAAATAAATCATCCAATAGCATTTATTTGAATGTCCCTTGCTCTAAAACATTTTTTACACTCCTGTCATTTATTTCGTCCAAATCATCTATCATTTATCCTTTCTTGACTAGCGTCTCATTTATCCACAGGGCTGGATCTGATGTGCTACCAGAGGTGCCACTAAAGCAGCTCTGTCTCAGGGAGTATCTCTTCTACTGCCTTGCTCAAGCTTTATTTTCACAATTAGTGGTTCTACTATCGAAATGAAAGGTTTAATTTATCAAAATTGCATAAATCATTAGTGTGTTTGGAGAGACAGGGTAATAGATTCTCCCTGAGAGAAGGTTTTCATTGAGAGAAAGAGAGAGAGAGAGAGAGAGAGAGAGAGAGAGAGAGAGAGAGAGAGAGAGAGAGAGAGATTTGGGAGGTGCCATCACTGGTGGAACACGGTGGTTCTATTTAGTAATTAGTAGCTCACGCTCTTATGTCAGGCACCTGTATTTGATCCTAGCTGCCTGTTCTCTGGTTCTATCACCTTGGGAAAGTTACCTCTCTAAGATTCGATTTCACTGCATCTGTTAAAATGAGCATGATCATAGTAAATGCAGATAGATCTGTTATTTGAATTAAATGAGAAAATAAAGAACACTTGGTTTATGTAAGCACTCAAAAATTTTTAATAATATTTTTTAAAGTGTGGATTGTGATGCCAAACACAAACATTACATCCCTTATAATTCTGCCTGGAAAAGGCATTCTCGATAATGTATAGTCATTTGCAAGTAAATTTAGATGTGGGATCAATTTTTTCCTCTTAATTTATTTACTTCATAATTGAGATATACAGGTTGGTACCAATTGTCCACCTCTTTACTTCTGTGGAAATCTCATCTACTTGTCTCACTTTTGGCTCACTGAGAAAGCAGTTTCTCAGTGTTATGGTGCGCACTCTTAGAAGGTGTACTGCCTGCCATATCTCTAAAGCACCTTAAATTACCCACCTCTTCACAGTGACATGATCTTGACAATGGGACTCCAAGTTTCATTTTTTTCCTCTAAAATTTTCTCCTTTCAACACAGACACCATATTTATAACTGTTCTTTTGATTTTTGTTTTGATTAGAGTAAAATTGAAACTTCTAACCATGGCATCCAAAGCCTCCCATTAGTAGATTCTTGGCAATCGTCAACCTCATTTTACAACTTCGTTCTCTTTCTCAAAACATCAAGCCCTTTGCTTCTTTCTTTGGTTGTTTTCTTTCAAGGGCCTTTTTATTAATCTCATTGGCCTAGAATGCTCTCTCCCAGCTCATGATGTGTCAGAAATTTGTGTTCCTAAGTGATCTCCCTACTGTAATTTGCCATCATAACGTGCCCTTCATTTTCTTCAAAGCTCTTTTAAAAATATTTGTATTGATTTCAGAGAGGATGAGAGAGTGAGAGATAGAAACATCAGTGATGAGAATTATTGATTGACTGCCTCCTGCATGCTCCCTACTGGAGATCAAGCCCACAAACCAGGCATGTACCTTTGACTGGAATCAAACCTGGGACCCTTTACTTTAGTTCGTAGGCTAACACACTATTCAATGAGCCAAAATGGCCAGGGTTCATAGCTCTTATATCAATTTTTTTAATAATTATCTTGTTTCTTTATTATTTCATCTGCACAAGCCTCTCTATTCTATAAGAACTTCATGAGGCCAGATACCGGCTTATTCTTATGTTATTTATCTTTGTACCTTCAATGTTAAAATAGCCTGGCTTGGAGTAGGCACTCAATAAACATTTGTTTAGTGAATGCACATAAGGAGGTATTATTGCCCATCCATGTCTCTATGGCATCAGTAAATGAGGTAACAAAGAAGGCCACCCACATGACGATGCTATACAAGGTATCTTTGTGCATATAGGTAGTTAAAGTAAATATGGAGAATTTAACAGTTGAGAAAGCAGTGCATGATGCTGGTACCATTATAATAATCTGGTTGTTATTTGACAGGAAAGGCTAAAAGGAAGACTAAATAATATAGACATGCCATTTATATAGCTTTGCCTAGAAGCTGCAGTTAACATTCTCTAGTTCTGTTCCCTGCAGATAGCTGGGGGAAGGGAATGGACAATAGATGGTGCCCAGTAAGGTCTGGGTGACATGGGAAGGTGCTTATCTATCAGTAACAGCAGTGAACAGGTCAATGGCCAGAACAGGCATGGCCACTGCAAAGGTATAAAACCTGAATGTTTCAACTCCTGGACAAAGGAGAGCTCGCTCTTGACTTTCTCTCTTGGATGCCAGGTTCCTGGCTCTCCTGTTGCAGGGCATATGCTCCCTGCATTCACTCATGTGGCTCACAGCCATGTGGGACCACACACTGGACTGATGGACTAGATCTAGACGGATGCTCTGCCAGACTCAACTCCGTCATTGAATGGACACATTGGACACTCTCCCTAGTTTTGGCTCCACTTTGGAACTTCAGCTGCATCTTTTTCAGGACTGGTTTAAGGGGCATGGGACTTTGCAACCCAAGAAATATTAATCCATGCCAATAAAAAACACCCATTCTCTCATAGGGGTCTCCAGAAGGGCTCATTCCAGTGGTGCCCCAAGAACCCCACTTCCACTAATGTCAGGGAAATTGCATCCACTGGTTTCTATGGCAACAGATTAGCAAGCCAGGCAGGAGTATAAGAACTGGGTGAATGGACTTGTGGGATGTCTGGAAAAAATCCCCTTGCAGCCTCCAGACCAACACTCTGAGAAGGAAGCAACAAGAGAGATGAAAGCACATTGTTTTTATTAGTTCACTTGCCAGAGAGTGTTCCAAGAAATGTAGCCATATTAACTCGTATAATTCTCACTATAGCCCCACAATGTAGCAGCTGTTGTTATTAACATTCTTATTTCATAGGTGAGGAGATGTGATGCTCAAGATCACACAGTTAGGACATGTCGGAGCAGGATATGAGCCCACAAACATGACCACCCCACTCTGTGGCTCTAATGCAGCCTACCAGGCTCCTGCATGTGACCTTGATGCTAATGAAATCCAGAACCATATATTACCCATGCTTATATTCACTCAGCACTTAGCCCATTGCCTTACCTGTGGTGATCATGTATCAAATTGAGTCAGATATTGAAGTTCCTGGAAATGTCAGCATATAGGTGGGGGAAGAAAGATATTAAAGTTGATGTTCAAAATCAACAATTTAGTTGGGAGAATGTCCCAGAGATTATCAGAAAGAAATGATGATTAAATAAAAATGGTGAGCTTGATGATAATAAATGCAAATAATTGGGTTCCTATGGAACCCAGGGAAAAAAATAGAGTAAGGATGAATGTTTTTCCAGGGGAAAATGCACTCAAAAGAAAGAGGATGAGTTGAGTAGGAAACACATATATATGATTAAATTGTCAAACACAGTCCTTCAGTGGAGAGGAATGACTCATTGGCTTTATAGCTTGATGAAAACATCATCTCTTTAGGCCATGCAATTTTCATTTCTCAGATTCCGTATTTACCAAGCATCGTTCAAATTTAAATTCAATTTCTTAGTGTTTCCTGACCTGGATAGTAAAGCACTCAAAAACAAAAAACCAAAATCACAAACAACCTGTCTGCTTTACAGCAGAATTTTCATGGAAAACTATTTCATTTTCTCTCTGCTCTCAATTCAAACAATGCTGTTTGAACATTTAATCTATACAAGGAACTCTTCTAGGCCAAGGGGTGGTATAAAGCTGACTGGAACATCATCCCTGTTCTCAACTTAGAATGTTGGGAGGGCCAAATTGTGTTTCTTTTTGGTATAAATGTCAGCCTTACATTCTGGAGAAGCTGACCATTACATTCCTTGATCTGTAGCAGTGGAGAATCAAACACTGGACCCATATTGCTTGGATTAATATGTCTCCACCTTAAATGCTCCTTGTTGCAGGATGTAAACATTTTCTTTCAGAGAATTTGCTCACTTAGCTCTGTTCAACCTTCATTCATGCTCCTCCTCTATCCTGTGAACTGTCCTGGCCTAGTGAACCAGCAATGAACATTTCTGCAACTAAAAACTAAGATAATCCATGACCTTCCATGATAGTGGCACCCTGATATTAGTGCCATCATCCCCCTTTTAGTTGTGCCCTTGGGAAAACTTAAAGAGACAAAGGTTGGGTGATCTCTGCAATAACTTAAACAATTTTTTTAATCATCATTTACTTGTGTCAGAAAATCACAGAAGAATAAAACATTTAAGCCTGTTTGGAGAGTGTTCATTTTCAATCAAGAATCGTGTAGTTTGAGAACTCTCTTATTCTCATACATGTGTGTGTCACACACACACACACACACACACACACACACACACACACTCTCATCCCGTCTCCCAGCATACCATTATACAATTTCGCAATTTTATTATACCCCTAACACAGACTAGAACCAAACGAATCACACGGAGTGATGATTTGGTAAAAGAGCATATAGATAACATTATCTTGAAAGATATGAATTTGTTTACCCCTGCGACCTTCACCCTTTGCCCTATTTGTGGCTGCTAACAGCTTACAATTTTCAGCATTACCCCCTGAGCTTTCTGCATGGATCCCTCCCAAGGCTAATGTTACTAAGTTGACACCATTACATAGATCTTCAGTATCAACTAGGATAACAATGAAACGCATTCTAAGACAAAGGGAGTGGAGCTGATCACAGAATGGCTCAGTTTCTGATAAGGAGTACAAACTTGCTGGTTATTACCCTGCTTTGTACTCCTGCCTCTGTGACCTGGCCCCCCCCAGGCTTATGTGGCGAGGCCTTAAATCCTCGTTTAGCCTTGATTGAAACCAGTCTAAACTAAATATAAGGTTTTTCCCCCTCCCACACCCCCTCTTCTGCTCCATTCCATGCCTTTTTCATAGTTAATGTCTACGTGGAACTAACTCGCTGCGCTGTTTTTCAATCCGCACTTCCCAGAGCCTCCTCTGGAGCCATAAAGCCATGAATAAGAGGAATTAGCAAACGGAAAGCCTATGATTTTAGAGTATCTGGGGTAAATGGGAATATAATTAGGCTGGTGCTGGTTCACAATGAGGAGAGGGCTTATGTCTGCCTTTACTCTCTACCTACCACGGTAACCTGGAGACATATGACTCGTTTGGGGGAGAATTATCATGTTAGCCCATTGCTCCAGGTCCGCCTGTCTCTCCCCCAGCTGTGGTGACCCTCCAGGCCCTTCTTCCAGAGAACACACCAGCTCCCGCCCCTGCTGCTTTGTAAATGCTCTCCTCAACCTGAAGGGATTGAGCTCACAGCACAGCGAAATTTTCATTTAGAAATGGGCTTCCAATTGTGTTGACACACCTCATTAGCTGAGCCCTACCTCTTAAGTCAGGGACTTTCCTACAGGTGTTAAGTACTGGAGGGGGAAAAAAAACACACACCCAAGTAAATGAAGAAAAGCTCCATCCTTCCCCTCAATAAATAAAGGTGGGGGGGGGGGAACAGCGTTCCTTATTTCAAGTCCCTCAGACCATCTAATTCTAACATTTACTTTTTGTTGCTATTGCTTATTTGATTTCATTTTTCTTTACTGTGGGGTAGGAAGTCCCGTTCTAGGCAGACGACGAGGATGAGGTTAGACAGGGGCTTGGCTTTTTAGAATTACAGAAAAGTGGCTCCATATGGTTTTCCTCGAGGTGGCTTCCACTGCTGTGCGTTGTTCTCATCGTCAGGTGTGCCGTTTGGAAGCATGCGGTTAAATTTATTTAAATGTTTTATTTTATCAGCTTCTGCGGAGGGCATATTTGGCACTTGGTTTTACTCACTGGTTGATCCGAGGGCTTGTTTCTCGGTTGTCTCCGGGAATATGCGCACTGATAGCTGAAGCAGGTGTTTGAGCGTTTGGCAGGGGTTGACACTTGGAAGAGGACCAACCCAGCTTGGGCCTTGTCCCGTGGCAGTAAATCTGAGCTCCACTCTCGGCTTCTCTCGTGCAGAGATGATTTACATGTCAGGGGGAGCATCTAGGACGTTCTATTGACTTAGGTGACACCGCTGTCCTCAGAAATGTTTCACGAATCAATTCCCATTAGAAGACCAGGCTGGAGACAACTGCTCGTCTGTTTTGCCTCTTGCTCCCTGCTTCTTTCGAAGCACTTTCCTGAGGAAGGGAATTGCATCATAAACCTGCTGTGTGCAATTAATGTGTGATAGTTGCCTTTTTTCTAGGATCCTTTTTATGTTTCACGAATCGCTTTTGCTAACGGCAGAGAGGGGAGAGAGAAGGTCGCGATAGAGAAGGCTTTATGCGAGAAACCATACTGAATATTTCCTCAAGAAACACGGCTGCAGAAAGACGGCAAGGTGCAGGCGAAGCACCAGTGACCACCACAGACAACAACATGCATTTAATTTCCTTGAAGTTCTTTATTCGTAGATTCTGGTTCTGAAAAAGCATATGCTAGAATGCTATTTGGGTAAATTGGTAGGTTTTAGAACCCTAACATTTTTCTCAACTCAGCTCAGTGCTATTTTTCATGAAGTTTCTTTTTTAAACCCTCTTTTCATTTGACCTATTGGTAAACTATAATTTTGGTTCAATCAAATATTGCCTGTCTCTAATGATGTTTCTAGAAATATCAAAGGATGACTCTACTTTTGAATTGTACCACCTAACCTAAGATACCAGCAAGCGGCCCCCGACTGAAACACATATCCTATTCTGTTAAAAAACAAAACAAAAAAACAATGTTCCCTATGACTCAGGAATTGTGTTAATGCCTTTACTTATTCATTTAAGACGTGGCTATATCACACTAATTCGAATCACAATGATTTGGGGGAAAAAGAAAAGCTTTAGTCTAGTGTTTTCAAAGCTTGAATAATCATAAGAATCACCTTCTTGAGAATATAGATTCTAGCCTGAAACTGTCTAGGTTTGGATTGGACTCTCCAAAAGGGAGAGGCCCAGGAGTCTGTGATTTTGACAAAAGCTTACTCTTACTATCAGAAAAGTTTGGGAAACACCTCTCTGTGCATAGGACCTCCCGATGCAGAGGAAAGAGAATGGTGTGGGAAGACAGACATGGGCTTGAGTCTCTGTTTTATCATTTACTAATTATGAGGCCTTTGGCAAGTAAATCCCCCCAAGCCTCACTCGTCTAATCTCTGTAGGGAGACGTGGGTGAGCTACTAATAATCAAGGGCTGATCTTAAGAACGTTTGACGGTCAGATGACACGGCAGCACCGATCAGAATCTCCACTGGCCAGAGCACTGTGCTGGATGTCAACCACTTCAAGGCTGGGTCCCGCCCAGGGAGGGGAGGACAGGTGGTAGCAAGAAAGTCTGGGAGGCTGGGGCGTCAGGTGCGGGCACTTGGAAGACTTGGGCAGTGCCTGTGTGCTAACCCATGAGAAAGTAATACAGCATTTTCACGATTGGGAAGGCTAGATCTATATGCTTATCAGCAGACCAACTGGCCTGAAGAAAAATTAAAAGGTGCTTGTGACTATTAACATAATACTTGGAAACACAGGGTCCAATACTTCATAAGTATTCAACAAATAGAAATTCCTATTTTCAAGAATGCTTTTTTTTTATGACTTATATGGCTTCTATTATACTTGGGGTATGGAGCTGAATCAGATCAAAGAAAGTAAGAATCAGGAATCCATAGACACCTGAGGGCTTCTAAAATCGAACTGTAACGAGATTATTGATCTCGCCTTAGGAGGACAGGATGGGACTCTAGAAAGAGAATATGAAATTGGGAGATGACGCCAAGAGGAAAGAACAGCCTGCATAGAATAAAGGTTAGAGTGAATCTCATGGGTCACTTTAAGCAGAAGTGGAGCAGGTAGTGATTATAGTGTCTACAGAGACCCCATCTCTGTGGAGAGAGACCTAGCAGAGATCCACAAAGCGAGGTATTCACATATTCAGTAGAAGATGTCAGAAACCCAGATGCAGGGACGGGGCTCAAAGTGGGTGAAGGACCAAGTAAGAAAGATGGCTCGGGGCCAGGAACTCAGTCTTGCAGAAACTTGGTTGCACTCATCACAGTGTCATAACAGCAAACACATTGATTTAATGTGGAGCTAAAACTTCTTAAATGTGAGCCCTTACATTCCTCTGCCTAAGGATGGGGTCGATTGCACTGTATGGACAAGTTTTAGCCCATAGAGAAGCGCTAAGTGAGCATTTTTCCAAGCAACGATTTGATCTACATGGCAAGAGCCAAGCACATCATTGCAAACTCCAGGGAGCTCCTGAGAAAGGCGTGGGAGAGAGGCTGTGGTGAGGGTTTGCAGACGGAGAAGGCAGCAGGCATGGGAGATGTCCTCTGGTGACATGTCCCTGTTTTCCTTCCCGAACTCACCAGCTTTCTCTGCCTCTAGCCCATGTTTCTCTCATCTCTTGGTATTTGCTCCCCAAACAATATAATTGTGTGGAAGTGTATCTCCATTGCTCTAGGAAGGTACTATGTGCAAATGTATATATTAAGTGGAAATAGAACTCTTTGTAGAAAGCTTAGCTGTTTCTTTTAGGAATTCTATTGTTTAATTAATAGAATAGTTTTAGAGCAGTTTTAGGTTTACAGAAATATTAACCAGAATGGATAGAGTTCCCATATATTCCTCCTTCCTCTCTTGCACGTTTCCCTATTATTAACATCTTACCTTGGTGTGCTAAGTTTTTTTTTTTTACAATCGATGGACAATATTGATACATATTATTAATTCTAGTCCATAGCTTGCATTAGGGTGCACTCTTTGTGTTTTAATTTTTTAAATTTTTATTTTTTATTTTTAAATTGAAGCTGACGTACAACATTACATCAATTTCTGGTGTACAGCCCAGCAATTAGACATTATATAACTTACTAAGTGATCATCCCTGAGATATTCATCTGGCACCATACGTAGTGATTAGAATATTATGGACTGTATTCCCTATGCTGTACTTGATAGCCCTATGACTATTCCGTTGTTATCAATTTGTACTTCATAATCCCTTCATCTTTTCCAGCCATCCTCCCACCCTCTCTTCTCTGGCAGCTGTCAAACTGTCCTCTGTATCTGTGCATCTGTTTCTGCTATGTTTGTTTATTTTGCTTAATTGAAAATACTGCTCTTAAGGTGGTGACAGCCCTGTGGCCTGCAACCCTGCCATTGAACTTGGCCAGAAGGAAGAACCCAGTTGCTGGCACCTCTGCGGAGCTGGGAGAGCCACCAGAGCCAAAATTAAGAAAACGGCGTTGTGTAACCCTCAGCAGTATTGATTATTCTCTCCTGTCTTTGACGGGAACCAGAAACCAGAAGTGGCAGAAAGCTGACCGGAGGCAAGTAGGAAAAGGGAGTTTCAAGTAGTTCAGGAAGCACCAGGGAGGGGAGCATCGCTGACTGGCTACCTTTCATAACCTGCCTCTACCTCCATCTTCCTCCGGCCAGTGTGGATGTGGAGAAATGGGGGCATTGTCTCACTCCATTATTAGCAAACACCAAAGAGAAGTTTTACCACACTGCCTGCTGGCTGCTCTCATTTCTAAATTTTGAGCTGGTGATTTTAGAGTTACTTACAAGGTGATACCTTGTACTTGATGACTTAAATAATACACATTTATTTATAACTTCAAATATGTTTCTTTAGGCACCTACTCTTCTGAGACGTGCCACAGTTAGGCTTGAAGGGAGCGAGTTCGAGCTGGAAAGACAGTGTCTGCTTCGGGAGTTGAAATTACATCCCTGACATCACAGAACATTACACATACATTACCATTGCCAATTGCGTGCTGGTCGTATGTTTTTGCTATTGCATTATTCAGAATTAAGTTAAGAATTCTTTTTATTGTGTCTTAATGTTTGTAGGATGTGGGCAGATCAATATTTCTAGCCTGTGCACACACTCTACCTAAGGGCCATGAGTCATATTTGCTTTGAAAGAAATAGCTCTCAAGACCTGTCAGTCAAGTCAGTTGTAAAAAAACATAGAACTCTTTAACAATTACTCTGCCTCCTCCTCACATCTAAATATAGCTAACCGGTTGGCTAATGGGTCTAAGAAATATAGCTCCACAGTTGTTTTTTTAAAAAAATGGTACACTTACAATTAGTCAATGCAAATAAAAAGCATGTATATTTAACAAATATATAATTGTTAAGTTAACATTATACAACAACGCGAGTAAGGAATATGTGTAAGGAAATGACCCAGTTTCCTAAAGTCATTTGTATGATGATATTACACTATTTTGTTTTAATGGGTCTATATGCCCAGGCTGGGGGAGCACTGGGCAGGGTGTGTGAAAATGGAATTTCTTATCTCCATTTGGCCACTGTTTAACTGCAAGACCCTTAAAAACTACTAACTTCATCTCTTCCTTCCCAAGGTCTCAGCTTCCTTTCGGACTACAGGTTAAAGGTTACATATTAAAATGAACTGTATATTTTCAGTTTTACTTGCTGTGTGTCTGTGAGAGATTGGCTTAATAACAGTACATTTTGATATAGAGGAAATATTCAATTAAAACTAAAACTGGCTTGCCTACTTAAGACCTGTTTACTGTTCCTGAAAGTAAATAAAAGCAAAATTGTTTCTCTGGTGTCTAATATGCTGATAACATAGCAAGTATTTCCATTGACTACTTACTTTGTGCTCATCACAGTGCGAGGTGTATCTATATTTAATCTCCCTGTATAAGGTTTCATTTATCTATCCCAAAATTTATATTTGCAAAGTTATATTTGGATTTTTCTGGCACATTACTGTCAAGGGTGCCAATGAAGGAACCATACCGTCCCCTAATATTCCTAATTATATTTGTATCCGTGTCTGTAGAGGTTGTATCAGCAGACAGAAGAGTGGACTGTACCATTAAATTAGCACGATGTTGTAGCATCGTCTGGCAGAAGCTCACACTTAATCCAAGAGGTTATTCAACCCTATCCGATATGATTACTCTATAAATATTTGCCCAAGCTCAGCACAGCCGTTAGATCACTAATCACACACAGGTTTGTTATAGCGAAGACCCCCAGCGTCAGCAATTTGAAAAACAAAGCTAATTAGTTTTGATTTAGGGACGGGAAGACTTATTAAGTTGCACAGTTCACATAGTGTAGCAGCTATTTACAGCACACATGCACATGAAAAAGATTTACTATTGTGTGCGAAGGATTTTGAGAAGGCACGGAAGTGTTGCTGGCTAAGAATACAGACAGATGTGAGTGACAACCAGTGGCGGCAGCCAGTGATGACTGGAGTGTGTGTGTGTGTGTGTGTGTGTGTGTGTGTGTGTGTGTGTATGGGGGTGGGGGGTGCGCAATAGAACAACCTGCTTAAAAAGCACTTCTCCAGATAAATATATAGTAAGTAAACACTGTTCTTTCTATACCGCCAGCTTTAGGACATGTCCCTAGCTTCCCCTTCCAAAGGGATCACTGCTCCCAAACTCCTCCAGCACAGAATTCTGGTACAAATAGTGGTGTTGACCTATGTGATTTGACTTGGGAGAGGGTAGCAAAGGAGACTCTTATCCCTACATCCCTCAGCTAGTAGTCTACTGTGTCACTTGAATTTATTATTATTATTATTATTATTATTATTATTATTATATTTGTATCCTTTAAAATGTTTTAAAAGCTGTTCCCTTCTTTCAGGTCACTTGCCTCCTCCCTGTGAAGTAAGAGGAGCAGGTAAGATCACTGGTCTCTCAACTTTTTAAAAAATTATATTATTCTACCAGTGAAATAAATCTTTAAGTGTTTACCTTCTAACATATATTATGTCACATGCACATATATATGTCTATATGATTTATACTATTGTGAATTCAATCATTGAATAATAAGCTCACTTCTTTCTTAAGTTTTACACTAAAAATATGTACACATATAGAACCTAATGTATTTTCTCCTCAACTGAGTCAATCAAGATTTCTATACACCCTACTTTGGAAACTACTGGATCCGATGATCTCCACAAGTTCTAAAAATCTATTATTCTAGGTCACCTGTTCAGATTTATAAATTATAGAAAGAATGTACTGTTGAAAATCTTATTGGCACAGGCAAATAATGATAGGGGGCAGAAGAATCTAAAAAAAAAACTAGTTCAGGAAAGTTTAGTTGAGAGTCAGGAGCCATGAATGTGGGGAAACTGGGAACACAATACATTGGGAAGAAATACATTGGGATGAAAGCAGATGATGATGACCATAGTAATCATCATAATAAAACAATAACAGCAATACTGTAGAATACTCTGGAGGCTTACCTACTCAACAGTTGTATTAATCAGGATTCTCTAGAGCAGCAGAACGAATAAGGTAGATATAAATAGATGAAAGATAGATAGAAAAAATGATAGATCGTGTGATTTTGGGAGCTAGGAAGTCCAGAATCTTCAGTGTGGACTGGTAGCTGGAGGACTCAGGAAACCCAGTGGTGCAAATAAAAGCCTATTGTGCAGATAAAGTCTGAAGGTAGTCCACTGGAGGATTCCTTCTTTCTTTAGGAGGTCCATATTTTTATTCTATTTAGTTCTTCAACTGATTGGATAAGGCCCACACACAATATGGAGGACAATCTGCTTACTCAAGGTTCACTAATATAAATATCAGTCTCATCTAAGAATACCTTCCTAGTTGACACATAAAATTAACCCCCACAGCAGTATAAGCCATTCAATGTATTTCATTTACCTGATTTTAGAGATGGATACTTGACCAACCAAAACCAATTAGGGCCAAGAAAGATTATTTCGGTGACTTAATGTGTTTCCAGACAAAAGACTCTCTTGCAAACATCATGGAAGAGATTTACTGGGATGTAGAAGACACCAAGAAAGCAAAGCAGAGTGATAGAGAAAGATCCCAATTTTATTTTTATAAAACTTGATCTAAACCCTTATAGAAACTAGGTATACCTATAGGTCCACCTACATGGACCGTGATCTGAGTTAACAGATCATGTTTAGTTGAATTAGGGTTAGGTATTTTTGTAAGAGTAACTTTAAAAGTTATATCAAGGCCCGGCTGGCATGGCTCAGTGGCTGAATCGAACCAGGAGGTCATGGTTTGATTCCCCATCAGGGCACATGCCCTGGATTGCAGGCTCAATCCCCATTGAAATCTTGATAAAAATCTTCACTATGTGTCTTCTTCTTATGAAGGGCCTCTTCTTCACCAGCCAGCTCACCTCTTTCTCAGCCCTTTCCTCGACTGTTCCTGGTGAACGACTGGTCTGGTTTTTTGCTCTAAGGACCCTCTCCTCCTTTTATCTCTGTTTTATTTACTGGATAGCTATTTAAACTCTTTTTTTTAGTTGCCTACTTCTTTTGAGGGTATCAGGAAATGGTAAATTACACATTTTACAAGTTTATGTACATTACTAAGATTTATTGTTTTGTTTTGTTTTTTTCCAAAATGTTTGCTTAATGATTTCCAACAAATCGTTCAAACTCTTCAAAGAGAGATGCTTGAGTTAATAACATAAGTACTGCTTTGGGTAACAGTGCCAACCCAGTTGTCCAAAGCAGGTAGGAAGACTCATTCTATTTCCCATGTACTTCATTTTTACCGCAATATTGTGATCCAATAGTTGAGAGTGGAAATATATACTGGTTGAAATTAATACGTTTCTTAAATTCTACTACAAGTTGCAAGTAGAAGAGTGGCTTGATCCGAGCTGTACTTCAGGAAGTCCAAATAGGCAGAGCTATACTGGTGGGAAGAGAGGCTAAAAAAATTTGTGGTGAAATCCCTGTGGTCACCTGGAAGGTATTCATTGAAGAGAACCTGAGATAATTCTCCAAGTTCTAATGCAGCTGGACAAGGCATTTCTTTTTTTCCTGACAATTTGTGATTTCCCATTTGGCTTTCCACCTAGAAGGGAGCTACTTTATGAAGTAGACATGAGTAGTTTGATCAATGGGAATGCAGAACTCTCCTTTGATTAAAACCATTTTTTTAAATGTTAAAAAATATGATTGTAGTAGTGTATGCTTAAAAAGTCAACATTAGAGAGAGAAAGGGAGATGGAGAAAGAAACATCGATGTGAGGGGGAAACATCAATTGACTGTCCAATCCTGGGCCCCTACTGGGGATCAAGCCCACAACCTGGGCATGGGCTGTGACCTGGAATTGAATTAGCAAGTTTTCAGTACACCAGATGACACCCAACCAACTGACACACATCAGCCAGGGAAGAACTCTCTTTTTTAATTTAATAAGTTGGAATTCTGATTTATAAATAATAATAATAATAATAAGTATATTAGTATGAATTCATTTTGGAGAGCCTAAACACTTCCCTGGGCCAAAAAACAAAACAAAACAAAAAACCACAAAGGAAATATTGAAAATATTTTAATATTAAATTAAATATTTAAATATAAATTATTTAAAGACAGGTATCTGTGAGCATGATCAGCCATGCCCTCCCTCCCCCCCTTATTGTTTCATTGCCATACGGACTTTCAAGGACATTTAATTCCTATTCTTACACAGGAAAGACAATATTTATTCAAAAGTTAAGAATCCAATTATCAGTAGAAGAAAAAATAACTGTAAAAAGGTGCAGTGCTACAAAAATTTAAAGAGATAAAAGGTCAACTTTGTAAACAGAAATTGTTTGGCCTTATATTCCTGATGGGCCATACCTGGCCGTGCTGAAAGGGTAAGATACATTTAATTTATATACAATGTATTAATGTTTGCTAAAATGTGTCCGTTCTTTGTCTTTGCGTTAAAATGTTGAAAAACATTTATACAAGTTTTATCTTCTAGGATAACATTTTTAGATAATATAAGTTGTTAAACTCCATAACAGTTATATTGAATGATTGGAAAGATGTCCAACTCAGATGAGCAAAATCAGATGTTCTCAGTTTGGGGTAAGTTTTCCTCTGTGCACCAGAAATACAGTCCTCCTTAAGACCATTTAATAATCCCAGTGGATGAGTCTCCCTTTTTTCTTTTAGCATTAATGCCATACCTTAGCCTTGCTAGAAATTTTGTACTGTTGCTCCCACTGATATATCTGTTCTAGAAAGAAACAGGCTTTCATTTCCAGGACTGTCAAATCAGGAGCTTTCACAAGAATTCAAAGATCCACTCTATTATTGCACATCATAGACCTCATGCCTGTAGCTTGAAAACAGACGTCTTTGGTGCAGGCATGTGCTTGCTTGACAGTTCTGTTCTAAATTCTGAAGCCGGTGGTACAGTAAAGTGCCTGTCTGACAATAGAGTTCCAGAGCTTAGTCATGCAAAATAATTACTGTTCACGGTTTCTTAGCTAAAGTCAATAGCTCCGTGTAAAACACAACATAATGCAGAGATCTAAAGTTACTAAATCAGGACTGAGAAAAAGAAGAATTTTAAAGCGGCTTGGCAGAAAAGAATAGCTTCTCTGAGACCTGCCAAGTGATTTCTCTCAGCACATGGGAGGCTCCGCTCCTTCCAGAAGGGGGTCCGTGATAGAAACGCTGGTAACTTCTATCAATACATTCTGGTCATTGTTGTGAGGGAGCTCATGTGATATCAAAGAAACAGAAGCTGTTATGTGTGGAGATATTAACAAATGGTGCCCGCTGCTTGTTTTCTAAACTTGAAATAACAGGCTCAGGTTTGCTTCTGTGAATTCACTGTTTTAAAGTCTCCAATATATCACCTTTCACCTACCCTGAAGGGGTTGATGAAGTTAACCAGAGTTTGCAACCAACTTTTTTAAAAAAATATATTTTATTGATATTTTACAGAGAGGAAGGGAGAGAGATAGAAAGCCAGAAACGTTGATGAGAGAGAAACATCGACCAGCTGCCTCCTGCACACCCCCCACTGGGGATGTACCCACAACCAATGTACATGCCCTTGGCCGGAATCGAACCCGTGACCCCTCAGTTCGCAGACCGACGCTCTACCACTGAGCCAAACCGACCTTGGCTGCGACCAACTTTTTGTGAAGAGTGTCAGGGTGTCTCCTTGGACTGTAGGGTTGTAGGGTCCATGACTCAGTGTAGTGGTGTCTGATGAAAAAGTCAGCATTAATCCCACAAATGAAGAACTATGTCTCCACATTGCCTGACACATTGGCCAGAGACTCTCTTGGCAAGATTAGGTGTCGTTGCTTGACTGCTTGAAATGAAAGGGATCATGCTCTTCTTAAACCTAGCAGGCAATTGGATTTGGGAATAGCCCTCTTCTGGGAAAAACAAAATCTTTCACTTCCTTAGAAGACGGAGAAACATAGAAACACGTTACAATTTCTTAAATTCTCTATAATATATTTACCTATGCTTGCCCTTTAGTACTTCCCATACGATATTAAGATGGAATCGATAAAGATAAATCTGTGCCTATTTTAGGCTTAGCTCTTCACCAACTTTCACAGTTAATGAATTTTTAAAAATTCACTTGTGATCAGGGTAGAATTTGTATACAGATTTTAAGTGTGGAATTCAGTGAGTTTTGACAAATATATACAGTGCTTACATATAACTAATATTCTGAACCTTTCCATCCACTCCAAAAAGTTTTTTATGCTCTTTTGTAGCCAATCATAACCCATTTCACTAAAAACAACCACCTTTCCCATTTTTATTATCATAGTTCTACTTGTTTTTGAAGTTTTTAAAAATAAAATCATGCAGAATATAGACTTTTACTTAACAGTATTGATATTCGATCATATTATTGTGTGTATCAGTAGTTTATTATTTTTCATTGTGATGTAGTTAACATTTGTATATGAATATGTCACAATTTATTTTCCCACTTTTCTGCTGATGGACATTTACATTTTCCCAGATTTTGGTAATTATGAATAAAGCTGCAAAGAAATTCTTAAACAATTCTTTTTATTTCTCTATGTCCTTATGTCTCTTGAGTGATACCCTGCAGTGGATTTGTTGGATGACAGCCTAGGTCTATATATATATATATATATATATATATATATATATATATATATAAATTTATTTCAGAGAGGAAGGGAGAGGGAGAGAGAGATAGAAACATCAATGATGAGATAGAATCATTGACCGGCCACATCCTGCACACCCCAACTGGGGATTGAGCCTGCAACCTGAGCATGTACCCTTGACCAGAATCGAACCTGGGATTCTTCAGTCCACAAGCCTACGCTGTATGCACCAAGCCAAACCTGCTAGGGCTGTGTTTACATTTATAAGAAAATAGAAGACAACTTACCTAGGATGTGTGTTCTATTTTATACTCTCACAGGCAACACATGAGAATCCCATTAATTTCACAGACTCATCAATATCTGATCCTGTCTCAATTTTAATTCTTGCAATACTAATGTTTGAGTAAAAGCATCTTTTTGTAGTTTTGTATTGCATGGTATCTGAAAACTAAAAATGTTGAACACCTTTGTATATGCTTCTCAATCATTAATATATCTTCTTTTGTGAAGTGTCTATTCAAATCTTTTGTATATTTTTCTATTTTAACTAAATTTTGTCTCAATTATAGTTATTCTTGGTATATTTTGCATATAAGTTCTTTGTCAGATAAATGTATTGAGAATATTTTCTCCCATTCAGTGGCTTGCCTATTCATTTTCTTAGTGATTTCTTTTTCTCTCTCTCTCTCATTTGAAATCTTTACTATTGAAAATATTACATGTGTCTCCTTTTTCCCGCTCATTGATCTAACCTAGCTCGCCCCTGCTCCCCACCCTATGCATTCACCACTCTATTCTCTATGACCATGGCTTTGCATAGAAAGTTGCATCGTTTTATTTTACTTTTTGTCTTAACTTAAAACATGTTTTCTGAAATCTTCAAGAAGGGTATGCACCCTTAGTTTCAAAATGTGGAGATACCTTATCTGTATTTCAGGGACATAAAGGTCTAAGATAATTAAAAGAATCATAGTTGCAGTGCCTGATTCCTTTCTACTTACTGGAAACCTAGTCTAGTGATGATGGTAATCTTTTTTTATATTTCTCTTTGTCTTGTTTTTGAAAGGCAAGAACTACTAGACTTCTAATGCTTTATTCTTTCAGACCTTTCTAATTTGATCTTCTTTTTCTTTGTTGTGGCAGCTACTCTTTGCTGAACAAATGACCTTTGCTATCCCCAGCCCAAATCAATGCCTTTTTAGATGGCTTAATATTTACTAGGGTATTATTTGTCCCAAAGCTTGGATCCAGTGTCCCTAATAGATTTCTATTTAGGCTTCAAATGGTGGTGAGGAGAAAGGTTCAAAGTCTTAACCTTTCCTTTTATCCAAACTAAAGTAAGCCAAGTAACTCTCTTCTTCACTGATTAAAGAGCATATATCAAAGATGAACAGAAAGTGTAAATTCTTTGACAACCTTTTCCCTGTCATTGGCCTAGTTCATCCCCCAATTTTCATTCTCATTTTTAAATTGAAATCTTTCCTTCCTCAAGTTCAGTGACAACTGTTTACTCTTTTGGCTCTTGTGTTTACTCGATTGAAACTCTTTGAGCACAATGAATTGATTTTATTTACCTTGGTTTCAGATTTTAGCATCAAGCCAAGCTTGTGTTTACTTCATAAATGGCTGTTGTAGTAAATTGATTACAGTCGAGTGCTAATATTATACCAAAGACAGTGTCAGATATATAACAGATATACAATCATTGTTCATTGATAGTGGGAACTCGGTATTTATTTATTGATTTGTTAAGTTTGAACACATTTATAAGTGAGCAGCAGGTGCTCCTTTTCTTTTCAGAAGCATGTTAAAACTGCTCCTCTGGAACCCTAGCTGGTTTGGCTCAGTGGATAGAGTATCGGCCTGCAGACTGAAGGGTCCTGGTTTTGATTCTGGTCAAGGGTGCATGCCCACATTGCTGGCTCTATCCCCAGTAGTGGGTGGGCAGGAGACAGCCGATTAGATATGATTCTCTCTCTCATCACTTATGTTTCTATCTCTCTCTCCCCTCTCTCTTCTTCTCTGAAGTCAATGAAAATATATTTAAAACAAATAAACAACAAAAAACCCACAAATCCTGTTCATCTGGAACTTTGCAAAGCCAATTATTTGTTTTAGCTGCATGTACCTTTTCTGTATAGTTATTCATAAGATTTGAGTCATGTCACCTTACAACAAATGAATGAAAAGAGTCTTTGAAATGCTTGTAATACTAACCTCCTGTGGTGAGAATTCTGAACATACTTATCTCAAATCCTGTCCTATTCCAGTTAGTGTCACAGCCAGCTTCCCATGTCCTTTAACAAGATAGGCGAGTAAATACATTTTCCCAAATATCCAGACATGAAAATGAAGCACTAATGTCTTCTGATGCTAGATTTTCCATTATGCTTGTGTAGAAATTGTTCTCAAATCTGTGATTAATTCCTCTGTTCTAAAGCAAATTGCTAAATCTTATTTCCTTTTTCATTTATTTATTTTTTTTGGGGGCGGGGTAGAGCTTGGACTTGTCAATCAGATCCAAAACAGCTAGCTAGGGGATCACTCCTTAAAGCTTAAAGGAGGTAACATTAGGACTAAATGGAAAAAGGTAACATACCACACAGAGCATGTGGTAAATGTGTGAGAAGTATTACCAGGAGAGAAGTTACATAGATTGAGAACATAAATCCTTAAACATTTTTAGATAAACCTTGGGAGCTAGACCCATAAGCATTGTGGGCTTAGGAAGCTTGGTGGAAATACACTTCATGTAGATGTGGATGTGAGAATAGCTTTGCCTTCCTAATGCATTCCCCAATGTCCTGGGGAAAGGCATACTAAACTAATTGTGTAATGAGCTGAACTTTAATCTCCACTTCCGCTTTGGATTCTGAACCAAAGGGGACTGAGTGAGGAAGCAAGTTGTCTGCGATCACAGATTTGGAACAACATCCGGGAGATTTGCTAAAGGTTTACATGTGTCCAAGCCAGCCTTTAGACAACGGGACACTTTACCTGCAAATGTGGACCAATTGCAGAAGCACAGGTGGATCTCAAAATGAAATTAGTAACACTAATTTGGGGGTGAAGTTTCCCTCTCCCTTCCTCTATGAAGTCAATAAAAATAAATATATATATTTAAAAAAAGAATGGAAAAAAAATAAACTCTGAACCCAATACCTACTTGCAAAGGTGGCAGGACAAGTGAAGTCCAAGGGAACCTAATGTTATCAATGACTTCTAATGAGTATTCCCCCCCCCCCCTTGAGATTTACATATTCTCAAAAGCTTTTTAATGTTTCCAAGACTCCACCTTGGGATCGGATCTTTTTACAAGGTTTCCAACTAAAGGAAAGTTAACCGCCTTTGCCTTGCTTTCCCCTCCCCACACTTGAAATGTAGGAGGATGGACTCAGCGTTCCCACACAGCCGCTGAGGTCCCCGCCCCGCCGACTGGGACCAATGGCTTTTCCAGAAGCAGAGCTGCTGGCTCCGGGCGCCAAATACAAGCATTCCAGAAGGGGAGCCAGTAGGCGGTGGTTTCTCCGGGAAAGAAAAGTCAGGCGATTTGGGGGCGGGGCTTGCCCAGGCTGGGAGTCTTGGGAGAGCCAATTAATAGGAAATTAGCCAGAGTGGGCGTGGCGTCCGCCCCGCCCCCCCCGCGCAGTGAAAGTGCCCCCAGCTCAGCCTCCGCCCGCGGGGACAGCTCTGCAGCCTCGCTCCTGCTGGACCCACGGGACCCACGGGACCCACGGTACGTGCCGGGACGGGGTGCGGAGGGAGAGGCTGTGCACAGGGTGGGTGGGGGCCCGGAAGGGGAAGGTGGATGGCGGCTGCAGGCTGGGGAAGCCTCCGCCAGCTTGCAACTTCTTGGCTTCATTCAGCTGCGGACTCTTTGCAGCTCCGCTGGTCCCTCCTGGAAGGGACTTGTGCGCCTGCATCCTTGCAGGTGAAGTTTCTCGTGGCCCAACTGCGGGAAGGAAACTGGAGTCATCTTTTCGTGCTTCAGTGGTGACTTACTCCTTATTCTCATCCACTTTGAAGGTTCTCCCCTCCCCCGCCCCCTTGAACTTTGGGGGCCATACAAAGTTCGTGCAAGTTGTAATAATGCATATGAAGTCGCCGCGGTTTAAGCAACTTCTGTTCACCCCGAGGGTGTGAAGTCCCAAAGCGGCTCTGTTTCTTGGCCGGACGGGCCTTTGGACCCACGGAAAGGCAGGCCGGCCCTCCCCGTTCACTCCGATAGGCGGAGGGAGGTCAGCACGTTTAAAACAGCAATAATCACCACCGCCACCAGGTGCGGGAGGCCCTGGGTTAGACCCTGGGATATAAAAACCATCAAACTGCAAAGTGCAGGAGGACATGGGTTAGATTCTGTGATAGAAAAATAATTACATTGCAAAGTGCAGGAGGACGTGGGTTAGACCCTGTGGTGTTTCTTATGGCCGGTTGACTGGAAGGCAAAGGACGGAACGTCCTAGAAGGCTCTCCACTCCCCCAACCTGGAGGGGGAAGAAGCCATGTGGAAGGAGTAAACGAGAAGGGGACCGTCTTTGGGGGTGAAGGCCTCAGAGATTATTGTGTTTTTAAAAATATATATTTTATTGATTTTTTTTACAGAGAGGGATAGAGAGTTATAAACATCGATGAGAGAGAATCATCGATCAGCTGCCTCCTACTGGGGGATGTGCCCGCAATCAAAGTACATGCCCTTGACCGGAATCGAACCCGGGACCTTTTGGTCCGCAGGTCGAGGCTCTATGCACTGAGCCAAACCGGTTTAGGCATCAGAGATTATTGTTATCTCGGGCCTGGGGGAGGAGAGAAGTGGGGTTGGAGAGAAGAGTGTCTTCCATTTTCCCACTTGCTTTGAACAAGTTTCCAGGCCTCTTGGTAGTCCCTGCAGCGCTGTTTGAAGGAAGTCCTTGTTCCTGTGGCTGCTTTCTGAGGGAGGAAGCGCCAAGTGGGCCGTAATCACGCATTGTTTATGGTCAGAGGGAAACTCTCCCACGCGTCCAGCTAACAGCCCCGAGTTCTCAGGGCCCAGGGCTGCTGTGAATACCAAGCCAGACACCCCTTTGCCTTCCCTGTGGGCTTATGGCCTGGGAGACAGGGTTGTTTGGGGGCTTTGCTGTCCTTTGCTGTGTCGAGAGAGAGAGAGAGAGAGAGAGAGAGAGACTATTGCATGTTGACTATCTTGAGTCACTTTTTAAAATGGCAATTGGGCCGAAGCCGGTTTGGCTCAGTGGTGGAACGTCGGTCTGCGGACTGAAAGGTCCCGGGTTCGATTCCGGCCAGGGGCATGTACATTGGTTGCGGGCACATCCCCGGTGGGGGGTGTGCAGGAGGCAGCTGGTCGATGTTTCTCTCTCATCGACGTTTCTAGCTCTCTATCTCTCTCCCTTCCTCTCTGTAAAATATCAGTAAATATATATTTTAAAAAAATAAATAAATAAAATAAAAAATAAAATGGCAACTGGTCCACATTTGCATATTGCTCCCTGTGACAGACAAGTGCCCGTTCTTCTAAGGTTTTGCTTTTAGACTGGAGCTTTTTAATCTCTGAGGTTGGAAAAGGAAGTCACCCCCCTGAGAACAGCCTTACACCCCCGCGCCCCCCCCCGGAGCCCACCAGCAATTTCCCCCCAGTACCTGTGCTCTGAATCAGAGGAGACCAAGTCTGCAGCCACCTCAATCTGTTCAGGAAATTCTAGACCTTACATAAACAGGTACAGAAGGGCCCTCGATTACCTTTTTGCCCTATCTCATGGGTAGCCTTCTGTTGGTTGCAAAGTCTAAACTTGCAGAGTCATGGCCCTGAGGATGTGTTCCCAGATTTCTCTGTGTATTTCACAATGTTGACATAGAGAGGCGACCATGAATAAAAGAACTTTGCTCTTTTTGGCTAGGGACCTGTAAAGATAAGCAGAATATTTTTTCAGTGGAGAGACGAAGGCTCAACTGGGGTAGGGGTGGCATTTGACAGAAAAATTCTCCCGAAAGTCCAGCGCCATCTTGAGTTGTCAGCCTGAAGGTGTTTAACCAGCCCCGAGTTAAATGCTTGAGAAAACCGGGTTCCGGTGCTGGTTCTTCAATTGTGAATTCGGGTCAAATTAGGCCCTCTACCTCTATGGGCCTCAGTTTCCTTATAGGTTAAAGGTGGAGACAAGTATTAGGTGCTCTGACTGTAGTAGAGTTTTCCAAATCAAGTGTAAAGATCCTGGAGAACCCTACAATTCCATGCTCCATGACCAGCTAAATAGCGCTAAAGTAGGAGCTTGTTTAGCCAAGGCTTATAGAGCACCTCCCAGATCCAGCACCTTCCTCAGTACTTTACACATGACACATGCTCACAGGAGTCCTGTGAGGTAGGAAGTGTTACTAATTTCATTTTACAGGGAAGGGGTGGAGGCCCCGGAGAAGTGAAATCACAGCTAGGAATAAAATTAAATATCCTATATAATAAAAGAGTTGAGATCCCCCTGAACCCCAGCCTGGCTCCTGAGTGTGTGTGTGCTCAGCGCTCTCTCTGCCCGTTGCTCTCTCAAAGGCAGACCCATCCACACGAGGGGGCTGAGCCCTCTCTCTGGTGAGACAGGTGGAGACATTCTCTGTTATGGCAACCAGGGACGGCCAATGAAAGGAACACGCTATACATCGCAATGCTTTGTTTTTGGTAATTTGTAACCACGTTTCACATTTTGCTCTGCTGACTTTGGATTATTTCTACCTCATCCCTAAAACACTCAAACCATGTCACATGTTACCCTCTTATTGCTACTGCCGTATACTGCCCTCCTTTCTCCTGCTGACTTCCCGACAAAACTTTTTCAGTAATTTTGCATTGAGTGCAGTGCCCAGCCATGAGGTTGGCTCAAGGCAACTTATTGGCAAATCAGCTTTGGGGGGGGGGGGGGGGGAATAAAGTCTAGACCAGAAGCACCTTCTCTCATGCTACTAATGACTCCTGTGTCTCGTGTCTTACCTTTACTCCTCCTCACCTGGACCTCTGGTAGGTTGGTAGTAGATGTTGGTCCCAGAGAGGTGAGTCAGACTTACATAAACAGGGTTTGGCATCAGAGACTGTGTGTTGGCTGATCTCCCAACACCACAGGCCTGAGGAGTTGAGCCACATTCTTGGTGATTGGGAAACGGTGTCAAGTGCACCCTCACTACATTGTTCACGTTGAAAGAAGACGCTTCCCATGGCCCGTTTGCTCCAACTGCTGACATCTGTGTGTGCTTTTCCCAGCAGTCTTAGAAGGCTTTCCCTTTCTCCCCATACCAATTTTCACCGAGGAGAGAACATTCTCTGAACTTTTATTCATTGATGAATATATATATATATATATATATATATATATATATATATAATTTTTTCTCATTCTGGGAACATTAGTAGAAACCTGCTGATATAGTTTTAAAATCATTGATAAATAGCAACACTTTTTACTGGATAAAATTGTCTTGATTTTTTAAGAAAAGGAACTTCCTCAGTATTTCATATCTCTTTCCAGAAGCATAGGACTTGGGGTTCCCTTATTAAGCTAATTACTTAGCTCTGAAGGATAGAGCAGCCTACTCCGGGCTTCCCCCCCTCAGCACTTAGAACAAGTGCAGCCAAATGTTACTAAAGGCATTACCTCGCACAGAGAATTTATCTCACACACTGTGCTTTCAAGACTTGTGGAGGTGAATTAATTTATCATGTGAATTTTGTTTTTGTTCTTTTTAACTAGAATACATTGTTTCGGTTTGCCTAAATCTGAGTCCCTTTTTTGGCTTACCCTTTAAAATAGGGGTTACTTAGGTAACTTTGGGTCATCTGCACAATGGGAATAATAATGTCCCCTTGCAACATAATTGGGAGAGGAAAGAAGGTAACAGATGTAGGGGGCACCAACAGTGCCAGCAACAGAGTACATATTCAGTCAGTGTTGAATCAGAATGAAGCAGTTTGCCATCTCTTGAAGGAGACAGTGTGGTGTGGTTCATGTGTGAGATGTGTGGTCAGAGACCTGTTTGTACTCCAACTTGCCTGCTTAACATATCTAACTCCCATTGTCTTCTAATGTAAAATGGATCTAGTTATGAGGATTTTGATATCATAGGTACAAAGATTATGTAAGGCAATGCCCATAAAGTACATGGCATAGTTGGACTCACTGTGACACATAAAATTAAATATCCTATATAATAAAAGCCTAATATGCTAAGTGCCCAGTTGATCAGTTGGCCTTCAACCAATCAAAGCTTAATATGCTAATGATATGCTAAGGCCACTCAACCGCTCTCTATGATGTGCACTGACCACCAGGGGGCAGATGCTCTGACTGGTAGGTTAGATTGCTGCTGGGGTCCAGCTGATCAGAACTAAGCAAGATGGGCTGAACACATTCTGGAGCCCTCCCGTGGTCCCTCTCCAGCTGTCCAACCTCCCATGTCTCCCCGCTGCTTTGGTCATACACCAGTGTGGTCCTCTGCCTGGCCTGCACCCTCTCGCAATCTGGGACCCCTTGGGTGATGTCGGGAAGTCGATTTCAGGCCCAATCCCTCAGGCCAGGCTGAGGGATCCCACTGGTGCACAAAGTCTGTGTATATTGTGATTTATATCACATTCATCAGTAGCACATAGACAACTAACTGTATGGCCAATAACAGAGTAGAGAAAGATATATAAATTTATAGGTTATTGGTAGGTGGAGAGAATGATTAGAATTTTACAGAGGGTGATCTAGTGTAATTACATGCAGGTGTTGAGTTTTCAAGGCAGGAATGAACTTCATGTTGAAGAGACTGCACTCCATTAAATAGTGTCTAAGCTTGGGAATGAGAAAATATGTGTGTTTATGTGAAAGTGATAGAAGAAGCAGATAGCAGAGTGACAGCAGAACACAAAGAAGTTAAAAATTAAGACTACCAGATCATGTGAGGAGTTTAAATTTTAAGATTTACCTTAAATCCGTACCCACTTTGACTTCAGTATCACTAGTGTGCCTTAGCTTTCCTCCTGAGTACATTCCTAATGATACATCTAACACTAGACTAAGATAGTTACATTCAATTTACTCTTGACATCTTTTAGATAGAAGTAGACATGGCATGTGAAGTAACATAAGTATGTAAAACTTATCCTCCTTTCCTTATTCCTTCCATGAAAGTAGCACAAATGCCATTTTTTCTCCTTGCATTTGCAAGTTTGGCTTCGTTATCCTGCCTCTTTATCTGCATTTGCATTGATAATAATGATGACCATGATCATGATAGTAATGATGATCATCATTATAATAAATTTTATTGAGGGTTTTTAATGGGTGAGGTGCTATACTAAGTATATGTTACCAATTAAATCCTGAGAACAATGCAATAAGTTAGGAACTATTACAAGTCCCATCTATATAAGTGAAGAAATTTAGCCTTAGAGAGGCCAAATCTCTCAACCAAGTTTAATAACTAATTGGTAGAATTGGAATTTTTGGAACTTGAGATCTTGACTACTACTGAAATTACAGAAAGCTATAGGTTTGGTTTCTAAAGCAAAACATATACAAGAAATTAGGCATTCCTAATCAAACATTAATGGTATTACTATTATATAATTTGGTATTTCCAAAGAGCTTCAATCCATGAGCTTTGGTTTTTTGTGTCCAACTTGTGGTTCATCTTGATGTAAAAATGTGACTTTAACCTAGTATCTTTACCATGTTTTGCCTGTTTTTTTTTTTTTCTGTCTTGTAATGCCCTTACATTTTCACTTTCATTCTACTCATTTGACGTTTTCAAGTTTAATGTCATATAACTAGAAAAAAATAATACTGCTTATTTTGAAGTTTTAGAAAAATTAAATGATTATTTCTCCTATAAATAACCCAAGATATTTGAAAGAACAGTATGGTTGTTATATCCAGTGCCCATCAAGGTATTTGGGGTATTTATGTCTGTTTTTTTCAAATCTTGTCTATAATTCCAGATCAAAGTTGAAAAAATGGTTGACCTTGCTGAGCTAATGGAAAATGAAGTATTCATGGCATTTGCCTCCTATACGACGATTGTTCTTTCAAAAATGATGTTTATGAGTACTGCAACTGCATTCTATAGATTGACAAGAAAGGTAAGAAATTGGAAAGACTTTTTTTTTTTTTTTTTTTTTTTTTTTTTTTACTTTTAAGAGTTGGAATTCTGAAAAGCAGTTTTCTTAATTTCCTTTTTTCTTGGTAAAGTTTACTGGCACATTGTTTAATGCTGCAAATGAAGTATGCCGTCATTTGCTACAGATGGATTTAATATATTTATGAAACACGTATTTCCCCCCAGGAACTAGTAAATTTTTTTTTTATTGTGGATTTTTTACCTTTTGTCATGTTGCTTCGGCATCTGAGATTTCTGGAGTATCAAAGTTTCAAGGAAACTATCTGTGATTTTGAAGTTAATTTTGCCAACTAGAGTTAATGATAATCATTTTTCAGACAGTCAACTGCTATTTTCATCTCTGCTACAGATCAGGATATGCCTTTGGGGACAAAATTTAAGTTATTCCCATAGTAGAGCTTCTTGTGGGACAATGCATTTGAATTTTGTATGTTTCTGATTTCTTAAGTGAATACTATTAATGCCCAGCATTATAATTATGATTAAAAAAACACACAAAGCAAAACTGAAGGCATGGGGGGAAAGTGGTAGAAAGATTTGGAGCACAGTCTTGTATTCAAACAAGGAGTATGACTACACAGTGAGGAGCGTTGAGCAAATCTACCTGGACAAAGTGAAATGATTTTCATTGGTGTGGTCCCTATTTAGCAATTTCTTTTTCAGGAAAACCCACCCATTTCTCTCTCAGTGCCTGCCCTGGGTTTTGTCCTGTGGAAAGGCTCCTTGCTTTTATCTGGAGGTCATAGTCCTTCCTAAGGTATTTCCTTGTACTATCTTTAGGTATAAGTCTACCCCCAAGGATATTTGCATTTTAATGGAGCAAATACCCATATGTTTGACTCTTTAATGCAGTGCTTCTCAACCTTCCTAATGCCATGACCCTTTAATACAGTTCCTCATGTTGTGGTGACCCCCCCAACCATAAAATTATTTTTGTTGCTACTTCATAACTGTAATTTTGCTACTTTTATGAATCATAATGTAAATATCTAATATGCAAGATGTCTTAGGCCAGCCCTGGGCAAACTACGGCCTGCAGGCTGGATCTGGCCCTTTTGGCTGTTCTATCCAGCCCGCGGAGCCGAAAGAGCAGAGGGTTCTCTTGCTCTCCCCTCCGCTCCTTCACCAGCCGCCCAAGATGAGAGTGCCAGCATGGTCAGGTTGCTTTTGTTCTGGCCCTTCGGTCCAGTTTAAGAACCCATTGTGGCCCTCGAGTCAAAAAGTTTACCCACCCCTGTCTTAGGCGACCCCCAGGTGAAAGGGTCGTTCAATCCCCAAAAGGGTCGTGACCCCCAGGTTGAGAACCACTGCTCTAATGGGACAAGGCACTGGAGCAGCAGGCTATATATACAATTGCTGCCTCCCACCAGGTCCCCTCATTTTCCAGAAGCACAGGGGCACCAGGGATAGCAGAAATGTATCCTGCCTGATGAGGAAAGAATGAAGGAATTCAAATTTGTAGAGTGCTACTGATGTGTGGCAGGAGTCACGGTGCTCTTTATATGTATCAGATCATGGAATCAATTCACATAGTCATGTGAGATCTTCATTAGTGTCCTCTCGCTTTATAGCTGAGGAGCTGAAAGACAGAGGAGCAAAGCTTACCCAAGGTCTCACATCGGTGCAGAGTGAGGCTGAGGTGCAAATTCATATTAGTTTCAACTCAAATCTCACATACTTTCCATTACAATACAATTATTTAGTGACCCCAAATTCACGTATTGGCTAGGGCCAAGATGGGCAGTCCTTACCTCAAGAGCTGATGCTGTATCACATTCCTGCCCATCAGATCTCCTCAGCATCTTTTTCTGGAATTAATATTCATGTCACATTAGGAAAACTATAATATTTATGAGACTTCTGAGCTTAAATTAAGGCTAATTTTATACTTTGTGTTTGTATTCATTAATTTACTATAAATTATTCAATAATGGGCTATACTTAAATATCTTTAAAGTGCACATAAGTTTTAAGGAATGGGGAAATCATTTCAAATAGCATAATAATTATAGAAAGGAATACATGAGCATATGCCCCTAGAACATGTATTTGTAGGAATGTAATCAGCTACTTATATTTCACTATATTATTCAACTTTAAGTTTTAGTCAATTCAGAAGAAGAAAAAGAGGTACACATATTCTAGCAAAATACAGAATACCTTTATTGCCCCTTCCTCTTCAAATATCTTTAGCCAGTAAACCTTGACTTTCAGGAGAGCAATCAGTTGGAAATGTTAATGCCCTTGAGAGAAGGTACCTGAACACCACTATGGAAAAAAATGCCAGTTCACCATAATAATAGTCTAGATGACTTAGAATTATGCCCTCTTTTCCATTTTGCTTCCTTTTCACTATTGTTACACATTGCTTTTTATTGAAGTTCTTATTTATGCCTCTCTTTTCAAAAAAATTTTTGCACTGTTAATAAAAATTCAGATTTAAGCTATAGATGCACTCCTCTCCTCCTGCATTCGATTCATTGCTACAAATTTTCATTCCACAGGGCCATCCTGGATACCTGTTTCTAATGTTTAAATGAAAATAACTTAGCATACCACAATGTTATCTGGTATCTGAAAGATATTTTCTTGGTATTTGGAATAGGTTTTTGCCAACCCGGAAGACTGTGCAAGCTTTGGCAAAGGAGAAAATGCCAAGAAGTACCTTCGGGTTGATGACAGAGTAGAACGTGTACGAAGGTAAACCCTCGTCTCCTGAAATTGTTTACTTGGTCAATGAATTTTGATCAAGGAATTCTTTGAGGATGTTGGGGTTTTGAAGAAAAAGGATGAAAAGTCAGTCATCGTACTTAGTTCATGTAATAATTACAGAAAATTAGGGATCTAGAAGTCTTCAACTATTACTGCAATTACACCTATTGCCAATTTTGCTATATTTCCGTGCCCTCTCTTGGGATTAATGACTTTGTTCTGTGTAGGAATATATTAAACTAATGATAGATACAAGGTAAAATGAGAATGGTAGATTCTTACAATTTTGTTGTCTTTCTCCAGAGGTGAAATTGTTAACTTATGTAAAAGGATAAAGAACTAGGTACTTTTGCATAAGATTCAAAATATAAATGTGGGATATATCTCTCCTCTCTCTTTCCTTTATAGATATTATGTTTAATGTACTGAAAATGCAGTGAATAATGAAAAGCAATAAGCCAAGATATTATCTACATAGTTTCCTAACAATATAATTAATATACTGATTTTAAAAAGCACATTGAATTTTATTCAGAGGGTATTTTTCTTAATTTTTGTCATAAAGTCAGGAAAATTTTTAAAAAATCAGCTTTACTAAGGTATAATTGACAAATAAAATTGGAAGACATTTAAGATATACAACATTATGACTTGATATACATATCTATTGTGCAAGTGTTCCCCCATTAGATTAATTAATACATCTATCACCTCACATAGTTACCCTCCTTTTTGTTTGTTTGTTTGTTTGTTTGTTTTGTTTTGTTTTGGTGAGAACATTTAAGTCCTACTCTCAGCAAATTTCAGTTATGCAGTACAGTGTTATCAGCTATAGTCATCATGTAAAACATTCTGCATTCTATCCTCAGAACTTATTCATCATTTTTGTTTTAAATATACTTTTATTGATTTCAGAAAGAAAGGGAGAGGGAGAGAGAGACAGAAACATCAATGATGAGAGAGAATCACTGATTGGCTAACTCCTAAATTCCCCCCCATTAGGGATCAGCCCACAATCCCGGCATGTGCCCCCAATCAGAATCGAACCTGGGACCCTTCAGTCTGCAGGCTGATGCTCTATCCACTGAGCCAAATTAGCTAGTTCTGTTATTCATATTTTAACTTAAAGTTTGTACCCTTTTAAAAAACTCCCCTTACTATTTCCTCTCACCCTTGACTTTGTTTCATTTTTAGATTTTTCCCATCTTAGTGACACCATACAATATTTGTCTTTCCTGTCTGGTTTATTTTACTTAGCATAATGCCCCTCAAGTTTTTTCAAGTTGTTGCCAATGTCAAGCTTGCCTTTTTAAGGCTGAATAATATTTCACTGTATGTATATCACATTTTATTTATCCATTCCTTCATTGCCAGACATAGGTTCTTTCCATAAATTGGTTGTCATGAATAATGCTGCAATGAACATGGGACTACACACATCTCTTTAAGACAATACTTTCTTTTCCTTTGAATATGCATGCAGAGTGGGATTGTTGGATCATATAGCAGTTCTATGATTAATTTCTTGAAGAACCTCTATACTGTTTCCCATAGTGGCTGTACCAGTTTACATTCCCTAAAAAAAGTGTACAAGGGTTCCTTTTTCTGTACATCCTCACCATCATTGATTATTTCTTGTATTTTTTAGAATTATCATCCTAACAGATGTGAGGCGATAACTCATTGTGGTTTTGATTTGTATTTCCTTGATTATTAGTGCTGTTGAGCACCTTTTCATGTACCTACTGGCATTTGTATCTTCTTTGGAAAAAAAGAAAAAGCCTATTCAAGTCCTTTTCCCATTTTAAATTTGGGTTATTTGTTGTGTTTTGTTTTGTTTTGTTTTAATATTTTTTATTGATTTTTTTACAGAGAGGGTGGGAGAGGGATCGAGAGCTAGAAACATTGATGAGAGAGAAACATCGACCTCTTGCACTCTCCACTAGGGATGTGCCCGCACCCAATGTACATGCCCTTGACCAGAATTGAACCTGGGACCTTTCAGTCTGCAGACCGATGCTCTACCATTGAGCCACACCGGTTTCAGCTGTTTCTTTGTTTTGTTTTTGCTATTGAGTTGTGTGAGTTCCTTGTGTTTTGATATTATCCCCTTATCAGATAGATATGTGGTTTGCAAATATTTTCCCCAATTACGTAGGTTGCCTTTCCATTTTTTGGAAACTGTTGGTAGTTTCTTTTCCTGAGCAGAAATTTTTAGTTTGATATAGTTCCACCTGTGGGTTTGTTTGTTTTGTTATTTTAGTTGCCTTTCCTTTATTCTTCCCACTCCCCCATTCCCCACAAAAAATCATTACCATGTCAAGGAGATTACCCTTTATGCTTTGCTTTCTTCAGATCATACATGCAAGCCTTTAATCCATTTTGAGTTGATTTCTCTACTCAGTGTAAGATGAGGTCTAGTTTCATTCTTTTGCCTTTGAAAACCCAGTCTCCCCCCTCCCCTCCCCCGGATAGTTTATAGGATGGAAGCCACGTGACCCAGGGCCCTGTCCCCTGTGCAGCAGCTATAGAGCTGGGACACAGGCATATGCATGGCTCCCTTCAGGAAGAGACCAGTGACTTGGAGCAACTAGAGGGTAAAGGCATGGAGGTGCCTTCTCCAAATTTGAAATATCTGTCCTTTTGGAATGTTGTCAAGGAGAAAACTAACATGCCCACGATTGGAGGAGAAGATTTAGCTGTGATTCAGCAGAATTCAGAGGGCCAAATAAATCCCCTGATGTCATTGGTGAAGCAAGCCCTTCTTTAGCACAAAGTGGTCTTTCCTTCCTTTCTTGTCCACTTTACTCTCAGCAGCCCTTGGGTGGTGTTAGGATTGAAAGGAAACAGGAAACAGACCAGCAGGGAATTTTAAAGTAAAGTTTATTCCCCGGTAATGGGCAGAACCCATCATGGAGGTAGAGAAATCAGAATTGGAAGGGGAGGAGGGGGTAGGTGGACCCAGGAGGGCTGATTCCTGGCATGGCGGATCAGCAGCACGTGTCTTGCCTGGGGTCCCTTTTAAAGGACGGAATGGAAGGGGGTTGGGCCCAGGGTGGAACAGGAAGGGGTGGGCTCTAAGGACACTCTGGCCCATGCTGATTGGTGGTTCAATGTCTTGAAGATGTCTCTGTGACAGGTGCCAGTCATGTATTAGCTCCGACCACCAGATGGGCAGGGGGATAACCTTTCAGGTGGTTCCACAAAAAAGGGGATAGGAACATTCATATCTTCCTGCCTTTGCTTTTATGTAGGAACAAGTAATTCTTTATTTAAATCTTTCAAATCCATTACTCCTCTTGATTACTGTCACCTTCTTTACGTCTTTATGTGTCATCATCTCGGTCAGGCAACCTTAGATACAATCTATGGAAAACAGGAGGAAGGAAAAGATGGGAAGACCATTGAGTACACAATAGACCACTATTCTATTTTTTTTCCTAAAAGAAAAGAGAGTAACATAAAGCAGAAATATTTTTCATTTTGAAATATGTATCACTAGCTGATAAACTCTCTAACATCTATTTTTGCTCTATATTCTGCAGTAATTTTTAATTCTGGAGGCTTACACAGGAACATCATATTTTAAAATTAAGTGCTTAAGAAATATCAAGTCAGTAATAGATGTGCCTTGTATTCACATTCCTGCCAGAGAAATCCAAGGTGCCATGAATTGGAGGAAGACTATGGCTAAATTGTGCTTTTTTCCTTCTTGCTGTGGTATAAAGATATATGTTTAGGAAACACATCTTTCTTTGTATTGTCATTTCTGTGTATTCTTTCTATTTTGCCCCCTCGCTTAGCTAATTCTTTTGGTACTTTGAGGATATACTGGCTCAGATCTTATCCATATTTGAAAGGCTAGTTACATATTCTGCTATTTGGATGTTGACAGCATGATCTTCTTGGTATTAAATTGGTAAATTAATTCTTTGCGGCTTGTGCGTAGGGTGAGTGAGCAAGGATTGTCTCAGTAAGACTAGCAGAAGTGAGGGAGGAGTCTTTAGAAAGATCATAACCAAAAGGATTATCTTGCTTTGGGAGGAAGAGTTTTTATAAGAAGCATCTTGCATTGCTATTGTATAAACCCTGTAAGAAACGGTATCTCATATCTACAAAAATAAAGTGAGGTTTACTACATAGGTACAGTTTTAATATTCTTGAAAGTGGGAAGTGCCTTCTCTGTTATATGCCGAGATACACTAAAAATAAAAAGAAACAAAAATAATGAATCCTTCTAGATAAAAACCAGGTAGGTAAGGAAGCAAGGCAACTTGAGAGAAATAACATGGATCTGTCTTTGCATTTTTCAGATTCATTCACACACGTTTAGTTGTAGAGGAGAGGGGGGGGGGAATGAATATGTTTCTGCTGATGTTAAAAGTAGTGTTTTACCAGCCATCTTTTTCCACAGGGCCCACCTGAATGACCTTGAAAATATTGTGCCATTTCTGGGGATTGGCCTCCTGTATTCCTTGAGTGGCCCAGATCTCTCCACAGCTCTCCTGCACTTCAGACTCTTCGTTGGAGCACGGGTGTACCACACCATTTCATATTTGTTACCCCTTCCCCAGCCAAATCGTGCTTTGGCTTTTTTTGTTGGCTATGGAGTTACTCTGTCAATGGCTTACAGATTGCTGAAGACTAGGTTGTACCTGTAAGGAGAATCATACAACTTATCACCCTATTATTTTCTAAGAGTTCTGTATTTCCAATTCATAATGAAAACTTTTTAAAGATTTTAAGTGGGAGGGAGCAGAGAAATGAAGGTGGGGGAAGCCTAGACTGAATCTTAACATTACCAATGTCCTTTGCCTCTGTGTTAGATTGGCGCTAGACATTTAACACAATTCTTAAATCTGTTATCTTATTCTAAATGTACTTGGTTATACATGTTGATTATAATTTGTAACATTCATTCACTGTTTCATATTTTAAACCTATAAAAAGAGTGAGTGCATGTATGAGAAACCTATTTTAATATTGCTGAAATGGACGTATGAAATAAAGAATTTAAAGAATAATTCAATTTGGTTCTATTTTTCCCAACTTGTATTTTTCAAAAGCTTCAAACCTATGAAAAAGTGTAAAGTAATACAATGAACCTCATCTAGATTTACTAATTGTTAACATTTACTATATTTGCATTAGCTCTACCACTCAATGTTTTTTCTGAACAATCTGAAGGTAAGTTGCAGATGTCAGCATACTTTACCACATGTTTCCTATGAACAGGACAATCTCATTACCTCTCACAATACCATTATCACACCCAAGAAATTTAATATTAATGCAATAACATTAATTCACACACACACACACACACACACACACACACACACAAGGACACGGGTCCTGGTACATGAAATTCATGCACTGGGGGTGGGGGTGGTCCCTCAGCCTGGCCTGCACCCCCTCACAGTCCAGGAGTCCTTGGGGGATGTCCGACTGAGTGGGTCTAAGCTGACATTCGGACATGCTTGGCCCTGCCATGAAGGTGGGAGATGCTCCTGCCATCACCACTGCACTTCCCAGCCATGAGCATGACTTCTGGCTGAGTGGCGCTCCCCCTGTGGGAGTGAACTGACCACCAGGGGGCAGCTCCTTCATTGAGCATCTGCCCCAGGGTGGTCAGTGCATGTCATAGTGACTGGTTGTTCTGCCATTTGGTCAATTTGCATATTAGCCCTTTTATTTTATAGGAAATATACATTGAGTGGCCAGATTATTATGATCTCTGAATGTATAATAATCTGGCCACTCAGTGTATATTCTATATAATAACAAGCTAATATGCAAATTGTCCCCTTGACCAGGAGTTAGACCAGCAGGCAGGCTGGCCAACCACCCATGTCCCCTCCCCATGGCCAGGCTGGCCAAACCCCACCCATGCACGAATTCATGCACCAGGCCTCTAACACACACACACACACACACACACACACACACATGTATGTGTGTGTGTGTGTATATACATATTATATATATATATATATATATATATATATATATATATATATATTATATCATATTTAAATTTCTCTAATTTTCTTAATGTCCTTTATAACTACTTTATTTTTTTGATTCAGAAATCAAACAGAAGCTACATAGCATCTGGCTATCATTTGTATTTAGTTTTCAATAAAATGAGAGTTCTTTAACTATTTTTCCCTTTGCCTTTTATGGTCTTCGTATTTTTTTGAGAAGTATAAGTTGGCCTAGCTGGCATGCCTCAGCGTCAACATATGAATCAGGAGATCATGATTTGATTCCTGGTCAGGGCACACGCCCAGGTTGTGGACTTGATCTCCAGTGTGGGGGCCTGTAGGAGGAAGCCAATCAATGATTCTCTCTCATCACTGATGTTTTTATCTCTCCCTCTTCCTTCCTCTCTGAAATCAATAAAAAAGTACGTTTTTTAAGGAAAAAAAAAAGGAATGGTAGGGAATTCATGGAACTCTGTCTTGTAACTGTTCCATGGTCTGATGGTCTAAATCCCAGGATCAGACATTCTGCCCCTGTGGTCAAGCTGCTTTGGAAGCTAAATCATGATCAGAAAGTCTTTGTTGATTTTCTCTCAGAGAGTGAGACCAAAGGAACCAAAGTTATTCCATGACTCAGTGCTTTGCACATTGCAGGTAGGATCATGTGATAAAAAAAAAGCATGCTTGGTGAATATGGGTCTCTACCAAAGAGAGATCGATGAGTCAAATATTAAATGGCATAAAACTAAGTTACTCTGATACGTCCATTTCAAGATAGGTGATCTCATGTATGTGAGTCAAATACATCCATTGTCTATAGTACCCTGAATTCATCTCCACTCTAGGAAGAATTTTGCAAATGAAACTGGCAAGATCACAATAATAACACAAGCCCTCTCACCATTGTGTGTGCTTTAGACAGGCACAATCAATGCTTATTTTTATATTCTTTCTGATCCCTTGGCTATACACTGAGTGGCCAGATTATTATGATCTCTGAATGCATAATAATCTCACCACTCAACATATATTGAGCAGCGCAGGCCCGGTGCATGAATTTGTGCATGGGTGGGGTCCGGCCAGCCTGACCAGGGGCAGGGGGCACATGTGCAGTTGGCTGGCCTGCCTGCTGTTTCAACTGGTCGAGGGGACAATTTGCATATTAGCCTTTTATTACATAGAATATACACTGAGTGGCCAGATTTTTATACATTCAGAGATCATAATAATCTGGCCACTCAATATATAATCTTTCTTTTGATTAAAACATGCTTCCTTTTACCATATTAAAACACAAAGAGTCTACCTTTATGTTGGATCTTATTAACCTGGCTGCTAGTGACTTGGCATGACTATGCTGTGTTCAGCTAGGAGGTTAACTCTCAGAGTCATTTTAGAATCCCTGGTTCCTCAAGACACACCTAAGCACCACCAACAGCTACCCTCCCCCTAACATTTAATGACTCTAAAGCCCGACATTTCTCCAGGCAGTTAGAGGGGCATGAAGTTTCTGGTGCCTCAAACATTAAACTCTAAGGCAGAGAGCAACTCAAGCCTAGGGAATCCTGCATGGATTCTATAAACCATTCACCTGAGGATTCTACTTTATAAACACACCCCCCCCCAAAAAAAAAAAAGTTTTTTGAATTGCATAGTTAGTTGCATCACACCCCATCTTCTTGGAGGCAGATGGTGAGGAGTGAGGCAATTTGCCTTGGGAGTCTCTACAATCCATTTAGAAACAGCAGCACAAAAATCCTATGATCATCTCTCCCCTGCCAGCCTGAAATGTCAGCCCTGTGGGGAAGCTGATAGGTGTTCCCGCTATCAGCGGAGGAAGCACCTCTACATTCGTATCTTCCAGGGCATTTTATTCACTATATATCCTAGGTAAACTGTTGGGTCTGACAAGGAGGAGTTGTTGGAGGCAGACGACTGGGAAGGGGCTATGTTGGGTTGAATTTGGCACCAATCTCTCACGCTTGACAGCTCAAGTACAAGATTGTGGATGAGCTATAGGACCTATGAGCCTCCTCAGTCAGCCAGCGCAGGCCCTAAGTCACATTTAATTCAGAAAGCCCTGACAGCTCTGCATAAAATGGGAGCCGTGAAATGGAGAGAGAGGAGCCGTGTGCAAGAGTGGGCCATTTAAGTTATTTCCTTTTACTGAAGTTTTGGAAAATATGAACCCAGACAATATAGACTATGATACATCATAAGGGGGGTCTGCGGGAGCAATTTAAAGAAAATATTCCAAACTTCAAGCCAGGGTGATGTGACTCTTAATAGCTAAAAGCGAAGAGGGGAATCAGTGGGGAATGAGGTGTTGCTACCTAAAATTCTTCATGTATTAACCTAAATTATCTATATCCTACACCTCTATAAGCAAACCTACCTGCAAAAAAGGGGAAAGTATAGGACTGAAAACAGTTTTGTATAGCAGAACACTGGGTTTTGGAATCTTGGCTCTGACACTTCCTGTGCCTGAGAGAATGACCCAGGTATTTAACCTCCTTCAGCCCCACCTCTTGTTCTAAAATGACAAAATTAACACTTGAACAATTGTATGAATAGCCGTTTGCAATCACCCACAACTCAGTGGCTTTGCAAATGGTTCTGCAAAGTTGAGCTAACGTTGGCTGGGTTTGCTCATGTGTTTGCTAGAAGCTACAGGTTGGCCAGACAGTTCTGGCTCACATAGCTGGAAATCAACTGGAGCTTGGCTGGTTCCAAAGGACCTCAGGTAGTATGACTGTGGCAACTCAACTCTGGGTCTCATTCTCTAGTCCAAGGGTCAGAAAACTTTGGCTCATCAATCACATCCTGCCCATGAGCTGTTTTCGTGAATAACATTTCATTGGAACACACTTGTGTTCATTCCTTTTCACATCTTAGGTGGTTCCTTTTGTGTAGAGTTGAGCAGTTGAATTGTTGCAGTAGAGACCACATGGCCCACCAAACCAAAAAGATGTGCTATTTGGTCTTCTACAGAAAAACTGTGCTGACTCTGGCTCCAGAAGGCTAGCCAGCCTCCATGTGTTATGGCCATGGCAGAGTAAGAAAGGGCAAGGAACCGTCTAAGCACCTTCTGAAGAGTCTGCATGTATGACACCCACTAAGATTCTATTGGCCAAAGGAAGGCATATGTATGACTGCAGGATTAAAGTGCTAGGAGATAAACAACCTCATTCGTGAGAACTGCAACGTCGTATGGCCCAAGGACATGGATGCATGGAGAGAGGAAGAATTTTAGGCTATTCTTGCGATCTATGGCACCTGCTCCTTGATTTAGTTGTTATGAGGTTTAATTCAGACACGTGTAGAGCATCTACAAGATTATGCAATTAAAACAGCATTCATTCTAGTGTGTTATAGTCATCATTTTACCAGATAATATGTTATATCATCAGTGTGGCAGCAAGAATTATAACTAAATTTAAAAAGTGCCACACTGGGGTGTGTGAACTTGGCCTTGCCTCTCTCATTTGCAATGTACTGCCTTAGGGAGACAGATGGGACAAGGAACAAATATTTGGATAGCCTTAGTGCCTCTGTAATCAAGTTGGTTCCCAAACTGTGCCCAGTCTGTTCTTTCGAAATAATAATCATCTGCACCCTGCTCCCAACCAAGTGTTTCATAAAAATTAATCAATTTCTGACTATTGGCATATTGAATGTAAAATAGACAACATTATTACTGGCCCAAATGTAAAAGTTTCGTTAGTGTTTGCTGAAACAGTTCCTAGGGGCTGTGTTAGTCATGAAAATAAGGGATTTGATGAATCATTGAGCTACTAATTCTATAAACTGGATAACTAGTAGAATGTAATTTACTTTTCTTTATAACTCATCTTTCATGGCAACATAGTTGGAGCTGGGAACTAAGAATTGGTCTAATGGTAGCTTTGCCACTAACTGACATGAGTCACACAGGCAAACCACCAACTTCTGCTCTTTCCTTTTCATTATGTTTAAAGTAGATTGAAGTAGGAAAATATTTGAACTATCCTCTGATTCTAAAAATTCTATTTGTTCTGAAGGCAGGTGTAAGTCTCCTCTTTTCCAGTGATAAACTATGAGTAACAAGATGTGGGGATATTAATAGTACAAAGATTGTAGCTTCTATTAATGAGTTCAAAGCTAAAGTTGTGAGTTTAATAGCATTTTGTGGCTAATGTCTTAAGATAATAGTTTTGAAATTAATTTTCTCTGAATCACCAATATGATGTCACCAAAAACAAATGGCTATTTTTCAATTGAAATAAATAAATAAATAAATAAATAAATAAATAAATGCATTGAGTTACCCCTATTTTAAGATGTTCTTCTGTTATATTTTCTTTAGACATGGAGCATGCTCTCACTTTAGTAGACCAGGCACTAGTAGTCATAATTGTGGGACAAACAACTGGAATGCCCAGAAGTAAGTGAAATAGGATTCCTTGTTCTTTTTCACTTTGGACTCCCAGAATCTTGATTTTTAAGAGTTAGTTAGGTTTTACATAACCCAAATGTCTATACAAAAAATAACAGAAAATATTTTATTCATTGCTTCATAAAAGAACTATTTAAAAAGGCTTTCTATATGCCAGCTGCTTGCTATAAATCAATGAATAGACAAATGAATCCCTACCTAGCAATTTGTTTTTTAGAGGGGAGTCTTTAAGTTCGGGCTTGTCAAGAAAGCAGAAAGATTTTTGAACTGACTGAGCCCATACCAACTTGTAAATTAGCTAAGTCAGAGGTCAGTGCACTGTGGCCTATGGGCTAGATCTGGCCTGCTCCCTATTTCTGTTTGGCCCACAAGCTGAAAGAGGTTCTTACGAATATACATCCTGTCTAATAAAAAGGGAATATGCTAATTGACCCTCACACCATCACAAAAAGTTGATGGCGCCCACAGCCAATAAGAAAGGAATATGCTGACTGCCACAACCTCAAAGATGGAAGTGCCACAGCCAATAAGGAGGGAATATGCTAATTTATTGCCATGACCTCAAAGATGGCAGTGCCTACAGCCTCAAGATGGTGGTGCGCAGTCTCCTCAGCTCTGTTGGGGTGTCAGGAGTGTGGCAAGACCTGGCCTTGCTGTGAGCCTGCCTCCAGAGTCCCCTAGTCCCCTCAGCCCCAGCCACCCTGGGCCAGCCAGAGACACAGGCAAGCCTCAGATGGTGGCTGCCCAGTCACCCAGGGCCACCAGAGACTCAGGTATCCAGGGCCGGCCGAGGCTTGTGCTGCCAGCAGTGGCAGCAGCAGAGTGTAATGGGGGCATCACCTTCTCCTGATAGCTGTGTTTTCTCCCACTCCTGAGGGCTCCCGGACCATGAGAGGGGGCAGGCTGGGCTGAGGGAACCCCCTCCAGTGCATGAATTTTCATGCATTAAGCCTCTAGTTTGCAATAATTTGATGATTTGAAACACTAACCTTAAAGCTCAATTAAGCAATGTTATCCTTTGAATAAAATTCCTTTCTTCTCACCAGTAGATCTGAATCAGAAAAGCAAAATTGTGCTCTATTATTATTGTTATCTTTTGAATTTCATCAATAAAAATGTGGAGATTTGTTTTTTCCTCATACTATATAAGTACCTATATATCATACTTGATTTTGACCCTTAGCTCACAAAGTCTAAACATTTGATATCTGAACTTTTACAAAAAGTTTGTCAATCTCTGAGATGTACAATAAGGTTAAAGGAGACAAATAAATATAGAAACTTGTCTAGTTTGTTTTTACTAAATAACATGCTAGAATTTAATTCAAGTGACTAAGAAAACTACTTTGTTTCAACTTTGATCCTCTTTCATTTATCTCAGATTATCTATTGTTTTTTCAAATTATTATGGTATGGTTTATGCTGGAATATTTGCTAATCTTTTAATTATTTGCTCAATTGTTAGGTGTAAATTAAGATATTGCTAATAGACATCTATGAAAGCATAGCTTCTTGACTCTCTATATACTATACCTGGCAGCTGAATTTTCTCCCTGAGATCAGCAGTCTTGATGTTATGATGATGGATATTGAAGTTTTAAAGCCTCTTTTGCTGGAATAGTCTCTTTTGCTTGGAGCAGATATACAGAAATCATGACACTTCCAGTGTAACACTATTAAATCACTCACTTCTCAGAAATGGTAGTTAAAACCATTAATTTTTAATCACGTCATACCCAAAGCCAAGTAGTACACTAACAGAAAGCAGAATAATCTATGGCCAAATGAAACCGAATGAAAAACTCGGAAACAGCTGATGAGGTCTAATTTAGCATCTTTGTTTTTTCCTGGGACATTTATGCTCATGGTTGTGATTTTATATTGCATGCATATAATATAGTTATGGTTATTGCCTTTAAAATTGCTTCTGGTTTCTTTGATGGATTTAAATTTATCACTATTTTATGGAGAAATAGTATATGGTTCCCCTAGGAAAATCATGACTTCTCATTGCTCTGCCCCACAAACAAATTTTAAATCTGCTAACTCAAAACCCTTTATCAAAAACAAAACAATAATGATTATATTTGAATTCTAAGTTTGACTTTTAAAATACATTTCAAAACATGAACTAGAAAATTTACATAGATCCCCATTTTTAGGAATTTTTATTCCAAAGTTACAGCATTCAAAAATATAAAAATACTTGTGATCAAGGCTATTCATAGGAGCACCATTCATAATGACAAAATCCTGAAAACAATTTAAATATTCACCAATAGGGAATAGTTGAATAAATTATAATGTGCTCATATAATGGATTATTATGCAGCTGTATAAAAGAATTTTAAAAGTCTCTATATTTTGCTATTGTGTAATTTCCAAAATAGAGGAATATATACACACACGTGTGTGTTTACATATGAATGTGTGTATATTTGCGCTTCTATTTTAAAAATCAGTAAAAGGACAAACCACAGAGTTAAAAAGAAATACTTAACTATAAGAAGAAGGAAGGAATAGAGTGGGAGAGAGAGATACAGATTATTTGTTTAATATCTTGTTTGGAATACGTAACTTTGGAAATGTAAGTACTTTACATAATAGTCTAAAATAATTAAATACAAAGAGCAATTACCAAACATTGAAAGTAAAGAAAATGAAACCTCAATGTGCAGTCTGTTGATGGCATAACCTCCCATAGAATAACTATCACAAGTGTTTTTAAGGCACAGAATTTGATTCTACATTCCTAATGGGGTCAAAAGAACTTAAAAACAACAACTTCTCAGTCATTAAGGAATCGGTGGTAGTGTTGATAATACTCTAAGACTGTTGTGTATGTAGTCTGGGATAAAGCAAATGAGTAATTATATTGGTGGCATTGTAAACTACTATTTGGGGCATGGCAGGAAAGAAACAGAAATGACATTAGTTAAAGTAAAAAGTATATCTTTCCTAATTTGAATTAGAAGTATTAGCTTGAACTTATGATGAGTCTTATTTAAACAAAACAAAACAAAAAACAAAAATAACCATATTTTCTATTTATGTACGTCCACTAAAGAGAAGTAGGAGTCAGATGCAAATAAATGTAAGATGAACCTTGTACATAACTTATCATAAGGACTTTGGGGCCAAAATGAATAAACTTCTGTATCAAAAACAGGATGAATTGGCTATCAGTAAGTATAATAGTTGAAATAAATTGCAAGACATCAAATATATTTAAATCCATGAGTTCATAAAATATATGCATGTACATATACTAGTACGTATGTACAGACATGTTATATACATAATATATATGGAAGGTCATATATATAATCTTCTCTGAAGAATATTAGGGATATTTTTGAAAATTTAAAAGAGAAACAACCAAGCTTTTATTTTGCCTTTCTTATACAAACTGTATGTCAGCACGACCAATCATTGTTGAGGAACAATGTCTCTTTGTAGAAGTATTTATGCTAAAATTGAATTAATGATTTATTTTTTCAATACTTAATAAATTAATAGATCTAAGCAAAGAGCAACAATGGCTGTTAACATCACAGAAAGAAGATAAACAGGGATTACTTATTCCTGATGGTGGAATACAATGCCACCTATGAAGTTGTCTAGATAGAAAAGCCAACATGAATCTCTTTACATCTCTAATTTTGAATATAAGTTTATAGAAAATAAATCATGAAGAAGATGAAGTGAGAAGAATTCAGACAGGAAAACTTTATAGCGAAAGTAAAAGTGAAAAAGACAGAGGCAGACACAGACAGCGGGAGAACCTATAGATTAAAAGAAATTGGAGAGATTTATTAATTTCTCAATCTACAGATGCCACTTGGATTCTAATTCAAAAAATAGTAAAAACAAAGTGAAAAGTGGTAAACAATTGGGGGAAATGCCAAAATGATAGAATATGTGCTATTAAATGTTTTCAACATTTTTTGGTGTGATAATGTTACTGAGCACACAAAAAGAGTATCTTTTAGACACATCGCTAAAATGTTTACAGATAATGTGATGTCTGAGGTAACTGCAAAATTCAGGGAAGGGATCGTGAGAGACAAAAGTTGTCAGTAAAAAGGAAACAAGGTTGATCATGAGTTGTGAACTGCTAAAGCTAAGTGGTGGTACAGCAGAGCATTGTTACACTGTTCTCTTTACTATTATTTATGTAATACTAGAGGCCTGGTGCACAAAATTCGTGCACAGGTGTGGTCCCTAGTCCCGAGCTGTGGCTGAAGCACAAGCATCTGATGTGGAAGGGCAGGTCCCAGCTGACTTCTGGTCCCTGAGAAGCACCTGGGCCCCTGGACCCCATGTACCCCCTCCACCTGAGTCATGGTGCCCAAGTCCCCATGCCTAGATGTAGTGAGCGTGGCCAGATGCCACAGGCTGGAGCACAGTGTGGGCCTCTGGGTCACCCAGCAGTTCTGCAAGGAGCCAGGCTGGCAGCACACTCTCTCCCAGTGGGCCTCACAGACGAGCTCCTGCACGAACCCATGGGGAACCCGACTGGCCCCGGTGGTCCCAGCGGCTGTGGCCCAGCTCACCAGGAAGAGGCAGTGTGGGTGCGGGGCAGGCTCCAAGTGGGTGCCGGGCACCTGAGCAGGAGGGGCTTTCCTGGAGCATAAGCCCTGGCATCCCGGGGGAGGGTAGCAGGAAGAGTGAGAGCATGTCGCCAATGCCCACCAGGTCTGCACAGCTTGTTGGTGGTCAGCCACGTCATAGCGAGTGGTTGAATTTCCAGTTTCCCAGTCGTATGACCTCCCGAGGGGACAATTTGTGTATTAGGCTTTTATTATATAGGACTAGAGGCCTGATGAATGATATTCATGCAAGAGTAGGCCTTCCTTTCCCCAGCTGCCAGCACCGGTTTCCCTCTGGAAATCGGGACCCTGTCTTCCCTTACAGCACTGGCTTCATCTGGAAGGTTGACTGGAAGGACTTCCGGTCTAATTAGCATATTATTCTTTTATTATTGTAGATAATGAGTCTCATGTGGTTTGTAAACGAGAGGATCAGAAATAAGACCTCTATGCTGAAACCAGTTTGGCTCAGTGGATGGAGCATTGGTCTGTGGACTCAAGGGTCCTGGGTTCGATTTTGGTCAAGGGCATGTACCTTGGTTGTGGGCACATCGCTGGTAGGGAGTGTGCAAGAGGCAGCTGATCGATGTTTCTCTCTTATCGATGTTTCTAACTCTCTATCCCTCGCTCTTCCTCGCTGTAAAAAAACCAATAAAAAAATAAAAGAAAGAAATAAGACCTCTAAGCCTCCTTTGGCTCAGTAGAGGCTGTTGGTGGAGGTGGATAGTAGAGGTAAAGTTCCTTTAAGAGGAGATAAGGGTTGGGTAGGAAGGGGGAGATAATATTAAACACTCAATGTGCTGAGGGAACAGACTGTGGGTTTCACCAGTGTGGACTTCTTAGAATAGATTTAGACAGGACAGTCTGAGGTCAGAGGGCAGAAAACCCAGGTACAGCGCAGGGAAGCAGAAGCCGGGAGAGAAATGCAACACAATGTCTCTAGAGACACATCCCCCGCATAAAATCTTCTTTTGCCCAAATTTCAATTGGGAAAGGAGGAGGAACTTGGAGAGATAAGTTGTTTGAATAAATAATTTGAATTGCAATATGCGTTCAACTGGAATGGGCCGTTGTAACGGAGAAGAGGTTTGGTGAGCACGATGGACGGGTTTAAGAGCTTTCTTGTCATTGAATAGGTGGGGATTGGTGAGTTGAAGGGAGGACTTTGAGATGATATCAATTGGATAATTTTTTTAAAAGCTACTACATTAGAGTGCATGAATTGTAGTATGTAAAATTTGACCTTGCTAAACGAGGAAGAGGCAAAAATCAGTGGTAATAGACTTTCAATATTTTCCCTCATAATAAAATCCACTGTGAGTTTTACCAGCTAATTTAGACCTAATTTAATTTATTTGCACATGTGTCTGCCTGCGAAAGAGTCCGTTTCTGACAGTGAAAACCTATTGCAAAGTGAATCCATTTCCCCTTCAGTCTGACCATCAAAGGCCTTGCTTCTTCTAAGCCTTTGTCTCATCAATCTGGGTGGCTGGCTTTGATTTGGCTGGGTCATCTTGCTGTGAGGCTCACAAGCAACTCTCATTAAGAATTCTGCTGATGCTAATTTTTTAGATCAGCAAGTTTGGAGGACTCTTTTTTTAAATGTATTTCGTTTATTTCAGAGCTCTGCGTCTTTTCTACCTCTCCAGGGTCAGCTCCGTTTTACAGCCAACTGGAAAGAGAGTACTGAAGTAATTGCCCATAAAATGAGGGTCTCCTGTCTCTGCTCCCCAGCACACTGGCCTGAAGCATTTATCTATTGCCTCCGCTCTCTGCTTCCTCTGGCTTCACAGTGACTTGTCAGGTGTGGCCGACCAAGCGGCCAGGGTCTCCGGTTCCATTTCAGGGCCTGAGGGTCCCTCTGACCTCTGCTTGCCTTCAGACACAGCGGCTAATTTGCGAGGGTGTGAGGTAAAGTTCGAGAAGTGATTCTCAAGCCTACGCAGCCTGTAGTTTGGAAATTCTTGGACTCCTTTGAGTAGTCTGGTGATTTCCCATTGCCACTAGGTGTCCCTGTGTGGCTTTCCTTTTGGTCATCGGTGGAGTACACAGGATAAGTTTCTTTCTGCTCTGCTGGCTAGAAGGACGTTCTCGTTCTCCGCGGCCTCTGAAGAGGAGGTTGACAGTGGAATATCCTCCAGCCTGCGGCCTGACACACCTTGGCCCTAGGGCACGGATTTCAAGTAGGTCAGGGCAGAGCTGAAAATCACTCCGGGACCCTGCAGAAGTTGGGACTGTCTCCATAGAGGTTCTCTCTCACTTGAATTCATTAAAAATTTCCCACTTCTCTGCCCACTCTTCATAGCCTACGCCAAAGCTTTTAAAACTATTTATCATGAAGAACTAGCTTTTAATATATATATATATATATATATATATATATATATATATATATATATATAATTGTTTTTTTACAGAGAGGAAGGGAGAGGGATAGAGAGTTAGAAACATTGATGTGAGAAGTACATCGATCAGCTGCCTCCTGCACACCCCCCACTGGGGATGTGCCCGCAACCAAGGTACATGCCCTTGACCAGAATCAAACCTGGGACCTCTAGGTCCACAGGTCGATGCTCTATCCTCAGAGCCAAACCAGTTATGGCATGAAGCTTTTAAAAAACAGTTTCTGCCCTCCTGCATGGCCAGTTTGCGGCGTACTTCACATATAACTCATGTATCTGACTATGTGAGTTGATACCTCTCAAACTGAGCAGTCCCTGTTTAATAAAGTGAATTCACTGACTCTGTGCTTAGACGTGACCGGGTGCAGCTAGGCTAGCTGACTATAAAAGGTTTTTTTGGTGTGTTCTTTTTAATGCAGATGTTCTATTTCTGTATTGACTGTATCATTGACTGGCAGCAGTTTGTAGACCACACTGGTCTGAGGAGCACGTTTGGAGCGGCACTGGCCTAGGTGTTGTCCTAAGGCTTAGTTTCACCTCCTTGAATAAAACTAGTGGGCCACGAGGAACTGCAGAGGTTCAAGGAGACTTTAGAAGACCAGAGTGGAGACACACGCAGAGTGCAGAGGGCTGTGCTCCATCCCTCCAGGGTTAGGCCAGGCCTGGTGCTTCCACTGAGCCGCTGCACGGACTCTCAGATTTAAGGCTACCTTAGACTGAAAACAGTGGGTGATCGCCATCAGCAAGAGAAATGAAGAGAGAACGAGAGTTCTTACAGCTTCTGAACTTCCTTGCAGAAGTTAAGTGAATCTTGTAAATGGCCACTTTGTACTTCAGCGTAGAAATAAAGGTGTCATAGGGACGGAACATTCCATGTACGTAGATTCATTTTACTAATTAGCCATGGTGACACCTAGGTGATAGACAGTGGGATGGCTTACCCAGCAACCAGCCGCAATCACAGACAGAGTGGAGGGGAGCTTTCGCTCCACAAACTGAAAAGAAATGTCTGTTTACTCAATGCACCAACAGTTAGTGTCTCAGCAAGCACTTATTAAGCCAGTTAATTGTGATGCAAGGGCTCAGCTTACCTAAAAAACAATGCTGAGAGTTGTTGGGCTCAGTTGGTTCGCTCACAGGAAACCATTTAAACCAGGCAGTAACTGAAATAATGAAGCAATATTTTCCTCATGTTTTTTTATGATTCCATGGATCATATCAAGTCAGCTGCAGAGCACATCACTTTCTCCATTCCAAATTCTTGAAATCCCAGTTTCAGATTGTGGTAGAAGGGGTTCCCCTCTCTTTTTTCAGGATAGCTGCAGGGGGGTGAGGGGTGGATCGGAGGGGAAATGGTTTTCTATGGACTTCCTTGCTGTGGTGGGTACAGCAATGGAACCCGAATCCCTTATGGCAGGAATTGGTGGAGAAATGGAATTCCAGTTAAAGGGGAAGTGGGAAGAAGGGTTTCAGTAGCTGTTTCTGCAGGGGTTGAAGTCTAACACCAGGTTTGATGAGCACTGTCGGGTCAACACTGTGGTCAACACTCCCAAGGGTGGCTGAATGGGACACTAGATCTCTTGGAGAAGGAAACATTGAGTAGCGGAGTGGTGTGTGCCAGGGGCACTGGGTTAGGGGTTGCTAGGTAGAAGTGATGAGGAAGGGTGGGGTTGGGCAGCACAAATGGACCTGAACCTTATGTCATTTGTGCTATCTAAAAAAAAAAAAAAAAAAAAAAAAGCAAACCTAAGAATATAAAATCAAGTATGAAAATAAGTATTTGTTTAGCTGAGAAAATAAAACAACATATCCACTTTAAAAAGCTCACAGAGACTACAAAAAGAAACAAAAATAACAGTATTTTTAATTGTCAGGCATATCTCTAAGATTTTTTTTTCTCCCCACATCTTTTCATTGTTTCTTTGAGTGCCTCTCCAAATGACAATGATTGTGGAAAATGATTTTCTATTGTAAGAATAGAAAGATACGTTTTTCTTCTAAACTCTAGCATGTGATGGGGTTCAGGACACACTCCCCCAAATATGGCACTGCGGCATATTGAATATTTTAAGATGAAGGAGTTTGAGACAACAGCAGAAGCAGAAAGGTTAGTCTGACTTCCCTATGAAAGAGGGTCATAAAAACCCTCCTGTGAGAGAGACACCACGTAGAATGCAAACACAGGCTTTGCTAAGTTTCTTCCAGTTTATTGAATTTACCTCAGACCTTTAACCTACTGTATTTCACACCTAGGATAAAAATACTTGGATGTAACTGTCTCTTTGGGTCTTCATTTCCTTATGAGGTTTCCTATGCCAAGGAAAACTTCTACCAAATATATTTGGATACTTTTCTCCTGTTTATCTGTCTTTGTCAACTTAATTTTCAGATCCAGCCAGGGACCTAAGAGGGTTAGGGAAAAGCTTGCCTCTCCTACACATGTTTAATCAAAAATTAAAAAATTGCATTGATACTTTAAGAAAATGTTCAGTTTTATAACGTATTATCTGTAATGTCATGCATACTCAGGATTGCTGATAAGTTTAGGACAATTTCTATCCAATTTCATCATATGTGAAAAGTTTGGGAGATTTTTTCCACAGGGTTGCCTCTGGTTTCATACATTTGAACCTAATTCCTCCCCGAGTATTTCCATTGCTTTTGTGGCTAAAACTCTAGCCTCTCACTTTTGTTCTCACCAGCTTAATCAGCACAGTGGCCAGTAAGAATATTCCTGCAAGCCATTCTATGGATGGATGCTTAGCAATCACTCAGCCATACCCAGAAATGACTATAAACAATATCTGTTTCTCCTAGCACTATCACTATCTTTGTTATGTAATTATCTATCTATCTATCTATCATCTATCTCTCTATCATCTTATATAAGTATATATATACTGATTGATCTATGACCAATAGATAGATAGTAGAGATATAGATCTGGCCTGAGTAGATTGATATATATATATAGCTATAGATATTTATCTATAGTCCATTAATATATTAAATGCATTTGCAGCTCAACTTTCTCATCACCAAGTATCAGAAATGGTCTGGGCTATTCTAATGTCACCTGTTGAATTTTTATGAAAGGGTTGTTAGAGTAGAAATGGACAGAGACCTTCCTTAATTCATTCCCATTAAAATATCTTGGTTTTGCAAATTTAATAAAATCAAGACCACTTGAATACATTGGTAGGGCTCCTTGTAGGCCTTTTGAAGAAAACTGTACAAATAAGCCCCATTAGCTTCATAATAAATCTGTGAAAGGGGACAGTAGCAGGAGGACTTGTCATTAGAAATGTGGGAAATAAAGAGAAATCTGCCTGTTATGTGAGAAGCTCATCCTTCTTACCCCTGAAAGAATGAAATACAGGAGGGGACCATGGGAGACACAGCCACCCCCTCTTCACCTGTCTGGGCAAGGAAACTGTGGTGACGGGCTCTCACAGAAGCAGTGAGTCTGGGACTTAGACTGCCACCACTGTGGTGATAGCTGACGCCACAAAGATGCAAGAGACACCACAGATTTGAGGCATAGTTTCAGCAGACCTAAGGCCTGGAGGAACAGCACATAACAAGGCTAATGGTTGTAATAAAAATGTTTGTAAACCTTTGACATCCACCTGGGTTTGAGGGAAGAAAAGAGACTAAGATTCCAGATATTATGCTGGTTGGGGCTCAGCTGTAGTATTATTGTACCCATACTCTCATGCAATTTTTTCCTTTTATTGGTTGCCCAGAAAATGTCTGCCTCACTTAAACATTAGTAATTGAGTTAAACCACTAAGATAGTGTATCAGTTAATATTCAACTCAAAGCCAATCCCAATCTAATGGTATACTTTCTTGTCAATTTTTAAAGTAGTCTATGTATTAATAGATCTTTTTCCCCCTTTAATTTGTTTTTTCAAACACAGTTGACATTCAATATTATTTTATATTAGTTTCAGGTGTACAGGGTAGTGATTGGACATTTATATAATTTGAAGTGATCACCCCCCCATAAGTCTATTACCTGGCACCATACATAGTTATTACAACATTATTGACTATATTCCTTTTGCTATACCTTACATCCCCAGGACTTTTTTGTAACTACCCATTTGTACTTCTCAATCCCTTCAACTTTTCACTCAGCCTTCCAACACCCCTCCCATTTGGCAACTATCACTCTTCTCTTTGTATCTATGAGTATATTTACATTTTTTTGTTCATTTATTTTGTTCTTTAGATTCCACATATAAATGAAATTATATGGTATTCTTTGTCTGACTCATTTCACTCAGCATAAAACCCTCTAGGTCCACCCATGTTGTGACTAATAGGTCACAAATTTATTGAACCAGTTTATAAACAATTAGGTTGCTTCCACTTTTTGCTATTATAAATGCAGCTGTGAACATCCAGACACATGTGTCCTTGTGCTAACATGCAATATATTCTCTGGCACACGTAACTAGGAGACAAATTAATGGACTGTAGAATACACACATTTCCAATTTTGCTAGGTAATTACAGCTTTCCAAATAGATGGCATAAAGAAACACTCCCACCAGGATTATATATGAGTTCCTGTTACTCTACACCTTCAGGATATTGTTAGACTTAGTAGTTCTCAAATTTGTGAATGGTTAATGGTATCTCGTTGTGGTTTTAATTTACTAATTGTCCTAATTATAACTTTTCTGGCCCTTGGAGTTTGTCTTCTTGGAAGCACTCATTATCTTCTAGCCATTTTTCTATTGATTTACCCATCTTTTTCTACTTGATTTATAAAGATACTTTATATATTCTGAAATCTAGTCCCTATCAATTTTTTAAAATGTATTTTCATACCTATTTATTTATTTTCCATCATAATTTGTCATCCCTTATACCTTCCTTCACCTCTCTCTCTATCCCTTCCCCTATAATCACCACACTGTTCTCTCTTGTTTTCTTTTTTTGCTCAATCTCTCCACCACCACCCCTGCCCCCTGACAGCTGACAGCCTACTCTGTCTCTGTTTTGCTTGGGAGTTCAGTTTGTTCATTAGATTCCACAGATGAGTGAAATCATATGATACTTGTCTTTCTCTGACTGGCTTATTTCACTTAGTATAGTGTCCTTCAGGTCCATCCTTGCTGTTGTAAAGGTTTTTGTTTGTTTGTTTGTTTGTTTTAAAGTGAGGTAGTTATAATCAAATAGAGGCAGCTCATATTTATTTCTCTATTAGTCATGTATTTATATCTTTCTTCTGGGAACAAAATACCACCTTTATAGTAGTCTAACTAATATAGTTCCAAACACTTTAATCATCATCTTCTTGGTTGAGTCAATTCTGGAATTTGCCTTTATCTCGGATATTCCTGAAGGCCTCCGAAGAGGCCCAGAGCCAGGCGGTTCATGGAGTCTTACAAAGAGCAGAGACCCAGTGTGAGAGTGCTGGAAGCCCTACTAGATTCGCTGTCTAACGTTCTGTTGCTGTTAGTTTCAAGAAAACCTTCTTGACAAATAATACAATAATATTCTTTAACCTCAAATCTAGAATTCTCAAATCTGGCTAACGCCCAGAATTTCCAGGGGCTTATTAAAAAATACAAATTCTTGCCCCAGCTGGTTTGGCTCAGTGGATAGAGTGTCAGTCTGCAGATTGAAGGGTCCCAGGTTTGATTCTGGTCAAGGGTACATGCCTTGGTTTCAGGTTTTATCTCCAGTGGGAGGCGTGTAGAAGGCAGCTGATAAATGATTCTCTCTTGTCATTGATGTTTCAATCCCTCTCTTCCTTTCCCTTCCTCTCTGAAATCAATAAAAATATTTACAAAAATACAAATTCTTTACCCCTTGGGAAACTTTGTATCAGTAGGTCTGAGGAGTTGTCTATATTTTGTAAAAGTTCTAAATTGACTCTGATATTCTATCCAGATTCTAGTTTAATATTCAGGGTAACATGCATAGCATATCTCTAATTTCACAGAAGATGTTTTGAACAATCAATGGAATATGTGGGTGGTGGAAACAAAAGCCCTTCCAATAGTAGATACTGTAGATATTTGGTGTCTCTATAAATGTTTTGAAAGATGTTGCTGTCAGTATGAAGCCATTTCAGAGGCTGCAAACCTACCCAGTGTTCGGCAAACTCACCAGTCAACAGAGACAAATATCAACAGTATGACGATTGAAATTTCTTTTGAGAGCCAAATTTTTTAAACTTAAACTTCTTCTGATGCCACTTCTTCAAAACAGACTCGCCCAGGCCATGGTATTTTGTAGAAGAGCCACACTCAAGGGGCCAAAGAGCCGCATGAGGCTCGCAAGCTGCAGTTTGTCGACCACTGTACTAGGCCAACACTATTCTCTTACAATTTTTTAAGACCCTCTTAAAATATTGCCATGAATAAAGGCTTCCTAAACTATTAGGACTCACACTAATATTTTTATTTTTATTTTTCAAGCTCTTACATTAATAAAGCCAACAGACTGTAATTGAACATTTAAGTATTGGTCTTTGTTAAATGAAATAAATGGTGAGAACTTTGTAAATTGCAAACTATGATTCAAATGTTACATTTATTATTCTGTCTTGTGTGCTGTTATGTGTTTTCTCACTATCTGGATTTCAAACTCTCTGAAAACTACAGATTGCTACACTTTTCTGATCCAAATTAAAAAAAAATTTGAAACTCATGCACACACATATGCTGGTTAACTTGGAAATAGTGTTGCAAAGAGGGCAAGATGGACTGCTAGTTCTACCAAGGGAAATAATATTTGTGCCCCAAAAGATAATTAGGTGCCCTAAGCATTCTCACTCTCTTTCTTGATTTAGTATATCAACTTTTTTAGCTATGGTCTTTTAGTTTTATATACTCAGATTTATGATTTTTGTAGCCTAAAAAGATATTCCACAGGTTAAAGACTCACAATCAAATAGTAAACCATTTATTAGGCTCAAACTATTGACCAAAAGAAAAATTCATGTCTTCTTACAAAAAACCTGCTTTTTCTACACCTCAAGGTGGTTATTTAAAAATGGTTTTGAATAATCACTATATGTTTTAGCATTTATGGTAGGTTAAAATATTTATGTAAAGAACCAAACATTAAAAGCAAATTTTGCATTTCATAGTTGATATATACATTTTCTGGAATCATATATAAAGGAGAACAATAATATTCCTTCTATACTTTTGAGCTCTTAACTATCATTAAAGACAGGCCAACAAGAGAAAGACAAGTTTACTGACAGATATATATCATATATACATGGAAAATATCCAGGGAAAAATGAGTAATTCCTCAAGGTGGCTTAGAATTCAGTGTAGGTACCATCTTAAAAGAAGATACAGGTCTCTTATAGGAGAGTAAATGATTTTTAGGAAAGACAAATGGGCCCTTAGAAGAGTAATCAGGAGGTGTGATAGTTGTGACAAAGTTTGTCTGGGTGTGGCCTTGACTTCTTGTCCCCTCTTTTGTAATAAGAGTCAGTCTTCCCTGGTTAATGATACTTCCGGGAATACTTTCCACAATAGAGTTCCTTTTGGAGGATTTGCCTTTAGGCAGACAGGAAATTCAGGGAAAGCCCTATTCCTGCATTTGCTATTTCCCAAGGGTCTACAGGTCAAAATAATAGACCAAAGCAACATATTTTGGGGCAGCACATTCTGCTATCTTTCATGCACAACATTACAATTTTAGATATTATACTCCTCACATATTTCTTATTTAATATATGTTATTGATTTTTTACAGAGAGGAAGAGAGAGGGACAGAGAGTTAGAAACATCAATGAGAGAGAATCATCAATCAGCTGCCTCTTGCACAACCCCTACTGGGGATGTGCCCGCAACCAAGGTACATGCCCTTGGCCGGAATCAAACCTGGGACCTTCCAGTCCACAGGCCGACGCTCTATCCACTGAGCCAAACCAGTTTTGGCCTCCTTACATATTTCTTGCCATTTTTTCTAGTTTGAACATAAATGCAATCACTTTGTTCCGTAACATTTAGAGTTTGTATTGTTTATTTCACAATGTCAGTTCATTAATCTCTATAGTAAGGAACGGCACATTGCAAATTATACTAACTTAAGGACATCTTTTTACTTACTCATCAGATTTCCTTGGCCATGAATGAAATATACCTAACCACGCAAGTGAGGGAAAGCCAAAATTGTCTTCAGCAGGAATGATTTGCTTATCTTCAAGCATCAGTAGGAGAAAACTCAGATACAATTCTATAAAGTTTTTTTTAATAACTATTTGTAGAAATAACTTAAATTTATTTCATATATAGAGGGATTTTAACAAATAAACGATCTATGATTAGAAGTCCTTTCTATGTATGTTTGTATATAATAACTAAATAGTTGCCTTTAACATGGGGTCAGCTGGGCCTGTTCATTTTTACTTGAGAATTTAAATTTTCAATTTTGGAACAAAATGAAAAAATGAGACCATGTGGAAAAGAAGGAACTTTGTAGTTATAGATTTCACTAATTATGAAGTCAATTTACACCTCTATTTTAAAAACTTGTTATATGTCCACTTAAAACTATTGTTTATAAATGTTCTGTTATAGGCTTGTGGTTTTAATGATGTGAGTAAAGATAGTTTGCAAAAGTTGGAAACGAATAAGGGTCAAACTTAGCCTAGAAAGAAACCATAAAACTGCATAACTAAATAGTGAACTAGATTGCAGTGCTACTCTTAAGGATTAACAACTTGATGAAATTTCTTTTACAGAAAAATAAATAAAATGGATGAAGGTGTAGATGTAGATTATTACAGACTGACGGTATTTAGTTGAAGAGAAACCATTGAGAGGAAATTCTTAAAAACTGGGGAGAGTTGCTTGAAACCTTCTTGAAAGTTCATTCTCAAAAACCAAAGTTAGAAATGTGCACATTTAGTATTGTGGATGAGAAAGGAACCACATACTAAACAAATTCAGGTGGGCCTTATTCAAACAAAGTAAGCACACAGGGTAATCTTTTTCAAAATATATATATATATATATATTTTATTGATATTTTTTACAGAGAGGAAGGGAGAGAGCTAGAGAGCTAGAAACGTCGATGAGAGAGAAACATCGACCAGCTGCCTCTTGAACACCCTCAATTGGGGATGTGTCCGCAACCAATGAACATGCCCTTGACCGGAATCAAACCTGGGACCTTTCAGTCCGCAGACCGACGCTCTACTACTGAGCCAAATCGGTTTTGGCACATAGGGTAATCTGAACATAAAACTCACTAACTAAAAGTGGGTCATGGTAGGTAGTCATGGACCAATCTTTAACTTTGAAATTCTCTATTGTCTTTGTGCATCTACCATAACATAACTTTGAAATGTCAGAGTAATTTTCTTTTCAGACCCCTCAAAACATAATGGCCAGTACCAGAGCATGAGAGCACATTGCTGTCCTATTGCCCACATAGCATCTTTATTTGCTGTAAATATTAACTATCCTGTACCCACCAATGGAAAAGAAGTATGTGTTTATCTATTTTGCTTTTTATCTCATTTCAGAGATTTCTCCGCTTTGCTTTCTATTGCCTCCCTAACCTACCACCAATGAATTTCATGTAATCCCATGCACCCCATCTTCTCCTTTGATTCTAATGTATAAAATTAACTGCAATTCCATTCTCCAGAGCAACATCTCAATCTGCTGAGATTTTGTTTCTTGGCAATTGTCAGTTTGGCACAAATAAATTCTTATATGACTTTTCTTTAGGTCAGATTTTTTAAAAATATATTTTTTATTGATTTCAGAGAGAAAAGGAGAGGGAGATAGAAATAGAAAACATCAATTGAGAGAGTCGTTGATCAGCTACTTCCTGCACACCCCTTACTAGGGATTGAGCCCACAGCAGGGCCCTTGACTGAAATGGAACCTGGGACTCTTCAGTCCACAAGCAGAAGCTCTATCCATTGAGCCAAACCCAGAATGACAGTTTGGATGTTCTTTTTTTTGACAGCATGCTTCTTCTCATCCACTATACCATGTCCAGATTAAAAGCATGACAAGATAGCCAACTGAAAATGCAACAAAAAATGTTTAGCCTATAATTCCTATATTAACTGTCTAATTGACTAAAATATTTATTGATTCAACTCTCTCTCTCTCTCTCTCTCTCTCTCTCTCTCTCTCTCTCTCTCTCTCTTTCTCTTTTTGTAGTTTTTACTTTATCTACTCTGCTGGGCTCTGTGAAGAGTGAATGAGAAATGGTGCCTCCCTGGAGGTGCTGAGAGAGCGCTGTGTCCAAGGTCTTGATGATAGAGAAGCAGAGCCAAGGTAAGAGTCCCAATGTCATGATCCTGGTTTAGAGCTCTCTCTTCAAGGCCGTATTGCTTTTGGAGTTTAAAAGTCTGGCCAGTACTCAAAACAGAGAATGCTGGACAGTGATGTAAGCAAGTCAGTACCTCTATTTCAAAGGAAGTTAATAAGAGTCAAGGTATTCTGGAACTGTTAAAAATAAACCTACAGAATCTGAGGTAATGGGCCCTAAAGTTCCTTCAATAGCAATCGAACTCTAAATCTAAGAAACAGCCCTAAACACAAGTATTAAAACATCAAAGGTACTGATTTTACAATTCAAAAGTACTAAATCAAGTATTGAAAGTATCAAGACAAGTGTTTAAAATGTAATTGAGGTCCTTTCTTAATTACTCAGGTACAGCATTTCCGTATATGGGAGACAAGGAATCGTCAATTTCCAGCTTGAACAGCTTTGCTTTGCTCCTTACCGTAGGGAGAGACTTAAGACTTGGTGGCTAATTGCACTTGTATTTCTTCGTCATGAAAGTGAAGCAGTCAAAGCAGGACAAAGGCAGCTCCCAATTACCGAGGATCATCATCCACGGGCTCTGGACTTTATGTGTGCCATGTCATTGATTCATCAAAATGACCTTGGGTAGTGAAGATGATTGTCTCCATTCTACTGAAAATAAAAATCGGAACATTTTAAATACTAAGCCCAAGGACATATGGTTTGCAAGTGGTAAAGTCAGAAATAGAACCAGGCTGGTCTAATTCCAAGGTTCATGTTCTTTGCACTATACCCTGTTACCTCCAGGGATCACAGTCAGATGCAAATGAGAGGGGGGAAAAAACAAAAAAACATCTGACATTGAAGTAGAAGATGGAAATAGGGAAAGGCTAACATTTAGATTTTCATTGAATTAGTAAATATATCAGCAGGAGAGCTAGATTTAGAATTCTCATTATTCTATGGTCAAAAATCACTTTTCAACACGTAGTACCAGTTCATGCACTCATGCTGGATCCAGGACCAAATAATAATTCTTATAGAGAATCTTCTGAGAGATTCTGCATCCATTGAGAAGTAGGAATATAAAATCCTGGACTTTAGAGGCATAGTTTTAAATAACATCTCTGCTACCAAAATCTGTATATATAAAATCTGTGCTTTCTTGTGCTTTGGTTGTATCAGTGGGGATAATGTTAATAATGTCTTACTCCTAAATTTGGGGAATAAACTCAACATGGTGTCTAGTTCAAAGTGAGTTTTCAACAAATGTTAGTTTATTTTATTATTACATTAAAACAAATATAATGACTAGAGATTGATTTCCTATACTCAGAGGCAAAAAATGACACATATTTTTATATTGTAAACTCAGTTTGATCCATTTCAGATTGGTGACATGTCTACTGATTCATTTGGAGATCTCTTTCTCACCCTTTGGAGTCTGTGTTTAGAGGATATGAGTCTTAAGTTGGAGGAGGATGACTGTTGATGTCCAGGCCCACTCAGAGATGGTGGCTCTGTTCCCCAAACAGAACCTCTTTCCTAAGGCCTGACAGCACTTCCAAAATTGCTACCATTTCTACCAAAGGCTCTACCACTCAACTGATTGTCACCACCAATCCCCAAAATTCAAATGTAAAGATTTTTCTTTCTCAGACTCAAGAGATATAACCATACATTTTGAATTTGGACAATTCCTCTTCAAAATTCTGGTTTTTGCCTTATTTAAGATACCCCAGCCTATATCTTTTTAACATACAAACTTCTGTAACATTATCTTTAAGGAAGCCAAAGCTTGTCTGGTATATTCTCTTTGACTCTAAAAAGAAAAGTATTCTTTCTTCACCAAGAGGTGGAAGTGGTGAAACAGATCCAAAAGTGTAGAAAACCAATTCTGGTCTATTCTTACTGATGAAAGAGATATACCTTCATTATTTTCTGGTGAGATTGTGCTAGAAAAATTCAAAGCAGCAGGGAACTTTCTCAGTAAATTGCCTTGTTACATAAATATGTATAGAATCATGCTATCTTTAAGAAACTATAGGGAACATTTAGAAAAAAAAAAGATCCATCCATTCAAGGAGCTTACCCTATCACTTAGGGAAATAAGACCTAGTCAAGATAAAACAACTGAGACACTTCTGAGCTTTTTGAAATTTCTATCAAAAATCTGGATATCCTTACAGTGATTTTAAAACATGGCAATTTTAACTAAGCACTGGTTTGGAGAGTTATATCTCTGCCTGAAGATATACTTTGATGGCCATAATCTTTATCTTTCTGCTTCAGTGACACAGAGATGGCTTGGATGTCAGGGTGTCAGAGAATGTTCCTAGCTGATTAAGCTGCTATAGACATAACAAAGGCCATAGTTTGAATTAGCTCTAACAGTCTAATCAGAGTGAGCAGACTACTTGGGTCAGAGATGGAGATGTATTGGCAGCTAATGAAGGATGTCTAGAGGGATTTTGGTGAAAAAAAAACTGAAGTATATTAATGCTGAAAGCAGTTTGATTCTAGTGCAAGGACTTAAGGGTGATTTAAAAGGAAATGTTTATGCTAACAACTTATTTTGATTTTTCTTTTCTTTGAAGTTTGACTCTATGGATGATGAAAGTTTGGCTTTTAAGAATCATGAAACATATAATTTTTCTCATCTCTCTCATGAATGACTTAAAAATACGAATCTATTAAAATAATCACACTCAGGACCATTTGAACATCTCAGACAACCTCATCAATATGCCCACTACCCTGGGGGCAAAATACCCTAACTGCAGATTCATATTTTTTTTGATTGAGGAAGCCAATTGCATCTTAATTCTCCAACCTTGAGCACATTCATAGTTTAAGAAAAATTTCCATCACTCATCTTTGGAAGGCACTAACTTACTTTTTACAAAGAACTTTTCCAGATTATACACAATCCTTAATACATTTTTAACTTAAATAGAAAACTATCTTAAGTTAGGTTTCCTGGGAAATAAAACTTAGGTTTCCATGCAGGATGTTTAGGAATGCTTTCAGGATCAAGGATCAACACTTGGAATGGAATGAAAGGACAATGGCAGAGGGAGGAGCTGAATTGTGATGCAATCACAAAAGAGTCTCACTGAATTCTAAAGGGAGCTCTGGAACTGGGATGGCTCTTTAGAGCTGGACCTTTATTCCTGTCCATCAGGCAGTCACTGGATTTGGGTTGTCCATGGGAAGGGGAGGTGACCTTGAGTGACACTGTTCTCTTCTGCTGGAGGCAACTGCCAGAGAAGGACTCAACTGAGTACCTTCAAACACTGGCTGAAGAGTTAGTTATCAGCCATTATAGTTTACCCATTGAGTTTCTCAAACCCATTTCCTTTATCTGATAAATTCTGGAAGCAATTACTACAGGATTCTGTTTGCTCTTTTTTTTAGGGGGAAACTTATCTGAGAAAGTTTACTGGGATGTATTCCCAACCCATCTCTGCATTGGTCTCAAGATTATAACTAATACTCATTGTCTCTTTCCTCTACTATCATCTGTTACCCATTTCCCTCATTCTTGGCTACCATCTCTCTTGGTGTAGATTACTTGACCTGATGAAATGATCCAGGCTTCAAATCCTGAGGAGTCTGAATCCCTGGTCATAATGCTGCTGCATATGTTCATTTATCAATAAAATTATGCAAGGGTATAATAAGGGACATTCCACTGGATCGTCTGAGTACCAAACACCCCCCCCCCAATGTTTAAGAGAGGCCTTATCATATATATATATATATATATATATATATATATATATATATAATATTGATTTTTTTTACAGAGAGGAAGAGAGAGGGATAGAGAGTTAGAAACATCAATGAGAGAGAATCATCAATCTGCTGCCTCCTGCATCACCCCCACTGGGGATGTGCCCGCAACCAAGGCACATGCCCCCGACCAGAATAGAACCTGGGACCTTTCAGTCCACAGGCCAATGCTCTATCCACTGAACCAAACCAGTTTCGGCTTATCACTTCTTATTGATTCATTACTTCTAAGAATAGGGCTACTGCTTTCCTTATCTGCTCTTCTCTTTGCACAAAGACTCTGATATGACTCTTGTTTTATTCCCTGGTGAAAACATTCCATTTTTTGGAACTAGTCCACTAAACCTATAAAGCCCAGAGTTTTAAGATTGAGAAGCCCAAGTGGGACCACTTCTACTTCTCGTTCATAGTTTCTAGGTCCAAGTATTCTATTTATCAAGGGTAAAACAAAATGTAAGAGCTGCATATTGAAGATATAAACTGCATGTAAAGGATATTGTCATATTAAGACATGAAATTATCCCTAGCTGTTATTTCACTTGTGCCGTCAAAAGGGTCTTCCATCACTCTATCGAACCAACAGATGGTATGATATCTAATTGGCCCGTGGTCATATGATCACTGCCATGCCTCCTGTTCTGTAAAGCAGGTTTCTTAGTCTGGAGCAATGTTAGATGGAATTTCATGCTGATGGGCCAAATGCTCTGAAAGCCCTATCATAGCAAGTAAGGCAAACCCATTCTTGTAATGTGTGTACATTTGGCCAAGGTGTTTGGGACAAAATTTTTCTGAGTACCCAACTGAATGCCTCATGAATTATGAGGTTTTCCAGTCTGGCTGGAGGAAACAAGGCCTTGTTCCTTTGTATAAGCTCTAGATTTTGTTTTCTCTAATATTTTTGTGTGGTAATTTTACTCACAGGTGATTGTTTTTACTTACATGCATATGCTGATCATACTTGGCTGAATATCCTAAGAGAACCTCTCTAGGTCTGTTGAGCTTCCTCTCTGTACCACTCTGATCTTCAGCACTCTGCCCAGTGAACCCTCGCTGCCTTGTTTTCACCACAGTCTCAGCTTATTTCCTCAACTAAGGAACTCTGTTGAGCTCTGCCTCAGTTTCTCTTCTTTGAGCTATAACGGTAAGCTCTCTAGATAGTAATGTGGAGCAATCACAGAACTCACCTCATTTTCTCATCCTCTCAGGGATAATTTTCTTTCACTGCCTAATGTCTAAAGTGTTGAAAACCATTGTTTTTTGTTTTTGTTTTTCATTTTTTAATTAAGGTATTATATGTGTACATATCCTACCATTGTCCCCTCCCCCACTCCTATACGTGCCCCCCCACCCAGAGTTTTGGATCCATTGGTTATACTTATATGCATGCATACAAGTCCTTCGGTTGATCTCTTATCTCCCCCATATCTCCCTACCCTCCCGCTGTAATATGATAGTCTGTTTGTTGCTTTACTGTCTCTGTATCTATCATTTTGTTCATCAGTTTATAATGTTCTTTATTATTCATAAATGAGTGAGATCATGTGGTGTTTCTCTTTCATTGACTGGCTTATTTCACTCAACATAATGTTCTCCAATTCCATCCCGGTTGCTGCAAATGATGAGAATTCCTTCTTCTTTATGGCAGCATAGTATTCCATTGTGTAGATGCACCATAGTTTTTTGATCCAATCATCTGCTGATGGGCACCTAGGCTGTTTCCAAATCTTAGCTGTTGTAAATTGTGCTGCTATGAACACAGGGGTGTTTCTTTACTTATTGGGGATATTAATTTCATTTCACCTTGGTCAATGTCCTTGAGGATTATTGTCAGCTCAGACATAGTATTTAACAATCTTATAATCATCTGGTTATTTCCTTTTTCCAGTATCTGATAGTAGGCATAAGGTATGTCACAGCAAACATTTTTACTTCCATGTGAAACAAAAAACAATTCTCAGATACTTTGGTTGTCTCTTATGTCTACAACCTATGTACAGAAGATCAATATTGTGATTGATTATTATTTATCCCGAGATGAGTTTTACCCATTCTCTTCCCTCTTTTTGTGTGTATATTTATTATAATTCTAACTTCCTGAGCACCTATTTTGCTGCCCAATAGCTATTGCTCCTTCCAAATGGTTCCCTGAATTCATTCTCAATGGTTTCTCTATTTCACTCTTTGATTCAAGGCCACCTAATCCTGTGTCCAATCCTGTGCTCCTTGTCCACACAAAAATGGTCATATTACCTGAAAGACGCAGCCTCACCAGACCCTTTCTGCTGTAACACCTCTGTGGTGGTTCTGCATCAGCCTCCTGCCTGGTCTTCATGGCTCTTACTGCTCTAGTCTGGTTCTCCAAAATTCCATCAGAGTTCCTCCAATTCATCTAATACATTTTCTTTCCCATAGCGTATGTAAAGGACAATTCTACTATTTACCCTTAATAAAATGTTCTCTCTAGCTTTGCATTATGGTCATGTGTATTCCATTCTGAAACTAAAATGTGAGCCAATAAAAAGCAAGAACTATTTTTTGTTCATCTTGCCCTCTGCAGGACCAAGAAGAAATGTAAATGTTCAATAAATTTTGTATTCATCTTAAGCAATCATCAAATGTTTTTAGCCCTTCCTTGTAGAGAAAGGACATGTGGTTTCTTTATGTGGATATACCACAATCTTTAAGTTCAACTAGCAATTATAAAATCATCTTCAACTTGACCTAAGCCTTCCTGAGAAAACTTTTTAAATAAACAGTATTTATTATCCAAAAATATATTAAATGGAGTAAAGTCCTTCATGTACCTCTGTACAAAAGTTTCTAACCCTATCTGCAAAATTTCATACTTTAAAAGCTCAGAAATCTGTAAATTGTAATTGGTAACACTTAACTCTCTTCCCTCCTGGACATGTTTTCATGCCTGGCCATTTGAGTTGCTATTTTTATGTTTCCAGTTCATTGTTTTTTCCTCTGGGGCCCAGGATGGAAATCTGGGGTCTCTTACATTTCTACTTTCTTATGCCTATTGTATGTATGAAGATGGTTTCCTAATCTTTATTTCAAGGCATAATTTCTCAGCCGTGTTCCCATTTTACATCAGCTCCTGCCTGAGTGACATGGGCATATACATATACTGCCACCCATTAAAGCTAAATCTGGCACAAATTGAACTTCTCACCTTTTAACTGTCACCTTGTCATTTTCCCCACAGTCATTAAAACTATCATCATCCCTCAGACTTAGAAAGTGGGATATATCCTCTATTGTATTATCTTAACCATACAGATCAAGCCTACATGAGTCACAGTTACAAAAATAAAGCTTTTTCTTCACCTTTCTTCACTGATATGCAAGTTAACCAAAGAAACAAAACAAAGATGTTTGGAGCTCAAGAATAGAGTTAATCTATAGGAAGGAATGAAATCTGTTTCATTCAACCATCTCTCATTGGTGTGTCTGGGAACCTAACATCTCTTGCTCTACCCCTGAACTGATTTGATTCAGGTAGGAGGGACTCAGGATTAGGATGAATATTCTTCTTTCTACAGTCTTTATGGTCTTTTGGTTTAGTTTATTTTTTTTCTTTTACATTTTATCTACTTAAGGATAATAAGGCAGTTGGATTTAACTAAAAACTAGAAGATAGCCACAAGGTCCTACAGGTAAAAGCCCCAAAGAGATACTATATATTTGAAATCTAGATTTGTTTTTCATTTTTGTTTCAAATTATTTGAGTCATTTTTTATATTCATACAAGAGTTAATGCCTGGCTTTATTTATTATAAATACTTATTTTTGTATTAGTGCTGTTGATTATTGAGTAGAATATTTCTTTTACTTTAAACCATTAATTCTTAAACTATAAGACACCACACCAATATAGATACTTCTAATTAGCTGCTGAAAACTAGAAAAAAACATGGTCTAGCCAGGTCGTTTCTTAAGAACACGCTGCCCTCCTTCAGAACTTCATTGTGTTTCAGTTTCTTATGGCTAACTGCTCACTGGGCATCCCTTCTGTATATAATCAAACTCCTCCTTTCCCCCAATTCATTCTTGATTCCCTATTTGCAATTCACTCAAGTATTAAAGTACATTTTTCAACTCCTTTTCTCTCAAGCTCCTGAGTTAATGCATATCCATTTTATTTCTGAAATACCACCTTCATTCATTTGCTTATTCCTATTCTATTTCATTATTACCAGTATGTGCTGGTATCATACCTCTTGCCTTGATTATAGCAATAGACTTCTCATGGATCCTTTGAATCTAGCCTCTTCTCTTGACCTGTAATCATCCATGCTATCAACAGATCTTTCTCAAAAAAAAGATGGGAAACCATAAAAATCTTAGAGGAATCCACAGGCAGCAAAATCTCAGACATATGCCAAAGCAATATTTTCACCGATACAGCTCCCAGGCAATGGAAATTAAAGAGAAAATAAGTTCTCTTATTTGATGGGACTACATCAAAATAAAAAGTGTCTGCACATCAAAAGAAACTATTAACAAAACAACAATAAAACCCACTGAATGGGAGAGCATATTTGCCAATGTTATCTCCAATAAGGGTTTAATCTCCAAAATTTATAGGGAACTCATACAACTTAACAAAATGGAGATAATAATCCAATAAAAAATGGACAAAAGACCTAAATAGAGACATATGTAAACATGCTCAAAGTCACTAAACATCTGAGAGATGCAAATCAAAATGACAATGAGGTATCATCTCACACCTGTCAGAATGGCTATCACCAACAAATCAACAAATGACAAGTGCTGGCAAGGATGTGGAGAAAAAGGAACCCTTGTGCACTGCTCGTGGGAATGCAGACTGGTGCAGCCACTGTGGAGAACAGTATGGAGTTTCCTCAAAAAACTAAAATGGGAACTCCCATTTGACCCAGTGATCCCACTTCTAGGAATATATAATAAGAAACCAGAAACACCAATCAGAAAGGATATATGCATCCCTATGTTCATAGCAGCACAAGTTACAATAGCTAAGATTTGGTAACAGCCTCATTGCTCATCAATAGATTAGTGGATTAACCAAAACCGGTTTAGCTCAGTGGTTAGAGCGTCGGTCTGCGGACTGGAAGGTCCCGGGTTCGATTCTGGTCAAGGGCATGTACATTGGTTGCAGGCACATCCCCGGTGGGGAGTGTGAAGGAGGCGGCTGGTTGATGTTTCTCTCTCATCGACGTTTCTAGCTCTCTATCTCTCTCCCTTCCTCTCTGTAAAAAATCAATAAGATATATTTTTTTAAAATAGGTTAGTGATTAGAAAACTGTGGTGTATCTACACAATGGAACACTATGCTGCTGTAAAAAAGAAGGAGTTCTTACCATTTTGCAACAGCATGGGTGTAATTGGAGAGCATTATGCTAAACAAAATAAACCAGTCAGAGAAAGATAAATATCATATGATCACATGTTCATTATATTTGTGGAATATAATGAACAACATAAACTGATGAAAAACACACACACAAAAACAGATCCAGAGACAGAGAAGCATTGATCAGACTGTCAAAACTCAGAGGGAAGGTAGGAGAGAGTGGGGGTGAGGGGAAGAGATTAGCCAAAGGACTTGTATGCATATAAGCATAACCAATGGATACAGACACTAGGGGGGTGAAGGCATGAACAGAGGGGTAGGAGGATAAGGACACATATGTAATAACTTAATCAATGAAGAAAAAAATTAAATTAGAAAAAAAAGAAAGGTCAGATTACTTTATTTTCTGATAAAAGGAATTTTGAGGTCTTATTCCCATTATGATAAAATTCAAATTTTATTACATGACATTAATTGCTATGATATGAAATCAATTATCAGTTAAGTGTTGAATTGCATTAAAATAATTTAATTTCTGATATCAACATTCAATAATGACATATTTCTTTAATACCCTTTATCTCCTACTACTCACTACCCTACTGCTTACTTTATCCTTTAGTTATATTAGTTTATTTTCCCCAACATGCACACTGTATGTTCTTGCCTTCATAGCTTTGTAACCATTGTTTATTTTGATTAAAACTCTCTTCTCTCTCTCTCTCTCTCTCTCTCTCTCTCTCTCTCTCTCACACACACACACACACACATTATACTTAGTCAAGGTTTTCCAGAGAAAGAGAATCAACCAATAGGATATTGACTCTATCTATCATCTATCTATCTATCTATCTATCTATCTATCTATCTATCTATCTATCATCTATCTATCTAGATTGGTTATATATAATATATATGCCATATCTGTTTACACACAAACACACAACACACACACACACACACACACACACACACACACACACACACACATATATATATATATATATATATATATATATATAGAGAGAGAGAGAGAGAGAGAGAGAGAGAGAGAGAGAGGAGAGAGAGAGAGAGAGAGAGAGAGAGAGAGAGAGAGAGAGAGAGAGAAAGAGAGAGATTTATTATAAAGAATTGGCTTGCTGACTGGTCCTAAGATCTGCAGGATGAGCTGGCAAGCTGGAGAGCCAGAAGCCCCAATAGTGGAGTTCCAGTCTTAGTCTGAAGGCCTGAGAACCATGAGAATAAATGGTCTAGTTATTTCTGAAGAATTGCAACTTTGAAGCGCTGATGTTTTAGTTCAAGTTTAAAGAAAAGAAAGACCCAATGTCTGAGTTCAAAGGCAGTTAGGTAAAATGAATTCTTTCTTGCTGAGGGGTGAATCTGTCTTATTGTTCTCCTCAGGTTCTGTTCAGGATCTGCTTTACTAGGTCTACAGATTTAAATGTTAATCTCATTAAAAATGCCTTCAGAAATGTGCCCAGAGTAATGTTTGACCAAATGACTGCTCCTTGTCAACTTGACTCAGTCAAGTTAACATACAAGTAACCATCAAACACACACACTCAAATCCAAAACAGCTTTCAATGTCCCCAAGGCATTTTGTTAGTGTTCATGTTGGTTTCTGATACCTATGCTCTGTCCCTCTCTTCTTATATCTGCAAATTGATTTTGGTAGAGGAAGCCAGTAGCTCATGCTAATTTTCTATCTGGTCAGGAACCTCCTCTTCAGTTTCCAGATTTTTTTATTTCATCACCAGTGCTTTTTCCTACATTAGAAAAAATAGCCTCTCTTTTTCAAAACTAACTTCTACATTCTATCTCTTTCTTGAGTCCCTATTATATTGTTCATTTTAACAACTATATATATATATATATATATATATATATATATGCATGTATTTATTTCTAATCTATATGGACCAATAAAGATGTTCTTCATATAGAAATGTTTATTGAATGAACAGATAACTGAATGAATAATGAATGAATGAACGAAATTATCACTGAGAACAAATCTTTAATGCAGAAATTATATCACATTATGCAAATGAGAAAAAAGCATCTCATGAATGGTGGTAAAAATTCATATAGTTGAGTTGGAAAGCATTAAAAATACTTTCTAGTTTCAAAACACAAGATTAAACATTGGAAATTGCTGCACTTTATGATCACTTGTTATGTCTCATTATAGTTCCAAGTAATTCTCATTTATTTTATTTCAATTTGTGTGTTTGTGTTTCTGTTCAATTTTTAACATGCTTCCGTTAGATTTGGCTTGTGTTGATATCCTGGATACTAGGAAAGATTTTCAGGAAATTATTTCATGATGTGTAAAGTCCCTAGATGATTCAAAGATTTATTGTCACTGTAACTAAAGAGTTATTCTTCTATTTTACTTTTTCTTTCTTCACCTGTTTCCTATACTCTCTTTCTGTTCTTTTTTTTAGTAGGGAAGAGTGAAAGTTCTGAATTTTTTTGGAGCACTCAGTTCTCTTTGGCAAATTAGCCAGGGTTCTTGACTTCCAAGAACTCTTAGAGCAGAACAATTTGATAGGATGTAAATGTAATCCTACTGTGATAGCTTCCGCTGTGTGGTTTTCCCATGTTCAGAGATCACATGTGATATTAGTTTGATTTAGAAAACAATTTTCTTATAAAATTGAAAGACCATAAGGTATAAAAATTAAAGGAGAAGGGATATATTTGTTAGCTTAACCTGGCAGGTTTGTATAACTCTTTATTTATTTTTAAATTTATCTGAAATTCTCTGTTAAATATACCCAAGAAAAGGATGCTGGTCTTTTTATCAAAAAATTAATTTTAAAAAGAAAATTAAACTTCTATTAGTGGGTACCTACTATATGCCAGTGTGTCAGGCACTATTCCAGCACCTGAGGGTACATTTAACATCACAACTTTACATAGCACAGTCCTGTTTGCTATTCCACCTCTATTAACTTTATTCAGATTTAATTCTTTGCCCAATTAAATGTTCAGATAAAGAGTAATGGTAAACAAGAACAAATACAAATGAATGTATATTGAACCAGCACAGGTAAAGTAATAAATTATTGTTCATAATCTCCCCAGATTTTACTTAGATCTTATAGATGATATTTTTGCAATATTACTATGCATTGTTTTCCACAATTCCAGGGAAATTTGTCTAAAATAAACCTGCACCTTGCCGAAATCGGTTTGGCTCAGTGGATAGAGTGTTGCCCTGCGGACTGGAAGGTCCCAGGTTCGATTCCGGTCAAGGGCATGTACCTGGGTTGCAGGCATATCCCCAGTAGGGGGTGTGCAAGAGGCAGCTGATCGATGCTTCTTCTCATCCATGTTTCTAACTCTCTATCCCTCTCTCTTCCTCTCTGTAAAAAATCAATAAAATATATTTAAAAAAATAAAAAATAAATAAAATAAACCTGCACCCTGAATTTTATATTCTAAATTTTATTTTCTACAATCATAGCTAAAACATGTATCATTTTAATAAAATTGTTACTATGAATTTGGATTTATGTTAAAAACACTATTGTCAAACAATTTCTTTTTTAATGTTCTGAGTATTAATAAAAGAGGGTTTTCATCCATTCAATATTCAACAAACATTTATTAATCCTTGCTTACATTCTGAGTGCTAGAGGTAGGATAATAAATAGACAAGGCATATAATCAAATCAGAGTTATAATTCTAAAAGTTGTGACAACAGTTGTAACCTTAGACCTCAAAGATAGGAAACAAACCACTCAGGCTCAAGTGTGGAAATTAAAAACTGTACATTATTGTGTTGTTTATCATCTTTTCATAAGATATAGAATCAAATGTTATGTTGTATTTGGGGCCATTGTTACTTCAGATACTATTCTAGGATAGCCTTGAGTTCTCAATAGCCCTTGAGTCATAAGACCCATTGTAGAAAAATTCAAAACATAAAACCTATAGGATATCCTTGAAAAAAGTTATTTTCAGCCTGATGCAATTATATATACAATGAGGCAAACCCTATATTCAAGCAGTTTATAACCTAGTTAGGTAAGCTATGAGATGTGATATGCTACATTCAGAGGAAGATTCCAGAAAGTCTTGATCAAGTTGATGGAGTAAGTTTTCCTTAAAGAAAAGACACTCTTCACACTCATTAGGAGAAGGAAATATATTGCCTATGTCTTTTTAAAAAATTAAATCGTTATTGTTGAAAGTATTACATATGTCTCCTCCCCCATTGACCCCTCTAGCCTGCCTCCATCCCCTGCTCGAGGCCTTCACCACTCTGTTGTCTGTGTCCCTGCATATATGCGTAGAAGTCCTTTGGCTGATCTCTTCCCACCCACCCACCTCTGCCTTCGGCCTGAGATTCCACAGTCTGTCTCATTCTTCTATGCCTCTGGATCCATTTTATTGTGCTAAGCAAAATAAGCCAGTCAGAGAAAGACAAGTATTTTATGATCTCACTTATTTGTGGAATCTAATGATGAGCAAAATAAACTGAAGAACAAAAGAGTGCCTGTGTCTTTTTAACTCCACATTGTATAGAACAGCGCTTTGCACTCAATAGAAACTAAGAGTGATTTCACACAATAGAAGGAATTCCAGGGAAAATATGAACAAATAATTGATCTCACACAGGTAAAACAGTAAAAGAAAGAATTCCAGGGAACATATGAACAAATAATTAAAAAAACAATTATAGTAATAATTATTATTACAGCTAGCATTTATTAGGCACTGCTCTAACTGTTCAAATGTATTGCTCTAACTGCTTAAATGTATTAAAATTTCACTGTAATTCTATTGAAATAATTGCTATCCTTATGGCTATGCGGTACTAAAGAGAAAACTGAGGTTTCCAGGGATGGTTCTTGGGGATAAACCCTGATGCTCTCATCTCCATGGACAGCTGACACAAGTTGGATTTCAAGTTCTTGATACTCTGGATATAGCTTCCTCTTCCTTCTGGCCATCCTCAAAGGAAAGCCACTTTCTTTTCTCCTGGTCCAGGGCACCTAGTGTGACCACTTCCCAAAGTTCAGGTACTTTCGAAACAGAAGAAATACACCTTTCCAGCATTTGCAAACATGCTCTGAGCCAAGGGATCATAATCTGTATAGTCATGAGTTTTATTGAAAGGTGACTTGTTGGTGTTTTGTCACATAAAAAAGTGAAAAACATAGATGAATTGTTCTAAAGTATTCCTGAAAGTCTTTCCTGTAGGACCAGGTTGTCCTCACAGGGTTCACATTGTTTTAAAACTATTTGGCATGCCCGAGCTTACCTCAGTGGCACAATAAATTTTTTTGAAAAAAAGCTTTGCTTGCTCTCGGAAGACAATATTATGCTAAATACAGTGCAATGCTCCAGAGCTTGTAAAATCAACTCCGTGGCACTTACCTGGAGATGTCTTCAGAAGAAATATGGCAGGGAGCGCACACTGCCTGCTTTAGTCACACCTGCCATTCCCCTCGCAGAATTTCGCTGGAGTGCTGGACATCTGCATTCCTCATCCTGGCCGGCGTTCATGTGATTTTTCTATAAAAGGGGAGGAGGACAAAAGGAAAAAGCAAAATGTGCTCCACAATGGAAAATGTGATCCTCAGCCACTGGGATAAAATTACATGGACCGTGGGGGAGGTTCTTTCCTCCTTCGAAGAACAATGTGTGATGTTGGAACTGGCCTCTCTGGTGATGAAACTCATAACTTGGGAGATCAGGCAGGTTCTAATTTAGAAAAGAGTTTTCAGAAGTTGCTTAGCAGGGCGGTTTTAGGGGCTAGCTTCTGAATGGAGGTTACATTATGCCTTGTCTGTCTGTCCTGTGTTTGTGAGACAAAGATAATTTGGTCTAGTCCCCATGGAAGCACATACAAAGGCATTTCAATTCTATCACCATCATTCATTAGAAATGCGGTGGCATTTTAATATCTAGAAACTGTCTCAGTCTGGTCTAGTTTCTGCCTCTTTTTTCCCCCCTCTCTTTATGCTGATTTCTACATCTCTTCCGAGTTATCTCTTTTGTGCATCACACATATTTCACTATGAACTCGATTTTGCGGGTGAAAGGCCACAACTAACTGTTTGCATGCCTTATCTCTGCCCGAGAGAGTGGGAGCTCACAAATGGGCCGGCTGCACCTACTGTACATAAAACAGCAACATCACTTTCATCTCTCCCTCAGTGCGCTAGGTCTAGATTACTTTGTGAGCCAAAGGGGTGAAAGGTGGCAGGATACTATTTTAACTAACTACTGGGGGCAGTATTTATTCCTGGTGCCGATTTTTAATGGAAAAGATGGGACATGAAAGCCTGTCAAATGCACTTCTCAAAGAGTTGACAACACAGAATATTTTTATAGATGAAAGGTGAGGAATTTCCACCTTCTATGTGTAGCATAAATTGTATGAAAAAAAAAAAGGAAGACATGTAAAGAAGCCAGATAGAAAACTACTTTGCATTTAGTATAAAATGAAACCCTGCCACAAAACCAGAGGACTACTTCAGAGTTGCATTTGCCAGCTACGGAGAAGAACATGGTGACTTTTGAAAATATCCACGTCGAGGAAGATTTTCGTTGCATTTATAATTATGTAATATTATTTTATCAAGAGCTAGGCATTTTAGGAAGTGTCTATTCTGATGTGGTAGCAAGGTGGAAGTCCATAAAGAAATGTACAAAGGTAATATTGCCCATGATTGGAAGAGTTACTTCTTCGTCTTGCATATCCAATCAGACTCTCACATCTATCACGTGTAATTCCAGAATAGCTTCAAAATTATGCCTGTGATAAGACCCTCACCTTTCCTTTCTCAGATCACTATCACCTTGCTGTGAAACAGTGATTCTCCATCTTTCTGTTCCTAAACACTCATGGTGCTTGATAGATGCCTATCAATCACAGTGGTTCCCTATGACAGTGTGTCTCAAGCTGAAGGGATGGAAGGTACAGGAGGTACATGGGAATCTCTGGAGTAACATGTATTTTAAAAAAACTCTAACATGATTTGGATATGCCTATTTTTTTCTAACACATGCCCTGGAATCAATGTTAAATTGTTTAGTGCTTTGTGATCTGCCTATAATATATTTCATAAATTATATAAATAATTATGAACCCCACTTATGTACTGTAAATCTCATCATCCTATCTAACAAAGAGGGAATATGCTAATTGACTATCACACCCTCAAAATGGCACCACCCAGTCCCCTCAATCCCCCAGCTGCCCAGGGCCAGCCCAAGGCACAGGCAAGCCTCAGATGGTGACTGCCCAGCTGCCCAGGGCCACTTGAGGATCAGGTAATCAGGGCTGACTGAGACATGAGCTGCTGGCAGTGGAAGCAGCAGAGGTGTGATAGGAGCATGGCTTTCCCCTGATCACAGGGTCTACTCCTGCCTCTGAGGGCTCCCAAACTGTTAGAGGGGACATGGCAGGCAAGGGACCCATCCTCCAGTGCATGAATTTTCATGCACCTGGCCTCTAGTTTTATATATTATCAAAGGCCCAATGCATGAAATTCCTTCAAGGGACTTGGCCCTTGCAGCCCAGGCTTCATCTGAAAGGTTTTCCAGTCTAATTAGCATGCTATACTTTTATTATTATAGATTCAATCTATCTGGACTATCAAACTCTGCCTACCCCATTTTCTCTCTAGCCAGCACATTTTTATTTCATTTAAAATTCCAAGCTCAAAATTGGTTCTTGAGTGAAACTTTCTCTATCAGCCCCCAAAAGAATTAGTTGTTCTTGTCCTAGATATTTTCACAGCAACATGACTCTAAAAATGAATTTATGGTGTGATTTTCTAATCTGTCTGTTTAAAGAGCTGTCTTTCCAACTGCACCACCAGACAGTGGGCTAGGATATTTATTCATCTTTGTAATTCCTAACTTTGAATATAGTGGCAACCATGTTCTAAGTGATGAACAAATACCTTTTTGTATATGTGTGTATCTTTTACTTTTTGAGAAAGTATATATATATATATATATATATATATATATATATATACACACACACACATATATATATACATATACACACACATATATATACATATACATATACATATACATATACATATACATATACACACACACATATATATAAGTATATGTGTGTGTGCATGTGTGTGTATATATATGTGTGTGTGTGTGTGTGTGTGTGTGTGTGTGTGTGTGTGTGTGCAAGGGGCTCAGCCCTTGCAGCCATAGCTGCCTTGACCCCCCACAGCCCTGGCTTCATCCAGAAGGTCATCTGGACAGTTGTTCTGCTATTTGGTCTAGTTAGCATATTAACTGTTTATCATATAGGATATACTTAAACCTTAAGTGTAGACCTCAATGGTTTTTACATTTGTATATACCTCCATATAACCATTACTCAGAAGAAGTATAGAACAATTCCAACATCCCAGAAGTTTCCCTCAAGCCCCTTCCTAGTCAACACCTTCTCTCAGAACCAAAGGTTACTTCTATTCTCACTTTTATACAATAAATTAATTTTATGGTTCTTGAACAACAAATGGACTCTATAAATGTAGTCAGTTTTTCTTTTTTAGTGTTTTTCATTCAGTATACTGTGTTTGAGATTCATCCATGAATTTTCTTCCTTATATTTTCTTTGAGTATAGTTTGCTGTTTTTCTTATTTTTTGAGGTAGAAGCTTAAATTATTGGTTTAAGGCCACTCTTCTTTTTCTAATACATACTTACAAAACTATAAAATTCTTGCTAAGCCTTTTAAGCTGAATCCCATAAATTTTGACATGTTGTGTTTTCATTATCATTTAGCTCAAAATATTTTCTAATTTCCCTTGTGATTTATTCTGTGAATCAAGGCTTATTTAGAAGTGTGTTGCTTAATTTCTAAATATTTATAGATTTTTCAGTCATTTATCTGTTATTCAGTTTTAATTTAATACTTGAATGATCAGAATATGATTTAAATCCTTATGAATTTGTCAAGGCTTATTTTAGGAATAGAATATGGTCTATTTTGGTAAATGTGCTATGTGAACTAGAGAGGAATATGCATACTGTTGCTGTTGCATATAATGCTCTGTATATGTTAATTAGATAAATTTGGTTTGTTAATTTTTATATCTTCTTATTTTAATTGATTTTTGATGTTTAGGCAATTATTTTTTCCCTTTTAAATATATATATATATATATATATATATATATATATATATATATTTAGCAGACTTGGGTTTAGAACAAAATTGAGTAGAAATTATAGAGCTCTCTTACTAGTATACTCTCTTCCTCAACACATGCACATCTTCCTACTCTATGGACATCCCATAGCAGAATGGTTCATTTGTTACAATTGATGAACCTACATGGACACATCATTCACATCCAAAGTCCATAGTTTACATTAGGCTTCATTCCCTCTTGTATATCCTAAGGGTTTATACAAATGAGTAATGGCACAGCCACCATTATACTGTTAAACGGAATAGTTTCACTCGCCTAAAATTCCTCTGTGCTCCTCTTTTTAATTGCCCCCTCCCTCCTAATGGCTGGCAACCACTATTCTTTTTTATTGTCTCCATACATTTGTTTTTCCAAAATGTTATATAATTAGAGTCATACAGTATATAGTTTTTTTTCAGAATGACTTCTTTCACTTATCAATATGTATTTAAAGTTCATCCATGTCTTTTTTGTGGCCTGATAGCTCATCTATTTTTAGTGCTAAGTAATATTCCATTGTTTGGATGTTACAAGTTATTATCTATTGACCCACTGAAGGATGTCTTGATTGCTTCCAAATTATAAATTACACTGTTATAAACATCCACAACATGTAAGGTTTTGTGTGGATGTAAGTTTTCAAATCCTTTGATACCAATAACAATTATTAGGATGTAGGGTAATGGTATGCTAGTAAGTTTTCTTACTGCAGTCTGGCCCTTTTTCTGCCTCAGAGCCCATTCAAAGCTCTAGCTCCCTATGTCACTTACTACCTAGGCCAGAAAGTTATTCTTAGGTGTGGAAAATGTATTGCTTCGAGAACCCAAAGAGGCCTACTAGGTCTTGTGGCTCCTTCTTCGTGGTGGGGGATGTAAAATATTGCAGAGTCTAACCTTGATACTTTGAGTTTCTGAGTATCATTGTAAATTTAGGACCTGTGTGCAAAAGATCAACAGAAATGTCTGTTGATATTCTATTTCCTGTTTCCCAGTTTACAATTACTCAAATAAATGGCCAGTTGAGGAATGACTAGGAAAATTATTACAATATAAACTTGTTAAGGTATTGCAGAGTCTTTCTTTCTTGAGACACAGTTACATTTTCAGTTAACAGATTTGGGATCTGAAACTTCACTCAGGACTAGGAACTAGACAAGTGATCATGAGTTTTTTTGTTTGTTGTTTTAATTGAGGCGATCATCCTTAGCTTCCTGTTTATCCATTCCTACTATCTATGAATGGCAGTACCCTTATTGATTGCCCATCTATATACCTCTAGAGATGCTCTGTTCATATCCACAATTCTCTCAAAGTCACCCCCCCCCTTGCTTACCACTCTGACTTTGACAGTTCTCATGATTATTATGATTCCCAGGCTTTTGGTGGCTAAGTGCTGCCACTTATCCTTTATTGCTCCTAGAACCTTTTCATTAATAAGCCAAACTGTGATGGACTTTCCTAGTATCCACCATGGCCAGGGAATTGAGCTACTACTGAATTTATTATCGATTCTATATGCCTCTCACCAGTAGATACCTGATGTCCTTGTTGAATGGTGTGTCCTCTGGAACATAATCCTCTTGTGGATCTCCTGACCTCGCATGACACATCCACTCTAGCATGCCCACTTCCCCGAGCCTTTTTATCTCTTTCCTCATTGTCTGTCATGGCAATCCAAGGCAATTTCACTCAGTAAGGGCTGTTACTTTATCTAGATTTCTAAAAGGCAGCAGAGCTGCAAACTTGCACCATCCTCTGAAAGGGCCTTACCAAATGTAGCACTCATATCCCGAAATAATGCCTCTAAATAAACAAACTATGCATTTTTTTGTGTAGTTTTATGTCCTGTCCTGTTGATCAAAGAACCGTCAAAATCCAGTTTCCCAACTACTCTCCAGTCTCTTTTCCACATGTGCTGGCTAATTATTGGAGGTCTTTTGGAATTTGGTCTCTTTCCTCACTGATCAGGATCAATGTAACCTCCGCTTGCTTGCTTTTGCTATGATTAAACCAAAGTTTTGGCCTGGATTCAAACATGGTGGCGAGAGCGGGGGAGTGAGGAGGGGGAGAGGAGGTGGTTGCAGGTGACCCTGTAGCTTTGTGGTACACAGAACTCTACAGTGTTTTTCTACAAGCAGGAAGTATAGCTTTTTGAAAAACAACCTCGGCAGGACCGGAAGCTTGGGGGTCCCAAACCTTTGGATGCATACCTGCAGAAAACCCATTATATGTCAGGGTCCAAAGGTTTCTCCTCAGGGACCCTAATCTTGGCATAACAGAATGAACTTGGAGTTTTCTATACTCTTTCCCAGCAGCTGTTCTCAGCTAAGCCTCCTGGGAGTTCTACCTGTACAGCAAGCATGTCAAACTTGCAGCCCACTGGTCACACGCGGCCCACAAAGAATATTTTTTGTGGCCCAGCCAATATAACATTATGTAAGAAACATTTTAATAAAAATTTTGTAACTTAATTGTTACAATATCCTTTATACATAATTATTAATAGTGAACTACAAGGTTTGCTAATGACTGATTACTATAATCGTGTTGCATTCACTTCTATTACATGCCTTAGGTGCTGATGCACCATTTCTCTCCACTAATACTAGCAGTGAATATTTTAGCAGCCAATTGCCACATCATTAGTCTTGAACTGACTTGTTTGGTGTGCACAACAGGAAATATTTTGCTTTTAGATAGCAAGAAAAAAAGATTTATTTGTGCCAAAACCGGTTTGGCTCAGTGGATAGAGCATTAGCCTGCGGACTGAAGGGTCTCGGGTTCGATTCTGGCCAAGGGCATGTATCTTGGTTGCGGGGATATCCCCAGTGGGGGGTGTGCAGGAGGCAGCTGGTCCATGACTCTCTCTCATCGATGTTTCCAACTATCTCTCCCTTCTTCTCTGTTAAAAAATCAATAAAAAATATATTTTTAAAAAATGTTTATTTGCTTTATGCTTATTAATTTGTGAAGTTATTCAGTATCTTGTAAGTTAATGTTCAAGAAAAAATATTAATTTTATTAAAATGTTATATTATTTTATGTTAACGATTAATCATTTATTTCAGCTATTTGTATTTAGCATGTTTCTATAGAAATATACCTACGTTTTTATGAAAATTGAAGCTCTTGTATTTTTGCTGCCCACATAAACTTAAACCTTGTTTATTTGGCCTGTGTTAGCCTTTGAGTTTGACATGCTTGCTATACAGGGTCAGCCAGCCCTGGAAATGTCCAAGATCCTGATGGGTGATTATGATATTTACTTATGAGCCTCTGTTTTTTCATTGGGGATTATAGCCTTTTCTTGGTTGCTATCCAATGCCTCTAAATACTTTTCTTATATATTGTTCCAGGTTTTCTAATTGTTTATGGTGAGAATTTAATTTCAAACTAGGTGCTCTATCCTGGCCAAAACCAAAAATATTTTAAAAAATTGCTGAATAAATGGTTTGTTAGTTTAAGGGAATTTTGATATATCTGATGACAATGCTGAAAAGACATTGGAAGTCATATGTACTTAAGTTAGTAGTTAAGAGAAGCTATAATAGTTGTTGAGATTTTCAAGAAAAATTTAACAAGGACCAAAGAGAGAAAGAAATTAAAAAACAAACAAATGAGGGAACAATAATATTTAAAGGATAGTACATAAGAGAATTCAGAAAAGACTTAAAATGAATTAAGACAAGTAAATATTTTATTTGAACACTGTGTTGCTCTTCAAACGAATAAACAAATACTGACATTTTTACTATAATTTGTGTAACTAATAAAGGGAGAGATCATATATAGATTTTTGGGTCAAGAATTAGGATTTAATGAGAAAGAATTTATAAGAAGGGTAAGAGTTCTGAATTGAAGACTAACTGGATTAAAGCATTATGAAATGTGATAGATGTTGGGAATAGGGTTAATTCAGCCATCATCTAAACATGGTCATGATTAAGACTGATGCTGTGATGCATATGAAAAAAAAAATCAATCCAAAAATATAAGGGTGTAAATAAACAGCAATGGCTCCAAAATTATCATGTTGATAGAGAATTGGGGGCAATGATGCAATGCAGTCAGAAGACTTGCCTATAACACAGAAGACTTATGTTATTAATAAAAAACTTGATATTGGGGTGATTTCAAATGCAGGTTTACTGATTCCCTGGTTATTTAAATAATTATTGTCATGATTTAACTTGGGATGACTTGGGAGACTTTGGAAGGCCTGTAGTTTTCTCTAACTCCACACCAAGCTATGCTGATTTTTTTGTTACTAAAGTACATTAATGTGATGATAGAAGAGAAAGGTAGAAGATTTTGAATAAAGAGGAAAGTAGAAAACATCACCCTAATTGATCTGAAAGGTAGAAATTCACTTTAAATTAGATCTCATTTGTAAGTGAGGCAAGGGAAGGTTAGAATTTAAAAGTCAAGCTAACAATGATTAAAATTGCCCATAGATATATTGGTAATTTTAAACCTAGTAGATGGAAAGAATAATAATTCTATTAAGTTTAGTTGTTAAGGCAAGTATATGATAGTGCATATCCAGGGGGATATACTCTGTAGTTAGTACAAAAGGCATACAAAAGAATGGAGAAACATTTATGGCCATCTATCTGTCTGTGACACAAAGGCAGTACTTCATGATGGAACTGTTCATCAAAATACAATGACAATAAGCAAGATGATACCAATAGGGGGCTCTGTGGTTTTGCAATAGAATTGTACTCATTCTTTTAAATCTCACCCCAATGAATCAATCATACAGTTTGCTGAGTTCATAAACATTTGAGTCCTTCTAGTTATCTATCTATCCCTCCATCCTTTCATTCTTTCATTTGGTGTCATTCACCTGCATTCTTCATTACCGAACAGTGAAAAATACTCAGAAAGCAAAATAGCTCCATTGTTTTCTCTCCACCTCATCGGCATTGTGGGAACTCTTATCGAGTGGTGAGGGTTAGGGTAATGAAACTTGGAAAAATGCCACCCTACAATCCCTCTGTGCTACCAATATGCAAATAATTTAATAGTAATGCAGTCAAGAGTTCCCTGAGTAAAGACTCTCCATTTTCATCACTGTTGGTAAGTGCCAAGAGGGACAGATGAGAATAAGTTATAGCCACACTGTGACACGCAATAAATCTTCCAAAAGAGGTTTACACGCACTCAGCTCTTTGGCTTTTATCCTGTGTACGACACTTCTGTTTGCTTTGCATCTAAGCAACAGAAAGTAATCAGCCTCTAAGAACTTAATTATTGGTTGCACGGATAACCCTTAGGGTGTGTGTGTCCAGTAGCTTGGGCCTCCTTCAACATCTCTCATCACAGAAAGCAATATGCTTCCCGGTGTTCCCGCCTCTCTGGAAAAGCATGGTGGCTCATTTCTTCTTCAAGGGGAAGACAAAGGGCTGCTGAAACAACAGAATCCATGGAAATGGCCCTTGCTTGGGAAAATGAGCTGCTAATAGTTCTTGATGACTGAACAAAGGAAGAGTCCTTGGGCTAGAAATCACTCAAGAACAGAGCCCTGATAACAGTCAGCAGATGAGAGGTAGAAAGAGCAAGGCGTGCTAGGGAGAGGAGTGAGAAAAAAAAAATACTGTAACAGGCTTGCAAAATCCAACTCGGGATCACACCAGTACATTAATGAGACAAGTTTAAACCAGTCACACTCTCACCTCTTAGCCAAACCGTTAACACAATTTAGCACACTTTCAAAGGGGCACCCCTATGATGTGCTAATGAAGTCACTTTCTTCCCAGCACGAGTCCATAGGCTTCTCCCTCTTTGCAGAGCTCTCTTTGAAGAGGCGCATAAAATAGCCAAATAGCTTGTCAATCCTGGGAGGCTGGGAGTATGTTTTGTAAAGATATCTATGAGGAAACTGAGGCACAAAGGACCACATTTGAGGCTTAAAGGCAGTGCAGTTACTTGAGCTTGAGTTGATTTTCTGTCCCACTTTTCGTCTATTGCCATTGAAGAGCATTGAAATGAATAAATGATATTCAGGAATTATATCTCTTAAGTTTACAAATAACCTTGCAGAGTAACAAAGGCTATGAAATGCTCTATAATTCTTAAATGCTGAACAAATGTATGAAGTATTACATTTCGATTTTAAAAATTACTTCGCAAATTGTAATGGACTTCGAAGCTATTAAAAAAAACTAGAATGGGTACATTTTAGAAACCAATAAACACTTAAAAAAAAAACCCAAACAATTTAATTTAGTTATTTTCAGAATGACTTTGAGAACAAAGCAATCTCTTAAAAGGCATTGTTCCATCCAGGTGGTTCCCAAAACAGACACTATGTTCTTTAGCCTAGCTCAGTGGTATGTACAAGGAGTCTTATTTTTTCTATTATTTAAATTGTGCATACACCAAAATCTGCAAAATATACTTATAGATGTGAAATAAAAAGGAATTTTCCAAAAGACTTTGTTCCATAGCTGAAATCTTAAAATGAATTCCATAGAGACAGTGAAATTAGCACTCTTAAAATTTTCTTGCAACATTATATAGAAAACTGCCCGTTATTTTCTTTGACAACAGACCTACGGATTTTGAAGGAGAAACAAAAGGAGGACCTGCATAAAACGAAGGGTACTTTTGACTGAACTATGTAATATTCAGGTCACTACTACCTGTAACGTTTTTATGAGAATCCAGAATTCGGTGTAACAGATTTTAAAATTCGTTATTGCTTTTACAAACCTTGGTGATTATCTGACAGTGATTCATGGAATATTATTGTATATCTGACTTTGGCAGTTACCCATTACACCATGTTAACATATTTCAATAAGTAATCAATTTGGTTTCCAGTATGCTGATTTAATTCGGGTTTCATTACTTGCCTAGTATTTATTTTTTAGGCATGTTGTCCATCTTAGTCTAAGACTGCCCTTTTTGCATTAGCCATTTTAGGATAAAATACTTAATAAGATTTGCATTTAAAAAATGAACCAGAGGAACTGGACCCCCTCCAGCCAGTATAAGTAATTATGTCATTTGTATTGCAAAGCAGGGGTGGCTATAAAGCAATGGTATACTTTTTTAAAGATTGATAACCTTATGCACTATTATATTACACATAAAATGGCAGGTCTGACAGAGGAAGTAAACGTGGGCAGTGTATAAAGTCCCGAGAACTACAGAGAGTAGCAAAGTTTTACTCTGCCTTTTGGTGAGATACTCAATTAAAAGTAACATTTGCAGTTTATATCTCCATTTTCTAGGCTATCTATGTGTTGTAGATGGGTCTTTCCCTGTGAGAAACCTACCTTTATGTAGAGAGCAAGTGTGTCATGTCATGTACCTGTGAATGCTCCTCAAATTCACATCCTAATATTCAAAGGCTCAAGCTAGACTGTGTCTAAATGAAGTAGCCCAAGTAACATTGAACCTGGGTAATTACCTTATGATCACTTAGGAGGAACCATTTCTGCCAGACCGAAATCTCCCATCATGATAATGACTGAAAACTGGTGGTGCTATGAATGGTACTACCACTGCCAAGAAGACTAGAACAGAGAGCCTTTATTGAGCCTTTGATACTCAATATTATGCTCCAAGTGCTGTGGTAAGCACATTATACACATTAGCTTATTAATCTCCACTACAATCACGCAAGGTTGGTGTTACTTGTTCAGAGAAGGACTCTGTGCTTAAGGAGGTCCCATATGGTCCCAGGGCCACCAGCTCTTAAAGTGGTAGTACTGGGAGTTGAGCTCAGTGTAGCTTAACTCCAGAGCTGATATTCTTAGCTGCTATGGTGAAATTATATAAACTAAAAAAATAGTTCTTAAAATAGTTTCTACTAGAAGCATTAATGACTATGTTCCAGGGATTGAGAGGACATTAAAAGTTTTGGGCTCTAAACTGAGATCTTTACAATTAGAGGTGGTCCCTAGTTTTATGGAGAAAGGTTTTACGATAAGATGTGCCAAAATGATCAATGATGGTCTTTCATTAGGACAAAGGGTTACATCTCAGGCTATTCTGTAGACTTTGGTCAACTTGGTATTTCTTCAGTTTGATAAAAGTGTTCTAAACTCTACTCCCCCAACCAGGGTTCATATCCTCACAGAAAAAGATGCAAAGCAAATGAGGAGAGCAGTCTCACACGAAAATCAAAATTCCACAGAAGCAACTAGCCAGTGTGATATGAACCAAGGATGCTGACGGCAAAAGCTTCCGCTCTTCTCATGTGCTCGGAAACCCATTTAGGGAGTTGTTAAAAACTGAGAGAGGCAATTTAGAGATAGCAGCATCCTCTCAGACTTCAAAGAGAAGGAAATATATTTAGGAACCATTGTGAGATAAAAAGCTGTTATAATTTTGAAGCTTTTCCTCAAAACATAGTCTTCTCAATTTGAAACTCCAATGCTCAATAATTGAAAGCAGTGTTTAATTGTTCAATATTTCAATCAACAATCTACTTGAAACAAACAAAAACAATCACGGACTGTCCTGGTAGTGTTGTTTACATTATTTATACATGCATACAAATACATATGTGTGCATATACATTTATATCATAGTTGAAGTTCATCCTTCTTCAGTTAATTATGGAATAAGATGTATTAGTTTCTTACGCCTACCATAACGAAGTGCCAAAAAATGGGTGGCTTAGACAACAGAAGTGTATTGTCTCACGGTTCTAAAAGCTTCAAGTCTGAAATGCAGGTGCCCTCAGAGTTGGTCCCTTTTGACGCCTATAAGAGGGATTCTGGTTGGTAGATGTATCAGCCTGAACTCTAGCTTCATCTTCTCATGACATGTCTGTCTCCAAATTCCCCTCTTTTATAAGGACACCAGTTATATTCTATCAGTCCTCCATTGTATCATGACCTCATCTTAATATTAGATCTGCGATGACCTTGTTTGCAAAGAAGATCACATTCTGAGCTATTAGAAATGAAAACTTTAACCTACCAGTTTTGAAGGGACATAATTCAACCCATAATTATAAGATTTAACTTTGGGGAAAAAAAGGGAATGGTTTGTATCAAAAAGTGTTAGGAGTTGAAAAAAATATTTAGAATAACTCAGCCCAGAGAATCTAGTAACTTATCCCCTGATCACACAGCCAGTGGCACAGCTGTGACTGGGATTCAGATTCATGCTATTAAATCCAAACACAGTATATGTCCCACCACCTTGGCTGACACTTACTGATAATAATATATGGATATAAATCATTTCATTGAGGAACTTTTTTTTTCTGATAGGCAAATTAAATTGTTAAATAAAATTTTAAACTTGGTTCTGTACATTTTATATATTTTATTGTAGAACATTCTGGAAGCTTCACAAGTAAAATATATCAGATATCAAATAGCAATAATTTAATCTCTCTCTAATTCTTCTCTTTCCAATGACACTTAGATAAGAAGGGCATTATACAAAGCTCTTCACTTTCTTAACTGGTCCTCACTGTCACCCCAAAAGTAGGTACAGTTATTCTCATTGTGAAAATGAGTTCAGAGAAAGAAATAAGTTGACCGAAGTCAGGCGGGTAATAAATTACATAGCTAGGAATCAGACAGACATTTGACTTTAAAGTCCTTTTTTTTTCTACAATGACTAACTCACCTCACATATTTGATTTTTGTTATCCAAAATTAACCTATAAAGATGTAGAAGAAGGTAATAACAGGTATATGTCATTTTAGGCATAATTTTCTTACCAAAAAAATGGCCGCCATATGAGTAAAAATGTTCTTTAGGTAAAAAAATGTAAAGGATGCCTGGCCAGTGTGGGTCAATGGTTGAGCATTGAATAATGAACCAGCAGGTCACCGTTTGATTCCTCATCAGGGTACATACCCAGGTTGCAGGATCAAACCCCAGTAAGGGGCGAGCAGGAGGTGGCAGATCATTGATTCTCTCTCATCATTGATGTTTCTCTCTCTCTCTCTCTCTCCCTCTCCCTTTCTCTCTGAAATCAATAAAAGTATCTATTTAAAAATATGTAAAGGAGATATTTAAGGTATCAAAGTCAAATCATTGATGAAACTTGTGATTAATGTAAAAAATGGCCAATAAATTTAATTAGACAAAGAAAAAAAGTTGGGAGATTTGAGGAGAACTAGGAAATGATGGTGTTTGATATCATAAATTAGGGTAAATGTGAAGGAAGAGCATTTATTTGACTAAATTCCACACTTGAACAAATCTTACTCATATTTATATCACCATTACCTGGCTTATAGTGAACTACTAATGTGTATGTATAAATATATTGAAATGAAAATTTTTATATTGGCTAAAGAAGGCTTTTTATTCTCATAGAATTTCAAGGACAATAATTGGATTGAGGTGTATTAAACCAACATAGTCCCATATGTTAATGTAGAAAACATTCAAACCTGCAAAGAATTTTTGTTTATTTGGGCCAAACTGTTGACAACTGCCAGGAAGCAGAATGTCAATGTATTAAGATAATGCTCCTGAGAATGGCAGTTTACAGCTTGTTTTATACATTTCAATCCAAAGAGGAGATGTAAGTGGGTTCCATAAACTCCACTGGTGATAGATTAGGGGGACAGGAGAAAGCAAAGTGTGGGAGGGGACTCTGGGATTGGATAAAAATTAAAATGATAGACACATATTTCTTTTACTTAGGTGGGTGCAGGATAGTTAATAGTCAACAATTAAACTCAATAACAATGAGGGGATTTGTGGTCTCCACCGAGTAGTCTCTATGCTCTGAGGGGTCCAGAAAAAAAGGAAAATTATTTTGACATTCCAATGATATGTTATCATGTATGCAAAAAGACACTAGGCTCACTTAAGGCAAAGATGGACCTCTGTCAGGGAAGATACCGGTCTACGACATGACTACCCACCATGAACTGTTTTTTAGTTTAAATGTTTTAATTTCAGCTCATCCTTTGTGGTTACTTTGGGGTTCTGAGTTTGCAAGACCTTCATGCTTGCCTTTCCTGAGCTTGTCAGGTTAGTATGTAGTCCCCTTTTGTCTACACATACTACTCTATTCTACTGGCTTGAAAAATTGATCCATACAAAGGAGAATACTAGCCAACATTAATTAAGCCCATACTATGTTTCAGGGACTTTACTTTCTATTTTTCAAATAAAGTTTACATTCATTATTATTTTGTATTAGTTTCACAGGTTTAGTATAATATTTAGATAATCATACATTTCACAAGGTGTTCCCCATGATATTTCCAGAGCCTCACCTGGGACCATTCATAGTTATTACAATATCATTGAATAGATTCCCTTTGCTGTACTTCACATCCCTATAATTATTTTGTAACTACCAATTTGTACTACTTTATCCTTCACCTTTTTCACTGAGTTCCTCCAACCCCCTCCCCTCTGGCAACCAAAGTTTGTTTTCTATGTCTATGAGTCTGTTCTTATTCTGTTTGTTTATTTTGCTCTTTAGCTTTGACATATAAATGAAATCATGTTATTTGTTTTGCTCTGACTGGCTTACTTCACTTAGCATAACACTCTCCAACTCTATCCATGCTGCCAAAAAAGGTAAGATTTCCTTCTCTTTTACAGCCTGTTAATATTCCATTGTGTAAATGCACCACAGCTTTTTTATTTACTCATCTACTAATGGGCATTGGGCTGCTTCCAAATCTTGGTTATGGTAAATAAAAATGCAATGAACATAAGGGTACATATATTCTTTCAAATTAGTGTTTCAGGTTTATTCAGATACTAGAGGCCCAGTGCACAAAATTTGTGCACTAGTAGGGTCCCTAGCAGCTACTGGCTGCTGGCTACTGTCTGGATATTCCTTCCCTTCCTCCTGCCACTTGCCCCCCTCCCTTCCCTGCCTGGCCTTGACCCCTAGTCGAACTCCTAGATGAACTCCCAGTAGAGGGAAAAATTTGCATACTACATTTTTATTATGTAGATTATTCTTAGAAGTGGAATCACTGGGTCATAAGGCAATTCTATTTTTATTTTTTTGAGTTAACTCAATAATGTTTCCCACAGTGGCTGCACCAATCTGCATTCCCACCAACAGTGCACAAGAGTTACTTTTTCTCCACATCCTTAACATCTGTTAACACTTGTTTGTTGACCTATTGATGGTAGCCATTCTGACAGGTGTAAGATGATATCTGATTGTGGTTTTAAATTTATATTTCTCTGATGAATTGTAATGTCAAGCATCATTTCATATATCTATTGGCTATCTATATATATTCTTTGGAAAAGTATCTATTTAGGTCCTCTGCCCATTTTTTAATTGTGTGTGTGTGTGTGTGTGTGTGTGTGTGTGTGTGTTGAGTTGTATGAGTTCTTTATAAATTTGAGCTATTAACCCCTTATCAATGTGTCATTGGCAAATATCTTTTCTTCAGTAGGTGTCTTTTTACTTCGTTCATGGTTTCCTTTGCAGGATAAAAACTTTTTAGTTTTATGTAGTATTTTTTCTATTGTTTCCCTTGCCCAAGGAGATATATAAAAAATATTACTAAGAGAAATGTTTGAGATTTTACTGTCTATGTGTTTTTCTAGGAGTTTTGTGGTTTTAAGTCTTAACATTTAAGGCTTTAATCCATTTTGAATTTAGTCTTATATGTGGTGAAGAAGGTGATCTAATGTCATTTTTTTTTTTGCATTTATCTGTCCAATTTTCCCAACACCATTTATTGAGCAGACTAATGTTATTCCACTGTATGTTTTTGCCTCCTTTGTCATATACTAATTGATCGTGTAGATGGGGTTTATTTCTTAACCCTCTATTGATCTATGTGTCTATTTTTATGCCAGTTCCTATTCCAGTTCCATGCTATTTTGATTACTATAACCTTGTAGTATAGTTTCATACCAAGTAGTATGATATCTTCAACTTTTTCTTTTAAAAAATATATTTTATTGATATTTTACAGAGAGGAAGGGAGAGAGAGAGAGAGAGAGAGAGAGACAGAGAGAGAGAGAGAGAGAGAGAGAGAGAGCTAGAAATGTGAATGAGAAAGAAATATCGACCAGCTGCCTCTTGCACATCCCCTACTGGGGATGTGCTCTCAACCAATGTACATGCCCTTGACCGGAATCAAACCTGGGACCTTTCAGTCCTCAGACCGAGGCTCTACCACTGAGTCAAACCGGTTTCAGCGATATCTTCAACTTTTTCAAGATTGCTATGCTTATTCAGGTTCCATATAAACTTTTAGATTATTTGATCTAGTCCTGTGAAATAGGCTATTGGTATTTTGATAGAGATTGCATTGAATCTACAGATTGCTTTGGGTAACATGGACATTTTAATGATGTTAATTATTTCTATCCACCCACGAGCATGGAATATACTCCCATTTATCAGTATCTTCTTCAATTTCTTACTTTAGTGTTTTCTAATTTTCCAAGTACAGTTTTTTTTTTTACCTCTTTGGTTAAATTTACTTCTAGATATTTTATTTTATTTTTTGATGCAGTTGCAAATGGGATTGTTTCCTTAGTTGCTCAGAGACTGCTTTAAATAGTTTATTAACAACATTGCATTTTTTTCACAACAAACTTATGGTGTGGGTACTGTTTTGATCTCTATTTCATAAATAAGGAAAATGAGGTTTAGAAACCACACAATAAAGGGCACTATTGTTTCATTCCTAACCAGTGACATCACCAAGGAAGAAGCAATGATGTAAAATGAAATTTTCAGTCTTTTTTTTGGTGCCTATTATAGCACCTGGGAGATATTTAATAAATGTTGGATAAAATGAACTAAAGTTTTAAGTTATGTTTTATCAAGGATTTGGTGCTTGGAAAGACTGACTAGCACAAGGGAATCTTCAATGGATAAAACAGATGATGCTAGGGAATGAAAGGAAACAGAATTAAAAAGTCTTATCAAGTGAAAATAAACTATGCCTGAGATAGACCTGGTAACTTTGTGTAAAGAGAAAGACTTTGTCATCTATTGCTGTATTTTTTCAGATCTTGAATTTCTGAAATAAGTATCAGATATTTAAGTTTATAATGATCAGAAAACCCACAGAAAGATTTCCTTATCTCTGAAGTATATATATATTTTGTAAATGTCTATTTAAAAAATTTCAAATATAAATCATTTAAAAATTGTATTATCAGAAAAATTTCAGTAGTAAGTTATCAAAACAAATCAGGTGATGGGTGAATTATGTTGGTGTGTGTGTGTATGTGTGTGTGTGTGTGTAGAGTTATGTTCGACTATTGAATGCCAAAGTATCTTTATTTGTTTGATATTTTCTTAATATGGGTAAACTGAAAATATATGGGCAACTATTCAGTTTACATTTCAAATGTAAACATATTTATTTTACATTTATTGGACTTTTGTGCCAGATATTATGTCAGGTACCAGGATATTTTTAAGTGAAAACAAATAAAAAAAACTTTCTAGTTTGCCCTGACTGGGTTGGCTTAGTGAATAAAGCGCCGGCCTGCAGACTGAAGGGTTCCAGGTTGGATTCTAGTCAAGGGCATGTACCTTGGTTACGGGCACATCCCCAGTTGGTTGATGGATGTTTCTCTCTCATCAATATTTATAACTCTCTATCCCTCTCCTTTTCTTCCTGTAAAAAAAATCAATAAAATATATTACAAAAATATTTCTAGTTTCAGTCATTTAAAAAAATTATTTAACCCTAGAAACACTTAGCTTCACTATTTTCCCCATTTGAAAAATTTTGACATCTACTTCCTTTAAATTAATAGAAGTTTTTGTTAAATATTTTCTGAATGTTATATGAAATTTGTTGCACCCTCAAGTCATTTGTTTATCATTAAAATTAAGAAGCTGAATCAAAACTATTATATGCTTATATTTTCCATCTTTTTTGAGAAATAGTATGCCTTTATTTTTTTCTTGTCTTTTTTTCTTTTTTATTGTTTAAAATAATAGTATGCCTTCAAACCTTAGAAATAACCCAAAGGTAGCTATATTACTAGATTGCGAAAACATTCTGTTCAAGTATAGAAGCCATACGTTCTCAGACAATGGGCTTAATTTGTAGACTAAATTAAAAAGTAAATAGGAACATACAAAGATAAACTTACCTAAGGAATATCAGTATTTATTTCTGCAATAAATGCTTTTCTTAATCACAACTCTCCTGGTAGAGAAAAAGGGCTAAGGAAAAACATTAATCGAATTAAGTATTTGAAAATACTCTTAATTAGCACATGAACTTAGTCACTTCTACTTACTCCTTAATCTACAGTCTCTAACTCATAAAGATTATGTTTAGCCTTACAGTCTTTCCAAGATGGAACCCTCAAACCATGCTCTAGTCCCTTCTCTCTCTAACCAATCAAATGTGAAATTCTTTCAGTGTGGCTCCTGAAAACTGGTGTTATACATTTCCTTCTCCACTTCTTCCTTAATTCAAATGCTTACATTCTAACCTGAATGAATGCTTGGGTCACTAGGAACTCTCCTCTCTGGTCCACTCCGTCCTTCCTTCCCTTCAGTTCTCACTGCATCGAAGTGATAAACTTGGCGTGTCATTTCCTGCAAAAAAGGCCTTTTAAGGGCCATCCAAAGATTCTAAAAGATTCTAAAGACCTAAACTATTTTTTTTATGGAATTCATGTGGAAAAATTCATGGTTTCTGCATTGGTCTTTTCAGATCTCGGCATTAATAAAAATGTCATGAAAATACTAAATATTTTTTGCTACAAATTCTTATTAATGTAAACTTACTAAATATTTACAATTGTTCCAACTATAGTTTTACATTTCTTTCAAAATATATGCAAACATAATACACACACACACACACACACACACACACACACACACACATATACTACATCTTGCTTTGTCTTAAACAACTTGGCAGGATACTTTAAACTTTAGTTGTAATCTAAAGATGGCTATGTTGTTAGGTTGAAAAAAATCTGGCCTAAATACCCTAGTTTATAATTCAGCAAAGCACTTGGAGGAGGCACAGCAGGAATGATGAATGTTAAAGATGGGATTATTACTCAAGTCTCATTTGTGACAGTTGACTTCCGAGATATTTATCTTACATTTTTCTTTTTGGCTGTGTGTGTGAGTGTAATACACTTTATATATTAGCATTGGTCCATCTATTATTATATTGGCAGCAGGAGATTTTCATTGATTAGTTTCTCTCTATTTGCTTTTTCTTTCTCAAAAACCTTCATGCTGTAATGCAGAAGATTTATTTTCAATGATTTATTAAAATGTAATTCTAAGGTGACTCCTTATCTAGGAAGTAATCTGTAGGCTATCTTTGTTTAAACTTGCAACCTGCTTTGTCAAGGAAAACTGCCTATGAAATTTTCATTATAATAGACAGCTTTTCATAATGAATGAAAAACAGCGATTATGATTGAAAACAAATTGTTCTGAAACATATTCTTTGAAACAATGTGCTGCTTAATTGTGTTTTGGTGGAGGGGGGGGAGGCAAAGGCAATTCTATTTAATTGGTTACATTTTTCAGTTCTATAAATTAATTTGCACTACCCAATATCACTTAATTTTTCCCTAGGAAAGCTTTTGCTTGCCCTAGCAATATTATAACTGCTAATTCAATTACACTGAAATTGTTTAATAGAAAATATAATTGCTTATTCATACAGAATACCCATTAAAGAAGTGCAAAACTATGAACCCGAGGGTTACTGCATATTAATACTTTGGGAATAAAGATGGGAATGTTGTGCAGAGAAGGTGCTGGCTGGTCTTTAATTGTTCATCACCTGCCTTCCAAATAATATGAATGGACCCAAACTAAATGACCACTCATTACAAGTTTCAATTTAGGAGCTTGGCTGGGGTCAGCAGATTGCTTATGCTGATCGCAATGATTTGGAGTTGTGATTACCATAAGCAATTTAAATTTTATTGATCTTCCCTTCTGAAAGTTGTAATTGAGCATAGATGTTGGACCCAGAGCTCTCCAAACTAAATTGTACTCTGAAGCCCTTGCTGGGTTCCTGCAAGAATCAATAAGCAGTCAGTCACATTAACAATGAAATAGGTCCATTAACATATGGCGCTATTGGTGAAACTTTATTTAGGAAGGGTGTTAGTTCACTTCATTGTTTTATCAATGAATCTTGGCTGTACGAGGAAAAGTATTGCTTTAATATGTGTAATAAGCTTGTATGGAAATGAAATTATATGTTATAAATAGATGGAATATGACTAGGTAGGCAGCTGAGTCCTTATAGGAGAGTCGTTGTGATTCATATCATCATTTTACTGTAAACAGAGGCTTCGTATGACTGGAATTGCAGCTTGCCTGCTGCAGTGCTTTGCAGTAATTCGGGATTTTTATTTCTCTTTATGAGACGCAAGGTTTCCCTCCATCAAGGTTAAGTACATCTCGAAGTCTCCATGTTTAGTGGCAAGTAGTGGCTTGTTAGGGAGAAGCTATATGAGCTATCCTGCTGAGCCAGAGAGAGAATGGTTCAAACAGGCTGGGACAGCATTTTATACCCAGAGCACTATTGAACTTTGGTGACAACTCTGGCTTACCTATTATTATCAAATTACAAAATGCTTAACATGAGAAGAGGCTGTTAGAACTTTATGACAAACAAGGCATTGCTATTAGTTACTAGGATGGCATGACCTCCAGGTTGCCTGGTTTCTTATAGGTAGTTTCTACTTACAGTGGTTTGGGTGAAAAGCCAAATGTCCATTTTTGCTAGTGTTAGCATTCAATGCAATGGTGAGTGCAAAGCATATGCCATGTCAATTATCTGCTGGCAAAATCTGAACTTGAGAGAACTCTAGGAGCAATGTGGCTAGGTGCAGCATTGGAGTTGATGGAGGGCCAGGTGAGTTGAGATGGGTTATCCAGAATGTAGACAGAGGTGAAGTTTCTAAAGATTATCTCTTACATATGCCTACCTTCCTTTTAAGATTTCTGTCCCTGCCCTAGCTGGTTTGGCTCAGTGTATAGAGCACTGGCCTGTCTAGGTCCAGGGTTAAATTTCCATCAAGGGCACATACCTCAGTTGTAGGCTCTTCTCCAACCTGGAGTCCTGGTTGGGGCGTGGGCAGAGGCAACCAATCAATGTGTTTTTCTCACATCCATATTTTTCTCTGTCTTTTCCTCTCTCTTCCACTCTCTCTAAATATCAATGGAAAAATATCTCTGGGTGAGGACTTAAATAAACAAAAAAACAAACAAACAAATAACGATCTCTGTCCCAGCTTCCTATGGCCTCTCTTCTTTGGTGTTACATTTCTGCACTTTTGAAGGCTGCTTATGGCTTCCCATGATGGATTCTAATTCAGGTCAGATCTATTGGGAAAATGTTTCATGTTCTGGGTGTTGTTGTGGTTTTGATTATTAGTAACCTCTAGACAAATGGTTTCTAACCCATCCTCTGTGCTCCATCATTGATAAATAATCTCATATCCAAATTCTGATGAAATTGCAATGGCTTTGTTTTTTAAAAAGTAAGTGTTTCTTGAGTGGATGATTAAAGAAATAAACAAACACTCAGCAGGCATTTGTGTTTTAGTAGATGTTTGGTGATGCAGTCGTTTATCCTTAATAAACAACTTTTATAAGATAACTTTTAGGCTCAATAGCTATTAAAGGAGATATTATGAAACAAGAAGCTTTCTGGGTCTCTCTTAAATCATATGGTGTTGGTAATTACTTGATCCATGAACAGTGGAAGAGATTTAAGAGAAGATTCAGAGGAACATGTGGGGTGAATGGACAATATGGACATTGGGAAAATTAATAGTAAAACAAAAGAGAAGTCATATAGTATGAGAACACACACAAAAAAACAACAACAATTGGGGTTGCTTTGGGAACAGCTGAAGTTAAGAGGATAGCAGGCTATTTCAATGAAGTGGCCTGGGTTTGAATGTCAGTTTCATTACTTACTGGCTTTGTGACTGTGAGCCAAGTTACTTTACTGTTGTAAGCTTCATCTGTAAAATGGATACAAAAATACAACTGAGTCAATAGGTCATGCAGATTACTTAAAAGAATTTATGCAAAAGCATTTGGTGAGTGTTTAATAGTAATTATCATGGAATACTTAATGCAGTAGAATCACAAAATAACAATTCTCCCACTACAATTTTATTTTTCCCATATATATATATATATATATATATATATATATATATATATATATATAATGCCATCAATAGGAAAAGCTTCCATGATTCATTTTCCTTCTTTTCCCTGGATGGTACCAAAGAGAGAAGCTTTCTGTTGTTTTTCTTCCTTTAAAAAAGTATATAGTTTTGTGGGGTTGTGTGTGTGTGTGTGTGTGTGTGTGTGTGTGTGCGCGTTTGTTTTTTTCTGAAAGAGTGATTTTTTTCACCCTAATGGTGATATAGTTCCAGGTAATGATATGATTAAAAATTCAAATCTAGCCTAGTCAGTGTGACTCTGGTTGAGCTTTGACCTATGAATCAGGAGGTCACAATTCCATTCCCACTCAGGACACATACCTGGGTTGTGGGCTCAATCCCCTGTGTGGGGTATGCAGGAGGCAGCCAATCAATGAGTCTCTCTCATCATTGATGCTCCTATCTCTTTCTCCCTCTCTGAAATCAATAAAAACATATTAAAAATTAAAATGTAACTAAAATAATAAATAAGCAATGATTGTATGCCTTTTGCTACAGGGCAAATATAATGCTCAACCAACAAGCTATCAATTGTTGAAATTACATCATAGAATAAGGTAAAGAACCATGTAGTATTCCCTGGGTTCCTACCCAAAGGTACTCATTAGTATTACTATGACAACCTCAACATGTCAGAGCCTTAACATGACAAGTATATGTTTTCTGATCAAGTGACAATCAGCCCAATATTCCTAATTATTAGGAGGCTTTATGTGATGTCTCTGACATGGAGGATCCTTCCATCTCAGGTCCCCTCAATGCCTTAGAGCTTAGCCATCCTCTGCATGATGTAGCTAAAGAAGTTACTAGACAAGGGCATGTACATTGGTAAAGCTTAGACAGGGATAGACAGGGATGTTCTCAAAGAGAAGGTTTTTTTCGATTTCCATCTGAATGCTCTCTCTGAGCCCTTGCCTCATTTTGTCCAGTGTGTGTGTTTACCCGGTACAGCAGTCCTGAGTGGTATAGACACCTGGAACAACAAACTAGAAATACTGCACTCCTGCACCAACAGTGCCTCTCAGCAGAGAAGTGTGTGTGTGTGTGTGTGTGTGTGTGTGTGTGTGTGTGTGTGACCAGCCTGTTCTCCTCTATGCTAGATGGGAGATTGGAAGCTGTCCTTATTGACTTTAAGTTGGATGCCAGCAAGGTGAAGGGTGGTGGGATGATGTGTGCTTGGGCAGGGAAGTAAAGCTCCATTGACCAGTAGGAGATTGTTTTTAAGTGGAGTCCTGCTGAACTCAAAAACGGTTATTAAAAGCAAGGAGAAGAATATAAAACTGTTTATTCAATTTATTGTGAAGCAGCTCTATCTTGTAGAAAAGCATGACGAGTTAGGTTCCACTTTACCCACATCTTTTATTTTCAGGGCTACTCTACTGGTTAACATTGAAATGAATTGGAGCTATTATCACATAAATATAGTGAACTTTGTTCCCAATAATTGTATATCTCCCCACTCTTCAACCTTCATCCCTTCAGCCTCTCTTTCATATTCTTTGGTTTTGTGTTTCTCAGTTAATGCATAACTAATAACTCTTATTTTTCTTGTGTTTTTTAAAAACTATTAAGGTCTCTGGATATAAGGGTAAAAATTCATTCTAGTGGAAATATTTGTGTATATTTAAAGAGTCAGTTACTTTTATGTTCAAGAATAATTATCTGTATAATAAATTGATTACTCGGTGGTTGCATTTTTTAAAAAAGACACACAGAATTCCTGATTTCTGCTCACATTCATTGGCAAGTAGTCACGTGGCCATACCGAACCTCAAAGGAGGCTGGCCAGTGTGGTGTAATTTTATAACCTGGAAGAAAAATAACTTATGAGTGGTTTAGGGTCTTTGATTCACCATCCCTCACAGAGAACCCTAAACTTTTTAAACAACTAAGTTATAAATTGCTTTTCGGCCTTTTTGCTAAGAGCAAGTGTAGTAAACAGCTAAGTTATACATAATGATTCTGATGAAAAGTGAAATATTCACCGTATGTAATTGAATTTCTTTTTGCACTTTTCCAGTTTTATTGAGATATCATTGATGTAAAACACTGTGTAAGTTTAAGGGGTATAGCATATCATTTGACCTGTAATTGGACTTAGAGTAGTTTTATATAGGGTGCCACTATTGAAACTTGGCCATGACAAAGAGGCTAATAGAGCTACTTTTGTCATCTAGTCTTAAATTCATAAACCTTGATTTAAAGAAGGCTTTGATGCCACACTGAATAAGAAAAGATTGCTCTTTTGAGGTCATTAAATATGAACCACTTGAACGAAAGGAGAATGAATGGTCTAGGACAGCGAAAGCAGAGGATTTTGTTTATGTTAGCCTAGACAGAATGAGCTTCTACAGAAAATTCCAAGAATCTCAATTAGGTTTATTTTTGCTCTAGATGGAAACTGGTAGCAAATGTAAAGGAGGAGCTCAATAATGAACTCTCTATTTTTCTTTCTCTTAGCATAACTTCTCTTATGTGTCAGGCACTAAAAAGCATGCCCACACTGAACTCTTGAATATTGAACATTTTGATACTTCCTCCTCTTTTTCTAAAGATTTCACATTTCCCACAATTTTAAAGCACTGATAACTATCATCCCCCCCCCCAAGAATCCCAGTTCTATGCAACTTGTAACAGGCAGTCTGATCCTGAGACATCACGTGGGAGGGCAGATGGCCTTGATAAATGCCTATTTCTGCTATTAAAATAAAACGACAGAAAACACCACAGAGAGGGCTCTTTCATTTGAAAAAAAATTGGGTTTGTCATATGATATGAAATACAAATCTAAGGGCTTTTGGCAGTCACCCACCGCCTCATGTGGTGTGATTATCACTAGAAGGGAAATGTAACATCCATTTTCAAGACTCTGTGAAAGACGCATTGTGTGAAAGGCAAGACAGTGCACCCTGGCCTACTATTTACATGTGCAGCGATTTATTATACAAAAATGCAGAGAACAATTCAGACAACTTTTTAAAAATATTTATTTTATTGATTTTTTACAGAGATGAAGGGAGAGGGATAGAGAGTTAGAAACATCAATGAGAGAGAAACATGGATCAGCTGCCTCATACACACTCCAAACTGGGGATGCCACAGCAACCAAGGTACAAGCCCTTGACTGGGATCGAACCTGGGACACCTCAGTCCACAGGCCGATGCTCTATCCACTGAGACAAACCAGCCAAACCAGTCAGGGCAATTCCGACAACTTTTTAAAAATATATATATTTTATTGATTTTCCACAGAGAGGAAGGGAGAGAAATAGAGAGCTAGAAATGTTGATGAGAGAGAAACATCAACCAGCTGCCTCCTGCACACCCCCTACTTGGAATGTGCCTGCAACCAATGTACATGCCCTTGACCGGAATTGAACCTGGGACCTTTCAGTCTGCAGACCAATGCTCTATCCACTGAGCCAAACCTGTTTCAGCAATTTAGACAACTTTTGAGTACTTATTGAAGTTGCTGGGCAAAAATATTTTTCTCCATGCTACATTAGCATTTTCTGACTTAGAGTAGCTGAGCTTTTTGAATTGGGTTACATGAACCATCGCATCCAATATGTAAGTTGAATATGTATGCTTAAATATTTTTCTCTTTGAAATGGAACTATAATTCATATTATATCCAGTACCTTCTGAATACAATAAAAACAGCTAAATTGCAATCTTTTGTTTTTCCCCGGACATCTTAGAAGGCTAAGAACCTACAAGCTTGATGTTGAGAGGGTTGGAGATCTTTCTAATAGTCAAGGGTGTCACTTATTTCACTTCTTAAAAGTTCTTAGATCCTATTAATCATTTTATATGCCATAATCATTCACCCCGAACATTTGATATTATGTTTCAAATACTTTTCTCTACCTATTTTTTTTTTCAACAAGCACTTTTACTGAGCATTCACCAGGCAGAAAACTACCATTTTGAGAGCTCTGGAATATTCCACTTTCATTTATTAATAATTTTCAAACAGAATGTCTGCTTCAGACATTAGTTTCTGAAATAGAATTGAATCTTAATTAGTTTAAGAGGAACTCCTACGTTAGTAGTCTTAGAGAAAATGCACTCATTTTCCCCTCTAATATATCCTCCTGTTGTTTGACTGTGATGAGAATGGTCTTTTAAAAGAGGCCTCAGGTGTGAAACCAACTGTTCAGGCTCATTGTCAGCTGCTGGTTTCTAGAGTATTAATTCAAAATTAGGGAAAATATAAGACTATGTCTACATTGGCCAACTCTCTTGCAAAATTGAGCAATTTTCAGTTAGGGTGCAGCATCCTCAACAATGCCCTTGAGGAAGATTCAGAAGCTCATTCTATTTCCATCTGCTTCCATCATTAAGGAATGCAGCTGATTGATTCAGACTCACTAACAATAAGAACGAATGCTGTTTAACTAAAAGGTGAGGAGAAGCATATTACCTATGTCAAAATTAATAAAAATAAGCATCTTCTTGTTCAATGTCCGTACGTGTATGAATATGCATAGGAAGATACATAATTTTATGTAGATACTTTTTTAAAGATATAATTTTTTATAATTTAAAGGCTGAAATGACTTTATTCATGTTGGGCCCTTATTTCCATGAACTCTTCCTATCAGAAAATCAACATTGAATATTAGTACCACACCTCTTCTGCACCACTCACTTAGTACCTATGATATAGTACATTACTAGTAACCTTATCATTAATATTAGTATTGGTGACATCCAGTGTATATACTAGTGACCCTTGAACAATGCATGGGTTAGTGCCATTGACTCCCACAAAAGTACTGTTGACCGGAAGCTTTACCAACAACACAAATAGTCATATTTTGGAATATTATATACTATATTCTTACAGTAAAGTAATCTAGAGAAAAGGACATATTAAGAAGCTCATGAGGAAGACAAAATATATTTGCAGCATTTATTGAAAAAAATCTATGTATAGCTGGACACAGGTGGTTCAAACCTGTGTTGCTCAAGGACCAAATGTAGTGTATTCCTTTAAAAATGTCAAAAGTTCCTTGATAATTTAAATTTGTATATTATATTTTTAAAAATTTTGTGGGGTGCAATATAGAGCTGTATACAAAATAGACACTCAGAAAATATTTGTTGAAAAATGGATTAACCAAAAGCATTATTTTATAAACCATTTATTAAATGCTTAAGGCGCAGGCTGCTACTTGCCCACAACCTATTCACCCCTTCTTTCTTGCAGGAACAAAATCCTGATCCCCACCCTTCAGGTTTAGCAGGGCCCACAGCTATCTAGCTGGGGACTGTATTTTCTCAGCCTCCTAACAGCTAGGTAATATGTTCAATGTTTAGGTAGTTTCTTTAACAATAACACTGCTTGTTTAGCTACTTCTTTCACATTTTTTGGGAGTGTGGTGACCCTTCTTCACCCTTGTTAGCTGAGCAATGTTTAGGGGATGGCCGAAAGATAAGACAGAAGGAAGCTAGATAAAGCAAAGCTATTTATGTGTTCTGAAACTCTCACCTATCTCTGTGCTGTTAGATGGGAAGAGATATAGAGTTCATTTTTATTTCAGTAATTGTATTTTGGGGTATCTTTGTTACTGCAGCTTCACTAGCACTCAAACTTACATAAACGCATAATGCTCTTTTCCATAAGTACCATTATAGAATTCCATGGACACGTGCATTGTCCTCTAGCAGGACTATAATAATCTGAAAAGGCAGCGAGGCCTGACTTGTAAGAGCATTTTGTGGCCTATTGAAGAACAGAGAATAGTTTAGTGTACCTGTTCTCCGGTAAAATCTGCATAAAATGATGAAGTATTTCTTGTAAGAAGTACTGTGCACTCAGGGGAAGTCATAATTGCACAGGTTATCAGAGTAAGTTGCCCTTTGTTGATTGTGCAACCTATGACTCTGCCTCCAATACATCCTACAGGAATTTTCTAAACTATTTATTGATTTCAGAGAGGAAGGGAGAAGGATAGAGATAGAAACATCAAAGATGAAAGAGTACTATGGATCGGCTATTTCCAGCACACCCCCTACTGGGGATGGAGCCTGCAACCCAGGCATGTGCCCTGACCAGAATCGAACTATGACTTCCTGGTTCATAGGTCGACACTTAACCACTGAGGTGCACTGGCTGGGCAACAGGAATTTTTTTAAAGCTTCAAAAAAACTAAAAATAAAAATAAAGCTGAAGATTAGCCTTGAATAATTAAATTATTTTTTAAAAGCTTCTATGTTGTCACAAAATAGTGTAAACAAATTGAGGAAAGAGGTTTTGTTCATATTTCTGCTTATACAGAAGTCATATTCCTGTACATAGTAAAATATTGAACTCATCTTTGGGGCTCAATTCCATTTTGTTGAATTGATTGTTCAAAACATAGAAGTTCAAGAATTTACATATTTTTCTAGTACTTTTGACTAATAATTAGAATGTTTCACTATAGCCTACTAATCTAAATATTATTTTTCCAGAATTGGCCATTGTCCTATATTGTAAGTTTGGGTTAGTTTCCTAATACAAAAAGTCAAGTGATTGTTAGAGTTATTTGTGCTTATAGCTGTACTTCACTTGATATTTCAAAAAAAAAAAAAAGCCTACTAAAAACTATCCTGAATCAAGAAAGCAGGATTGATTTCTGATCAGTGTTAATGTATTAATGGAAAGGAAAAGTCTCCACCTAGCAACTAGGTCACATTTGCTCTTTTGAGCAAAAATTTAGATGCCACAACACTAAAATTATTCTTCACCATTTTAGAGGAAGCTTTCAAGAGAAGGAAGGTGGGCTTTACTATTGGAAAGTTGATCAATTTTGCTTGTGTAAACAGAAGTTGTGCATGTAACAATTGTTTGTTTTGGGAAGTCACTCTATTTTTATTATGTTTATCCTCATAATAACAGTCTTGGATAGATAACTTTTTTGACTGAAATAAATGAGTCCTAACTGGTTTGGCTCAGTGGATAGAGCATCAGCCTGCAGACTGAAGAGTCCCAGGTTTGATTCCTGTCAAAGGCATGTACCTTGGATGTGGGCACATCCCCAGTAGGGGGTGTGCAGGAAGCAGTTGATCTATGTTTCTTTCTCATCGATGTTTCTAACTGTTTAGGCTTCTCCCTTCCTCTCTGTAAAAAATCAATAAAAAATATATTTTTTAAAAGAGTATAAATGACTCATCTATTGCTTACTTTGAATAAAAAGGGGATAGGAAGAACTAACACCCATCCTTCTAAAAATAAAATAAAATAAAATAAAATAAAATAAAATAAAATGCACATGTTATAATATAGTCCTTGGAAGATTTTTCACAATCATTCTAGAAAAGATGACTTGGGACATTTTTTTAATTACCTGAAAAATAATATCATACTTCAATAATGGAATAAAAAAGGATGAACCACTTAAGAGTTAACATTTTTTTTTTCTGAATTAAAGTTATACATTGAGGTGCTTAGTTTTTGAGATCATTAAAAATAAAATCTCATCCAAGTTCCCTTTATTTGAGAGCATTTCTAAACTAAAAACAATTAAGTTTTTGAGATCCATTTAATTTTTACTTCTTTTAAGTACCAGCATAAACATCTGCCATCTGGCATAGAAATTACCTCATATGGCAGGAGGAGAGATGAGATTTATTTAAAAGTTCTTTGTCTTTGATACTTTCCCCTGCTGCATTTTCCAAGAGTGTAATTTGAACCTGACTGTATTTAAATAACCATTTATCGCCATAATGGAAGAGCCGACTTACAAATACATAACTGCTGTCATTCCAGGAGACTGTATTAAGGAAACACGGAATTTGCCATTCTAGATCAGACCATTTGTCTGTCTTGTCTAACACTTGCCTCTGGCAGTGGCCAATATTGAAGACAATGGAGAATAGCAGAAATATGCAACATGAGCACAAGCCATTTTTTAGGAGAATAATTATTTTCTCAGTTGGTAATCTTACATTACGGGATATTAGAATTGAATCACCCCCACCTGTTCATATTATTAATATTTTTGCCAATCAATAAGCTAACCAGTTCTGTTAAAATTATTTTACTGAATCATACTTAAATCTATGATATTTCTATATGTGAAATAATCACATGGGAATAACATGAGGTTGTTTAATGCTGTGATTTTTTTTTGTATGAGAAAAATGCAGGAAAATTTAGGCTGCACAGCAAAAAGAAAAAAATGCTTGTAGTTCAAAATACAGATAAAAATATTTTCACTACAAAAGTTCAGCTTACAGATCTAGAAGACTAATATTATACTAAATTTACTATTGATAGTAGCAGAATAATCCTATTCTGAATGATTAATGGGTTGACCAGAAATGTAAGCCTATAAATTTTTATCTTCCTTGACAAGTCACCAATGTTGTTAAAAAAATAATATTACAGAGACAAATTCAATTCTTGATTTTGTCTCTGAAGTTACAGGTAGATGCATTGAACAGAATACTTGTTCAAACACTCACACACACACACACACACACACAACAACAACAACAACAACAACACATATCTTCATGTGCAAGTCTTTTCAAACTTCCTGGTGTTCCCCAATCCCATTTGCCTTCACCTCGCTCTTTGCTAATCCCTTCCTTACCTCTCCGGAAGTGAATAAATATAAACAACCTTTCTCTGAGATTGCATAAATTATGCAGACTATAAAACTCACAATCCTTCAAGGGATTATGGGTGCATATAATGTGTGTACTCTGTCAGCCAACTTCTCACCTGGCCCATAAAAATTGCTTAGGAAAGAGCTTTTCTCTTATCTCCATCACAACCAGCAAAAAAGATTGAGGGTCAGAATGAATCTTGGTTGATTATCAGTACTGCAAAGCTACAAATATCCGTAATAAAGTGACCACCTGTTTAGAACAAGATCTTCTCAGTGTTCAGAAATCAAGAGTTTGAAATAACTCAGGTAAACCCCTGCAACTCAGTACCTGGCCTGAGCCGGAGCATGGCTGGGTCACATGGCATTTCCAGCCTCCAGATGTGAGTGTGTTAATACACTCTTCTCCTGAAATGGCTAGTGTCTTTGGAGATAGTATTCATAGTGGGGACTAATGAAATCAGTCATGGCCATGGATAACTAAAGACATCCAAAATGAGATGCTTCGGCAGTGAACGGATTTTAAAGGTGCTCTTTCACTAGGTAAGCATTTGAAAATAGTTTATTTCAGTTGCCGTTACACTAAACTGGCAGCAAAAGGAGAGGCAAAACAACAACAACAACAAAACCAAACAAACAAACCAAAATAAAACCCTTTCCTTCCTAAGTAATGGCATGTTTACTTTGAGCCACGCTCCAAAGGCATCTGGAAATCCTTGAGTTAGTTTCTTAGCTCCTTGAATTTTGTAGGTTAGTCTTCTCACAGAGGCAACAAGAACTTTCTTAGAGCGAATACTTCTTCCAGCTAAAATCAATCTCCTCCTTTTACAAGAAGCATTACTAGTTAGAAATAAATGTTGCCAAGACTCCATCCATAATTTTATCCTCCACTGATTGTAAATGTAAACACCATGATATCCTTATGCAACCTCAGTGCATACCCACTCATCCTGCCCACCCTGCTTGCTGCAGCTGCTCAAAATGTTCTTTCTATTTTACCATTTCATGCCCAATAACAAGAAGACAAAGTGTCATTTAGGTGACAGGACACGCAAAAGTGTCTTTGCAACTCCGGATGAAGAACTAGAGGGGAAATTTCCAATTTTAGATTTCCTGAGAGGGGAAGGCGTATTATCAGCTGTCATCTACCCTGTTAATTCTGAACCAGTAGAATCACGTATTTAAAAAGTTTGCCCTTGTTGGATTTCCTTCAAAATTGCTAAGGCTGTTAGATATCAACACCAAAACAGACTTTCAAAACAACTCTTTCCCCCAAAGCTGAATACGTATCTCCAGATTTTCTCAAATTAAGCTTGATAATGAATATTACCTTAGGCCAGATGACTGGCCCGATTCTCCATTGTCATTGCTTTCCTCACTGAACACGTGCTCCCTCTGTCCCCTTTCCCCTTTTGTCCTCACCCTACTGCCACCGTTATTGCTTGTTCAAATAGATTGTTATCTTCACATCATTTCTGAGTCAGAGTAATAATAGTAATAATAATAATACCCAAATTCAGGGAAGATGTGTTTGATTCAGAAGCCTGTGTATTTGCGCATGTTGTGAAAGGTGTACTAAGAAGGTATTAATCTTATTTTCTCCTCTCATTTTACATGAAAGCTGTCATTATTGGGATAAGAGTAAAATGAACATAAGTATGATGAATGATATGCGCGCAGGGGAGTCAATATACCACACGGGGAGAGCACTGCTGATCAACCCGTGCAGTAGGCGAATGTACCACGTGAGCCGGCGCCTCGGAGAGACTCTGAATTTGTAACTCAGGGAAAGCTTGGCATTTAAACTTGAGCTGCTTTTGGCTTAAGGTGAAACAAAGGGTACGGCCGTGTTCCATTTGTGGATTACAGTAGCAAATCATGTTTCAGAAGGTGCCTTTGCAAGACCATGTAAAACACAAAGCTAATTCTAGCTCCTTAGTAAGCCCAGCACATGTTCAACGAATGTTAAATAACCTTAATAAAAAATGGGTGAGAGAGTACCACACCCATTTTCTTTCCCTAAATGAACGGGGAAAAGGAAAAGGGGTTAAAAAAAATCAATTAGTTCTCAAGTTTGAAAGCTGTGCCTTATCTATGAAAGTTGATGCACATGATTTTAAAAATGCTATTGGGGTATCTGCCATCATTTAAAATATACCTTTTAAACTTGATTTTTAATTATTCATAGATAAACGAATCCCAGTGCTTTTGATAACCTCAAGACCTTTTCCATAGCCCTGGTGTTAAAAGCAATGCCATTTCTGTTTTTCTCATTCCAGTTATCCAGGAAGCTGGAAGAGTAGAAAGTTTATGGTTTTACTATTGCAACTAAAAGCATTTCTTATGCCCCTAAGAGAAGAGCGGAATAGATAGCAATTGAACTAAATAGAAATATGGCTTGCTGAATTGGGCTTATGTTCTTTAAGTGGAGTATTGGAAGTAGCAATTCTATTGCTGATTCTTGAGACTAATAGTAATTCTTATTGACATCAGTCACCTTGGCTCTCACTTCTGGTATTTCAGAAGCGCCTCCATTGCACTCCCTTTCCAGGTGGCTGATGAATTAATTAGTATTTACGGAGCATCTACTATGCGCCTGATTCATTGTTGGGTACCAAGAGAGCCACAAGTAAAATGATACAGTAAAACAGAAAGCCCATACTCATCTAGAAAACACCACTTTCTGTCTGAAAGTTCAGGAAAGAGTTGGAAAGGAGGGGGAAGAAACCAACAAAAAGACAAAATAAAACAAAAACCCATGGCTAGCAAAAGGAAGTAGATTCTTTAGATGCCATTCCATATCTACCATCACATGCCCCCACTCTCACATCCCTGCTCCAAATCCAGGGAGGGCTTGGTAACATATGAGCAACTGGAGAAGAATCACCAAAAGAGGAAAGGGAAACAACCATAGAGAACGCAACTGGAGACTGAGAATGAGGTGATGTGATGAGGGCACAAATACAAAGACTCTTCATGTCATTAAACATTGTCACCCAGTGGACAGACATCAAAGATGTTAAGCATGGTTAGGGAGCCAGCAGTGGCTGGGAGGTAGTGACCTCTTTCATTTATCATCAACTAAATCAATATATGATCTGTTATCTAAATATATTAATATCAGTATATAAACACAGTTCTTGGTGTATATATTGAGTATTCCCATGAATATTCAGAAAGGACAATACATCAGCACGGTCATATACAACAACCTTCTCTCAGCAATCATCTAGCCTCACTCTCAACTGTATTCCTGGCCCCATGTGAGTACTGAGTAAACAAAGATGAGTAAGTCGTGGTTCCTGCCCTCAAAGAGGACAAAATAACCAGGCGCTGTCTTTTGAAATGTGCTAATATTGTTACTACACCAGTCATTGTCATGGTTGGTTAAACATATTGGTTAAACCAACAAAAGTTGAGCCTCCTTAGTCAGTGGATAATTTTTATATGGGGTGGCACCTGAGGGAAGGATTTCAATACATTAAAGAGACAAAGAGCATCCCAGATAAATGGAAATGAGGAAATGAGAGGTGGAGTGGGGGTTGTGGAATCTAGCTTTTGGAAGGTAGAATAATACCTGCCTGACCTGACAAGGAGTCAAGGTCACTTACTGAAATCAAGTGCGAGAAAGGGGGATTTCTGCTTTGCTTACAGTATAAAGTCTTTGGATAGAGATTTGGCTAGGAAGTCAGGAGATTGGGGTTTCATTTTGTAATTTTGAGTTAATCAACCTTAAACTGTTTTAATTCTATTCACAGACACATTTGTCTATCATGTAATGCACATACTAGATGGGATAAGAACACAAAGCAAATTACTTTGAGCTCTTGAAGGAAACTATTTAAGTTTAAGAAATTGTTCTGAGATCTTGTATTCATTCACTTAAAAAAACCTTCATTGTTGAGATTATTACAGATATCCCTCTCCTCCTCCCCCATTGCCTCCCTCCATCGGTTCCTGCCCCACCCCAGGCCTTCGCCACCCTATTGTCTGCGTCCATAGGTAATGCATATATATGCATATAAGATCTTGGTTTAATCTTTTCCCGTCCCCACCCCTTCCCTCTGAGAATCCTCAGACTGTTCCATTTTCATGCCCCTGATTCTGTTTTATTCACTAATTTATTCTGTTCATAGATTTCTTATTTGCTTATTTTGGTTTTTAGATTCAATTATTGATAGGTATGCAACCAAGATACATGCCCTTGACCGGAATCAAACCTGAGACCTATTAGTCCGCAGGCCGAGGCTCTATCCACTGAGCCAAACCGGTTTCGGCGGATGTCATTTCTGGAGAATGGGTTCTCAATGTAGATTAAGAGCAGCAAAATGTAAACACAAAATTGGACATGATTGACAAATTAATTAGTGATCTAACAGTGTTTCCCAAAGTGTGGTACGCTTACCCCCAGGGGTATGGGAAGAGTTTGGTGGGGGTATGCGTTGCACCAGAGTTTGGTGGGGATATGCACTGCACCGTGCTTAGCTGGGCCTAATTCTACATTCTCATGAGTACGAGGGGTACTCAGTGTTACGAAAATTATAGAAGGGGTACACATATGTCAAAAGTTTGGGAAACACTGAAGAAGGTCAATATCAAGAACACACAGACACAAGACCAAGACAAAAAGATATTAAGGAATATAAAATATGGTTAAAAGATATGATGGCTGGTGTGTAATGGGTTAAAATAACTCAATCACAGTTTCAGAAGGAAAAAGATAGAGGAAAGCATGGGGAGGTAGTATTAAAGATGAGACATGCAAATAATTTTTCAGAATTAAATAAAGCAATTTTCACATTCAAAATTATAATGAATCACTAGTAGGAAACATTTTAATAATTACTTAAAGTCACATGATGGTTAAATTGTGGAACTATAAAGCAAATCAGCGTTTGAGAAGAGCTAGAGAGAAAAGACATTTTACCTAGAAAAGCATTAGCAGATTGGCAATGCTATTTTTTCCTCATCATTTCCCCACTCCTTAACTAGGCACAAAGCAGGTGAATAATAAATAATTACTGAATGTCTGAGTGAGTCACTGATGGAATATTAAATGACGAGCTAAGGAAACAATGTCAGGCCATTCTATATCAATGAATATTTCCAATTCATATTCTCCTTCATTTTAAGAATGTAGTAGAATTCATGATTTCTATTTTAAAATCCATGTTTGTTTTTGCTGAGGTTCAGCAAGTTACTTTATTTTGGAGATTCTTTTGGCACTCAATAGTTTTGCTATTGCCTGTATGCTTCCAATAGGAGTCCTGTGATTGATAAGCACCTAGAGATCATAATAAAATATCCGGATTGCCTGTGTTTCCTTGTTTACAATCCAGGCAGCAAGTGGTCAGTCTCCCAAAGTATTCATCATTGTTTTTGGATTTCCATAACAGTAAATTCTTCAGGGGCAGAACTTTTTCTCTCATTATTTTTCTTATTTGTTACAGGGTTTTACTTGAGTTTCTTTATATCATTTAATTCTCACAACAGTCCTGTAATACATGAAGAGCTTAAAATTTAGAGGGATTAGGTGACTTGTTGAACATCACACAGCAGAGGTAGATCAGGTAGAGTCAATTCTTCTGACTCTTTGAGAGCTTGTTTGGAGGCTCCATCAGGAGAGCACAGCTCCTCCAATACCCTTGACCGAAGACAGGTCCTCTCCTCTTAGGGGGAAGGTCATCCTCTTCCACCAAGCAGCTCATTGATTGGTAAGGGAGGAGGGGGACACACACCCATCGAGCCAGCCAGATCAGCCGAATCAACCTTGGCGATCAATGGGGTGACAGATGCTGCAGCCAAATTGCCCTCACATCCTGACTATTTGCAAAGTGCTCTTTTCTATCTCTCCCTTTCACCTTGTGTTAGTTGAAAGAGTTACTGATAGAGTTGTTGTCCCCAATTATTTTCTGACTCCATGAAGAATTTTACATCCCTGTCATGTATTGCCATATAATTCCATTAGCCCTCTTCCTACCCACCCACCCCCTTTGAGAAGAACATAGTTTCTTAGTTGGCCATTTGAGTAACTTTGGCCAATAAAATGAGAAGGGGAATACCATATAGCATGTCTATGCAATAGCTCTATGGCTATTTCTCTTTCCTTCTACAATGAGAATAGCATGACTTATATATAGGCAACTTCTTCAGCTTAGATCCTAGATCCAAGTTGGAGCTGACCCACACCTGATGTGCAATATAAGCAAGAAATAAACATTTGTATTTGTAAGCCACTAAGATTTGTGGATTGTTTGTTACTGAAGTTGACCTCAGCAAATACTGACTAATACACTAGCTAATAATTTTTGAGCAGTTAGTGTATGCCAGGCATTGTACTCGGCACCTTTCATAAAATACATTACTTAATCTTTATACAAACATATGAAGCTGATAATAATATTCTATTTTATGTATAAAGAAAACAAAGCTTATGAAAAGTCATGTAAAGTATAGGATTGATTTAGGATTCAAAATTAGGCTATATGATACCTGAGTCTTGGAAATGAACTCCTCTATCAAAATCCCTCCATCCATCTCGGGATGAAGGAAACCTAGTATTTTAGTGGACCGAATTTCAATTTTTAAAAAAGACCAGAAACATTATAACATGACATGATTTATTTTAAGTACTTCCAAGTACATAAATTTCTCAAGTGGTAGAAAAATGTATCCATTTACTAATTTTGGACTCAAGGTACCAAACCATACAGAGGGGTTCTTATTTTCTTATTTATGCATTTGGGAACATCTCCTGTAATATAAAATTTAACAACAACAACAACAAAAACTCTCTCTACGCAATTATTTATGTTTTGCTTTTAATTACTGTATTAGTGGTTCAAGCCCAGTCAGGGCTGGAATGTTTATTTTGAAAGGCAGCATACTGCAGCAGAAAAAAAAATAGTCATCTAAGATTAAGAAGATCTGACTTATGGCCTTTCTTTCAAAACCTACTGGAGGTTTAATATCTGACATATCACCCTGATCCCAATTACCTTAGGTGCAAAATGGAGCTGAAAATATTTCACAGCTTATTGACTGGGAGCTGGAAATAAATGAGCTCTGCAGGAATTGTATGGCTCTAAGTGCTATGATTAATTGTTCGACATGAGCCAACAACCTGACGCCTGAGACTGAGGGGAGGAAAGGGGACAGTGGAACCAGATCTGGTCTCGTAGACAAGACCTGTATGCTGGTTCTAATTCTGCTGCCACTTTGCTTTGTGATTCGCAGCAAATCACTCATCCTATCTAAGCCTCGTTTTGCCATTTCATTGTCCGGTTTGGTCTCTTAAATAATGAGGAGATAGGAAAACATGGCCCTTATCTCCTGATAGCTTGACGAGGCATTCATTGCTTCTAAACTGGGCAAATTGAAGTACTTTACACCTCGCTTTTCAAGTAAAACTATAAGTTAGGCTACTTCCAACATATACTATGTCTCAAGTTCAAAGTGATGTGAAAATTTACTATAGATTATATTTACACACATTTTTCTAATGAATGTCTCTTTTGTCCTTGCACGCTTGTAATTTGCACAGATTATTTTACGAAATAAATGATCAGTAACGTTTCTTCTTGATGATGACTTCTCTCTGGTCTTTAATATTTGGAATGCCGTTGTGTTTCAGTTAGTTGTATTCTGCAGGGCACATTTGTTTATAAGGCAAATTTTTTATCTTTTAAAGTATATTTTTATTAATTTCAGAGAGGAAGGGAGGGAGAGGGAGAAACATCAATGATGAGAGAGAATCACGGATCAGCTGCCTCCCAAAAGCCCCTACAATGTCTAGGGATGGGGTTCAAAGTGTAACAGGCTCTCCAGGTGGTGCAGGATTGAGCCTGCAACCCAGGCATGTGCCCTGACTGGGAATCAAACCGTGACCTCCTGGTTCATAGCTCAACAATCAACCACTGGGCTGTGTCTGCAGGGCTATAGGGCAAAAATTTACTTCAGATTATAAAGGCAGTGCTAACTTTCCACATTAATAACCTTCTGTGTTGTGTAATTGGTGCAATTCTCTCATTCTTATAGATATGTGGTTATATAGATTCCATGTGATAAAGGCATTTAAAGGTAAAAGGACGTGCTGCTGTGATTTCAAATTTTATCCTTTACTAGTCATATATCTAAAAAAATTCAATGATACGTAGGATGGCATATTCAAATTCGATTTCTCACCTAATATTTATAATATTTGGCTTCTTATTAAGCAAATCAAATAGGTTATAATTTGTTAAGTTCTTGCTCCTGTAATAATCACCCTGTGAGTGTCTGACGGTACTTAGGTTGGGTGTTTCTCGCATCTGGGAGCATGGTCACTTCACCTAACAGGCTCCCAGGAAGACGGACAGGATGCGGCAGCTTGTAGCTACACATTGGCATGGTTTGTATTGGAGCCAGTTGCCGTCTGACCTCTCCTCCCAGTAGAGGCAGTGTAGTGCCATCTGTACACCCTTTAGTCACATTAAATCATGTCATCCAACGGGCCTGTACATGTGAACGAGTTTACCTTACACGTAGGGAAGGAATTAGTTCAACTGCCGGACTAGAAGTTTGTGTCCACTTGTACTCACCAAGTCTCATATTGTTTTAATCCTTTCTCTTCTGGATTGGTAATAATGCTGTCAGAAACTGTATCTGTTTAACATTCGCTGCTGTTATAAATAGACTATTATTAAATATATTAAAATGTATTACTGAGGTCATTTAAACTCCTTTTTTTTAATGTAATGTAGATATCGGGGTTGGAGTTTAAACAAGCTTCCCAATTTTGGTATGGATATTTTCAGGCATAATTTGACCACAGTGCTCCTGTGGCAAAATGAAATAATTTGAAGGATTTAGGAATGTCATGGACACAAGTCTCTCTAAAGGAAAAATAATTGAAATAATCAAGTTTCTTTTCTTAATACTCACCCGAGGACATTTTCCCACTGATTTTTAGAGAGAGTGGAAGAAGAGGGAAAGACAGAAATATTGATGTGATTGATTGTCTCCTGCATGCCCCTGACCAGGGGCTGGGCCAGGGAGGAACTGGCTAGGGCAGAACTAACCACGTTTATTGAAGGCACTCCTCCAGGGCACATGGACTTATGGTCTAAGCCTGTACCATCCTAATACACCATCACCCTAGGCTCTGGAATTTATTCTTTTTTTCTCCCAGAATACAGCATGTGAATAGGCTCAGGTTAATGACCACCCTCCCCAGAACTTTCCTTGTAGAGAACGGGGAAAGATTATCTCTTTGAGCTGCACTTGCTGATGTTTTAGAACATGATTATGGGTGAGCTAGTCACCACCTAACGCTTACATGGAGTGAATCTGCCTAGGAATGGGGAGATGGAGCTCCCATCACAGTATTTAAATTCCAACCTTTGGGCCAGAGCAGCAATAAGACCCCTGTGGCCCTAGACTTAAAAATTATATGAGCTTTTTTTTCTTTTAACTGTTCAATTCAGCTGTTCTCAAAGTGTGGTCCCTGGAGAATTTAGAAATAAATGCTCGCTCTTAAGCCCTCCTCCTTCTGAATTAGAATGTCTAGGAATGGGGTTAAAGGGTAGCAGGCCCTGCAGGTAGTTGTGATGCACTCAGTGTTAGGAAACTAGGTGAAGTTATTTGGAGTTGTTTCTGGCCATCTTCCATTGGTGAAGTCCTGATATGGCAATGACAAACAAGAAATTGCATGACAGTACTGATGGCAGACTAGAGTTTAGATTTAAAAAGTATTCTCGCTTGACGATACCAGGGACCTCATTTTTTTTTTAATTAGGGTTTTTCACACAAGGTAAATGGAGTCTTTGGTCTCAGGCTAGTCCTGTAATAATTTAGTCTCAAGTAGAGTCACTGGCCATTTGAAGGCAAATACTGAATAATCTGTCCCACCTGGGACTTCAAATCATTAGAATTTTGAAACAAAAATAGCTGCTTGATTAGATTCAGTATCTAAATTTAGAAGAGAACCTTTATACATTGTCTCAAGAAGGGAATTCAGTCCCCCAATCTAAATACCTCTGCCTTTGATCCAAATCACTCCAACTTACTTTAGTATAAGAAGGTGCCTTTCTTTTCAACTAGCTTAATTCATATAAAAATCCAGTCACAAAGCTCTTGTGAGTTAGGGATATGCTCTCTGATTACCAATAAAGAATGTACAAATGTATACATCTAGAAATATTATACCAATAATTTAAAAACAAATCTGTTCTTTACATGCTTATGAAGGTAGAATATGCCATGTAAAGCACTGAATTTCCATTAGTGTGACTTACAACAATTATCTACTAACTGTAAGACCTGGACTAACAAGCACAAATAGATTAATCTATAAAATTTTTGCAAATAAATTGATAAAATTGGAAAAATATTTAATTAGTATAACCATAATTAGAGGATGTATTATATGAAACTGTCTTTTGCAGGTTATGAGTCTATCATCTCCACAGATCAAAGGCCTTATGGAAGATGTGGCCTCTGTGGCCATTGTGAGAGCCTTTGATCTGGATAAAACCTGATGGTACAGGGATGTGGATATTCTATATAATAAAGAGGTAATATGCAAATTGACCATCATACCCTCCCACAAGATGGCCTCCCCCATGTGGTCACAAGATGACTATCACAAGATGACCGGCAGGGAGAGCAGTTAGGGGTGACCAGGCCTGCAGGGGAAGACAGTTGGGGGTCACCAGGCCTGCAGGGGAGGGCAGTTGGGGACAACCAGGCAGGAAGGGGAGCAGTTAGATATCAATCAGGCTGGCTGGGGAGTGATTAGGAGGTGATTAGGCTGGCAGGCAGAAGCAATTAGGGGCAATCAGGCAGTTTGGGAGCCAGCAGTCCTGGATTGGGAGAGGGATGTCCGACTGCCAGTTTAAAATTGAGCCTAAACCAGTGGTCAGACATCCCCCAAGTTGTCCCAGTTGGAGAAGCTGAAGGCTGGATTGAGGTACACCCCCTCCCCCACCATGTATGAATTTCATACACCAGGCCTCTAGTACTAGTATAACAAGCCCCATGAGCTGCAGACATGTGGGTTGGTGTGGCCATTCTGGAGAGTGAGTGACCTGGTATACTTAGCCAAATTGAGGCTATACTAAACCCACTGACAACTCAGCAATTTCACTCCTGGTTACATATGTTAGAGAAATCCTTAGGGCTGCAAGGGGATGAAATGATGCTAATGTGAGTGTTATTTATGGAGGCACAATTGGAGGCCATCTGGGTGGCCATCTCGAGGGAGTGGATCGACACATGGTGGTAGCGTAACCTATGCTATGCTAGGCAGCATCCAGAGATCGTGAACCAGATGAGTGGACACCCAGCGACATGTGTGGAACTAAAATGTATTGCTGAGTGGAAAAAAAGAGAGAAATAATAATTCATAACACAATATCACTTACTTCATTTCAAAATCCAGGCATGAAAAGGAGCAAGACATTTTCAAGTACATGTAAAAACAAAAAGGATGTTTATTGAGCCCATTCGAATGGCTGCTTTGGTAGAAGGAAGAAAATGAGAATGAGGAATGCCGGGAAAGAAGTTTTAAATAGAAGAAATAGAACCTACAGGAGGTTAAAAATGCAAACAAAAGTCAAACAGGTCCTATAAGAAATTTGTGTTGGTTAAAAAATAATATTAAAAAATCCATTGATAAAATGTCAGAGCTTCAGGGCTCAGACCTAATTGCAGCTATACGACTACATGTGCCAAGGTCAGAATCACCGTAAATATGGATCCCTGTTATGGCAGCTCCATCAGAAAACACACCTGTTCTTCCCATGCTTAGGAATGCAGAATATGCCATGAAGCCAGCTAACAAGCCAAGTACACCTGCGTCTTCTGTAGCAAAGCCAAGATGGAGAGGTGAGCTCTGGCTATCTGGCACTGTGGCTCTTGCTTAAAAATGGGAGTGGGTGGTGTCTGGACCTACAACACTGCTGCCGTCACAGAAAAGTCCACTATCAGAAGATTGAAAGACTAGTAGGACCAGTCTTAATAGTTCTTTTTTAAATAGATATTGCTAAAACAGGAAGAAATTCTAGATTATAGAAATGGAATAATTTAGGAGCTAGTAAGTGTAGTCTTTATCTTCTTAAAAAAAACACACATAAAAACAAACAAAAAAACAACAACCAAAAAACAAAAAACAACCATCTTATGCCAGGAGCAAAAAGGTGAGAACCATGGAATCTACATTTTTCTTTTTTTGCAAGATTTCTGGATGATTCTGAATAAAATGTTTGGCACTTGAGGAAGTTTCTCTAAAGGGCTAGTCCGTGTGTAAACACCTCCCAATGATTTACTTTGAGTCACAGGTCTCAACTTCATCAAGCAGGATGAAGTGACAGGCGCTGGTTTCCGTGCCTTTTCCCCAGGACAGCGTGTTTATTTCATCTTCCCGGCAGCACCGCTCTTGCTCTCAGGTAACTCTCGGGTATCAGATCCAGAACGTTCCACAGGGACTGCGTGAGGCGCTTCAGTTGCATTTGCAGGCGATCTGTCCTCATTTGCTTCCCTGTGTGTGTGTGGGTTTTTTTTTTTTTTTTTTAATAGAACTATGGCTCCTGTGAGCACTTCGATCTGATTTAGGGGAAGCAGTGTTTCTGTCTTTTCCTCCTGCTCCTTCTTCCTATTTCAATGAGTGAGCTACCAATATCTGCACAGAGCAGAGAGACAGGCAGCTCGGGTACAGTCAGTGTCTCGGGGCCCAGTCCGGAAAGTGATGAGGGCTCTCTTTCCTCCCCTTACACTATTTGATTCACATTCTTATAAAGTGAAAGGCAGGCTTACTTCGGTGTTATCTTGTTTTTCGTTTGCTCAACCTCCGTTTCTCAGTTCCGGATGTCCTGAAGATTGTGTGTGGAGATCTGACACCCATCTCTGCTTGGCTCTGGAGTCCTGGCAGATTAGACTCTGAGCACAATGGCACTGCATTCTTGTGGAGGCTGCCGGAGAAGCAGCCCCTGCCCTCGTCCTTAGTTTAGCAGTTGTCCAAATTTTTAAAATAAATTAGTGAAGTTTATGAAGGGTGGTTTTTAAAAAAATAAATGTTAAAGTTATGACTCCATGTGGAAATAGATGTAGTCAGTTCTGATCATTTTAAAGGGTTTCCTTAGAATTTTAAGGCAGCTAGAATTTCTAGGGAACAAGTTTATGTGAATTTGAACTTTATTCTTAAACAATTAATATATTTTTTTAGAAGTATACAGTTGCCAGAGAAGTTTGTTTACAAATCTAATTCACTTTCTTTCTGTCTTAAATGACACTTTCAGGGAACTTGGTAGCAGTGCTTTGGTTTTAAAATTTTTTTTTAAAATTCCATTCAATTAATGTGCCAGCAATTGAGCAACGTGTGACCACTATCGTTGGGAAATATAAAATGTCTGGTTGAGATGGCTGAGAGCCAGCAATAAAGTGGGAGAAGTCCAGAGCAACGGCTCCTCTCAACCTTGCTACGCACAGATGAATTTCTGTTCCTTTTTTATTCTTTGCCTCCTCTTCCCCTTCCTTCTTGCTTTTCTTATAATGATCGGACGCTGAACTCTCTGAAGACATAGATGCTATCTTTCTTTTGCTCTCCATTGTAGTATATCCTAAAATATAACTTAGAGTCCTTGAACGAGTTTGCTCGTGGCTGTATCTCTGGCCATAGTTAATGCCCAGTAAGTATTTGCTGAAGGAATGAATGGATGGATGGATGGATAATGAATAAAATGCCGTACACTACAGATATCATCTAGTGGTCCTACAGCCCACATAGATTCTCTCCTAGTATGGTTTTCTTCCCCCCAACATGATAATTACAAGTTTATGTCATAACTAAGCTTCACCATTTTGCATATAAATAAATGTTCTCTGATTTTCTAAAGCCACCAACTAAAACCATTCCTGTGCTTTTTGATAGACCAAGGGACATACTATATAAATAACGACCAAACCAGAGCAAAGAACCATCGCAGATATTTGGAATTGGACAAGGAGCCTCTAATTTTTTGCTGGAATGACTGTTTTATTTTTTTCAGTTTCATGTGGCTGCTTTGTAGACTCGGCCAAACACAAAGTGCAGCTCCCTCCAGACCTCCCGCAGGGGAGAGCGTGCCCCGGCCTTATTTGGCCATGCTTCTTGGTGCGCCCCGCCCCGTGTCCCCCTTCCACATGACTTCCAGTCCCTGAAACTGTGACCTTTGCTCTGGTGCGATGCCAGGAAAAAAACTGTTACAGCTGAACAACCGTATAATGTTTATGCTCGATTTGATTTACTCATCAAGTTTCATTTAATGTGTTTTTTTGGTGATACATATTCACCACTTTTAAAATACGCTTGTAACTTTGTTCTGGTCTTTCCCCCCCCAAGGTTGGTGAAATAGCCTAATTTTAAAAGGTTCAAGGAAATGATTTCTTATTTATATTGATAATATATTTATATTAATGATTCCTTATTTATATTGATCATTTTTTCTTCTTCAACTTTACAGTGCTACTCTTGCCGATCTTCTTGTCAGTTTGATCTATTTAGGGGCACATGTCAACCAGCTTCTGCCTTTTCCATTACAATTTATTTTAAATAATTAACTGATATTATTACACTTTAAGTTTTCTTTCTTCATTTTTACAAGGTGTCATTTCAACACACCCCTCCTTTTTGATGGCAGTGTTTGTCTCTCCAGATCTCTATGATTGTTACCGCAAAGATTTGGTGCAAAATTAGTTCAAAGTAGTTTTTGCCAGAGCAGAGACCTGTCTGTCTGCTCTGAAAGCCTCTACCCAACTCGATGTTTGCACGTAGTAGGTACTCAATAAATATATGAGACGGATGGGGAAAGCTTCTATTACCTATTCATGTTGCTATTATAAGAACAAAGTTATAGGGAGAAAAATCAGTGCATCTATTTTTCACTTTTAAAAATAAAAGCATAGTTACAGTAAATCACAAATATACAGAAATCCCATTACGCATTTTCTTTTAACCCTTCTTTGAATTCTCCTGGCTTCAAAGTGACATGTAAATTGACTTGTTTATGTAAATAGAAGCCCTTCAGGAGTACATCCCAACAGCAGTGCATGACAATTAGACTGGGCCTCACCCACATACCTGGTGCTACTTTGAAAATGGGCCCCTTCAAAAAGGGATAAGCCAGAAAATCACTTAAGGTACCTCCAAGCTGTCTCTGAAAGGGTTCTCATTATGTGAAACCACACACACAGTGTGGCAGAGATAATGTCAGCACTGATGTAGAAAAATAAGGCTGCTGCTTCTTTTGCGGTTCATTAACTGGCATTTGCTATTTGAGTAATGAAAACCCACTTGTCATAGACGGATGTGGATGTGGTCTAAAAATCCTGGTAACGAAGCTTTATATTTTCTAATTCAAGGGTGACTACTAAGTGTTCAATTATGAAGCGACTCCAGATTATGAAGACATTTCATTGGCTCTGTCCTCTGTAAGGACTAGAGGAGCGATTTTAGCTTTCGCTCTTCATACCAAGTTATCGTGTAATGAAAATTCTTCCAAATTTGGAAATGCCTAATAACTATGCAGTTCTGATAGCACTAAATTAATTAATATTTAAACATTTTTATCTCCACAAGAGAATGCTATTAAAGAATCATTGGTTGCCAAAATACTCATATTTATCATTACTTTGTATGTTATCAAACAGAAGTGTGAATTAAATATTAATTTAAATTATTCTAAAATGTTTCAAAAATTCTATTAATTATCTAAATTATTTTAGGTTGTGGAAGAATCTGGAGTACAAATAATAAACTTTATCAATATTTAAACAGAAGTGAATTAAATAACTTATTTAATATTACTGAGAAGCAATGTCTACAGCTCAAATCTGAACAAATAAAAACCACATTTTGCTGTTTATTTTGCATGATTGCAGGAGACAAACCAGTTTCACGATACAAAAATAATTAGAAACACACAGGCAAATGATAGCAAATATTTGATAAATATGGCTTTTTAACTTTTCTGGTAGATTATGAAGAGATTTTTATGCCAGGGCTAAAAAAAAAACCTGCTCAACATTTTAATTTTTTAATGGACTGATTCCATTAAACTAGTGAATTTTTTCAGATATTTAAGCTAAATTTAGACCAAACTATGAGTCCATGACTTTTCATCCAGTTGGAAATTTTAAAATTATTGATCCAAACAAATCCCTAGTGATTAGGCACAACTGTGTGGGATCATGCCCTCTATTTAAATTAGCCTCCAGGGTATTTTTCTTTTAGAAAGAGAGAATTTTAAAACACATATGTTTTTATTGATTTCAGAGATGAAGGGAGATGGAGATAGAAAACTCAATGATGAGGGAGAATCACTGATTGACCGCACAACCCAGTATGTGCCCAGGCATCAAACCGTGACCTCCTGGTTCATAGGTTAGAGCTCAACCACTGAGCCACGATAGCTGGGTTCAGAGGTATTGGTCCATAGTGAAGTTTTAACACACGCATTTTTATAGTTTTCACTCTCTGAGATAATATCTTCCTCTTTTGTACTGTGTTTGTATAAATTAAATTATAATGACAAATAGGTATTAGAGCATAGCCCCTAAAGTCTCATACAACTAAAAGCAATAGCTGATAATTTACAAAGAGAACAATAAATTGATTCACAGTGGTAATTTGCTAATGCTGAATTGTAAGTGGGTCCCAAAAAGCAATGAAGTCCAATAAAGAGAGTGTCTCATAAGACAGATAGAAAACAAACAGAGGCTTTCGAAATAGAAGCAGCACCGTCCTTTCTTGCTTGTCCCTCTCCCCCGTAGATTATACGAGGTTTTGTCAGAACATATATAAATTACTTGTTTGGAACCTGGAAAGAATTTAGGGCAGTAACCACTCGGCTGAGGAAAAAGGAATTCTGTGCTTTCAATTCTGAGTATCAGAAGCATGTCTTGCCTCTTGGAATCCTAGTTGTAGATGACAGGACTTTTCCTACCTGATGGTTAGAGGAAGCTGGCCTTTCTCCAGCTCTAAGATGTTAAGGCAGAGCAGATGACAGGAGGAGCAGCTGGAACAACCAACGCAAATAGAATCTCGGAAGATGGAGTATCCAGGGTGAGTTTGAAGTGGATAAAGAATATGGAAGGAGAAGTTAAGATGAGAGTTTGGGGGGCATACCATTTACCTTTTTTATTTTTATTTTCTTCTCTTATTATTTCCTCAAATTGTTTGGGTTGGACAAGAGTACAAATGTGGGTGGTATTAAGGGAGGGAAAAGAGGAAGAGACCGTTGGCCAAGTGGATGTTTTCTCCTTTTCTCCTCATTCTTAGCTTTGCTTCACTCGTGAATGTTCCCTGCACCGTTCCTCAACCCCAGGCATTTGAATCTTTTTTGTCTTTCTGTAAGCTTAGGAGGAGGGGCCAGAGATTGTAACCCACCAAATCTAACAAAGCCCAAAAAAAGACAATCATTCTGCCATCTTTTTTTCCTTTCTATTCTTCTGGTTTTTAGGATGAGGAGGATGAAGGGCATGAACATTTTCTTTTCAGCCTAAAAAAGGGCTGCTATTCTTCCCTGGGATTTGGGGACTACAATCTACAAAGTATCTTGTGGCCGAGAGCTCTCTGGTCCTACTCAAAGCTGTATCTTCAAGTAGCTTCTCTCTCTCTCTCTCTCTCTCTCTCTCTCTCTCTCTCTCTCTCTCTCTCTCTTTGTGTGTGTGTGTGTGTGTGTGTGTGTGTGTGTGTGTGTGTGTGTGTGTAACACAAATAAATACTGCAGATCCAGAGGGTGGGGGGCTAGTCTAAATATTATATCATACTCAAAGAAACATGTTTAGCAAACAATGTGAGTAAAAAGAAACCCAGATCCTCGCTGTCTGCTGTCGGAAATCATAAAAGGGAATCTTGTTTAAAGTTCACAGTTCCACTTCTTTAAGTCCATTTACCACCCCTCGCTTTCCCACTTTCCCACTTGCTGCTTTGAAACCTCCTTTCCTTTTCCTCCAAACGTTCAATTCCTCATTATAAATTGCCTATGGTGAGGGCCTGTTTCCTGTTTCACTTTTCTTTTCTTCAAACATATCCATGTTCTCTCTCCAGTAAATTTCTACCCTTTCTAATACTCCTGCTAACTTCCAACACAGCACCGTGCTGCCGGAACAGGCGGCGCTATTACACTGAAGCAAAGTGAGCAGTCGTGGTCTCTGTCAGCCCAGGAGGCTTTTGGGACTCAGTGGGGGAAGTCTTATTCCCTTTCCTTGTCCCCAGCGCCTGGCCCAGCGCCTAACACTTATGACGTAGTCGTTGCTTAATTAATGTTAGTAACACGAACATGCATTTACACTTTATCAGCTAGATCTCTGATGAATCCGTCATCTTTCTAAGCAATTCTGACTGACTATCCATCATTCCATTTGGTGATTCAACCTATGATTTGGTTTTCAACTTTGATATATCTTTAGCCTGACAACGGTTTAATTGTTGGACTACACAGAGCTGATCACAGTCTTGCTATTTCCGTGCCTGACCAAATGAATATCTGCTTAATATAGTGAAAATTTCAAGCAAATTGGGTGGCTTCGGGAAGGCTAAGACCCATCACAACAAAGAATATAAGCACGGGGTATTTGTGTTGGGATCGTATAGGATCTGTTTTAGTTGCCATCTGCAAAATTAGAATGACGTTACGTTTACCCCACGTGTAAAGTCTGAAGGGTAGATGGTTGGGGGGTATTTCGGGTGTGTAGTATCCTTCGCCGGCAGTGGTGTGAAGATTCTTGATGCTGATGCTACATGTGCTTTTATCCCCTCTGAGAGCACTCCATTTGCCTCATTAACCAAAGGACTGGAATTAATATGAATTATTGAAGCTATTTTTTTGTTGTTGTCTGCTTTTTAAAAACCGATTTGGCTAAACATCATTGTCCCTTTCACAGAAAATGCTGGTTATCCCTTTAGGATGATTGCTTAAAATTAAAAAAGCATAACATTCCCAGTTTTTAAGAGAGGGTTAATAATGTAGTATAACTTGATTGTTATGACCCTACTTACCACTTCTCTGGGGAAGAGAGAAATGCTGTGAGTATACAAGCCGTGGAATTCCTATGGATTAGCACATGACTTTTACCTTGCCATATTTCTTCTCCCTTTAAAAAAAATCTTTTACACATCCCTGTCTTAATATTGAAAATAAACCAGGGAATTATCTTGGACATTCAGCCACAAGAAGAATTTGGTAAAAGGTTTATAGTTTGTTCCATAGGGTAGCTTTAGTCATTCACAACCGGGGGCAGGGGCTAATGAGTCCCTTTAGGTAGTGTTTGAGATAGACATAGAAGAAACTGGCTGGCTCTTTGTTGACAACCATTATCGAGATCTGTAGATCCAGAGTGGGTAAACCAGATAGACGGATCTTGTGATGTGTAAACATATTTATCAATGTCTGAGTGGGCTCCCATTGCTGATCTGTTTACAAGAACACGCAGTCCTCTACAGTCAGTTGTGCTGGGTATGTTTGTGTCCCATGCCTGGAATAAACTGTGGGGGAGCAGGAATAAAAGTCCCTTCTCTGTGTTGCATATTGTCACTCCAGAGGTCTCACCTTGGGTACACTTAGGGATGAGGGATTCAGAGCTTTGTGCCCAAACAGGCTCACAAAAGAGGCAGGATAAAGAAGCGAATCCTGACTCAAAGTAACTGTTATCTGTCTAAACTCGGGACAAGTTAATATACTTCACTTGAGCCTCAGTTTCTTCAGTTATATAAAATGAAGTTTTATGAGGGTTAAATAGAAATTCTCTATTTAAAGGGCTTAAAAGGATGTGAGAGCAGAGCAGTTCCTCAATAAATATTAGTTATTATTTTCTCACATAAACCTTAGAATCTCAGATACCCCTGACTGCTTCTTGCTGACTTTCAGAGCAGTCAGCAAGGCTCTGTCAATTTCCAGGGGGCTTCCCTCAGTCTTTAAGAAGTTTCTTCTTTAATAGGCAGGCATGACATAGGATCTGACCTAATTTAAACAATGAGGGGAGGAAGGAGGGAAGAAAGAAAGGAAAAGAAAAAAAAGAGCAGAAAAGGAGTGAGGGAGAGAGGGGATAAAAAAGGAAAATGGAGGGAGGAAAAGAGGAAGGACAAAACCTTTTTCTTACGTTATAAAGTTCATTATAAAGAGTTTCACTAAATAGCAATTAGCAAATTGTTTTTAAATTTGTACAAAAATTGTTACAGTTGATACAAAAAGCTGTTTTAACACATTGCAATGTTATATCATGGTTCTCTGCATTCAGTTGATTCAATAGTTAATATTGCCACCCATCACCTTATCAATCTGCAAAGCTTGGTTTTCCATTTTGTTTATATATTGTTGTTATATATTTTTGTTTAATTTATATTAAACATTTCTTTGTGAATTCTATTGCATTTCTGTTATACTATTTTAATTACAATTTTGCTTAATCCTGAAACTCTAGTTTTTCTATGACATTGTAAAATAATTTTATATCTTATTATGCAAAAACAGTACAAATTATACAATACAAAAAATAAACCAAGCCTGTGGTATTTCTTCCTGGTTCTAAAGATAAAGTCTTCAGTCTTGAAAGTTAATAATTAAATTTAACTATGATATAATTTAGAAAAGAGAAATAAAACTTTAATTCTCATGATTATGTAATATGATACTAATAAGCTTTTTTTTAATGAAAAAATGCTACAATAAGAAAAGCCACACTCTTAACTATGAGGCACAAAGTAAACTATTTAGTCTTGGCTTTTGATAAATAAAATATGAAAAATCTATAGACAAAATATATACTTAGTTGTATTTTTAAAATGTTATGTTTGCATAGCATCTCATCGATATAAGTCTACATTTAAAATCGCTCTGATTTTTTAAACGCTTCCAATTTTTTTATTTTTTATAATTATAACAGCCAAGCTGAAAGTGTTAGGCGGTGTTAAAATAGACACTGAGAAGACACTTTCCTATTCCTCTTGATGGTCATTGATATAATTAACTGCCAGCAGCAAAGTTAGATATATATTCTGTGGCCTTGAATTTGAGTCTAGCTAACTGGCCCCTATGGGGCTAATGCCCATGATTTTGGCCTTTTTATACTATATTTAATAGTACAGAAACATGGATTTCGTTTGGCTCCTAAAGGATTAGAGCTTTCTCTATCTAGTCTCTACTTCAATACCTATGCTGATTTCTTTCTTTTCTCTTAGTCTTCAGGGAGCTAAATTTGGTAATAACTGGTAAATGCTAATTTTTTTAAACTTTAATAAAAAACCATATAGGCAATCATTTGTGCTTTTTTCTTCTTCTCTGGTAACAATGTCAGAAATACTAGAGAGAGAAAATGGAAATGTCCTAGGATTCCTAGAGGACCTTGCTCTTTATGCTCCCTTTAGGCTAAGAAAGGAGGTGCTATTTCTTCCTCCTTCTTCTTAAAAAAGGTGAGAAAATGCAAAGAATAGATCAGGAGAATGTTCTGGTTTTCTTAGTCTTATTAATATGCCCTTCCCACCACCACTGGACCCTCAAGTCTCTTCTTTGTTCTCCCTTTCGCTAACTAGCAACAATTTCCTGAGGACAGAGAAGCTGATAGTAAAAATAGGGTCACATTTGGAGACAGTTAGGTGATATATGTTAATATCCACTCTGGACTAGCTGGGGTCACACATTTCATTTTTCTTGTTATCTATACCCTATGAACTGCAGCCTCCAGGGCAAAACATATTTAACCTGTAATGATACATTGCCCAGGAGCCATTCAGCAGTTATGGCATTCTGAATTTTTATTTGGAAACAATTAAAGCTACTTGGATTTCAAGAATTTTCTTGGTTTCAGGTCCAAGTTTATTTTTTTTAAAAGACAATAACCAACAACTTTATCAGTATGCAGCTAAAATAATGACAGTAATTTTAGGTTGCTAATTCTCCTTTCTGTCTCTGACTATGTTTATCCTCTGATGCAGGAAGGTGTGCATGGATGTGCACACCAAGAAAACCTGGTAAATGATGTGGGTATGGATGATGGGAAGGGTTTGTAATAGGTTTGTACTTGGTAGCAGTAAGAAATTCCAATAAGCAGCGTCTTCCTAGGATAATTTTATCCCTGGGGAATAACACACACACACACACACACACACACACACACACACACACACACACACACACTAGGGGCCCATTGTAGGAAGATTCCTGCAAGGGCTACCTCCGCTACCTGCCCTTGCTTTCCCTCTAGCAGCTGCCTTGCTTTTCCTTCTAAGCTGTCTTTAGTCTTCACTTCTCCCTCCCTCAGCATATGCAAATTAACCATCATCTTTGTTGGGTTAATTTGCATAGTCGCTCTGATTGGCTGTGGGTGTAGTGAAGGTATGGTTAATTAGCATTTTCTCTTTTATTAGTGTAGATACAAAATAGAGAAATATGCTAACTAACTGGGATGCCATAATGGGTTGACCAGACAGGAGGAGGCTGCGTGCATGGCATTGGGAGTGGGGCAGCAGGGGCCTCCATATGCCTGCGCTGGGGGAGGGCCTGAACAGCAGCCGCCCGGGCTGCTTCAAGGGCCAGAGAGAGAGGCAGGGCCAGACCAGTGACGTGAGAGTGGGTGGCACCGGTGCAATTTCAAATTGTATGCTGGGCACCTAGTAGATCTATATTTTTAAAAAATAAATGTATCCACAGAAGGGATTTTTAAATTTTTAGAAAACCATAGTTCTGACATATGGCTAAGTTGAAAAACACAGTGATGGTGTCATTTGGTACCAATACTATTTCTCCCCTTGAACTTTTGATCCACTGTGGTAAAAAGAGGAACAAACTTTTACCAATAAAACAATGCAAAAGCACCCTTCAAACTGTGAAACGTTGACAATTTCAAATTATTTTTCAACCTGGTACAATGACCCATTTTCATCTTTGGAAATAAATACTTGTTTGTATGGTAATTTCATTAATGGCTAAAAATGAAGTCTTTGAATGACTTTAAAGTCCATTTAAGTCTAGTCTCTTGATATGCACTAATAAACAGAAGCCATATCCAATGTCACTTGACTTCCTCTGAAGAAACACCTAAATAAAAGAAATTACATAATAAATTACCCAAATAAAATAACCATTTCCACTGAGGGGAAATGCATACAGCTCTGAGAGATATGCTTTCTAAGTTTTACTTAGGCTGTTTATATAGAAATAAATAGAAATTCACTGGAGTTATTTATAAAATGCCATATTAAAATGATATACTTGGGAATAGTAAGGAAATAGTAATCTCATGAGAATCTCACAAATGATAGCCATTCAGCCATATGGCCTGACAGCCAGGATTCAGAGAAAAATAGAATTTAGCAAATGGATGTATCCTCAACCATCTCCAGGGACCTCAGAGCAAGTGTTTGTGATCATCCACTGTTCCTCTCTGTGAGCAATAAGATTCTGCATATTTGCTTCTCTCTATATCATTATCAAATAGGCAGAGGATGCATATGCATATATATGTGCCTACTAATATATATATATATATATATATATATATATATATATATATATATAGGCAGATATATATTGTGAGTTAGAAGGGGAAGTAAACTATTAATAGGCAGATATATATATGTGCCTACTAATATATCTGCCTATTAATAGTTTACTTCCCCTTCTAACTCACAATCTCTGCTCCCTCATAACTTCAGCTTTTCATGAACTCTATGGAATCCTGTAATAACATTTTTAGTTTTAGCTCTCACTGCTCACTCTGGTTCTCTCCACACTCCCCATTATAAATTCCTTAAAAGGAAAAACTTAATTGCTTATTTTTTAAAAAATGACAGGGCTTGCCATTAGTCCCTAACCATATTTGGGGTGCATGGCCAGTGCTGACTCAATCAGTTCAGGCTTGTGAGGTCTGCAGCGGGCTGCCTCTTCAGCACGGGCAGTTGTCCAATCATTTCACACAGAAGAGTCTGGCATGTCTACTACATCCTGTCCCAAACTACTGTCCCTATAACCCACCATGTCTCCTGAGTTAGTCTTTCCACCAACCAAAAGTGTTATCTGAGGGAAGTAGCATAGCCAGTCATTGTCAGACATGAAGCCCTAACTCAAATAAGTTGTGTTCAACAAATTGGTTATGCAGGCTCCTGGCAATGCCCTGAGAGAATTGATGATATTGGTAAGATTTTATGGAAAGAGGATTCAACTAGTTATCAGGTTCTGTCTCTGCTATTAACTGAGTCTCAAGTTGGTTCACCTTTCAGAGCTTCAGTTCTGCATCTGCAAATTTGGAGAATGGGCTACACAATTCACAGGATGGTGCCCAGTCTGAGAATTCTGTGATCCACACCATGAGGCTTGAGGTCAGAATAAATCTAGAACACGGTGAAGACAATTGGCCGAGGTGGGGGCTGTGAGTGGTACCAGGTCACAGTGAACACTGCTTTTCTAAAGGAAGAATGTATATCAGGAGTTGCTTCCTTGAGCTCATATTTGTGCTGTGGGTCTAGAATGGGTCAGGGCCCAGCGCTATCCAGGGGAAAGAGGGTTTTAGCAGTGGACTTGCATTATTCCAGATTCTTTAGCAAAGTGGAGATAAATGCCAGGGGTTGTGGCAAATGGACTTTGAGATTTGGGACTCTGATAATTTCTTATTAGAGACAAATATATGGACATTTTGGTTTTGTATGTAGATTTTTACATCATTGATTAGGCTGTATTTTACCTTGAGAGATGTATTTTCATTTGATGTGATGGGAAAAAAATCAAGTTTTGTCCTATAAGTCTGAGGACCAAATACTTGGCAGTGATGGAAGCTACACTGAGGCCTTCAGCCCAGAGGAATAAAAGTAGATGCAGATGGGCTTCCTGGTTACCATCCAGCATCCCTGTGCTCTCCTCCCCTCATTTCATGCTTAGCTTTTTTTTTTTTTTTTTTAACATTTTCACTTAGAGTAAAATCCAAAGCTTTTACATAGCCTATGAATTTCTACTTTTTCTACCTTGTACTTTATCTTCTCTCATTCTTCAAGCCACAGTGCTCTTCTTTCTGTTCTAGTATCATGTCAAGGTTGCCTCTGCATGGAAGACTTTGCACTTACTATTGCCTTTGGCTAATTCTTCTCTCCCCCCCCCCCCCACACACATACACACTTGTTCTTATCATTCAGGCCTTAACTTAGATATAGTGAGACGGTTTCTGTGGCAATTCTATTTAATATACTCCCAAACACACATATACCCTCTCTCTCTTTTGTCATTTATTTTAAAAAGTTTTATTTATTTATAATAGCTAATGCTACCTAAGTGACTGCATTTATTTTTTTTGTCTCCTTTCAAGAACAATTTTCTTCACCAAAATATATGCTCTATGGGAGTAGGATCTTGTCGGTCCCAGTTGCTACTTTCTCCTCAGCACCCAGGACAGTGCCTGAAATACTCAGAACACTCATTTAATGGCTATAAGGTATTTTTATAAGTATACTCTGGCCAATATCTAATTAGCATATATGTCCCATATCAAAGAGATCACTGGTTTGATTTAGTCAGATGGTGACATCCCCATGAAACTCACAAATGGTCTTGAGTTTTAGGACAAAATGAAGTGGTTTAGGTTGTGCTTCTCTCAGGAGCATGAATCAAAAGGCAATAGGAGTTAGCACTACAGAATGTGTGATTCCTGAGGCTGATGCAAACGTTGGATTCATTAGGGAAGTATGAACTAGAATAGCCAAGCTGATAAATCCAGAACCAAGATGAAATTGGGAAGTCTTTCATTTGTTTCTAGTTGGGTATATAATTGGTATAAGACTTACATAAAGAGATTCAAAGTAAATTTTTCTAATTTTAATGTCACTATTCATTTCAGGGACTAGGGAGGGATTGTGTCACAGTGGAAAGAGCTCACACTTTTGAACCAATAAAGCTGGGTTTTAATTCAGCTCCATTACTAGATATATACCTTGGATAAGTCCTTCTGTCCTTTCTGAGTCCCATCATCCTCGTCCCTAAAGTGGGTCTGGTAATGCTTACCTCCCAGAGCTGCCTTCAGGGAGGCAGGCAATATGCATAAAGTTCCTGGCACATGATAGGCACCTACTGACTTGTAGTCACCACTATTATAAAGACTTCCCACCCTTGCCTGGTATTGTGTTTTAATATTTGTTTTATTTCCCTGGCTTCAAGTTATAGTGACTACTTCTAGGAACTTCAAGTCATTATGGGTCATGGGAAGACAGGTGTCTTGATTGATAAAAGTACTAAGACCACATCACAGTTGAGTTCCTTTGAACTGACAGGGGGTTCAGGTGGCAGTGGTGACTATGGTAGATGGCATTCATGTATATATATATTAGAGAGCTCCAATATTAATAGGGCCTAGTTATTCTCCAAGTGGTCTATTTTCCTTTTGCTACTTTGCCTTTGTGTTGTAAATATCTTTTTATTAGCTGGTGCTTTCTGCTAACAAATGGACTCTGGGCCTGCACAGTCTCAGGTTACCATGGCTCTATGTCTCCATAGCTGCCACTTCTCTTTACTATCAACCTCTGCCTCATGGATTGTTCAGCTTTCACATCCTACTGACTGCCAGGTTCTTGGTATGTTTCACTATTCAATTCTGCAAAAGAACTCAGATTGATCTCACTCAAGCTTTATTATCAAGCCATATCCTCATTCTCTAAAGAGTCAGATATTAGCTTGATCCACCTAAAGTCAACATTTGCATATGTCAAACTGAGCAAACACCAACAATTTCACATGGTACAGCTTTATATGTGATGCCTCTGGTGAGAGATCATTGCTGGAGCCAAGGGTGAGGTGGTGTCTCTCAGAATACAAACAAACAGGAACAATCATTTTTTTAAAAATAAGAGTCTTATTTCAGGCCTTATAGTACTGGTTGTGGCTGAAGCAGGCATTGTGATTAGCTTTTTAGAAAAATCTTCAATCATTTTTATTGTATAAAATGTTAGGCCCAGAAGGGACCCTAGAATCACTTTATTTAATCCAATTCTTTTGCTTTAGAAATGAGAAATCAAAACCTCATATAGATTAATCCTGTGACACATAGAAAATTAAAAGTTGGAAAACAAAATCACTGAGAGCATGTTACAAATAAATTGCTTTATTTGTGTCAGAAAAGAATCCTGAGTGTACAACATGAGTAAAAGAGAAACTGTCCTATATAAAATACTGCAATCTAGTAGGAAAGAAAAAGTTAATTTTAATACACAAATGCCATAATAATGTTTGCATAGAGTCAGCATGCCTAATTATGGTGCTAGGGAGATTCAGAAAAAACTTTCTAGAAAACCATATACCTGTACTAAGACTTGAGGAATTAAGTCAGTGTAGTCATTCAGTTGTGATTGTGAAGAATGTTCCAGAAAATGTATATCTGAGTGATCAGAAATGTATTTTGTGTGAGGGTGATATGTGTAGAGAAGAGTAGATTGGGTCACTGGTCATGCATAAGACGTGTCTATTTCTTTTCTTTCTCTCCCTCCCCCTCCTGCTGCCTTCATTTTTTTCTCCTCCATCTGTATTATATGCACCTTACGTGAATCTTAAAGTAACTTTATATTCCATCTTTCTGACCAGAATAACAGTGTGAAAAGGTTGTTTAAGAGCATGTAAAAGGTGGGGGGAAGCTGATTTGAATTTATCATAGTTAAATCAGGAGGCATAGAGTGTCTGTTTCATTTGGGGTGCCCTATAAAATTATCCCTTGCCCCCCTTCTTGAGGCCACTGTCACTTTCTTGGTAAGGTCACTTGAAATGTTATGCAAGTCTACTCATGTGTTTGCAACCCACTCTAAGGTGTTGTCATTTTCACAGTTAATAAGGACACTTTCAATGTCTTCCCCCGGGCCCCACACCCTATGGGACACCACTCAATATAGCCCTCCCCGAGGGGGACAGCGGCCATTGATTACTCCTCTTTGGTACTCCCCTTTAGCTGCTTACGTACCACCCACTTTAGTGTGGTTCCTAGAGTGAATTCTCAATGCAGTTGCTTTTTTCCCCTCTGTTTGTGTGACTCAGGTTATAACAAACGACTCATGTGAGGAAATCAGTAGTCTGAATTGTCAAAAGAGTCCTACCACAAATAAAAACCCAGAAAAGCCAATACAGATCCCAAAAATGCAATTATAAAATACAATATTTTGAAATTTCTACATAGCAAAACCAAAAATGACCACTTACTGAAAAGGCAAGAATTTCACAGAGGCATTTACATTTCCCACTTCCTCCTCTTTTCAGGGATTAAAAAGTAAATCTTTCCCCCAAATAAGAACTTATTCAGAGAGAGAGACAAGAAGGAAAAGCTAAACATTAAGCATTGCTTAAGAAAGCAAAGAGTTTGACTTAATACATTTTGCACCCTAAATTTAACTACAGAGTTCAGCACTTAAATGTATTGAAGGGATTCTGAATCAAATCTGAAACAGAAAATTTTCAAAAATCTCTCAAATATTTGTGTGTGTGTGTGTGTGTGTGTGTGTGTGTGTGTGTGTATGCATGTGTGTTCATGCTGTGGGAATATAACATTTTTTTTGTTCTTTCTATTTCATGATGAGAATTAATTTGCAAATAAATTTAAATCAACTTCAAAGGAAGGTGATGAGAAAGAATGTATGCGTGTTGAGTTTAGCACTCCAAAGAAAGGAAGCCAGAATACAGCAGTGAGATACCACTCTTGGTAGGCTGTAAACGCTCCTCTCTGCCTTTAAAATTCCCTAACAAGGTGAGCGAAACCATTCCAAGAACACTATTGTCAAGAGACACCTTTGAACTGATCTATCCTGAAGAATCACCCCCAGAAAGGTAGAAAAAAAAATAACTTTCATATGTTTGTGGCCACACAGTGCAGCTCCGACTTCTGAACATTTTTCCCCAATTATTTTTGTAAAGTATTGATCGCAATTTAATTTTGCAGTCCCAACATGAGAGGCGCTTCACGCTGAAATGTCTCACAGGAGATTGTAATCAGGGTCTAGCCTGAAGGTGAAGCGCTCGTACACAGGTTTTACTCTATTTCTCCACTCTTCATCAGCTCGGGGATTGGAGCAGAGGGCATTCTCAGGCAGATTAATTTTTGACGATGGGATCGATGGAAGATGTTTTTTTCCTCCTGACATTGAGTCATCTAATTTGCTGTTTATCTTTGGCTTATTGAGTTTTGAGCATTGTTAAATCATACCTTTCAGCTGTTTAATTTCATGTGTGGATTTTGCATTCCCCTCTTGTACTTTGGCATAACTCTTTTACCCGAAATGAGCAGGATGATGGGCCTTTTCTGACACGGGGTTACTGCTTTGGAGTCTGTTAAGTACTCCAAGGTAATGTTATGGTACTTTCTAGCCTTTTTTTTTTCCTTTGCTTGTGGCCATAGATCAGCTCACCTCTAGGGAAATCATTACTTGCCATCATTATTATCCCTAGCACCTTCGTCTGTTCTCCCTTGTTTCCTGACTCCATGGCTTGATGAAGTGCCTAGATGTGCGGACACCTTATCTCGGGGTCTCATAATTAACCCCTTCATAGCACAGGCGGGAGAAATGACTTTTCCCGTGATGGGCTCCATCCAGCTCAACATTTGGGCTTCTTTATAGTCATCACAGCAGCTTTAACAGTTCCAGCTCTATTTTTTTTGCAGCAAGATGGGAATTTTGTAAGTGTGCTGATGGCTATAAGAAAAACGCTTTCCACCTAGAGAAACTTGGCCTTATATATAACCTTATATATTTTTTTTAAGGTAGGCAAGCTGTATCTCAAGACCACATTTTGTCTGTAAACACTGACCATTTCCCACAGTGACAATGTTATATTAATTATTAGGCATTTTATCAATGCTCATGCATGTAGTCATAATTATCTAGGAATTAATAAAATGTAAAAGTATCCTTTAGTTTCAAAGACATATAACATATTTTTAAAAGCATTGAAAACAAAATTAAAAATGATAATAGTATGATTCTCCATTTAAAATGAACATTAAAACAATATGTTGGTTTTATTAATTCAATAAATAAAGACCATCCTATTCCATACTCCAAATCACTTGTGGATTTGATTGAACAGAGAAATGTTTGTTTTTTAATATATATATATATATATATATATATATATATATATATATATATTATTGAAGGGAGATGGAGAGATGGCATCAATGATGCAAGAGAATCATTGATCAGCTGCCCCCTGCACACCTCCTATAGGGGATCAAGTCCCCAGCCCTGGCAGGTGCCCTTAACAGGAATCAAACTGTGACCTTCTGGTTCATAGGTCAACTCTCAACCACTGAGCCACACAGTCTGGGTGAGAGAGATGTGTGTATTTTATTATCATAAAAAGAGCCCCAGTAAACCTAATTCCTATTCTCTAATTAGTTGGATTTCCTTAAGAAAGTCATATCTCTTTAGCTATGTTTTATCATCAATAAAATTAGAGAATTTAAAAGATTTCTTCTAGATCTAAAATACATAATCTGCACATATTAATGTTACATATTTATCATGCAAGGGCAAGCTCAAATTCTACTTCTGTAGAATTTCTATCCTTTTTTGCATATTGATGCCACAGTGAACTCACTATAATGTAACAAGAGTCATTTAAATGTTTTTCAGTGTTTTCATATTAATTCTGATGTTTTCTGGTACTTGAAGCATATTTCATAACTGTATCTTACAAGAAATAACTAGGATTCCATTTCACATGCTTTCCCAATATTCCTAGAAGATGGACAATACCTATTCTTGGAGGATGCATTTGATTTTTGGAAAAAGCATACATTTATTTGTAGGCGTTCTGATAATGAAAGTGAGTATTCAAGACTGGAAGTTATTTTTCAGATAAACCTTTATATTAAATTTCTTATTGAAACTGACTATGAACACAAACCTAGATTAGGAGCTCTCAAAATGCTTTGACTTATGTCAACATCTGTTAGAAGAAGCATGTAGTCTGATGAGATAACTACTTTTAAAAACAATTTTTATTTTGTTATATAATAACTAGAGGCCTGATGCACTAAGATTCATGCAAGAATGAACCTTCCTTCCCCTGACTGCGAGCACAGCCTTCGCTCCATCTGGAGCTGTCTTTTCCCTCAGGCCCAGAGCCTCTTTTTAGCCTTCCCAGACTGCCCCCTTGGTGCCTGTGTATGAAAATTAACCTACCATCTTTGTTGGGTTAATTTGCATACTCACTACTGATTGGCTGGTGGGTATCATGAAGGTATGGCTAATTTGCATCTTACTCTTTTATTAATGTAGACTAGTGGCCTGGTGCATGAAATTCATGCATGCGGTGGGGAAGTCCCTCAGCCTGGCCTGCACCTCTCCAATCTGGAAATCCTTAAGGGATGTCTGACTGTTGGTTTAGGCCTAATCCCAGCCAGGCTTAAACCGGCAGTCAGACATCCCTCTCACCATCTGGAACTGCTAGCTCCTAACTTGGAACCCCAGCAGGTCTTTCTTTATTTTTATTTATTTTTAAAAAATTAGGGCAAAAGTCTATGATTTTTAATTAAAACTGAAAAACTGTCAGGGACAGAAATGACAGAGGACCCATCCTAGGTGGATGGGATCCTTGGGGTGGGGAGTGGGGAACATTGTTGACACAGTTGTCAGAATTCAAATGGAGTCTATGGATTGGACCTTAAGAGCATTTGAATGGAGATTTCCTCACGTGGTTGGGTGGAGAATGATTATGTAGGAGTGTCTGCTTTTGGGAAATATACAGGGGAGTATCCTGACATCCTGTCATGTGTAGAGCATGCTCTCAAACAGCTCAGAAAAAAGACTGGGAGAAATGGGCATACATATGTATAAATGCACACACTCGCGCACAGTCTAACCTTGCTATTTTCAACTCCCTGCCTACTTGCTAAGATCCGTAACTCCAGAATCAAGGCTTGCAGAGCTTCCCCGGCCACTGGGCCACAGCCAGGGTGCAGGAACCACTTCGGGGCCTACACCCCACAGTGAAGCCTGTGGTTGGGCACCGATTGGCAGCTCAGGGAACTGACATAACCCTATCGGTACCACCACAGTTTCTCTAGGCACGTTTAAATCATTCGCATTCTTTGGAAAGAAGGGCTTTTTCTCCCACTCTGGATGACCATGCTTCCCCGGCAGCACCTGAGGACCTGGGGCCTACCTGGCACCCCAGCCTTGCTGACCCTGCGGGCTACTGCCCTAACAGCCCGTACCTCTGCAGCCCTCCATGCAGCCCGCCAGCACCATCCAGCGTGGTCCGTCCATCTGCACGGCCCCTGAGGCCGCCTGGCCACATGCTCCCCACTGGACTCCCCTCTCCCACACCTCGAGGTGGGTCCAGTGCACCTGCACAGAGCTCCCGCCTGGACCAGTACACCATCTGGTCATGACAGTCCTAGTCTATTGTTAGTATAGATATTATAATGTTGATATAATAAGATGACAGCATAAGTACCTAATGGTTTTATTAATCCATTTTATGTCCTTATAAACACATGTCATATACCTTTTTCTATTAAGCTACAGATTCTTTCCAAGCCATAAGTAGTGGTACTATTTGAACATTTGCCTTGTAAAGATTTCAAGTTTCCCTGAAGTTCAGATGTGCACACGCATGTACACACACACACACACACACACACACACACACACACACACACACTAGAGGCCCAGTGCATAAAATTCATGTACTAGGAGGGAGGGGTGTTCCTTGGCCCAGTCTGCACCCTCTCGCAGTCCAGGAGCCCTAAGGGGATGTCAGACTGACAGCTTAACCTTCCTTCCTGAGGGCCTAAGTCTGACATCCTTAGCGCTACTTGGAGGCAGGAGAGGCTTCTGCCACCGCTGCGGCACTTGCCAGCTGTGAGCCAGCCTCCTGCATTGAGTGTCTGCCCCTGGTGGTCAGTGTGCATCAGAGTGACCATTTGTTCTGATGTTAGATTTATTTGCATATTAGCCTTTTATTATATAGGATATTTTGTCTTTTGAAATACTGGTTTATTCTACTGAATAGAATAGGGATATGAATTTAAAATGGATAATCACTTGTACAAGAATGCTAGTTAAAATTACAGGAATGATAAAATTGCATTTAAAAATTTAGGGAAGAAATTAAAAAGACAAATTGTAGAGTATAAGTAATCTTCCTCAGTAACCAACAAACTTTTTGATTTTCCTATCAATAATTTCCTATGTCTTCTTTTCTACACTTACACCATATAGTTCTATAACTTTTTAAAAATATATATATTTTATTGATTTTTTTACAGAGAGGAAGAGAGAAGAAGAGAGTTAGAAACATCGGTGAGAAAGAATCATCAATCAGCTGCCTCTTGCACACCCCCTACTGGGGATGTGCCCGCAACCAAGGTACATGCCCTTGACCGGAATCAGAACCCGGGATTTTAAGAACCATGGAACCCATTTTATAAATAAGAAATATAAGACCCCAAAAGGCTGAGTGGCTGCACAAAGCTACATGGTCAAATCTCAGATTAATACAAAGGTCTCCTAATTCCATCAGAATATTCTTTCCACTCTGTTATTTAATGTCTTGCTAGGATATGTTGCTTAGGAGACATCCTAAACTTCTGTTTGTGATTATCTCATTGTCTCACTGAAAGAAATCAGACTGTGCATCAGAAGTTTCCTACAGAATATTGTTAAAATTATCTTCCTTCAGGGAAAAAGAAAACTCATACTAAACATGTTGAGGTTTGATAATGAGTATTTTTTGTATAAAAGGTACAGACATGGTTTTATTTGCACTACCAGGACCATAAAAATGCTTTGAGTCATAAATGTGAAGTTGTTCCACCACCATAACAAATTAGCTAAAATAGTCACAATAATGACCAGGTTCGGATATAAGTCAGTGAGAGACATAAATCTTAACAAAGGTTTAGGTAGCCTTGTGCAAAGGGAGCTAGAAAGTGAGAAACTCTGTTTTGAATGTTAGAAACTGGTAAAAAGGGAGTCGCAAAGGCTGCAAACCGGGGTCTGACATAGGGCTACAGCAGCTGGTGTGTTAAAGGCATGTCTTACTGTTGCTCCACAACTCCCACCTCTGTCGTGAACAGGAACTCAGGGCTCAACATCGCTGAACCGTGATCTGTGGTGAATGATTGCTGTTGCATCCATCATCATCCAATCCAACCAGAGGAGAAGAGTTTCTGGGCTGTGAGACTGCCTGCCTCTAGGATAGAAATAAGCAACAGAAGAGTGGTACTTCGTTTTGAGTCCATCACACACCAGTAAAAATATCTCCCCCAGAACATTTTTAGGTGCGCTGTCATGAGGGTGTTATTTTCCCCCCCTGCCATTCTAGTTGTAGAATTTTCTCATGAACATCTATCTGAAGTTTTGTATATATTAAATAGTGATGACTTTTCAAAAATATACCAAAAGAGGACAAATAATAAATGCTAAGGTCCTGGGTAATCTACAAACTCATTGGTTAGCTTTTCAATAACTTAGAAGCAATTGTGTTTTGTCAGGACAAACTATATGAGGCCAACAGCCTTCCTGTCTGTATTAACATCATAGTTTTTAAACCTTTGGAAATGTGATAGTCCATGGTCAGATCGGTTGCATTAAAATTTTGAATAAGCCTTGGAAATCTGACATGGAAAGAGCAGGCTATATACATAACAATGAATCAGCAAGAGATTATAAAACAAGATGTTAAATTTGGGTAATTTGGTCATATGTAAACCTTTCCAATCACTTCTCCATCGGCTTTAAAGGATTTATGATGGAGTGAGTCCTGAAATCTCCTGATTGGTGGATACTTTGCCCTATGGGATTATTAAGACATTCAGGGGAATGGGAAGTCATCATGCTGCTCATCCCATCTTCACCTGCCCTTCATCATGCTCATACACCTCGCACTGAGGCTTTGTTGTGGTTGTTCTAGCTAATCCTGGAAGTGGGGCCAGCCTTTGCAGTCTGGTCCAGCACAATATCCATCACTTTATTTTATTTTTCCCAAAGAAAAACCAGGCACACAGTGAAGATGCCATTATTAAGACTTAAAGAGATTATGTTACTTACCTAAGTTTTCTGAGGCCAGAAAAGTTTATGAAATAAACTCAAACCCAGATCTCTTAAGACTTCTTTCTGTGCTCTATTACAGAGGCTGTAAGGAAAGGTTGTAGGTTCTGTAGACCTAGTCAAAATGTGAATTAACAGAATAATTAATTCCAGATAATCTTGGCTTGTTTTCTCCAGGCAAATAATCTCCACCTTTTTTCCTGTTGTGGGTTAACCTAAGCATTTGTACTGGCAGTATTGCCTGGTTAAATAACCTACTATCCATGGTCAACCAACTATATATCATCATGTGCTAAGCATAACTTAAGATACAATGCTGTGGGGGGGACTTTGTGAGGGGAATTTATATAGAAAGAGTTGTTTTACAGAGCTCAAAGATATTAGGAATGAAAATGAAAACAGACTTCGGTCCAAATAAGCTAAAGATAAAACCTATCCTCCTAAGAGGGCTATCATAAAAGAAAGAAAAAATATCTAATATTTATGAAACATTGTTTTCTTTCTCCTGATGTCATATATCTAGGCAGCCAGCCACATATTTGCTCCCTTGGGAATGCTATCAATTTATGGGGGCTTAATAGCCACATATGATGAATTTTGCTTTAAAATCATCTTGTCTTTGATAAGTGGCAAAGCCTAATGAAAGATGCACGAGGTAAAAGGATAGTAGAGATTATACATTTTAATGCTAACAATATATTCTAGTCAACAAAGCCTGGTAAGGGGTATTATGTGAATTGGCTCCCCTTGACTTAGGAAGACTTCTGTGCTTGAATGAAAATGATAGTTTGCTTGAAGAATAGAAATGCCTAGTGGATAAGAACTAAAGTGAATTAGAGAAGGGGGTTAGCCAGGGTAGGAGGGCAAATACCATATTGGTTTCACATGTATTTGACATGGGCCAATTTGAAAAGTATTAAACTACTTGGGTAGGTCCTTATGGATGATCAAACTTTATTAGAAGATGAAAGTCAATGAGCCCTCGTAGCCTTGATGATTTAGGGAGAAAATAGGGGCCTAAATGGACATGATTCTAAATTTTTCATTAATCCACTTAGCTCCCTCCTTCATATATATGGTCACTAATTTCAGGAAACTTTTGGCTTTTCTTTACCTCCTTTTCCCTTTAGTATTACTTGATATAAATTTCTTTCTTAATGTCCCATTCTTGATCTTCTGCTAGCCAATCATTGAGAAATGACTTTCATCTTTCCTAGAGTATAAGTAGGAAGCTATTCCAGCAGGGTTGAATCATCTGGATTGGCTGAGGGCATTTCTCCAAACCTGAAAAGGATGCATAAATGATTGCTTGCTGCCAGACAGCTGAGGGCATTTTAATATACATATTATTGCCTCCTACTGGCCAAACACCTCAATAGCCATAAGCAGTTCCTCCAACCTGACAATGGATTCTGTATACTAAACCTTGGCCTTTGATATGTATATCTACCTTAGTTTACAACAATTTGTGTTAATAAAAAGCAAGGGGTCCATAGAGAGACAGGAGGGCTTGGTTTCTTTAGCTAAGTCTTCTCTGGCTCCCCAAAATGCCTTCCAAAATTATGTTTCCTCTCTGGACTCTAATAATTTACAGTATCCTCTTTTCCAGATTCCTGTACCCTTAAAGATGCTGGATCAAGACCCTTGACATTAGGTATCGGGACCATTGTGACAACAATGCTCTGTTTCACTTCAGAGATTACTCATTATCTTTATCATCTATTGTATATTTATTTAGCAAGAGAGCAATATTCTAATTCAAGCACCCATAGAAAAATTATTGACACAGTACCTTCTCTCTCTCTCTCTCTCTCTCTCTCTCTCTCTCTCTCATCCTAGCTGGATCATGTTTTTGTTGTTGTGTGTGTGTGTGTGTGTGTGTGTGTGTGTTTGTGTGTGTGTATGTGTGTTTAATAATTTATTTTATTTTTTCCATCACCATTTATTCCCACTATGACCTCTTCCAACTCCACTCTAACCATATGTTAAGGCTTAGTTAAAATGTTACATTTTCAACAAGGCTGTCTATGACCCTCTTAACAGAATTAAGTGCTTTCTCCTACATCTGGAACTAACTCGTACACAATTCTATCAATTTTTATACTGCATTTTATAAATTCTAATATACCTGTTCTCACAAATAAAATGGGAACCTTTCCAGGTCAGGACCAAATCTCCCCCACTGGTATAACCCCAGCACCTAGCGGTATCTCTCACTTAAGAAATGGTCAGTGAATATTAGTAGAAAGAGCTGTTTAAACCTCTTTTGTTAAAATAATGAAAAACGGAGGATTGAGAGCCATTATTCCTCTCTAGGCAAAGTGTTTGGGCCTGTGTTATTTGTTAGAACATAAATGAGTTGGCATTTATGCTCATGGAATAAGTTAGAAATCTATAATTGTAAATTCATGCTGGTTTTAATAAAATCAAAACTCAAAGTGTGAAACCATCCAAATAAATATAATTTTCCCCAAACTGCTTTGAGATGAAAAAGACTCTTTGGCATAGCTCCAATGAACTATCTTAGTCACCCACACAGAAGCAAAAAGACTCCCTCCATCTGATTAGAAGTTTCTGCAAATAGCTAAATGGCTCAAAGCATTCCTGGTTGTTCTCTCTGTGTGTGCATTTTCGCTACCTAGAGCAAATAGAATGGACTGCTTCTGTCATTTGCATAGACAGATCTGATATATGTCTCACATTTCAAGCTTTACAGGTTCTACAGAATATGGTTATAGTGTTAAAAAGAAATCGCATAAAATACATTCACTCAAAGTGATATATTTTTAATATACAGTATATCTTTATTGACTTCAGAGAGGAAGGAAAAGGGAGACAGAGAGATAGAAACATCAATGATGACAGAGTGCATGCCCCACACTGAGGATGGAGCCCGCAACCCGGGCATGTGCCCTGACAGGAATCAAACAGTGACCTCCTGCTTAACAGGTTGATGCTCAATCACTGAGCCACATCGGTTGGACTCAAACTGATTTTTTTATATGTAGCCTCAGATTCTATGGCTGAGACACATCTTCATAGTTTAATTATAGTAGATTAAACTTTAAACATAACACTATTTGTGCATTTGTCTGCAGTTCTGACGTGTAATTTTAAGGGTCTTTTTTTTAAAAAAAAAAATCAAGCTTTTGTTTTCAATTCTTCCACCCTTTGCCCACTCCTGGTATCCCTGCTTCTGTTAATTGTTCCAAACACCTGCTCCCAGCTCGGCTCCTGAACAAACAAAAACTCCAGGGAACTTGACAGCAAAACAAATATATACAGCTATAGGAGCTTTATTTTTCATAGAATCTGTCCTCTTACTAACTGTGTGAACACTCCGAGTGGAAAACGAGATTGTCTGCACATGTATCTCCTGGCAAATGGGGAAGACGTTACCCACGGAGGTCAGTTTATGGTGCCGCATGGCAAGCAGGTCTGCCTGCCCCACGGACGTGCTGTTCCAGATGGCCGTGTAGACGCGAGACAGACCGTAGACACGAGACAGACCCGGTGAGCTGGCTGCTTTTCTCTCATGAAGCAAAAGGAAGTAACTCCACCGTGGGCCACGGCAGGATATTTCACCGCCCGTGTGTGATAGAACAGACAAGTAGTGTTAAAGGAACCCACCTCCTCATTATCCCAATGAAGGAACTTTTCCAGCAGCGCTGGGCATATATCAAATGTCTCCCCGCAAGATTAGAGCTCCGCTAAAAGTGAGAGCATGGTCTTTGCCCAGGAGGTGATAAATTTCCGGTGCTAGCAACAGTGGAGACTTGGGAAGTGAATAAAGAAAAGTCTCTAAGCATCTCTTAGGCGTGTCATAAAAGGGCACATTCAATATAACTCAAATAAAAAAGGAATGCCGATGGTGCCCGGGAAAGAGAGGGAGAGAGAAGGGTGGTGCTTTCAGTAGTAATTCAGAGAGGAAGCTGTCATAGATGTTTTCATCACTGAGTCCAGACAAAAGGATTGTCTCCATCCTACCAGCCCTGCCCCAGAATCAGGATGGGAATGAGTTGGAGGTGGGAGAGTCTCGCGTTCCTTCTGACCTGAGGACCTAATTTTCAAAAGGACCTTAGCACTGAAGCACAAGAGACACAGGGTGGGGGACAGCTCCTTCTGATTTGTAAAAGTTTGATAAATAAGGACAAATATGGACATGGGTGTGTTTATTTCCTCTCATCTGTTTTGTGTTTGTTTTTGTTTTAAATACGTTTTTATTGATTTCAGAGAGGGATGGAGAGGGAGAGATAGAAACATCAATGATGAGAGAGAATCACAGATCGGCTTCCTCCTGCACGCCCCGCACCAGGGATTGAGCCTGCAGCCTGGCCATGTGCCCTGCCCGGGAATCGAACTGCCACCCCCTGGTTCATAAGTTGACACTCCATCATTGAGCCACCCCAGCTGGGCTCTTTCATCTGTTTTGCCATTGTGGCTAAAAAGTGAGAACTGAAACAGTGCCATCTGAGTGTCTTTCTGTATAGAGCTGGCAAGGAAAAGAATGAAGGTTGAGGAAGCGATTAAGTAGAGGTGCAGAAACAGAAACGGTGTTGCAGAAGAGAAATTTAAAAAAAAGAACCATTAACCAAAGAACTTACATGCATATACAGTATATGCATAGCTCAGGGACACAGACAATAGAGGGGGGTAGGCTTGGGGTTGGGTGGGAGCCAGGTGAAGGGGGGAAATGGGGAGAAAATAAGAGAGGACATCTATAATACTCTCAAGGATAAAGATTTTAAAAAAAAAGATGAAGAAGAAGAACCATTAAATGAAACAGAAGGACTCCTTTAGGGTTTAGGGACTCAAATGTCCAGCAAGACCTTGCCCTCAGCGAGACAGGTTGGTCAAAGGTGCAGCCGCTGAGTGTGCCCTAGCCTCATGCCAGCTCCAACGCACCGGCGCCCTTCCTGGTGTGGTGGTGTTTCTGTGAGCCAATGCCAAGTTTGGCCCTCGGCAAACTGAAGGGAGCAGCTGGGTGGGTCACGTCAGTACCAGGGGCAAGTATGACAGGTGCAAAGGGCCACCGCACTTCCTTTGCCGGGCTTGAAGGAAACGGGTACTGCTGTTTGTTTGTCTTCTTAAAAACATCAAGTTTCAGGCTCAAATCGAAAGCAGCCCCTGGCACCTCCTGCGTGTCTGTCCACAAGCCCAGGCCGCCCCCAGCCGCCTGAATTCAAAGCCAGGCAGTTACTCATGCCCGGGAGGAGACAGAAGTTCGGGGGCTCTGTCTTCAGGGGCCGGGGCTCAGGGTGGACGGCAAAAATCACAGGCACTCCCTGCAGCAGGTGTCCAGCGGTTTCCCCAGCGCAGATCGCATCTTAGAGTGGTTTTTAGTTCAAGAGGCTCCTAGGAGGAGTGGGGGAAGAAAACATCTCTCCCATTTCTGATTCCATTCAGGGCTACCGTAACCTTGTTCTTGTTTGCTTGCTTGGGGCAGAAAAGGCGCCAAGGCCGGGCCTGCTAAGTGTTTCATTTCCTCTGCGACCCTGGTAGTCTCTGTCAAAGAAATTGAGCTAAAATGGTTGCTGGGAGTTAAAAAATTAACATTCTCACCACAGAAACTGTAGCTGGGACCAAGGGAAGAATCTGTGAGTGGCATTTAATGATCCATCAAAGCTTTAGGGTTTAATTTCGGAGCAGAAATATTTTTTCATGTATGTTTATTAACGTGTGAGGCTTTTTCTACAGAGGAAGAAAGGGAACCGCGAGCTAGGACACGGAAGCATAAGCCGCTGATTTTATCATCGGGGACAATAGCCATTTGAACTGCGCGGCGTTGGGCTGGTCAGGGGCCACAAGGTACATCTCCATCACAGGGTCTCATTCGAAACAACTCGGATTTCTGCCATTTCCACAGGGTGGATTGGACAAATGGTTTTCTGCACCTCTCCATAGCATTTCGACAAGTCTGTTGCACATAAGGCATCCCTCATTCTATTTTGCATTCTGTCTGCAAAGCAATGTTAAAAGAACTAAACCATAACTGGTTTGTCTCAATAGTCAAAGTCACTTTTGTACCAAACCTATAAAATGCTGTGTGGTTCACCATGGACCTGTCACAGATCCCACGAGAGATTGTTAACAACGTTAATAAGAAACGCCTTCTTGTTGACTCTCAGGTGAAACTAAAGAAAATGTGTTACCGTAGCTTGGGATATTTAGCCTTCATAGAATCTCTCCTTCCTGTGGCTTTAAAACAAAGCTGGTAAGTTGTGCTGGTTGTGTTTTATCCACTTGTATGTAAAGAAATAAGTCTGACTTTCTGGTTTGGCGTTTTGTTTTGTTTGAATGAAGTAAGAGTAGGCATGTCCAAGACAGAACTCTGATTTTTGCCCATTTTTCAGAATCCTGGGTAACCTGGTGCTCCATTGTAACATTCACTTCTCCGGGAAAAATGTTAGAGGGAAGAGTGTGTACAGTTCTCAGGAATCTCTGGGTGTGCAAGAGAGCGAGGCTGCACACCCTTGATTTGTGGAATCAGCGGTGCCTGTCGCCACATCATTGAGAAGGAGCAGCTGGGAGGCTCGGCCACCCATTCATCTCTGAGGTCTCCCTTGGAAACAGGGACATCTGCTTTACAAAAGCCATTCTGCAAATGGAACCTGGCTTTCTTCTATGCCAGTGGTCGGCAAACTCATTAGTCAACAGAGCCAGATATCAACAGTACGACTGAAATTTCTTTTGAGAGCCAAAATTTTTAAACTTAAACTTCTTCTAACGCCACTTCTTCAAAATAGACTCGCCCAGGCTGTGCTATTTTGTGGAAGAGCCACACTCAAGGGGCCAAAGAGCTGCATGTGGCTTGCGAGCCGCAGTTTGCTGACCATGGTTCTAGGTTAAATGTTCCCCCTAAAATTTCTTCTCCCGGCTCATCAGCCTCTTTGGCACATTATTGAATTATTGATCTGGCGATTCCAGGACTGCATAAACATTTCAGAATGGGAAATCTCATTGTCCAATTGATTGATTAACCCATCAAACCTTTATCAAGCAACTATTCTGCAGCAGGTATTGTTATAGACCCTAAATAACTCTTAAAATCCTAATCAAACACGTTTGCAACCAATTATAACACTATCATGTGAATGCTATAGTTAAAGAATAACGAAAAGGGTGTGTCACTCGGCCTGCATGGCTCAATGGCTGAGCTTCGACTTAGGAACTCGAAGGTCACAGTCCAATTCCTGGTCAGGGCATATCCCCAGTTGCAGGCTTGATCCCCAGTGTGGGACATACAGAGGCATCCAATCAATGATTCTCTCTCATCGTGGATGTTTCTATTTCTCTCTCCCTCTCCCTTCTTCTCTGAAATCAATAAAAAATATGTTTTAAAAAAGAAAAGAAAAGGGTGTATCTTACTCAGTCTTCAAGATTAGAGAAGCTTTCCCACAAATGATTTTATTTATTTTTTTAGAGCAGGCATTCAGCAGGTGAGTAGGCGTTTGCCAGGCAGAGAAGAAAAGATGTGACATTCCAGACAGAAGAAGGATCATAGACAGAAGCAGGAGGCATCATAGAGCATGCCCATTTCGGGAAGAGCGAAAAGTTTATTGAGACTGGGGTCTAGGGCGGATGATAGCCTGCAAGATTAGCCTGGAAGATGACGTCATGGTTGTTATTTCAGGGTGTAGAAAACTATGGAATTTCAACTTTTTCCTTCAGGCCCTGGAGTGTCCACTCAAATTGAGCCAATCTTTAGCTTGTTACTCCATGTGGTGAATAAGAAATACTGATACAAGAAGCCAAAAAAGATAACTATCAATGATAACCAATTGCAATCTATATGGAATAAACAAGGTAATCTGGAAGAAAATATTATGACATTCATACAGTTGATATGTATACCAGAGATAAATATGGTATTTGTTAGAGTATGCCATTTCCTCCTAGGATTCTCTGGCAATGCTATCTTTTATATAAAAGGTGATCCTCCCCTTCAATGTAGCCACTGATTCAAACAAAACATCTGCAATCAACACTGGCTGGATTCCTACCGCTAGGTGCATTTCTAATGTGCTTTTCATTTGTCTTTTTATTATGTATTCTAGGGGCTGCATATCGTGAAGGCTGGCACATGAAACATGAGGCTAAATATTCCCTTATGTATTGTGTGTAGCAGGAATAGGGATGGGTTTTTAAAGAGCCAGCAAATAACCTCCACATATCAAAGAATACGTAAGCTATACTTTTTAATCCAATAAACAGAATTACAGGGTAATTAAAAGTTTTGCACTTTTATGTTTTTATTTTTCTGAACAATAAACTTTTATTTTTGTTTTTTTTGTTTTGTTTGAGAGACAGTGCCAGCCTTGGTAGAATCAGAGAAAATGATAGCCACTCTCAACTTGAACTTTAATTTCCATCTGATCCTGTGATAGCACACGAGGTGATCAGTTGGGAAATTCATCTGTACTGTCTAACTTTGGTCCCTTCTCCCAGCCCTTTTAAGCCAGGTTGTCATATCCCTTTGCCCTACCAGATCTGTTCATAATGGCAAGCCTAAATTACTGGTGGGAAGATTGTTCTTGGGTAATCGGCATGTGTCAGCTCCTCTCTACCCCATTCACCATCATGAGTTTTTATTGTCCTTACTTTCTAACCTTTAATGTTGAATTCAGTGCTTAGCTCTGGTCTCCTTCAACTTTGATTTCTTGTTAGGTTCCCCTTCTGGTTCTTTAATTTTCTAGCATTTTTTAAACTTGGCTTCCATCTTTTGTTTTGGTCTCCCCATTGCCTTAAGTCACAACTCTTTTGTCTCTAGCCCACCTCCTACTTTTATCAATCATCCCCCAAGAGTGGCATTCCGATGCTTCCCAGTGAACACACAAGTGAAAATTATATAGTCATCAATTAGCAGTGGCTTCCACAAGAGTCAGCTGTGGGCTTAGTGTTTAATCATGTTCACTACTGCGCTAGATCAAATTTCAACATGACCGATGTGGGCACACATGTTCACTTGCGACAAAGACAGAAGCCCTAGGCAGTGTGTCCAGTGGTTAGAGCATTGGCCCAAGAACTGAAGGGTCTTGGGTTTGATTCATGGTCAAGTCAAGGGCATGTACTCTTGGGTTGCAGGTTTGATCCTTGGCCCTGGTTAGGGCATGTGAGGGGAGGCAACCAATCCATCTCTCTCTCTCTCTCTCTCTCTTCCTTTCCCCCTCTCTCCCTCTCTTTCTCACCTCTCTTCCTTTCCCATCCTTCCATTCTAGAGAGAGAGAGAAAGAGAGAGAAACATCAACATGTAGTAAAATACCTCTGGTCCATAGTGGAACCATGAAAATTCACATGGAGTAGCAAAATTTCTTTTTTTTTTTTTGTTAATTAGGAAAAAAGTAGCATGATATCAATATCATACCTAAAGCAGCAATGTAGGCTGAAACCGGTTTTGCTCAGTGGATAGAGCGTCGGCCTGTGGACTGGAAGGTCCCAGGTTTGATTCCAGTCAAGGGCATGTACATTGGTTGTGGGCACATCACCAGTAGGGGGTGTATAAGGGGCAGTTGATTGGTGCTTCTCTCTCATCAATGTTTCTAACTCTCTATCCCTCTCTCTTCCTCTCTGTAAAAAAAAAGAAATCAATAAAATATATTTTAAAAAACAAAAACAAAAACAAAAAAACAAAAAAAAAAACAGCAATGTAGGATGTGATGCTTATTATCTATGTCTCTTAGTACATTTCACACCAGGCAGACTGCTGTACCCACTCCTGAGCTCCACAACCAAAAATACATGTGAGAGCATCAAAAAAATGTTCAGAGGAAAGCCACCAAGATTATCCCAGTTTTGGAAAACAAGACCTTTGAGGAAAGGTCAAAAGATTGGGGATTTTTCTGGATGATGAACAATTTCGAGATGATCTATGGGTATTTTCAGTGTTTTATTCAGAGACCGATTGATAAGCATTTTTATCTATCACCCACTAAAGACAGGCAAGAGGAAGAAAGGCTGAAAGTGAAACAAAAGATTTAGACTTGAAAGGAGAAAAGTTGGTTGAAGAGGGCTGTCAACCATTGGAAAGGGCCATTTAGTCTCCTTCGAAAGCCTGGGTAGAAACTTGCTAACTTGGCATGTATGTGGGCTCTTCTCTAAAAACTACTAGCTGTTCCTCTTGTGAAGATAAAGTTTATGTAATGAGCTATGTCCTTGTTTAGGGACACTTTTATTGAAGGTTAAACAATTATTTTATCCATTTGGTTTTATACTGACTTTGAAGCAAGACTATAAGTAATCTATAACACTGATACATTACCTCATGTCATTGTACTTCATGAGGTTCACTGTGTCTGAAAGGACTAAGTGTAAAAATGAAGTCCAAAGTATCAGAATCACCAATTCCATCTCTCTGTAGCACCAATAATCTTTTCGAAGGACAAACAGAAGAAATGAATTTGATAGAAGTAAAGGTATTAATGAACAGTTCTTGGGATCATGTATGACTAATAGGAACTGGTAATTCTGGTTAGAATTCTGTTTTGGTACTAAGTGAAGAGATAACCCTGAAATAATATCTTGATTCAAATTAATATGGCAGGTCAGGGCAGCACAATCTGTCACTCTAATTAATTTATAAACCCTTGCATATCCCATCAACTTCAGATTAAATTTAACATTTTAAATGAGGTTTTTACACTTGAGTAGGTAAGATCTGTCTTATGATTTTACTAAGTTGTCAAAGTAATATGATTTTAAGAATACAGTATATTACCTTTACTACCCACATGCACAAAACCCAATTTCTTCAGGTTCCTCTTCAGGAATTTTTAAAAACTGTAAATACTTGTATTTCTAAGTTCTATTCCAAACCAATTTAAAACGAAGAGTCTAAAATTCATCTTCTTCCCCAACAAACTACTATCCCTCCCTGCAGTGGCTATTTCCTGAGTGTATCGGAAGTATACCTTCTCTCTAACTCCACTCTATTGCTTTTAAATCCTCATCCTTTTCAACGACATCAGCCGGTCTCATAGCCTATAGCCTCCATTTGAGCTTTCATAAGGTTACTAGACCGAATTTCCTAAAATGTACATCTGGTTATGCCTTCCCTGCCTTTCAGTTCTTCATGGGCTCCTCTCACAGTGGTCTCCACACCTGATAAGTCATCAGAATTGCTATAGAGTTTTTCAAATGAATAAATAATCTTGGAGCATGACAACCTATCTACTATGTTGAAATATCTGTTACCCACACAGATATACACACACGTATTCATTCATTTGTATAAACACACACAAGTACACACACATCTATACAGGTGGGGACTGTATCTGCAGTTTCACTTGCCATAGTTTCAGTCACCTATGGTCGATCACAGTCTGAAAATATTACAAGGAAAATTCCAGAAATAAGCAATTCATAAATTTTAAATTGCCACACCATTCTGAGTAGGGTGGTAAAAATCTTGTGATGTTCCACTCTGTCCCACCAGGGATGTGACTCATCCCTTTGTCCAGGGTATCCACTACACACCCATTAATCAATTAGTAACTGACTCATTTGCCAGATCTACAACCAAGGCCTTACAGGGCTACGTTCAAGTAATTCTTAGTTTACTTAATAATGGCCCCAAGGCACCAGACTAGTGATTCTGTTAATTTGGATATGCCAAAGAGAATCTATTAGGTGATTCTTTTGAGTAAAGAGCTTAGTAATAAGATCTTTTAAGAGGTGCCATAATTACATAATGCTTATTTCATTATTATTGTTCTATGTTATTATTACTTATTGTTGTTAGCCTAATTTGTAAATTTAGGTTAACCTAATTGTTCTATGTTATTATTACTTATTGTTGTTAACCTAATTTGTAAATTTAGGTTAACCTAATTTGTAAAATTGTTGTTAACCTAATTTGTACCATACCTAATTTGTAAATCAAATTTCACCATAGGTATGTATGTATAGGAAAAAAAAAAAAACATAGTACATAGGGGTTTGCAAAAGTAGGTTTACAGTTGTGAGTACTCAAATCACAGAGGAGCATGTGTTTTTCCATATGAACAGTTGTAATACTATTTTGTCCACCCCAAATAGAGAGTTCTACCTGTAGTTTCAGGTATCCATTGGGGAACTTGTATCTCTTCCTCTCTCCTCCCCCAAATAAGATGGGACTACTGTATTTTTAAAGCTCCGTAGATTTGGAGATCACTATCCTGCAGGGCCCTTCACTGGATTTTAAATGCTAACTCCTCTACAGGCCCATTGCAGTTCCTTTAACCCACTAGAAGCCTTGGGCAAACTACAGCCCGCAGGCTGGATCCAGCCCAATCGACTGTTCTATCCGGCCCTCGGAGCCCAAAGAGCAGAGGGTTCTCTTGCTCTCCCCTCCACTCCTTCACCAGCAGCCCAAGATGAGAGTGCCAGCATGGTCAGGTTGCTTTTGTTCCAGCCCTCTGGTCCAGTTTAAGAACCCATTATGGCCCTTGAGTCAAAAAGTTTGCCCACCCCTGCACTAGAATCACGTGCATTGAAGTCTTTGCAGGTGCCTGGGTTAATTTTCCTTCCTCCCCCTAATCCCCTGGAAGCACTTCTACTTACCTCTCACGACTCAGAATGTATGGCTCATAGGCTCCAATTAGACACTCCTTCCTCTCTGCTCCTAGGGTGTCCTGTCCATACGCCAATGGCATCGACATTGCTATGAAGCTGTGTTTCTCCTGCTCCCCCAATAGACTATGAGCTACTTAAGGATAAAGAATTAAATCTTGCCGAAACCGGTTTGGCTCAGTGGTAGAGCGTTGGTCTGCGGACTGAAGGGTCCCGGGTTCAATTCCGGTCAAGGGCATGTACCTTGGTTGAGGGCGCATCCCCGGTGGGGGGTGTGCAGGAGGTAGCTGGTCGATGTTTCTCTCTCATTGACGTTTCTAGCTCTCTATCTCTCTCCCTTCCTGTCTGTAAAATATCAATAAAATATATTTTAAAAAAAGAATTATATCTTGTATATCTCAAAGCCTTTGCATCTATCTCTTCCCTCCTCTCCATGCTTCTGAATGTTTATCCTGCAGTGACTGCTGTTTAGAAAGTACTGAATAAATGTTCCCTGTGTTCCCGGAAGCAAGGGGGAAAAAGAAGAAAAAAAGTGGAAACAAATACTCGTGAGGTGATGCCTTAGAAAATAGTGAACTATTAAGTTAACTTTTCTGGATAGCACTGGAATCTAGACAGAGTGATGCATAAGATTATGTGAAAAAGTAGCTATGAAATGCAGACTTTTTATTTGAGGGACTCATGGTTGAACCAGATTTTTAGACCCACAACCAAATAAAATAAAATTGAAAGATTTCACTCATTTGTATAAACATATTTAAATATATATTTTTAAATAGGGAAAACAAAATGAAGTGGGTGGCTGTTTATTTTTCCAATTAAGTTAATGGGGGAAAAAAGAACCATTATGTACCATCACCATATTTTCATAAAGAAACAGCTATTTGTATATGCCCCAAAATGTATGAAAAGTAAATATCAGATTAAAGAAGTATTTTGAGTAAATATGGTTATGCAAAATATTTGTAAATATTGTCTTTGTTTTTTCTTTTTATCTTCAGACAGGACAAAAAATTCATAGATCAGAAATGATATCCAGGCAGGATTTTGGGATAGGCAGAAAGACTTTCAAAACTTCCTTTACATCCAAAGCAGGGATCTGACATTATCTCCTCTAGGCGAAATAACCTTGAATGGACTGACATTTGCACAATGGCTTTCTTTTTGATCTGTCTGTAGTTCTAATTACTTGAAGATACCTTTGCTATTTCCCTGCATCCTTCTGCCTATATTATTTTATGACAGTCTAATAAGAACTCAGCCTTCCCTACTGACCATATGTAAAATTAGATAAATTGTAATATTTTAATGGAAATGCTAATTTTAATGTCGTAAAGCCAGGGTAGAGTTTTGGAGTTGTGTAAGATCAGAGAGAAAATAAGACACACACACACATGAATCTCCACCTTCTTGCTTCTCTTGTTAGAGGATATGGCTTCTCCTGTGATAGGAAGGAGCTGAGTTGGAAGGACAAGAGATAAAATCATAATGTTGGTTCTCATAAAATCAGTGAAAAATTCAGATTTTTCTGTCCCAGGTTAAGGCTGAAATCATATGAAATACCAATAACGTTTTTCAAGTTTCTGCAGAAACTTAATCACGGTGACAAGAGGTAATCAAACTTTCTGAGACGTTCAGGGGTAGGCTGCAATGTACAGGTTCAAGTCTGCTCAGATTTGCTCTGCTACAGAGGCTCCCCAATTTCATCAGTGTCCGGACTCCTTTAGGTTTGCCTTTTCACCCTCCTCGTCATCTATGCTCCATAGCTGGTCCAGCACAGGCTCCCAGTTGCATTCCAAGCAGGAAGAAGGAAACAATAAAAAAGAAATGATGCCCCTATCAGGAAAGCCAAAAGCTGCCCAGAAGTCTTCCAATGACTCTTCTTTTTTTAAAAAAAAATATATATTTTATTGATTTTTTACAGAGAGGAAGGAAGAATTAGAGAGATAGACAGTTAGAAACATCAATCAGCTGCCTCCTGCACACTCCCCACCGGGGATGTGCCCGCAACCAAGGTACATGCCCTTGACCGGAATCGAACCTGGGACCTTTCAGTCCGCAGGCCGACGCTCTGTCCACTGAGCCAAACCGGTTTCGGCCCATTGACTCTTCTATCCTTTCATCCAGAACTGTGTCAATGGCCAACCCTTATGCAAAAGAAACAGTGAAATGGACAATTTTGCTTTGGCACATCTCTGCCCCGTAGGCTGTTAGTAAGAATGAAAAGAAAAAGGGATACTGAGTGGAAACTAGCAAGGTCTGCCACTCCAACCTATAGTGTTCATTATGTTTCATTTTTCCTTAAAAGCCCAAAGAATTTCTGAAGCAGGAATATAACTCCGCACCTTGATGTGGAACATGGTTTTCCTTACATCCAGAGAGTCATCAGAGATAATACATCTCTTCTTATTCCATTTTTTCTAGGTCTGGTTGCCACATTAACTCAAATAAAGTTTAATGATTTAGGATAAAAATCCTCAAATTTCAGAGTCATATGTGACCCTTCGCCATTGTACCCCTCACATTTAGTCAAATGTCGTATTTGGTAAAAATCACCACTTTCTATTGTCTACCCTCCCTCTCTTTATCCCTCAATGCTACAAAGGTGCTTCTCTCTCTCTCTCTCTCTCTCTCTCTCTCTCTCTCTCTCTCTCTCTCTCTCTCTTTTTCTAAAGACCTCTTGACTGAATGCTCAACATCCTCTCTGACCTCTCCCTGGTCCACCCTGCACATTTTACTTTGAGTCAATCTTCTTGAACGTTGCCATTTTTATGCTATATATCTTTGCAAAATCTTTGGTTATTTTCTATGGCCTGTCAGCTGGGTGAGTCACCATAAAACTAACTGCTTGGTGAACTTAAATTAAGGGTGGTTCCTGTAAAAACACCACCCTTCAACATTTCCCAATGGTTCTTCAAGACTGAATGTAATTGTCTATTGGAAAGCCTATTCAGGTGTCCAGACAGAATAAATCACTTCTTCCTCAATAAGGTTAAGAGTTACTTGCAAGTTCAGGGACTATTCATTATATTCCTCAGGGGACATGGCGGGGAACCTGATATGCAGTAGGTCCCCAATAAATGCCTATATGACTGACCATATGAATATAGTGATTATTGAGTTCCTCTGGCTGAATATCAGAAATTCAGGCTGCTCCAGTATAAATGCTAGGCACACATATGCTAAAACACACACACACACACACACACACACACACACACACACACACACACACACACAGCCTAGATTCCCAACTTCATTTTCTCTCTGAATGTCAACCTTCTGCTTAGAAGAAATGCTCTAGTTTTCTTGTTAAATGCTCATCTGTAATTATTATCCTTTGCCCATGTCTGCCTAATGGGACATAAATCATGCCTGGTGCTCACTGAGGTCGACTACCACTATCATGGCAAACAACACAAGAGGTTCTTAGAGGATTTGGGATTAACACAAATAATAAAAGTAATAATATTGTGAATCCCATATATTAGGCATTGGTCTAAGTACTTGACATAGATTGCTTCATTTTATCTATCTGTATAAAGAGGTAATATGCAGATTAGGTTGGGACTCCACAATGGGTCATGACCAGACAGGAGGAGGTTGCAGGCACAGGTGAGGCCTGGAGTGGAGATGGAGACAGAGGCAGGGGGGCCTGCCTGAGCTGGTGTGGTGGTTAAGGCAGCCTCAAAGTGGACACAGGCAGGGGGGCCGGGGCCACTGTGAGTCAGGTGCCAGTCTGGCCTCCTGCGGCGCCAGTACAGCCTGACGGCCACAGTGGCCTGTGCTGTGCAAATCAAGCCCCTCTTGGGGTGCCTCCTTGCATGGTGGGAGGCGGTGCACCTCCTCGCTGGATTTCAATCACACACCGGGCCTCTAGTCCTATCTAATAAAAGGGAAACATGCAAATTGACCATATCTTCTCTATGCCCACCAGCCACGCCCATAAGCCAATCAGGGCCAGTATGAAAATTAACCTAACCAAGATGGTGGTTAATTTACATATCCAGGCCAGAGGAAAGACTGAAGACAGCCAAGAAAGGAGCCAAGTGCTGCATAAGGGAGTGAAGCTGCAGAATAGCAAGCAAGTGGCCAGGGGAGAAGGTAGGGAAGCAGCTGGGGCGGGGAGAATGGAGGGTAGCAGGTGGGGTGGCAAACACAGCAGGAAGCCCTATTGCAGGAATATTTCTGCAATGGGCCTCTAGTATATCTATAAAAGCCTAAGCAACTGGTCAACTGGTAGCTATGATGCACACTGACCAACCACTAGAGGTCAGACACTCAACACACAGGCATAAAAACATGGAACAGACTGATAAATCCCAGAGGGAAAGGGGGCAGGGAGGTGGGAAGAAATTAACCAAAGACCATATATGCATACTAGAGGCCTGGTGCATGGATTGGTGCACCAGTGGGGTCCCTCAGGCTGAATCCATGCACAAATCCATGCACCAGGCCTCCAACATCCCCCAAAGGGGTTCCCGGATTACAAGAGGGCACAGGTTAGGCCAAGGGACCCCTCTGGTGCACAAATCTGTGCACCAGGCCTCTAGTCTTCATTAAAATCCTATGGGGTAAGTATCCTCCATTTTACAGGTAAGAAAACTGATATCAATGGAGCTAAGTAATTTTCTTTGGATCACTGTATTCCTGATGGCAAAGCTGATGCTGTAACTACTACCTTCCTGGTTTAAGTGTGGAAAGGGGTTAATTGGGATCAAGAAAATTGTGTTTTGAAATAAATAATAACCATGTTTGCCTAAAAAGTAATCAATGTGTGCAAAAAGTAATCAACCTGATGATAACAGTGTAGCAGAAATACACTCTTGTCAAATATCCTTGGTGAAGGGAGTGGTATACTCTTGTAGATATGGGTGGTTAGGTCAGGGTCTCAGTTTTTCAGTTATTTTTCAATTTATTCATTTTCTTCTTTTTAGTGTCCAACTAATGTTGTGCAATACTGACACCCTCCTTCTCAATTATTTCTGTTACTGTTGCTTTTCCACTGTGTTGTTTGGCAATTTTCAGGTTGAATACCTTTTCCTGGACCAGTTCACCTTTTGCTCTCATTGTTGTGCTGCACCCTGCTTTTTTTCCTCTAGCCCTTTATTATGGGCAGTCTAAGTTCTAAGATAGTGTCTTAAAAAACAAAATTTTGATTGACACAGTAAGAATTATACTCACACACACAATACTTAAAACATAACCTACTACTAAACCCATCTGCAATGCATTTGAATTTATAAAAGCCATGGGTTTATGATTGTACTTAAAAGGGAAAAAGTTAATAGAAAGTAAACATAATAGTTATAATACATAAAAGCTAAGTAAGGCAAAATATATGAAAATAGACAAAATATATAAAAAACTAATATCACTCAATATCAAAAAACAACAATAATGTCAATCTGATTTTAGAATACACAGAAGATCTGAACAGACGCTTTTCCCAAAGAAGACATGCTGATGGTCAACAGATACATGAAAAGATGCTCAACATCATTAATAATCACAGATTTTGCAAATAAAAACCACAATGAGATGTCACCTCACACCTGTTAGAATGGCTGTTATCAAGACAACAAATACATGTTGGCAAAGATGTGGAGAAAAGGGAACCCTTCTGCCTTGTTGGTGGAAATGCAAATAAGTGCAGCCATTATGGAAAGCAGCATGGAGGTTCCTCAAAAAAAATAAAAATAGAATTATCTTATGGTTCAGCAATTCCACTTCTGGGTGTATATCTGAAGAAAATAAAAACACTAACTTGAAAAGGTATATGCACTCCATGTTCATTGCAGCATTCTATATAATAAAAAGGAAATATGCTAAATGACCCTTATGCTGTCACAAATATGGAGGCACCTATAGCCAATAAGGAGGGAATATGCTAATTGACTGTCTCACCTTCAAAGATGGCGGTGCCCACTGCCACAAGATGGCGGTGCTCAGTCCCCTTAGCCCTGCCTGCCTCTGGAGTCCCCCACTTCCCTCAGCCCCTCAGCTGCCCAGGGCCCACCTGAGGTACAAGCAAGCCTTGGATGGCAGTTGCCCAGCTGATGCTCAAGGCACGGGAAACTTCAGATGTCAGCTGCCCAGCCACCAGAGTTGCCTGAGGCTCAGGTAACCAGGGCTGGCCAAGGCTTGTGCTGCTGGCAGTGCAGCAGCAGAGGCATGATGGGTGTTGCCTTCCCCTGATTATTGGGTTGCTTCCCACCCCTAGGGCTCCCGAACTGTGAAAGGTTGTCAGGCTAGGCTGAGGGACCACCCCATCCAGTGTATGAATTTTCATGCACCTGGCCTCTAGTTATTTTTAACAGCTAAGTTATGAAAACAACCTAAGTACCCATCGATGGATGAGTATGTACATATAGTGGAATATTATCCTATCTAATAAAAGAGTAATATGCAAAATGATCATCACTCCAACACACAAGATGGCTGCCTCATGTGGTCAAAGATCCTGCCCCTATGTGGGCACAAGATGGCTGCCACAAGATGGCCAGCAAGGGAGGGCAGTTGGGAGGAACCAGGCCTACAGGGGAGGGCAGTTAGGGGTACCATGCCAGCAGAGGAGGGAAGTTGGGGCAACCAGATCTCCAGGGAAGGGCAGTTGGGGGGGACCCAGGCCTGCAGGGGAGAGCAGTTGGAGGGGACCAGGCCTGCAAGGGAGGGCAGTTGGGGGAACCAGGTCTGCAGGGGAGGGCAGTTAGGGGCAATCAAACTGGCAGGGGAGTGATTAGGGGGTGATCACGCTGGCAGGCAGAAGTGGTTAGGGGCAATCAGGAAAGCAGGCAGGTGAGCGGTTGGAAGCCAGCAGTTTTGGATTGTGAGAGGGATGTCTGACCGCCCGTTTAGGCTTAATCCTACTGGGCAGTCAGACATCCCTTGAGGGGTCCCAGATTGGAGAGGGTGCAGGCTGGGCTGAGGGACTACACTCCCCCACCTCCCCCCACCCCACCCCGCCACACACACACACACACACACACACACACACACACACACACACACATTTCATGCACTGGGCCTCTAGTCTCTCTATAAAAAAAGAATGAAATATTGCCATTTGCAACAACCTAGACACACTTTAGGGCAATATTCTAAGTGAAATAAGTCAGACAGAGAAAGACGAATACCTTATGATCTCTCTAACATGTGGAATTAAACAAATACAAATAGCTAATAGATACAGAGAAAAGATTGGTGATTGCCAGAGGCAGTGAGTTGGGTGGGAGAAATATATGAAGGGGGTTAAAAAATTAAAAACAAACAAAAACAAAAACGCACAAGCATATATCATGGTATATGTATTCTGTTTCTTCTACTGAATATATAGTTATTTATTCATTCAGTGTCAATCTGTATTCGTCTCTTTTTCTAAATAGAGAAGATTAAATGTGGATAATTGCAAGTCAAATTACACCAAGAACACAGAGTGCTAATCAACACAGGAGCTATTGCATTATAATCAGTCCAATAATACATGCAAGAAAGAGGATTAGTTGAATGTCCTAACAGGACATTTAACTATAGATTATGATTCCTTATTTCTTGGGAGATAAAAATCTCTAAATGAGCCTCTAGCTTATAATAAGATATTTAATGACATATATAAGCTTATAATAATCCTAACACATCAATTTGGGAAAAAGCATTGAGTTATGGGAAATTATAAACTATGTGAAAGACTTACACTTAAAGTTATTCTTTTGACGTAACAAGAAATAATGGTTATTAGATTATTGGCTAAATTCATGTGTGCTGACTCAAATTTTGGTAATTTTGGACCCAGTAGATCATTCTCCGGCCTCAACTGAGGTTCATACAATCAACAACACAAATCCTGCAACCTCTGCTAGTTGAGATAATATTTTGCAATTTTTTAAAAGAATAGTTTATTGATTTTTAGAGAGAGAGGAAGGGAGAGAAACATTAATGTGAGAGTGGAGCACCAATTGGCTGTATCCTGCATGCCCCTTCCTGGGGATCAAGCCTGCAACCAGGGCATGTGCCCAGATCAGGAATAAAACCAGCAAGGTCTTGATGCACAGGATAATGCCCAACCAACTGAGCCACACTGGCCAGGACTATTTTCTATTTTCAATGTGGAATTACTATTAACATAAACTTTGAAAAATATGAAGCACATTTTAATTTTAATTAATAATTTTTGTTACAGATATTTTTTCCTAAATAAGTTTGAACATTGTAAAAATTTCTGTCTGATTTTAAAGTACCTGAAGCATAGTAGATGGGATTCTATTGAAATGTTTAAAAAAATTTGACTGAGATCCTAATCAATGTTTAAATAGTTGGATCTGATTTATTAAACTTGTAAGTTTTGGTTTATTAGCTGTTTAAATGGTGTACAGATATTTAGAGAAATGCCATTTATTAGAGTTATATATTTAATAAATTGAGCATTAAACAAAGAGTGATTAGCAGTGCACTTTATATTTTAAGTACCAAAGTCTCTAAGGCAAAAATAAAATAAAATAAAATAAATAAAATAAAGTAAAATAAAATAATAAAATATAAAGTAAAATTAAAAAAAATTAGTGCTATTGGTTACGCACATGATAAGTCCTCAATGTTTTTTTTGTTTGTTTGTTTTTTACTATCAAGTTACCTGTTTCTCCTTTATTCCCTATTTTCTCCCATATTTTATTTTTCTCCCATTCTTTCCCTCCTGTACCAATAACTGTCTCAGATATGGTCTCTGTGACTTCTCTTAGCTCTAGCTACTTACTACTCACACTAAACTGAGGATATTCTAAGAAGAGTACAGGAGTACTGGGTCAAAGATAACCTAGCTGCTCCACCAACCTTGGGCTGTGAAAAACGGGGTGTTGTTAGGGATATTTCAGTAAGTCATGCTGTAATTAACCTAAGCAATTATACAACTACATTTTTTTTGGGGGGGGAGGGGTTTGCACTATGCTTTCTAGGCTCAGGACCAACACATTGTGTAGCAACCCATTGACCACCTTCTTCAGTGATCACCACAGTTCTAAGCTCAGTTCACAGAAGTCTCTTGTGTGGTGGAAGTCCCTGCTCCCACGTAATCTGGAATGATTTAGATGTAAAAGGGACCCCAACGTATGGAAGTATATATGGTGATGGCAGCCATCAGACAAAGCAGGGGAAGGAAGAATGTTGTGAGGATATTTTTGTGCGGTAATATCAGAACGTAATGGGTCAAATTTTGCTCTGGATTACCTTAAGGATAACTGCGTTGCCCACTATTGCGTTAGCCTGGTTTACCAAGGTAATTCTGAGACTAAAATGTTCCTTAGCTATTTGGCAGCTGACCAGGACTCAGCATCTGAATGTAAGCTTGTGTATTTTACACCAATGAACGCAAAGCTTGACACAGATTGCTGTTCTCCCATTAACTTTGTTTTCATATCCTCTTATGGAAGTAAGTTATAAAATATCAAAGACGGGTGACATACTAATTTTCTTATCTTGACTTCCGAGACTGGTCTGGCCTTGCGTCACCGCAGCATGCTCCTTCTCACACAGAAAACCGCAGCTTTGTGCTCTGAGTTCCTCTCATCTGGCTGACTACCTCTTGTTCTTGACACTGCTGTTCAGACTAGGGATACTCTAATCTTGGTATCCCACCCCTGCTAGAACCAGAAAACTGTTTAAATCTCAGGTCTACTACTTACTAGCTGATGAGCTAGGACCAGTTAAATAACCTCTCTGGGCTTTTATTTAAAATCCGTAAAACAGAAGTAATAATGCCCATGTTACAATGGGGCTGTGGAAATGACGTGGGCATGGGAAACTGCCTGATATATGGAAAGTGTTCAGTAAATGTTTATTATTAACAGCTATTGAAGATGCAACATATGATAATATTGCATGCTACAAATGGACTGTTTCATTTTTGGTGATTTAAAGTCTTCTGCGGGGTTAAGAAAGATTTGGATGCTCTGTTGTCTGAATGTCTCTTGCTGCCCTTTTTCTTTGTACTGTTCCCATTAAATCTGGTCCGGTTAACTGCAAACACCTTGGTAATAAAGCCAAAATATTCTGTAATCAGCCCTGCTATCCAAATTTCATGAGTATTCAGCTCAGAATACCGGTTGTGTAAACAGTGCAATGAATTCTAACTCACTTTTGATTGCCATGATCTGAACCAAACACGAAACCCGGTTGATCCGAGACGATTTGGGCTTTGCAATTTTGTGCATTACGTGCTCTGCGCACTCAAAACAGGAGCACCTTTGAATTTAACATATTTTCCTTTTCAGAAGACAAAACTTCTTTTAATTAAAAACATTTTTAAAGATTTCAGTATGTGTAATTGTTAACACCTGCTATGTGTTACCAGCAGATGTTTCTGACTTACCTAAGGGAGCTGATATAATTATTCTATAAGCTTATTGGCATGGTATTTACTGGGATAGGAAACTTCCCCGGCTGACTCTGTATGCAGTATCGGGTGTTCCTTTTCATCTTGTCCCCAACTGCTGTTAATCCCTCCCCAACCAGGCCCACCAAATGGTTACAAAATTGGCCATGCCCATTTCAGTGTTTGTGAAGAGTTACTGAAATCAAATTCTGTGTATTCTTAAGCATTGTGTGTTTTATTAACTGTGTTAGAAGCTAACCCTTATATGGGTCTTACATGGTGATTATAAATGTAGAAGCGTAGGGCACATCCCCAGTGGGGGGTGTGCAAGAGGCAGCTGATCGATGATTCTCTCTCATCGATGTTTCTAACTCTCTATCCCTCTCTCTTCCTCTATGTAAAAAATTAATAAAATATATTTAAAAAATAAATGTAGAAGTGTCATGGGCAGTTAGACAGACAGGAGCAGGGCAGGGGCGGTGGGTTGGATATATAAGGTCACCAGGGCTGAAAGGTCACCTCGGGTGCCTAGCAAAGGGCAGACCTGGGGAAACAAGGACCAGGCACCCACATACCTTTCAAACCTCCCTTGCGGATTGAACCCCGGATCTTTCATAGTTTCTGGTCAGACAGTTTAGCTCCCCTGACTTTTCCTCCCTAAAGATAACATCTAGGCCTCAGTTGTATTTCAGTTAAAAAAAAAAAAAAATAAAGCAGCAAAACCAGACAAGTGACACTGTGGCTGCCTCAGAACCGGCTGCAATGGCTAACGACCCCCTCGACCCCCAGCCCTGTTTCTGACCAATCAGTGGAGATCATGACCTGAAAAAGCACACCTGGGAAGCTGGAGAATATTTTATTGATAGCCTCCACTGAGATCTCCCTTAACTCTCACCTGCAAGGAAGACAAATACCTTCAACACAAAGTCCCCGTGAAAGCCCTCACCCCCGGGAGCGTGCCCGTGCCATTTCTTTATCCCCTTCCTTCCCTTGAAGGGATCCCAGGAGACTGGCAACCAGGGGAGTAATGGGCAGCATTAGCTCGTCCAGGGTTAACCTTCTGAACCTCTCTCTAAGCCCCCCCCCCCTTCTCTGACTTCCCTGCGAGCCAGAGCCGCCCACCTAGGCTCTCCTGTGGCTCCTCCTGAGCCCGTCCTCGTCTCACTGTCCTGGGTGTGCATTTGCTGTGGTCAATAAACTTGCTTGCTTCGCTGCACTTTGCCTCTTAATTAAATCCTTTCCTCCAAGAAGGCAAGAGCCGAAGTCTCCTAGTCTGGCTGGTAGCAGAAGTACACCATTTGGATAGATAATACCCTTTTAATGACTTGGCTTCAAGTGAAGCTGTTGTGAAAATGAGAGTTTCCTTTAATTTTTCTGACCATTTCTAAGGTCTTACAAAGCAGTCGACTTTCAGAATTCTTCATTTGTGAAACCAATCACACAATTACCTACGGGCATGCGTTAAATATGACACTGGTTTCAGCCAAATAATGGGCCAATTCCAAACAATGAGGAAAGAGAGGCAGCTCCATTTATAGCCGCTGTTTCAACAGAGCTCTTTTGTAATCAGAGTGATCTGAGGGTGACTCATTAATTAATTGATGTTCTTTTTTATTATGTGCTATTGAGTTAATGAGTAATTTGTGTGAGATAATTCTCCGAACACATTGATTACCTGAGATATTTTCTGGGCCTTTCAGAGCAATGACAAGCTGAATAGGTAGAAGATCGTATTTGCTTTTGTGTGCTCATTATTAGTAGGTTTGAGATGAGTACAAATCAGTACAAAGACACCTTAAAGTCATCTGTGGTTCCCTAGTATCCTAAGTCTGCCCAACAGGAGGTTGATTGTTCTGGGCTAGGCCTGTCAAATAGTATGTTCTCAAAAAAAATGCTCCTTGAATTCATGGCTCTATTAAAGGTTGGCTTTCTATTACCTTCAATTGCATTAAAATCACATTTAAGAAATACCTATACCTAGAAGCCTGGCGCATGAATTTGTGCACCAGTGGGATCCCTTTGCCTGAATTGTGAAATCAGGCAGAAAATGGCTCTCTGATATCCCCCCAGGGGTCCTGGATTGCGAGAGGGCACAGGCCAGACCAAGTGACCCCACTGGTGCACAATCGGGGCTTGGGAGGGACTCGGGAGGTTGTTCAGCTGGGGAGGGACCGTATGAGGGCTCCAGGGCATGTCTGGCCCATGTCGCTCAGTCCTGGTTGGCTAGACCCCCAGAAGCAAGTTAACCTACAGTCAGAGCATCTGTCCCCTGGTGGTCACGCACATCATAGACATTTGTTGACCAGTCAACTGCCTATCCCCTGGTGGTCAGTGCATGTCATAGTGGGCTGTTGGGCAGCCTTAGCATCTCATTAGCAAATTATGCTTTGATTGGTTGAATAGCCAACCTGACCACTGGACACTTAGCATATTAGGCTTTTATTATATAGGACTAGAGGCCCAGTGCATGAAAATTCATGCACTGGAGGGGGGGGTCCCTCAGCCTGGTGAGCCCTCAGAGTCTGGGAGCCCTTCAGGGGTGGGAGGTGACCCGGCAAACAGGGGAATGTGACATCTCCATCACACCTCTGCTGCTGCCACTGCTGGCAGGACAAGCCTCAGCTGGACCTGGTTATCTGAGCCTCAGGTGGCCCTGGGTGGCTGAGTACCCACCATCTGAGGCTTGCCTGTGCCTCAAACATCAGCTGGGCAGCTGCCATCTAAGGCTTGCCTGCATCTCGGGTTGGCCCTAGGTGGCTGGGCAGCTACCATCCGAGCCTTGCTTGCACCATGGGCCAGCCATGGGCACCTGAGGGACTGAGGGCGGGTCTGGCTGCACTGTATGCCTGCTGTTCTCCCCCCCCCCCCCCACACACACAGTGGGGATGAAAGGACTGGGGGACTATGGTGGGGTTGAGGGGACTGGGTGCCACCATCTTGTGGCTATGGGTGCCACCATCTTGGTCATGATGTGATGGTCAATTTGCATATCCCCTTTTTATTAGATAGCATGGTGTTTTTAAGAAAAAGTAATCATCAAAAGGCTTTTGCTAAAACTGCATTCTGTGCTAATGGCCTATTACAATAAACATGCAGATTGTTTCTACAACTTACTGAAGTGAACACTGAGCATGTTGAGACTATATCATTTTTATGAAATTGTTTAAGTGACTATTCTGAGGGTGTTTGCCTAAAGGGATAGTTAAAAGGAAGCCGCTTGTATGTGGTAGGTTTGACTACAGATAAAACCTTCAGCACTCAGTTTCAGGTAAGGCACACCATCTAGTCCCTGAAAATGTAGGATTGAGTTGAGTTTTTTGCTTTAATTCATCATGCAGAAAAGAGAGATCTTGAAATTTAGTCTGCCAACACAGTTGCTTTCAGAAAGATCACTTAAAATTTGTATGTATGTTCAAAATTACACCCAGTAATTGCTACCTTCAATTTGACAGCTTTATTTTCCCTACAAAAAAAGTAAATAGCAGTAAACTACCTAGCTCAGAGATCTTAAATATACAATTTGAAGAAAGCATTTGAGCTACTCTGTTTATGCTTGTGATTTACCCTTTAAAAGCCAACATCCTTACATACCTTTTCCCTCCCTTCTTCATGCACTTAACGCATGCTTTCTAGATGTCACCTAGATCTTGCCAATTAAGAGCAATCAAGTAGTGTCATACCCCTTTTATTAAAAGCATAAATCCACATATAAAAAATGAATGAAAGAATCCAGCAGATATTTATTAAGCAAGATGAAAGTGAAATTACAAACACAGGTCAGCTTTTAAACTCAGCCAGCATTCTGGTGAACCGGGGGTTCCTGGTCCTTCATCAGAGGCAGCCTATGCGTGATGCACATTAGGCAGGGAGCTCTCCCTGCTTGAGAAATCAAAGCTCCATCGGAGGTGTCCTACTGGAGGCATCGGATAACAAGCTACGGGACATCAGGGCTACACAACACAGAGAGGAAAGTTGACAACAATTCAGGGACTTGGAAGAGTCAAGACAATTAGCTTAATACTTCAGGTCAAAAATGCTACTCTTTATGGGTAATTAGTTACAAAAGGGCCTCTAGCTGTCTTGTTTCACAAATTCATAGGGATTAACGATAATCTAAGGAGATTAAGGCCTTAATCTTTAATCCAGGTGAGTAGTTTCCTTTGTAGGAAAAGCATAAGAATTAATTCCAGAAGGATTATGCAAAATAAAAGGCCGTAAAAACACACGGTTTGGTCTTTGGGTCCCAAGGACAGTTGAACGGTTTGTTCCCAGTTTACAGGTATTTTGACCTATTGATCTTAGCATATGCAAAACCAGTGAAATATTTAGAAGATCATTTGAAAAAAGATACTGACATTTAAAATTGTACATCCACACGGATGTCAGGCAACTCTTAAAGGGGGCTACTTGGGCCGCAGTGTTATGAAGACCATTTCTCACTACTTCCCCTGCACCCATTTGTTGTTGTTTTGTTTTGGTGTTTTCAGTTTTGGCTAGGCAAGTCTTCTCGTGAAACAAATGTAAGGCTCAAAGGCTAAAATAATAGTTATGTTCTGGGCCTCAAACAGCTATTTTTAAAAAAATCTTATTTTCTGGGTGTATCTTAAATTTGGGGGACATGTGTCTTTGAACACTCTTAACCATGAAGCATTTGTAAAAATACATATCATTCACTTTTCACAGAATCATTTCCTTAAAAATGAGAGGCGATATCCAGATTTACATGCATGTTTATAATAAAGCTTTGTTTTTTTTTTTTTAAACAACTCAAATCCACACCAGCATTATTTGCAGCTTAATATTTTGGCCCCAAACCAAGAACTAAGGTATCACACTTAATTTTCATATGCAGTACATATAATGGCAGTACAAAATATGTATGTAAATAACACTGGGGAATATTGTTTCCTATACAAGTGATCAAGAAAAAAAAAAGCCACAGCACTAAATTTGCTCTAGTAAAAATAGGCTTCATTGTGCCTGCATGGGATTAAATTGTTAACATATAGTTTTATTACTAGAGAACAGAAGCAAAGAAGCAAAATGTGAGCGATGCGGAAGAGGGTGTTATAGACTCATTTTTTAATTTCTTAAATTATAGTCTAAATAACCAGTCTCCATAATTTCTGTTTCTAGAACATTTTCTTCTTTATCAGCTATCATGTAGGTAAGGGAATAACATTTCACCTTTAAAAAAATGGAATGACAGATTTCAGTTTAAGTGTGATGTATACTGAGTGGGTAATTACAGAGAGCAAGAGTAAGACACATCAAACTTTAAAGTGTTCAGTTTTAAACATTAAAATAAGTGGCATGTAATACAGAAAAATATAGAATCACCAGTTCTCAGCTTTTTATCAATCCCTTTGCTTCTCTTCTTCTAGAAGATTCTATGAGCACTACGTTGCCCGATCAACAGTAACTTCACTACTCAAATATCATCCTAGTGTCAATGTGCATTATCATGATTTCAGTAGATTCACACTCAAATCCTTTTAGTGCCAGAAATTTATCGGGCCATAAGTTATTAAACACTCAGCTTTTAGGAAGCAATCTGGGCTAAATTTGTACAAGAAATTTAATCATTTTAAGTTACCTTATAATTGTGTTAATACTTTCTCAAAGTAACCCTTTGGAAAAAAATTTACATGATACCCAAAGGCACTGGTTCACATAAGGGGTGAATGGCTAAAAAACAAACATACAGCAAAACCATAATATAGGTAAAGAGCACGCGTGTGCGCGCACACACACATACACACACACAGACAGAGAGAATATTAAAAGGATAACTGTTAAGCTTTAAAGTTATTCTAAAAGTGGCACTTTTCATGTTGGTATAAAATGAAAGTGCTTTAAGATGAAATTTTTATGCATTTTTTTTAAAGCTGATCTTAACCCCCTGAAAATAGGGGGTTATAAAGACAACACTGATAGACTAAATCGTGGTGGCAATCATAGCGGATGTTGCTTAAAACGCTTTGTGTGTGTCTTCATTTTTTTAGTTTTTTTTTTAATGTTGCTAGACTTGCTTTATCTATATGCGTATCATTAGTGAGATTTGCTCTTCAATTTTTTTTTTACTAGAAAGTTACAGCTCATTTAAAATAGCTGGTAGATACAGAAAGCATAAATATACAGTAAATTTAAACACTGATTGTACTAGATGCAACAATACAAAGAAGCAAACAGAACACAAATGGTAACACAATAAAACTGTATTACATTTGTGCTTCAAATATTACAATACATTATATACAATAGTCCAAAATAAACATCTCATGCCAAGTGACACAAAAAGGAATAGCAAGCAAAAAAACCCAGCAATATGTACATTATGTGTTTTGTGTTTTTCTCTTTAATAATAAACATTCAACTCTGAACTGGGGCAATATCACTACATACAGATGCAGTCCCCCTTTTTATTTCATATATCCATCCTGCTTTCCTATATCTACGCTATTCAGTAGGTTCCCGTGTCAATTCTTATATACATGTGGAGCAAAAAAGATAAAAGAATGTAGTGCTTTGCGTTCTTAATAGGGTGGCGTTGACAGATCAGCGAACCTGGGGTGCATACCCTTCCTTCATTAAGCCTTCCTCGTAGTCTGTCTGGCAAAGGATCATGTTATTCTTGAGGAAAAATTTGTCTCCGACACAGAATCTGAAAATATTTAAAAAAATAAAATAAAATGTGTTAACACCCTTTCACTCAGATCTGTAGATTTGAAGATTTCTCTTCCTAATAATAATTTCACACGGTGATTCCCTGAAGTAGAAAGCGTGGCTGAGTGTTCCCTTTATGGTCAACAACTAGAAGCATTGTACACGGTCTTTGAAATCCTGCCTTCACCTATAAACGTCACAGGAGCACTGAGGAAAATATATAGGACAGCAAAGGTGATTTTTAAAATTTTATTTTACCACATTAGAAAGAAAATGGAACTGATCTGTAACATGGAACTGATCATTCAAACAAGAAGGAATGATGATATTTCACTGTAGTGGTTATGAAAGATTTCATGATTGGCCACTTATCCACTTTACAAAAAAAAAAAAGTAAGTAAAGGCATTAAAATGAATCAAACAATTAGAAAACAGCTCATCTTAAAGCTTTCCATTTAAAGCTTACTATTACTCTTTGTTATAAAAATGTGATTAAATTCTAGTAATTGCCGAAACCGGTTTGGCTCAGTGGATAGAGCATCGGCCTTCGGACTGAAAGGTCCCAGGTTCGATTCCCGTCAGGGGCACGTACCTTGGTGGCGGGCACATCCCCAGTGGAGAGGTGCAAGAGGCAGCTGGTCGATGTTTCTCTCTCATCCACGTTTCTAACTCTCTATCCCTCTCAATTCCTCTCTGTGTAAAATCAATAAAATATATTAAAAAGAGAAAAAAAAAAGAATTGTAAAAAAAAAAAAAATCTAGTGATTAGGAAGTGGTCGTTCTGAAGTGAAAGTTGTGTTAGCACCAGGGCTCTGAGGTTGGGCCATATTCCTTTATTAATAGCAAGTTTATCAACTACAAAATAGTGAATGTCCTTTCTTGGAGCACTTTCAATTAAACCAAAGGGCATAACCTGAACAAACTTCTTAATATTGATGTGATACGTAAGCCAGTGCCCAGGAGCTAATTATTATTTTATGCAATGAAACAAAATAAGTGCTCCTTTTTTTGTGTAATTTCCCCATGGTGACACTTTGGGTACAATTAAGGTCAGAAATAAATGCCTGTGCCGTTTCTGGTACATTTAACAATAAAGTAACTCTGGGGAGATCTGTATATATTTTTAATTGTAACAATTTAACCTTCAAACAGCAGTGTCTGGTAGAGCTGACCCAGTAAAACTACTTGTAATTATACACGTTGACCCCCCTGACCTTTGATAGTGGTCTCTCTTTATCAGATGGTCTATTTCGGAGGATGTTCAAGCAGAAGTCTTAGCGGATAGATTAAACTGTGTACCGAAAGCCACCCTTTAATGCTCTGTGAAGTTGAGAGTTTAAATGAGGGGCCGTTGGGCTGATTTACATTTGCAAAGACTGGAATGCTAGACAAACAGTGAACCTAGTTATTTTCCAACTGGGTAGCTTTGGAAATTTATCCTTATTCTAGCTTGAGTAGATAGAGGGGAAAATGGTGTAATAGAAAAAAAGTAGATTGAAAAGAATTAGCTTTCCTCTTAAAGAAGATTGGTCTGTTTATTTGTGGAATTTACTCCTCCTCCTCCCCCACCCCCCCGGGATTACTGCCCGCTGATGATATTGATTGGAAATACAGAGCATGTGCTGATCTTGAAATCCTGGAGTTGTGTGTGGTCAAGACTATTGGATGCAATGAACAGTCAAGTTTGGATTTTGAGTACATCTTCTTTTTATTGGTTGCACACTGTAAACTTTCTTTTAAAAAAATATATTTTATTGATATTTTACAGAGAGGAAGGAAGAGAGATAGAGAGCTAGAAACGTCGATGAGAGAGAAACATCGACCAGCTGTCTCTTTCACACCCCCTACCAGGGATGTGCCTGCAGCCAATGTACATGCCTTTGACCGGAATCAAACCCGGGACCCTTCAGTCCGCAGAATGATGCTCTACCACTGAGCCAAACCGGTTTCAGCATGCACACTGTAAACTTTCAATATCGTGTTTAAAAAGTGGTGTTGGAATAGACCAGTTTTTGCAGATTATCTTGAGTACTAAGGCATGATGAAGAAAAGGAAAGGCCTAACAGCCACTTTAAATATTTAACTTCTCCCTGGCCATTGTGGCTCAGTGGTTGAGCATCAACCTATGAACCAGGAGGTCACGGTTCAGTTCCTGGTGAGGGCACATGCCTGGGTTTCAGGCTCAATCCCCAGTGTGGAACGTACCGGATGCAGCCAATCAATGATTCTCTCATCACTGATGTCTCTATCTGTCTCTCTCCCTCTCTTTGCCTCTCTGACATCAATAAAAATATATTTAAAAATACTTAACTTTTTTTGAGATTATATAAAATAGCATGAATAATATATGTGATTACTGTTCAAAAATTTTCAATTTAAGTTAATGTTGCAATTCATTTTAACTAAGAAGCCTGTAATAAAATACAAAAAGTAAATAAATTCAGTAAAACACTCATGCTCCAGCTGATATTAGAGGTGTTTTTTTATCTAGAAAAACAACTAAATTAGAAATACTCTTTCAACTCCATGTATCTACAATTTTGCTTTAATTTTTAAACATGATTTTTAACAATCACCTTAATTCTATGCACTTAATATTAGATAAAAACGTATTTTTTTTGTCATATCCTATCATGTCATTTTTACCTTCTGAGGCCTGGAAGTTTAGTTCATTTTTATTTGTTGGTTCATGAACTCTGATTAATCAGAGTGAGAAAAAAAAGACATAAAGTACATTTCACACTTTTCCTGAGTTAGTTCTCTGAGGGTAAGATAAAATCAGCTATATCACTGGATTGTGGGGATGTGATAATAAGAGATATCTGAAAGGGAGAGAAGCATATTATAAAGAATAGGACTCAAATCTCAACTTTCCACTTAAGGTATTAAGATGAAACTTCAGTTTTCCTTATCTCTAATATCAGTCACTTTTGCAAGTTTATGATAAAAAGTAGAAATGGAATATGTAAAGCTTTACCTCAGTGGCTGAAACGCGGGTAATTATAATAGCCAACTTTCACAAAGTACTTGCCAGGTGCTAACACAAAGCATGTACACAGGGGACCACAGTAGCCTTTCACCCAACCGAGATTACAGATATTACCATTAACTTTTAAAACAGGAGGCTTCCTCCCAGAATTTAAATATCTTCCCATGGCCAGAACCGGTTTGGCTCAGTGGATAGAGCATCGGCCTGCGGACTGGAAGTTCCCGGGTTCAATTCTGATCAAGGGCATGTACCTTGGTTGCGGGCACATCCCCAGTGGGGGGTGTGCAGGAGGCAGCTGATCAATGATTCTCTTTCATCGATGTTTCTAACTCTCTGTCCCTTTCTCTTCCTCTCTGTGAAAAATCAATAAAATATATTATAAATAAATAAATAAATACACAGTTTCATAGGTAGGATGCATGTGGTACATGAAGGAAAGGAACCAGGATTCTTTGGATTCAGGACCCATGCTTTTACCTGGAGGCAGTAAAGCACGAGGCTACAAAGTTATCTAGATTGTGTGTATGTGTGTGTGTAATTATTCCTTTTCATAATTTTTTTAAAAAGGCCTGGGGACATGAGTGGGGAGGGGTGAGGGACTGAGGACAAATATGTGATACCTTAATCAATAAAGAAATTAAAAAAAAAACTAAATTAAATTAAAATAAAGGCCTGCCTACCATTTGATGAGATGGTAATATGCGTGGAATTCACCTGAAGTATTCCTACCAGAATATTTAGTTACTAATGTATTGTCAACTGGATAATAAAGTACATTTTGTGTGCATTTCCATTTAGACGTAAAAGTTGGGATGAAATGAAGCATGGGTGAGGAATGTCACAATTACACACACAACTCAAACAAAACAGCCTAAAAGGCTATGGTTAAAGGCAAATTATGGTTGGGATGCAATTAAAATCGGTATCCTCTTTTAAAATGTTTCAAATATAAGCATGAAGAAATTAAAGAAACAGCAATGCAGATGTTAAGACACTTAACAAAATGATCTGTAACTGATTTTTTGTATGGCAGGATAATTTCCGATGCTATATACCTGGCTCCTTAAGAGATGTAGCGCTTAAAGAAAAAATATTTTAAAAGCAGGGATGGCCAGAGAACACTGTTAGTATATTAATAGGTAGGGCTAAAAATTCCTGAAAGTAATCATCATTCCTTGTGATATAGGCCGTTCAAGTAGTTTTTCCTTTATTTAGAAAAATATGTCACGATGCCTAAAAATATTTTTATTTTTAAAACCATCTAACGGGGATGTCTTGGAATTAATAACAGATTTAATTTCCAGGTTTTTTTGAAGTGATTCTAGGTGAAATCCTGTGGTCTAACACAGTTGAAAAGTACAGGAAGTAAGTGTGGTTAATAAATCGTCTGTATAAAATAAGGGCTTAGAGGAGTTAGCAGCAGGTTATCAAAAGCCTCCGCGAAGAAGCCTCCATATATAACCTACTTCCTAAGAAATGAAAACGCTAACTTAGTTCCCTTATTTTCCTGAGATTAGCAATGGTCAATCATAACTAATTTCCATTTCACAACACTTTAAAAAGAGGCGGATTCAACACATATATCCGATGTCTTTACTCTCCTATGGAACATCCTCGGGTATTAGATACTTACCTGGTTTGCAGTGAGAGGTGCAGGTATATACTCACTGTCCCAGCACTATAGAATTGTGCACCAATTTACTCTTTTCCCAGTGACAGCCCAGTTGTCATGACACACTTCATTCGTAACAATCTTTTCTGCACCAAGTTACACTACATGCACCTTGTCCTGTCCTGCTAGAAATTGCCCAAAGTCCACCTTACTATAACACAACCGAATCTAATCACATGTATATCCACGTAGCCAGACAATAAAATACCCTTCTTGATACAGTCTTCATAAGGACTCCGAGGCAACAGACTGAAACCAGATTGCCAAGGTTCAAATCTTGAGTCTACCATTTTCTAATCGTGTAACCTTGAATTAGTTACTTAAATTGTTTGTACTTCAGTTTCCCCTTCTGTAAAATGAGATCAATGATGATACCTGCTTAGGGGTTATTTTGAGTTTTAAAACAGACTCCGTGGATGGAGGGCAGGTTGTCAGCAGTCAGGAGGGGTAGGGCTAGGTAGGGGTATGTGGAGGGTTTGAGCAAAAAAGAAAAAAGAGAGAAAAAGCTCATAGACACTGGACAACAGTGTGGTGATTGCCAGGGGGATGGGGGCAGGGAGGAGGCAGAGGAAAGTATAGGGGGGATAAATGTGGACGGAAGGCAACTGGACTTGGGATGGTGAACACACACTATGGTACACAGATGACTGTGTTGTGGGATTGTGCACCTGAAACCTGTATAATTTCGTTAACCAGTGCCACCCCAATAAATATAATAAAAAGAATATAATAAAGCATCTTATTATAATGCTTGACACACTGAATCAGTGCCATTCAAAAATTATCTATTAATAGCAAAGGCAATAATAAAGTGTCTGAATAATGTAATATAATGATTAAAAAAAAAGCAGGCTCGGCCCATGTAATCACAGGGATAGGCATTTAAATCTTAGTTACACTAATTTTAAACCATGTACAGACACAGAATACATTCACACTTCTGGTAGTTACTTAACACCTCTGAAAATAAGTTCCCACATCTATAAAGTAAAAAAAAAAGTGCTTTCATTATTAGTTGCCAATGATCATCTTTTCATCTTTGCTTAGACTGTTGCCTAGCCAGGGATAGGAACGTAAATGCGAAACGTTCTTCAGTTTCCACTCCTTCCATCACTGTTCCCTGATCAGTGTCTTTCCCAGAGCACTTACTTAGTAGTGCATCATTCATTTGCTTTGGCATTTCAAATTTTCTCCTAAGTGTGTAATAGGTTCCCCAACCTGGACAGTGGTGCTGAGGTAAAATGACATGAGTCTTATTTCTTTTGATCCTTGTGAAATACCACCATAAATTGTACTATCACTTGGGGTGGGCGATCAATACATATTGGTTAAGAAGGATTTATCCCAGAATCAAATAGCTTTCAATCACAAAGGTATTTTAGATGCAGTGATTAAAATGTGTATTCATTTCGATTTTCAGTCACTGACTTTCTACCTTTACAATTTTATCTCATGCTCCTCACTCCATTCCTCACTACCATCCCTACCAAATCCTTGGTCCTATCTCTGAGCACACTGAGCTACTTTTCATTTCCCAAGCATACTGGATTAGTGACCTTGTGCACGAATTCGTGCACATTGAAAAGAAATTAATTAGAAGGTGGCCGGCGGGGAGGGACTGGGTGAGTAGGGCCGAACATGCCTTGAAGCCAACATCCCATGGTCCCTCCCCAGGGTCTGCAGAGTGAGTGGGGACCCTCTGGCAGGTGGGGACCCTTGGCCTGGCCTGCGGGGATCCTGCCGAAACTGGCTCTCTGACATCCCTTGAGGGATCCTGGAGCGTGAGAGGGCACTCTGCAAAATTGCTGTTGTACTGGGTGTGGAATACAAATGCGAGTGTGCAGCAAACCAGATTCAGGGCCAGGCCAACAATGTCCCAGCAACAACATAAACCACGGCTACAGGTGGAATCGCATGGCCCTGGGAGGAATCGGGCTCTCTTCTCTCTGGTTTTGGGGTGTGTCACCTGAGAACCATTTCTGCCAAGTCATTGCAGCTTGGCAGCTCCTGCATTGAGTGTCTGCCTCCTGGTGGTGAGTGCGCATCATAGCTACTGGTTGGACAGACACTTAGCATATTAGTCATATATATACACGTATAGATGCTCTCACAGTGCCATGCCTTTCATGCTGCTCCACCTGTCTGGGAATTCCATTTCCTCACTACTTCCTGGCTTCCTCATCTTCCCCAGCCCCTAACCAGACACACTTCCTATATCCCAACTAGTCTAGAAGGTCTTTCCTGAAAGCCGGCACATCAGCCTGCGATGCTGCCCTAAGACTCCCAGCATGGACCTCTCGTCCACTGAGCTGGATCTGTGTCCCATCAATTACACTCTCCCTTGAGTCCCTGACGTCCCCTCTCGCCCCTAGCTCTGAATACCTTTGAGAGAGAAACTAAATTGCACTCCCCTCTGTTCATACAGAGCCAAGCACAAAGCTTTTATCCTTAAATAGGAGGAAACAAAATGTTATACAAGTCTACATGTTTGAGCCCATTCCATTCCAAACAAGCATGTCATTTCCTTTTCTCATAAAACCATCGTTTAGTTTCACAGAATTTTCCAAGGGGAGGGGGACCATTCACCTTTAGGACATCAACTATTACACAGAATTTTCCAGTTCTAAACAAGGCCCGAGTTATTACACAAGATACCCCAAATAACCTCCCTCTGATTTCCTTTCAAAATAGAGAAGCTTTTAGGTGTTTAATTCAGAACTCTATGTTTTTCGCCAGAGCCTTCCAAAAAGGGCAGAAAAGGTATGTACTGTACAAGGGAAGCCCATCCAGAAAGTTTATTATTGCCAATATTCAGGAATATCATGCTATTCATAATATTTTGATCGAAAAGTTAAGATGGAATGACTGCTAAATAAAATTCATAAATGTGTCTGAGTGTCTGATACGATGTCAGTTGTCAATAAAGTTTGCTTAAGGGATAGTGCCTATAAATTACCTTTATGCCTTAGATTTTGCTCGAAAAGGTGCTATACAATGACCAAGATTGTGCTACTGAAAGTATAGGCTCATGTGGCATATGGCTTTATTAAAGGGGATTTCCTAAGGAAATGTCACAGTAAAAGCAGAATCTCCTATGTTGCCCGCCTTCTGGATTGAGAGTAACAACATTTGTCTGCTGTGCTTGGCTGATGACGATGGGCTGACTTCCTGCGTTAGAGAAGTTTGTCTTGTCGGGGCTGAAGTGACAAGACGGTAAGTAAGTGCTAATTGTGCAGAACCGGAACTATGCAGGCCCACCGTGGCACGTAATAAATGAAGCAAAAACACAGAAATATATGAGGTGCTTTAATAATGATATTAGAGTAGTATTTTGCGGCAATAAGAATGTGAACAGTTTTAGAGTCAAAATTTAGGAGTGTTTGTCTTACTTGACTGAGTTCTACGGAGGAGACAGACTTAATTGTGAGTGCAACTGAGGATTGCAATGGTGAAATAAAATAAAATACGATTTGTAAATAGCATTAACAACCTACAATTACTTTGCATCATAATAGAATGTAGCCTGGCTTTAGCGCTTGAATGATGTTTTAATTTTCTGTGTAGAGCATGAATAAAACCGGTAGGCCTGCCCTAATAGAAAAATGGACAAAGGGCATAAACATGCCTTTCCCTAAAAGAAGAAATAGCAAAGCGGCACTAGTAAGCAAATGAATGCTAATTAAAATTATAATGAGATGCCATCTTTCTATACATCTGATGATTTATTATATGAAGCTATATCCATAAAACTGAATGTAAGAAAATTTAAAACACCTTAAAGGGAACTTTAAATTTTTTAAAAAATACGTTTTTATTGGTTTTTAGAGAGAGAGGAAGAGAGAATGACCCCTACTGGTGATGGAACCCACAACTCTGGCATGTGCCCTGACCAGAAATCAAACCTGTGACCTTTGGGTGCCCGGGATTTCACTTAACCAAGCGAGTCACATTGGCCAGGGCTTAAAAGAATTTTTAAAGACAGGTACAAAGGCACACTATAGTATAAAAAGGCAAAATATTAAATACTAGAGTTATTTGCTGTTACTTTCCTTTAATCCACTCAAATGTGCCTTTAATATAAAGTATACACTATATGTCACTTGTTATATATGTATAAAAATTGTACAGCTGGCTATACACCAAAATATTAAAATATTTTCTTTTAAAATAGTGAGAGAAGAGTGAGCTATGAGATGATATACTTTATCCATTTGTATTCTCTAAGTTTTCTACTTTGAATATGTAACCATTTATAAGTAGAAAAGCAGTAAATATTATTGCATGACGATAACTGTATTTATAAGTGCGTGGTATTAGTGGATCAATGTAACAAGTAAAAAGAACTATTTTAAATTTACTACTAATACAAATGTATGTATACATGCATGCACACATGTACAATGCATATACATGTGTCTACTTTTCTACTGTGTCTGTATTGATGTGTGGATATTTGTGTTTCTTTATTCATATCCTTCCATACAACAAACAATATGTGCATTTGACAATTTATCTTTGGTTAAACATCACTGTGCACTGAATTAAACTATGTTGATTCCAGGCATTTGTTGTGAAGACTCAGGATGTTGTAAGATGACTTCTTCAATTATTTCCTAGACAGATTGCATACAGCAAGATAGGTATGCTGAGTCACATTCCGAATATCTACTTAGCAAGAGATATTTATTGACCTATATATCTGTTCAAAATATATTTTATTGATTTCAGAGAGGAAGGGAGAGGGAGGGAGAGAAACATCAATGATGAGAAAGTATCATTGGCTGGCTGCCTCCTGAATGCCCCACATTATCAATGGAGCCCGCAGCCTGGGCCTGTGCCCTGAGCAGGAATCGAATCGTGACCTCCTAGTTCATAGGCCGACACTCAACCACGAAGCCATGCTGGCCGAGCTTGAGCCATATATCTTGTGTAAAAACCAAGTTAGTGAAATATTATTTGGTAAAAGTAAGTTATAAATATCAAGGTAAAAGAACTAGTTTTTGAGACCTATTATTTTATTTCCTAATTTCTAATTCTAATTTCTAAGAACCTATTCCCAGTATTTATATAAATTATTTGATTTGATTTTCAAAATATGTAAGACGAGCATTACTGTCTTTATTTTAAGGGTGTGAAAACGAAATCAGAGAGGTTAACATCCCCAAGGTCACAAGCTGATTCACGGTGGGGCTGGGATTTGAATCCAGTTCTCACTGTAACATATTCTTTCTACTGCTCTGTGGGGCCTCATAAGAAGGCACTGCATTGAACGGTAAAACACCAAATTGCAATAACTGAAAACTGGGCACAACTAATATTTTCTGATTACATACTTTGTCCAGGTGTTTTCACACTCGCACGGGATTTATTTCCATTAAAACCATCCAGTGTACTAATTTTTGAAATACATTGTTAATGATGTGTGCATTTTAATATTCTAATATCCTCTGCATTTGTCACATAAAATAGGTACCGGTAGTATATAGTTCCCAGTGGAAATAAAAGTTATAACTTTCAATAAAGAAAAACGGGATGAAGTCATAAGCCTTTCAGATGAAAGAATTCTCTGCAATTGACTAATCCAGCTCTCTTGTGCTATTAATGAGAACACCGAGGTCCTGAGAGCTAATATTGGTTTATGGTCAGACATATTATTAGGGGCAAAGTTGAGACCAGAATTAGGTTTTTAGATATGCTGTGCAACACTCTATTCTTCAATGCTGCCTCTCTAATGCTGATAATTGATTAATTATTAGCTATTTCTGGCCTTGTTCGCAAAGAGACTTGAAGCAACTTAGGAAGTACATATAAAACAAGGTTAAAATACAAGATAAGAAATCAAGCCCGGCTGGTGTGGTTGAGCACTGAGCTATGAACCAGGAGGTCAAGGTTCGATTCCCGGTCAAGGCACATGCCCAGATTGTGGGCTAGATCCCCCGTGTGGGTTCTGCTAGAGATAGCCAATCAATGATTCTCTCTCATCATTGATGCTTCTCTCTCTCTCTCTCTCTCTCTCTCTCTCTCTCTCTCTCTCTCTCTTTCTCTCTTTCTCTCTCTCCCCCCGTTTCCTCTCTGTAATTAATAAAAATATTGAAAAATAGAAATTAAGAGGTAAGGCAACTATAAATATGAACAACAAGATAAATACCACCTGCCATAAATCTCTATTTGCCTCAGTGCAAATGTGTTTGCTCACAGAAGTGGTATGAAAAAGTAAAGAGATTTTAAATGTACTTTTTATTTTTTATTGATTTCAGAGAGGAAGGTAGAGGGAGAGAGAGAGATAGAAACATCAATGATAAGATAGAATCAATGGTGAGAGAAAATCATTGGTCGGCTGCCTCCTGCATTTCTCCTACTGGGGATTGAGCCCTCAACCCGGGCATGTGCCCTTGACCAGAATCGAACCTGAGGTCCTTCAGTCCACAGGCCAACCTTCTATCCACAGAGCCAAACCAGCTAGGGTTCAAAGGAAAACAACAAGGAAGAGAATGACTAAAAGTTTACAGAACTGATTTCATTTCCTATCATGTCCCGTTATGTGATGGGTTTCTTTTATGTAGAAATGCAGCTTTGAGACCTTTCTCCTCAGTGGTTCGTTTCTGGCACTGAATGAACATTTGCAGAAAATAAAAATACGGAGAGAGAATCGCTTTAAATCAAGTGCCCTGATATCATTCCCACCTGTTAAATAAATAGCCAGAGAAGAGACTTTTACCGTTTTTTTTTAGGAGACAAAATGAAATCTGAGTACCTCTGATTACAAAGCTGACACGCGAAGCAGTCCAGGTGGTAGACATTGTCCTTGGCGCGCATCACCATCTCAAAGGCGGGGATGAGCTTGCTGCAGGCCGCGCAGTTCCCCGTCACGCCGAAGAGCCTAGAACAATAAACATGTGTGGTTTTTAAAAAATATTTTTATTGATTTTTTACAGAGAGGAAGAGAGAGAGATAGAGTGCTAGAAACATTGATGAGAGAGAATCATCGATCAGCTGCCTCTTGCACACCCCTACTGGGGATGTGCCCCGCAACCAAGGTACATGCCTTTGACCGGAATCGAACCTGGGACCTTTCAGTCCGCAGACCGACGCTCTATCCACTGAGCCAAACCGGTTTTGGCAAACATGTTTTATTTTCTTCTTTAAACTCTTACAGGAAAATCGGAGATGGTGATGAGAGAAGACGCTAATACCCTCTGCAAAGCCATCGCTACACAATGCCCTATGATGTCCCCAAGGGAGTTTTATCCTAGGTGTATACATAGATATTCTTTGGTGGTACACACTCGGTTGACCTTTCCTGATGAAAATCACATCTTGTTTGAGAGGCAAAAGGAAAAGACAAATACATAGTGAAGCTTACACACACAGGCGTCCACAAGGGGCGACTTCATAGCTAACGTCTACTTGTAAGAATGCGGAGTAAATATAAGAGCAATGTAACTTCCCTCCCAATGCCACACATTACACATCTTATTTGCGGGGAAAAAAAGACCCATTTGAATGACTCCCTGTCTTTGTCACCCAGTTACTACATGGCTTGCCATTATTACTAAAGGGCCATTTATGAACAAGCCATTTAAGTAGTCAAAAATCATTACAGGCGCATGCACCTTATGGCCCTATACTATAGTTATAGCTATGATTATGTTATTCAGGTAGCACATTAAAGTAAATGAGGCTATAAACTACACAGAGCTAGATCAGAAGTGGAAACATAATATACTGTAAGAACCACTGGAATTGTCTGGGGGGGAAAAGGTATTTTTTTTAAATAAAAAAAAATCCCATTTGCTGTAGATTCCGGTAAATAGTTATTGTAATGATCTAAAATAGAGCACAATATAAAATGTCTCCACAGTTGCATAATGGGAGAAAATAAAATATTTTATCCATTTTTACTGGCAATATTTAAACCAAGCCCCTTTAAAATGGTTAATGGCGGTAAAGAGTTATCACAAATCCTATTCTGCGCATAGTAGTTAATGCACTTTTTAACTAGGAAGCAAAGTAGATGAAAAAACACCACATCTGCCAGTTTCCTTTTTTTTTCCCCTCTCTCTCTCCAGCATCAGGCTGACAGGAGAAAAATATAATGGCTCTCAGGGGAAGGACCAAATTAAAAGCAGTTCTAAACTAATGAATTCAAAGGTGCTATGGAGAAAACTCATTCTAGTTATAAAAATGTACCTTAAAGGATCCTAGCCTTTCGTTTTATTGAATTTAAGGATTACGCACGAAGGTGCTGAAGTTTTCTCTTATTACTTTCTATATACTCTGAAGACGTGCTCCTTTGCTGAAGGCATGCACGCTCATTTTCCAGTGTATAACAATTTCCTCTTAGCAGGCTAATGATGATTGTTGGAGAGAGTTATGAGAACTGCTTCGAAGGGTCTGGCCCAACTCGTAATCAACGTGCAAGCTTGTGTTTTTGTTAGACTGTCTCTTGAAGAACTTAAGCGCCTTGAGGGTAGAAACTATAAATGCCTTTCATCATCTGTACACTCGATAAAACGTAAGCAAGGCTCATATTCAAGAAGACTAAATGAAAGATGGTCGTATGCTTCTTTTCCCTGAAAAAAAAATCTTGAAAGCATTTCAATATGATTATTTTGAGAGATATAACTCTAACAACCTCTGTGCTCTCAATCTCTATTTTGGGAAATAATTTTTTTTAAAAAAAAGAATGTCATTGAAAATGTAATATATCTTGCATCTCCTACTGGCAATCATTAAAAATGAAACCGTCGCAAACTAAAGCTTTCATCCTATTCTTTTGTCAGCAGATTTCTTCGTTCATCCCAACATTTCACAGTCACTTTTCCTGTACTTCCTGTGATCTGTTCAGGAGGCACATCGCTTACATGAGCGTTTGTTTCTTCTTTCTTTCTCTCTTAAAAAAAAATTTTTTTTTTTTGAGAAATAAGGTAATCTTAAAAAGTTCTTCACTCCACGAATATAGATGCCCAGACTAAATGCGATTTAGTCTGAGAGAAAGCGGTGTTCAAGGATGACTCCGTTTGCTTATACCTAATAAACACACACACACACACACACAATGCCATTTTGAAATTCTGGACATAGTTTCCCCCAATTTCAATTGCTCTCGCTAGCTGAGCATTTATCAGCTACCTGATTAGAATTTGTTTCCACACAAACCATTGATCATCAGCCTATTACTAGGCAAATGACAGTTAATTACCCACTACATTAACCACTGGGACCTGAGACCTGCTTCTGCTGCCATCAGTCAACATGATAAATGTGGCAAGTTCAGTAATGCATGGCCAGCCCTGAGCTGCCTGCTATACTGTGAACAACCCTCAATCTCACTTCCAGGCCCAGGAAAATCTATGGCAATCTGCATAATTACAAGCTCCGGGTTAATAACAGACAAATGATTTGTTGCATCTAAACAAAGTCCTTGGAATGGTCCCGGTCTCCGGGGGCTGCCCGGACGGCGGGCTGCCTCGGGTGCACTTTCCGCCACAACCTGCACAGAACGGTTCTGCGACGCAGCCGCCTTTCGATTTGTCGCCCTCCAATTTACGGATTCTGCATTACGTGATTTTAAATCATTAAAGGGACTCTTGAAGCAATATTATCTTAATTATTCTCTGCTGTAACCGGGGAATTAGGCTTCAGATAAGATTTTCTTCTTCCGCGCCCCCCCTCCCTGCCTCGCTGGAGGCTCCATCAGTTCCCATCTACACCTGGACTCTGAAATCCTAATGATGAATTATTGCCCCTTTTCCTAAGAGGGCGAACCTTACAAGGGAACATTTTACTGAACTGTCAGCTCACAGACGGAGTGCGGAGATGCGGAAATCTGATCTAATTTGCTGCAAAACGATGCATTTGTTAGACTTTTTTTTTTTTTCTCTTTCCCCTCACTACGGTTCAGGGATCAAGAGATCACCCCGGAGCCACATTCACGGCCTCCCTTTTTCCCCGTTGGACAAGATTCTCTGAGAGGGGAAGCAACGTCCCGTTCGAAATATAGAAAGCGATCCCTTGGTTTCCCCAACGTGACATTTGGGCTCAGGCAAGAAGAATTTTCACATAAATCAATTAAGCTTAAGACATTCGTTCCTAAGATTTTTTTGTCTAGGAAATATTCAAGAAGAGTTTTTTTTTTTTAATTATCTAATTCATTTAGACTACTCATGATCCTGGACATTCTTGTAACCCTTTCCTCCCCACTCCTTACACCCAGACTCATGTAACAGGGTATCCGTACTGACCCACTTTCCTGTTTAAGGTAGAGATCTCGCCAATCTCTCCCTTATAAGGTCTGTACAATCTACTCCTCACATACAAGAAGGACCTAAGTACGTTCAGTAAGTAGTACACAGAGACAAAGATTTACTTTGAAAAGGAATCATTTTGAAACGTTGATCTGAATAATCACAGAGTTCCAGCTCATAAATTTATTGGAAAGGGGGAAAAAAAAAACAAACAAACTAATGTTATTGATCCATTTTGCTCATTTTAAGATGTCATATAGATTATTAAAGCACGGCAGGGGTTAATTTGCCCAGTTATGGGCTACCTTGTTTCCTACCATCAATGCTCATAATAGGCTTTACTCTATGTGACCTTTGTCTTGTTCTGACACCCCCCCAAAAGTAGACTTACAATGTAAAAGGTGACAACTGCCATCTACACAATATCAAGGCGTAGTACTATTTGCAGGTGTCCCAAAGGAGGCTTCTGTCTCTTCTGCATTCCATTATTATTTTTATTATTATTTTTGCTGTTATTACCTGGTATTGACAATCTAAACACAGACACGAAGATAAAAAAACCAAACAGACAACTTTCTTATGGACAAGAACTCAGCCTACCTGCGTGCGGTAAAACACTTCCTACACTGCAGTGAACATGAGCAGGGAAACATGAAATAATTTTTTGTGTGTATGGGTGGCATAGCAAAAACCATGACAACACACATTTATATTTTTTAAAGGTTCCCAGAAAAAATTTTTGCATTTTTTTACTAACTGTTCAACAGCTTTCGCAACATAGTCATAAATCAGGTGAAGTCTGCATGGGTTCCTATGCATCCATTACTAGAGTTCCTGGGGGCGGGGACAGAGAAAAACTCAAGACATATAATCATTTAACACAGCAATAATAAATATGGTTTACTACAGGCATGGGGAGCAGGAACGAGTGTTCATTGTATTAGTGTCTTTTATTTCACAGCACCAGATGTTCCTATAGATTTTTTTTACCAGGTCGGTGGCTCAAGTCACTAAATCAAATTCTCCCTAGCCAATGAAAAGCATAGTGTTTGACTCAAATTAATTTATTATTTTTTTGGGGGGTGGGAATGCATAAATAAATATCACTGCAGTAAGCCTTAATTCTGAACAAAGACCAAATATTCTCTTCTAGTAGTCAGACAATTCTCAGCAACTTGAAAAGACAGTAAATATATATTTTTACTATTGAGGATAAGATGGTTTAATCATCATCCTATGTAAAACAACAACAACAACCACAACAAAAAACTCTTTCTGCAGAAAAACTAGAGATGAGCAGAGAAAGGAAAGTTTATTTTCTAAGTAAGTGAATTTGTAATCAACCGAAAAGATCTTTAACTTTTGACTGTTGGATGGTGAAGGTTTATTAAATATGTTAGGTGGGAAAAAATAGAACATTTTCACAGACTGAGAAGGGCAATTGCTTTTTTGTTATTACAAGTGTATGTCTCATCTCCTTTCCTATTTTACTTTTTAAAAGAAGGAATGTAGTGATAGAAAATAAAAACACTTTAAACATTCAATACTTTTATTTTAAATGTAAAAAGCTCAATGGTTATAAGGCTGAAGAGACAAACCTATTGTCCCTTCTCTGTTGGGGCTTAGCGTGTGCTCCTCTGTCACAGAGATGAAGATATTGTGGGAGTTAAAAGAAGAAATGAAGCAGTGAACACACACACACAGAAAAAAAATAGATAAAAAATAGATAAAAATGTTTAACGTTTTAAAAATGTTACACAGTGACTTGTGTAACTTTATTATAGTGACTTGTGTAAAATTATTATAGACTAGTGGTCCAGTGCACAAAATTTGTGCACGGGAGGGGGGAGGCGTTATCCCTCAGCCAGGGCTGCACCCCTTCAATCTGGGACCCCTTGGGGGATATTCCTCTAGCAACCTGGGACTATTGGCTCTAAACCGCTCGCCTGACTGCCTGCTTTGTCACCCAGCCTGCTGGCCTGCTTGCCCCCAACCCCCCCCCCATCAGCCTAATTGTCCCCAACTGCCTTCCCCTTCTGGCCTGATCACCTCTAACCACCTCTGCCTCTGCCTTGCCACCATGGCTTTGTCTGGAAGGACATCTGGAAGGTCTCCTGGTCTGATTAGCATATTACCCTTTTATTAGTATAGAGAGTATAAGATATATATTAGAAGTCTAGACAGCCTGGATGGGTGACTCTGGCCCGGATAACTGAGGCTTCATGTTTGTTGCAGTATTTTAAGTGTCCTTGGAATGTGTTCCTCTCCTATGTTCAGGCAAAACTCTACTCTTGTTGAATTGGACAGAATTGACCTCGGCTGCATAAGGCTGGGTGGTCAAATCCAAACTAGAGGGTTAATTCTTAAGTATTTATTTGTCAACCACCAATGGAACTTCTTGAGAATCAGGTCATGATTCAACCCATTTAAACAACAACATAATTGGGGTAATAAAATTATAGGCAGAAAGTCAACACTGACCAGGAAGGGAGACAACTTCATCTTGTTTTCTGGAATTCTTGAGATCTATACCTAGTATTGCTAGTGCACCGGGAACGATAGAAAAATTCAAAGGAATGCTAAAGGTGAAGGAAGGTGTCTGTCACCCATCTCTCTGCATCTTGCACTTCAGGTGAAGAAAAGACGAGGGAAACATTCTAAAAAGACCTCATGCCCCATTAAAACTATACTTGACTTACAGGAACTATCATGCCAGACAAACTAGGTCACGTTCCATAAATGCTTGGTTAGGAGTTCCTGCCCTAAACAATCACAGTCTACTCCGACTTGGGGATTATGATTCAAAATAGGTTGATTTAGACCTGAGATGGTCCAGGGAAACAGAACAGCAATGCCCTCCACATGGTGAGTTACAGACCTTATGCTTCACCACCGAGCTGGTGACGTCCCCACCTCCAATCATCTCAGAAGCCAAGCTTTCTACTCTCTGCCTGTGGCTGTGCTGACCAATATGGTAACCACTAGCCACATGTGGCTACAGATCACTTGACATGTGGCCAGTCCATATCCACATATGTCCTAAGTGTGATATATACACCCAGTTTCAAAGCTTAGCACAGAAAGGTAAAATATTTCGTGAACAATTTAAAAATATTCATTATATATTGAAATGATAATCTTTTGAATCTATTCGGTTAAAGAAAATATGTTTTTAAAATATCACCTTTAAAAAATTTTTTCCTTTTAATGTAGGGGCTGCTAGAAAAATAAAAAGTAATATATGTAGCACATTCTATTTCTATTGAGCAGTTTCCTTATAGCCCTAGATCTACAAGGCTTATCACAGTTAAACAAATGGAGATGTAGAATTTTCTAATTGACATCCATGCTAGAAATCTCTTTTCTAGTGTTTTATGCCTATAGATAGGGGGGAAAAAACAGCAAAGGCCAGAGATATTTTATTCTAACCTAAAAGTCTGTATGTTAATGATGTGAATCACTACAGTGCACCCATGATCTAAAATGGGTGACAATGTCCAACCTATTTTCCAGTTTTAGCTTACTCAGTGTTAGCCCCCTTCTAAACTTACCATGTTCTGATCTGTGAAGGCCATAACAGAATAAGAGATAAAGAACAATAGGCTGACCTTTCGGCTGCCTAACCCTGTCCTAGCTCTTTCGTGAAGAGCAGGAAATACACCATGTTCGCCTACAGAAGCTTAGACCCTTACTTAGTATTGGAGTGAGCATGAGGAACTAACCCTCTTACCCAGATCTGGTCCTCTCCTCACTAGCACAGTTCTCAGGATGGCCTGTGAACACAGGGCCAGGAGGGGATAATGACCTGACAGAGGGAGGTTTCCTTAGAAGCATCCTCTCTCTCTCTCTCCATGTCCGCCTCAGATAAAAGTTGCAAATGGTGTTTAAATGTTATACTTTCACTTACAACAAATAACAATCAGTTTTTCCTCAGGCCCATTTTTCCAAAGCCTTATGAGCAGGTGTTCCTGCTATTTATGATCAGCACTACAACCTAGTGGGAGAAGCAATTTGGGGAAAAAGTAAAATTGAATGTTTTTCCTTCAACATTTGATGAGGATAATACTTCTGAACAAATATGGCAATTGTACCAACATTTCATAAAATCATAAAATCTTGGAACGGAAAAGAATCTTTTGTAGCTCGAATAAAAGAAACGTGTGGAGCTTGTTACAATATTTTTTAAAAAACACAAATGTTTCAAATTTTTACATACAGTTATGGAAAGGTCTAGAGTGACAAGAGGCAGAAAAAAGAAAGAGTAAAACAAAAGAACTAAAATATAGATTTAAAAAAAATAACAGTGGATATTTCATCTAGTCACTATGGCATCTCTGCTAATTTTAAGATATTAATGAAGGAGAGGACAGATCAGTCACAGATTTTGTGTGAGCATAACATCTATTTTAAAAATATATTTTTATTGATTTCAGAGAGGAAGGGAGAGGAAGAGAGAGATAGAAATATCAATGATCAGAGAGAATCACTGATTGACTGCCTCCTGCATGCCTCCTACTGGGGATTGAGCCTGCAACCCAGGCATGTGTCCTTGATGGGAATTGAACCCGGAACTCTCTATCCACTGAACCAAACCAGCTAGGGCAAAATCTGACTATTTTTATAGATACTGTGGCAATTTAGTTACTATATAACTCTCCATTGATATCAGTGAGAAAGTTGTTGGTAGATCAAAGTAAATTAGACACTGGTTTTAACTAAGTACAATAAATGCTAATGGGAATATGATACATCTAATTTTATAATAAAAGCTTTTAAAATTCTTTTAAAGTGAGAATATATTCTAATATGAATTTAAAAAAACCCACACAAAACAAACGTTATCTACTTAACATTGTACAGGTCTTTTAAGGTGGAAACTTTTAAAGTAATATTTTCCTACAAATCGCATTGAAGTCTTTTGATATCTTTACAGATTCTTAGAGGCCCATAATTACCTTCTCTACTATACTTCTTCTTCACACATTTCTTTGCATACACTAGATGTAAAGTTGAACAAGAAAGTGGAGAGGTATGTATGTTATTTGACAATATTATTTTTTACCCATTTCATAACTAATGAACTTGAAGTACTGAGAATGCTTCAAGAAGAAAAAATAGAAAAGAAAAAAATAATTTCTACGGGAAGGTGCTAAAGGTCATGTTGCAAACAGTTATTTGTGAATTCGTCATGGGAAGTATATTTTCCTTGATCTTTTTCTATGAAGCCACCTGTTTTCACATGTCAATTTCACCTTTTCCAAGTGCCACTCATTCATTCGTCAGGCACTAACCAAGACTCACGAGAGCTCCACCAAAACACTGACCCAATGATGGTGAGATCAGAACTGCAATGCAAAGTGTTAAAGAACTTTCTCTGATTTAAAATGTATCTTTCGCACCCTGAAATTATTAGTTAGTGACAGTAATTATGTGATTATTTATACAAAGTAAACAAATAATTTACCTAGAATAGGTAAGGCATTTACTTTCCCTAGATACTAGCCAGTAAAAGTTCACACAAACACTTCTTCTGGGATTAATTAGTATGTTTTACTTCAAAGCAAAAGAACTTCGTAGGAGAATAGTGACAAACCATATAAAGAGCTATTATCTACAATTTAGGTTTAAATTTTATTTAAATCTTTTGTCTTACTTCTCTGAAGAAACAGCCTAATTACAATAAGTTATTTTTAGGATTGGAGATATCATTTCATTTATTTTATAAATTAAATTTGCCAAAGAAAAAAGAGGTATAAAATGTTATCCTTTTTTTTATTTTTTAAGTACGGATATTATGTTATGGAAGCACCCAAGTGTTCCCTAGTTCCAAATCCCATGAACACAATCAGCAAAGATTCCTGGAATATATCTTATTTGTTCTCTTTCTTAAAAGTACTTTTTACAAAGCAAATCATACACCTGGCAACTTTTACTCCTTTGGAATTTTAATGGACAATTATTATTAAATCCTTATAAGAAAGTATTCTCAAAACTACCATTTGAAAATATCATATGTGGATGAACTATCTGCAATAAGGGTATACTCCTATATCAGTTTTCCCAGGATAATCCTGTGTATATCTCTGTTGCCACATCTGATTATTAGAAGTGCTTTCTTTATCAAGTGTCCTGGGATAGATAGAAAATTATATGGCAACTCTAGTAATAGCCAAAGATCAATTAGAATTCAGAGATTTCAAAGTTTCTGTTCTTTAATCCTTTTTTGACCCAAATAGGTAGACTGAACTAATACCCTTTAAGGGCTTTTGCATAATTTTAGAATTCTGTGATTCTTCTTTCTAGTTGAAGTGTAACTGGATGACTCAGGTAAAAGCTAATTCAGATCATCTGACTTTTAGTTGTCAGATTGAATTTATAACATTCTCTCAAAACCGAGTAAAAAGAGAAGTTTAGACCTTTTCAACACGGGTTAGCACTTATACATATTCAATATATATACACACATTGAATTTTTTAAATTTGAAAATCCTTTAAAGGATTTTTGAATTGACTTAAAGTAGGATTTAAAATAATTACCAAAATAAAGCCAGGAAAATAATTATTTATAGGATTAGATGAGTTCCTTTTTGGAATAAAGAAAAAACAGAAGAAGACTCCAAAGGACAAAACAGTTTTGTGAAAGAGAGTGGAATAATTCATTAATATTAATTTGTCCAAGTATTATGCTTTCTATAATAAATTAGTATAATACTCAACAAAGTATTATGGAGGAGAAACATTAAGGTCATATTTTTGTGTTGTAAAAATATACAAAAAATTACAATCAAACCTAAAGATTATATTTTTGTATATACACATAGACTATCATTCATAAACATACATGATGTTTCTGAATAATGTTTAAAGCACTTTCTTTAGTAAAATGCTATTTCCATAGCACTGAATTTAAGTAAAGACTTAGTTTTCAGAATGTGTACGGATTTTTCTTTATAAAAGAGAGCTCCTGAGGTATTTCCTTTGTTGTGTCACCTTAAGGACTTACTTGAAGCACTTCTTAGAAATTGCTATGGCGCGGTGTCCAGAATTTTAACTATTCTTTAACACTTTGAAAACTGGATGTAAGAAATCTTTTAATAAATAGAGGGTGTATCGAGGTGTGTAACATCAATATGTAGCTAACTTCCAATTTATAAATACATTGAATTCAGTTATCTCAGAACAATACATATGTTATTAACCATATGAAGCTCTGCCCAGTGTCAATAAAATAAATATTTTCTCAAAAGAAATATAGGCAGACAACTTTGGGAAAACCTGCCGTGGTATATATGCTGAAATAATTTGCTCTAAAAAGATTACTACATTAAGGCAGAATCCTCTAAAATATTTGATACCATTTCATTCATCTGGTTTTCTAATAGTGAGATAATGCCAAGTGGATATGAAAATAAGTTATCAAAAACAGGAAATTACAAACATAAACCCATAATTATTGCAGGTAGAGATATTTCCTAAGTAATGAGTACAAATTCTCAAAATACTTTTCTGTGTTTATTTTCCCACCCAGATACATTTTATAAAGAACTTATGCTTACATCCCTGGACATTTTAAATTCTTTATTAAAACTGGGAATAAGCCATTTAGTCAAATCATAGATAAGCAAAAACCCCATATTAATTAAAGCTATTTCAATGTCTGTTCATAAATGCCCATCACATCAACCTCATGCAAACATATATGACTCGCCTAAATATTAATTGGGGTTTAGAGGGAACATACTGAATAAGCAACGATCACTAAACAAAGTCAGACACAGCGGAAATAAAGTTTTGGAGCCCAGACATTGTGAATGTAGATACATGAGATATCAGGATCATTTGAAATCTGCCATTTCCTGTTAACCAGAGGCCCTGAAAGACAACTTAAAAGATATCTGAACGTCAGCGTGCATGTCTCTCTAGGTGCTCGTGTGTCCGCATGGATAAATAACGGTACTAACCTACTAGTTATCTCTTTTTACTCTCAGCCTGTCAAAAAACACACACACACAAAAAAAAAACCTGTCAGCTGCAAGGGCTTTAAGGGGGCAAGTTTAAAAAAGATACTGGAGCCTTAAGCTCCTTAATGTGCCAAGCATCAATCCCAGGAAAGCAAACAACTTGAAACGGGGTGCTGAGTATTGGGGAAAGCGCTCAGGCTCCTTCCCTCTCTCTGCTCCGAGCCCAGCCCGCTGTTCAAGTTTTCTCACCCTAATGGCCCCCGAAGCAGCCCTGAGGGATTGCAAAACAAGGCCGTTACACCAGGCAGCTTGCTAATTGAGAAGTTGATCGGGGGTAGAGAAATCCTGCTTTCCCGTGTTAAGTGTCCAAATCAAGCATGACTAGATTGACGCCGCCAAATCACCGTCTGGAGGCCCCGCCACGCCAGGAGCAGCAGGGCTTTTCACACCTGATAGGCCCTCACTCCATCTCCATCAAGTCACATTAGGAGAGGAATGTATCCCCGCCCGGAGCCCTGGCCCCGAGAAGCCTTACTCCACCGCCTGATGGTCACTGCCGGCTTCCCGTCACCAGCCTGGCCGCGTGCCGGACCTGCAGCTCCCCTGTCCCCTTTGGAAAGCCAGCCACCCCCCAACCCCTCTCTGTCAAAGCACAAACCCCGGGATGAGTTAGAGGAAGTCAGTGGGGTTAGCCCCCATGGGGTACCCATCTCCATGACGGCGATTTGAATTACAGAACCCTTGCAATGGTTTGCAAACCCTGGCTCTTTAAAGCTTTGTCCCTGGCTTTTTTCCTCCTCCTCCTTCTTCTTTTTTTTTGGAAGTTGCAGATTCAGGATCAATGAAAACGCCTGAAAACAGAGAGTGATGTAGACACCCCCCTCTGTGTGGGAGAGAGGAGAGACCTGCTTTTGAACTCTGAGGCCCCAGCCATGGATTTGCTGCTCTCCAACCTAAACTCCTGTGACAGATGGCATCAGAGATATTTCCGGCAGGACCGGCAGGCTGGTGTCACTGGGTAATTCAGTAATTTCAAAGCACTTCAGCAACTATGTGGTTTTTGAGGGGACTGGAGGGGGCGAGGAGGGGAAAGAAAAAGGGAATTAGGAAGTTCCCTTCTTATTTAGGGAACTTCCTACCATTTTTTTTAAATGCTAAATCTCAGGGTTTTTTTTTTTTTTTTTTTTTAATGAAATCATGGAACTAATTCCTATCTGTCCTCTATTAACTTCAGGGTACATAGAGAAATAAATAGCTTGTGTCCAACTGCAAATATATATGGCCATTAGGAAAAAAAATTCTTACAGAAATTTATAATAGAAAATTAGTTTTGTCATACTAATTCGGAGGTGACAGGTGGCAGCCATTGTATTGGTGGGGAAACTGAGGCACAGAGATAGGTAGCAGTAACTCACCTCACATCTCATAGGCAATCAGCAGCACTGATGGAAACCTAGTCATCTGTTCTTTCTGATACCCAGACTGGTGCTCACTCACTCCATATTAGAACTCCTTTCTTGCTCTCATTACAAGTATGATAGGTAAGATAGTATGATAAACTGGTAACAAAGAGAAAGAAACAAAAAAACAAACAAAAAAACATACAAGGGAAAGAGGTATTTTCTAACCTAACAGAAGATGACAGGGCAATCCATACTACTCTAACTCAACACTAGCTTCCAAGTTATAATCTAAACCCAACATTATAATGTCTGTCCCGTTTTCATAAAAAGCTCAACATTTTCTTTTGGAGCTTAACATCGAGAGACAAACTCACAAGAGAAAAATGAAAAAAAAAACACAGAAGCTTTGCTTATATTAGAAAACATAAGCATAAGATCAATTTCCACATATAAAAGGTGACTCTGTCTACAAGGCATTTTTAATGGGGAAAAAAGCAACTAAAAGTCTAAGTCCTCGCTGATAATTATACCTCAGCAAGTTACATCGGTTAAAAGATTTTCCTGTGCTCGCATTTTTAAAGAAACATCTCAAATCAATATCACTATGAAATCTGGTCAATTGTGGAAGGGCTCGGCGAATGAGGGCTAATGTATATTTAGCCCTGCCTCTGGACGTGACACTGTTTTAAGCATTTTTCACAGGTTACCTCATTAATCCTCACGACAAGCAAATAAGGCAGGTGGCAGGCGATCCCCCCATTTTATGGATGAGGAAAAGGAGGCATTCAGACTGATGTAACATGCCCAGAGAGCTGAACTCCACGGATTCCCCCTTTACCTCAACACAACAGAGGCAATTCATCCCTCCCATGTCTTAAGGATCGCTCTTTCCGCTCTTTCTTCACTTACCTCTAGGAAGGGTTTATGAGTAAGGCTAACATCTGTTTCCCTAGAGCTTCCACTCACTGGGCCCTTATGGGGCAAGTCTAGTTCTTTTTACACATAACACCATTCTTTTCTGCAGACTACATACCCCACCCTCACTCCTCATGGTTGATGTTAAAATGGATGTCTCCACAATCTATAAGTCCCTCAAACCAAAGGTTTCAGATCCATCTGTGACTGGCTCTCCTCTTCTGAACCCCCCAAAGCCAAACTTGCTAGTTCTCTCTCAAATGCCATATTATTTTTTCTTCCTTTTAGGTGACCTCCCTCTAGCATGCATCCTGTCTTCCTTGGGCTCAGGCTATGACCTCCTAGCTGTAACGTCTTTTTCTATCAGCTTGGTCTGCCCTGTTCTACATTCTCCATCCAGCAGCCTGTTACCCTTCCATAACACAGACACATTTGTTGCTTCTGCCTGTAACCCTCTATAGCTCCCCACTGCCTGAAGACCATGAAAGGGCCAACCTGCATGACCTGCCTTCCTCTCTGTCTTCACTCCTCCCTGAGCTCACCCCCACCGTGATCTCCCATCCCTGAACTCCCCATGTACTTTCATGCCTGCTTGCTTGTCATTCCTACTAAACTTATCCTTCCTGGACAACCAGTACTCCTTTTCTACATGCAATGCCACTGGATCTAAGAAGTCCCTCTGATTTCCCAGCTACAAAATGAATAACACCCTCCTTTGGGTATTCAAGCAATTGTTTTCATATACTATGCGAACCTTGCAGCATCTGCACCATCTTATGTCTCTCTGTTTACCTCTTGCTCCATAGCATGCCCCCTCCTTTACTCACTGCCCAATGCATGTATCATGTGCTTTGAGATTACTGAATGACAGAACAGGGTCACTACTAAAAATCAGTACTCTTTCCTTGCCAACTAATTAGATTTTACATAGGCATTTTACTCATACTGACTAGAGTAATATTAACTAATTTTGAAACCTGTATATAATGGATATAACATCAGCAGGTGAAGGTCAAAAATAGGGATGATCAGACCACTCTCCTCATGTCCTTTCCTGAACTATATCTTATCGAAATAACCCACTAATGGCAAGGCTACCGAGACCGTGTGAGACAACAACTACCTGCGGGAACTGAGAATGAATTACATCTATCTTTGATGATGTTCCAGATGGCATTAGGTGGCAATCCATACGAACTGTAATTAGCAGCTGCAGAAAACTTGCTAACTGCTATCATCCTTACCCATTATATCTGGTAATATTAATAAGAAAAATCACCGGTCGAAATATTATATCTCTAATTGAGGCAAGCAGCTCCAAAAGTATGCCAACATTCAGGCTGAATCACACCTCCTTCTTATTCTCAAGATAGTCCTGGAGCCTCTTTCCAGCTTCCATCTCTTCCTGCAACTCGTCCATGATGCTCAGTTATTAAAAATCGCATTTTCCTCATCCCCTGACAATTATTCTGTTGTTTCTATTCTGTTGTCACTTGATTACAACCATTTCAGCTTGCAGAATATTTCATTCTACCCCATTCCCTCCTCTTGCCTTCTAGTCAGTATTTACTGAACTTCCTCCTTCTTATCCTCCCTGGTAGGTTTTCTGTTGTTGCTGTAAAACAAATATGACATTTCCCTACCCTCAACAGGTTTGCAGTCTACTCCCAGAGAGATAGAAAAGTACTAGGCATAACAACAACAACAAAACTAGATTGTTTCCTCATAACAGACTGGTTTGCACACACTGGAAGAGGACTTTTCTTCCAAGCTCTAATGTCCTCATGTCATTCATCTGTTCAATGACTTTACAATGACTCTCTCTTATCCACATAATAATATACATTCTTCCCAGGATGGCTCTCTGGACCAATCCTACAGGACTACAGTTCTTGCTTGTAATTAGAGTTCCCATAGTTAAGGTTCCAAACTGTTGCATGGGGCATACCTCTACTTGAAAAAAAAAGTACCTATTATTTATATGAAATTTAAATTAAACTGTGGATCCTTACTTCACCTGGCAACTCTACGCTTAATTTGATCAGCCCATTTGCCCCATTGCTCAATTTACAGTAGACATCAGAGCATGGGTAGGAGGCTTCTTCCATGTCAAATGTGTTATCGCCTCATCTCTTATGCCAATCCCACCCTCTCCCAGGCAATACAGACTGTGCTTTGACCTCTTATGATTTCATTAAATTTGGAAAATATTAATTAATAACCTAAAGTGACAGTACTGCAAATATTATCAAATTCAATGGAAGAGTTGGGAGATTACAAGAGGAATTTACTCTTTTTCTTTCCCTTCTAAAGGACATATAAACTACTCAAGTTTGAGATGTACTATTTTCACTTAGTTCAGCTGAACAATATAAATTCAAATTAACCTCCCACTTCTTCAATGTTAAATGGGCTGGGGGAAGAGGAGAGGAGTGGGGCCGAAAAGGACTGGGGGTTGGGAATAAGGTTGTGTTCTCTTTGGTGAAAATCCATCCCAACCTGGGCCAGACTCAGATCCAACTCAAAACTCCAATGCACTATAGTAATTCACTAAAAGAATATATTAAAAAAGAAATCATTCATAGCTCTAGACTTAATAAAGTCTCATTTGAAATAAAAAGCAAAAAAAGGAAGTCTTTTATTCCAACAAAATATATTGCATTGTTAAGGTCTAGTATATTACATTTATACACACTCTTGACAGAATATATCACTGCAAATAGGTGACCTTTTCCAACCCAAACACTCTCTAGAGTCCAGTTTTTAAAAAAGGCATTGATTACAAAGGTCATAAACTTCCATAGGGATTTTTTTAAAAGAACAAAATGTCCTTTCTAGGATATATATATATATATATATATATATATATATATATATGGCTTTATATACACATTATTAAGTATTTAGAGGAAGCCTTATGAAATGATTTGGCTGTTTTCCAATAGGCTTAAGAAACACCAAAGAACAAAGAATGGTCTAAATCTCTCTATTCATTAAAAAATATATTAGCAGGAAAATAATGAGTATGATTCACGGGAGCTGTTTGGTAAGCTTCAGAGCAGAATTAAAATGTAAGGTGTCTGATGCCCCTGATGAGAAACAAGTTTCCTGGCAGGTACTTCATACCCTCCCAGACATACTTTGAATTGACTGGCATCTTAGCCATGGTAAGCCAGTAGCATGGAAAGGTAATGCATATGTATGGTAAGCAAGTCGTACCCTTGCTTCTTCTTGGCAGCACAATGGCACATTATGACTATGGTCACCACACACAACGCGCAGGCAGTTAGAACAGGTTTTGGAGACACACTCTCTGGGTTCGAATCCTTCCTCCACCACTTGCATCTTGGCAGCTTATTGGCTAAATAAATTAATCACCCTGAGTCTCAGGGTAGTTATCACTAACATGAGTACATTTTCCCCACAGGGCATGTTAGTTTACATCCGTAAAGCACTTAGTACAGTTCCAGGCTCACGGAGAATACCTTAAACATAGTACTAAAACGTAAGATGCACAAGGGCAAAGGTTTTTCATCTGTATTTTTTCACTGTGGCAGTCCCCAGTATCTAGAAGAGAGTAAATCCTCAAGAAGTATTTGTCATCATGTGAGTGACTTTCTTTCAATGTTAGAACCATCCTTCATAATTAACCCACTCTGTCCTCAGTCCAATGGAAATTGTTCTATATTTATCTAATATGTGTGAACAAAAAAAAATAGAGGACAATCTTTTCAGCAGTTTTCCTTTAAAAGGGTTTCTTCATAGGCATGCTGGACTCTAATGCTTATCTTTAAAAAATGTTTTATTACTACTCTTATTGAATTTCTTTTCCTCTCAATTCTACTGAGTCATTTTTTTTTTTTGGCATAGAGTAAAACTACAATTCTATTTACCTTGTCTTTTATCTAGCTACTCTGAAAACTGTTCTTATTAATTGAGTTTTTCTAATTATCTACAAAGAAACATTTTATTTTTTAACATTTATACTGATACTTAATTTTCTTTTCCTGTTACATTAGCTAGAAGAACCTTTAAGACAACATTGAATTCAAGTGACAATAGTCCTGCTTTTAATGGAAATGGCTCTGTCCGTATTTAACTGTTTTATATATTTGCTGCTCAGTTTCAGTAAATTTTTTAAATCTTATTTAACTAGCTTCCTCTTATTTCTCCTTATCTGGAAGTTTTGCAGTGGCTGCTGAATTTTATTAACTGGCCATACATTTGTAAATGTTGCCAAAACCTTTTAAGTTTTTATATCTGTATTCATAAATAAAAATTAGTATCTATATGTTTTGTATTATCTTTATCAGATTAAGGGACTATATTAGAGTTATGTTAATTTTATATGTGTTTATAGACATTTTGAGTTTGAGTTTCCTTTGTGCCATTCACCTACAGATGCTAAGGAGGTTGCTAGATATACATGGCTTATGCTTGGAGTTGAGTAAAGCACCGCAGGTGGAGATTTAAGGGCCACCACAATATGAGCAGCAACTAAGACCATGCTGACAAATAATATCCCCCTAGAGAACAGAAGTACACCTCAACAAGGTCAGTGTTCTTTTAAGTGTCTGATGGGGAGGACACACCCAGAAAAGAATCTAAACTGTGTAGTATGGTCATAGCATCTAAGATAGTAGGAAGCTCTTAGAAAAGAGTAACCAACATTTAAAAGAGAAAAGAAACTATATAATCCCTGATAAAATATCCATTGGTTTTAGCAATTAGATGCTAGGAGGAAAATTTTCAGTAGACTGGTTAGTGACCGAAGCCAGATCATAAGTGGACAAGAAGCAAATGAGGCTGAGGAAGTATGGATAAGGATATGAGGATAGATTATTCTTTAAAAAAATTGAGCAATAAAGGACTTAAATAATACCAACATATATTTGAGGGATAAATACTTTTTTTCAGGATAGGAAAGTCTTTCATATATTCATATGTTGAGGGTCAAGAGTTTATAAAAAAAGGAGATAATAAAATACCAAAGGAAAAAGAAGATGCCTCATAAAAATCCACAGATTGTTGAAGGGAATGGAGCTAAGTATATAGAACCAACCTTGAAAGGAACAAAGATGAGATGAAAGAAGTTAAAGATAAATGGAAAAGGAGATGCAATGTCAATAGTGTTAAGAGGCTGTTTTAGTCAAACATGATGCCTTCAGTTTTGATGGAGGCAGCAAAGGCATCTTGCTGAGAAACTGAGTCAGAACAACTATCCAAAGAACAGGCCTCAAGGAGAGATATAAATGTTCGGTAGAGCTGTGAAGGTCATGGGTAAGAATGGTAGCCAAGTCCAAATAACTGGCTCAGCCTTGAGGCCCAGTGAGGGAGAAACAAATTATTTGTAGGCGCATCAATCATTATTTTATTTGCTTGTTTTCCAGCAATATTCAAAGAGAAGAAGAGAGAGATAGTGGTATACCAATGCCAACTGGCCAGATTGCAGCCCTGGTGAGCACTGAGACAGGGGGATAGATGTGGGTGAGGGAATGGAAGGGGGGCTCTATTGATCAACAGGTGGCTTCATGCTGGTCAGGGAAGAACAGCATCCTGATATATTTGACCAAATTAGTAGAAAAAAGACATAATGGACGGCTGAGTGGCTGAAATTAAAGAGCAGTTGTCATGCAAGCTAGACAGATTGGTTTGACAAAGTTTACGATTCCGGAGATGCAATATTTTTCTTTAAGGACCAGGAGCTCTATGTGATTTTGGGGAATAGAGGACTGACATTCGGGACAGTTAAGGAGGTTCAACAAGGTAGGTAGGGCTAGGTTTTAGATGGGTCAGCTATGAGCCTTTTAAAATCTCCAAGAACTCTGGCAAAGAGAAATGACAGGAGCAAGAAGGGGTATAAGATAGTGTAACCAGACTAGATGAGTTTCACTGAAGGATTCATTTTTATTAACGAGTGAAGGTGGCTGAGTGGATCCAAGAGAAAGCCAGCTTCTCCTCTTGGCTTCCTTGGATGTGGAATTCACAAGAGGGAAGTAGTGCGATGCCACTGCTGACAGCTTAAAGGAAACCTCCTCCTTAAAGACGAGACAGACTTCAAAGCAACGAATGAAACTCAGTTAAGAAAATGTTTTGATGGGAAAAAGCATCTTTGCAAAAGATTGTGGACACAGGAAAGATGATTGACAATGACATGAGGGGTTCCAGAAGATCCAGTGGAAAAAATACCTTTATAATTATTCAAAGTGTGTGTATATTTGGGGACACCCTATATTTTATATATATAACATCTAGACTAGAGAATTAATTTTATCACAGCCTCCCTTTCCCAAATTCCTTTCAATCAGCTATCTGAACATGTCTCATGTGCTCCCATGTCTATTTATTCTCCATTATTTGCTCACTCATTCAACTATTTAAACTGTCTCATTTCAAAAGTTTCAAAAGTCACCCTCAGATGAAATAAATGGCTTCAGATAGCATCTATATATATAAAAGCCTAAGTGACCTTCGGACCAGAAACTATGACGTGCACTGACCACCAGAGGGCAGGTGCTCAATGAAGGAGCTGCCAAGCTGAGGTGACTTGGCAGCTGTGATTCTTGGGTGACACACCAGGAACCAGAGAGGAGAGAGCATGATTCCAGGGAGCATCACTCGAAAACTGGCCTCTTGTAATCTGGGACCCCTTGGGAGATGTTGGAGAGTTGGTTTTGGCCAATCCCTGCATGTCAGGCCGAGGGACCCCACCAGTGCACAAATCTGTGCACTGGGCCTCTAATAATAAATAAAAATAAAGGTAAAAGACTGGATAATACTGTATATTAGTATACCGTGCTGTTGTTAAAAAAGAAAGTAAAATTCGATGTGAGCTCCTTAGGAGACAAAGAAGAAAATATGTAAACAAATATATGATTCAAAGTCCTGAGAAAAACACCATTAAATTGTTTAGAGTCTCAGAAACTTTTCTTCTTCTAACATTTGGAGGAAATTTCAATAGTGAGTCTGTTGTAAACAAAGTTCACAACAGCATCCCCAAGACATATATATATATATATATATATATATATATATATATATATATGCAATTCTTCAACACAAGCTAATAGTAAAACCCTGACATATAATTCTTTCAAAATTTTTGAGGAGCCAAAACAATAGGCCTCAAGGTCAAGTGCCCAGCTCTCTGGAGGGATCCTCGGATAAATTTGAAATTCTCAGAAGAAATAACTTAACATCCAGGTTTTCATAACCCACCATAAATGCTCTTTCCTTTGGGTAACTTTTTAAAAATAAGCATTGGTCCGAAACTGGTTTGGCTCAGTGGATAGAGCGTCAGCCTGTGGACTGAAAGGTCCCAGGTTCAATTCTGATCAAGGGCATGTACCTTGGTTGCGGGCACATTCCCAGTAGGGGGTGTGCAAGAGGCAGCTGATCCATGATTCTCTCTCATTGATGTTTCTAACTCTATCCCTCTCTCTTCCTCTCTGTAAAAAAATCAATTATATATATATATATATATATATATATATATATATATATATATATATTTATTTATTTATTTAAAAAAAATAAGCATTGAGAAGCAGCATTTTAAGTTGTACTCTCTGGTCAGAACACTCACTGAAGAGATACCATGGTAGGATAAAGCCCACATAAGAATTCATCAATGTGGCTAAAACGTGTGCACCAGAAGAGAGCCACCCCATGGCTGTGGCAAGGAGAGCTGAGGCCCACGTCTTCCTCAGCAAACGTTTCTGAGCCTGCTCCAACACACAGCTGAGCCACGGAGTCCCTGGACATTGTGTCTGGACCGATTTCACAATGTGCATTATCTTCCATGTTCATAGAAAAAAAAATCTGTTGTGTAATACTGTCAGATTCAGGTCAACTGAATCCTGGAAGACATCTAGGAAGACACTGCATTTCATCTTTGGACATCCTTTCTTGGCTAGACCAATTGCCTCCCAAGGCTCATCCTGGGGTATGAAAATAAGACTATTCCATCTGGGTAAAAAAGGCAAGACACCATCTTTTGATTCTCCATAGCAGTAGACTTTTTTTCTTTCTTTCTATTTCTCTGATACCCGAGTTAAACTCCTTGAAGCCCAGATTATTTATTGTTTTACTTGTGTAACCTTTCTCCCCAAGGAACATGTAATCCATACACAGTTGGTATCGAGTATTATTGGATGGCAGATTTGTTTGCAAAATGGTAAAATTAGATAATACATCTCATCTAAATTCATGGAATTTTCTCTCCTAATAATAGAGCCATGTGATAGCTTAAAAACACATGCTTTATCATCATTCAGGAGCAGTTTATTCATTAGAACATGCTGTACTCTCCTGAAATCCAATACATCTCATCTCATCTCCCCCATTTGGTTATTTTCCTCCTCAAAAGGCCTCGTTACAGACCCAATGCATTTCACTAACCAACCTAGGCCCATAAAAGCACTTGGGACAATAGCTTACATTTTAAATTGCAGTAATTGTGGGCGCTGCTGGCCTGTCAATCTCAAATATATTTATAAGTTACACATGCAAAAAATGAAATGAACAAAGTGGTTCAGATTAACCAGCTCCGACTACGCCTTTTAAGAAAAATCACTGGCTGTGCCTAGCAGCGGCCGCTAACAGCTTGTGACGCACTGCAGTGTTCCAGCTTTCTAGATGGTAAGTAACTGTTTAAAAATTCTGAAGCGTCCTTAAAATGTTTCGCCTAAACATCTCAGCAATAAAATCTTATTGAACTGTTGCTTTCATTAATTTTCTACAGACTAGAGAGCAAGGAATTCAAGTCAGATTTTTTTTCCTCCTTTTTTTTTTTTTTTTTTTTTTTTTACTTTGCCTACCACTAGCAAATACACTGTGCCTCTTTTTTTTTTTTTTTAAATAAACCCCTGGCCTTGAGTTTTGGGCCCTTAATAGTAGCCTGCATGGTTGGCTGCCCTTGGTGTTAAATTTTCTTAAATTGTATTTCTGTCAGTGTATCATTTTTTTAAGCAATGGACCCTATAATAGCAAGCACTGGTCTGTCAGGAGTGCATTTTAACAGCACGACACAAGTATTTTTCACTCCAGGAGACAAACAATGATATGTATTACATGCGGTAAACACTGCCTTTGGTACATAGGGTTCTTTCTCTTTTAGCACTTATCTGTCTAAAATCTCACAGTGTCCTGAGGAGGGGGGTTGCGGGGGAGGGAGGACTCTACCTCATATTAATATTGCCGGTGGCTACAGTAGAGCATTAGAACGAGTCCACGTGCATTGCCACATTTTTCAGAAAGAAAACCTTGATGTTATATTAAAGGACTAGAGCCTGGCACACTAGCCCATGTCCAGAAAGGCCTTCTCTTTTAAATAACTATCACTTCTCCCTTTGACAACTCTTTTCCCCCAGTGTTGGTCTTTCCCCCATTTTTATTAGCAAGCATCACTACCAAATAACTGTCACGTAAGCGTAGGAAGGCTATTAAGAAATAATATCACTACCCATATTGGGGGTACACAAACCCCAGGCATGCTTATACAGTGACTCGCATTTCTGGCTCTATTTCTTTTCAACATTGTTTTTCTAATTTAAAAAAAATGTGCAATGACATATTCGTGATGGATAAATATGTATTTAACTTAAAGGTGCATACTTGACTCTTAGGAATAAAGGTATATAACCAAAATGCTCAGAGAACACTGTGGGAAAGAATGATCTGTTAAAAGATAATGGCATTCATGCCGAAACCGGTTTGGCTCAGTGGATAGAGCGTCGGTCTGTGGACTGAAAGGTCCCGGGTTCGATTCCGGTCAAGGGCATGTACATTGGTTGTGGGCACATCCCCGGTGGGGGGTGTGCAAGAGGCAGCTGGTCGATGTTTCTCTCTCATCGACATTTCTAGCTCTCTATTCTCTCCCTTCCTTTCTGTAAAATATCAATAAAAAAGATATTTTTTAAAAAAAAGATACTGGCATTCAGTTGTCCTTGTCACCTGAGAAAAAAGACACAAAAAATCACCACCATACAGGAAACCTTGAGCGAGCTGAAATTTTACATGTAATTCCACCCCATGGGGTGTTAAACATAATGCTTTGCAAGGCCATGAGACGTACACATGCTGAAATGTGGAGAGTGTGGGCCCATATCTCAGAAAACTACCGGCTCAGTTGGGGGAAAAAACATGGCATGTTCAATAATTCCTCAAATGATTCAAGTTAACCTTAATGTATGTAAAAAATACTATAACCTTAACTTAATAACCATTCCCAATCACAATCATCTCCACCGTTACATTTTTTTTATCCTACATGGCTTCAGGTATGCATGCTACTTAGGCATTTCTTCATCTATCTCCTTTGTAGATGAGAAGTCGGTACAGATATTATTATAGTAGTGGCCTTTCATAGTCTTGATTATTTATCATTCTAAAACCTCTTCTTAATCTGTTTCATTCTATCCTCATGTTTAATTGTCGAACTATCTTGTTTTCATAACTCGGTGATATTCTTCATTCACAACACAGGCGCTCTCATTGCTGTGTTAGCCAGGGTGTTCAATTCTGTACCTAGGGTGTTTCACTGACATCTCCTGACAATTCTATGAGTGGGTCTATGACTCCTATTTATGGACAAGGTAACTGAGGCTTAGAGAGGCTGTGGAACTCGCTTAGGAATAAATGGCTGAGATGTAGCAGAATTGGTAGACTTTAACTCTGGACTCTTCCCCATTACCATACTCTACATACCTGTAAAACCTACGGATTAGATCTAACCTCACTTAGATTGGGAGAATGGGTGTGACTGTGTTTTTGTTTTTGTTTTTTCCTTTGTACAAAGTGATATTCAGAGAAGGTAAAAACCAGCAGATGAATGCATCATATTAGTAATCTCCGGCTAATTAGCCACTAATGATAGTTGGTGGAAGTAGGGCAATACCCGTGTGGTGGAATAATGAGAAACACACACAGTGAAATCTTTAAAAACGACTGTATGTGTTCAAATGAGTATAGAATAAGATGTGACTTAGGATCACATCAAAAACAAAACAAAACACCCACAAAAACTGAGTTGTGATGAGAATGAAAGTCTCTGTTTACTGTTCAGCAGATAAATCCTCAAAGGAAAATAAAAATATATATATTTGTAAAAATGTTTCAATCTCCTCAAAATGTAAGTGAAGTCCAATTAATAGAGAAGAGAAAGAATTTAGCAGTTTTAGGCAAAGGAGCACGTGACCTCCGGTCTAAAGATAATGGTTAGTTTAATAACTACCATTGACGGGATTATTTAAAAACGAAGCAAACGATCAGCTCAAGGTCAAGCAACATTTCCTTAAAATCAAGATTAAATGGAACTACTTTGGAAGGTGAGAATCACACCATGGTTAGGAATAGAGGTCTTTAACTCAACCAGGACAAGATGGCAGTTACAGCAGATGCCCTGTCTGCCTATAAGCACAGGAGAGCTGTTGGAAAAGGTAACAGAAAGAAGCACAGGGGAGTGCAGGGTGTCCGCAGGAATTAAGATTGGGAAAGCCACATAGTCACCACCTCCTGGATTTTGGAAAAAAATATGTTTTCCACTTCTTTGTGTATGGAGTCTAGCTGGCCACCATGTGGAATGCTCACCCATTCATAGGAGGCTGCTTCCCAAGGCTCAAGGCACATTACCGCAGCAGCTCTGCCTACACCCATGATGCATCTCAGCCCATTTTACAAATACAGGCTCAAGTACTTTAATTTGTATTTAAAGTATTCTTTAACCTTTTTCATTTTTAAAAGTAAAGACAGTTTGTACATACAAATCCCACTCAACAGCAGGAATGCATGTTCATCTTTTAGTTCTGAAGATGAACGCTTTGCTCTTCTTGATGTGAAACTAAAATTAGTGAGCTAGGGTTAGGTTAGGGGTGAGAGACAGAAGTATAAAGAGAACACTTATGTAAGTAACATTTGTCTCATCTCATCAAGGACGTGATTAAATAAATTGTTTTAAACAGCAGTATGTCTTTGATGCATTTTTTCCCCACTAAATGCTGGATTTGGAAACATTTGTGATGAAGCCAGTATGTTAAATGTTTTGTACTAGAAAATAATTTAAATAAAACTCAGCTTGACTTAAAAAATAATGGAAAAATGCATCCTTCAGACCTCGAATAACTGATCTTTCCACCTCAAAAGTAGGAAATTGTCAGCTTTACAAAAATCCCTATCTTTGCAATTTTTATTACCTAAATATTCTAAAAATATCAATTATATTGTGATCAGGATAGAGTTTAAGGAAATCTTTGGTCTAGTTATTACTCTGATTCATGATGTGTTGGCAGCCTTAGCCCATACTATGGGAATTCCTTTGTATTTCACATAGAAATATTGCATGTAAAAACAGTCTTTTATCTGTTTGAGCAGATGTTTGTAGATCTAAACTCATGTCTAGGTATGTGTGTCTACCTAAACTCAAACATACAACTGCATGATCACCTATGAATTAGCATCCTGAGGTGTATTTGGGATTCACGCTATATAACTATAAACCAAAGAGGGTTCATGGGGCCAAATTAAAAAAGGCATTAAGAAAACACTACCAGTGAATAATAAATGAAAAATAATTCCATTCAATTTTGCATGAGTTCTGTAATCCCAAAGGAAATTCAGTTCATAATAGCTTGATTGAATAAACTTCACAACGTTCTCAAATGGAAATAGTCATTCCTAACATCCCTCCAAAATTAGTTCCAGGACCCCGGTGGATACCAAAATCCACAGATGCTCAAGTCTCTTAACGTGATGTCAAACAATGCAAACAGTAGGCCCTTGCATCCACAAATTCCCAACCACCATGGACTGAAATTACTGTTCTTAATCCTTAACTGGTTAAATCCACAGATGCAAAATCAGCAGATCTGAAGGGCCGACTGTATTACCACGTCCTTACAGGACGCTTAGAAAAGTTTAGGGATGTTCTAGCTTGTAAAAGCAGCAGGGGGATACCATAGGACCACACCGTGGCTGCTCTCACTCACTCTAACCACGTTAGCATTCTTGATGGTCCTCAAACACATCAGACAAGCTCCTATCCCAGGCTTTTGCATTGGCTGTTCCCGGTGCCCAGACTGTCCTTCCTAGACAACCTCAGGGCTAGCTCCTTCAGGTCTTTATTCGAGCTACCATCTCAATAAGGCTGACCCTGTGTGCCCTATTTAGTTTTCAAATCCTTCTCTTTCCATTCCTGCCTTTCCTTCCCCGCCCCCCCTCTCTCACACACACACACCCATGTATATACAAACACACACACACACACACACACACACACACACACACACACACAGTACAAATTCTGCAAACCACTTATACTGCTCTATTTTTCCTGCAGTGTTTATCATCTCCTAATGTACTCAGTAATTATTTTGTTGATAATCTGCTTCCCTTAACTAGAATATAAGCCCTAATGGGGAGGATGTATTTCTGTGTTTTATTCAGTGCAGTATCCAGGGCTTTGCTAGCTGACTAAATGGTTCCATTTTTAAACTGTTACAGAGATAGCAAAACATGTGAGCATAAATATAAACAGCAAATAGTACTCACTCATCAAGGACGCGCTGTGCAAGGAAGGGATTCTTGTCGCTTAGAGCATATAGAATAATATTTTTTGAATGGGAAAATGGGGCCCAAGGATGCTAAGCATTTTGCAAGGGATGTTAATTGCACCGCTGTTGGTAGTTTAGCAATATCTGTGATAAGAGACTAAGAGACGAAACAATGCAAACAGTGTGCAAGTTACAGAGCTCACTCTGTCTTACTCTGTATCTAAAATATAACTATAAAGCTTGAAGTTCAGCCTTTATAATAGGACTCCTGGCTTACAAAAAAAGAATTTTACAGAGCTTAAGATTTACTTATTACTTAGAATCTCCATTCTTAAATTTTTTCTACTATCTCTTGATTATAACCTTTTCTCATTCTCTAAATTAGTTCCATAGGACATAATCAGACTAAAGCTCTTTATATATATTTTTTCCTAGTTATTTCAAAGCAATTGTGACTATATCAGTTGTAGAAAAATAGGCCAAATAGCTTGTCTTTAAATTCTTCCCAGATTTTCCAGACTAACTCCCTAATTCTTTACATAGTAAAATATTAATAACTTCATATGTATATGTTATATAAAATCAATTAGAAATATAATATTCTACATTCATTATTTATAGAAATAAAGCACTGGCACTCAAGTATTTGTTAATTGGCTTAAATGGTTTCATTTTAAACTGTTAGAGAGATAGCTAAACGTGTGATCATAAATACAAACCCCAAGAATACCTGCTCATCAAGGACATGCTGGGGAAGGAAGGGATTCTTATAGGTCAGAACATTCCTCATTTTTCCCTAATAAATGGTCACAGAAAATTCTAGTTTGTGAATCTGAAGGCAATTCAATAACTTATAATTTCTTTGTATCATCCAAAGCGCAAAGGACCCATCCCTCAGTGACTGTTTACATGCAATATACTTACAGGCATTAACATTACATTCATAGAATAGTGGAACTTCTCACCTGGAAAATACAACTCAACCTGCCCATTGAAACTAATACTCATGGTTAGTGTTAGAAGTTATGCTTGCTTTTTCTATTCATCTCTCCCCTTGCTTCCCCCAACCACCCAAGCAAAGGAACAAGTACTGATCACTTATCTTATGCAGTCTAACATGAGCTGTTGGTCAGAATATGTATATATATATATATATATATATATATATATATATATATATATATTATTGATTTTTTACAGAGTGGAAGAGAGAGGGATAGAGAGTCAGAAACGTCGATGAGAGAGAATCACCGATCAGCTGCCTCTTGTACACCCCCCCACACACACTGGGGATGTGCCCGCAACCAAGGTACATGCCCTTGACCGGAATCCAACCTGGGACCCCTCAGTCCATAGGCTAAAGCTCTATCCACTGAGCCAAACCAGTTTCAGCAAGAATATATTTTTATTGAGCAGTTGATAAATACAAAATAATAACCATGCTCCATGCCATCAGGTATTTTAAAGTGTAACAGTTTTGACTGCTGTTTTGGGGGGAATTGGGAGAAGTCTATCAAAGGACATTACTTAAGGGATGTCAAAATCTTTCAAAGATGAGAAAAAGAAAAAAAATAATTTCAAAAAATTGCATGCATCTCTTTTAGAATTGTTATTAAAATAAATGATATTGTTCTAAAAGTTTTAGAAAATCAGAATAAACTAGCAAAGTCGAGAATTTGTTATTTTCCCTTGAAGTTGCCTGTCGGGATCTGATTGCATATATGAGATGGGAATTTATTTTTGTTCCATTATAATAAGATTTCTATTAAATGTTAGCATTAGCACATTTTACGAAGTTCCATGCCTCCTTACTAGTCATTGTCATATGTGATATTTTTGTTTACTAAAATGGCTTTTCTGCTTTTTATTAATAAGATGGGTTTAATGTAGACGGTGCGTTACTGCACTGGAAATAACAATTTTACTTAAATATGGCTTTGGTATACTCCTCTGCAAATAATCTTTGAACTCCTAAGAGTCTTTTATTTTCCCAGTAGCACAGTTGGAGAGTTTTTAATATTAAATTGAATCATAACAACACATGCTGGTTAGAGTCTAACTTAATATATTCAACTTAATGTTAATTTCCCAACTTCAAATCAGGAATCTGACTATTCCAAGATGATTATTTATCTCAAGAGCAATTGTTCTTGAACCTAGTGAAGTCCACAGCTAGAGCTTTTTGCATTTACACAAAACTAACCCTATGGAGGAAATGAATTCAGCAAAAGATTTAGAATCTCCACATAACCACAAAATAATATTGTTGAGGAGAGAAAGAAAGTTTTGGTAATTCAGGGCAGAAAAAAGCAAAAAATGGCACAGTGAATACACAGGTGGCTGATGAGTGTAGTCTGTTAATATAATAAATATGTTTGACGAATATAATAAATATGGGTTTTAAATCCCTTAGAGAAAAGTTATCCATAAGTATCAATGATAAGGGCCAAGAAAAACTTAATAAGCCAAAAAATGTTTTAAAGTAAGAAATGAAAATCTAACAGCCAAATTATATTTCTTACAAATATACCCTGAAAAGGGAAATTTGTGGATAATCATGAAACAAAGTTATGTAACGATGACAGAAAGAGAAATAGAACAGACAGTATCAAACGCCATAGAAGCTGAGAAAAACAGAATGGGGTGATAAACACCACAGGGGAGTAAGTTTAGGCATACTGTAGTATTATAAAACTTGTCTGCCTCTTGGACCGGTGAGCATCCTGTAAAAACAAATCAGTGTTATATTTAATTTACAGTACTAAGAAATTAGCTGGCACCAAGTATCTGGATTTTACAAGCTTCGAGGCCTAAAAACTATAGCTATCTGATAAAAGTCACTTATGACAAAAGCTAATATTCATTCTAAAATCTGTATTACAGCTTGCACCTATATACCTACAACACTTTAAATGCAGGACAAGGGGAGATTACACGTATCACTTATGCAAACCAATTTAGAAAATCAAAGCAAAAGAAAAAAAGTGTTAAAAAAAAAAGACACGGCTGCTGAAAATGCTGTTTTAAAATATATCTGGTCAGTCGAATACAGCGATGCTGTTTTACTTTTATTTACTTCCCTTGTTTGCAAGATCTTGTTCCTGCATTTACAATTCACATATCTGAACATTTATTGATAAACGTGAGAAACGTGAGGTAATCTTTTCTAAAGATAGAACGAGGTTGCGGGTAATGACTTTGAATAATAGGAGACATTCTCGTAGGAGATGGAAAATATTTTCAAGCCAAACACCAAAATAAGATTTCAATGCCTCACAGTGTAATGCAGGAAAGCATATTAGTCATTTAGGTTGTCTCAGTTCTTCTTTTAGGCTCTGTAACTTTTATGTGAGGCAGAAAACTGAACTAACATAATACATTTCTACAAGGCACGGATTCATCAAAACCATTTCCAAAATTACTCCTTTCAGCATATTTTAAAAAATGAGATTCCTTAATAAATTACGTGCATGCAGTCAAAACACAGCATTAAAATTTATTATTAGTCACTTAATGGAAGTTAATGGTGAATTTATAAACGAAGTGCTGGCTTGCTTTGATATACTCTAAGAGCAACCAAAAATAGATATTCTTTTCCAGAGTTCTATGTATTTATAAAGTGCAAAATAAGCAATTTTAGCAATTCTCAAATGTAGGTCTTCCAGATGCATTTAATCCTAAGTATACTTGTAGAAACAGAATATTTTTCTGCTAAGTCAGGTATGTCTAACTTATCCATCTTGTGTGTAAAAACTATCCTGACTGAAGTATGCTTTATAAAAATATAAAAAAACGGTAAAGATATAGAAATAGTGTGGAGTATTTTTGTATTTTTAATAGGCTTGTCTGGGGAGGGCGTGGCTTTGTTAGTGAAAATATCTAAAGTCTGTCAAACAAAAGCCACAAAACTAAAATAACTAGATTAAATAATCTCTCGCTGAAAATGGATGACTCATAGATTTAAAGACAGAATGTTATTAAAGACAAATTTAGAAATAATAAATTCTCTGTGTAGATGAAATATTTTTTAAAGTTTATTGAACAGCAGTTGACTCTGAGGAAGTCTGGTGTGAATCCACCAGTTTTTTTCCTAAAGTGAGGGCTCCTTCCAACAGTATTTTACAAAACAAAATTATCACTCCTGATTTGTAATGGTCCATGAACGGTATAGAGTCTAAATTATTTAAAATATAATTTAATAATGCTTTCTGATAACAAACAGAAAAATGAACCTAAAATGACAACTTTTTTATAAAGCTATAAATAAAGATAATTTACAAGGAATATAACAGTGTTTTGTTTTTTTAACGACCATAGAGTCTAATACATTCTCAAATGTCAAAATATTTCATAATACTAAGATTAGTTTAGACATTTAAATATGTTAAAAGTTATGACTATAATAAAGTGTTAGAAAACCTTCAATGAAGCTTGCAGAGAAGAAAAAGGTTATTTGGGAGAAGTTTTAATCCATATAAAAGCTTAAAGTTTCAGAATTTAAAATAAAAGTTATTTTTCAAATAATAATTTGCTGCTTTCTGAGGAAGATATTTTCAACTGCCTAATATTAAAAAACATAACATGAAGCAAAAAAAGGAGAGAACACCTTATTCAGCATTTAAAAATCATGAAGTAACTTGTCAGATAAAATAATATTAATAACATTCATATTTTCTTTTAAAGCCTTAGTTATGTACTAATATTAATCAAACCTTATGTAAAAATTTAGAGGCACCAGGTGTGATCTGTGTGAAATAAAGCGATAGCTAGATTAATGTTTTATGTAGCCATTGCTTTTAATGTTCTATTTTAAAGTTACTCTATCATTATATTAAAGCATTAGTTTGTAGTAAGCACAGCAACTTCAAACCGTTTTTTGTTAATTGGCAACTCTGATGGAGCAGGAAGCATCACTCTTTCTTTCTCAGTAGTTTCGTTTTAAAGAAATCATCCCCACATATAAAAGTAGAAAATTGCATTCAAATTTACATAAGGCATTTTCAGCTTCTCATATAGGAAGAGCTGTTAAGTAGTTTCTATGGCATATAGCACAGCAAAGAGCTTTGAATACGCTCTCTGGTAAGACACTTTTCATAGAGGTACAGGATATAGGTTATATGGACTTAAAGCTTAAAATATACCACGAGTAAGAAGTTTTAAGCTTAACCAAAAACACACCAAAAATTATCCCAAAACTTGAATGATAGATTCTGATATCCTTTACTGCCTCCAAGTTGAAATATAGTTTGCTATTTCTCCTGGTTCTGACATCTTATCACTTGCCACAAAATCTTAATTCTAAAACTCTGGTCATGCATTAACTACTTCATTCACATTTTCCAAACTGAAATAAAGATGATAGTGGGGCAGTGATTAGAGTCCTATAAATACCATTACTAAATCTTTTCTAATTTGTACACAGTAATTGTTAGTCTACTTTAGGCAGTCTATTAATTTTAAGCTCTAGTTCAAAGTACAAAGATGCTAAAGAGTCATAAATTCATCTCTTAGTAATATAAAATTCTAAATGTATTGGATATATTTTTAAAAGATACCTTTCTACATCTTGACATATAAAGATTGATGGACAGATTGACTTCATAGTTTAAGTCAGAGAGAGTGTTCATAGAGGAAGTTTTTGAATGTCAATCCTTCTGTTCCTTTAGGTAATGAATGGAAGCAGAGGACAGTCCTACAAACTGTCAAATTCTTACATCAAATCCATGCATTTAGTATTCTAAAGAAGAATAAAATACACCATACCAGCCCTGTTATGGAAAGTGAACTGTTCAGATTTGAAACTCAGCACATAAACTGTAAAATATTTTCTTTTTCTGAAATACATTAATTGTGCCACAAAGGAGAAAACATATCTGAGAGGAATCAAATTTATCACAATCATAGTTTTGATAACGCATAAGAAAATACCTTGTGGTTTAAATCTGTGTATTCATTACTTAAAGAACTTGTAAAAACAGGTCATCACTATCACAGCTCCAAGCAATGCAAAATAAAACATTAGAACTTCAGGAATCATTGTTCAGAATTTAAAAAATTTGGTTTGGGGTGTGTGGTTTTTTTTTTTTGTTTGTTTGTTTTCAGAGAAGTTATTAGGAAGTTAAATACAACAGTCAAAAATAGGTCGCTCTTTTATAGATATGGGAAAATTCTTTAGACCAGGATAATGCTTATAACAAATAATTTATTAGTGCAGGTAACCACTTTCAAAATAATTTTCTGTGTTCTTATTTAGATGCCCAGTAACTTAGGCAGAGAAATACAGACCTGTAAGTTTTTTATGGCCTGTTTGACACTTCAAAGAAATTACGTAATATCCAAAGACCAAAAGCAAAACTAAGCCATTTTAATAGGATTTAAATGGTTAAGCACTGGTTACGGAAGATACAGATAGGAAATATGCCGGACCAGGAGGGAAATAGCCACAGAATGCTACTTGTTCACTGGTCATATTGCAGATTTTGTATAGTTGTTAAATGATTAGGTAGTAACAAGTTTAGGTACGTCTCCCTTTTTCAGTTCGTTATTTCATCTATTACCTAAAAGCATGCCTTTCACACAGCAGGCTTCCAATGAACATTTTGGATGACCATTTATACACGTTCAAAGAAATTAATTTGTAAATAAAATTAGCTTGATTGTATCTGCCCATATCACATACGGAATCAGACTGTTTTAATGTGCCGGAGACATTGAACATCCACACAATATCACTGAGCTACAGGCTTTCCACATAATACTAAATACCACATCTGTGGCATAATCTATAATACATAAAGCAGTGTTTTTACTCACATACCAATTTCTGATTTCACTTCTACAATTTTCAAGTGTTGTTGATGAATTACTAGCTGCCAAAGAAGTCACGTTATATAAAACAAGCCTTCAGTTTAAATAAGGGGTAAGCTTGCCGTTAACAACTTAGTTTGAAATATTAACAACCTTTAGGCTGTTAACATAACAACTAGCCATTAATGCGGTAATGACCAATTTAAGAGGAAATTGTACTCTGCGAAATGAATATATTGGCAATCAGGATCAGGTTTTTTATATCTGAGAGAGTATGAATGTCTAAAAATAAGTTAACAAGCATTAAAAGTTTAAGCCTCTCAGAAATTAACTAAACATTATATTACAAAGGGCAACAATATGGACTCATCTGGAAATTTTCTTCAACAAAACATGTGCTTGAGATATCAGAGCAATTGAACACCATATTTTATTACCATTAAGGATGAATAAGTCCAACGTTACTTTCTCGCTCGCTATTTTATTGACATTTGCAAAATGGCTTCACTAAAGATTCAGAGATTTCATTGGCAAATTTATATTTTTGCCTTAAAAATTCTAGGTATTTCCAAAAGATTTTCTTTAAATTTAACTTAATTCTTCTGTCTTTGCTATGTATTAGGACGCCTTAACCTTGCCAGACTCTATAAAAATACGTTGTTTTGTAATTGTTGCCACTGGAGACACTGCAGTTGTAAAAGTCAAAAAAAATGAAAAAACTCATGACTTATTGGTTAGTAATGATAAAATGAAACTAGGAAGCAATGTTAAGTCATTGAAAACAAAATAAATGCTCTATGTAGAAACAAGGCTCTAATTCGCAATGAGCAGACGGCAAATGTTTATTTCAAAAAGAAAAGTTCAACGACTACAGTTCTAAGAGAATTCGTGCCAGAAGTTGATTCTGGTTAGTAGTCCTACCACAATGAAGAAAACCCTGGTATTGTCTTTCCCGCCCTAACTGGCGTGGCTCAGCAGATAGAGGATAGAGCATTGGCCTGCAAGCTGGAGGGTCCCAGGTTCGATTCTGGTCAAGGGCACATGCCCAGGCTATAGGCTCCATCCCAGTCGGGGACTTGCAGGAGACAGCGGAACCACAATTCTCTCTCATCATGGATGTTTCTATCTCTCTCTCCCTCTTCCTTCCTCTCTGAAATCAATAAAAACATATTTTTAAAAAAGAGTCACTTCCCACTGTGTCACCTTGCATGTATTTTGAGCAACTTAACACAGACAAGGAGTAACAAGTGGTCATAGTCTGGAGGCTGTCAGATCGGGCAGTCCTAAGAAGGGAAAGACTGGAATGTCAAAAACAGCACTGCATTCACCCTCTTGTAACTATTATTCAGCAACCAGTAATTTTTTTTATATATCAAAGAATAAATCAGACTGACAAATAACTGAATTCTACAGCAAGAAGCACTGAATTTCCAAAAAAGTACCTCTCCAAATAACTAATATGGTTAAGGAGTTGCTGCCGATAGATTTGTGTCACAAAGGGGAGCGATTAAAAATAAGTCTCTTAATGTTAGACTAGGGATATGACTAATCAGATCAAATATGAAAACCCAAATGATGCCATATATCATGCCTCTAATTTGATCGATCCTACTTTATTAATGTAAGTAATAGGCGGCCGAATCAAGTCACCGAGTTCCCGGGGAAAGCGAAATAATCTTTCTTTAAATAGAAGTCCACGTGCTGAGCACTAAATGCTGGGAAACAAAGTTTAGTCAGCCCCACGGCTGCATAAGCAAGAACATCTGCCGGGTCCTGAAACTGTCCAGATGTTTTCAGTGAGGACAGCGGCTGTCATTTCCCCGGGAGGGTGGCCATGGTGGCTTTGTTAATTTCCACACAGCTACTGGCCAGTCTGAGGCTGTCCGTGCCCAGTGATCTCTTGCGCTGACCCCTTGGAATAGGCGTGGGGGGAGGATGTATTCACACTTTGGGAAAGTTTTCCAAATTGGCTAATCAATATACCGTAGTTGCCGGCGTATAAGACGATTTTTTGGCCCTGAAAAATACCGTATTTGCCGGTGTATAAGACGACTGGGCGTATAAGACGACCCCCTAACATTTCCACTCAAAATACAGAGTTTGTTATATACTCGCCGTATAAGAGTAACCCCCACTTGGAGGCATATTTTTCAGGGCCAAAAAATCATCTTATACGCCGGCAAATACGGTACCAATAAATGCCAGCTGAGAATTTCAAGCACATTTCACTCTGACGATTCTGACACAGAAAGATAGCCGCATATTTCGTGTTCCGATCGGCCCACCTTGTCACTAAAGGCCTAATGATAATAATAATAATAATAATAATAATAAAGCATATGCTGATTTCTACCGAACATGTCCTTGACATGAACACGACAACACGGGAGCAACCAGGCCAGCCAAATCGAAACCCCTCAGATTGGTGTGTTCTGTTGGCCCCACTGCTTAAGCAATAATTTGCTCCAACAGGCACCTTGCAACATTTTGACAGCTGACAGGTCAACGTCTTTCAGGACTCTAGGCTGGTTGGAAGGAAGGAAAACAAACCGAAACACACACGCTTGCAGAAGGACGTTAAAAGGGACCCAGGCGCCGGTCCCTGGCGGGCCAGGGCAGTCCCTACCTCAGGTAGTCCCGGCGGCACAGGATGAGGTTGGCCTTGGTGTACAGCGTGGAGCCCACCTCGCCCAGGCGGCAGTCGCAGCAGGCGCACTTCAGGCAGTCCTCATGCCAGTACTTGTCCAGCGCCTTCAGCAGGTAGCGGTCCTTGATCTTTCGGTTGCAGCCAGCACAACCTTTCGGCTTGGTGTCTGGCTGGACTGAGAGCATTTGTATACCTAACAGGAGACAGAAACCAAAGAGGGAGCTGGGACCACCAGACGGGGCCAGAGGACGGCAGGGGACCTCAGACAAGGCGCGTATTGCAGAGCGCCTCGGGTAAGGAATGTGAGACGCGCCTTGTTTGGGACTGCCCTAAAATCAAACTCTGTTCGGAACACGGGAGAGATGCTGGTAGTTAAGTACAAGATACAGTCACCCCAAAAGTTCACCGATCCTATGTTACTCGTTTGCATCCAAATGCTTCCTTCGGTGCCCTCGGTATGTCAAAGTATTCATTACATTAAAATTAAAAAAAAAAGTATACTCTCAAGCATCATTTGGTGCCTGGATTAATGGCAGATTACCTAACTACATACAACCACATACTCTTCTATAAAACTGAAGTATAAGATTATGTCATTTACTACCATTTGCATGCACTTATTTATAGAAGAAAACAACAGAAGGCGAAGTCTGAATATACATATCACACACACACACACATACACACACACACACACATATATATAATTACACATACATAGATAAATGTAATATGTACAGTGCATATATTACATAATGCTACCCTAGACATAGGGACACTTCTCTATTTTCGAAATATATTTCCATCATACACAAGGAGTCTAACCGGGTTTTACAACTTGACCAACATTTGAAAAAAACATTCGCCTGAGTTTCTTCTTTCCTAACACCCAGCTTTAAAAACAACAACCCCGGACTAACTATTCAGAGCTTTGTATTTATTAAACAGCTCACTGTAAGCACTGTCAGGTATCACAGGCAACCACCAATTTCAAAGCCTCTCATTTTACAAACCAGGGTGCAGAGGCCTGAGAGGGGTTCAGGTACTGGCTCCAAGCCGAACAACAGCTAAACACGATACTTGGTGGCCTTCCCACAGACTAGCAATGCCGTCGCTCGTCTATCCGGCTTCCTCTCCTCGGCAGAAAGTTCTAAACTTGGACGTGGAAGGGCACCAAACACCCAACGCATACGAACTTTTGAAACCGTGTCAGGAAAAGAAATGCCAAGCTCTGGTCTGGAACATTTTCCGTGTGCCTCCTTCCTCCAACAGACTAAACCTAGCTCCGTTCCCCCTGATGCCTTGCGATGAAGACCTCGCCTCTACTGCCTCCACTGTATTTTTCTTTCCTCAATCACGCCAATAAGAACCATCAGGGCACAGTCTCCACGCAGATGGCTGACTTTCCTCGCTACGAATCTGACATGACCTGCACGTGACGCTGTTAGGATGCTGAACTTCCATCAGAAGAGAACTTAGCCGGTGAGAGGCCTAGAGGAGGCAATGGCAGGGGAGAAAGCGGTGTGGCTGTCCTTTCTGCGTGATCTGCGTGGCCGTGGTCCCCGGGGCTGCAGACCAGCAGCTGGCTCTGAACAGAAGAGCAGGTGGTACCCCTAGAGCCTGCTTTCTGCCCCTGTTCTTTGAAGGAGCTGAGGGGCTAGTGTCGATTAATCATAACCCTTGATAGCTCTTGCTAAATCTCACCCTCTAGAACTTCTAACAAATGAAGTTTCTTTGATCGGAACGAGTACCTGTCTTCTAGCAAGGTTCCACAAGGATTAAATCCCATTAATTACAGCACAGAATCTCACCCTGCCGCCTCTTAATCATGCACCTGAGGGGAGGGAGAAATTTTGATTTACTAAGTGATACTCTGGATTTCATTACGGAAAACATCTAGAGATATATTATGAGGGGCTATTCTCATTATCCAGTTTCTAAGGCAGTTATTATTTTTTTTTATATCACAGAGCTACATTTATTTTGTAAAAAAAAAAAAAAATCCTTCTTCGTTGTAGCTAAGCTGTATTTCTGAGTTGCATTACTACCCTCCACCCTGGAAGGTCAGCTCTCTTTATTCAAAAAAACGCTTTGCATCCAAGGCAGGGAATACCAACATTTGGCACAGGCAGCCGCTGCCCTGCTTGTCTTCACAAAATGTTTTTGTTGTGCTGACATTTTAATTTAGCACTCAGAGGCCAATTAATATTTGAAACTCTTGCATTCTGTTTGGCCTTGGGCGGGAAAAGGAGTCTGATATTTGACATCCGTCCCGGGGCCTTCTTTGGAAGAGACCATCCTCACATTTCTCTGGAAAGGGTAATCTTTCCAGTACCACGCAACTTTACCAGCCGTGGAAAAAGGCCTGTTTAGCAGTCGCCACTTTGCCCGTGAGCCTAAAAAGGCACCCAGCAGTCAGCACCCTCCTCATCGCCGGTCTGAGAGCAGGTCTGGGTGTGGAGTTCTGCGTTGGGGGCCGAGAAACCCTGTGCAAGTCGCTCTGAGCACATCAGGGCCCCGTAACTAGTTTGAAGATTGGCATGTAAATTGTTCTGAGGGAAAATTCTTATTGCCTCTGAGACCCTGCCATCCTGAGTTATTTGACAGTTTAAGGGAAATCATAATTTTTTTTTCTTAAAAAAAAAGAGAGAGACATAAATAATAGCCTGTGCGGTGTGGTGTGCAGAAAATCAGGAGAACCATTTCATGTAAACTCTGGTGAGCTTTTAATTGCCCGGATTGCATTGTGAGGCGGCCTAACGGTTGATTGCCTCCATTATGTTCCCTTGTTCTGTGCCATTCATCCGAGCAGCCTCGGCTTCAGTAGTTAACACAACAAAGTAACCACAACTCCACAACACACAGGGGTTTAGGGGGGGGAGGAAAAAATAATCATAAGAAAAGATCCGCAGCACTTAGGCGCAGTCTTTTATATTTCTGGACCAAACTGCACATGCTGAATGGGAAACATTTTGTCCCCGTCGGAAGATTCACAGGGAACGATCTGGGAGAAGGAATTGTGAGAGGGAATACATAAAGGGGGTTGGCAGAGAGAGGAGGTGCCTCGGGAAGATGCTAAAACGGGAATGCGGGCTCCGCAGCTGGGAGCAGTGACACAGATTAAAAGAATTTGGCCAACACAGCCGTTCGATTGCCAAGAGGTACCAAACAAAAGGTTTTCTCTCCTCCTGCCCATCTTCCTCCTCTCCCAGCCCCCCCCCCCCCCCCCACCCAGTCCCGACTGGAGAATCGGATTGGGCCTAAAAGCTTGTTTCTCTCTGTTCACTGGCCCAGAGCATCCCTACGGGCTGCAGCCCCCTAAGGGACAACAATGCAAATAGATGTCCCCGCATCTCAGGCACTGGAGCTGCTGCTTAAACTCCGGTCTGCCCCCTTCCACTCTCAACCCACACACACACACACACACACACACACACACACACACACACCCTCCCTCCCCGTCTCTCCCCCGCCCCTCCCCTTCTTGAGCCATGGAGCTGGGAACCAATTTGATTCCCTTTTTCTCCAATGCAGCTGCAAGGCTCAGAGATACTGACATTTTTCCACTCTTATCAGTTTAATTACAGTTACCATGGCAGCAAAGTGCTAGTGCTTGGCAAAGGCCAACAAGAGATTTGCAAGACTGAGTTCAATTTTGATGCAGCTCACATGCAAAATAAAAAAAAAAAAAGAAAAAGAAAAAATAAGAAACACACACACACACACACACACACATGCACTCTAACAAAGAATCTCCCCTTGCGGAGTTCGGCTCCAGCCTTTTGTGGAAGGATGCTTTGCAAAGAATGTAGCAGTGTGTGTGTGTGGGTGTCGCACCCCCGCCAGATTAATTGGTTTAAGCGGCCGTCTTTGAAAGCAGTTACAACAATAATATTTTGGATCGTTCAGACACACACACACACACACACACACACACACACACAAAAGCAGCGGAAGGGCAGGGAGAGGCTGCGGGAGCCAGCCCAGAGCGCCCGGCAAAGCGCATCCGCGGTTGGTTAGATGGCAACCTTACCAAAACTTTTCTCCTTTTTCTGCATGAGTTGCTCTAGGCGTGCCCGAGTTGCGGAGGCTTCGCATGGGAGCGTGCCGAGGCCCCGGGATGAGACGCCGCGGGGAGGGTCTCCTCCGTGAGCTCCGGAGGGTGGACCCCGCGCCTGCCCACCCGCGGGGAGGACCGGCTATTGTGCGGCCGCTCGGGGGCCGGGCGGCGGGCGGGCGGGGGCGGCGGGCGCTCCGGGGGCCCCGCGGGCAGCGGGCGGCGGGCGGGCGGGCGGCGCGCACGGGGACGGCGGCGGCGGCGAATGACAAAGCCACATGCTCCCCGCGCGCTGCCCGCCCGCCCGTAATCCCCAAATCCCAGCGGCCCCTTCCGGCTCCGCGGTAACAAATGGATTTGATTAAACTGTCACATGCAGCGTTAGCATAGCATATCGTGTTCGATAGGGAAAAAAAAAAGGCCGTAAATCTGAGTTGCATTTCATAACAGCTATCTGGGAGAGTGGCCCCTGTCGCCCCCCGCCCCAAACCCCAAACCCCCAACCCCCAACCCCCAACCCCCAAACCCCAAACCCCGGGAAAAGGTGCTGCCCCGGTTTGAATCCGGACCTGTGAGGACCCGGGCACCTGGTTCCAGGGTCTCTCTCTCTCTCTCTCTCTCTCTCTCTCTCTCTCTCTCTCTCTTCTCCGGGACCCACCCCCTCCTTTCCCCCATCGCCACTTTGCACCTCGTCCGACCCACGCTGTGTGATGGCAGAGTGGGGAGACGGAGACATGTCAACATGAGCCCCAAAAGGTTGTTATTTCAACTCTTGGGGGGATGGGGGGGGGTGTTGTCATGAATCCCAGCAAGTCAGGAGAAGAGGGCTCCCGGACCCATCGGGGAGACCCAATTCCTCGCCTAACCCCATTGGAGACCCAATTCCTCGCCTAACGGGCCGGACCAAGAGCGAAGGAGTCCTAAGGCCAAACCCCCCTGCCCCTCTGGCCCCGGGAGCCCCGGGGTGTGTGTGTGTGTGGGGGGGGGGGGTTGGGGGTTGGAGACGCTGCAGCTCAGCAGCGAACTTTGACTGTTAGCCTCTCCGGTCGTACTTGAGACGCTCTCCCTCCTCCGCAGGCACATCTCCCCCGCGCTCGTGCCTCTCGCGTCTCATCATGAAAATAATGAAGCCTCGCACGGTCTAAGCAAAGCCGCCGCGGCAGCGAGCTGCCAGCCCGGGCAAAAGTTGCCGTGCGGGAGCCGCCGGGCTGCAGCTCCAGCTCCTGCCTCATTAGGAGGCCCGGGGAAGGAAAAGAGGGGGAAAAAATCCGCACAGGCGCGCGCACCCGCAGACACACGCACACACACACACACACACATGCACACACACGCGCACACACGCATGCACCCCGCAAACAGGCCGCCGCCGCCGCCGCCGCGGCGTGTGCACCCAGCGGCCGCACTTACCTTCTCAATTAAGCGATGCAGGGGGAGGCGGTTCAGAAAGCACGGCGGCCGCTTTGTAGCGCTTCTCCTTGGGAAAGGTCAAAAAGAAGCATTGTTTGAAAAAAAAAAAAAAAAAAAGGAGAGAGGGCGGGGGGAGGGAATCTATTTTTTTTTTTTTAAGTTTAAAATAATGAGGTCCTCCAGGATCCGCCAGGGAGGGGTGTTGATCGCCTCTGAGCCACAGGTGTCCTTTCTTTTTTTTTAGGCAGCTGCAGTCCCTCTCTTCTCTCCTCTCTCTCTCTCCTCTCTCCCCTCTCTCTCTCTCCGTCCTGGCTCCAGACAACTTACCCCAGCGGCGGCGGGCGGGCGGCGCGCAGGGAGCCGAGCAGAAGGCAGCCGGAGCTCTCCGCTGCGAGACGCAATCCCTTCCCGGCCAGACGGAGCCCGGCCCGGGAAAGGTCACCCCGTTACTGCTGGGCCGGCAGCGGGGCCCGGGCACTGCTGGTCTAGAAGCAGCTCCCCTCCGATTTCAGACTATTTACCTCTCGCCCCCTCCCCTCCCCTCCCCTCTCTCCCTCTCCCTCCCTCCCTCTCCCCTCGCTGGGCTCGCTCGCTTGCTCCCTCGCTCGCCGGCTCTCCCGCGTGCCTGCTCTGCAGCTCAGTCAAGTACAGCCGCCCTCGGAAAGTGCAAAAAAAAAAGAAAAAAAAAGCAGCCGCCGCCGCTGCAAGCCAGCTCGGCTTTGTTGCTAATTTCCCGGGTGAGACTGTTGGAGCCTCTGCGAGGGCAGCCGGCGCGCCCGCGCGCATATGCTGCTCCCAGACGCTGGGGGAGCCCCGCGAGCCGAGCCCGCGCCCAGAAAGTGACCTGGGCGGCGGGCGGAGTGCGCTCCGGGGGGACCCTGCGGGCTCCGGGGAGACCCTGCCGCCTGCACCCGCTCGGCGAGAAGTCCCGCTTGGAGCTCCCGGGATGGGAGCGGGGTTCCCAAAATCACCCGGGGTAGGTGGACGCTCCTGCAGAGCAAACTATCCCCAAAGCCCCTTATCAGGAGCCGCCGCCGCCGCCGCCGAGGATGGGAGCTCGCCTAAGAAGCCAGGGGACCCCACTGCGGCCAGAGCCGCTGGGGAGCACGCACCCCTCCCGCCCCTCGCCTCCGCGTCCGCGTCCGCGGGTGCCCGCAGCGGCCGCTCTCCGGCTCCCGGGCGTGAACTCTCTGGAGCCGCTGCTCCCTCCGCAGGCCGGTCGCCTGCCACGCGAGGGGATCCGGCAGATGCCACCCTCCCGTCCTCCCTTCCTCCCTCACCCCGATGGCCCCGGAGCCGGGCTGAACTTGCCTCCCACTGACCAATACTCACCCCGCGGCCCCCATCCCCCCCCCCATTGAAACACTTCCTGCAACTATTTGAATTTCTTGCAATGTAAAATGTACGTGCCGGGATGGAAAACAGACTAACTTGGCCAAAGAGCCATTGAGGGTCTTCATCAGCTTGTTTTCGAGGCCTGGTCAAAATTGTTTTCTTCTTCTTTTTGATTTAGGTCCCATTCTCCCCAACCTTTTCTCTGCTTAACTTTACATCTGTCAGGGCCGTTAGGAGCTTGACAGTCTCTGATTCTTTTTTTTTTCTTTTTTCTTTTTTAGTTTTCAAACTGGAAAGTCATCAACTCTTTTTGGCCACTATCTTAGCATCCTCCAAAGGCCGGT